>CM048852.1:56973645-58251145 GCA_026545225.1 Cornus controversa
AAAGAGATTTGTACTTAAATGATAAGTAGGCAAGCATAACCATACTGTATTATTGACAATGCTAATTCTTTTTAAGCATTCAAATGGAAACATCTATCTGATGATTCTTAATGTATTGATGATTTTTAAAATAATTTTTCCTTTTATTTCTAAACCTACAATTAAAATCTAACTTTTTTAACTGTAATATTATTGTATAATTGTAAAGAAAAAAAAATCAAACTTTTATTAAAAAAAATAGTAAAATTTTTATAAATATTTTAGAATTTGGTGTCCATATTTGATAAATTGGAAGAAAGAATTTGACTTGTCATAGTATGTCCAGGCTTCATTGGTTGGAAGAAAGAATCTGGCTCGTGAGCGGAGTGAGTGATGAGGAAGGAGAGAGGGAGAGGGAGAGGGAGAGGGAGAGTGAGAGTGGAGGAGGTGTCACTGAAAGCAGCTAGCGGAGGAAGGCGTCAAAGGTGGTACTGTGACATCGTAGTATGTGTGTGTGTATTTAGCTGTCAAATGCCTCCAAACACTTCTCACGGGGATCTGATTTATAGTTCTGGACAATCCCACACCTCTCTCTCTCTTTCTCTCACTTGCTAGCCGTCATCCTTCTATCCCCCCTCCCAAAAAAAAAAAACACACACACACACACATAGTTATATATATATATATATATCCAAGGCGCATGTAAAATGTCACTCTCCAAGTTCATTTACCTAATTGCCTCAACTTCACTTTTTGCATCCTTCCATCTTATGAGTTATGACAAGACTTAAGTCTAAGGTTTCCGATGAATACCAGCTTTCCTGTATAAATGATGTGATTTAATTATGCCAGACAATTAAGAATGAAGAGCCAACGCCCAAAGGCAACAGTTAGAAGAATGTGAGGGGAAAAGAATCCAAGGTTGGTAAATGTTCAGTCAGCCGCGCTGACACTTTTTCTAAGAAAGTTGTGACCGTATTGAACACGTGTCGAATATAATTAAAAGTGAAAACGATTGAGATAAAAAGAGAGACACCCTCAACTACATCAGAGTAATTTTAAAATTATATTTAAAAAAAAATGAGATTCAATGAAATTTAAAATTTATTATGGATTAATTAAAAAATAATATAAAATTTTAAAAAACAAAAATAACAAACATTTAACTCTAATCTCCAAACTAATGATTTTATTTAATAGTATAAGGAAAAAATGAGTAAAAATTATTATTTATATATATATAATAATATATTATATTTTGATGCTAGTGTATCAATGTCCTAATTTTTTGAGGCCTAGCACCACAAGTGACCACACCAAAAGCTTATCACTGGTGGTATATCCTCTTATTTAATTTTCACGTGGAAGGTTCTTCACAAAGGGCAATTATGGGTGCGTGAGTCTGACCTGCTTACTCCAAAAAGAAAAAGAAAAAAGAGAAAAGGTCCCAACAAGAAATGTATTTCAAGGGTTTTGGATTGAATCTGAGTCAGTTACATTTGCAAAGTTAGAAAAAAATACCTGAAATATTTGGGAGTCGACAAGTTCATTATAAAATATTAATGAACCTAAATCCTCTTGAATTAGATATTCCGTTGTGCAAATCTGACGGCACAAAGAAATGTCACATCACTCTTATTCAAATAACATTGCTTTATACTTGGAATTTTACTAGTTTAATTAGAAGTGAAATTTTACTACTGTCACTGAAATTTCAAAACAAAGTGGTGAAGTCTGCACCACAGGGTACCTCCACAAAAAAAAACCAAAAAAGAAAAGAGAACTCAAGATTCTTACTATTTCAATATATATATATATATATATATATATATGTATATATAATTGATTTGATAATAGGCAAGGTATAAATTAAGATTTATCATATGCGTGAGTAAATTTGCTCAACTTTAATCTAGAAGTGAACTTAAATTATTGGGTTTTCTCATGAAAAGTTATAATGGTTTTCTGACTTTTTCTTTACCGTGTCCTTCATGATGGTAGTGGACAAAATAAAGTGGTAAATACCAAGTAAATTACACTATTCTATACGAAATTTTATATCGATTTATTACTGCTACTTAGCATCGCTCCTTCACATATATCATATAACCATGACCTTACATATATCTAGTGTGATTAAAACTTTCTTTCTTCACCAAATTTTTTTTTTCTTTTTTGCAAGAGTGAGACAATATTCCTTCTGTTGTTTACAGGCCTTGTTTGACGAGAAGGCATAGACAGCGAAGCATTTAATCACAAAGGGCAAACTCGTAATTTTAGGTAACATATTATAATATAGTTATATATGTCATGTAACCTGCGAGAGCATTATGGCACTCATGCAGGAAACAAACAAGAGATCGTATGACTAGCTTGAGACCTCATCTTCTATTTAAATTGCCTTCACTTGCTGTAATTGAAAAGAGAAACAGAGAGAGAGAGAGAGAGAGAAGAGGAAAGAAGCATGGGTTCTAAGGAGCGAAAGAGAGCGGTTCTATATGAACGACTTCGTTCTGCTACTAACTCCAGTGCTGTACACTCCTTCTCCTTCTAAAGCACTTGTTTCTTTTGGCTTTCTTCTCTTATTATTCCTTGCATATATATCTACCTCTGTGTGTGTGTGTGTGTATATATATGTATATATATATTTAGACTGTTTTCTGTACATCGATCATAAGTGTAAACATAATTTTCCTGTCCTCCTCACTCATGAGTGAGAGAAAGATTCATCCCCATATATATTGATCACTCGCATATTATAAAAGATAATCTCACTCTATATAATTCCTTGTTTTTTCTTTTTCTACTGGTAAATATATACTCGCACACACATGCACCCGAATTTAACCCGCCTCAACCTCCCCTAAGTCAAGAGTTTGGTGTTAAGAATTTTCTTGATTGAAAAGGGATAAAAATTTAAAAGCTTAATTTTAGGAAAATAAAGCTAATATGCAATAAGCTACAAAGATAAATAGCTAGCACAATTCAAGAATTTGTATCAGCTAGCAATCAATTAAAACCTAGTAGTACTGCAGTTAAATCTTGCATTTTTCTTATTTATTTTTGAAATTGTGAATTTGAGTTTGGCAGGTGAACAAAGCCTCAATTCTAGTAGATGCATCAAAGTACATACAGGAGTTGAAGGAAAAGGTTGAAAGACTGAACAAAGAAGTTGGAGCAAGTTCACAAATTTCAACTGGCCAAAACCCATTGCCACTGGTGCATAAATATATATATATATATATATTAATTTTTCTTCAATAATAATTTTATCACAGAAAATAAAAAAAAAGGCTTCATTTATTTACTGTGCTATCCATACTTGAGCAGGTTACTGTGGAAACCCTAGAAAAGGGTTTCCTAATTAATGTGTTTTCAGAAAAGAATTGCCCCGGCTTACTCGTCTCTATACTGGAAACCTTTGAAGAGCTGGGCCTTGACGTGATCGATGCTAAGGTTTCTTGTTCAGACAGTTTCCATCTAGAAGCCATTGGAGGAGAAGTAAGAGACTATCTTATTAATTAATTACTTTTCCTTTTGTTTTTCAGTTTAATTATGCTAGCTGATTAATGTGCATGCACTATAGTAATATATGCATTTCACAATGATCATCAATAATAAACATATATAATTAACATTTGTGTGAAGCACCATGTAGATGTAATAGTTTGTCATTTTAGTCTAATATATATATCAGCTGAGACATGCATCCATCAAATATATATATATATGTGTGTGTGTGTATGTGTGTGTGATTTGTACAAATTGTAATGGTTTATGTACTCCACATATTTTGGATTTTCAATAAAAATTTCTTAACCAAAAAAATTAAATATTGACTAGTGCATGCAGGGCTACTATTTTGATACAATTCTTACATCTATTATTGTAATTAATTGCATTAGGATACATTTAATTAATTATATGATTAATTGATCTACTTAGATTGGTAATTAATTTAGTGGGGAATTTTTACTTACGCAGAATCAAGGACAAGAAGATAGCATAGATGCTCAAGTTGTAAAACAAGCAGTGTTGCAAGCTATCAGGAATTGGAGCGAAAGTAGCTAGCTAGTGATCCAGCAAGAATAATAACCTACCTAGCTACCATTTATATATATATATATATATATATCTTGCTGTTCTCTATTCTCTTAATTGCTCCGTTTTTTCTTAATTTATTTTCCCTGGAGCTGTAGCCTACAAAACTTTCTTTATTTTTTTTTCCGGGTAATTAATCTTTCTTCTTTCTTCTATAGCCATCCAAGTTAATTATATATATAAGTTGGGAAGCTCTATAACTTCTGTTTAATTAAAACTAAGCTATATATATATATATATATATATATATATATATATATATATATATAAAAGAATTTCAACTGCATGCATGTCCTCTCAGCACAAGTAAATCAGAAAACTTATAGTACTCTAGAAACCTTGATTAGGCCAAATTTGAATGTTTATTTGATTTCATGTAGAGTGACTGTTGATGATGGGGAATCTCAATTTTATTTTTATTTTTTTGAGAAAAAATCTTAATTTCTTATATTTAATTTCCATATATTTAGTCATATAAATACTAGATCAGAAACCTCCTACTACTACTACTGTAAATTTATTGTTAGGTTTAATAATCAGAGCTAAAATAGGTTCTTTGACTTTGAGCAATTTGTCTGCTTCAAGAATCTATATATGTTTGGTCTTTACCAGGGAAAAAAAGAAATAAATATCCTAGTAGTATAAATAGTACTTGAATCAAACATAGATAGATAATTAGAGTACTAGATTTAGTATACATTGTTCCATTTATGGCATTTTTATCATTTCTTACTTCCAGTTACAAGATTATTATTTTTTCCCGGTAAATAAAGAATTAAATTGAATGCGAAGATCAGTTCATAAATTATGAGATACAACTTGTTAGGAATTGACATATGTAAATGATATTTTAGAAAATGTTGAGCTGTACAGTGAATTTAGTTGTTCAAAAAACAAAGTTCTGTCACAGTCTGACAGTCTAGTGCGAATTATGGCATATATTCCAAATTATTCTAACCACTTGGCTCACTAGAAAACATATTTTGTGCATAATATCTCCATTAATTTGTACATTCACACACACACACACACATATATATATATATATACAAATTATTTATAAAGGGTACATTAATGTTATGATTGAAAAATGATATTAGTAAGAAAGTGAGATCATTAGCAGCTTGAAGAAATCGTAATGTAGGAGAGAATTTCCGGGGGTAAAGTTTCTCTGAATTGATTTAATTTAAAGGGCTAGAGAGCTCATTGCTATGTTAGGTTAATAAAATGAAATTTTTTTTATCTCAATCTTCTAGTTCATAAAGAGACCTAATTGCTTTGACCTCATTTAATTTTTTTTCCTATTTAAAAATACAAATAATGGTAGAAAATCCTCAAAGAGATAAAAAAGAAAAAGAAAAGGTAATTAGGAATTCCTTTGTAAATGGGCTTGACCCACAATCAATGTGGGAGAGGCGAACAAGTGACTTTAATTCTAATGTGTTTAATGGATCCAAAATAATTACCCGTGTAACCCGATACATATTACTCCTAAATGCCCATTCTATTGTCAATATTGGGCCTAGACCTTTCCAAGAGCTAATGGACTTGGACAACTTTAACTTCACCAACTGAAAATTGGGGTTAAGTGGTCAGTCAATTGGTCGCGGGCTTATGGGTGTACGAATTGTTTACTACTCGTGTTAAGTGCAGTACAGTCCGAATTTTAATCGACTTGCACAATTATTTCTACAGTTAATGGAGTTTGGACCAAATTTAATTAGAATTAAAATTGAATTGAGATACCAACCACCAAAAACACACTCATACTCGAATTATAACTCTATTTTTTTTTTTGTATATTTTTATATTTTTCTTTTGTCTGTGAAAAAAAAAACTTTTTCTTTTCAACTTTTTTTTTAAATCTTAATTTCTTGTATATTAACTCTTTGGAGAATTAATTTCCTAAAATTTGTTTTTATTTTTTTGAAAAATTATATTTAAATTTTTTTTTTGGTACCAAAGAGTAATCCATCCGGAAACCAATCTGATTTTAATACCGTTTTCTGTAATTTGGGTTAGGCCTAAGTTAGTCGGTTCACCCACCAAAGTCTTTTTATTTTTATTTTTTATAAATAATTAAATAACCAGTCAAACATAAGATAGCACACCTTTACTTTTATTTATATACAAGCTTTGTGAAAATTTATTTATTCAGAAAAATAAAATAAAAAACAGATAGAATCAGAAAAATAATGATATTTCTAATTTGTCATGGTTGATTCAAAGCGTGAAATGGGTGCGACAGGTTGGTATTACCGTGTTGAATCAACGCCTTACCAGAAACGAATAATGTGTGGGGCATTGGCGTCTATTACAATTCACACCTCGAAAACATAAAAAAAAAAAAAAAAGAAAAAAAAAAGAAAGAGAGACGTGTTTTACTTTCTTTGGATGTTTGGTTGTCCAAACTCTTTTAGAAGGTTCTAACATGCGACCCAATGTGGAAGAAAAAAAAAAAGTGTGGTCCTTAATATGCAAGTCTTCCTTTATGCATTATTGCATATCCATTGTATATAAAGTTGTCTCCATAGTTGAAAATAATATGCTTAAGGGGCTGCGAATCTACAACTTTAATTAAAGTGACAAAAGTTAACAAACCGCACTTCACGTTTAATTGAAAGTAGAGTTGAAGCAAAAACACAGTGACAAGTATGTTATTTTGTAATTTAAATTTCTTTTGCTGAAATAAACAGATTCTATTATTTGATTTTGTTGACTGTTAACCTAGAAAGCATATATACGGATATGGAGCATGGGTATTATACGATACGACAAATTTCAAAAAAATAAAATATAGATATGACAACATACGACAATAAAAAAATAACAAATTATATTTTTATATATACAAAAAAATTAAATTTATTTACATTACTTTATAAAATATTATGATTAACAAACAAACTAAGAATTAAGAATCATATTTTATAGTTTGCATGGATAAATTTTGTACTAAATTATGATATATATATCAACACTTCTTTTTTAAATAAATTTAAACTTTTCTTAACAATTATATTATGATATTATTATTAGATTTATATTCTGAAGTATCCGAGAAGTATCGGGTACATGGTCGAAATATCTAAGAAATATCGGATACGTGTTAGAAATAAAAAAAATATATTTTAAAATTATAGATACGTTTAGAAAGTATCAGACACTTGTTCGCAAGTATCTGAAAAATATCGGTATTCGATACGAGTACGTTACTCTTGTAAAAGTATTCGTGTTTCCTAACGGTTAACATATAAGAGAAATATGCTACAAAATAATAACATCCAAGGGATGTTAGTTTAATTCTTAAATGTCCATATAATTTTGCAGGTCTCTTGAAGAATAAAATTTATCATTGGGTGTTATTACTGCTTTACACACACACACACACAAATGTTCACTTGCAACTTCTAGCCGTTAGATTCCATTGAATTGATAAAAGGACAATTCCATTTTTAATCATAAATGAGAAAGTGAACGGTCTATATATATATAATGTACTTTTTTTATATATATATTTTTCGATGTAGGCCGGCTCTGGCCTAGGTGTGCAGTCGGTCATCTATGGCCCCAATTTTGGAGGACTCCCTTTTTTAAACCAAACCCAATACTACTATTGGGTCTCAATTTTTTTAAAAAAAATTTATTAACTCTGGTTTATTTTTTCAAATCTGTATTGAGTCTCATTTAAAATAAAAATTATTAATTATAGTTCATTTAACCAAACTCACTACTGGCCTTACTTTTTTTTAAAAAAAAATAAAAATTTATTAATTATAGTCATTTTAATCAAACCCAAGACTACTAGGCCTCATTCTTTTATATAATAAAAAATTACTAACTAATGGTCCAATTTTGGAGTTTGTCATATTATTATTTGCGTTTTCTCTTTTTTTCTTCTTCTTTCTTCACAATTCATTTTCTCTCATTTTCTTCTTCTTTCTTCACGGCCAAACGGCAGCAAGTAATGACTATTTTCTGTAGAGGTTGTGGTCCACCAAAGTTCAATTTGTCTCTTACGTAAGTCTTTCTCATTTCTAGTTCTATACTTCTAGATCATCTGTTTCACTTTCAAACTAAAATTGGAGGTCTCTTGTTGTATCATGGCCCATGGGCAAAATTTATTTTTTTTGGTAATTGCAATTTTTTACGACAAGTCTTTAACACTTACAATTATGGACTACTATTACTTTGTTTATTCATAAGCTAAAAAAAAAATAAAAAGGAAAAAAAAAGATGAAATTATACTGTTTAAGCACAAGAGATTGAAAAATTAGAAACAAAATCAGTATGTTTGATTATTTGACATTTATTTATTTTTATCAAGTTTAAAGAAAAAAAAATTATTTACTTTATGTAGGTTTATATCTTGATGTAGTAATTGGAATGCATGTTCTTTGCAGTGTTCTTTGTCAGCAAAAATGTTGACTGTCATCGAAAAAATGAACTATTTTGCTTCTCTTATTAGGCTATTAACTGTTTAATATTTCTTTATAATTTTTTTGATGTGAACTAGATCACGCTATTTATAAAGCACCAAGACCGGAGTTATTTTTTTTTATTTTTTTTGTATGTTTTCAATATAAATATATTTTGTAAATCTCATAACCGGCCTATTTCAATGGTTGGACTACACAATGGGATAGCCGGCCCCCAGCTCTCCTACCTTATATAAACTTTTTCAAAAAAATGAATCCACACTAGTAAGAGACGTTAATAGATAAATTAGGTAACATATTTACTTTATTAGTATTTGATTACTTGTTATATTATATATAAGTGGCTGGTTGAACAAAAAATTGTCTAGCCTAGGTTTCATATACAAAGTTCAAATCAAACTTTTCCTGCAAGGACGACTATATATAATATATAAGCTTAATTAATAATTATTATATGTTTTCCAAACTTCTTCTAAAAGAAGATCGAGTGCCTTGAAATATTATATATATATTAGCGATATATTGTCTTCAAAGGTTGAACGCCTTGATAATTAAGTGAAAGATTATTTTCAGATTCATTAAGTTAAAAATATATGCTTAAATTTTTAGTTCCACAAATAAATGAAGAGAAAAAAAAAAAAGGAGGATCTTATAGGTTGTCGCATGGAATTTCTGGGCCTCACTATTTCCAGTCTGTCATACTTATAGTAGCCCATAGTTTATCCCAAGTACGTACAATCCGTTGCTAAAATTAACAACCAATTAGTCAAAAACATATCATTAGACATTATATATAGTCATGATTATTGTCTCAACTATCTAATTTGATTACTATCTAGGAAGCATGGACACGGACACGGGACACGGGTACGACACGACATGGACACGGCGATACGGGAAATTTTAAAAAAATAGGACACGGACACGGCGAGGATACGGCTATAAAATAATAATATAATATATTAATATCTATTAATTATTCAATAAAAAAATACTACATTACATAGATACTTCAATTCATCATCAACAATTAAAAACCAAACAAAATTATAAACAAAAATAGACAAATAGATTAAAATAAATTAAAGAACTAGACTTATTTAGTCTTTTATATATATTTAGCTTAGATTTTAATCATAACTTAGTATCATATAATTTTCATTCGAAATATTATAATATATATCACTGCTATGAAGTGTCCGATACGTCTTTGAGGAGTGTCCAAGAAGTGTCCGAGAAGTGTCCAAGGAGTGTCCGAGAAGTGTCCTAAAAAGAAAAATATCAGGACACGGGTACGAAGTGTCCGACACGTGTCCACGGAGTGTCCAAGTGTCCGACACGGTATCCGAGTGTCCGACACGGATACGGCACCGTCGGTGAAGTGTCCGTGTTTTCTAGATTACTATGCATGAATATGCATTGAATTATTGTTAAAGGAATCATACTGTAATTAACAAACATATCCAAAACTTTGAATTTTGAGGCAAATTTTGATTGGTAAGATAGCCGTAAGAGGATCATGTAGGTTTGGATTGGATTGTATGTATATGTGTGTGTGTGTATATATATATATATATAGTGACATGAGGAATTGATATTTGCTAATAAAGCAAGACACTTCTACTGTAAGGAAGCGTGTGGGGTCTGTAAAGATCCATTTTCCTACCTGCCATTGCATCCACATTCGTGTTCATCTAGACACTTTTACTTTGTCTCTGCAGCAATTGTCAACTAATCACACTCTAAAAGTAATTTTTAATAATTAGCCCCGAACCAACATGACACTAACAATATAAATTTCCAAGAAAAATAATGACATATATATATATACAGACACACATATCCAGACAATTAAATACAAGCATTGCTTGGTGCAGTGTTATATGACGTGGCGTCTGTGAGAACACGAGTTGTAATTTGATGATAAGTATTTTGTGCAAATAATAGAAAATTATTGTGTTTTTTTATAACAATTTTCTTATAACTGAGAATTAAAAATTTAAAAATCGTACAAATTAAAATCTATTTAGTTGGCCCTTTTTGAAAATTATTTTTTAAAAACTCTGTTTATACCTTCCCAACATCCGTAGGTTTGTAACGTATTACTAGATAATAAGAGAGTATTCGCTCATTCTAATTTTTTACAATTATAAAAAGGATAAAGTACCAAAAAAAAAAACTTTCATTATATGAAAATGTACAAATATTTTCTTATTGTGTGTAAAATCTTCTACATTTTTTAATTTATGTAAATAAGGACAAATCTTCAATTTAGAAGAAATTGAACAATGAAATGACTAAATGACCTTTATTTTATGAATTTTTTTATTTAAAAAAGAGTAAAGTGTAAAAAATGCTCCCGTTATATACAAAATGTGCAGAAAACCTACATTCAGTTTATTATGTGCATATTATTCTACATTTTTATAATCTGTGCAAACACTTCCTTCCGTCAAAATTTTCTTTTAAATGACCAAAATGTCCCCTCACAACTTTTAAAACTCTTGTGCCATGTTTGGATGCAATATTTCTTTTTTTATTATTTTTATATTAACTAAAAATATATTTTTATTATTTTATTATTTCAGATGGGCTCAACGAGTGAAAATAAGGAAGTATTCACACATTTTTTAAATAAATAAGAAATTAATATTCAAATGAGTCCTTTTTGGACATCCAAATATGGCACTAAAATGTAAGAGTGTTTTACATATTTTAGTTGTTAAATTGACAAAATGTCCTTATTTACACATTTTGTAAACAATGAGGGAGTTTTTTTTGCACTGTAGGTTTTTTTTTTGCGCATTTGGTATATAGTGAGAATGTTTTTTTGCAATTTATCCTTTAAAAAAAGCTAAGAAGTGAAAAAAACAAAAGGTACTTTTGGGTTTTTCAAAAAAAATTAACATCATCACATGCAATAGGTGACAATTTGCTCTAAATTTTTTGCAAATTTTCTATATAACGGAAATATTTTTTCACTTTACCCTTATAAAAATGAAATCCTTTATTTTAGATGTCATGGGCAGTCATCGTATTAAAATAGTTTTGACATAAAAATGGCACTTGCATTATCTTATAGTGCAATGATGCTAAACAACATTACCATTGCAATCACTGGTTTGTTTTTTTTGACTTGAGTACTGGACCTTGGACTAATTATGCTTTTGTAAAACAAGAAAGAAAAAAAAAATACTAGCAAGAACACCTTTTGAAAGCTACCATTTATTTATGGAACCTAATCATTTACTTTGATAAAAAAAAATTGAAAAATAGTTTGCTGGTTTTTCTTCCATATCCACGTATATATAAATATCACTGTCTGGAATAGATTGCTTACCATGCAAACTAAGAGCAGGAGACATAAATTGTACGTTTCTAAAGCCTAAAAGACGCTGCATTATTCTTTTTCCCGATACACCATTCACAGCTTGAATAAGAGGTATTTTCTAGATGACGAAAAAAAGAAAAAGAAATATATAGATAGTCATTTCAAATGTCATATATATATATATATATATATATATATATGGCCCATCTGAACGTACACTGGAAATACTATTACAATTCCAGTGGAAGTCTCGTTTAGTAATAGAGGTCACCAAACTAACAGTAGGAGACACAACTGTAGGTTAATTTTGAAAAGCCTAGAAAGACGCAAGTCGCGTTACTCCCATATATTTTCCAAAGACGCAAGTCTCTTGTTAAGATCACATGAATCGATTAAAACCTCGTATTCATACTATAGAACCATGATGATTCAATATAAAATCTAAGCTAAGTTCAAAGATTAATTTTTATTTACTAAGAAAAAGAATGAAAGAAAAAATAATTTTTTTTCTTGCATGTGTTTGACTAACAATTTTTTTTTGCATGTATTTTTGGTTAAGATAATTTTTTAAAAGAAAATTGTAAAACCATACGATTTTATAACTTGAAAAAACATAAAAATTGACAAGAAAATAGGCATGGGCAAGAATGTTAGATTAGTTAGTTAATGAAAATTAGGGAGAGCCAAACTCATGATCATAGGGTTGAGTGAGTGGGTGAACACTTAAAGTCCGAAGCCTTACCCCTGGAATAGCACGCTACATCTAAACTAATGAATAAAGATACTAACCCATTTTATAACATTAAATGAAAATTTGTGTGACTCTACAAATGCTATAGTATAGAGGTATTTTCTCTTGTAGGGATTAAATTAAAGATGAATTTTGTGTTATTGTACAAATTTGAAAGAAAAAGAAAATGTGTAACGCCAATTTAGGAAATCACCTTTCAATATACAAAATCCACATGAAATAATAAATTAGATTGAAACACAATAAAATATTTTTGTGATATGTATCAAAGGTTTTCTTAAATTGCAGCAAAATTATATATGGTCCATCTTATAAAAGAAAATGAAGTGATATATATATATATGTCATTTTCGAATAGTAATTTTGCGTCTCACCAAAGACTAGCAATGAATAAGATCACTAAAATTATTGTCTTAATTTCGAGTGCAGAAACGACACATTTGAAAGACGGCTCTACGCGGTTCAATTATATATAAAACAGGCCATATGAGAGACAGTAAGTCAAACGAAGCACAGCACGGAACTTCATAGTCTTTGGAATCTACTGGGGTTTGGTGAATTTGCAAAAGGTGCCCCTAGTACTAGTAGTAGCTTTACTGTGCATATATACACACACACACACACACACACACAAAATTCATATAGAAGCCAGCATTTTTCTGATTGACCAAACAAGATTCTCCATCCTACTCTGTTCACACGCAAGTATAAATTAATGACATGCAACTTTAGCTTATAATAAATTATATATAATCCCAAGCATTAAGGAGTCACCATATATTAACCAGAGACAAAGGTTGCCTGCCGTCATAGCCACCGCCAACTTCCTAGAAGGGCACAAAACCCACCGTCCGATCATGGAATGCTTTGTCAACATGTTGAGAATGTGGATGAGAAGTGAGAACACACAGACATATCTTATGAATAAATTTACAAAGTATTAGCCTACTAAACATCCCACGTTGATTTATCCATATATGTGGCCTATAAAACCGGTAAGCCTTTGTCCAGGGCAACCTTCTGGAATCTTCTAGTGCCGTTGATGTGGTACAATGATAAAATAACACATATTTATTTTAAAATTAATATAAATATAAAAAAATTTAATTTTGTGTCTCTTTTAATTTAAATTCAAAATAAACACGTGTCATTTTATTACTGCGCCACTTCAATAATAAGCGAAAAGTTTCTATTGAATCACTCGTGAGTAAGCAAACATCATCCGATTAAGCCTTAACTCAACTCTCATGTACATGCGAGTGAGACTCACCATTAATTTTGTAGCATTTGCGCATGTCACATCTCTAAGTTAAAAGCAGATGCGCATCCACTTTAATTTGAGATAAACATTGGACTTTCAAGCACTAATATGCTCCTGATGGGGTTTCATGTTGTGCATTATTAGGAAGTTTTTCCTTTTTCTGAAAAAAAAGGGAAAAATCAATTAAGTATGGTGTATAAAAGGCTTGTAGCCCAACGGTACTAAGGGTAGAAGTTTGAGTTTTAATATGAGCAAAAAAAACTGTTCTAGTCCATAAACTAGAAGGTTTTTTTATATAAGACGTATTAAAAATTAATTTTTTTTCTTGAACAAAAAAACTGACATACTCATTTGCTTCTAGAAGAGTTAAACCATTGTAGAGGTTGAAATTTTCTATTAGTTTAGAAAGAGTGACACAACACCAAACCTAATAAGGGTCCAGATGTGCCTCAAATCGTGGAGAGGGATTCGTGCCGGTGGGGTTTGATTATCCTTTAGAAAACATTAGGAATAAGAAGAATAAGAATATTTGATTTTGGTGATTTCTAGAAGAGTTTAGGAAAATCAATAACTACAATTGAGAGAGCAGGTGCTTTTGTCAGGAACTTTCTCACTGTAGTTAATTATAAATATCAATTCTGTAATTTTAATTTTTCTATTGAACAAAGTAAATTAATTACACACTCAATTTATCCCTGAATATATAGGCTACAATGGTCAACTTTGTGCTAGCTTGGTAGTCATGATCAATTCCGTTAATGAATTATGTATGAAAGTGATATGGTACATAATTGAATATTAAAAGTTGTAAATTTCTTTTTTGGAAAACATTTTCATCATGGATGCCGGCCCCACCTCTCTCTATTTATTTGTTGCTGTTATTGAACGATGACCTTCGGGTCAGAAAGCTTGTAAGAGACTTCGTTTAATAAAAAGTAATGTTACACGTCTCGAATAAATATTATAAATTTTAACTCGAATTTATGTGGCAAGTAATACAGTCTATTATTTTAAGAGATAAAATTAAATGATAAGTTATTATTAGTAGAATTCCCCCATACATAGAGTCCCTATGGTATTAACACCTGTCACATAGATTCGAGTTAAAATTCGTGAAATAAAGTTGTGACGTTTAGTATTTCTCTTTAATAAATTACCCACATAAGCAAGTATAGCTAGCGAACAACGCTACACGTCATGAAAATATTTCATCAATTTTTATCTTGAATGATGTGACAATTAAATGGTGAATTAGTATTGGTGGAATTTTCCCATACACGGAATGTCAATGGTATTATCACTTGCCACATCATTCATGAAGGCAATTTATGATAAAATTTCATGACGTTTAGCATTTCCCATAGCTAAAAACATATATAGGCTTCACCTTCAGTGACAAATATATATATATATATACACACACACAGATTGGGTCGCTCTCCTTCTTACTAAAATATTGGTATTTTTATCTCATTTTATTGTCTTTAATATGTATAGTTGACTTCAGACCATGAATCATATGCACAACGCGGACCATCTAGCTCTCCTCTTGTGTATAAATATACATGTAAAATCGATCTCACAGAACCTCAAGCCTTGAACAACCACTGATATATCATTATTATTCTTCTTCTTCTTTGGAAGTCATATACTTAGTACTTAATGGCTTCATATTACACTTACTCATTAACACCCAGTAGTGGTAGTAGTAGTAGTAGTGGTTTTACACTCTGCTTATGGTTAATATTCCTACTAGTTGGAATTGCCTCTGCTCAGTTAACCTCAAACTTCTATGCTACTACATGCCCTAATGCCCTTTCTACTATCAAAACTGCGGTGACCTCTGCGGTGAAAAGTGAGGCTCGCATGGGAGCTTCCTTGCTCCGTCTTCATTTCCATGATTGCTTTGTTAATGCAAGTCTTCACTCACTTTTCCCGTTTTGTTTCCCTTTTTCTTTTCCCCCTTTTATTTTTATTTTTTTATAGCACATTATAAAACTATATATATAGAAGTTTAATGCATGTTTATGTGTGTGTGTGTGTGTATATATATATATGTATGTATAAGTGGCAACAAAGCTGGTTCGAAATTTGACTGGAAATACTGTGTATTAAAACCGCATTTTTCACAACCAATTATTCCTAATATGCGCACACACTATGACCTTAGAGGATAACGTAGTCTCTTCTGGTATCCAAGCATTCACACTAACATGCATGATTTAGTTTCTCGTTGAGTAAAAGTCATGTGAGCAAGAATGAATCATTTTTAGCTAAATAAACTATGATTTAAATTTGCCCATACCACCTTTCTATAGCTATAAAATATTTATGCGAATTGATCACATTAATATACCATCCATCATCTTGACATAATTTAGATTTGGTTATCCATTTTTCTCTAAGAGTACTATATGGTATTAGCGTAATTTAATTAATATTTACAGAGGTACTGTAATAGATCACCAGAGTTTCAATTTACCGGGGAAAAGAAAAAGAAAAATACATCACAAAAGCGTGCTAGCTAGATTGGTGAGTCCAATAAATCAACTTCAATCCGAAAGAAAGACATATAATGCTTCTGTTTCTGCATCTCAGCTGTAGCTTGCCTTTGCTGCTATGGTGATGAGTATTAGTGTGTTGTTGGGTTAGGCCTCTGGGCTTGTTTAGTTTTAGCTTTGGCTTTTGCCATTCTGGGAGCCTTTGGGCTTGTGTTGTTTTTGCTCTGGGCTTTGCCCTTCTTGTTTCCTTTCTTCTTTAATATATTTGATTTACCGAAAAAAAAAAAAAAAAAAAAAAGAAAAAAAAAAAAGACATATAATGCATGATACATCCTACATTTTTGACTTTTTTTTAAGAGCATCACACACACACACACACATATATATATATACATGTTTCAAATAACTGTTTCCTTGATTGCTTTAATTTGTGCATGTTGATCACAAAATGATTAGATCGATCACCTCGTTTAGGTAGCAGAGTCCCATTTCCTAGCCACGCGTTCAGAATAATTTATGGGACCTTATGCTGCTAAAGGCGGCTACATAATGATAATTATAATAGTGCTAAACCTTTTGACACCACACCACACAACACACCATCATGTGTGTGTGTGTGTGTATATATATCCATGGAAAGTGCCAAGAAGCTCAGGTAATTATATGTTCTAGTGAGGCTCTTTCCAAAATCGTGTATAGACAGACTAGTGTCAATTAGCTAGTAAATTATAACAAGAGATCGAAATGCCAAATAATATAGTAGGTTGGACTACATAACATTTTATCCCAACCGTGTTTTCAATTGTTTCAAGTTTGACTTGCATAGCAGATACATGCGTGGGAAGTACTTCTATATTTGCAATATGTCACGCTTTAATTAATCAAGACCATCCATATATAATACAATACAGTAATATTTATTTGCAACAAAGAAATGGGATCAGTATGTTTACATGTATACAAGATGAAATTATATATATATATATATATGTTAGCCAACATATTCTAAAATAAAATTAATAATTTAAAGTTATATTTCAACAACCACGAGTGAATTAAGAATGGGGGATCGAGAAGATGGATCATTAACATGTTTGTGTAACATGGTTGAAACAGGGATGTGATGCCTCGGTGCTGCTGGACGACATTCCGGGTACCTTCACCGGAGAGCAGACTGCCGGTCCAAACGCCAATTCTCTCAGGGGATTCGATGTGATCGACACCGTTAAATCTCAAGTGGAGAGTTCGTGCCCCGGTGTGGTCTCTTGCGCCGATATCTTAGCTGTTGCTGCCCGAGACTCTGTTGTTGCTGTAAGCAAACACCCGACTTTATTTACTGCTTCATAAATTGATTTCTATGAAATTTCGAAGTAAAGTTTCTTTGTAGTCATTTTCGTTTCGCTTTCCAAACCAACAAATATGTTTTGTATTGACTTAATTATTCCAAGCAACATGTTTAATTTACTATTTTTTCAAATACAGTATAACTAAACAAATAATTCTCTATATATATTTTTTATACGTAGTTATTTTTATAGGATATGTATAAATAAATTTTATTTATATAGCATTACTCTGTAAATTAATATATATATATATATATATATATATATATATATATATATATATATTTGGATTTTCAGCTGGGTGGACCTAGTTGGAATGTGTTGTTGGGCAGAAGAGACTCAACCACGGCAAGTTGGAATGCCGCAAACACCAACATCCCTGCACCAACTTTGAGTCTCAGTGGCCTCATCTCTGCCTTCTCAAGCAAAGGTTTCACTGCCAAGGAAATGGTGGCTCTCTCAGGTAATTTAAGTTTTAATTCTTTATTTCAAAATTTATTGTATCTACTATTTTTTAAATCTAGGTAATGAATACTGATTAACTTCGTTACTTTTTGAAATAAATGTGACATATTGCCCACTTCAAAAAAAAAAAAGACTAAACTGATCAAGTAGTGTTTCTTTTTCTTAATCTTCTTATACTGCAGGATCTCACACAATAGGCCAATGTAGGTGCACAGTCTTCCGAAGCCGGATCTACAATGACACCGACATAAATGCTTCATTCGCGACATCACTGAAAGCAAACTGTCCGAGCACCGGAGGTGACAACAACCTTGCTCCCCTGGATGTCACAAGTCCGACATCTTTTGACAACGCTTACTTCAAGAATTTACAGACACAAATGGGTCTTTTGCACTCGGACCAACAGCTCTTCAGTGGGGGATCCACCAACGCTCAAGTTAACTCTTACGTTTCCAATTCTGCAACTTTCTTCACAGACTTCGCCAATGCAATGGTAAAGATGGGGAACCTTAGCCCACTCACCGGCACCAATGGTGAGATCAGGACCAACTGCGGGAAAACCAACTAAGCCTACCTTGTCATTACATTATTCCCTTGTATTCCTCATTGTTTTCCATGTTTTTATGTACCTAATTTGATTTTATAGTCTCTTTTTAATAAATAAATAAAAACATCAGATATATATATATATATATATATATATATATATATATATATATGAATACTATATATTAATGGTATGTTTATGATCTGCACAATCTACAATTCACAAAACTGTCCATGTTATACAAGTACAGATCCTCTAATTGCATCCAAAGATTCATTTCATAAGCTATACTACCGAGGAGGGGGCCGGGAAGAAACGTCTGTTTTCAAACTCAATCTGAGATATAATGTTTTTTAAGTCCAAACCTGTTCCAGCTGCTCAACAAAATCCAAAATTACCAGATATGCTAAAATGAAGAAAGGACAACTGAATTAAAGTCAACTAGAAGCTTGATTGCATCAAGATGATTGGATTCAGTATTGTCACCATCTTTTGGACACTACTCTTTTGGTGTTAAAGATTTTCTTCAAAATCCGTCTACAAAGTTAGGGAGCGTCCACACATCTCAACAACCTCTTGTTGAGACGACATGGAACGTTAAAGTACCTCACCTCTGATCTGATCGAACAATTGTAGATGAAAGAACATATTTTATATATATATATATATATGTTATTAATTGGAAGAAACCACGCATGACTGACCCCCAATTGACAGAATTTTATATCAGAAACCAATGAAATTAGTTTGTTTCCATCTGGCATATGCATGTTATGCAAAACCATAATTATTAAAACTAAATCAAAGATTTGAAGTCAAGGAAAGGCATTAGATAAACAAATAAATGTGCGTCTCCTAACTCTTCTGTCATTAATTTGTTTAATTAAGCTCTAAAGAAAACTTAATTTGTCAGAAACAACTTGGTCAAATGAATTACACGGTTTCCACATACACATATTGTGTGTGTTTGGGTATGTGGAAACCGTGTCTCTTGCATCCATCATCTTCTAATTAAGGTGATACTTAATTACTTGAAGTTCATTGCTTGTCAATATTTTCTCCCTCCCATAGAAAATTTGGAACTCAAAACACCCTGTTTGGCTTTATCTTTTTTTTCCGGCCATGCCAATCAACTTCCAGAGCAGTTGTAGACTTTTCAAATTATCAATTTTTTGAGGTTTTATACTTGTTACTATAGTTTAAAATTTTTAATCTGGTGGTAATTAGGCAAAAAAAAAAGGAGTTTAGAGTAATTTACCTTTATATATATTAGAAGGAAAAATAAAATAGGTTAGTTATTCAATTTCAATGGTATAATTTTAGAAGCATATATAAAATTTTCCGAAAGAGCTTGCCTTCTTAAAATCAAAAAGCTTCTTCCAAAGCTGATTTTTATGGTGTCATGCCAAAACTTTCACAACTTGCAAAATATTAAACTTAACCAAATGATTTCAAAATTTGGCCTAGGAAATTAAACTCATTGACAGGCCAATTTTGAGCAGCTCATAAGTAGCTAGTTTGTATATGAGGAATTTATATAGTCTTTTGTTTTAGTTCTGCTCCTTTATATAGTATCACCATAGAAATACAACCACCTTTTATCTTTTTGGCTCAACACAGAGATACAGCGTGTCTGTTTTATACAGAATACAAAACCTTCTTGCTTGCTTAATTTCGAGGAATTTCATTTTCAGAGAAAATATTAAAAGAGAAACTTTTGAGAGGGCTGCATATATCTCTGTGCATGTCGGTGTATTTAATTAAAAGAAATACGGTCTGACCTTTCGTGTAATCACTACAGGTGATTATATATATCTATGTATATAAACCATATGTTATTATGGTTGACATTATATTATATGAAACTCATTTCTTAAAAGTTGATTAATTGTTTAGAGGTTGAGAGTTGTTGGTAGTTGGTACATAATTAAAAATATATCAATACATAAAACAGTTCCATAATTGTTAGAGAATTCAGTGACCATATCTATTATCTACACGGGGAAGGGGTAAATTAAAATTATTTTGACAAAATGTGCCGAGCCATTGTTATATTGTGCCTTGTACTATTAAAGAAAATCAGTTGCAGAAAACCGCGTCCTTACAGTTGCCTGCTCGAGTTTTTTCCCACAATATCAAGCAATAATCCCTCTAAAAGTGACGATATTATTGCGCTTAAAAGATTGTATGAACCAACCGTAAAATATTTTACTTGGAATATCAGACGACATTTCTGAACATGTCTTGGGTCAATGTGTGTTAGTGCCATATATACAAAATCTGATTCAGTTAATTAAGCCACTTCAATTAAATTACAAGGCAAAATTAAATAAGATTCGATTACTATGATAGTTATTCAAATTGAGTTAGGAGACCTGCAATTTTGCAAGACTAGATCAAACAAGTTTAAAATTTTCAGTCTCTTTTCTTGCACATGGATTGCCTTGCCGTTTTGAGTTGATAATAACAAGCTAGCTTCTTAGAAATAGTCTCTTGTTGGCCAAGTCTAATTAAGGCCTAAAGTCCTAGATATGTTGCCCAAGTCTTGAGATTTTTTCTTCTATAAAGACACTTGCCACCTTAGCCAAATGTCCAAGACATAGTAACACAGACCCACTACTATCCAATTTAAAGTCATTAGAAATGGCTTCACTTAGCTTCTTCTATCTCCATGCCCTAATTGTCATGTTTGCTCTTGCAAGCACAGCCTTCTCAGCCACACTCTCTCCTTATTACTATAACAAAGTTTGTCCCAAAGCTTTGCCAACCATCAAGCAAGTCATGGAGGACGCAGTGCTCCTCTTGCCGTCCTCCTCTTGACCCCACAGCCAGGGGCGTAGCAACAGAGCACCAGTGGGTACATTAATACCCACTTAATTTTATAAAAAAAAAAATTATACATGTAATAAATATAATTTTTTTGGGTTTAGAACTGGAAAAACATATTAAGGCCCGAGTGATGTACCCACTTAGTTACTAAGTATCTCGGTCTCTCTCTATTTCTTTGTTGCTCTGCAATTGTAAGTTTCATCTATTTCCTTCATTCACTCTTTCAGAATATATTATTCAACGTTTTTAGAATATGAAGTCTCGAAGAGGATTGTTATAAACAATAGTTATAATATCATGTTATTTTGTCATTTTGTTGTGTAAAATGCTATTTTATTTTCTCGTATTTTTAGTACTTAAAAAAAAAGGAATAATATATTTGACCTTCCCTGAGGTTTATCGAAATTCCACATACCTCTCCTCTTGTTTACATAATCCCACTTACCTCTCCTGAGGTTTTGATTCATGTAACACATTCCCCCTCCCGTTACGGCAGTTGACGGAGACAAAAAAAATTTGATGATGTCAGTCATAGTAAACAGGTTAAATGACTCTGTTAACCTTATTGACTTTTTTAATTTATTTTTCTCTCTCTCTTCCCTCCCATGGGCCCACGGCTGTCACCTTTCATCTTCTTCTCACTCTAGAAAGTGAGTTTTCTTTCTCTACCTTATCCGTGGCTTCTCCTTTGCTGACTATGAGGTAGCTTGTTACTTCTAACCTTTAAAAAAAATAGGGTTAAACAATGATTAAATGTATGAACGACAGTGAATTCGCCGAAGAGAGGTGAGATGACCCAAAACCTTGATCTACAATCCCAAACCTTCCATTTAATTCCAAGTACTGTGCACAGTCAGTTTGTATGCAATAACCTGTTCAATCTTATAGATGGGTCTTCCATGTCACCTATGATCCACTTCAGTACAGACTGCTCTTGGCTCGGGAATGCCACCACTGTCTCCGACAGCTCCCCCTCCCAATCCTCAATCTCTGGTCCACATTTCTCCGCTCCGGCGGTCCCGATGTCGCCGTTGATCTCCAAAGTGGGTGGAACTGAATCATCCCCTATATTCGAATTGCTGGTTTCTTGTTGCACAGGCGGCCATTTTTGGGATGAGTTGCCTGAAATCGCCACCACGGCGGCCGTGTCTAAAAACCACCACCATTACCATTTCCTCTACCTCCTCCGTCGCTACCGAAGCCCAGAGAAGAAGATAGGCTCACTACCCACAAAGCAACTTTCTTTGTTTCAAAAACTGACCAATGGGTTTGACGATGGTGATAGTAACGAAGTCTCTGTAACAAGCTCAAACACGAGCATAAGAGAGGAAAGAACAGAGGGAAGGAGGAGGAGGAGAAAAGATATAAAAAAATCAATATATAATAATATATAATACAAGGGCATAACGGTAAAATCGTTTACCACCGTTAGTTTTTTGAACGGCTGTCACTGACAAGGGAGGTAAGTGGGATTATGCAAACAAGAGGAGGGTATGTGAAATTTCGATAAACCTCAGGGGAGGTCAAAGATATTATCCCAAAAAAAATTAATTTTACTTAAGCTCGTACCCACTTGTGCCACTGCCCACAACTGTACTCTTCGAGACCAAGTACTTCTCCAACTTAGTGAAGAAGAAGGGACTTCTACCTTCTGATCAGGCACATTTTAATGATGGTGAAACTGATGGGTTGATGAAGAGCTATATGACAAATGCCGGTGCTTTCTCGAATGATTTTGCAAACTCTATGATCTAGATGGGTAACATAAAGCCATTATTTGGGAAGATAGGTCAAATTAGGCTGAACAGTAACAAGGTGAACTAAAGGGTTGGTAGAGCCGCAGAGAGTCTATATTTATTATTTTTTTGTAACTAATTAAAACTTAGTGATTTTTTTCAAAAAATAATGTGTTATGCAATAAAGAGTCTTCTTTCTCTTCCAATATTGGGAAGCAGATGGATGAGATGATTTACCTAAACATTTATGTGAGGAATTATTCAAAGTGAGATGTAATAAATTTATTTCAAATTTTATCAAATTGTCAGCCCCGCCGTTATGGGGGATCACTGATTGCATAAACATATCTTACGAAATTTATTTGCATCCTATTATTCAAACCAATCCTGTAGCTGTGCAAAATCCAGGGCCCGAGAAAGTTACAATACACTTGGTATATTTTGTTGCTGCGTGCTACATTTTCCAATCAAAACTCTGCATTTTCATTGATAACTAAAACATTAGAAATACTAACGATTCGTATTAAGTTTTACTCCAAAAGGTCTCATACCAATTGGAGATAGCACCACACATATAAACACTTCACATTTACCTTCCCTAGGGGGTCTGACGTCTCATTTGTAACGTTCTGGTCTACCACATGATATGATATTATCTGCTTTGAACCTGAGTCCTCACGGTTTTGCTCTTGGGTTTTATTCCAAAAAGCTTCATACCAATTGAAGATAGTACCGCACATATAAACAATTTACCTTTACCTTCCCCAAGCGATGTGGGATTACACAACCTATAGCTAACCTAGTGTGGTACCTACCAATGTCTCTCGCACCCACCCATAGCACACTCGCCCACAAGTTATGGGCTGTTATAAATGATATCAGAGTTGAACTCAACTGGAAGTGTGTCGACAGGGATGTCGAGTCTCCTACGGGATTGGATTGTGGTGACCCTTATCGACGGGTGTGATATGGGGTGGGTGCGAAAGACACTAGGCAAGC
This sequence comes from Cornus controversa, assembly GCA_026545225.1. NCBI lineage: Eukaryota > Viridiplantae > Streptophyta > Magnoliopsida > Cornales > Cornaceae > Cornus > Cornus controversa. The sequence goes on from CM048852.1 coordinate 56,997,931, forward strand.
TATCACACTGGCAGGTTACAGGGTGCTCAATTCCACATCGCCTAGGTGTGGAGAAGAGGATGGACTTATATGTAGTGTGTTCTCTCCAAATGATATTAGGCATTTTAGGGTAAAATCTAAGAACAAAAATTGTGCAGACTTGGCCCAAGACGGATGATATTATACCACCTGGTGGAGCAGGTCGTTACATGCAAACCAAGCAAGGCCTAAATTTTACTTGAAAGGTGTATCATGTGACAAAATACACCTGGTGTATTGTAAAATTTCTTCTAAGTATCCTTTGGTTAGAAAGAATTTTTTTTTTTTCAAAAATTAGAAAGATAAAAGGACAATGCTTGCCTACTCACCTTTGAGTAAGAAGTTTCTCGTTTAGAAAGAGAAAGATCCGCAGGAATACAACAACGTATTGGACCTGAATACGCCGGCCCTTTGGAAATTCTTCAAGCACTAGCAGATGGGACAAAATTACTTTTCAAATAGAATCTTCTTCCATCTAGAGGAGATACTCGTTTATTCAGTATCGGACCATCCAGTCACCACTGAGGTGACACAATGATAAGATGACACGTGTTCATTTTGAATTTAAAGTATAAGAGAAAAAAAATTTAAATATTTTTTTCCTTACATTTTTTAATTTCAAAATGAACATGTGTCATTCTATCATTATGTTACATCAGCAATGAAAAGAAAGGTCCTACTCAACGATAATGATGGACCTATGTAGAGACCAAGGGAGGCCACGACCATCCCAAAATTTTACAAAATCTCACTAAGTAGATCCCATTAAATATTTAACCTCTATAAATTTGAGATTTGGCCCTCTCAAATTGAAATATTTTGGATCCGCCATTGCTCACCAGTGAGTAAAGAAGTATTGTTCAAAAAGATAAACTATTGTAAAGTGAAAGTAATTGAGTAGAGTAAATGGAAAAAAAACTTAATTCAGTTTTTGTAAACAATTCTTAAGAAATCAGAAAATAAAAAACATAAAAACTATTTTTAAGTAATTATAAAACAAAAGTGTTAAGGTGTTCCTATTTTCTACGCTCTACTAAAATGGATCATTATCCTCTCTTGTGAGAGTTTCTCTCCAATCTCTCCAATGTAATGTTTGTTACAATCGGTAGTGATGCATGCTATGAGTGACACCAATCACTAGTAACTCACGTTTTTAAAATGGATGACTCATTGCAGGGCCGGTCCTGAGATTGCCAAAATCTCGAGGGGCCATAGGCGAACTTCCAACGTAAGGCCCTTTATATGTAAGTTATACACGCGTAATTTTTTTTTATAAAGTGCGAATTTTTAACACTCCTCTTAAGACTTTTAACTTTAAATATAATTCTGCCGAAATATTGAATATGATTTTCTTCAATATTGTTTGGCTGGAGAAGAAAATTGAAAGATGTTGAAGAGAGGGAGGAATAAAGAAAAAGAGAAAAAAATTAAAAAAAAAAAAGAGAGAAAAGTCAATAGATTCATTGAAGGAGGCAAATAAAGAAATATATATATATCGACTGTTTTTAACTTATACAATATATAACTATTTTTTTTTTTTGGGCCCCTTTCTCTATGTCTTTAACTTATACAATATATATAGTACTATTTTTTTTTTTGGACCCCTTTCTCTCTGTGTTTAACTTATACAATATATTTGGGTCATTTTTTCTTTGTTTTTAATTCATACAATATATAAATATATATCAATTTTTTTTTTGGGCCCCTAGATTTTGGAGGCCCTAGGCGACCGCCTAGGTCGCCTATAGCCAGGGCCGATCCTGACTCATTGAATAATATTGTATCACTTATTTTAATAACGTGAATTATTACTTATATGGTAACAAACGTCACAAATAAAAAGACTATAAAAAAATTTGTCTTAATGGAGAAGATTGTTACTCGCACGACGAGAGCACCGTGTTTCTATTGTTTTTCGTTGGACGGAGGCAATTTGTAATAAAAGTATTAAGGCCCAGACAGCCCACTGGATTTTTAATAAGGCAGCTGGAAATGGAAGACGAACAGAGAAACCATGGACGAAGAAGAGCTCTGTTTTCTACGCTCCTCCATCCTCTTCTTCTTTTTCGGAAATTCAAAACAAATAGTGGGTTTTCTGAGCATAAAACAACAAGTGGTTATCGAAAATTTCTGTAAATCAACAACTCAACATCATCATCATGTGGAGGATATTTTTGACAAGAAGGTGCATATAACTCCCACAGTGCTTTTTTTTGGGAAAAAAATTTTCTTTTCATTTTTTTGGGAAATTTTTTTTCATAGTTTTTTTTTTCCTCTTTTGTGAAGACATGAACCCTCCACCTGTGCTGTGAAAGAATATGAGGTGCATAAAGTTGTATTCGGACCGATTTCTTTCATAAAAGTTAAAATCAAACCGAAACGTGAAAACTAACAGATTCGAATCATGAGAAAACAGTTTGTTTCGGTTACATGATTCCAGTTATTGAAACATAAAAAAAATATATAAATAATATAACAGTTAAATTTATAATATAATATATAAATATTATATATATATATATATAGTAAACGTTTAGTTTGAAACTGTAGAATCCCAAACCAGAAACAAACAGTAAAATAAGGTTTCATAATTTTGGAAGCTGGACAGGACTAAACCGTTGGTTCAACTTTTGAATTCCACTATTTTTTGTGCACCCTAAAAATGAATTTAAGAAAGGTTTTGGTGTAACATAAATTTCTGTTGCATTTTCTGGAATTATTTTCATTTTTTGTTCCTATAGTAATTGAACTACATTTGTGAGATGTAGTTTAATTGGTCTTTCTTGTATTTGTACGAGTTGTTATATTTACTACTATATAAATTTTCTTGGAATATAGCGTGATGACTGTTGTAAAACTACAGTGTGAAACTAAATTTAGGCAGGATCACATTATTCCTATCTATTAAACACACTCACATTTATAAATTTAATAATTAAGTTGATGTGATAGCTCCCTTGAATATATATATATATATATATATATATATATATATATATATTCAGTTTTGATAATCTGAGAGGCAATAAATGGCAGGGAGTCAGTTTCAACTGCAGTGAGTTCAAATGTAGTTGGGGAGAGTGTAAAATTGGTTTATGGAGAGGATACAGATGTTGTGAGAGAAGGAAGTTTCGCCGGAGTCCACGCTCTCTTAGGCACCGGTGCATGTCGCCTCTTCGCTGATCCGACTTGGTCAAAGTACAGCTCTTAATTCCCACATGTATAAATTTTGATTATCCGACTTGGTAATAATATATATATATATGTCGTGTGTTTGTGTTTGTGTATGTGGAAACCGTGTCTCTTGCATCGATCATCTTCTAATTAAGGTGATATTTAATTACTTGAAGCTCATTGCTTGTCAAAATTTTCTCCCTCCCATAGAAAATTTGGAAGTCAAAACACCCTGTTTGGCTTTATCTTTTTTCCTTTTCTTTTTCCGGCAAGAGTAGTTATAGACTTTTCAAATTATCATTTTTTGTGGGTAGGGTTTATGTACACGTTATGCATGTATGCCTAGAACTGAATAAAATGAGCATGACTCGTCAAACAGTCAATTTCAATTGTTTGATTTGCTACATGGTTCTGATCTTCCTTTTTCATTTCCTTGTCTTTCTTTTTTGTTTTTTTGGCTCAACTCAGAGATACAGTATGTCTGTTTTATCCAGAATACATAACATTCTTGCTTGCTTAGTTTCGAGGAACTTCATTTTCAGAGAAAATATTAAAAGAGAAACTTTTGAGAGGGCTATATATATATCTCTATACATGATGTGTCTGTATGCTAATTAAGTAAATACGGTTTGACCTTTCGTGTAATTACTACGGTTGATTAGCTGTAGCATTAGATATATATATATACACCATGTGCTATTATGGTTGACAACTTGACATTAGGTCCAAAGAAATCTGATATTATATGAAACTGATTTTTAAAAGTTGATTAATTGTTTAGAGCTTAGTTGTTGGTAGTTGGTACATAATTCAAAATATATCAATACAGTGTTCCTTGTTAGAGAATTCATTGACCATATCTACAAGGTAAATTAAAGCCATTGTTATATTGTGCCTTTGTTATATCGAGTTTTTACCACAATATCAAACAATAACATATCCCTCTAAAAGTGACGACATTATTGAGCTTATAAGATTGTACGAACCAGCCGTTAAATATTTTACTTGGAATATCATCAGACAATATTTCTGAACATATATGTCTTGGCCCAATTTGTGTGAGTGTCATACAAGATCTGATTCAATTAAGTCACTTTAACTAAATTACGAGGCAAAATAAGATTCAATTACTACGGTAGTTATTCAAATTGATTTAGGAGGCCTGCAATTTTGCAAGACTAGATCAACCAAGTTTAAAATTTTCAGTCTCTTTTCTTCTTGCACATGGATTGCCTTGCCCTTTTGAGTTGACAATAACAAGCTAGCTTCTTAGAAATAGTCTCTTGTTTGCTAAGTCTAATTAAGGCCTAAAGTCCTAGATATGTTGCCCAAGTCTTAAGATTTTTTCTTCTATAAATACACTTGCCACCTTAGCCAAATGTCCAAGACATAGTAACACAGACCACTACTATCCAATTTAAAGTCATTAGAAATGGCTTCACTTAGCTTCTTCTATCTCCATGCCCTAATTGTCATGTTTGCTCTTGCAAGCACAGCCTTCTCAGCCACACTCTCTCCTTATTACTATAACAAAGTTTGTCCCAAAGCTTTGCCAACCATCAAGCAAGTCGTGGAGGACGCAGTGCAGAAAGAGCGACGTATGGGTGCTTCTTTACTGCGTCTGCACTTCCATGATTGTTTTGTTAATGTACGCTCTCTCAAATTTTTCTTTCTTAAAAATTTCTCTTTTAGTACTTGTGACAATATATATATTCGTCATAAACTATCATTAGTTGCATAGATATATGTATTGATCTAATTAATAGATTTGATCATGGTAATGCAGGGTTGTGATGCTTCAATTCTTCTGGACTCAACATCCACCATTGATAGCGAAAAGAATGCGCTTGCTAATGTAGGTTCTGCCAGAGGATTTGAAGTCATTGACAAGATCAAATCGGAGGTTGACAAAGTTTGTGGAGGTCCAGTGGTCTCTTGTGCTGACATTTTGACAGTTGCAGCCCGTGACTCTGTAGTCGCGGTGCGTTTAGTTATATATCAAAAATATATATATATATATATATATATATATATATATTTTCTTAGTATTGTATTAAACCCCACAAAATCAATGCTCAAAGCTAATTTATAAGGTTCAAGCTGGTCCTAGAGCAATACTAAATAGATTAATCAGTACCCTAGCTTGTTTTCTTTGTGACCATGTTCAAATATTCATGAACATTTTGATTGTGATATTAAGTGCTGAAATGTGTTATATGGTTGAATTTGTACCACAGCTAGGAGGACCAACATGGAAGGTGCAACTAGGGAGGAGAGACTCAACAACTGCAAGCAGGACGGCAGCCAACAATGCCATTCCCTCACCATTCATGGACCTTCCTGCACTTATCAACAACTTCAAGAAGCAAGGCCTCGACGTCAAAGACTTAGTCGCGCTCTCCGGTGGTCACACCCTAGGGTTTGCTCAGTGCAGTCTCTTCAAAGACCGCATTTACAATGACACCAACATTGATGCTGCCTTTGCTCGCCAGCGTCAGTCCACATGTCCACGCACCGGAGGTGACTCCAACCGTGCTCCTCTTGACCCCACAGCTGCACTCTTCGACACCAAGTACTTCTCCAACTTAGTGAAAAAGAAGGGGCTTCTACGTTCTGATCAGGCACTGTTTAATGGTGGTGAAACTGATGGGCTGGTGAAGAGCTATATCATAAATGCCGGTGCTTTCTCGAATGATTTTGCAAACTCTATGATCAAGATGGGTAACATAAAGCCATTAACTGGGAAGAGAGGTCAGATTAGGCTGAACTGTAAGAAGGTGAACTAAAGGGTTGGCAGAGCCGCAGAGAGCTAGTCTATATTTATTCTTTTTTGTAACTAATAAAAACTGATTAATTTTTTTCAAGAAATTATTCAAGAAACAATGTGTTGTGCAATAAAGAGTCTTCTTTCTCTTCCGATATTGGGAAGCAGATGGATGAGATGATTTACCTAAACATTTTTGTGAGGAATTATTTTACAAAGTTTATTTGAGATCGATCCTATTATTGAAACCAATATTTTACCTGTGCAAACTCCAAGTCTCCCTTTGGTTAGAAAGCAAAAATATTTTTTTTTGGGAAATTAGAAAGATATAATATTGTAGAGTGAAAGTAAAGTGAATGGCAAAAAAAAAAAAAAACTATCATGTATTTGCTTAAAATGTAAAATTTAGAAGAAGGTTGTTTAACTATCCATGTGTTTGATTATTTTTTAAAAGAACTCAAAAATATAAAATAAAGAAAGAAAGAAAAAAACTGTTTTGAAGCAACAAGAGTATATCCAAAAGTTAGGATAGTTTCATCACCTTTCATTTTTTAAATTTTTATTTGGAAAATTCTTGTTCCTCTCCGCCAAGAGAGCACCATTTTCCTATTATTTTTCAGAGCAATGCTACACGTCTCGAATAAATATCACGAATTTTAACTCGAATTTATGTGGCAAGAGATATAGTCCATTATTTTAGGAGCAATGCTACACGTTATGAAAATATTTTATGAATTTTTATCTTGAATGATGTGGCAATTAAATGGTGAGTTAGTATTGGTGGGATTCTCCCATACAATAAATGTCAATGGTATTATCACTTGCCACATCATTCATGAAGGCAATTCATGATAAAATTTCATGACGTTTAGCATTTCCCTTATTTTAGAAGATAAAATTAAATGGTAAGTTATTATTAGTGGAATTCCCCCATACACGGAGTCCCAATGGTATTATCACCTGCCACATAGATTCGAGTTAAAATCCGTGAAATAAAATTGTGATGTTTAGCATTTCTCTAATTTTTTGTTGGACGAAGGAAATTTGAAATAAAATTATAAAGGTATAAAATAAAAAATAAAAAAAGCCCCACTGGACATTTACCGAATTAAAAAAAAGCCCACTGGATCGGGCCCACTAGATTTTTCAATAAGGCAATGCTGCAGTAATAAGAAAACCAGGGGAGAGCCCACTGGAAATGGAAGACGAACAGAGAAACCATGGACGAAGACGAAGAGCTCTGTTTTCTACGCTGCTCCGTCCTCTTCTTCTTCTTCAAAAATTCAAAGCAAATAGTAGGTTTTCTGAGGTTAGAACAACAAGAGCTTTTCGAAAATCTCTGTAAATCAACAACCCAGAAACAACACAGCTAGATCATCATCATGTGGAGGAGATTTTTGACAAGAAGGTGCATGTCAACAACATCCACAACCAGGGCCGTTGGATGGTGGGACCATGTGGGACAAGCCCCTAAGGACCCCATCACTAGTGTCACCGAGGCTTTCCTTGCTGACACCAGCCCTCATAAGATCAACCTCGGTGTGGTACATCTCTTTCACCATTCCATTAATTTACCTCTTCTTTAATTGCAACAAAATGCTTGTCAAGTTGGCATCATATATTTGCTTTTCTATATATGTACTTATGTATATGTGTGTGTATATGTTGACTGTTGGTTTTAGGGAGCTTATAGGGATGATGAAGGGAAACCAGTTGTTCTTCAATGCGTCCGAAATGCAGAGGCCAAGATTGCTGGTAGCGAGTTCCTGTGAGTTTCAGTTGTTTCCATTCTCTCCCATTAGTCACCATATCTTAGTTATTTTGTATGCCCATTTCTGATCATAAGTCACTATATAAGTTAATTTCATCAATTGCTCTCTGTTTTTTTTTTCCCCATGTTGTAATTTTCATTTTCTATGCTCTAGGTTCATGAGTTTGCAATTATTAATAGTCATAGGATAATTCCTTTCTTTTTTTTTTGGCAAATTTATTTCCCCGTGTTATTTTTACCCTTTCGGGAGACTTGAACCCTCCGCCTTCTGCTCTTAAAGAACAATAATCCTTTGAATTTAACAAAGGTTTTGGTGTAACAGAAATTTCTCTTGTATTTTCTGGAATTGTTTTTCAATTTTTGTTCCTATAGTAATTGAACTCATGATCTGCATTTCTAAGATTAAGTTTAATTGGTCTTTTTTGTATTTGTGGAATTGTTTTATTTACTACTATATAAATTTTCTTGGAATATAGCATGATCACTGTTCTTAGACTACAGTATGAAACTAATTTTACATAGGATCACATTATCTCTATCTATTAAACAAACTCACATTTCAAAATTTAATAATTAAGTTGATGTGATAGCTCCCCTAAAATATTAAATATATTCAATTGTGATGATCCGAGAGCAATGGCAGGGAGTCAATTTCAACTGCAGTCAGTTCAAATCTAGTTGAGGAGAGTGTTAAATTGGTTTATGGAAAGGATACAGATGTTGTGAGAGAAGGAAGGTTCGCTGGAGTCCAAGCTCTCTCAGGGACTGGCGCATGTCGCCTCTTTGCCGAGTTTCAGAAGCGTTTTTATCCGGAATCAGGAATGTATCTACCTGATCCGACTTGGTCAAAGTACAGCTCTTCCCACACATTAATTTAATTCTCATGTTAATTGTTTGTCATATATGTTCTTCTATCACTGAGATACCCTCATGTCCATTGCACAGCCACCACAACATTTGGAGAGATGCCCAAGTTTCACAGAATACCTTCCGCTACTACCATCCTGATTCTAGGGGACTACACTTTTCAGCACTCATGGATGATGTTAAGGTGAGTTTAGTTGTATGTCATACTCCCAGGTCAATGAAGGAAATTTTAACAATTTAGAGGAGATTTCATGCATGCTGCTTCTACCACCCATCTTCTATTACTCAAACAGACAAATAGGTTGTCTGGAAATGGGTTCTTTTCCATAGAACTACAGCTTCGACTTCTTCATTTTTGATAATGCAACTATCAGATGGTCAAAAATCATCCATTAAGATTGAATGTTTTACTTTGGCCATTTAGAGAGATAATTATTCAGTTCATATTTTTGTTATTGGAACCAAAAAACAAAGACACTAACATGCATGTGCATCATCCTAAGAGAAGATGAAGTGACAAACATGATCTTATGCAATACTATAATACTGCAGCTGCATATTCTAAATTAGTGATATATTATTGTTCCTACCTTTGCATTTGCAATTGTGTTTTATTTAATGGTTATGGTGTCAAAGAAACTGATTAACCGCATTCTTTTCTATTTCATTTGATTGTTTTTGTAGAATGCGCCAGATCGTTCTTTTTTCTTATTTCATCCTTGTGCTCACAATCCAACTGGGGTTGATCCTACTGAGGAGCAATGGAAAGAAATATCATATAAGTGCAAGGTAAATTTTGAGGCAAATGGTGTTCTACATCATTTCATGCTTCTTTGTAACTACTCTTGATTCCTGCTTTGATCACTTACAGGTGAAGAATCACTTCCCCTTCTTTGACATGGCTTATCAAGGTTTTGCTAGCGGAGATCTTGACAAGGATGCCAAGGCAATCCGGGTTTTTCTTGAAGATGGACATTTAGTAGGCTGTGCTCAATCTTTTGCAAAGAACATGGGATTATATGGACATCGAGTGGGTTGTCTCAGGTAGAAAATGTTCTCGTCTCCTGAGATGTATTTACTGCTTTCGAGTTTTAGAAACTTGAAGGAATAGACCTTTTTTCCTGCATCCTCAGGACTTAGGAGAGATCACTTGGCTCAGCAAAGGGATACACATCCTGTACCTGTTGCTTCTAATTCTTTTAACTATTGCATCCTGAATGTACTGGTTATTTCACCAAAATTTTGGTGCTCAAAACCTACAACTGTTCGAAGATAAATCAACTATTTGGTTTTGTTTGCATGTGAACATGTTTTTCTTATGAATTTTCAGTTTTTCTTACCCCTTTAAATTTTTAGTGTTCTTTGTGCGGATGCAAAGCAAGCAATTGCCATCAAAAGTCAGCTGCAACAGATTGTCAGGGCAATGTACAGCAGCCCTCCTGTTCATGGCATACTGCTGGTCTCCACAATCTTGAATGATCCAGATTTGAAGGCGCTTTGGCAAGAAGAGGTCAAGGTATTTTCTCTCTTTCTTACTCCCTCCCTATATCCTTTGTTTCAATCTTTGTTTTCTGATGTGTCTTCTATCAACCTTGTTCCAAGGTCATGGCAGACCGCATTATCAGAATGCGAGCCACATTACGTCAAAGTCTTGAGAAATTGGATTCTCCTCTCAACTGGGAGCACATAACTAGCCAGGTCAGTAGTTTTATGGTTAATTTTTTTTGTTACAGCCTTCAGTGTGTGCATGACAAAAGTTTCACCTGTTAGAGTAACCTATTAATCAACAAAACTGCAGGTTGGCATGTTTTGCTTCTCTGGGTTATCACCTGAACAGGTTGATGAGCTTGCAAAGCAGTACCATATATTCATGACTCGTGATGGCCGCATAAGGTAATTCTTCATATAAATGATCATAAACTTGCTTTAATTACCTTCTATAGACCAATTTTCTACTCTCTTTATTGTGTTTGAAAAAATAATACATTCCACAAAATCCCAAGGAAATTCAGCTTTGGAAGTCCCCATCACCATCCCAAGTGTATGTACATGTATATATTATGGTTATCATCAAAGTTCGCTAGTTTAAACTGGCTATATCTGCATCTGATGAAAATGCATGTACCAACATCTTAGTATTTCCCACGTTTCCTGAATCTGATAACCGCACACTCAAATTTTACATTGCAAGAAAGGGTTTTCCTTTTCCCTTGGAATAGGCAATGAGACTGAAATTGCATTTTTGGCAGCATGGCAGGCGTAACCACAAGCAATGTGAATTACTTGGCAAAAGCAATACATGAGATCACCAAATTGAGTCGAGAAGCTTAAATTCTTTGTATGTAGCAAGTCATACTTGAGAACTATGAAAAAATTATACATGATGTTTTGTTTAACAAAATGTAACTGCTCAGGGGATTAAAAGAAAGGCCCCTTAATACATATGTTTTATATTGAGACTTTGGCAGAGACTGGAATGTGCATTGAATGAGATTTAAACATTGTTGATGGAAGGCAATATTTTTCATTGACATGCTTTAGAGTGAAGAATCAGTTGTAAATTCATTGACATGCTTTTGGTGTGTTAATTTGCTGATCAAAAGGAGGAACCATGCACTTCATGTAAAGAAATAACATTAATAGTTCGTCAGATATTTGAGAAATTTTATCAATTTCCACTGAGAATCAAGAAATGAAGCATGTCTATAAAGTTGGAATGTTCAGTTTAATATGGAGAATGAAGAAGCCTTTGTCCTTTTTTTGAGGGGTCAAGAGTTGTAAGTAGCCATGCAAATGCCCTCCCTGCAAAGACAGCAAAAATGAGATTCACCCTTGTATCATTCTGAGGTCCAATGGCTGCAGCAATGGTTACAAAATCAAAACAGAACAATGGTTTGTGTCTTAGGCTGCGGTGGCATGATCTCTTTATATTTACATAACTAAATTAGTAGTATAGACATAGATCAACAATATTGAAGGTAAAGCAGGCTGTAAATCTCTAAGAAGAAGTGTTGGGCCAGTGAATAGGCAGAGGGCTGAGATTCAATGGTGCCCCATCTCCTTTCAATAATTTAAAAGCATACTCACCTTTTTAACTTTAAGGAATAGGTTGTCCGCTGCTTTACGGATATTTTGCCTATTTGGATAGGCAAGTTTATTGACTCCGGATTGAATAAATTGATTTAGAGTAATGATAGGTTTAAAGTTATTACCCAATTAAAAGGGTGAATAACTCTCCCTCTTAGATGAGTGCAATTGAGATCTACAATTTTACAATCTAATGGATAAGAGTAATTTACTTTCTCTCATTCTAAGATTAGTGCAACTAGGATCTACAATTTTACAATTTAATGGATAAGAGTGATTAACTTTTTTGGTGATAACTTTTAATATATTTATCATTACTCATTGATTTATTATCAGGGCTAAAGTGCGAAAAAAAAAACCCTTGAACTTTTCTCAATTTGCAAAAATAGCCTCTAAACTATTTTTTTTCAACAAATCAATCTCTCATCTTACAAAAGTAAGCAATTTTACCCCTGATAAAACTATAATAACATATATATTCTTTACTATGATCATTATGGTCTTCTCTCTATAAATATAGTGTTTTTAAAAAATTCAAAAAATAAAAAATAAAAGACTAATAGAACTTTATTAAGTTTTTTTAAATAAAAGTGTCATCGTCCAAAGCGATGTGTTGTGGGGTTGAGACTTGGGAGCATCTTCTCCAAAAATGGGGCAGGGTTTGCTGACATTCACCTCTCTCAGATCTCGCTCAAGCAGGAGCTTTATGCACTGAGTACAACCTTTTTTTCTATTAGTATTGTGTTTTCTAAATAAATTTTTTTAAATAAAAAAATTAGTGTGATAAAATTCTATTGACTTTTAGTTTTTATGTTTCTAATTTTTTTTTTATTATTACAGTAGTGCTTCCTACTATAGTTAGCGAAAAAGTCATTTTCAATGATAATTTTATCAAACTCTTTTTTATTTTTAAAATTTTTATTTAGGAAACACTATTGATCATACTAGCAGAGAAAAGAATATATATGTTAGTTATATTTTTATTTTAAAAATAAATAAATAAAGTTCTATTAGACTTTTATTTTTTATGTTTCTAAACTTATTGTTTGGAAATTTTATTTAACTATTTTTTTTTAAAGTTTTAGAAAACACTATATTTATAGAGAGAATGTCAAAATGATCATAGTAAAGGGTATATATATCATTATAATTTTGTGAGAGCATCAAGTTGTCCACTTTTGTAAGATGAGGAACTGATTTGCTCTAAAAAATAATTTAGGAAGTGTTTTTGCACAAAGAGGAAAGTTCAGAATTTTTTTGCACTTTTGGCTATTATCAATGAAATCTTTTCTTGTCAGATGTTAACTAGTGGCCAAGTTGATAGAGCGCTCGGCTCTCTTAGCGAGTGTGTCCATATTTCGAGTTCCCCACTCTCCATGTTTGGTAGGAAAAAAAAAATCTCCTTGCCTAAAAACAAAAACAAAAATTACAGTCACATCTCTAAAGTTTGGACTTATCATAAATTTTGTTTATATTTATTATAGACACTTCAAGTGATATTTCTATTCCTAACGTTGTTAATTTACGTGTGAAATATCTAATATACTCTCACTTTTTTAATGAAATATAATCAAAATATCCATTTTACAAAAAGACCAATTTGCCCCTTATTATTACTTTGTCCTTCACGCTACAATAAAGATTTGTTCTTTGTGCTCCACAGCATTCATTTCCATTTTCAACCAACCCAAATAAGTAAATAACATTTATCTCTCTACTCTATCTCTATATATATTATATATGTTTCTTGAAAGTGTTAAGTAACTTTCGCAGAAGTATATAATCAAAAGTATCCATTTATTTCTAATACAATAGTGGCGAAGGTAACCTTAAATTTTTTTTATAAGTGTAGTTAAATACCTTATTTCTAATACAACAATATTTCTTCCTACAAAAAAGGAAAAAAAATACTTCCAAAATGGTGTAAAAAAAGAGTTCAATATATAGGTGTTATTCATCTTTCATATGAAAAAGTTAAAAAAAAAAAAAAAAAAAAAGTTGATTAATCTGAGTCAAGGAATAAGGTAATGGAGTGGAAGAAACTACCTTCATTTCATTTGAAGGAGATGTGACCAAATCCATGACTCTTAAAACCAATACTCTAAATCTTGTTGATTTATTTATCAATAAAAAAAACTTACGGAACTTGGTTCGTCCAGAATTCTAGTTTACATGATAAAAATTCAATTTGGGAACAATTTGGTCTCATGTATGAAGACAATTCAACCGAGGACTCCAATTATTTCAGTTTCTATGATTTAGTTTTTTTTTTCTTTTCCAGATGAACCATTTCACAATTTGAATTAATTTGAGTCAAGGAACAAAGTTAACCATATGATTATTTGTAGAATTATAATTCTGTTACTTAATCAACTTTTCAGGATGGACGCATAAACTACAAATCGCTAGTTCATTGAAAAATTTTCAATGTTTTTTTTTATATAGATAATTCCTTATTTTTTGCCATTAGATAAGGAATTGGTAACATTAAAGTATGTATCTTGTAAGTATCTATGTATAAGAATATGAAAATTCAAAGCTAATTAATTTAGTTGGCTGGAACTTTGACAATTTGTAGAATTTTGTATTTGGGTCTTTGCTTGTTGTACTGTGAATGCTAATTTGTAAACTCATGAAATTCCTTTTTTTTCAAAAAAAAAAAAAATGACACTATGCCAAACACCAGAAAATATAAGTAAAAAAATTATTTCAAATCTAATTGGTTTTATAGAAAAAATATTCTACACCAAAAATGTTTTACGGCAAAACAAACGGAGCCTAAAAGCAATGAGTAAACTACAAAAATCAATTTCCTAAAATTAGGCCTTTTAAATCCGGATATATAGATTGTCATTTATGGTTACAACCCATAAAATTAAAAATGTTAACTATCTATTGTAATTCATTTGATGAAAATTTTGGTAAGTTTAAATGATCTTATTCCAAAAATATAAGGTATTAATTAGTTAATGCAAAAACTATTAGTTAAAGCAAAAATAAAACAAAAAAAGTAATTTTTTTTTTTTTTTTGAAAAGCAACAATTCTTCGATTGTTAGTAAAAGCAACAGTTGCAAAGTGGGTACTTAGGTAATTTATTATCTCATGGAAATGGTCAAAAAGCATCAATCTTTTTGCATTGTATCATATGAGATCAAATCTATCTATACACAGTTTGGAGTCTCTCTATTAGACGGTGCAAAATGTTTGAATTTATACGGTCATTAAAAATAAAATTTTTCTTTCTTAAAATAAGTTTAAATAACATAAGATGTCACTGTAATTTATATAAATAATAAAAAATATATATATATTGAAGGTAATATGGTAGAGATCTT
Organism: Cornus controversa; assembly: GCA_026545225.1. Classification (NCBI taxonomy): domain Eukaryota; kingdom Viridiplantae; phylum Streptophyta; class Magnoliopsida; order Cornales; family Cornaceae; genus Cornus; species Cornus controversa. Next base: position 57,012,948 of record CM048852.1, read on the forward strand.
CAATCAGAGATTTAAGGCAACTAAATAGGGCTAAATATTAAATGACAAGTTCATAACTTATTGCTTTTTGTTTTTCAGAGATTGTGTAATTTTAAATTTACGAAAGATAGGGATTGACTTGAATATCAATTTTTTTTTTCTTTCAAAAAGATTGGGATATTTTAAATTTACGAGAGATTAGAATAATTTGAAAAAGAAAAAAGAAGAATAAAACGGGTTGGTCAACTTGAGAGTCCTTTTTTATCCACTTTTAGATGGAAAGATTCTTATAAGGACAACTTTTCAGTCATATTTACCCTCGACTGACCAAACAATGAAATCACTCCTATATATTTATTTACCTTCACTCTTTAGTCTTTATTAGTCTTTCCTCCCTCATTGAAGTTCGAATTCAAATAGTAGCTTTTCTGCAACGGCCAAATTTGACACAGGCAACGGTCACCTCGTGATGTCTTGGTTTATACAACGGTCATAAAAACTGAAAAAGCACGCAAAAACATAGCTGAGTTAACGGATGTGGTTCATGCTTTGTTTTTGTTATCCTTCCGATGACAAATTTTTGTGTGCCAAGGTGTCAGATTTTATTAAACTCCTACATTTTTACGGACTACTGTTGAATTTGATGTTTACAAGGATTGAGAGGTTTAGAGGTACGACTAAAACATATATATTAATACCGTATATCAGGCTTTTATGACGTCATGTCGTTAATATCTATTGCATTGTTCGAAATAATTTTGTAAGGTATATTATGGGAAGGACTTTGTTTTTATATTCTTTTATTTTATTCAGTTTTTCAATAAAAAAAATGATATAATTATTCTTTAAAATTACATTAAATAAATACTTTTGAAATGGTCATGGAGTTTCAAAGAGATTCGAAGGACAATTGTAACTTTTATTTGGGGAATAAAAAAGTCAATCACATAAGAGTAGAAAAGTAAAATTTGAATAAATCCTTATTTGAACATAATTAAAGTTTAAACACATTCAAGGATTGGAAAATATTTCAATATATATATATATATATATAGAGTAATGATTTCTTATTCACCGGTGAACAAAAAATTCATCCACACCAAGCACAGTAACCGTTGGATGTAATTGCTAATTTTTTTTAGTAATTGCCTTTTTTATATCAATCACATCCAACGGTTAATATGTTTGGTGTGAATAAATTTCATGTTCACCGATAAACAAGAGATCATTACTTATATATATATATATCAATTTGTGTTTTGTGAGTGGAGTCATAAATCTCACCACGTGACTTTCGAAAAAGTGTCAAATTCATTATTATCATTACTCTTAAGATATAGGATAAATATCATTGACATTCTCTGAGGTTTAAGGTATTATTAGGCCGTTACAACTTTATACAATTTTGTCACCAACATCTCCTGTCAGAAATTTTAATTTTTTAGTAAGTAAAATGTCCCAATTGCCCCTAATTATTTAAATAAATTTTAATATAAAAATATTAGAATTGAAAAATGACAAAATTGCCCTCAATTTTATATGCCCACCATTTCTCTCTCTACTTTCTTCAACCTAAATTAGAAACCCTAACCACCGCCACCAACTACAACCACAATCACTGCCACCAACCACAACCACTAGTATATATATACACACACACACAGACACATACACATACATCACAGAGAACAAATGACTAATCTCACAACTACCGTCAACCCCGCCGCGAACCACCTCTTCATCGTCGTGGACATGGGAACCAATACCTTCAAACTCCTCATCGTCTGCACCGACCCCACCATGGAAAAATTCCTAGCCATCGACTGCCTCAAGGAGCCAGTCATTCTCGGCTGCGACATCCCTGCCTCTTCCACCATCTCCGCCCCCATCATTTTCAACCCAACCATCAACACCGCCACCATTATCAGCAAAACCCAACCCCAACTCATCATATAAGTAGCGATCAATTCAGCGAGTTCTTATCAGCGTGGTCGCAGAGCTGGCAACTCCTAGTCGCCTACGCTTCCGAGAACTTCGACGAGCTGATCCGACAACTCGTCTTTGGTTTCAAGTCGAGTTCAATCGACGATCAAAAGCAAGTGGTGATGAAGATCAAACTCCTTGCGAAGAACAAGTTGGAGAATCGAATCAAGATCGCACGCGCCGGTGCGATCAAACCGTTGATTTCCCTAATCTCGTCGTTCGATCCTCAGCTTCAAAAGAATGATGCCACAACAATTCTAATCTCCGGCGCCTCCACCTACTCCGACCAATACTTCATCAATGCCAACCTCGGTTAGGTTGCGATTGGAGTGGTGGTGTTGGTGGCAGTTGATTTGGGTTAGGTTGCGATTGGAGTTCAGCAGTGGTGGTGGTGGTTGGTGGGTGCTCGATGGTTTCTTCCCCCCCCCCCCTCTCTCTCTCTCTATATATATAGATATATAATGTAATAACAGTGAAATGAGTATGTAATAATGGGCATAATTGGGGGTATTTTGGTCCAATAGGCATGGTTAAATAGGTAATTTTAGTATTCAAAAATATTAGGTCAAAAGTCAAATGGTAGCACGGTCTTTTCACCATCAAAAAGTGATCTGACATGGTCTACTTTTAACAAAAGAGAGTGTATGTAATATATGACACAAACCTCAGAGGGAGTTGGTGACGAAAAATCACAAAATTATAGTCACGTGATAATATATCAAATCTCAAAAAGTGTCAATAAAATTTACCCTAAAATATTTCAACGTAAAAATCGTATTACATTAGAATATGCGGAAAACAAGGGAAATATCGTTTCTTCTATTGAAAAATTAAAAGCTTGTTTGATTTAAGTTATATGAAATTGTAAAACAATTCTCAGAAAACTATAAAAAAAAACAAAAAAACAAAATCATACTTTAGACCAATTGAACTGGTTGTCTCTATTCGGCCGGAGTCGATTTGGCCCAAATAATAAAACTCAGTTTTAAATTTATCTTTTATTATGAATTATCTGAAAATGTAAAATTATATAAAAACAGTAAATAAAAATCATTCCCTTTGTTGAGAATATCTTTTTTTCTCTCTTTTTTTTCCCTCTTCATTTTTAGTTTCGGTTTTTCTGAAAAATCAGAACTTTACACTTTGTTACGGATAGAATTGTAACGTTATAATCTCTCTCTCACTCTATCTTCTGTTGTCTCTGGTTCACCATACAATAATGTTCCAGTTTTTTGTTTTTTCTGCACAACCTCTGAAACTAAGTTAAACATCAGTCGTCCACTGGTTACAGCGATTATTAGATTCTAGGGTTTTAGACTTCGTGTTTGTCTTTCAATGGCTGCCCAAATCATAGATTGCAGTACACCACTAGATGCCCAAAACCTAGATAGAGATTGTCGAATGGAAGAAGCTAAAACTATCGAAGCATTCGATTCGTGTCCGGAAATGGGACCCACATCGAGTGAGGTCGACCCGGGTTCGGAGGAGCCGAAGAGGAAGAAGAAGAACAATTTGAGGGCCGAAATCGATACATCAGCACCGTTCGAATCGGTAAAGGAGGCAGTGAGTCGGTTCGGTGGAATCGGTTACTGGAAACCCCATTCCCACAAGCCCTCTGAAACTTCTGAGGTTTCTCTCTCTCTCTCTCTAAACACACACACTAACTCACACAAAATTGAGAGTTTCTGCTACATTTATGTGCAAGCATTGCCTTTCTATTTATGACAATTGCAACTACTCATATACTAGCATTATCTTTCTTATTATGGCCCTTCTTTGGTTTGTGAAGTTAATTGGTTTTTGTTGTTCTTCAATTTTTTTTATAAAGCCTAATTATTCTTTTTAAAATCTCAACCATAAGGAAATACTGTTCTGCTCTTCCTCTTTGGATTGCAGGAACAAATTTTCATTTTCCAAGGATATTGAACTTTCAAATTTTCTTGTTTTTTTCCCTTGCATTTTTCAGTGACATTCAGAGTTGTGATCTGTCCTTTTGGAGCCATGAGTGTTATATGTGGATTCCATATATTGACTATATATGCGTGGAATATGCAAAATCAAATGAAACACAGAACTGAGTTTGGTTGTTTGCCTGTAATTCCAATGTGGTAGAGAAATTCACATCAACAAGGACACTTCCAACTTGTCTTGTGCATTTGGGACCTGCCAATATGAGGAGTTTAGATTGTAAAACTCCTATAATTGGTTTAGTTTTTTCTCCGGAATAACAACTCAGGCCTTTTCAATATGGTCTGTTATTTGCCAGGACACACACAAAAAAAAGAGAATAAAGAACTCAGTTCAAGAAGCCTTGATATTCCAGCTACATGGATATGGAGAAAATCCATGTCCTTTGGTCAAATCCAAGTCAACATGTTGCCATTCAAGAACAGCTCGTGATTCAACTTGCTTGGAGCTCGTTCATGTTTATTCATTTGAGTATATGAGCTGAACTCGAGTTTGGCTCAGTCAGCGAACAAGTCAAGCCTGAGAAAAAGTTGGGCCTGGTCGGTTGTAAAGTTGTCCAATCATCCTCCTCATTTAAGTCTCAACTTGTACTTTTTTTTTTTTTCCTGACTTGAACCTCAACTTGTACTTGAAGGGTTACATTCATGTCATTTTCCTAATATTTAAGATTTAATTTACCAAAAAATATGCAAAATAATGAAAATATACCAAAGGGCCTCTAGCTCCATGGTATAACCTCCCTACCCTCAAAGAGGAGGGGAGGGGTTCAAGCCCTCCGGCATGGGCAATGTGTGTGAGTTCTAAGTACCTGATAAAAAAAAATGCAAAATGTAAGTTAAGCCCAACAGCTACTAGTATGATAGCTCATGTCAATCTGTTTTGCTCTCGTCCAGCCAAATTGCTTTCTAGCCATGCGGCCCATGCCTGAACAAAGATAGCCTTGGCTTGTGTAAGCCTGAGCTGAGTATTAACAAGTCTATATTTCAGAAAGCCTGAGCTGAGTATTAACAAGTCTATATTTCTTCTGAACTAAGCTTGAAGTCTTGAAAATCCGACTGCTTGGCCCCAGCTGCACTATAACCCTAATCATGTTTATTACTCACAGTCCAAACTCAGTTTTTGTTTTTCTAACCTTCATCCCTTTCTTTTAGATCTTCAATGTGGATCATTATTTCCAATGTGTTCATTTATATATTGATGTCAACGTCGAGATGTAGCTCCTTAAGGATAGCTAGTTTCTCAAAATATAATTGTTTAAACCCCTCCTTTGCTTCTCCATTTAAAGCTGTTGCTGCACAAGTGTATGGGCTATATATATATATATATATCACATTGCAGACTGCTGAAGAATGATGGAAAATGGGTTGCTATTTTAATTTTGGGAAGCTATCTTTAGGAAATAAGCTAGACTCGGTGCTTATGCAGTGTCTGGTGCAGTGGTAAAAGCTTGGCCACTAAGCGTGAGAAAGCAGATTCAAGTATAAGAGCAATCACTATGTAGTCTATGTTAAATAATGACGAAGGTTAGGTTTGTATCTAGTTTGTCCCTCTTAGGCCTCAAAAGCCTCGACTAATAGTAACCACACTGGGTAAATAGCCTTTAGGCTGGACTTACTAGGTTTGTTTAGCTCTCATTGAGGGATTCTTCAAATTTTATAGCTCTGCGATCTTACAATCTTGACACTGCCCATATCATTTAATAGCATGAACACTATTTTCTTTGATTTTACTTTCACTGGATTAAAATTACCTTAGATGAAATTACTATGTAGGGGGGTGGAGCCTCATTGTAATTTATGGGAAGCACTACCATTGAAAAGTATTACATGGGAATATGCATATATGCATTAAGAATGTAGCACTACTAATACGTTTGTTAATCTGGAGCTCCATCATCCTAGCTACAGAGTTTCTTAAATTATGAGTACATAAATCCTGAACCGTCTTTTTTTTCTATTCCTTTTTTGCTAGATTTGATTTTTTAGTTTGCTCTTACTTTCTGTTTGTAAGAACTTTATGAATTACACCTACATCTGGGAGCAAGCTTAAAGGAAACCTATCAATGAGATCTCTTAGTTATTATGGCATCCATGGGTTTGTATCTAAGAAGCACAGATATGGACACGGGACACGGACACGATATGACATAGATACACCGACACGTAAAATTCTAAAAAAGTAGGACACGGACGCGGACATGGCTAGTATAAATATAAATTTTCATTTATATATCTATTGAATGAGACAATCATAGAACTTTAATTAATTAATAAATTCTATACTAAAGTTGCATAAGTTAGAAATCACTCTATTCGAATATAAAAAAGAATATCTTAGATTATATATGATATTACTATCTATATTGTCATTATAGTTATGTTTTTGTTCCTTCGGAGGTTGAACATTTGATATATGTTCGTAATGTTATTTCCAGTACTGTTGTGCGTTTTGTTTTATATAAGACGAAGAGTGTAGGATGTGTTGGTCGAGTGTCCAGAATGCATTGACCAAGTGTCCGATATATGTTGACCAAGTGTCCAAGATGTGTTGGTCAAGTGTCCGAAATAATAAAATTTATTTGGACACGGCCATGAAGTGTCGGACACATGGAGTGTCTATGGGGTGTCGGTGTCGGACACAGACACAACACCTTCATAGAAGTGTCTATGATTCTTAGGTTTGTATGAAGATTGGGTGAATACATATGAGGCTGGTTTAACTTTTTGTTTTTTTTTTTTTTGGGAAATAACTTTTTTTTCTCTCCCTTTTCTTTTATTATAGATTTATATTTCTGTTTAATTTTAGTTTTTGAATATGTGGTTGGGTTTGAGTAGTTTTTAATTATGGCAGCATGACTTTGAAGAAGTTGACATTGCAAAAGTTGAAGAACAGGCTGCACAGCTGGAGAAAGATCTGATTGTGAAAGAAAGGGAAACACTTGATGTCTTAAAAGAATTGGAGGCAACTAAATTGATTGTAGAAGAACTTAAATCAAAGCTACAGAAGGAAGCATATGAAGTTGATGCTGCCCTCGCGACTAATGTAGAAAATAAAATTGTGAATCCTGCTGTTGAAGTAGCAGAAAAAGAGAACCGTGAGAGTCTTGTTGGAGAGCATCAGAATTTGGTGGGTGATGCAAGCCTGTGCCCCTCTTCAGCTCCAGGCTTAATTTTAATGGAATTGAAACAAGCCAAGTTGAACCTAACTAGAACTACAACTGATCTTGCTGATATTCGAGCTACTGTTGAGTCATATAACAAGAAATTAGAGAAGGAAAAAATCTCACTTGAGAAAACTCGTGAGAGGTTAAATTTGAATTTCTCCAAAATTTCATCTATGGAGCAAGAGCTTAACCAAACTAAAGTAAAGCTACAGCTGGTAAAGGATGCTGAAGTTAAAGGTCCAACTGATAGTCCTATGGATGCTTCAAGGGAGCTCCAAATGTTAAGTTCTGAGGCAGAGCAGTTTAAGAAAATGGGAGAAGCAGTTAAATTAGAAGTATCGAGAGCAACATCTGAGATTGAACAGACGAAATCTAGGATAAAGACAGCTGAGATAAGGTTGGTTGCAGCCAAAAAAATGAAGGAAGCAGCAAGAGCAGCAGAAGCTGTTGCTCTTGCAGAGATCAAGGTCCTATCAAACAGTGAGAACTCATCTGGTGTTTTCCTGCCAAAGCCTGAAGGAGTTACACTTTCCTTTGAAGAATACTCTTCCCTAACCTATAAAGCCCGAGAAGCAGAGGAAGAATCTAAGAGGAGAGTAGTAGGTGCCATGCTTCAAGTTGATGAAGCAAATGTATCGAAAGGGGAGATTTTGAGGAAGGTTGAGGAGGCTACAGAAGAAGTAAAATCCAGTAGAAAGGTCTTGGAAGAAGCTTTGAACAGGGTAGAGGCTGCAAATAGAGGGAAGTTGGCAGTAGAGGAGGCTCTGCGGAAATGGAGGTCTGAACATGGTCAGAGAAGGCGTTCGATACATAACTCTACCAAGTTTAAGAACTCTTACCCATCTCATCACCGGAAAAATTCTCGTCTTCTTGATGTAAATGGACTGAATCTGGTTAACGATGACGAGTCAAAGCCGGTTTTGAGGCCAACACTATCAATAGGGCAAATACTGAGCAGGAAGCTGCTGCTGACAGAAGAATTTGAGAATCGAATGCAGGTTGAAAAGGGTTCTGTGAAACGGAAGGTGTCATTGGGTCAAATGCTTAGCAAACCTAATGGTAAACCCTTTGATCGGAAGGCTGAGAAGGAGAATGGTCACAAGCAGTTCCCTGCAAAAAGAAAGAAGTTTGGTTTTGCTCGGTTTTCGCTTCTGACAACAAAGCAAAGTAAGAAAAAGAAGAAGCAAACCCCTAATTAGAGAACTCGTGGGGAAGGTAGAACAATTGATTTAGATGATTAGATCAAGTAACTGACTCCTTTGTCTTCTTTCTTGTTTTCTTCTCTCTCTCTCTCTCTCTCTCTCTCTCTCTCTCTCTCTCCTGTTGTTCCTGGTTTGTAATTAAGCTTGTCACCTCTTTTGTTCCTTTTGATTTACTTATGCAATTAAGCTTTCTTGGTTTGCTTATATTCCCTAATCGCATGCTTTTGGATGGTATTGCTTTTGTTCCTTTTGATTTACCTATGCAATTATGCTTGCTTGGTTTGCTAATAATCCCTAATCCTATGCTTTTGGATGGTATTGCCCCCTTTTCTGGTTGTTTGACAGATTGTATAAGTTTAACCTTGATTCTTGTTGCCTGGCATACGAGTTATTAACAGGATTTCGGAAGCATTGATTTTTTTTTTTTTTTTGTGACAAATAACACACACCTCTATATTTATTGGACTTGAACTCTCAATCTTTCACTTTGGGAGGCAGAGGAGTTGGATACAATTTAGAGGTGCCTTGCACACTTTAAAGACATGAGAGAATATGTAATTAGGATTTCAACGCAAATTTAAAATATATTATGAGTTAATTAGAAAAATAATATTAAGTTGTAAAAAAATAAAAATAACTTCCATCTATCTAAGTTTCAAATAAGTAATTTCATTCATGATAATGTGGATTAAATAAGCATAAAATATATTTTGTATATATAATAATATATTTTGTATATATCTTTTACGTATTTGTGTCCTATTTTTTTTTAAATTTGCAAAATCATTGTGTTTGTATGATATTTATACCTGTGTAGTATTCGTATTTATGCTTCTTAGATAGTATTATCGTATCTCTACAGTATCGTATCTGTGCCGTATTGGTTTGAGTGCTTCGTAGAAGGTTACAACCACCCTTGGTAAGGATTGATTTAGTTTGAGGGGCAGGACATATAATGTAATGCACTTTAAGATGGTCCTTTAAAGTCCAGTCCATTGGCCCAAGGAGTTAGTAGCCGAATCTTCATTTTGTGGGTTTTCCAATTTCCAAGTTCTAGCTCTCAACTCATCCATGCACATTCCGTTACAACTATATAAATTTTGCGTGGCAAGTATGTGCTGTATCATTTAGTGCCACTTTTACATTGCTGTAACTTTCTAGTAAAATACCTTTTTAAAAAAAAACCTTTTAAGTCATTTTAATTGTATAATTGTCAAAAATATATTTGGCTGTTGAAACTTGAAAGGTTATATATTTTGTTGAAGAATCTAAGATGCTTTCCTTCTATAAATATTATTTTTACATTCAAAAATAATTTCAAAAGTATCAAATTTGAGTCTCAACTAAAAGAATAGGATATGCGTCGGACATATCTGAGCCGTTGGAACACTACACGGCACGTGTAATGCACCGATGATCTAGATGCATCCGGTGCATATATGTCAGAGACAACAAATATTTGTTCAAAGAGTAAGACCAAAATTATACACTGACAAAGAGTGTGAAATTTTGTATCACCATTGAAAGTAATTTCAAATGCAAAACAACAAATGAGGAACAAAGTATTACAGTATCTGTTTGGTAAGAATTAATATATAACGAAACTTTATATATCTCTTATATAGAATAAAAAAAAATTAGAAAATGAGAATTTATTTCTTGGGTATGTGAAATGAAGATATTTTAAACTATGTACTTATTACTAAATACTTATATATATTGGTAAGTGAATTAATAGATTTTCGTTGAATTAAGTATTTAGTAATAAGTACATAGTTTAAAATATCTTCATTTCACATACCCAAGAAATAAATTCTCATTTTCTAATTTTTTTTTATTCTATATAAGAGATATATAAAGTTTCGTGAATGCATTCGGGTGAAGTCTTCGCTACTCCTTTCACTGTACTATTTTTCGACAGAGTATTTATTTTTTTTTCCATATATCATTTGGTTATTTTCTATTATAAAAAGAAAGAAATAGTTTTCGTTGGCTGTGGTATCTCGGAATATTTGATCATTTTTTCCGTAATGATGACATGTCAAAGTATGATTGGTTAAAAGATTGGAGAGGTTAGTCTTCCTAGAGGAACATAACCGAGATGTGACTATTCATTCAAAGGAAGCCAAGTAGCCAACTAACGTTCAATCCTTTTTCTTTCTTTCTTTTACGGGAAAGGTGAACTACAGAACTAACGTTCAACCTTCTTCACTAAGTATCACTTGAAGCCTAAAGGAATAATCTGTACTCTCTCTCTCTCTCTCTCTCTCTCTCTCTCTGTGAAAAGATAGAGGTCTTATACGCCCCCAACCTTTTGCAGAAGGTAAAGTTCTTTCATTTGATGTTTTCATTTGAATCTTAGAGCTATACATACATTATATGTGTCATTGTAGTCATAATATGATGTTATATTGATTTATTGTCATTAATATCATTGCTTTTTTTGGGATTTACGGTAAGGCTTTGCTTTGCTTGTTAAAGGGTCCAATCAGTTGCTTGGCTCAGACATGATGAATGGGTTGTCTGCTAAATTTGGTTTCAAAGAAAAATTATTAGAAGTAGTAATGACGAATAAGAGAATATTTCATTTTCTGAAGCAAAAATCAGGCTTGGGTACTTATGTTGTAATGTTGCTAGTAGTCGATTCATTTGATGCTCTGCTTAGTTTTGTTGACACCCAGTTCATACAGATGTTCAGGATTGTAAAGCAACCAAAATAGATGCTGTGTAAGTAGGAAACTTGCTTTCTTAACGAGATGATGCCCAAAAAACCTCAAACTTGGCTTGATTAGGCTAGTCATCTTGGTGGTGTATCATTTATGTACATGTTGGCTTAATCAGTGTTATTGGCATGTGAAGAATTAAGGTAGGTGTCAGGTGAGGGGTTCGAGACTTTGAGCCCCATAGTAGGCATTTGTGGATGTGTGTGTGAGAATTTACCTAACCAAAAAAATAATAAAGGTAGGTGTCATATAATATTGATAGGAATATTGGGTTTCACAAATATGGATATCTGAGTGAGATAATTTTACAAGCTTGGTTGGGCTTGTGAATGAGGTCAAGAGTGGCCAAGCCAAACCTACAGGGACCTATCTTGGAGTGGGTAAGCTGATTATAGATTAATCTCCACTCCGTTCCAAGTTAAACCATGCCATGGTTCAGAAATTAGCACTTGGTTTGGATTAGGCTTAGCATGAGTTACTACTTGTGCCTCTAACACTGTTAGTATGCATAAACACGGAGATTTTGATGGTTCTGAATTCTATTTAGAGCTTACTAACGTACCAAAAGCGATTTTATAGTTTCTTTCTAAGGAGGGTTGGGTCGGGTACTGTTGTATGATTAGCTTGTTTTGTGTGGTCTTTAATATTGTTTTCAGTTGTCAATTGCATCACAAAGTGATGGGCGACTAAGAGCTCTATGAGCGCAATATCACTAGCTTGTATCCTACCATTTATAAGTATCTCCATGCTGGTTTCTGCTGTTTGATGATTAAATCCTTATCTATTTAATTGAAAATTGTGGTTCTAACTTCCGGCCAACTTTGCCAGAATGATTGTGTTATGTTGGTGAATGAACAACTTTGTTTCTTTTCTTTTATTTTTCTTTGGATTGAATTTAATTACTTTCACTTGAAGCAGCATGGGTGTAAGAGTTGGGCTCTTATTTTTTTGCATATTGAGTGCTAGCTGGGCCTGTGATGCTAGAGAATCGGTTTTTGATCTATCTAGAAGAGAAACTGTGATCTCCAATGTTGCAGGTATTTCTATTTATATAATATTTATTTTTAATTCAAATATTGAAGAATTATTGCTGGACAGCTGATAATTTTTCTCAGCATACAGTCACACTCAATTATTTGATCTATATGGTTAAGAATTGGCCCCATTTAGTGTCATAGAGTCTGGCAACTTAATACATCATTTCCTAATAATCCAAGTATTATGCTTGTGAATTTGTTGCATATATATATATATATATATATATATATAATTGTTTGTTCATTTTAAATTACTTCATTGATGGGGATTGTCAAATGTTATATACATTGGTATAAATACAAGTATACCAATGTATATAAATTACTTCATTGGTATATATACAAGTATTATGTTCAGTAATGGAAGTCAGATCCCAAGATGTTACATGCCGATGCATACATATATCTGTTTGAAGGATCAGTAGAATTCTTCTGGGATGATTGAAGTGAATGTGCTTGTGATTGCCAAACCAATTTGTGCTTTCTGGATATAGTTCTGCAGATAAATCACCTAGAGTCAGAAAGCAGAGTTCAAGCCGCAAAGGAAGTTGACAGGAATGCAAATGTGTGCACGTTGTGTGAAGAGTTTGCCACAGAGGCACTTCAGTATCTTGCTGAAAACAAGACCCAAACAGAGGTCATTGACATCCTTCATGTGGCCTGCTCTCAGCTGCAATTTTTCAAACAGGAGGTAGGCACTGACTTTTAGCATAGCTAGAATTGTCTGTTGAAATTGTGTAGTCGCAATTAGGTACACAATTTTTTTCACCATAGTCCTGAGCTGTAAACACTGACAAGGTAATGTGTAACTTAAACATATAGGCTCATATGAATACCTACTCTGGGTATATATTAAATGATACACATTCTTCCTTGTAGATCATGTGCCAAAAAACATCTGTAACCACACGATTTTAGCCATCATTAATTGGTTCTATTTTACTAATTTTTTTAGTGGCTGTAAGCTTAAAACAGTCTGTTTGGTGTTTGCTATCATGATTCAGTCATTCTGCAAATGAGCAAGCTGCCTTGATTTGAATGGTCAATCTTCATGTGTTGTGCCGGTGGCAATGGTTCAGGGCCATGAGATAACCCAAGCTTCATACCATTCTACTAAATATAGCTTAAATTAAAGTGCTAGAGGAAATTATAAATATCAAGTTTGGATGGCACAAATTAGTCCTGTGAAAACATACAAGCAGGATAAGTGTCCATTGAATAAAGTACAAGGATGTATTACTCTGGCAGCAGTTCTCTTTTATTACAAATTCTTTTATTCACTGCGACTTGCATCTCAAATAAATTTTTTTTGGGCAGTGTGTCACTATGGTGGACTATTATGCTCCTATTTTCTTCTTAGAGATAGAGTCGGTTCAACCTGCAGAGTTCTGTCAAAAGGTCAATCTTTGTCAACAAATGGTAATCATTTCTCGGGCGCTGTCAGAGGATAGCTGTGGGCTTTGTCATCGTGCTGTTACAGTAATTTTGTTGAAGTTAAAGAATCCTGATACACAGGTTTGCACTTGCATCATCAGCTATCCATTAGGAACTATGATAATAATTAAGTTCTTGCTATTTCCAGTTGCAAATTTCATTTTCTAACTTTTTATTTTTTATGCTGTTGTCATAGATTTAATCTTCGGCATATAGTTGTAAATCTAGCATTTATTCCAGAAACTTAAAGCCACTCCTACTTTAAAGTGAAAAAAATGCTTGTTTTGGATTATAAATCCACCTTGTTATTGGTAATGTTAGTTAGAGATCTGAAGGGTTATCCTAGGATTGCTGCACATGTGATGTGAGACAAGTTTTTCAATGTTACACCTCATTGCTTTCTTTTGGATCATGGCCCAACAATGTGACCATTTAAGATATCCGATAGACTTGCTATCCGATTTCATTCTTAAAAAAGGTAAAAATTGATGCATTTTGTAAGCCGTGTTCATTTTAAGGATTGTTGATGCTGGAAATTGGCTTTAAAAATCTTTGGAAACATGGTTATGGATTAAAATATCTCTTCTTCCCCAAATTGATGTGTGATTCCTACAATTTGGATGTAGAGTTTCCTTCCCTTTTTGCCTCTTCTCTTTCCTTGCTCTCCTTGCCCAAAGCTCTTCACCTCTATGTCCTCATTGTTGAATTTTCCATAAGCTAATGGATGGTGGGATTCATTAGAGAAAGCAAGAATGTAGAGAATGAGTGAATTAGTCTTCTCTCTAACTTGGGGCCATTAGGGATCAATTGTCTTGTATTGTATATAAACCTACATACCACACACTATATTTATAAACATAGTGTAAATAGCATCTCTACAATCCCTTGGAGTGCTCCTAGTGTGACCTACATTCTCTTTGCTTATTCCACTCTCAAGCTTATAATTCAACCCTTGGGCTAGAGGTGAGGATCCATTAGGCCCATTTCCTTCAAGGCTCCAATGGGCTAATAATTGACCTGGTCAAACCCCTTTGACCCAATCCAGAAATGATCCCTCTATGCACAATGAGAAATTGGATAAACAAAAGTCATCCTCTAATTACTCAATTGTCCCTTTTATTTTGGCTCCTTGATGATTTCCCGTTTGATCACATAATAGTTTCTTTTGATAAAAAAAAAATTTAAATAAATCTATATATATAACCATTTTATCAAAACACGGAGGCACCTCTTATTTTGCCATGACCAAACTAATCAAGCCAAAACAAACATTATATCCTAGATGCAATCTTGAGTAAATGTTCCAACCGTCATTAATCAATAGCCACCCAAACTACCCGGTAAATGACCCCTAAGGGCCTATCGACTAAATCAAAGTGACTACTAATTAATACAAAGGTCCATATTACTCTCATGGTTGAGAGTTATTGGCCATGACACTGATGAGTAACAATTACTACAACAACACTTGTAATCATTTTAAATAAAGTCATCCTTGATCCAGTTCAATTCTTACTTAGATAGAGAGAGTCCAACTTCTATCACTGAATATGAACATTTTATGATAATACAATGCTCCTGTGATTTAAATATATTTACCACATGAAGACCATCATACATATATGTTAAATCACTGTATTATCAAAGGACACCTTTTGATGCATCACATGCACTAAGCAATACACCACGTCAAAAAACGCATGTAGAGTATTTTATATAAACCTCAAATAAAACAATTGTCATTTACAACAAGTCTAAGAAGCATTGAATGTTTGAATTGTTGACTCTCTAAATTATACTTAAGTAATAAAATCTCAAATAGAAAAGGGAAAAAAAGAATGGGAAAAAGATGAGGAGAAGGATGGAATATAGTGCTAGGTTCCTACATGTTGTAGCATTGTATCATGAGAAATTTGTAAAAAGCTCAAGAAATCTCTTGGGAAAAAGAAAGAAAGAAAAAAAGAAAATTGTTGGAAATTGATAATATGTTTTGAGATGCCTGCTGACCCATGAAAAGTCAGAATTTATATTAAGACGCCCATTTTAGTGAGACAACTATGATAACAAAATCTATGCACTGAACAATGAAGGTTGTACTAGAAGTCTAGAACCAAGAAGCATGGATACCTGATGTATAACATATTGCAGAAGCCAATATGGACCATTTGGACCGTTAAAATCCCAAATGGGAATTTTGAGACATTTTTTGAGGAGTCACGAGTAGCCCAAAATTTCCGGCAGACACCCATTTCTGATTGAAAATGACATGCTGAGTGAAACTCTCCACAACACCATGATGCACTATGTTTTTCGGCCAAATTCCAGTGTTTAGGCCTTTGTTTTCACTTGTTTGTTGTTTTTGGTCAGTTTTCTATTTTTTCATGATTTTTGTTCTTGGTCAAGTTGGTTTCATATTGTACTGATTTTTGGCAGGTCCTTAGTTTGGTGATTTGGAGCATATCCCTAATTTTTTTTATTATCAATAACAGTGTTAGTTTTCCATTCCCAAGCTTTGTGAATTCAAAGTTAACCGATTCCTTCTTAATACTAACTTTCGCTTCGTCAATACGGATGCAAGAAATGGACACAGCATGGATATGTTGACATGACAAACATTAGAAAAAGTAGGACAAAACTTAGACAGAGACAAAGTTATGACAAGGCCACAAAATATATATAGAAATTTTATATAATAAATGATAATAAATTTTTATGAGTATATGAAATTTGTAACTTATAAATCATATAATTGTAATAACCCTTGTCAAATAGGTAAAGGCATATGGACACAAGATATATTTTTATGTGTTTACTTGTGTATGTATGTATAGTTGTATATGTATATGTGACGCCGGACAGAACAATGATTATTCTGTAGGCTAAGGGTAACAGAAAATAAACAGAAAGAAAGCACGAGAATTACCCAAAAACTCAGAGAAAAGTCACTGGTATTCAATATTATTATTCAAAATCAAAGTGCCTTCGAATCAACCCACAAGCCGGGTTATATAGCTGAAATTCGTCAACATTACCAAAAATAGTAAAAACCTAATATTCTTGCCAAAATAAAATACGAAATAAAAGAAGGAGGTTGCCAGAATTCTGGCCCAAATCAAGCCTAGAAACTCTTCCTAATCAACAAAATAAATATTACCAAAAAAGGAAAGAAATAACTAAAATTAGGGATTCGGAGTGGAAAACAGTGGATTTTGGCCTCGAAAAAATACTCACCCAGCTTTAGCTAGGTGCCCACGACGTGCGCGCCGAACCAAGCTTTCCGAATTGTGGTCATAAAAGCGATTCTGACACCCGTAGCCAAAGTTATGGCCAAAATACTGAAGCGAATCCAAAAATACCCTAATTAGTGACAAGGTCACGATTTCCTGCCATCTTTACGCTGATCTGCCAACTCAAGATATTTCAGTACCATCAACGTGTCGTCTGACAGTTCAGCATCATCTGACTCGGATGCTCCTGCATCAATATGTACACAAATAATTTGATGATTCATCTCTTACTATGGTGCATGGTCTTTTACTAAACTTTTCTATAACCTTCAAATTTAAATATGGTCAACTTTATATAAACCTTGCATTGTTTTTTATAATTAAACTTTTTTTAATGATAAAGCAAGCCTTATCTAACATTCAAGTTTCATTAAACTAGTGTTAGCATTTGACTAGAAAGTGTTTCGGCCAATTTTATTTTTTTTAATAATTTTTTTAATTCTTCTTCTTCTTTCCTTCTTTTCTTTATTTTTTTTTTAAAAAAATCATTGCTACATTTTAGATGTATCGGGCACGTGTCCGAGAAGTGTTGGTGTCTTACCACAGGTCCTTAGAAGTGTCCGTGCTTCATAGTATCAGGCTATCAGCATTTCGTATAGCATATTTGTGTTGTTTGCTGGTCAGAACAGTTGTAGTACAATATGCCATAATTAGTATTTTAGTTGCAAGGAATTTCAGAGTGGTGGACATGTCTATCCTATCTGAGAGGTAAATTATATAATTGCTTCAGGTAAGCTCAGTGTTGCTACCAGCGTTGCGTTTGATAGAATAATATTAATTCATATAGCCAAAGCATATTGATTATATCTTGGCATGGGATGGTGTAAATATTCAGTAAATCTAAATTCACATCACATGGTTTGAACTGGGATATGTTTTGTATTGTGTCACAACGTACATGAATAATTTTAAAAGGAAGCTTACTTCCAAGGGTCATGAAGCTTAGTTCTGATTAGGTTTATTTTCTTTTTTGCTTTTATTTCAGTTAGACATAGTTGAGTTGCTTCTGAAGGCATGTGATGCTGTTGTTGTGGAGAAGTACGTGGAAAAGGTCAGAACAATTCTTGGAACTTATGTTGGAAATCTATGCACTTTTATGCATTTACATGAACTGCTTGAAGTTGGACTTCGTTAGCTGAAAATTAGAAAATCAAAAGATTCTTTCTTCTCTTATCTATTTCAAGAAACTAATTCACTGCTAATATTCACCTGCACAATGATTATGAGCCAAAATTATTTCAATCAATGGTATATTTATTCACTCAAGCAATAACCAAGTAAAACACTTGTAAAATAAATAAATAATAGATAATAACCAAGTAAAAATGTGAGATTTCTTTCTCGGGTGCTCTCAAAGAATTCCACTGCTGCTGCTCCACTGTCATCTCATCAATCTGACTCACTAGCCGCAGCTTCAACATGTGATGGCTCAGGCAAATAATGTGGAAGCATATTGAACAGTACAAGAGGGTTTGCAGGAATCCTGTTTACTGATTCAATTTCCTATCCCTTTATATAATGATATATGAACAACAAAAAACACCAAAAAAGGAAAAGGGAATTAAATCAATAAAATCTTTCAGTCAGCAGAAACCTTCTCTCTTTTGATGCCTTTGTCACTGTGGTAGGACGGCTGGTTGCACTAGCTAGAAAACCAATTCCTATATACTCTGTTATGCATGTTGTGTTAGCAACAATGCTCACGTGTAGCCTTCTTTTGGTCCAACACGTGTTTCAATTTTAATTATCAGGATGATGAGGTTTGAACTTAGAACCTTACTTGCTCAGATACCATGCTAACAATCATCTACTTTAAAAGTTTAAGCCCCTCAGAGAGAGTATAACTTTAATATTTAAAATCTCTAACACATCGAACACAATTAGAATGTAAAATCCAAGAAATATTGTTGTTTGGTCAATTGTAAAAATTTGTGGAAAGTGCATTTCATTTATATTGATTATTTCTATTTTCAATTTTTATGGCAGTGTAAGACTTCGGTTTTCGGATACGGGCCTCTGATCATAAACAATGCGGAGAAGTTTCTTGAAACAACAGATATATGCACTTCACTCCATGCTTGTGATTCTCCCAGTGCTGGTAACAAGCAAATATCATCCATGATGAAAACGTCCTTTGCTTTCTGAATCTTAATGATGGTAGCAAAAGTCAACATTGAAAATTTCATGCTGCAAACAATTGGGATACGTTTGTATGATAACTAAATTATGACTTGGTAGAGTTGTGAAGTATCTATTATCAAAATTCAGATTCCTGTCAAGAATCACGATAATGAACGTCTGTAGCATAGCATAGTTACAGGAAATTCAATACATATAAACATATCCTGCATCCAACATTTCCCAATATGGAAACCTTTCTGAATATTATAGAGTTGCTTCTATATATAGTTTCTCATTTGGGGTTCAAAATTTATTCAGTGTAATTAATTTCCCAAACCTGAGATCACATTTTATATGTTATCTATCATTCTTGCTTTGTAAGTTGCCAAATTTGGCTTGCCTGTCTATAAGCTATCTAGGTTTAGAATTAGTAGTTTAAAATTTGGTTTCTATAATATGCATGGATTAATTTTTAGAACCTTTTGTGGATTTCAATAACAAGGTGAAGCATTTGTTTGAAATCCATGCAACAAGTGCATGGCTACACGAGAATTCTGATAAAATGTTACTCTTATCTTTACTCTAAAATCCCTTGAATATCTTAATCCCTTTTAAACAAATGCATCTATACTATATATATATATATATTCTTAGGTTTTTTGGCCACATTAGCATATTGAGAAACAATAATTTCTAGCCAATGACTTGCAAAAACCCTGAAGCACCTCTGATTTTCATATAATATTTTTCTCAGCATCGGTGCCTTCATTATTAGCATTTGTTGCACATGGTCAAATAGTGTTGTGCACTAATTTTGTCCCCATTTTGTACTCTGATATACATATATTATGGCTGGTGTGCATCATATAAAGTAATCTTAGCCAAATTAGAAAAGAAAACATGGTGGTGTCATCATAGAAAAGTTGAATTCAAACAACTTGATTTAACTATTGATCAGGACCATAATTAAACTCGTACTAGTATATTTAGTTTAGTGGCTGACTCCAGGTTTTTGGTAGTCATAACAAAGAAGACTTCAAATTTGCCTCTGTTGAAACATTGTTCTATATGAGGTAGGTTATTTCACATGTTATCTATTAGAAATAAGATGAAAAAGAGAGGAATATCTCTGAATTGTATTAATGAATGGTATGAGAAATAATATACAGTGAGAGCATATATATAGGAGAAAAAAAAAAGTAGAGGTAGGTGAGTGGGGAGCAAGTTATCCTATACATGGTAAGTCCCCAATCATAGAAATCCTAATTGGATATGAAAAAGGTTAAATATATTAATATATTATACTAATATATTTTAACATTCCCCCTCAAACTCAAAGTGGGTTATATGATGTCATCTGGAGTTTGAAAACAAGATTTCGAAAGCGGCCGGATGGAAGAGATTTGGTGAAGATATCTGTTATCTGATCATGAGATGTGACTGACTATAATTGTACGCTATTCTGAAGTAGATGATGACGAACAAAATGACAATCTATCTCAATGTGTTTGGTCCGCTCATGAAAAACATTATTGTATGCAATCTGAATAGCACTCTTGTTATCACAATAGATAGGAGTAGCAATGAATGAAGAAACACACATATCCTGAAGAAGCCATCGTAACCATAAGAGCTCAGAAGTAGCATCTACAAGTGCTCTATACTCGGCTTCAGTACTAGATCAAGCAATAAAAGACTGGTTCTTACTATGCCAAGAGATCAGTGAGTCACCAAGAAAAAAATAATATCCTGTAGTGGAACGACGATTTGTTGGGTCCCCAGCCCAATCTGCATCAGAATAAGCATGAAGGAGCAGTGAAGACTGATGAGAGAAAAAGAGTCCACGAAATACAGTACCCTTGACATAATAGAGAATACGAAGAACAGCAGCAAAGTGAACTGATCTCGATGAAGCCATGAACTGACTGACGAAATGAACAACATGAAAAATATCTGGACGAGTGACAGTAAGATATACCAGACTACCAACCAACTGACGATACAAAGTATCATGACGAAGAAATTCACCATCATATGGAGTGAGTCTCACATTAGGCTCAAGTGGAGTATCAGCAATCTTGTTGTCTGTGATGCTAGCTTTAGAAAGAAGATCAGAACAGTATTTTGCTTGAGTGAGATAGTAGCCATCAGTAGCTCTAGTAATTTACAGGTCAAGAAAATAACTGAGAGGTCCAAGATCTTTCATTTCAAACTGATGATCGAGAAAAACTGTTTAAGTTTTTGAATACCCTGAGTATCATCCCCGGTGATGATCATATCATCAACATAAAACGAGAGAAGAATAACACCACATGTAATACGCCGGATAAATAAAGCTGAATCATATGCACTGGTAGAATAGCCAATGCGAGAAATAGTAGAACTGAACTTGGCAAACCAAGCTCGAGGTGCCTGTTTAAGACCATAGAGAGCACGCTTAAGCCAATAACCTGATGCGGCAAATGATCAAAACCTGGATGAAGCTTCATATAAACTTCCTCGAGCAAATCACCATTGAGGAAATCATTTTTAACATCCATCTGAAAAAGTTTCCAATGACAGGAAGCAGCCACAATAATAAGAGTACGGACAGAAGGAAGACGAGCAATAAGAGCAAAAGTCTCCTTATAATCAATGCCATACTCCTGTGTGAACCCCCTTGCCACAAATCGGGCTTTATAACGCTCAACAGACCCATCTGAACGAGTCTTGATATATTTGTAGACCCATTTACTTTCAATGGCAAACTTTCCTGGAGGCAATTCAACATGATCCCATGTATGAGTCTAGATAAGTGCATCTAACTTTTCTTTCATTATTCGCTACCATAAAGGGTTAGAGAAGGCCTTGCAAAAAGTGTGAGGTTCATGAAGGGTTACAAAAGCATGATAACAATGATAGTCATGAAGATGTGCAGAAGAGGTTCTTACCCGAATGGATCAACGAGGATCCAAAGTAATGGCAGCATCAGGAGCCTCAAGTGGGACAGATGATTGAAACTCAACTGCAGGAGGGTCAACCACATGTGATGAGCCAGAATGGTCAACTGTATCTGATAAGCTAGCAGAAGGAGAATCTGAAAAAAGATCTGCAAATGTATCTAAAGAAGGAATAAGAAATTGGTGATCAGAAATACTAGTGAATTTGGATAAGGTATGAAACATTTTATGTTCCCAAAAAATAACATGACGAGAGACTCTAAGGTGTCTCGCAACTAGGTCATAACACCTATATCCCTTTTGTTCAAGTTCATACCTAAGAAAACAACAGAGCTGAGCACGAGGTTGTAATTTTGTTCATTTATGAGGATGAAGAAGAACAAAACAAGCACACCCAAAAAATCTAAGAATACTATAGTTAGAAACCTGCCTGTATAGACGCTCATAAGGTATTTGATTTTGTAAAAGTGGTGTGGGTACACGATTCATGGTACAGACAGTAGTGAGGGATGTTTCACCCCAAAAAGATGATGGCACAGAAGAATAAATAACAAGTGATCAAACCAAATCTAAAATATGTCAAAGTTTTCGTTCAGCTCGACCATTTTGTTTAGATGTACCAAGGCAAGAAGAGTGAAAAATAGTGCCATAATGTTTGAGGATATTTTGAAATTCATTTGGCCTGTATTCTGTAGCATTATCAGAACGAAAAGTTTTGATATTTGTGAAAAATTGAGTTGAAACCATTTTGGTGAAATCACGAAAGATGTTGAGAAATTCAAAACGGTTTTTCATTAAAAATATCTAAGTGAATCGTAAAAAATCGTCTAGAAATATAACAAAATATCGTGCCCCACCTATGGTGGCTACAGGAGAAGGTCCCCAAACATCAGAATAAACAAGATCAAAAGGAGAAGAAGCAAATGACTCACTGTTATTAAATGGTAAAGTAGGTTGTTTGTCTAATTGACAAGAAATGCAATCAAAAGAATCAGTTTTAACTGATCCTAACAAACCCTTAGATGCGAGACTTTTGACTCGAGATACCGATGCATGACCCAAACGAGAATGCCACAACTCAAAAGTATGTATACTACTTTGTGTAGATGCAGCTGTGATAGATGAAGTAGGTAGATGTAAGAAAGAAAGCTCAAATAGGCGCCCTGTCTTACGACCTGTTCCAATGATCTGACCTGTCTGAAGATCCTATACAACACAGCCAGTAGAGAAAAATGTTATATTCAAACCTAGCTCAGTCAATTAACCAACAGATAAAAGATTAATAGACAGATTGGAAACAAGATAAACATTGGGAACAGACAAATTTGATTGAGAGACAGTGCCTATGTGACTAATGGCCATAATGGAGCCATTATCTGTGTGAATAATAAGGGCATAAGATGTAGAAGTCTGAGCAGTGAGCAAAGTAGGGTCAGGTGTTATATAATTGCAGCAAACAGAGTCCAAAAATCATAAATTAGGTGTACTTGGTGCGGTTGAGAAAGCAGATGTAGATGAGCTTGAACCTGATTGCTTTGATAAAACCTGGTTGAGAATTGTCTCCAGATCAGCAGCAGAAAATGTAAATGGGGATGCCTCAGAAGGAGTAGTAACTGATGTAGAAAGAGAATGATGAGATGACACTGCCTCTGTGGTAGTTATAGCGACAACATTGCGAGGTTTAGTAAGTTTGAAACACTTCTCAATTGTGTGTCCCGATTTGCGACAGTATCTGCAGGAATGTTCACTAGTTTTGGGATGAAATGATGGTGCTCGCTGTTTGTTACTACCATTGTGACGAAAATAAGAAGAATATCGGTAAAGTGAAGACCTAGACTGAAATCTCAGTTTGATATGAAAAATTTCATTTTGAGCCATTTAGAAAGTCCAAATGACAAAACCGACTGAAAAATTGGAATCAGCGTGAAATTTCACTCAAGGTAGGCCTTGGAAATTTTTTTTTTTTACTGTTGATGACGTGGCAGTACCTGATGACGTGGTAGAGAAAGCTGATGTGGCAGTACTTGATGACGTAGCAGTGAAGGGCTGACATGGCAGATGATGTAGCACTATATGCTGAGTTATCGATGACGTGGCAGATGACATAGCACTGCATGTTGGGTCAGTGATGACGTGGCGTATGACGTGGCACTGTTCAAGCTTCTTTTTTTGTTCTGATACCATGTTAGAAATAAGAGGAAAAAGAGATAAAAATCTCTGAATTATATTAATGAATGGTATAAGAAATAATAGGAGAAGAAAAAGAGGTATTTGAATAAGGAACAAGTTATCCTATACATGATAAGTCCCCAATTATAGAAATCCTAATTGAATATAAAAAATGTTAAATATACTATTACATTATCAACTACAAGTCCAAGTTATGGATTGGTTGGTGAAGATGGTGACTTAATTTACATTATATATATATATATACACACACACGAGGATTTGCCGACAGGTATAGGAGGAGATTTGTAAATTGGTTTGCAATTGATATAGCTTCTTTAGAAAGTTATAGATTAATTCAAAAAGAAAGAATATAGTAGTAAGAGAGAAGCTCTCTCTCTCTCTATCTAGATTGAAATATTCTGAGTTGTACATTATGAGAATCGTTGCAGTACGGGTAAAACCCACGTGTAAAAGCCAAAAATGAGGATGTCAACTGCATGGAGTCGAAAAACAAGAGCTTCTTGGAAATTTCCTTACGGTTTGTGTGTGGCCCACCTGCCTTTTTAACCCGTCAACCATAAGTGGACCGGACCCTGTTTAAGTTTGGATTATAATTTGCTTTCATTATGCTGTACTGTCAAAAAAATGTTCTTCATTTTATGGAAGTGACGAGTCAGCTTTGATGGCCATCTTCAAACCCTTCACTCAGTACATTATTGGATCCATTGTTTAACAGTTTAAATCTTTAGAATTATCAGTCGTTTAATATACAGTATAAGAAATTTTCAAGAAAATAAAATGTTTCTATAGCCAAACTGTTCAAAGGAGATTTCCTCATTAACCAAGGGTAACATCGTCCACTACCTTTCATTAGGAAGCATAAATGAGATAATGACAATATTTTATTGGAAGAGATATTTGCACTCTCATTTTCAACATTTATTAGACTCCTATCTTAAGAGCAATTACACTTCTACTCTAACTATGATTTTATTTTCTTTCGAATAACACAAATATCATTTCAGATATCCCTCTCCGTCTCCCTGCCTTTAATGTTTTTGATTTCTTTTGACATAATAATAATAAAAAAAAGACTACAAAAATGTTATATCCTTTGACATGATCAAAAAAATTAAACATTAATGTAAAATAAATTCTCTCTTTTTACATGACCTAAAAAAAAGTACTAAATAAAAATTTATCTCTATTGAATAAATTATCTCTTTTGACATGGACATAAAAAAAATGTTATCTTTATTGAATAAATTATCTCTTAAAAAGTACACTATGCAAAAAAAAAAAAAAAGATCCAAACAAAATTTATCTTAATTATCTCTTTTGATAGGGCCAAAAAAAAAAGTACCCAAAAAAGAGTTATCTTTGTTGAATAAATTATCTCTCTTCACATTACAAAAAAAAAGTACACTACGCAAAAAAAAAAAAAAAAATTCAAAAAAGAGTTATCTTTGTTAAATAAATTATCTCATTCAACAAAATAAAGGGGGAGGGTTAAATTACACTCATCTCCCATATAAATAGATTAAAAAACAGAGACATCCTCTGTGTTTTCAAAAATAACATAGGCCTCTCCTATCTACAGATTTTTGTAACACTGACCTCTCCTGTTAGCTTTTCATGCATAAAAATCACCTGAAAATTTCAAAAATACTCTTAGAATTTTTACATAATCATATTTTTATGAAATTTTTACATGGGGTATACCCCTTGTAATTATGTAACTTTGTTTCTTTAATCTATTCTAAACTTACTTATTAAAAAAAAAGACTTTTTTAATTAAAAAAATTATTCAGGGGTATAATTGTCAATAAAAATTGTACAAGGGAAGTCAATGTTATTTTTGAAAACACAAGAGAGGTTTCTATTATTTAGCTTAGTTACAGGGGAGGTGAGTGTAATTTTTCAAAAAAAAAATATAGTACATAAAAGAATAAATAAAAGGACTCAAAATTTTTTTATCTCTATTAAATAAATTATATCTTTTAAAGGACCCAAAAAAATATGTTATCTCAAAAAATGAAAGGAAGCAAAGAATGTAAAAATAGTTAAAGTTTATAATATAAAGGGTAGTTATGCTATTATAAAATTAGAAATGATGCATTAATGAGTTTAGAAATCTTCTGTTCTCAAACCTAAAATTATGTGCAAAATTAGTTGGGAAAGTTGTCCTTGTTTAATCATTCAAAAATTTTTTCTATCCGGATCTAATGTGCGACAAGTCTTTTTAACATTTTCTCCCATCCGAACTTGCAACGTTTTCGTTGCAGTCGGATCACCCTACCTATCCGGGATGGCTTCGAACTCCTTTCAGATCAAGGGTTAAGTTATTGGCTAGTATTGTCTATTCGTCTATTTATACTCATCCTCTTTTTTATTCGTAATCAGTGTGAGACAAGCCCTTTTAACATTATAAGTATAAGGGTGTGCTTGAGAAATTAATCACGTCTAAGGACAAGATACCACTTAATACAAATAAATAAATTGTAGTGAAAAAAGTAACAATCATAAACATTTTTTTTTATTTTGACAATGTTAGAGGGTTAGTATTTAGCGGGAGAAAATTGAACTTGGGAGTCCAGGGTGCAAAGCACCAACACTTGTCTACTAGGCCAGATTTGCCCAACAACCATGAACATCAACCAGCCAATTTAACAGACTTGAGAAAATATTTAAAAACATTTGTGATGTCATTTGGCATAATGTAATGTTGTCATTTGGAACAATCAATTTATTTTTGGTTTAACGGAATGCAATTTTGACCAATCAATTCTGAGATTTAACAACATACAATTTCTTCTTTCTTTCAGGTGTCGAAGCAAAAATGTGGTTTTCTAAAGTTGGACCACTTTGAGCATGGCATGCATGTGCAATGTGTGTATCTATTGAAGTTTGCTTGCAAAACTGTCCATGACTTTTTCTTGGTCAAGAAAGGTATAATATGCCCACCACTGGTTTCCATGCATGACCAAAATCACGCGTGGTAATAATATATAGTACCACGTGTATATTGACACGGTCAACTAATATATATATATATATGGAGTATGTAATTGAGGATTATAGGTATGTGTTAGAAAAAAAGAAAGATAATTCTATTTCATCGCATTGAATTTGTGAACGTAAAGGTCTATTTATACACACATAATTTTGGAAGTTAAATAAATTTATGAGACAATAAATTTTAGTCTAGATATTTTAGAAGAATGTATAAGAAACTTATATAATTTAAGAAAAGATATATAATCTAACAACAGATATAATAGGAAATATATAATCTAACAGCCTTCACAAACTCAACGTGAGTTATATGAAGTTAACTTGAGTTTGGAGAAAAAAAAATTAAATGCGGCTTGAAAAGTAATCTGGTAATGTTACCAACTGTGGTTGTAAACACATACAAAGAAACTGTAAAAGAGAGGCTCAGTAGACAAATGAAGCTCATTGGAGCGATAGAAAGACCGAAAGTGACTCGCTGGAGCAAAAACTAATTTGAAAATCAAAAAATGAGCTCGTTGAAATTAGTGGCTTTGACACACAAATGCTATGATTTGTGAAAGCAATTTGGTGATATTACCAACAGTAGCCGCGAACACATACAAAGAAACTGTAAAAGAGACCAAAGGTTACTCGTTGGAGTGAAAATTGATTTAAAAATTAGAAGTGCCTCGTTGAAATCAGCTACTTTAACACACAGATGCTAGTAGGAGTCGATGAATTAAACTTGAGTTAGGCTGCCAATAGAATAGAGAGCTCAGGAGAAACGATGTTGGTTGTCATATTTTTTTTCTTCTTTCATTATTTGCATAATATATATATATATATATATATATATATATATATATATATATATATATAAGTATTAGACATATACATATATAGAGTATTTTTTTGTAGATCCAACCATACAGGTTCTTTAGAAACATGGAGATTGAGTGGTTCACCAGAAAATATGGAGTTCCTGGTCCTCCTCTCAAACCCACCACCACTAGGCACCGTTTTCCTCCCACCTCTCTCTCTCTATCTCTCTCATTTCTCTGATCTGATCAGCCGTTAGCGCCTATCCCTTTATAAGGGCAGGAATTTTGTCATTATAATTGAGAATTGATTGGAAAAAAAATTCAAATTAGCAGCGAAATTTGGGGGTGATTGTCGTTCTGTGTGTCTATGTACATGTATATATGTGTGTATAAATATAAGATAGAATGAAAAAAGGAAATAAGAGAAAGGTGATAGGATTCTGTGTAGTCCCAATTGACCAAGGGACGGTGGCGGTAGTAGCGAGCGATGGTTGTGGTTGGGGTTCTTTGATTTTGATTTTGATTTTGATTTTTTTTCATATAATTTTCATCATGTTAGTTTAGTTTTGAGGGTTGATTGAAACAAAAAACAATGCAAATTGGAGTTTGGGTTAGGATTTATATATATATATATATATACACTCACACACATACACATACATAAATTGCTTATGGGAAGAGGTGGCTATGGGTTGGTGGGAGGAGGTGGTTGTGGCATGGGTAAAGGCTGTAGAATGAGAGAGAAGAAGAAAAAGGAAAGGAATGTTTTTTATGTGGGTAAAATGATAATTTCAGCTATTTAGATATTTTACTTTTTAATAATAAAATATAAAGAGAAAAATGATAAAATCACTCTAAAATTTAACATTTATTTGTCAAATTCGTTATAAAAGAGGTCAATACAACAAAATGCATAAATTTAATATTTTATGTAATTAGATCTTACTTACCGAGAGGTGAGTGTAATTTACCTTTTATATATATAAATATATATATATAACTGTTGTCACATCCAAGGTCCCATCCTAATACTTATTAGTCCCGAACACCAATGAGTCCCTTCTTCTCATCATGAACAAGCTGAAACAACTTTTCATACACTTCATCTGATAGTTGCTAAAGATCACATCTTTGTCTCCGAGCATTGCTTGAGCTTTTTTCTTCTTCTATTTTTGTTACTACTTTGTTCAGATTGAAGTTGCTATATATGCAACCAGCCAACCACTTGGGCAGTTGAGTAACAATAACATCCAACGACAACCATCACCAGTTACTTTATTAAAAGATATTTTTGGAATTATTTTTTATTTTATTTTTTTCCTAAATACAGTTATACCTTTTATTTTATTTTCTTTTATTTATTGAATGTGATCATGTCACACTTTAACACTATTTAATTGAAGTTCCAAGAATACAAGAAGTTAAAAAAATCAACTCATCAATTTTTTATTATATCTTGATGGACTTGAGAAGAACAAAATACTAAACAAATGGATTATATATAATATAAATAAGATATATTCCTTATTATATATATAAATAAGATAAGGCCAACAATATAAAGTACTAATTTTGCAGCTTGTAGTACAATGATATACTTTCGCTATCTTCAGAGAGCAGGGGTGGAATTTTAGCTCGGTGGACAAAAAAAATCTGCGAATCCTCCGCCTAAAAACAAATTTTAATTTTTATAGTTTTGTTAGAGAAGTATATTTATAATACATCGAATAAATTCAGATAGTAAATTTACAACACGTATGAAAAATTCATATATAACATGCATAATCTGAATTCATCCCATATATTTATACGGTAAGTTTTGTTGTTATTATTCATATGCTTATGTGTTCGTTGGTGATTGGTCGAGTTTATTGTCCCCGATCATGCAAAAATTTCTTAGAAATTTCTTTAAATCATGTCCGTACAAAACTGGTTTCACAACTAATCAATGATAAAATCGTGCCAGTGACAGGTGTAAGATCTCACACCTTTCGTAGCATATGCCTAAAAAGTCGAACCTGTAGCCAACGAAGCTTCACAGCCACTACGTGTCTTCCTGTTCATTGGACATACTAACAAGAAAAGACAATATTCTCTGAGATCTAATAAATATGGCTTGTGGTGTCAAATTACGATATTGGGTTCCTAACTTCCCATCCTCACATTATTAGAAGGATAATGCTACTTATTCTCTTAATTGAATGAAAGTGACTGGTCTAATAATAACTAATGATGAGATCTACATTCACATAATTCAAAACATCTTAAAACAGCTCTCCTTTGGTCTTCATCTTCTCTTATCCATAGCTAGGGATAGATATGTTATGGACCGGGAATTCTAATTTCTATTTTTATAATGTTTAATTTTGAAAAGTCTATAGCGACCTCATAATCGGCTATAAAATCTTTCATTTATTTTATCTCCATTTCATAACTGACTTAACCCACCTCGTTTCATAATCGGTTAAAACTCATTTGATTTATAAATTTTCAACATTCTCCAAACATTAATATTCTACCATTTCAAAAAATTTTTTATTTATTTTTGTTGTCCTTACTTAAAATAAAAAATTACACAACTTCCAACAAAATCAAATATTTTAAAATTTAACATTTTTTAAAGTATATATACACATAAGTAATATAATATAAATAATTAAGTGTAGTATAATCGAAATGGGTTTTAAATGGGGCAGGACGACCTTATCCCGCCCCGAAATTGACCAAATTTTCAATAACAAAACTCATTTCTGTCCTATTTAAATAAACGGTTTCCCAAACCTGCTTTAAATGGGGTGGGATGGAACAGGTCTCCGCCGAATTAGAAATTTTTGCCACCCCCATCCACCACCAACTCAACTAAATAAAATTAAAAAAAATTCAATTTTCATCAAACAATAGATATCAAATCTAAATAACAGAAATATTGAAATTATTTATCAAAATATATTTTTTTATTTGACACGATTGATTTTAAAATCTAACTTTCACAAATAACACATATCTTCAATATTATATTGTTTGTGTTTTGATTAGGATAATAACCAAAAGCGAGTAATATCAGACAGAGATCAGAGCATTAGTAACAGATTGGCCAGACGCAAATTTGGCCAAGCAAACAATACTATAACCAATCAATGGGTTGACTTGATTTGTGGACTCCACGGATGGTTGGCTAAGTGTTTCGCCGGATTGGGCGAAGCACATAACCAACCAATTGCCTTTTTTATTATTATTTTTTGTACTTACATTTATAAAAGTTTGTGCCATATATATATATATATCATTCACTTAAATCTCAATAACTTTCCTTACAAATTAAATTTTTTGATGAAACTATTTTTGTTAGAAAGATAATTTCGAGAGTTTTAATTTGAGTAACACTTAGGCTATTTTTTTGACTTAAAACAAAAAATTACGAAATTTTCAAGTTATATAAAAAAATTTAACACATATATATATATGTATATATGTATGTATGTATGTATATACATAAAATTTTAGATTAATTTAATTATAAAAGATTATTTAATTGTGTGAAGAGTGAAAATCTAGAAAAACTATTGTAGAGTCAAAATTTAGAGATTCTAGCATAGTAACGTGGCTATATAAAATACTGAGGTGAGAATCATTTTTACCAACTCATAGTGGAAGCCCTCATTCATATCATCCTCAAACTCTTATTCTTTCTCTGAAAAAAGTAATGAGATTGAGTTTGATTAGAGTTCTCTCTCTATAGAATACTAGAGCAACTGTTTGATTGATATTTGAAGACTAATATTTACTTGTACATCTTAAAGATTAATGTCACTGGAAAATAAGGAGATTGAGTTTGATTAGATTTTCTCTCTCAAATATTGAAGGTTGAATTTGAAAACTTATGCTTACTTTTTATCTCTTGCTTACATGTCTCATCTCCGTAAATGTACACCTCGTTCGAGTATTCATTTCCTCTAAACAAATCTGTCTTTTTTTTACCATTTTTCTTATTAAAAACCGTTTGCAGTTTAAGCTAGTAGAAGTGCTATTAGTTCCTTGAGTTCCAAAGTGGCTGCGAAATATATTCTACAACGTAAAGTTTCTATCATTTCCATGTCATTTTAGGTTAAATTATTTTTTATTTGAGAATTTAATATTAAAAATTTTCAACCCGGCGGGAACCGTCCCACCCCAACCCATTTAAAACGAATTTGGGAAATCGTTTATGTTAATAGAATGAGGATGAATTTTGTTAGTTAAAACACGGTCGATTTTTGGGCGGGGACGGGGCAAGGTTGTCCCGCCCTATTTAAAACCCGTCCCGATTCTACTATACTTAATATGTTATTATATTATATTACTTATGTGTATATATACTTAAATAGAAAATCCTAACCATAATCTCACTCCTCTCTCCTAGTTTACGATAATATAATTGTGATTATTTCCTTGTTTTTGCCATGAAGGATGATATTTTATGTTAGAGGAATGTATGGTTAATTTTATATGGTTTTGTTGGAACTTTAAAAAAAAATTAATTTTCAAAATATTTAACTTTTAACCAGTTATGGAGCGGGACGGTTTGTTAGAGGGTGAGTTCTGTCAGTTATGGGACAAGAATGAAATAAAAGGTAGAATTTATAATCGGTTATGGGACGTTTATGAAAATTTTAAAATCAAACGATTATAGGAATAAAAAAGAGGATCCCGCCCATAACCCACCCGTTTCGAACCCTACTTTAGTATCCGGAATAAAGAGGTGACAATGTTGTAATTTCACGTTGACTTGGGAATTAGGAGAATTTAATAAGCTAATAATGATTTCCTTCGGGCTTCGGCTCGGAGCGGGTATAAAAACGTGATGGCTTCGCTTTATTTTGTGTGCTGGAAATACATATACATACGCGCGTGTAGATTCTCTTCTCTATTGTTTCTTCTGATCTTGATATTCAGAGGCAAAAATTCTTCTCTTTAAAGGTAATTGAGTGAATCTCTTTTATCCAATCCTTTCTTTAGAATATTATCTACATTTGGTTTTATAAAATTAATGTGATTCATTCCACTTTTCTTGATAAATTTGCAGTCTTTCACTTTATGTCTGTTTTTACAATTTCCTTTCATCTTTGTTTGTTTTAATCTCCCTTTGTTTGCTGAGAAATGGCAATAGAGGGAAAGAAAAATAACATTTCTTTGAAAATTTTAAGTGAAAGGATCAGTTTTTGGGAACCAAACAGACGTAAGGCACAGTTCAGAGTCTTGTTTCGCCTCTCACCCTTCTCTGCAACCAAACAGGAGAGGAATATAAACGTAGGGAGTGTTTCTGGAAAATTAATTTTCTTCTTCTTTTTTATTAAAAAATAATATATTCTGGTCCTTCCCATAATTTGCAGATCCAGATTTACTCCGTGTAGTTGTAAGTACATAGTTTCTTTTTCTTGTTTGGTTTATATACATAGTTTCTTTTTCTTGTTTGGTTTATAATCATATATGTATGTAGAAGACTCTAATCATATTTTCTTTTCACTTGAATTCCATGTTATAATTGTAAACAATCTAAACAAGTCATTTATTGTTTGTGTATTGACAAAAAATTCTTGAATGTGAATTTTGATGCTGAAAAATTCGGTAATTGTTATGTTTTTCTGAGTGTACCAAATTACTTAAGATTTTCCATGTTAGTGCTGATAGTGCTTCATTTTTTAATTATTATCCTATGACGGCGATGCTTCGATATTTTTTTCTATGCATTAGTTTCACAATACTGATTTGTTCCTCAAATTTCTTTGAATAATTCCCAATATATTCCCTAATAAATCTGTGGCTACATGTTATCTCATTGATAAGTAAATTTGTTATCAGAATCTGTCATGATATTTTCATTTTCATTTGTAAAACTTTTTCGAGAACATTTGTAAAACTTTTTCATTTTTCTTTCAACATGTTTTGGAAAAGTGATGTTTTTTAGTTGCTTAAAAAAACTTCCTTTGCATCAGTATTAAGTGTTAGAATCATATGTTACTGTGGTAGCTGTTGATAGATTTATATATGGGCATGCAGTAGCCTACATATATTGAATTTCCAGCTCCAGTTCCAGTTCCTCTTCGCTAATTTTTTTCTTCCTGTTCATCTTTTTCTCCATGTACTGTGTTTCTTTTTCAAGTTTTATGTATTTTATAGTTCAATGATATTCATATGGTCTTTTGTTTAATTATAGACTCTTTAATTTGTTTTTCAGGTGAATACATTTTCTGGACAATTAAGGCTTTAACCAATTTCTGCTCTGCTTTTTCACTGTTCTGCTAAGGTTAAACATTTCACCTCCTCCATCCTTTTTAGAATTATTTAGTTCATCAAATATTAGGGAATGCTGAAAGATGTGCTTTAGAGCTAGGGAGTCTTTCTCTGCTGTTGATGAAATTAAAGCTCCATTTGAGCTACCCTTGTTTATCCTTGATGAGATTGGACATATAGCTAATAGCCATTTCCTATTCTGTGCTCAACTGCATACTGTGGCTAAATATTTTAGGGGACAAATCGTGTCATATCACGACCTTTGCGAAGATGGTTGAGCTCTTATAGTCTTGAAATCTATTCCTCAACCGTAATAGTTATATTATACATTTCTGGTTAGCTGAGATAGCAGCATATTATTATTGTGTACTAGATTTTTGAAAATTAGAATGGAAAACAAAGGGAGCGTGTTGATGCAACGGTATGAATTAGGGAGATTGTTAGGACAAGGAACCTTCGCCAAAGTTCATTACGCAAGGAACCTTAAAACTGGTACCAGTGTGGCCATTAAGATGATCGACAAAGAGAAGGTTTTGAAGGTTGGGATGATTGATCAAATCAAACGAGAGATTTCTGTGATGAGGCTGGTTAGACATCCCAATATAGTGCAGCTTTATGAGGTTATGGCTAGCAAAACCAAGATTTACTTTGTCATGGAATACGTCAGAGGCGGTGAGCTTTTCAACAAGCTGACCAAAGGGAAGCTTAAGGAAGATGCTGCCCGGAAATATTTTCAACAGCTGATCAGTGCTGTTGATTTCTGTCACAGTAGAGGTGTTTATCACCGGGATTTGAAGCCGGAGAACCTACTGCTGGATGAGAATGGGGATCTAAAGATTTCAGACTTCGGATTGAGTGCCCTTGCTGAATCTAAACGTCAAGACGGGTTGCTCCACACAACCTGTGGGACCCCTGCTTATGTTGCTCCAGAAGTGATCAATAGAAAAGGCTATGATGGATCTAAAGCTGATATCTGGTCATGTGGGGTGGTCTTATATGTTCTATTGGCTGGCTATCTCCCATTCCATGATTCAAATCTGATGGAGATGTATAAGAAGATTGGCAAGGCAGAGTACAAATTCCCTAATTGGTTCCTGCCAGAAGTACGCAGGCTGCTGTCAAAGATATTGGATCCAAACCCAAATACACGGATATCCATTGCGAAAATCATGGAAACTTCTTGGTTCCGGAAGGGCTTAGATACCAAATCCACAAGAATGGAAATGGAAGAGAACGAGCCAGCTATTATTGATGTTGTTGATGCAGTGTTTGGTCCTACCGGGGATAGCAGCACCACAGCAGAGGCAAAGCCTAGCAACTTGAATGCTTTTGATATCATCTCATTTTCAGAAGGTTTTGACTTGTCTGGTTTGTTTGAAAACAATGATCAGAAAAAAGAAGCACGATTCACCTCCAAGCAGCCAGCCAAGACCATCATTTCTAAGTTGGAGGACATGGCCAAGCATCTACGGCTTAAAGTGAAGAAGAAAGACGGTGGATTGTTGAAATTGGAAGGATCAAAGGAAGGCAGGAAAGGTGTTTTGTCTATTGATGCGGAGATCTTTGAGGTCACTCCAAAGTTTCATTTGGTTGAGGTGAAGAAGTCCAGTGGAGACACATTGGAGTATCAGAAGATAATGAAGCAGGATATAAGGCCAGCTCTCAAAGACATTGTTTGGACCTGGCAAGGTGATCAGCCGCAACCCCTGCAGCAGCAAGAGGACCAACCGGAGCTACAGCATTCTCAAGTGATCCCGATGGTTGCCTCACCTTAGGATCCAAAAGAAATGCAAGTTTCTTCTGGCTGATTGTAAAATGTAATTGTATTTATTTTTTGTAGTTTGTTGTGTGTTCTTATGAAGTGTCATTTTTCTGTCTCACATTGTGTTTTTAAGTTGCTGTATCTATACGAGTGCTTAGAGATGTGCAGTTACTCCATGTTCCTAATTATCTTTAATATTGGCCACTTATCTTCAAGCATCCAGGCAAAACACTAAGCAAGTTTAAATATTGTTTGTAATCTGTACTCCTTTTTTCTACATCAGATATCTATACCTCAGTTTTCACTCTTCTTCTTAGCTGTTAGTTCAAGTCATGAATGCTGCTTCATTTGCATGGTAGTTCCAGTGCCTACATACACCGACACATTCGCACAAGGGTAGGCTTATTTAAGACGGTGACGAGTCTCTTGCAAGTCCCTTTACATGACAGCCATTATTAGCTGATCTGGATATATTGTACCATATATATATATATATATATATATATATATATATATATTAACAATGTACAGTAAATTTACATCAGACCTGTGTTGAAAAATTATTTACTTACTCATTCTTGTCAGTAGTACTCCAAAACCTAAAACTTATACAATAAAACATATGTCCCAAAGGAGCAGAACAATTATGTACTAATTCCACTAATTAAGCCATAAGCTATATAGTATGTCAAAGGGCATCAATATTTATATGATAGTGACAAATGCAGGAATGGCCTGCCTCAGACCATACCCACTCAAATCTCCACCACTGATGTCATCATCAGAACCCAGACTAAAATCAACGGCAGCCCTACCGCCCACGCTGGTATCGACACCAACAGCGACATAAAAGAAAAAAATAGCATGCAGTTTTCAATGGCATTAGGCCCATCCCACCACCCTCTTGACCAGTCGATGATTCGATAAACGCTGTCACAGGCGAGGTAACAAGCAATGACCCAGGGTCAATTGCCAGCATCCCCACCGACACATGGACATATGGTTCTTGGAATTTGTGGTCCAAATTGTTATGTCGTGGGACTTCCAATGGTTTTTAAATTTAAATCACTCAAATGATGTTGTAAGCTAGAAATTGGTGGATGCCTTTATTTTCTATTGATGGAATATAATGGGTGGAAATTAAGAATCAAAGTGCCAATTTGAGTTTTAAGCACCTTAATTCCTTACTGCTTCATTGCATCAAATGATTCAGCGTCTCAAATGCCCTCAAATCTCTCCCTCCCCTCTTCAGTTAGGTCCAAATTTTTTGATCATATATACCTTTTCCTAATTTAAATTTTGTATCTTAACTAAGACTTGAACCCGTCCCTATTTTGTTCCGAAAGAAATATCTTTCTTTTTAAGGGGTTTGAAATATTAGTTACTCTAGTTGGTAACACAACAACTAAGTCTTTAC
The DNA here is from genome assembly GCA_026545225.1 of Cornus controversa. Taxonomy (NCBI): domain Eukaryota; kingdom Viridiplantae; phylum Streptophyta; class Magnoliopsida; order Cornales; family Cornaceae; genus Cornus; species Cornus controversa. The sequence continues at coordinate 57,050,220 of CM048852.1, forward strand.
CTCAATATAAATTCCCTTTTATTTTTACTTCTTATTACAATAAACCATTTAAAATTCTAGGAAAGAAAAGGACCATGGAAGCCACACAAAACATTTAAATTTCTCCTCTTTGTCTGAAATGTTATGAATGCAATAATGCAAATAGCTTTGGCAACCAGACATATTCACCCAGATATCATATGACAAACCTTTAGCTATTGGTTATAACTTAAAATGCTTTGTAATCACGCCTCATCTGTATAATGCATCATATATATATATATATATATATATATATATATATACAAAACACACACACACACACACTCACACTGTTGCTTGAGCTTCAGTGTGTCATATCAGAAGTGGTCTTGGCATTATGATTTATGAGTGTGCCTTAGAAGTACTAGTAGGAAAGGGGCCTTTCGAACAGGTTAACCCGTGAATGCACTACTAGGTTCCTTTGTCATTTTCTTTCAAAGCTATTAGTGTCAACTGTGTCATCACTGTGTACATCGTTTGCTAGAGACTGGTTGCTCTCTCTCTCTCTCTCTCTCTCCTGCATATGATATGATTTTAAGAAATGACTGTTTACTTTTGAATGCTTGTTGAGTTGCTCGATTGGGCTAACTGTTTTTATTAATGACTGATTATTATTACTTGTAGGATTAATAAACGTCCTAATTCATACAATTCAAAAACTTAATATGACTTTTCAAACTAAAAGGTTGATTTTTATTCTGAGAAGAGGTCAAATTCTAAGGTTTTCTAGGAGTTGGCAAAGTGTGTTATTGACCTTCCGGATGTAAACCAAATGGGTCTTTGTTCAATTTTGACCAACTTCCTTAAATGTTGCCCGAGATATTCTCTAACTTGGTAGGTATATATATATATATATATATACCGTCATATATTATAAGGTTATTTTCCGTGAAAGAGAGAGGAGGCTGTGGTCTTCCACCATAGTCTAAAGCCCAACAATAGGAAGAGAAAGGGAGTTGTGGGCCCACTATTTCACTAAATCAAGCTTAAAGTAAAATTACTAAAATCAATTTTAACGTTTTCATAAAAATTGTATCTAAATCAAATAATGATATTCTTGAGAGTAAGTAAACCCAAGTCGGTATTTTTTTTTTTTATGTTTCAAGGTAAAAAAAGAGTCAAGGATTTAAGTTCAAGTGAGTGATTTTTTTTTGCCAGAGTTAAAAGAAATTTTGTTTCACTTAATCCCTAATGGAGAACTTATTATTTATCCTATTTATCTCTATAAGTAAAATAAATGATATCCACTCAGTCTCCAACAGTTATTAAGTATCAAAATAGTAACTTTCATTATTAACAGTCATTTTTATTTGCACTTAAAATTTTGTATATACAAATAAATTATCTAATGTTGCAAATCAAACAAACAAAAACACATGCATACATACTATAATGGTTCGGTTTCGATTTGTTTAACATAATTGAACTGATTCAAATGATTTGATTATAAGAGAAAAAAAATTTTGAAACTGTAAAGTGTAGATTTTGGATTGGTTCAATTTTAATTGCATTTTGGAATAATTGGTTTATTGTGCACTGCGCCTACCCAACCCAAATCTTTCAAACTCAACCGGACCGACTTCTCACCCGGTTCAGACCCATCCAACGGTCCAATGGTCGCTTTATATGAAGAATTCATTACATTTCCTCATTTTCTTCTTTCTCGTCTCTCTCTATCTCTCTTATCCCTTTAAAATTTTCTCTCTCATCAATCATCATCGTCACAGTTTCTTCATTCTCTGGTTCAGATTGAACCGACAAACGACCACCGTCTCCGAGGCCGACACCACCACCGTCGTCTCCGCCGATACAAATACACAAATCTCTCTTATTAGTCAATTGCCGCCCAATCTGTAAGTGCCCTAATCACTCAATATCCATTCATTGAGATTGTGTCTTTCTTCTTCACTAGGTTTCGGAGCTTTTTAACGACAGCATTTCTTGAATCATAATTGATCTCTATAATCAGGCTCACCATTCTGATATTAATTTAATGTTCGATTATTGGATGAATATTAGGTCATCTTACACGAATCGATTTGTTAGGGTTCGGAAGAATTGTATCTTGTTGGAATTCGATTTGGGCGATAGCGTAGAGTTGGGGTTTTCTATTGATAAAGTGGAGCTTGGAATTGCACAACTGTGATTGTCGATAAATTTTGGGGTTTTGTGTTATTGATTTTGATACGGGAAAGATAGGTGCGGGTTAGAGGATAATGTGTATACTGTGCGTGATTCAGAAGTGGTCTCGGCGGGTTGCTACCATGCTTCCATGGTTAGTGATTCCACTTATTGGACTATGGGCTCTATCTCAGCTTTTGCCGCCGGCGTTCCGGTTTGAAATCACGTCGCCAAGGTTGGCGTGCGTGTTAGTGCTTTTGGTTACCCTCTTTTGGTATGAGGTTTTGATGCCGCAGTTGTCGGCTTGGCGGGTGCGGAGAAACGCCCGGCTTAGAGAGAGGAAAAGATTTGAGGCTATCGAAATGCAGAAGCTTCGGAAGACAGCGACACGCAGGTGCCGGAACTGTTTGACTCCATACCGGGATCAGAATCCCGGTGGGGGACGGTTTATGTGCTCGTACTGTGGGCATATTTCAAAGAGACCAGTTTTGGACTTGCCTATCCCGCCTGGATTGGGGCTCTCAAATTCTGGTATTTTGAAGGATTTAGTTGGGAGAAGTGGGAAGATACTGAATGGGAAGATGTGGGCTGATAATGGTTGGATGTGTGGTCAAGATTGGTTAGAAAATGGTAACTGGGTTGGTGGGTCTTTTGCTGGGAAGTCTAACTACTGGCGGAGGAATGGGGGTGGGTTTTTTAGCGGTGATGACCATTGTATGGCAGAGAAATCTTATTCCTGTGTTGTTATGTTTGCCTGCAAGATACTGATGGCTTTCTTCTTGAGCATTGGATGGTTCTGGAGAAAGATTACTAGGGTTACTTCATCTGGGGATGATGCTTCATTGGATGCAGAACAGAAGGGAATGTTGGATAAAAGAGGTGAGAATGGGGTGAATTTTTCTGAGAGTAGAGGAGAGAAAGCTCGCAGAAAAGCTGAAGAGAAGAGACAGGCTAGGATGGAGAGGGAGCTACTGGAAGAGGAGGATAGGAAGCAGAGAGCGGAAGTTGCAAGGTTGGTGGAGGAGCGTAGGAGACTAAGAGATGAAAAGGAGGCTGAGAAAGATCGCGGCAAAGGTTCAGCTGCTGCCAGGGAAAAGGGGAGTAAGAAGGAAGCAGAAAGGAAGCGTCAAGAAAGAAGAAAGGAAAAAGACAGGGGGTCTAGTAAAAGCAACTCTGATGTGGAGGAACTGGATAGGAGAGTTGGTAAGGAAAGTGAGCGGAAGCGGGATTTTGACAGGAAGAGTGAGACTGATAGACGGGAACATCTCAGATCTGGGGCTGAAAATGCCAAGGGCCATAGCATGGAGACAGGACATGGGTTTAAAGGTGCTACTGTGAACAATCCTGGCCGGGGAAATACTGGAAGTAGATACCTGGATCGTGTGAGGGGTACTTTTTTATCATCTTCTAGAGCATTTACTGGAAGTAGTTTCTTTGGAAGGGGTGCTAGTACTGCTACCATTTCAAGAGAAAACAAGCCTACTGGTTCTGTGGATCACATCCAAAATCCTGTAAAAGGGAGAATGTTATCTCAGGCTGAGCGTGTAAATGAGAAATCAAATATAAATGGAGATGATAAGAACATCACCCGTCCTGTAAGTCATCTCGCTTGTTGGATTTCTACAAACTTCTGTTATTCATTGATTTTGTATCATTATCTTTGAAAGCATGCAAGGACATGTTCCTTATCATCCATCTTTATATGGAACCTTTCCTCATGCCATTCTTGCATTTTTAAGGACCATCGGTGTTACTTGAAATATGTGAGCAGTCACTGTTGTGAAGCCAAGAACATTAGAGATTAGCCATCTTACTGATTCTCATGTGTTCTATTATCTTTGTGACTTGATTTAAATTTTTAAGCCACTATATTAGATACTATGTTGATATTACTACTTTTTTAATTTTGGCCGAATGGATGCATTTTTCATCTAAGGATTTCAGGATTTGTGAGCCAGTGCCAAGAACATTAGAGATTAGCCATCTTACTGATTGTCATGCATTCTTTTATCTTATAACTTGATCTAAATTTTTAAGCCACTATATTAGATACTATGTTGTTATTAATTCTTTTCTTTTTTTAATTTTATTCTATTTTTCACGAGTGGATGCATTTTTCATCTAGGGATTTCAGAATGTGCCAGTGGGGGCTACATTTCATGATATTATGGTCTAGTTTTGGTTTGTTAAGTGCAATGAACTTGATTGTATCATATGTTTACATTGATCTGTCTATTGCAGGCACTTGTTGAACCACAACCAACAACGATCCCTAAAAAATCATGGCAACAGTTATTTACTCGATCATCAGCTGTTCCTCTGCCCTCTAATTCAAATGTCATAAGTAGACCAAATGGTAAAACCCAAGCAGAAGCTCAGAGCCCTCCTTTCTCTGGTCAGTCATCGTCAATACAATTGTATGATAACCCTATTAATTTTGGACTGCCGTCACCGTTTACTTTACCTACTTCTCCTTATGGATCAACGAGTAGTAGTACAGTTCTTTCATTTGCATCTGAAGGTAGCAGTACAGTTCTTCCATTAGCTTCTGAAGCCATATTTCCTCGCATTGGAGAGGCACCTTGTGAATTTTTACCAGAAGAATCAGACATTTTTGAAGACCCGTGTTATGTTCCTGACCCAGTTTCCTTGCTTGGGCCTGTTTCAGAGTCACTTGATAATTTTCAGTTAGACTTGGGTGTTGGTTTCAAGGACTTGGGGTTGGAAAAGCCTCGTGGCATAAAGAACATTTCTGCATCTTCTGAAGTCAACAGGCCATCACCAATTGAGTCTCCAATGTCAAGGTCAAGAGTCTCTGATGAAAGGTATTCTAGCTCTAATAGGTTCCCAATTACTCCTAAGGCCCAGGAGGGTTTCTCTTCGCTGAAAGATAGTATAAGTAGTGCAAATGAGAAGGGAACGTGGCAGATGTGGAACACTTCTCCTCTTGGTCAGGATGGTTTAGGTTTGCTTGGTGGCCCAGGCAGCTGGCTTTTACCTGCAGAATTGAATGGATCACACAAGGAAGATGTTGTTCATCATACAGCTCATAAAACTATGGCATCACTGTTTACAAAAGATGATAAATCCCTTTCTGGCACTTATTCTCCTCAGAATGTTTTTCTTGGCAATTGCCAAAATGGTGGGACTTTTGGTACTTCTCTTCCTAGTTCTGGTGACGATCCATGGTTACCAAAAAATTTATTTGGGCCAAGCGAAAACCATTTCTCCCTAAATCCTTCAGAGGAAATCTCTCGTCAGAATGAAATGATTTATGGGAGTCCAAGTGGATCAGCATCTAATCCTCCATTTGAGTTATCTCCAGCCAATTGTTGGGCCAAGTAAGTGCTTCTTCTCTGGATATCTTGCTATTCCAAACTGCTATTTCTCTTCTTACATTTGGCCCATGAGGTAAAACAAGAAGTATTAGATGTGAAAATCTTCATTGTTGAAATGTTTTAGAGAGTGAATGTGTATTATATCCTTTCTGCTACCTTTTCTATTAGTGAGCTTTTGAGGCAGGTTTAAGTAGAAAAGTTATCTAATTTTTTAATGTCCGTGCAATGATTTTGCATGTTTTAGTGATTTAAAGCATTTTAATGGGAGAGTTTAATTCCAAAATATTTAGAAATGAATGAAAGGAACATCCAACAACTAGATGGGTGAATTCTTATTTGTTACGGTGGTATCACATGTAAGATGATTGATGGAGGTACCAGATGAATTGGGCTAGGGTGGAAGCCTGTGAAGCTCATATACTTCTACAAGGGGGTCATAGCCATATTTCATCCGTATTGAATAAGGATACTCTTAGGATATTTATGGATCATGCCTTTAAATGCATCGATAATTTTAAAATATGTTTCTCTATAATTTTGATTTCCTATGCGTCCCAAATATTCTGGTCACATCCGATACTTCTAAAATTTTAAATTGTAGCTTTTTCCAAGTATTACGGCAGAGTATAATTGTAAAAGAAGTATGACAAGGGGTCCAAACTTTCTTCAGAAAAGAAAATTTGAGATTTAAGATAATATTATGTATAATTAAATCCAAAGTTCATGTCTATGCAACATAATTCTCAATATTTTTGTCTTGATTTTTTATTATTATTATTTAAGGGAATTTTAGTAATAATGTATATGATAAATAATTACTTTTAAATTGCATTACAATTTTAATTTTATTTTTTAGTTTTTAGACACTTCCAAGGAAACTGAGAACTGCACATGGTAGAGTGTTGTTCACATGCTTGCTTAATCATGCCTTATTTCAACTTATACATATCTAATATAATTTGTATCGTATTTACATAACTTCAATATATATACATTGCTGTGTTCTTGCTGTATTCGTTTCTATTTTTCAAGAATTTGTTGTATTACCATCTATGTATCATGTCTATGTTGCGTATCCGTTGGGTGGAATGCAATCTTTTAAATGGGGGAGATACTGCCAGTAATAAGGAATCCTGATGATACATATGCTCTTGTGATGTTTCTTCTTGTTTAGAAAAGAATATCAATTTGTCTTGTTGAAAGGATTTATTTTTAATACCTTTTGAGGATCTGTTGAGAAATGTTAATTTAATTCAAGTTTTCTAAAAACAATGAATGGTCAATCCCTACTAATGGAATACATTAAGGCAAGAGGTGCTAAGTGCTTATAACCAATGGGCAGACAGTTCCATTGTGATTGGCTGCACCGAGCTCAAGGAGTTCCCTGGGTTTAGTTCTTAACAAGGTAGGCATAAGATGCATCAAGGTGCAGTGCACAATGAGGTGGCTTTGTGTCACCCTTGCTGTTATCTAATATGAATGGGTTTGCCTAGAGCAAGGTGCAATTCTTTTGGTGATGATTTGATGTCGGAGAGATGGAGAAATAGGTGGTAACACAAGTATAAACTCAAAGAATAGATATCCTCGCCACCCATAGGAATCCACCCAAGGATAAGCGTATAGATAATAAGAACAACTCCTTAAGAAGCGAAAGGATCCAATATCATTCAAATTCATCAGTTACTTTGTTGTACATGAGAAAGTGCTTAAACATGAGTACCAAACAAAGAACACCTAAAGAGACACAACTAATTTGACTTAAAGCTAACTATATTTAAATAAGGTCACTGGGACTTGAAAGCTCATTTAGGTCTAAAAAATCAGAATAAAAAACTTGGAAGCTCATTTGAGTCTGTTCGGACTCAGCTCGTTCGTTTGTGGTCTTGGCTCGGGATCTTGATGAGCTCGAAAAGCTGAGCTAAAGTTTGACTTGTACAAGGCTCATTTAATAACAAAAGTCGTTTGGGCTCGATTTGAGCTTGTGTTCAAGATCACTTTGGCTTCTTCATGAAATTATGAGAGTGTACAGAAGCCTTTGTTCATGAACCTATACAAGTGTGTGTTTATGAATGTGTTCATGTGCCTATACGAGCCCATGTTTATAAACTTGTTCACGAGCCTATACGAACCAATGTTTATTAACGTGTTCATGAGCCTATATGAGCCTTCTACGAGTTTATGTTCATGAACTTGTACAAGCCTACATGAGTTCATGTTCACGAGCCAGATGAGTCGAGCCCAATATTATTTAGGATCAGCTCGTTTACTAAACGAGTCTAGAAATCGAGCTCAAACTCTACTTGTTTGCTTAACGAATGAGTCCAAGCCAAGCTCGAGCTATTCATGAACAACTCGGTTCATTTGTGGCCCTACCTCCTACCCCATTGAAACTAAAGAAAGAAGAATGCAACAAACATGCATCCGGTAATGCTTATTTTTGAACTTATGTTGAAAATGTTTTACCTAAGAAGCACAGACACTTCTACGAAAGTGCCGTGGCTATGTCGAACACCGTCATCAACAAGTATCCAACACTTCATGGTCGTGTCCATAATTTAAAAATAATTTTCATTATTTTAGACATTTGGCCGACACATTCTGGACACTCGACCAACACATTCTACACTCTTCATTTTATATAAATAAACACACGATAGTTCTCGAAACAACATTATGAACATACATCAAAGTTACCAATCTCTTATGATTTAAAAATTGACATTAAACACATTTCACAACATGCAATGAACAAAAATATAACTATAATAAAAAATTAGGAGAGTGATATCATATATAATATTATATATTCTTCTTGATATTACTTATCAAAAAAAAATATATATATATTCTTCTTGATATTGAAATAGCTTCATCTTCTTAATTAAACTTCTATAATTGTCTTAGTCTATATATATATATAAATGAATATTTACATTAGTTGCATACACTCCTTGTCTCTGTCTTATTTTTTTCGAATTTGATGTGTCGGCATATCCATGTCGTATCGCATTTGTGTCCCGTGTCGGTGTCGGTGTCCTGCGTCGTGGTGCTGCACCTAGTATATGCAATGAAATGTAATAGATGCACACTTAAATTTAGAAAGCTCTATGACTATGAGGCATTTACTATAATATATATTTTTTGGGTAAAGCATTTGCTTTAATATTTTGAACATGCTCAGATTTCAAATCTTAAACTTGTATCTCATGTCTGCTTTAATGAAAGAAAATACCAACTGAATTACTGAAGTGAAACAGAATGGACTGGAATGGTAGGGTTGTGAAACCCTTTCCCCCCTTTATTTTGGACATTAATTTTTATGGGTGTCAGTGGAATGTTTTTTTTCCTCCAAATAGATTGGATCTTGATTAATCATCTTGTGTCGTAGTAGCTTGATGTTATACTGCATGCAATCTGTCATATAGGACAGTGAATTAATATTGGTGTTGGTTAAATTCCTTCTGGTCTTGTGCCTCTGAGAATTGTTTATTTGTAAGGTTTGTTGCCCATAGTTGAACTTGTTTCTTTGTCTTCTTCCTTTGGTGCGTGTGTTTAAGGGTAGTTGTCTGATATGCTTGTTCCATTTTTGTTTGTGGCAGAAAGGATTGGAGTGTGCAGAGTTCAGGAGAAGGCATTGGAAACTCGTTGACCTCATCAAGGCCTCATGTTGGTGGCCTATATTCCACCCCAGATGTACAGTCACTTTGGTCAGTTTGATTGGAAATAGAAAGTGACTACAGTTTGAGTGACTTGAATACACCCCTCCTGAAGAGGAGAACGGCCTCTTTTGGAAGAGAGTTTAGATTACTCAATGCATTCCTTCTCTTCTTTTTAAGGGAGATTTACTTACATTAGCATAATAGAAATACACATGGCATGCATGCTCAGGTACAGTTAAGTCGCAGTTTTTTTTTTCTTTTTTACTCCGTAGTTTCTAGCCTCCCAAGGGGAGGGGAGGGGAGGGGCTAGGGCTGTCCCGTCAAGGAAACGTTGATATTTGCTTAGGGGAAAAAGCTATACCGAGTGAACTCTCGTGTGATCTCAGATGTTGGATTGGTAGACTTTTGAGTGTTACTTGTTGTCAATCCAACAGCTAAGGACACAGGATCACCATAAAAATCCTACTCATGATAGAGTCCAGAATGGAACTAATCCTTATGCTGTGTCATTTCAGTTAAATATGGTAGTATTGGGTCTCAAAAATAGGGACGTCAAGGTACCTCTAAACTTAACCCTATGAAGGAAAGCTCCTTTCCAAACTAAACTTGTCCTATCTTGTTTCATCTTTGGATGGGTTTAGTTTAGTTTGTGTAGCCCCTACTGAACCATTTTACAACCTATATCTCACTAATAAAAAGTGGTCTACGTTTTTCAGCTGCATTGCAAAAAAAGAAAAAAAAGTTGTATATAAAATGTTAAAAGTTACACACTCGTACATGTATGTATGACGTTCTGCACTTATCGAATGAGTTTTTTTTTTTTTTTTTCATGAAAAGCCAAGCTCCTCTCAGTAGGGAACAATCTATCATGTACGTACTCTCATAGTAAGCTGTGTAGAGAGCGGCTAGTTCAGTGAGCTACTTCTTGTTATAGCTTCTCTATTCCGAACGGACTAAATATCCGAGAAATTGAATGCCACCTACCTGCATATTTCTTTCTAATATTACGTTACTTTATCCTATCATTTTGTTTAGTTTGGATATATATATATATATATATATATATATATATATTTCCTCTAATGATCCAGTGAATGCTATAGCTATCATATTACCAGTAAAAAGTGAATAGTGATTGGCATTGGTTGGAACAGAAGATAGTGGATTGGAGATGATTCATGTCATGCCAGTTCTCCTCTTTAGGACAGATAAAGAAGTGTAATGGAAACGTATCCACTGGATTCTGTTCTCTTTCAAGGTGAAGCCTGTCGTCCCGTTAAAAGGCAAAATAACAATTCTACCTACTTTACTCGAACAATATTCAAAAAAGTTCAATTAATTCTACAATCCATAAAGGAGTGCCAATTGTCATGAATCACATTTTTGAGAGAGAGTTCTGATTGGTGTAGGTTTTAGTGGCAATCATTCCGTAAAATATATATGTATATATGTTCACAGTGTACTTACACGCTCATTTACAACAATGTCCAATCTACCGCTTTGAGTCATTGAGCAATAGTGGTTTTGACAATAACCTGTTTTGCATCCTCACATACAAAGATCTACAATAATATATAAGAATCAATAAATGCACTTTAAAAAAAAAATAGTTGATGAATTAATTGCGCTGCCAAAGCCCATGCAGACTATAAACAACCACCAACTAACTATATATATATATATATATATATATATATATGTATATATGAATGGCAATGCCCATGCCTCTTTGTTCATTTCTTTTGTGTGGCATGCATGTCTGGTATAATATATATAGTGGGGGACAGGCCGAACACTCACCCTGATTATATAGCATAGCATGTGTATATCAATCATCTACTGAAAGCCAGCTTCGTCAGCAGATCGATAACGTGTATATAATTCATACTTGCAAAAAAATATATACGTATGTGTACCGATGTACGTGTGTCTCTCTCTAATTTGACTTGCCAAGTTAGTTCCTATTGAGAGAGAGAGAAAAAAAAAAGATCTTCCTTCAGGAAGGAACGGACATAAGTTGAGATTATTAATCCATAGTTACGAGATCAAACATTGATTTAATTAACTTAGAGAACGGACATATATATATATATATATATATATATATAGAGAGAGAGAGAGAGAGAGAGAGAGAGAGAGATAGTGAATTGTATTATCGTGTACTCTACAGGAAACAAATTGGCGATTTGATATTGGTTCAACCATCAGGTCGGCAACATTGTGCATTGTTTATGCAAAGGAGGAAAGAGGCGTTATGTTTAAATAAGGAGGACTCAAAGGAATTGGAAGGACAATATCAACATTTCTTTTTTTTTTTAGTAAATTGGTTATTTAATTCTTCTTCCATTGTTTTTTTATTTTCTTTACCTATTTTTCCATTTTTATTTTCAATCCAAACACCTTATGAATCAACAAGGTTCCCTTTGTATCATAATATATATATATATATATATGTGTGTGTGTGTGTGTGTGTGTGTGTCCATATTCAGTCATATAGTAGAAAATTTAACACGGCATTCAGATTGATATCTTGAAATGATTATTAACTAATTTTACTTTTTAAAAATTCTCACGAAAAAAGTATGGGAATGTAAGGAGGGATTAACATCCCCTCTTACGTAGAGGGACCGTTCTGCTACAGAGCACTAGATTTTATGTGAGGGACCACCCGTGCTACACATAACATTACCACACATAAAAGAATCCTGATTCATGTAAAGATATATTATTAGTAATAAAATCACATCACTACTTCTAATGATAAAATTATTGACACGTTTAACATAAAATTGAGTGACAATTCACGCATACCACATAGGAATGATATCTAGAAATGATTATTAACTAATTTTACTTTTTAAAAACTCTCACGGAAAAAGTATGGCAATGTAAGGAGGGATTAGGATCCCCTCCTTCGTGGAGGGACCGTTCCGCCACAGAGCACCAGATTTTATGTGAGGAACCATCCATACTACACATAATATTACCACACATAAAAGAATCCTAATTCATGTAAAGATATATTATTAGTAATAAAATCACACCACTACTTCCAATGATAAAATTATTGACACGTTTAACATAAAATTGCGTGACAATTCACACAAAGCACGTAGAAATTATACTTTATTAGATATTTGTCATCTCTAATAGAGTCTATTTTCTTGAAATCTCACCGAACACACAACTCCAACCAAACCAATTTAAGTACTTGGTTGGCATTGCAAGCAACATATATATTATATTACCTCTATGTCGAGAGAACACCATTAATTTATTTATTTTTTTATGTTTGTGATTGACAACCATGATTAAAAAATGGACTTGAAAGCCTTGGCTAGCTTGTGGTATGTCTTGGGAAAGTTGAGAACTCAAACTTAAGTAATTAAAGGCTTTGCGTGTGTAATAATTTATAATTCTGATATTAAAATTTTGGTTATATAGATTCACTTGGAGTAATGGACGGTTTGGTTGGACTAGCCGACTTTACACAGTTCGAGGAAAAAGTAAACAATATCTGATGATCTTGTATTTTTAAATTATTAGTATATACTTTTTTCAGTTTTAGGTCTAGAGTGAACTCTTTAATATATTAATATAATACTAATAATTTTTAATTCTCTCTACTTGACCTGCAAATAAATTTATGAAAATGTAAAAACACTATTTACGGTTTTAGTTTAAGAGATACTGATTAAATGGACAGAGAATTGACGTGTGAGAGAGAGTCAACAAATTACAAATTTCAAAAAAAAAAAATATATAGTGTTGAATAACTATTAACCTGTAAGAGAATTTAAAAATTAAAAAAAATCCAATAGTAGTAATGATAAAGATAAAACACTTGGGTTAAAGAAATTTGTTTGGACTAATAGAAAAGCAGTTGAATTTATTTGGTAATTAATATAAAAATAATTAATACATTGAAAAGAAATATATAAGTAATATAATGAAATCACATTTGTTGGTCTCTTCTCCCATTCGGGGTGCCTTAATTGTCTTTTACTATTGAGCCGCCGGGTTGAGAATGGTTAAGGACCAGTGCTCCCTTTCTCATCTCTTGGGAAGAAACGGACGGGCACCGGTACAAGACACGACAAAAAAAAAAAAAAAAATACAGTTATAAAATAATAATATAATATATGTTAATTATAGAATAAAAAAAAATAGATAAATAGATTAAAGAATCACACTTATTTAGCTATCTACATATATTTAGCTTAGATTTTTAATCATAACTTAGTCGCATATAATTTTCTTTCGAAATACTTGAATATACATCATTGTTACGAAGTGTTCGACATGCATTCAAGAAATGTTCGAGAAGTATCCAATGAATGTCCGATAAGTGTTCTAAAAAAAATTGTCAAAGATACTTCTATGAAATGTCTGACACTTATTTAAAAAATATTTAATACGATATTCGAGTATCTGACACGAATACGACACTCTCTATACAGTATGTCGGTACTTCCTACACCATCATTAAAAAGGAAAATGTTAAACGTTATGAAATTTTATCATGAATTGCCTTCATGAATGATGTGGCAAGTAATAATACCATTGACATTTCGTGTATGGGGAGAATCTCACCAATACTAACTCACCATTTAATTGTCGCATCATTCAAGAAAAAAATTCATGAAATATTTTCATGACGTGTAGCATTGCTCAATTAAAAATCTGCCCGTGTGAGAGAGAGCATATATATTGTAACTGTCTTAGTTGTTTAAATTTTGCTAATAAATGTCCCACAGGAAGTCCATGCAGTAATTAACCTGACGGATGATCTGATCATGCAACCACCAAGTTGAAATTGTGCATTAGTGGAATCTGTGTCGGTATATATATATATATATATATATATATATATATATATGTATGTATGTATCGTGATGCCATATGCAACATAATTAATTGTACATTATTTTCTACAAGAAGTTGGATAAATTATTTTATATATAATGACCTGCACTTACGTATCAGCAGTCTAGTTGGCAGTTCGTCAATTTCATAATCAAAGGTAGATTTTAAAATTTGCATTTGAATTGTCATCTTTTTTGTCTTGCTCAAGCAAAATCCTTTATCATATTAAGGTCAATTAATAATTAATTATTCCTTACCGAAAAATATATATAAATATAGCCATACGTATTCTCCTGTGATAGTCTGAATAATTCCAATACTCCAATCACAATGATCAGACATTTTTTAATTTATTTTTTGCTTTGTATAGATATAGATACATACATTTCTAGATGGATTGCAAAAAAATCCAACAGAAAAATACATATATAATAATACTATATTTTAAAATTAAAGATTTGATAGCAATACCAATACAGAACCCAGAGCCCATAAAAGGTATCTTTCGTCCTTGGTTTGTATCTTAAAACCATAAATTAGCTCAAAGTTAAGTGACAAAAGGTTAAAAAAAGCCAGCCAACATCGAGACTGTACGTTCTGATTCAATTCCTTCATTTTCAGGCATGGCAACTCAATTTGGGAGCATCATAAGATCATGAAACATGTTTGAAGGGAATGAATGAATAAATCTTTAATTATTGTTTATGAGCTAATTCAGCCCAATTCATTAACTCATGAAACATGTTTAATTTTTATTTCTAAAGGTAACTCATGAAACATGTTTACTTATTTCATGTGTTATTAACTTCTTCTATCAACTGTGAAACTTTTCAAAGTCAAAAATTAAACATCAACCATCATTCAAGCTCAACTCATTTCAATTAGTAAAGAAGATCAAATGTAGAACCTGAATTTTTTTGGCATAGATAAATGTAAATGTAAAATACACTGTACATTGCCTGAGTTCTTTAATTTGGGAAAATTATAATTAAGTGAATTAAACTAAAATAATTGCTGTACAGTCTTGAATTCATCATGATCACTACAAAGTTCTTTTTTTTCTCATGATCACTACAAAGTGGACAACACTAAAAGTGATCAATGATTAATCTAAATTATTGTAGTACAGCACAGCTATTTTTTCTTGTTCCAATCACTAATTATAATTTTTAAGTTTGATAGCCACTTTAAGCACCGGTAACTTCTTCTACAGGTTCATAAATCAGATCGTTAAGTTGTGGCCTGAGTTTATCTTTCCAAATTTCTGAGCTGGGTCCAACCTCACCCTCTCGTATCTTAATCTCTACCACAACCAGCTTCTCCGTTAACCGGTAAATTTCTACCATAGCAGCAAAATGACCATTCTGCCCCTCCAACTTCAATCCCCACTCTCTCTTTTTCGTCATCGTCAAGTCCACCGTCTTCCCAAACTCCTCGATTTTATCCGTAATTCTCTCCGGCAACTCCGCCGATACGAACCGTTCACCTCTCACCGGAAAATATGACTCACCAAACAACCCAGACAAATCGACACCGGACGAGAAGGAGATTATATCGAAAGCGTTCAGGAACTTCTTGTTCTCCTCATGAATTTTGAATTCAAAATCGTCCGCGTGGAATTTGATCTGTTTGTATCCCATTCTGAACCACGGATCGTTGTTGATCTCTTCAACGGTGATCCGAGTCTCGGGATTCGTGTCGAGAAGGCGGGAAATGAAGCGTTTCAAATCAGGAGACGTCCATTTCGGGCATCGAAACTCACCTTTGTAAATCTTTTTGTACATCACCATGAGGTTCCGATCGTTGAACGGTAGATAACCGGCGTTCAAAACGTAGAGAATGATGCCGCATGACCAGACGTCCACCTTCGCACCATCGTAACCTTTCTTCTCGAGGATCTCCGGCGCCACGTAGGCCGGCGTGCCGCAAAGCGTGTGGAGAAGTCCGTCGGGTTGGATCTGATCCGTCACCGCGCTGAGTCCGAAATCGGTGACCTTCAGGTCCCAATTCTCGTCGAGGAGCAGGTTCTCCGGTTTCAGATCTCGGTGATACACGCCGTGAGAGTGACAATATCCGACGGCGGAGATCAATTGCTGGAAGTACCGACGGCTGAGATCTTCGCTGAACCGTCCCTTCGCGACCTTCGCGAAGAGCTCGCCACCTTTGGCGTATTCCATGACGAAGTAGATCTTCGTCTTGGTGGCGAGGACCTCGAAGAGCCGGACGATGTGAGGGTGGTGCAGCCGGCGCATGATGGAGATCTCTCTCTTAACGTGCGCCGTGAGGCCTCCTTTGAGGACCTTCTTCTTGCTCACTGCCTTGATGGCGACGCTCTGTCCCGTCCGTACGTTCCTCGCGTGGTACACCTTCGCGAATGCTCCGTATCCGAGCAGTTTTCCGAGCTCGTACTTTTCCAACAGCATGATCTCCGGCGTAGCCTCGCCGGTTGCCGGAAACGCATTGCCGGATACACCACTTCGATCTCTGACATCACTCGGTCCAGAGATCATACCCCTGTCTTCGCAGTAAATTTCTTCGCTTGGCATCAAATTATTGAGCGAGCGAATAGAAATCACTCAAAATCAAAATTAGGAAAAAGAAAACACAATTTGTTTTCAGATGTTGAGCTGAATGCTGCGAATTTTTCAGACTTGGAGAAAATTGTTGGAAAAACAGATTCTGATTGCTTCAAGAGCTATGGATATTTTCAACCTCACCTTTACAAGGATGTACAGAAGCCAGAAGTTGTGATTCACGAGGGCCAGTGATACTTCCAGGAGAGAGAGAGAGAGAGAGAGAGAGAGGGAGAGGCATCTTTTGAGAGAGAAAAATCAGGTCGAGAATGTGAACAAGGAAAAAGGTTGGAGGGGGACGAAGTCTTAAAAGAGCTTTAAACGTGTGTTCTTTTATGGCTTACGAATTTATCTTCTTTTCTTTTCGTTTTCTTTCTTTTGTATTTTCTTCCTTAAATGGGTAAGTCTAAGTATAAGATGATCTCGTGATTCTGGTTATAAGCTCTCTTTCTAATTATGTATGGACTTATTAATACTCCCTCTTCTAATTTAATTGTCTATTTTTTTGACCCGAGTGAAAAAAAATTCCTCTAAATCAAAAAGTTTAAGTAAAAATAATTAATTTTTATTTGGAGCTAATATTCGCGCTCCACATATATTGTCTTATGCTCTAACTCTTTGTTTTAATAAATATAATAATCATCGTGTTCTTTTAGTATTCTATTTTAATTAGAAAAGTTTTTTTTTTATGTGTTGATTTGTTTACTCTCTTTATTTTTTTATTATTAAAAATTATCTCTAACTTAACTCTATATTAGTGTTAAAAAGTTTTTGAATCAAATATAAAAGAAATTGACTTGCAGACTTCTGCCGGGAAGAAATCAAACTAATAATGAGTTTTTATATTTCTTTCTCTTTTCTTAATTTAAAAGCATTATTTTTTGTTATCTTTTCTTAACTATTTCTCATAATTCAAAAAGTACAGAATGTACAAGAGAACCGGCTCTCTGGGACCCAAATTCAATTGATGTTAAAAATAAAACATATAAATTCCAAAGTTTAGGTTTTGAAAGTACTTATCTGTCTTGTGAAAGATTTTTAAAATTACTGAATTTGCTTTTAAAAACAAAGATCACTATGAATTTTGTTCTAAAAAGTAATATTCATCCGTTTCAAAAAGCCAACCAAACAAGACATTGGAAACACAATAACACAAACCAAATTAAAAAATTCTAAAAATTCCACAACATAATACATAGGAAAAAAAATAATTTCACTTAATCAAATCCATGATTCTAAGAAAAATCACTTATTGGAACATTAACAGAGCATGTACTCTACTTAATCGAAAAAATGTAGAAAGAAAATAAACCACTATAAAAACTCCTCCATCTTGAAAACGAAGAGATACATAATAGAGTTTTTTTTTTTTAAATTATTAGTTTAATTTTTTTAAGAGGGTAGTTAACTATCACAACTTTTGATTTTTTTTTACTAGTTTTTTTTCTTTTGCATGCAACTCAAATTTTTTTTCAATATTTTTTAATACTAAGATGAAATTAAACTTTAGGAGAGAGATAGAATTTTCAATAAATAAATAAATAGAGTGAACAAATCAACACATAGAAAGAAAGCTTTCATAGGGCACTTTAGTCATTATATTTACCAAAATAAGGAGTTGGAGTGCCCGAATATATTTATGGAGTGTGAATATCAATTCTTTTTTTTCATAAATACCCTTCTATTTGAGTTTTTACAAAAAGCTCTACTCAATCAAGAAAGTGATAAATAAAATAAATGCATCTATTCATAGATAACCATCAAGTTTTTAAAATTTTCCAATTTAATTATCAATATATATACATTCAAATTTTAAAAGATAATTTTACAGAAAGATGGAGAATACATTAATTTCATATCACTTCTACTTTTCAAAAAGAATAAATAATAAACTTAGGGCCGAAGTCATTAGTTTCATATCACTTCTACTTTTCAAAAAGAATAAATAATAAACTTAGGGCCGAAGTCTTCAACATAAGATATTGACCCCGCAATACCTGTGTTTTTGGCGGAAGTCTTCAAGCCCACCTTATAAGATGAAATTGAGGAGGACATATATTCTTTGACCGTGTTATTTCAAAAAAGATTCTTGAATAGATAAATTAGAGTACATTTAATTGTAATAATTTTTAATTTTAAAATCTCCACTAAGAGACAACACATGGAAGTCCAAACGAATCAAACACCTGACAGCCACGTTATCAATACGAGTCTACATAATTCATTAATGCATAAAATCAGCAATCAAACTCCAGTAAATAAAAAAATTACCCTAAATAATAAGAGAATCACGTTCTCCGCCAACTATGAAACAATCGTAAGTTAAACATCTGTAATCATAAACATTATAAAAGAGATGGCAAAAGCACACAAGAGAATATACAATTTTAGCAAAAAAATAATTTTTCTATCGACTGTAGTGTGAATTTATCTAATTTTTCTATAAAAAAATTTCTTAGCACCTACAATATTCAAACTTCATATCAATCTTTGATGGTATAAGAATTTCATCAAGTTGGTTGATGGCTATATTTCAAAGAGGTGAATTTGATGGGTGTTTTTTTTCATTTGACATGCAATTTGATGTGTAGCATCTAAATAGAAAGTATTGAGCATGTTCTCTCTTCTAAAATAATCATTCGATTATTTATTCGATAATATATTTAATAATATTATTTTTGTATTTATTAAAAGACACATCACGCACGTGTAATACAGTACTATATTTTGAATAAAGTTTCATTGAAAGACGATTGATTGAAGGTAGGTCTTGGTTGGAAACCCCCACTGTACCATTTTATGCTATTGTGATTGTTTTGGTTTATTTTGTATGATTGAGTTGTCAATTATCGGATAGCACCTCAACAACTCGATCAGGTCATATCAAGTACTAGAATTCAAATTTACTGGGTTTTCTGGATAAGAACAATAAACAAATTAATTAATAAAATAAAAATAGTTGAATTTGAGTTTCAGAATATTTACTTTGTTTTTCAATACAAAGATTCAATAGAAAAAACTACTACTTTGTGTGAGATAAACAGATTAAATTTTGTTTCTTCCATTATCTTGGGTAAGCTAAACTGCTCGGAATTAGTAGTTGATTTGAGTTTAAAAAACGGAAACAATAAATATTAAGAGTTTTTTGAATCATTAATTAAGTGTAATAGCTTGTTACAACTCATTCGTGTACAAGCTTCAGTCTCTTCTAGAAAAGCAATTATTGGTGTCTTAACTAGTAATAATTTATCGATATAGCTGGTTGTACTCCCTATATCTTATCCACATAGTTTAAAATCTGAACATAACCAGACCTTTTATTTCCTAAGTAATGAAACCATACTTTTACCATGTAATTAATTTTAAGAAGGGCCAATTGCATTAAAAAAAAAAACTCCCATAGACTCTTGGCAATAAACTCCCTTTTAATTAAACAACCGTTAACATAAATGAAGATTTAATAAATTCCCAAGGGTCAAAATTTTGATGCATATACTAAAAGTGGTTTGGTTAATATATTTTAGAATAAATATCACTTACACCTCTTGAGATTTGATGTATTGACACGCGACTACAATTTTGTAAATTTTCGTCACTAACACCCCCTTTCAACTTTTTTTATTTTTTTTAATATGTAAAAAATGGAGTTTTACTAGTGATGAGATTTTCCAATTTACAAAATTCCCGTAGTATTTACTAATTCCCAAGAAAGGTTACAAAACTAAACAACCTTTAACATAAATGAAGAATTATTAAAATGCCATGTAGTCAAAATTTTGATGTATATTCTAAAAGTGGCCTCCGCGACGTCGTCTATTTGGTTAATATATTTTATTTGTTTAAAACGACACTGTTTTTGTACTTCCAATTTTTTTTCAAAAAAATAAAATAAATGCATCCATCACCAATATTGTTTGATTACTTAAGCACATTCTCCTCACTCAAAACTCATTCGCTCGTTGAAATACACACTCAAAACAAAATCAACAATTCAATCAATATTAGAAAGACTCCTCACTCAACACTCAAAACTCATTCTCTTGTTGAAATACACACTCAAAACAAAATCAATAATTCAATCAATGTTAGAAAGATAGATAACTACATAAGGAGAGAGAAAACCCAAAACTTATATATATATATATATATATAGAGAGAGAGAGAGAGAGAGAGGGGGGGGGGGAGAGAGAGAGAGAGTGAGAAGGGGTTGCAACTAAAATTTAAGAAGATCAGGGAAAAATAATGACCTAATTATGAGTTTGACTCTGAGATTAAAGGAAATGTTTGTTCTCTCTAACGTAAATGACATTCCTTCCCCTTCCATGTTAATTCACATGATCTTGTGTCTTTCAATCATTGTCTTCGATCAAACATTTAAAGCTACACACTAACAAATAGACCGATAAATGGATTGGATTTGACTTGATGCGATCCGAATCCAATAAAAGTTATATTTAATTTGATCTGATCCAATATGATAACTCAGTGGATTATTTAAGATTTCATCCATATTTGATTTGTTATTAATCAGATATTTAATTGAAAAGAATGTATTTTTTATTAAAACAAATAAATATCAAAATAAATTAGCAAAGATTAGAAAAAAAAAAAGAAAAAGAAGCCAACGAAGACAAATAAAATATAAACAAAAGAATAATAAAAAAATAAGTAATTGATTTTTTTTATTAAAGAAAAAAAATAAAGAGAGACAAAATAGAGAGAAAGAAGAACAAGAATAAAATAATGATAAAAAATATTTTATATAATATGTAAATTTTTATATATTATAGCATTAGATAATATATTTATATTATATTATATCAGATTGGATTATTATCGGACCGATCAACTATAACATGTATCCGATTTGTTTAGCTATTGAATTATTAAATTCGAATTGATAACGGATTATTGGATAATGTTGCAATCCATATCCTAATTATCGGTTCAAATTTGAATCAAAATCAAATTCATTGACAGGTCTACTAACAAGAGTTTTTCTACTTTTTCTTTGTTTTCATACTCTTCATTTCTTAGCTCTTTCTCTCTTTATCTGTGTGTGCGCGTGCGCGCTTATGTGTGTGGATTTTTGGATCAAAGATGTTACGATAGAGAAAAGATTAAGAAATTGTATGTATTCATCAATTATAAGTATGTATATTTACAGTACAATGGGACATATATATAGGCAATACAAAAGATGAGTCAAGGAAAGACTCATGGGATAGAGAGAATAAATGGAGAGATTATGGGAGAGACTATAGGGACACATGTTACATATGTACTATACTAACATCCCCCCTTAAACTTGAGTAGGTAAAGCGGAAAACAACTTAAATTTGGAAACCAAATCATAAAAATGTTATGGCAAATGAGCTTTGGTGAAAATGTCGGTTGTCTAATCAGCAGAAGTGACAGAGGGCAGACGAATTGTGCCTTGAGTACATGTTGACGAACAAAATGATAATCAATTTCAATATGTTTGGTATGTTCATGAAAGACGTCATTGTGAGCAATCTAGATGACACTTTGATTATCACAATAGAGTGTTGTAGCAGTAGAATGTTGATAAGTGCACAAAACTTGCTATTTTATATCCTAAAATAAGTTTTTAATTCATCTTTTATTTTATTTAAAGGTTCTTATCTTTGCATTTTATGTTTTATAGGGGTTGAGTTACAAATAAGAAGTAAAGCAGCAAAAGAGGGCTAAAAAGGATGTATATAGCCAAAGATGAACATAAGAAGAATTGTAGGAGAGATGGTATTCTGTGCAATTTACTTCACAAGAGGTCTCAAGTTCAAAACTTTGCCAAATATTTTGTACACGACCACGTCTGCAGTCCAGAATTGAAATTAAAGATATGGAAATCAAATTTTAGATATTTAAATTCAAAATTTTGTATTTTGAATTTTTGTTTTTGAATTTTGAATTTTGAATTTGGTATTTCAAATTTGTATTTTGAATTTTGTATTTTAAATTTTTCCCACCTAAACCATGCCCCTCTAACTCTATAAATAGGGGGTCTTAGGGGATGGTGAAGGGAGGTTAGAAATTGTAGAGAAATTATAGAAAAAAATAGTGTAATTGTTTTATTGATTCAATGATGAGTAGTAGTTTCATTTCTATTTGTTTGTTTTCTATTAATATGCAAGCGTAAACATCCTTCTCAAGGGAGTGATGAAGCCACAATGGCTGAAGTATATGTAAGTTGTTTTATTTTCTTGTCTACTTTTTCCTCCCAAGAGCATTCTTCTACTCTTCTATTCTGGATTTTATTTTATAAAATTAGAGGAAGGATTTTTCGTGTTTGCCAAATAATGGTAATTCGAAGAATGCCTACCTCTGTTTACCTAGCCAATGTGCATCAGATTAAGTAAAGAAATGTCTCTCTCATATATAATCAAGTCATTCTTTTATATTCCATATTTTCCTTCATCTTTCCAAGTTCTAATTGGATTGGTGAAGTGTATTGATTATTGGAGGAAAAACTAGATAAGAATATAAAAAAAAAACTTTATTTATATGGATCCATGGTGGTGAATTCTCTTTCCTTGAGATTTGTCCCATCATTTGATCTAAGACATTTAATATTAGTTTTTATTATTAAATAAAAAATCAGAATTTTATTTTTTTAAATATTCATTTTTCATCTCAAGAGATTTTAGTTTTGAATTTTAGACTTGTTACTGATTCTCACTTGAGAGTGGTTCGACCCTGCTTACTACTATACAGTTTTTAGTAAAGTTTTTGCAGGTTTTATTATTTTTTGTACGAAGTGTAGAAAAGCAACGACAAACATCCACTAATCTACACCCGTCAAATGTGAAATACCCATGCCCTCAAGTAACTATCGAAGCTAAAGAAGTTCTTGAGTGATATCAGTTAGAGCATGATATCTAGCCTCTATATTGGAGGGTGAAGTGATAGATTGTTTCTTGCTGCACCAAGAAATAAGAGAATCACCCAAGAATAAGTAATATCTAGTAATGGAGTGACGATCAGTGAGATCTCCAGCCCAGTCAGCATCAAAGTAGGCACAGAGAACAAGAGAAGAATGAGCAAAAAAGTGAAACCCTTGAAACATAGTACCTTTGATGTATCAAAAAATGCGAAGAACGACATCATAATGGGTAGATCTTGGAGTTGATAGGAATTGACTGATAATGTGAACTATATAAGCAATGTCAAGGCGAGTAACTGTAAGATAGACAAGATTGCCACTAATTGTTAATACAATGTTGCATTACTAAGCAGAGTACCATCTAGAGGAGTGAGACACATGTTGGTTTCCAGAGGAGTAGAATATGCTTTACAATCAGTGAGAGCAGCTTCAGCAAGAATGACGGAGGCATACTTGGCTTGTGAGATATAATAACCACTGGAATCAGAATGAATCTCAAGACCCAAGAAATAACTTAGGTGTCCAAGATCGTTCATCTCAAAATGATGACTAAGAGATTGTTTAAGAGTAGAAATCATCTCTGATAATTATCATATCATTAACATAGAGAAGTAGAAAAGTAATACCAGATACAGCCTTCTGAATGAATAGGCCAGAATCATAAAAGCTGGGTGTAAATTCAAAATTGCAAATAAACAGAGCTAAATTTTGCAAACTAGGACTGAGGAGCTTGTTTAAGACCATATAGAGCACGACGAAGTCTGCAGACTTGATGATGAGAGTGATTGTATCCAGGAGGATGTTTCATATAAACTTTTTCTGCAAGATGCCCATTGAGAAATGCATTTTTGACATCCATTTGAAAAAGATCCCATTTACGAATATCAGCAACTGCAAGTAAACTGCGAACAGAAGTCAATCGGGCGACAAGAGTAAAAGTCTCTTTATAATCAATACCATATTTCTGTGTATAACCTTTAGTAACCAGACGAGCTTTGTATCGTTCTATAGGGCTATCAGAATGAATCTTAATTTTGTAGACCCATTTACAGCCAACAATATTTTTTCCAAAAGGTAGATCAACCGTGTCTCGTGTATGAGATTGGTCGAGAGTATGTAATTCATCTGCCATAACTTGTTGCTAATGAGGATTAGAACTAGATTCTTGATAAGATTAAGGTTCATGATGAGATAAAATAGTGAAAAAATAATGATAGTCACGAAGGTAACCTGGTGTGGTTCTTACCTGATCTGAATGATGAGTACCATTAGATGGCCCTGTGGAAAGGATATCAAATGTAGAGGATTCAGCAACATGATCATCAGTAGGAGCAGACCCATTAGGAGAGACCATATGTGGGAGCTCAGAGGGAAGTAGAAGATATGGAGAGATATGAATAGTATTTGGTGAAATCGATAGTTAACCTGCAGATGGTGGTTGGTCGGTGTCTGTGTCAGAAGGAAAGATATCAATAGTGGGATCACTAAAGCAGAACAATGTAGATGGAGAAGAGATGTGAAACTTAGAAAGAGATAAGAACATCTTATGTTTCTAAAAAATGACATGACGAGAGATACGTAATCATTTAGAGATAGGATCTCAACAACGACAACCCTTGTGTTCAATCCCATAGCTTAAGAAATAGCAAAGACGAGCACGAGGTTCTAACTTGGTGCATTTATGAGGTTGAAAGAGGATAAAATAAGTATAACCAAAGACCTTGAGAAGATTATAAGAAGGGGTAACACCATATAAACGCTTGTAAAAAGATTGATTTTGGAGGATAAACATGGGAACACGATTGATGGTATAAATAGCAGTAAAGGTTGTTTTCCCCCAGAATTTTTCAGGACATAAATTGGAAATAAGAAGAGTGCGAACAGTATCTAAGATATGTCTGTGTTTACGTTCAGCTCTCCCATTTTGTTGAGAAATGTCAGGATAAGAATAATGAGAAACAATGCCATGTTGGCAAAGAAACTTGAGAAAATTGGTTTTCTTGTATTCTATGGCATTATCAGCACGAATTTTTTTGATAGATCTTGAAAATTGAGTTTTGACCATGTTGGCAAAATCATAGTAAAGTTGAGGTAATTCATAGCGATTATTCGTTAGATAGAGCTAGGTAATCCAAAAATAATTATCTATGAAAATGACAAAATATTTTGACCCCCCCATTGTGAAATTAGGAGAAGGTCCCCAAACATCAGAATAAACTAAGTCAAAAGGAGCAGTTGAAACAAAATCACTTTTATTAAAGGATAAAGCTAGTTGTTTTCCAAGTTGACAATGCAAACAAGTGACATCATCATTTTTGATAGACCCTAATAGACAAGTGGTTACTAAAGAGTGAATGCGCCCAACAAAAACATGCCCTAGTCTTGAATGCCAAAGGTTGAAAGAAGGAGTTGTAGAGGTGGATGCAGCAATAGAAGAATGATGAGAAGGAAAATAAAGATTGGTGAGCTCAAATAATCTTCCAACTTTAAGGCTTACCCCAAGGATCTGTCCTATTTGAGGATCTTGTACAGAACAACAAGAAAAAGAAAAAAGAACATTAAGTCCAAGTTTACATATATGACCAACTGAAATAAGATTAAGAGTATGTTCAGGTATATGAAAGGTCTCAGAGAGTGTGACACAAGGGGTGGATATTTTTCATGTATGATTTACTTCTATATGAGATCCATCAACAGTGGTAATAAGAAGGGTGCAAGTAGTAAAATTTTGGGAGGTGAAGATTGTGGAATTAGAAGTTATGTAATTACAACAGGCATAATAAAAAAATCAAGAAAAGTTACTTGAAGTAACAGACATAGCAGTAGAGTGCGTACCAGAAGTGAAAAGGAGTTGTTGGAGCAGATCCCTTAGATCATTGGTAGAGACAGATGATCTGAAATCTGGCAAAGAAAATCCTTCAGCTGTAACAGCCGTGACAGATGGGTGACTAAACTTAGGTTTAACATTACGGGATGTGGTTTTGTAAACATGCTTGAAGCAATCTCTCTGATAATGACTAGGTCCTTTCTTATGACAAAATTTGTAGACTCTGATAGGACAGTTCAGAAGAGCATGATGAAGATCATTACAATAAGTACAACTTGGCTGAGAAGAAAACTTAGATGAATATTGACTGACCATGTGGTAGGGTGTAGCAAGAATTGTATCAGTGGTCTGTGATGGGAGATTCAGAGATTGAAGAGTA
Source organism: Cornus controversa (assembly GCA_026545225.1). Lineage (NCBI taxonomy): Eukaryota > Viridiplantae > Streptophyta > Magnoliopsida > Cornales > Cornaceae > Cornus > Cornus controversa. The sequence continues at coordinate 57,076,908 of CM048852.1, forward strand.
CCAAGATAAGTTTTCTTTTATAGAAGCTCAGAGACAACACTTTCTATAGTGGGAAGTGGATGCCTGTGTAGAAGAGAGGCCCGAACGGATTCAAATTTATTAGTGAGAGTCATGAGAAATGTTATCAACCTTTTTTGATATCTGTAAATAGTAAACTTTTGGGTATCCGTAAAACAATCCCATGTAGGTTATGAGAGAGTTAACTGATTCCAAATAGCATACATTTCAGAAAGAAAGTTATGGATAGATTGACTAGGCTTCTGAAAAGTACAATGAAGAGTCTTCTAGAGTTGAAATTGATGAGCCAGATCAAAAGTGGTGTACCTATTCTGAAGAAAATCCCAGACCGCTTTGGCAGTATCGAAACAACCAAATTATAGGTCAATAGATGAAATTGAGGTAATATGGAATTATGTGATAACTTGATGATTTTTGCTATCCCAATCATCAAGTCGTTCTATATATTTATCGTTGGCTTCAAATTCTTCTTTCTTGGGTTCAGTAATAGTACCAGTGATAAGATGCCAAAACTTACGACCCTTCAAGAAGCTTGTTATAGCTGGAGCCCAAGAAGAGTAATTAGGGCCATCAAGAATAATGGTGATAGATTGAGATACCTCAGAGCGTTCCATAGATGCAGGGCCTTGAAACTGGTTTTTTTTTTTAAAATCGGTCTGATCTGGGTCAGTTTAGGTTTACCCGGTCTGATGTGGCACGGGTTTAGTCTGACTGAAAATAATTAAAAAATCGATCTTGCCTTTCCGTCGAGTAAGTATGATCAGAGAGAATCAATGGTGACCAGAGAGGATGATTGGCGAAGCATTGATGAAGACACAACGATTTTCGTCGTGTCACTAGCAGAGGCACCGGGAGAAGCTCCGACAAATGTGGCACAACAAAGTTGTGTAGGTGGCGCAGCAAAGATGTGTTTTTTGGAGAGTTTCAGAGGTGACAGACAGAGTTAGATGCTCGCTGTTAGTGCTCGGAGACGACGAGTAGAGACAAAATCTGTGTTGGCACAACAAAGCTGTGTATGTGGCATAACAAAGACAAATATGTGTTTGTCGGAGAGTTTCGAACAAAGATGTGTTTGGCCGTCAATTTTGAAGATGACTGATAGAGATAGATGCTCGCCGTCAATGCTCGGAGATGACTAATAGAGACAGAAGTTGTGTTTGTCAGAGATGACAAAGGTTACAATTGTGGTACCTGTAGTCGTCTTCGACTCTTCACGAAAGAGAGGCACAACGGGATTGCAGAGATTGATGGGTTTTAGAAGCGGCACTTGTTCTGTGGAAGTGCTTGTTTGGCAACTGACAGTGGGCTCTTCTGTTTGGTGGGGCTAAATTATTATTTGAACGGTGGTGAAAATTTGGTGGCAGTGCTTGTTTGGTTATGGATGGTGAACAGTGGCAAAAAATTGGTGGCAGTGTTTGTTTGGTTGTAGATGGTGAACAGTGGCGATGGTGGGTGGTTAATGGGCTCTTCTAGTTGGTGGGCTAAATTATTGTTTGAATAGTGGCAAAAATTGGTGGTAGCGCTTGTTTGGTTGTGGATGGTGAACAGTGGCGATGGTGTGTATGATTGAATAGATGGGTCTAGCTGTGGCGATGATGGAGAGAAATATAGATAGCATAGTGGATGGTGGCTTTTTGGGGTGGTCACTATTTTGGTAGTTACAGTGGTGGTTACTGTTTTGGGTTCTTGGGTGGTCACTGGTACCGTGGCTGTGATGATGGATACAGTTGATATGGTGGAGATGCGTATGTATAGATAGGTGTTGATGAATAGTTGATAAAACAATGGTTGGGTCTGGAATCGTTTATGGCTCTGATACTATGTTATCATAAAGAAATGATAGAGAAATTATATGTATTCATCAACTATAAGTATGTATATCTACAGTACAATAAGACATATATATAGGCAATACAGAGGGTGAGTCAATGAGAGAATAATGGAATGGAAAGAGAATAAATGGAGAGATTATGGGAGAGACTATAAGGACACATGTTACATATGTACTATACTAACAAAATACATGAATACTAGGGAAATGTATCAACAACAAAGAAAGACTTTGCCATTTTTGTTAACTCTCATTAACGCCATTTACTGTTCCATTGATGAATCTAACGGAGAAGACGAAGTGGAAGAAAAAAAGTAAAGTTATTAGTAAAGAGAGAATAAAACAAAGAAACACTAGCTTCCAACAAAATATTACTTCAGAAGATAAAAAATCAATTGTGACTTTTGGACGACAATCATGATCGAGAAATGAATGGAGAATCACAGTGATAGTAGTCAAATTTCTAGACTAAACAATTCGGCTTGAAGCTCCTCAAAATCTAGCTGTGGAGGTGTGTTTTCATCCTCCGAAATAAAGTCCATTCACAAAGATGATAAAAAAAATCTCTTTTCACAGTTCAAAGACCAAAACAAGTTTGAATCAACATTTCAGAGAGGCCAATGAAGGGAATTTTGTAAGATTCTTGATATGAGACACCCCATTCATCACTCTGAGAAGTTCTATGGCGACCTAACTCATATCCGCATGTGTATATTTATGTATATTTGTGTATGTATATACAGATAGAGATTGAGTGTGTTTTTTGTGTATGTTTTAGAGAGAGAAACTATGCTTACAAGCTGGTTTTAAAATGAAAAATGAGCTTAGCTTTGAAAGGTTTGAAGTGAAAGAGAGAGAGAGAGAGTTGCAATCATTGGCATGTTTAGAAATAAAGTGAGGGAGAGAGATTATGTGTGTATTTGTGTATGTAGGTGGCATGGCGTTGTTTAGTGTGTGGGTGGCAAGTTAGAGAGAGAAAAAAAAAAGGGAGTATAATGGAGTTAGGGGTGCACACAGTTCGATTCGGTCTGGTTTTGTTGTTTTTTGAAATGAAACTGGTATGGTTCTACAAAAAATGGAACTGAACCGAACCGTTTAGACCAATGGAATCGAATAGTTTGGTTCGATTCGATTCCACGGTTCCATTATTAGTGCCTTAGTGGGTTCTTATATTATTATAAAAGGTAAATACCACTTACACCCCCCTCAGTTTAGGCAATATCCCGACTAGACCCCCTCTAATTTCAATATTCCTAACTACACCCCCTGAATTTTGGATTTATTTATCAAATTTTCCCTTTCGTTATTGTCACGTCAGCAAACAAACGAAATTTGTTGACGTCAGCAAGAGAGAAAAATTGACGGACATTATTGACATGTGTAGTCGGGAATATTGAAACTAGAGGGGGTCTAGTCGGGATATTGCCTAATCTGAGGGGGGTGTAAGTGGTATTTACCTATTATAAATTGTATAATATATATTATATAAAGGGTAAACTACACTGACCTCCCCTGAGGTTAACCTAATTACATAAAACATTAAATTTATGCATTTTGTTGCACTGACCTCCCTTATAACGAATTTGACAAAACATACGTTAAATTTTAGAGTGATTTTACCATTTTACCCCTTATATATTATTGTTAAAAATAATAAAATATCTGATAGTTGAAATTACCATTTTGCCCACATATTAAAAAAAAAAATTCTCTCTCTTCTTCTTCACTATCTCACCACCGATTTCAAACTTCACCGGTTCAACCATCTTCCTCATCAACAGTCACCACCGATTTATTTGCTGGGTCTCACCACCAGTTGTGAGATTTTCATCAACATGTTTCTACTGGCGGAACTTGGCTTGCGCCGTGTCGTTATAAAAGATGGAGGCGGCGTCTCCATTGTCACAATGTTGTTTTCGAGCTCCCACGTTTGCTGTGCCATTGCCATCGACGAAGAGAAGGAGGAGTAAGGGTCCATGGCACAGATTGACGGTGGTGAGTGTTTGTCATAGATATTTGATGAATATAGCAGATCATTCTCTATCTCTCTCTGTTTTCTCTCTCTACTTTCAACCTCCTACCACTACCACCACCCCTTACCACCAGGACCACCACTGCTCCCCATCACCACTTGAAGTATTTCCCCTCCCTCATCTCTCTTCATTCTATTATATCTTTACATAGACACACACACACACGTGTAGACAAAACATCATACCCACAAACACCATTAATCCATAAAATAATTGAGATCTGAAGTCATTAATCCAATGATGGTGAATACAAGTGGCTTGTATATATATTGAACCCATCTAATCAATGCTCTATTTTTGTATGATTAGATACATAGAACCAAACCTATATGAAATGGTGCTTTAGATTATACTTTTTTTTTTTTTTTCTGTTGATGATGCAAGTGATAGATGATGATTGTAGGTTGTATGTAGAGATTACCCACATTCAAGAGATGAATATTTCCTTTTGAGAATACGCCTCATGAGTGTTACTGGAGTGTGCTAGAATTTGTTGGAGTAGAACCAAATTTTGGTTTTAATGACAAATGGGTCTTCTCTCATGAGATTATATATATATATTTGAGAAGATGAAAAATGGAGGTCACGTGTGTAATGAAACAATGAAGGTTACAGAAGGGCATTTTTGTCACTTCAACCAATTTTTTTTTATGAAAAAGGTGAAATTTTAAACGGAGGGGGGTGTTTGTTATAACGGAGCAAACGTTAGGGGAACACGGTGTAACAAAATGTATAAGTTTGATGTTGTGTGTAATTAGACCAAACCTCAAGGGAGGTCAGTGTAATTTACCCTTATATAAAGTATAAATAGTTCTCATAATAAGATTATTAGTATATTATTATTAGTTACACACTTACACTTACAAGTTTACAACTTACTTATTTATATTAATATATATAATATATTTTTTATACAAATGGTTTGGTTTTGTCCGGTCCTAAATGACATAAAACTAGAACTAGACCGTTAATTCACGGTCCCATGACTGGATTGAACCGTAGAAAAATTAGACCGAACTGTTCGGTCTGGTCTGGTTTGGACGAATTTTGGTGCACCCCTAAGTGGAGTACTGTAAGGACATTTTTGTCACAAAAATAACCTCAGCAAAGTGATAAGTGCACAAAACTTGCTATTTTATATCTCAAAATAAGTCTTTAATTATTATTTTACTTTATTTAAATGTTCTTATCTTTGCATTTTATGTTTTACAGGGATTGATTTCCAAATAAGAAGAAAATAGCAACAAAGGGCTAAAAAGGATATATATATAGCCAAATATGAACATAAGAAGAATTGTAGTAGAGATGGTATTCTGTGCAATCTATGTCATAAGAGGTCTCAAGTTCAAAACTTTGCAAAATAATTTTTGCACGGCCACGTCTGCAGTCCAGAATTCAAATTAAAGATATGGAGATCAAATATTAGATAATTAAATTCAAAATTTTGTATTTTAAACTTTGAATTTTTGTTTTTAAATTTTGTATTTTGAATTTTTTATTTAAATTTTTTTCCACCTAAATCATTCCCTTCTAACTCTATAAATATGAGGTCTTAGGGGATGGTGAAGGGATTAGAAATTGTAGAAAAAAATAAAGTGTAGTTGTAAATATTTTCTTGTATTCATTTTATTTTCTTGTAAACACACCTCTCAAAGGAGTGATGAAGCCACCATGGGTGAAATATAAGTAAGTTATTTTATTTTTTTGTCTAAATTTTTCTCCCAAGATCATTCTTCTACTCTTCTATTCTGGATTTATTTTCTAAAATTAGAGGGAGGATTTTTCGTGTTTGCCAAATAATGGTAATTCGAAGAATGCCTACCTCTGTTTACCTAGCCAATGTGCATCAGATTAAGTAAAGAAATGTTTCTCTCATATATAATCAAGTTTGATTTTTATGTCATATTTTCCTTCATCTTTTCAAGTTGTAATTTGATTGGTGAAGTGTATTATTTATTGGAGGAAAAATCATATAAGAATAGTAAAAAAATTATTTAAGTGGATTCACAGTGGTGGATTCCTTTCCCTTGAGATTTATTTTATTATTATAGTTTTATTTATTCATTATAATTTTAAAATAAAAAATATTTTTTAAAAAAAATCATTTTCATTCCATAAATTAGTGTGTGAATTTGAGCTCATTTGGAATATCACTTGAGAGTGGTTCGACCCTACTTATTACTATACAATTTTTAGTAAAATTTTTGCAAGTTTTATTTTTGTACGAAGTGTAGAGAAGCAACGACATCCATTAATCTACAGTCGTTAAATGGCACATGCCAAATAGTCTTCCTTTTTAAACCATCGTTTAGTTCTGTAACCCCCTCAATTTGTTAAGGGGGTTGTGCAAAGAAAAAAAAAGGTGGGGGTGGGGAGGGAGAATGTCTACAATATACCTGATGTAAATACTCTGGGTGAATCTCATCCATATATGTTTAATATATATTGTAAAATTCATTACGCGTGTACAATATATACAACTCAAATTCATCCAATGTATTTATACCGGACGCAACGTAAATCTTTTGGTGGGAAGGAGAGGATTTTATTGTCAATCGGTGCAAGTCAAAGAAGTTTTTATACAAATTTTTCTTCTAAAAATGACCATGGGCCTTTAGCCTCCACCTCCTCAAATGATTTTTTGAAAGTTCAAACTTCAAGGGAAACAAAATGATTGTATGTACTATATATTACTTACATAGGAAAATAAATTAAAAATTAAAGAACTCATACATCAACCATTTAAACTAAGGTAAATACCACTTACACCCCCTTAGATTAGGCAATATCCCGACTAGACCTCCTTTAGTTTCAATATTCTCGACTACACCTCATGTCATTAATGTCCATCAATTTTTCTCTCTTGCTGACGTCAGCAGATTCTGTTTGTTTGCTGACGTGGCACTAACGGAAGGAAAAAATTGATACATAAATTCAAAATTCAGGAGGTGTAGTTGAGAATATCGAAACTAGAGGGGGTCTAGTCAAAATATTGCCTAAATTGAAGGGGTGTAAGTGATATTTACTCTTTAAACTATTTATAAATGATAATCTCAAAGCCTTTTTCCACCACAAACTTAGGCTTTTGATATAAAAAAAAACTCTGTACCAGAATGAGAAGCTTTAGGCATGAATAAAAATGCGACCATTGTAAATAGAGCCGTGAATCCAGTGATGCTTTGTATCATTACGATTATCTAATTTTCTCAGTTAAAAATAAGTTGGATCTGCATGGCGTTCATATTGATTTTCATCCAACGATGAGGTCATCCTTTTCCAAACAAACACGTACTCCAACCAACACTAATGCTCCATTTTGTTGGAGGAGTGGAAAAATAGATGGAAGGGAGAGGGAGATGAATGAATGAGACGTCTTTAATGAAGGGGGTGTTTCTCTCACTTTTTGATTTTTTAAATGAAATGGATATATAGTAGAAATGATGGATGGAGTAACACATTCTTTTTGTTTGGTTGGAAGGAAGGGAATGATAATTTTTATATTTTTTTACCACTTCATTGTAGGGTAGTTATTCTTTTCCTAATCTCTTTGTCTAATTTTGAAAAGATAAAAAAAAAATAGGCACTTGTTTATTCCATATCTTCCTTTACTTCCAACAAACAAGTGAATGTTCTTTTATCCCTCCTCTCTTTCATCATTCCTTCTAACCAAACATAACATATATCTTCTCATTATATTGTTGTAGTGACATGTGGTCTAATGAAGTAGTTATAACCTTGCTCTAAGCAGCGACAAACCTCCATGGGGACCAAGGGGGGCCATGCCCCCCTACAGCGCAAATTTTTTTAAAAAAAACCCTACAATCTAAGTGTATTATGAATGGTAAGTTCCAAAATACGAAGAATATTTAATTTTGGTCCCTCCAAAGTATAAACAAACTTCAATTTAGATTTTTTTTTACCTTATTTTGGAAGCTGCCATTTGAGAAAAAATTCAACATATAAATATAATTAGTGTTTATATTTTTCTAAGAATTATGAAATAATTTTGTATTTCTTCTTTAATATATGAATGTATAATCACTATTTATATATGATTTTATTATGAAATACTACAATTTCTGCTCTAAGAAATTTATGTTGGAAAATATATGCGTATATGGTACTATTTAAGATATAAAACAATTGTACTAACATGTTAAATCATATAAATTATATATCCTCTTAAAATCACAAGAAAATCTCTTACCATTCCACAATATATATAAAACCTTCTATATCAAATGTTATATAAACCATATGAAATATAGCACAATCAAGTAATTCATATTGATTTTATATTTTATAACTTAAAATACATAAATAGTAAAGAATCTATAGATCGAGATCTCTTACCATTCCACAATATATATAAAACCTTCTATATCAAATGTTATATAAACCATATGAAATATAACACAATCAAGTAATTCATATTGATTTTATATTATATAACTTAAAATACATAAATACTAAAGAACTTATAGATTGAGGCTAGAGTTAGACTCTATGTCTTTAAGACAATTATCGCGTGTTGAACGGACCCTTGGCGGGATACAACGACCTTCCTCTCAATCGGTAGCAACACAATAAACTAATTGAGCTTCTACGAACCACCTATGTGATTGTACTCTCTTGAACCTGACTCTCCTAACTTGTTGATGAAGACTAGATCACAAAGACTAATTGAGCTACAACTTGGTTAGGCTATATAGATTTTGTAGGGAGGGAGACCTCTGACGTGAGAGAAGTCTGAAAAAACATGTTTTACAAATAAATGACCTATTTATAGGCATACTAGTATCCTTTCAAAAGTATCTGAATTGCCATGGGACATGTCATTTGGTGCAAAAGGTTGTAACTCTACCGTTAAAACTTTAAACAATACTAATTGTGTCTATTTGATACTAACGACATTTTTAGTGTTTATTCAGTGTGAATTGCACTATTTCACCTTTAATTTTCATTCAAATTTTCTAACAATTTAATAATACCAATAATAATTTTTTTATTATATTTTTTTTCTAATAATCTTTTAACATTAGAAGGATACAGCCAAATTGGGCTTCTACTATATTTATTTAAAATTTATATTCAAAACTCAATAATGTAATGCCAACAAGCGTATTCAGTTCGTGTCATATCATTATCCAGTATTCTATCATGGAATACAATTGTATGCGAATGCTTATCGGACTAGTAATGATATGAAACTTTATGTGGGTCCTAATTTCTCCACTAAAAGCATCCATATTGAGTAAACCAGGCAACGCAGCCATGAGTCCCAACTTGCAATCCAACTAAAGTGCGCGTAGGGACTGTTTGCGAATGCTTATCGGACTAGCATTGCCTGACAAGAAAGTATGAACCATGTGAAAAGTTATCAAATAATAGGTGGTTAGGTAGCGTTGCAAAAAAAAAAAAAAAAATTTCAAATATGAAAACAAAGACATATAGATTTACAAAGTTAATTCAAAATTTAAGATTACGTTCTTGATGATGTTGCATGATTTTTTCACTTTGATAAAAAAAATGACATTCAATTATAAAAAATTCAGACGATACATATAGGCATCTTTTAGGACTAAGTAACAAGTGTAAAAATATCAAATACATCCTCTGATACCCTTCCAATGGCAAGCAAAATACACCATTTGATAACAAGTTGAATCCGCAAAGTTGGAACAATATTTAAAGTATAATTACACGCCACACTTTCTACCAGATAAGTGTGCTAATAAAATGACAATACGTCGACATAGAAAAATAATAAAAGAGTTAAAAGTCTCTGAACCATTTGCGGTGGCCGAAAGGTTCGGAGTTGGAGTACGAATTCAAACTCCACGTTCTATGATAGTATAAAACTGTTTGTACCATCAAGTTTTTACTTGGTTTACCTTTCTGATGGTGTTAGTAATTTCATTATCATCCTCTAATAAAATGATTAACAAAATGTTGAGAATGGTAAAAATTAATGCCATATCATCAAGTTAATTTCTTTACTTTTGGGTACGGTGTATGAAAAAATCTCAGTTTAAATATATAAACAAGGAGAAGTGCCCTAACGAAACCATGGAGAAACTCTCCTTAATTGCACTTTTTGACAACCATTTTTTAGGTAGGGACATTGAACTCAAGAGTTGGGCTCATCTGCTAATGTCACATGATCAACTATATATATATATATATATATATATATCTCCTGTGATGGGACTAACTTTTCTAACCTAATCTCATCAAACTTAGTGTTTTAGGATATACTTGATCGAAACCCTAGTCACTACTATAGCTGTTAACATGACGACGTTCTGAATTCACAACCGATCATACCTGATAATTAAAACTGATGCATAGTGAGGTGAGGATTATTCATTTTAATGAATACATGTCATGTTTTTTTTTTGAATACAGAAGAATTAACTTCATCCATGGCCATTCATCATGAATACTGGTCCCACATCACGTGACTGCAAGAGTACTTGTCCTAACTCAATTACTAGATTTTGCTTAAGCCAAAGGAAAAGTTCACTATCATCAACCAGTGAAGTCATAATAATGTATTTTGTCGTCACATTAATTATAGAATCAAGTTATATATATATATATATATATATATATATATATATGTTGTTGCCAATAAATTAAGGAAGTTCTTTCTGTCGATCTGCCTCAAGTTTTTATGGGTGGTCCAGCAATTACATTCAGAAAAGGGGAACCATGTGGAGGAAATTATAGTCAGTTGATCACTTATCTTTATCTTTGACGTTGGTTGCTTGTACCAATCCTCATTGTCAACTTATCAATTAACTACAACCTCTCACACACATACTTAGTATACTACTACTACTACTACTACAACAACAAAAGAGAGGGAAAAAAGAAAATATATTTTTCACAAAAAATGAAAGTGCTAGCTAGTTGCTCTCTTCAGCGAAAGGTGCACGTGTGTGTATACTGTATCATCCAGAGAAACTTTTAGCCTAACCATTCAATTTGTATGTGTATACAATTATCCATGTGTGTGTATACTGTATACTTTATACATATTCTGTTTCCTCTCAGAGCCTTGTTGATGTGGCAGTGGCAGTGGCTCCGTCTGATAAAGGATGGGACGAAAATGGATCAAATGGAGAGGATTGAAGTTTGCCGACACCACTAAAGAGTTCAAAACTACGCCAAAACTTGATGGACTCAGAGCCCAACAGAGGAGGTCTCAGCCTTTTGCCATCCCTACCCATATATTAAGGGTGTTCAAGTCAGTTTAGACAAGTGTCAAGTAGCCCATTATCTATCTATCTATAAATATGTAAATAAATAAATAAATATGTCATTATTTGGCATTCCTAGGGACACGCTGCTAATTGGCGGACACCTAAAGTTGTTAAACAGCCAAAAGCCAAAAGACGGTTCATTCAAACCATAACCTTTTTTAGGTGATTTCTTGGGATTTTTTTTCTTATCATTTTCATCCTCAAACAACTTCAATCTAAAGATTGAAACAAGGTTAGATACACATATTTGTCTTTCATTAATGTTTAAGCTTTTTTTTTTTTTTTTGAAAGGTAAAGCCAATTTATAAAGACAGAAAATATTTACTGTGAGCCTATTAGAAACAACAAGCCCAAAAAGAAGGTATTGAGCCCGAGATGGATCAGAAAGAAAAAGAGGGAAGGCCCAGTGGACCTACGGAGGCCTCATGGGCGTAAGATCGGAAGATAACGGGTAGGATATCTAACCATTATGTAGGAATATACAAAAATGAACGGATCAAAACTCTTATGGTGGAGAGTTTGGTACGCGAGAATAAAATGAGAATGAAATGATTATATTTATTCTATTATTTGATTTTAAACCTGAAATGATACAATAATGGAACGAGGTTTTTCTTCCTAAACAAATGCATCCCATTCCATTGTTCTATATTAATCGCAGCATTAAGGAAAAATCAGAGTTACGAGCTCAGAGTATGAACACACACTCTCACATGATATAATCGACGTCAATCGGGCATAGGGGGAGTACGATCTAGCTCAGGAGAAACATCCCAGTCTTGAAGGATTGATCTTGTCTCCCAATTGTCAAAGCTGGATTTGGAGAATGACAGTATTGCATTGATGGAGGCTAAAATCAGCTTGAGAACGTTATTATGTGACGATCTGCAATTTCTGGTGCAACGGGCTTTACGTTCCATCCATATGTGATATACCATTGATGGAAGGGAAAATTTGCATGTTCTATGGCCCGGGCCTATTCCAATTCCAGTGGTGGCTCGCCCATGCAACGAATTGTGGTCAGATAGAGCTCTGCGTGAGAAATCCACACTTGGCTTGAATGAATCTCCATATGGACGACATAAAGAAACATTCAAAGAAGAGATTGGAGTGAGATTCAGGGTATGTGAGGTAGAGAGGAAAATTTACATTTGGGATTTGTCAATAAGCCATGCTCCTTTCATCGAGGGTTGAAAGTTTGGATTTGAGGGCTATCCAAAGGATCAATTTATATTTAGGGATTGCAGGGAGTCCAAAGGAGCTTGTACTATGGTGCAGGGGGAGATTGAATGGGATAGTGTATGCCTGCGTATATGTGGTTGTAATATTTGTTTTACTGTAATTTGCGTGCCCTTGAGCTTATGACAATTGACTACATTTTCTTGGTACAGTGAAATAAATCCCCTCTCGTTTTAAAATAGTGCATAATACCCTCTTTTTTTTTTTTGGTGCAACAAACATCTTCCAACTTATAAATTGATGCAATTTGTCCTTATTTGATTTAAAAATTAACTTAAAATTACAAAAATACCCTCACAAATAAAAAACTGATTAATTTACTGAAAAATACCAAAAAAAATTATCGAAAAAAAGAACTTCAATTTCTCAAAAAAAAAAACCCAAAAAAATGAACTTTAATTCACCAACTATTTTTCAGTAAATTTATTTCGGTATTTTTTTTGTAATTTTGTTCGTATTTTTCAACAAATTAAAGTTCTTTTTTGGTATTTTTCGAAAAGAAATTTTTTGTAAATTTTTCAGTATTTTAATTTGTCAAAAAATACCGAAATAAATTTACCAAAAAAAATTGATGAACTAAAGTTCTTTTTTTTCGGGTAAATTTTTTTGATAAATTAAAGTTCTTTTTTTTGGTATTTTTTAGTAAATTAATCAGTTTTTTATTTTTATTTTTATTATTTGTGAGGGTATTTTTGTCATTAAAAGTCAATTTTTAATCCAAATAGGGGCAAATTGCACCAATTTGTAAGTTGGAGGGTGTTTGTTGCGCAAAAAAAAAAAAAAAAAAAAAAAAAGGAGGGTATTGTGTACTATTTTAAAATCAAAGGAGGGTTATTGCACTTTGGCTATTTTTTTTCGTTTGTTTACACATCTCATTTGGATAGTGTATGCATGCGCATATGCCTACCTTTACCTTTGTTGGTCACACAAATAATCCGTTAAATGACTTTACAGTTCTTGTGCTTTTATAATTAAAGTGGCAAATTACAATTGCAAAACTTAGTCTGTGTTGCCAATATCTCACAGGTTTTTTTCTTTATCCCATCATCGTTCTTATCTTGGGTTTATTTTTTACAGTATAATTTTTTTTTTTGGTGGGGGGGGGGGGGGGGGGGGGGGGGGGGAATTATTAAGGTAAGATTTACCGAATGCCTTAAATTAAAGGGTTTATTATCATAGATGTGAATTGAGTTGCACGAATTGAATATTAAAAACTAGAGTAATAGAGAGAGAGAGCGTGAGTGTGTGATGCGAGAGAGGAGAACTTTTTTGAAGTGTTGTGGACAGGGTTAGTTTGGGCATTTGTAATTTATATTTGACTTGACTTTAACTGACATTTAAAACTTTAATCTATAAGTAATAAAAAAATAAACTTGCGTAAATATCACTGACACTCCTATGGCCGGTTTGAACTTATCTCACACAGAGAGAAAGTTTGTTTTAGTGACAGCTTAAATCCAAATGTTTTGATCCGTCTATCAGAGAGACCTCAAATCGTGTATAGACAACTCTGACACCATGCAAAAAGATGATGATACCTTTTGACCTTCTTCATGACATAGTAAATTACTTAGGTACCCTTTTTTTATAATTATACTTTCTCCTTTTTTCTCTCTCTCTCTTCTTTCTCCTTTACAAGTCTTTGTCCACATTCATCACTTCCTTTCTTTAAGTTATTAGGAAAATACTTTAAATAGTTAATACAGAACCTTTTAGACACACATCCAAAAATATCTATCTCAATCTGTATCGTCAACCATCCTCATCCAACAATTTATTTTCAATCAACACAAAGTACTGATATATAAAATCCTATATATATAAATAAAATTGTATATATATAAATATATGCACATAATATATAGATAAATACACACACATATATATATATATATATAAATACTTATATATATATATATATATATATATATATAGTTCTTCAGATAGATTTAAGGGTTAAATACAATGACATCTCCTTAGGTTTGACCTAATTACATTCGGGTAAAACTTTTTAAAATTCTTGCATTCACTTCCCTTGAAGTTTGTGGACGTTTTACAAGTGCACCCTTCTGCACAAATTTTTGTGAAGTCTATCCAAAAAAATACATGAACTGACCAAAATTCCTTCATTCCATATGAAATATCTTTCATAACCTTTACAAAGCCACTTATTTACATAAATACCTCATATTTTATGCTAAATTTACCCATAAATTAATTTAATCAAAATAAACATTAAATGCATAAGAACTTATTACAGATCTGTAGGGCTTTATATATATATATATATATAAAATTTGCATTTGGGTCTCCCATTTGATAAATCAAAGAAGAGAGGTCGAGAGATTGATTGAAGGGTAGAGGTATGGTTATATAAATGCTTATAAATTCAGTTTATACTTTAAGTTTTGTATTCATTACATTTCAATTAAATATGTGGGTCTACAATTAAAAATAATTTATAACTCAAAAATAAATGAATAATGAATTGATAATTATTGTTTAGATTAATTAATTTAAATAAATTACATTTTAATTTTAAGGTTAGGGTTAGGATTTGGGAAAGAAAAAGTGGAAACACTATATTGGCATAACCACTGCCAACCACCGCCATCGCCAACCAACCCCAAACCCAGCACCTCTTCTATTTTTGCCACCACCAGATCCACCACCACTATAGCTACTGCGACTCCATATATATCTTAGTTAATCACCAATAAATGCATACATTGTGTGTGTGTGTGTGTGTATCCGTTTACAACCGGACCATCTCCAAGGTCAACAAAACCCTAAATCGGAACCCACCGCAAAGACATCATCCTTGTCCATGGCGACGAAACCTAGATCGAGCAAGAGTGGGCAGAGGAGGCTACGACCATGGTCGGGGTCATCATCCTTGTCAATGCCCACTCACCCGTCGACCAAACCATCGTCGCCCTTTCCGAGCACATGGACGTCGGACACACTATCATCGATGGCAGCAACGAGCGGTATGAAAACACCGAGAGACAGATCTATGAAGTCACTGATAATAGTATTCTTTATTTCGGCACGGGGTCTTAATTAGGTGACGAAGGGATTTGGATGGGATGGCAGTGGGCAAACATATGTATCTACATATATACGTGCATACAAACACACACAAACATGTTTGATTTTGGAGATAGGTTGTTCATTGTATATGATTTTGGAGATTGATTGTTCAAATTTGATTGCAAAAATGGAAAGAAAATACTCAAGAAATTGATGAAACCCTAGAGATAGAAAGTTAGGAGAGGGAGGCTCTGCAGACAAGTTTTTAGGGTTTGAACGAGAAAGAAGAGTGGTTTAATCGCTAAGTTTGCTTTTTATGGATGTGGTAATATGGTCATTTCAATGGAGCATATATTTTTTATTTTTCTAACATTAAAATATTAGGGGTATTAAGGAAAAATCATCACAAAATTTAACGTCCGTAAGACTAATTCCGTTATAGGGGAGGTTAATGCAAAATTTTTGAAAAATTTTAGCCAAGTATAATTAGGCCAAACCTCAGGGAAGGTCAATGCAAAATTTTTGAAAAGTTTCAGCGGAGTGTAATTAGGCCAAACCTCAGGAGAGGTCATTGTATTTAACCCTACATTTAAAATGGGGCTACATATATAAATACATATATATATATACATATATATATATATTATTCAACCACCATATCACTTGAATGTATCATAGTTGGTATGACAGAGGTGAGTTGCAGCGATGATATTTGAGGGTAACAACAACCACCATAGTCCTTCACCTCTGTCGTAGTAGACCCATTGCCCAATCTCCTCAGCAGCAGAACCACCTCAAAGAGACTAATTTCACATGACTTTCACAGCAGGAGCACATCGCCGATTATCTCGGCCTTGCCAGAACTTCATTTACAAGACCCATTTTATCTCCATTGAGCACCACCGTGGAAGATCCATGAACACCAAAACTTCAACCCCATATCGAACACCATCATCTCCTCCGATGAAGCACTACCGAGACACCACATCTGGGTTCATCACCACCAAAGCATGTTCCCCATCCATGGCCACTGTTGTCTACCTATGTAGCTCCACTCACCACTGGCCAGACTCACCAGTCATCACTTCTAACACCACCAACATCTCTCCACCGTGAAGACACCCACCATGCAATCGAGTGCCATTAAAGGTAGAGAGAGATGGCTTCCTAGAGAGATATTTCATCAAGGTTAGGGTTCTCATAAACCCCTTATAATGGAGGTGTGGTGGCTTCGGATTGTCTCTTCGTAATGACATGGTTCTGGTGACGGTGTTCCAGTTTCGGCAATGCGAAGAAGAAGATGGAGATGTTTGGCGAAGAAGAAATCTAGTGATGGACTAGGCACAGGCAATGGAGTTTCAGTTACTTCAATGGAGTTGGGTGATGGTCAGAATGGTTGCGATGGTGGAGCTCTGGTGTGATTAGGGATGTTAATTTAACCCGCCCCATCCTGCCCCTAATGGGACAGGTTTAGGATCATACTAATTGAATTAGGGGTGAGTTTGAGAAAATAGACTTAGTTAAGAATCCATGATTCTAGACGTGTTATTTCATTCCATTGAAGTGTCTTAAATGTGGCTACTCAGAAATTGAAACTTTAGAGCAACAATTTGCTTTGAATGTTATTCATAAACCATGTTATCCTAGGCCAACTCCCATAGACCTCCAATTAAAAGAAAATAATTTTCATCATATCACCTCCTATAATGGATCGGCCATTTACCAATAGAATCTAGATGGCCTGTCTGATTATCAGATAATTACACTCTTGCACCAATGATGATATATGCCAATTCAACTAAAAATCACAATCTTCATAATTGAGAAATAGGAGTTGCTAAGTATTTAATTGCTAAATTTTTCGGTAAATTATGAGGATGGTGGGATAATTATCTCATCCATGAGCAACAAAATATGATCATTCTAGCTGTCAAAAAAAGACAAGATGGGACAATAATTTTAAACCTAAACAACCAACTAATTTCGGATGCAATAACTACCCTTATTACTGCTATCACCCAACACTTATTAGGAAATACTCTTGTTCTTTATGAAAGAGGAAAAGAAATATTAATTAACCTCAGCTGTTCCACGTTAACACATTTTAGTTGGTACCGAGATGTATTCCTCTTAAAATTATACCAACGTAATGATACTAATCATGACTTTTGGAAAGAGAGATTTATAGCACGACTTCCAACACTCTTTGCTGAAAAGGTTAGGACTAGAATTAAAAATAAACATAATGGTGAAACTCCATATAATCAATACACCTCTGGGGAAATCATTTCTGAAGTTTGTGCTGAATGTCTCAATTTATGCACATATATTAAATTACAAAACCAATTGAAGAAAGGGCAAAAATCAGGCCAAACTGAATTAGGCCAATTTTGTTACCAATTTGGATATGACACCTGAAACCGCCCTTCTCCTCTTCAAAACCCAAGACCCATAAAAAATACAAGAAATATAAAAGAATAAATTTCATAAAAAATTCAAGTTCCAAACCTCGAGAATAATCTTCTCCGAAATTTCAGAAAAGAAAGCCTTTCGTAACAAAAGGTCCCCCACTTGTTTCAAATGTGAAAAAAAAAGGTCATTACCAAAGCCAATGTAAGGTAAAACACAAACATGTCACCAAAGAAAAGGTTAATGCTTTGGATATCTCTGAAGAGGCCAAAATTGAAAATTTCAAAATAATCTTTGATTCTAAGCCCAATGATTCCTCTACAAACAATGAAGACTTTTATGATGATGTTTTATCCTCATCTCTTTTTGATACATCCTTCTCATCTAAATCTGGCTGTGCTACTTGTAAAAATGAAATTGACTATTATAAAGCAATTCTTGAAACCAATGGTTTACATATATATACTTTAACTAAAGAAGAAAATTCAATTCTTGAAATTCTGGATCAAATCGAAAATCTTACAAAAAGGCAACATATTATTTTACAATATATTAAAGTTATAAGAAATGCTTCTGCAAAACCAAAGATAGAAACCTACCAAGAAAATCTTCTTTATGAATTTCAAAATGTCATATCTAGAATGGAACAAAAACAAGGGAAAACATGACCTCTTTCTCTCCAAGATCTCCAACAAGAAATTAATGAAGTCAGAAAAGAAATCAAAAGTCTTAAACTCCGAATTCAAGACTTAGAAATCTAAGAACAATTTTCCCAATAAAACCTACAGGAACAGACTCCAATTAATGATCCTGCTACTTCAGAAAATAAATTTTTAGAAACGTTCGATCATATAAATTTTCAAAAATGGTTTGTTCACATTAAGCTAGTTATCAACCAATAATTTATCCTTGAGACCATTGCTCTTTTAGACTGAGGAACATACATGAATTGTATTAAAGAATGCCTCATTCCCTCTCAGTATTACACAAAAACTAAAAATGAATTACATACTGCTGATGGAAGCAAAATACAAATTAAATACAAACTCTCATAGTCCATATCGGCAACAATCAAGTTTGTATCAATACCAGCTTCTTGTTAATTAAAAATCTTAATTAACAAATAATTTTAGGAACACCTTTTCTATCATTACTCCAACCCATGACAATGGATTCCAATGAAATTAGTTCTAATTTTAAAGGAGAACTCATCAAGTTTAAATTCATACACCCGCCCCAAGAGACTATAATTAGCTCATTAAAAAATGACTTGATTATTAGAAATTAACACATTTATTCTCTCCAAACAGATCTTATCCATGAGAAAACTACAATTCACATATCTACAGAGCAATTTCAAATCAAGTTCAAAAGTTTTCAAGGAACTTTAGAAGAAAAAATTTGCTCTAATCTCTCAAATGCTTTTTGGTATAGAAAGAAACATATTGTTTCCTTACCTTATCAAAAGGATTTCAATGAAAAAAATATCCCAATAAAAGTAAGACCAATCCAAATGAATCATGGCATGATAGAGATCTGTAAAACAGAAATTCAAGATCTCCTAAAGAAAAAATTAATCCGACCAAGCTGTTCTCCATGGAGTTGTCCTGCATTTTATGTCATAAAAAATGTTGAACTGGAGAGAGGGTCACCCAGACTTGTCATCAATTACCAACCCTTAAATCAAGTCCTACAATGGATCAGATATCCCATTCCAAATAAAAGAGATCTTCTTAATCGACTTTATAATGCCAAAGTATTTTTCAAATTTGATTTAAAATTAGGATTTTGGCAAATACAAGTCACAGATAAATATAGATACAAGACTGCATTTACAGTCCCATTTGGACACTATGAATGGAATGTTATGCCTTTTAGACTCAAAAATACTCCTTCTGAATTTTAGAAAATTATGAATGACATATTTAATCCTTACACAACTTTTAGTATTGTTTATATTGATAATGTCTTAATCTTTAGCACCTCAATCGACCAACATTGGAAGCATTTAAATCATTTCATCAAAATAATGAAACACCATGGTTTTGTTGTCTCTACACCCAAAATCAGTTTATTCCAAACCAAAGTTAAATTCCTAGAACATAATATCCATTTAGGAAAAATTGTCCCAATTAACAGATCCATAAATTTTGCTGAAAATTTTACAGATGAGATAAAAGAAAAAACTCAACTCCAGAGGTTCTTAGGAAGCCTTAATTACATTTTAGATTTTTATAAAAATCTAGCACAGGACATGACAATTCTCTACCAAAGGTTAAAAAAGAATCTTTCTCCATGGACCAACCAACATATTGAGGCAGTACAAAAATTAAAGCTATAACAAAATTCATCCCATGCTCATGTCTTCTTAATCCATTTGCCTTTAAGATTGTTAAAACAGATGCTTCAGAAACAGGCTATAGAGGCATCCTCAAACAGAAGACAGAAGATGGAAAAGAACAATTAGTTCGTTTCACTTCCAAAACATGAAAAAGTGCTCAAAAGAATTATTCCACTATCAAAAAAGAGATTCTTGCAATTGTCCTCAGCATCCTTAAATTTGAAGGAGATCTTCTCAATTAAAAGTTTTTTTAAGGATTGATTGTAAGGCTGTCAAAGATGTCCTCCAAAAGGATATAAAAAACATTGCCTCTAAACAAAATTTTGATTATTGGCAGACTCTCCTCTCTGCCTTCGATTTCGATATTGAATATATCAAAGGAGATTCAAATTCACTTCCTGACTTTTAACTCGCAAATTTTTGCAGGAAAAACAATGAGGTCAGCAACATCCTCTAGTCAATGGTGTCACCCTCATAGGCCTCCTCCCCTAGAAGAAGAAGCTTAAAATACCCAGTCCAAAGATAAGGAACAATTAACCCCTTTACCAAAATACTTGTAATACCCCGCTCCAACACATGGTATGATATTGTCCGCTTTGGGCCTGAGCCCGCACGGTTTGCTCTTGGGTTTACCCCAAAATGCCTCATACCATTTGAAGAGAACATACTACATATAAGCACATCCCCTTTTCCACACCCAGACGATGTGGGATTGAGCACCCTGTACCCTGTCAGTGTAGTAGCTCAGCCCAGTGTCTGTCTATGCACCCGCCCACTCACACCCGTCCACAAGGGTTACTACAATCCACCCCCCTACGAGGCCCGACGCCCTCGTCGACACACTTACTTCCGGCTGGGTTCAGGCTCTGATACCAACTGTAATACCCCGCTCCAACACATGGTATGATATTGTCCGCTTTGGGCCTGAGCCCGCACGATTTTGCTCTTGGGTTTACCCCAAAAGGCCTCATACCATTTGAAGAGAACATACTACATATAAGCATATCCCCTTTTCCACACTCAGGCGATGTGGGATTGAGCACCAATAACTTTGGTTCATTCTGGTTAAGGGGTCCTTGGGTTACAGGATTTCCAAATTGTATTATCGGACATATACTTATTTAGTTAACAGTTATTTTTAATTCAGAGGAACTTTCTTTTCTACTTTTAGAAAATTGTTCATTATATATTTTGTATTCTATGCTTGTTGCTACCAGTTGTATGTATCTTCCAGGTTTTGTGTATGAGACTGGCCACCTCATGCGCGAAATTTTCTGGGGGGTATTTCATTTGGTATCAGAGCATTCCAGGTTCAAGTATCTCTCGGGTCTGTAGGGTCCGTCGTTGGGTATCTTACACGTTGCGTATTCTGATAAATAAAATCTAAGTAGAGGATTCATTGTACTCTATACATCTTAGTCTATTATTGGGGCTTATTTAGATGTCACCCCGTAGGAGTAGGAAAGTGAACCATAACTAACGTCAGGATAATGTTCAGGAGGGAAATGTTGAACTTTCTCTCGATTTGGTAGCCATGGTAGTTTAGGCTGTAGCTACAGGAGTGGCAACTGCTCTTTAGAATCAGCAGCCACCCCAACAGCCACTGCAAATGACGTATATTCCATTACCAGTGGAACAGCCTAACAGTTGGGAAGGATGCAAAGCTCTTTCACATAAGGAAATTCCTGGACTTACAGAAGAAGGACAGGACAATCGTAGGGTCGGAATAAGAGTTCACCAATTTATCTTTGTTGCACCTGAGGAGGTGAACACTGAAGGGAAGAAGGTGAGCTATTTTGTGAAGAGATTGATTTAGACTACTCGACAGGTCATTGTGGGTAATCTAGCTTATTCCACTTACACTTAGGTGGTTAATGCTGCGTTGCAGCACTATCAAATAAGGAGGGATTATAGGAAATGATAGGGGAGAAACAAAATGATAGATACTCCGCTAGCCAAATAGTGGAAAAAGAAAATGGAAATAGCAGGGCAATATGTTTAATAAATGAACTATGGGAAGGTTTACAACGTCATGCCATATGATGAGCAGACTCTTCAGGTGATCGAGGGTAGGGTTCCGATAAAGGGGTAACTTTGATTGCGTTCTTATTTGATACTGGGCATCTCACTCTTTTGTGTCTCAGTCGTTTGTTAGGATATCGGGTATACTTACTCAGTCTTGTAGTTCTCAACTTACTATAACTACACCATTGGAAGTTAGTACAATATTACGGGAACGCTGTAGTGAAATTCATTATAGGCGTTGGTAATCTCATGTTCTTGGCAGACCTTTGGGTCCTAGACATGAATTCATATGATGTCATACTCGGGATGGATTTGTTATCGCATTATCATGCCCATGTCAATTGCCATGATCAGACAATTATTTTGTTATACCGGGTCAGGAGGTGTATTTGGTTGTTATACTACAATCAAATGAAGGGTCTAGAACTATTCTTTATTAGTGAGGAGTCTCCGGAAGGAAATACAGTTTCTACGAATTCCATTCCAGTGGTACGAGACTTTCAGGATGTGTTTTAGGAAATTCTAGGACTACCACCGAGTCATGAGATAGACTTTGTAATTACATAGCTTCAGGCATCAGGCCTACTTCTAGGTCAGAGGAGGATCATGCCAGACATCTTTGTATCATTTTGTAGACACTGAGAGATCACCAGTTGTAGGCAAAGTTTGAGAAGTATGATTTCTGGCAGAGGGAGGTGAAGTTCTTGAGTCATATAGTATTTGAGAAAGGATAGCGGTAGATCAAAGCAAGGTGTCCGCGATATGGAGTGGGGGCAACCTAGCTCACCCACGGAGATTCGTAGTTTTTTGGGGTTAGTTGGTTATTGTTGTAGGTTCATTAAGGGTTTTTTCAAGAGTGCTAGTCCTCTTACCCATTTACCTAAAAAGGGTGTGCTTTTCGGTTCCAATTATTCTTGTTAGATGACGTTTGATAAGTTGAAGAACAGGTTGACAACTGCACCTATTCTAGCTACCCTTTAGAGTGGTTTTGAGTACTTGGTATGTACCGATGCGTCATTGTAGGGTCTGGGGTGCTTGTGGACTATGCCTTGAGGACCTGGTGACATTATCTCTTGGGAAAGACTTTTGTTCAGCAACTATAAAAGGTTGCAATATATGTTCTCACAAGAAAAACGTTGATGATTTAGCTAAATTTTTTTGTAACGTGTGTAATGGTTACACCTACTATTATTTGGAGGGTAATTTCAGATCAGCTTACCGACCCCTAGTGCGTAGAAAAAGGTGGCTGAGTTAAAATTTGGATAGGTACCGTTTTATACAATGGGTACAGATGGAGGTGGCATGATGAGTGAGGCCTACGGTTCTCAGTTTTGGTACGCTTGGGAGGGGATAAGATGTACCAAGACATGAAAATGACAGTTTTGGTGGCAGGCATGAAGAGGGACATAGCTATATTTGTCTCTAAGTGCAGCACTTGTCAAATGATCAAGAATGATCACCAGAGACCGTCAGAGTCTTTACAACCACTGCCTATACCAGAGTGGTAGTGGGAGAACATCTTTATAGATTTCATTGTGGGACTTCCCACCTCACAGCGAAATCATGATGCTATTGGGTGATAGTGGACAGGTTGACGAAATCAGCACATTTCTTACCAGTTTGCTCGAGTTACACCTCAGAGCAATACGTGAAGCTTTACATTGCAGAGATAGTGAAGTTTCATGGTGTGTCTTTGTCCATTATATCGGATAGAGATCCGAGTTTTGTTTCAAGGTTTTGGGAGAACTTTCAGCAAGTAATGGGTACAGCTCTGCACCTCAGTACAACTAATTACCCTCAGACCGATGGTCAGATTGAGAGGGTTAATCAGATTCTGGAGGGTATTTTGTGAGCATATGTACTTAACTTCAAGGGTAATTGAGAGAATTACTTGCTGCTAGTTGAGTTTGTCTATAATAATAGTTATCAAAAGACTATTGGTATGACACCATTTAAGGCTCTGTACGGACGACTTGTAGATCGTTGGGTTACTGGTTGGAAGTTAGAGAGAATAAGTTTTTGGGTCCTGAGTTCATCAAGGACACATCAGAAATAGTTGTCCTTATTAGAGACCGTATGCGGACTGCACAGAGCAGATAGAAAAGTTATGCTGACCAAAGAACTCGTGCACTAGAGTTCAAGGTGGGGGATCAGATTCTATTCAAGGTTTCTCCCATGAAGGGAGTAATGTGGTTTGGAAAAAAAAAAAAAAAAGGGGAGGTTGTCACCTCATTTTTTGTTTTTTTCATGATTACTGATAGGATCGGGACAGTAACGTATATAGTGATGTTACTAAACATAATGCACAGGGTGTATCATATTTTTATGTGTCTATGTTATAGAAATTCCGTAAGGAGGATGTTATTGATCAGCACATTGAGGTTGGGGAGATTGAGTTGCAGCTAGATCCAACATATGTAGAGTAACTGTACTGTACTCATAACCATAGGAATCAATTCCCTCATCTTAAGACTATTCCTTTAGTTCGGGTTCAGTGGAGTCACCACAATTAGGTGGAGTCCACTTGGAAAAAGGAGAATGAAATGAAAGCAAGGAATCCAGAGTTTTCTTTTGGGTATGAGCTGAATTCCGAGGACGGAATTCCTCTTTTTAGGGGGGAAGAATGTAATACCCCGAAAAATTTGGACGTCTATTATTTTAAAGAATTTAAATTTCTTTATATTATTATTATTATTATTTTTCAATTCATGTGGAATGCCTTTATATGCATTTTATCATTTCATGTGAATTGTTAGGTCTTTATACAATTATTATTTTATGTGAATTGGTTGTCTTTATAAATTCTTACATTTCATGTGAATTGCTCTATTTTTATTTTTATCAATTTATATGAATTGTTTATTGATTGTGTATTATTTGATTTAAATATTTTAAATACTTTGGATTGGGTTAGGGAGGAATTTGGGCTGGAATGGTTGGGCTAAGGATATGCTTAAGTTGTTGGGCCATGGT
The DNA here is from genome assembly GCA_026545225.1 of Cornus controversa. Classification (NCBI taxonomy): domain Eukaryota; kingdom Viridiplantae; phylum Streptophyta; class Magnoliopsida; order Cornales; family Cornaceae; genus Cornus; species Cornus controversa. The sequence continues at coordinate 57,102,078 of CM048852.1, forward strand.
TATAGTTATATTATTATGGTTATTATTATTATTATTTTTAGTTATTTAGTTTTTAGAAATAATAATAATAATAATAGAATAAAAATGATTAGGAGAAAAGATAATAGAAATTAGGGTTTCTGCCGTTTGCATTACACAAAAAAAATCAGGAGAGTAAACGAAAGAGAGGAGGAGTTCGGGTGAACAAGTGTTTGAATCGTCAAAGAGGCAAGTTTGATTCTTCTCTTCCCCTTTGTATCCGTATGCATAGTCTAGGTTTGAGGATTGTGTTTATTTTGGAAAATTGTATATAATTGTATGTTTTTTTTTCTCTGTTGATAAATTTTGTGAGAATTAATTATGCTAATTGTATAGACATGTTGCTAGAAATTTGTATGCATTTAATTATGAAATTAAATGATTTTGCATGCTAAGATAATTCTGTGAATTAAACATTAGGATTTTGGAGTTTTGGTACTGTTTTAGAGTATTTTTGCATATGTATATACATGTATATATGATTGTATAGGCGGGTGTATATATATACGAACATGAAATTTGGGTCTACTGTGTTTATCATTTTTGAGGGATTTTGTTCCAATTAAAAGGTAGATCTTACTTCTTAGAACAATCCTTGAAAGTTTCGTTATGAACCGTTGGGTAGATTGATGGAAAATTGAGTTTAAAATTTTAGATTTTCGAAACTTGAAATTGGGCGTTTTTGATTTAGTCCGCGAGAGGGAATAATTTTGGTACCAATACGTAGTTTAGATCGATACGAGTTCAATGGTATATTCATATGCGCGATTCGGTGCTCGGAAGTGATCGGGAAGCTCGGCCTCCATTGTTGGCCGCTGGAGCTTCAGCCGGGGAAGAAGGAAGAAGAAAAAAAAAAAAAAAAAGAAAAAAGAAAAGGGGCCACGCGTTCGCCAGTGCGTGGGGGCGCGTGCCACCGGCGCCGGTGGCCGGAAAATTGTTTTCGGGCCCCACTCGCGGGGGCCCACCTCTGGGTCTAATATGGGCCCATTCTGAATTGTTTTGATATTTATTTTGTATTTTTGAAATTTTTGGGAAAACTTGAAAATCTAGAAAAATGATTTTTTAAAAATACTTTTATAATTCTAAAAAATTCCCAAAATTTTATGTCAACTTTCTGGGAGCTTAAGGGGCTTGGGGTTTAAATATCATATCAAAATTATTTACCATTGTCTTTAAATTAATTTTTAAAGTGTCTAAAAACTGGATTTTTCAGCCTCTTTAATTTTAGAAAATAGTTAAAAATTTTCAAAAATTCCAAAATTTTTACTGTAGCTCTCTGAAGGCTAAATACACTTGAGTTTAAATTTTCAACTCAAAATGATCTTTCCTTGTTGTTCAATTGATTTTTAAAGTGTCCAAAAGTTGGGTTTTTCACATTCTGTAATTTTAGAAAATACTTTTATAATCCCAAAAATTTCCAAATTTTTACTGTAATTCTCTGGAGGATAAATACACTTGGGTTTAAATTTTCAACTCAAAATAATCTTTCCTTGTTGTTCAATTTATTTTTAAAGTGTCTAAAAGTTGGATTTTCACCTTCTTTTATTTTTAGAAAATATTTTAAAATTCCAGAAAGTTCTAGAAAAATTTAGGTAACTTTTTAGGATTAAAATGCACTTGGGTTTTAAATTTCATGTCAAAATGAGTCTCCCTTGTGATTGTGTTGGTTGTGAAAGTATGCCTCGAATTATGTTTATTTTCTTTTTGCTAGAATAATATTTTTTAAAATTCTCAAAAATTCTAGGAAATTCCAGCATGATTTAATAGGGTTCTTAGCAGTAGAATATGCCCAGAAACCTAGATAAAAGTTAGGTTTAGACTCCTTCATATATTTGAGTACATTGAAGGTTGGGTTGGGAAATTGCTTCTTTAATGGATGTTTGAGCTATTTGATTTACTTGAATGCAATTTTCTTTAAGGATATAAATGCCCATCAAATACTTGATTATAGTCTACTTGTGAACGATTTATCTTATGATGATAATTTCATGTTGGATGATTTGAAATAACGGTTTGTGCAAATTAAATCATAATGCACCTTGTTATTTTGTATTGCATATTGGAATGTATCTATGCAGTTTATTTTGGCATGTAAGGATTGCCTGGCGTGTCAGGATCGCCCATACCTAATAAGGTATCTATGTATTTTATTTGGCATGTAAGGATTGCTCGGCGTGTCAGGATCGCCCATACCTAATAAGGTATCTATGTATTTTATTTGGCATGTAAGGATTGTCCGGCGTGTCAAGATCGCCCATACCTAATAAGGTATCTATACATTTTATTTGGCGTGTCAGGATCGCCTATACCTAATAAGGTATCTATACATGTATGCATATGTTTTCTTTATTTTGAACTTAAAGAAGGTGTTCATTGTTGGATGATAAGGGTTTGTTGGAATAATGTATAAGATGATTTTACTTCTGAAAAACATGAACTAAATAGGAAATGACTAGTATGTATATATCTATACCTATTAAGGTATCAAAAGATTAAATGATGGCATGTTATGATTGCTTAAACTTGATATTATTTCATGTTATGTTTATTTCTGATGAACTTAAGAAATGTGATCACTTTTGCATAATAAGGATTTGGGTGGAATATTATAATTAATGACTGTTGTTTTGAAAACATGAAACTGGAATAAGAATAGCTTGTATGTTAAATCTATTATTTTCTTTTGTGTCCCTTATACTGAGGGTATGTATATTGGTTCTCTGATTGGAATGTAGTAGATAGAACTTGCTCGTGGGTTTAACCCACTTTGTTGATATTTTAGGTTTCAGACAGGTTCCACCGTGAGGATAGAGTTTTAGGGTTTGGTTGTAGCAGACGTCTCATCTCATCAGTTACTTGGTAGGAACTTGTCTTCTTCAAGAGTCATACTATGACCTTTTGAGACTTTGATTGTTAGTATTAATTCTAGAATTAAAAACTTTGGTTCATTCTGGTTAAGGGGTCCTTGGGTTACAGGATTTCCAAATTGTATTATCGGACATATACTTATTTAGTTAACAGTTATTTTTAATTCAGAGGAACTTTCTTTTCTACTTTTAGAAAATTGTTCATTATATATTTTGTATTCTATGCTTGTTGCTACCAGTTGTATGTATCTTCCAGGTTTTGTGTATGAGACTGGCCACCTCATGCGCGAAATTTTCTGGGGGGTATTTCAATACTTCACCCATGAAGCCTTTTGGCCTATTATTCCAATAGATAAAAATGAAGTCCACCTCTCCACTAAAGAGATTATTCATAATTATTTTCCTGAAAATTATCATTACCCACCTCATGCAGATGGAAATTCTAGATGGTACTTTGAAGAAATTCTCACTTGCACAAAATCAACAGAAATTAAGCACAAATCCTCTTCAGGAGCAACCTTTTCTCAAAAATCCTCCTTGCACTTTACCCAAATTGTGTTCTCTCAAAATACTTTTAAAAAAAAAGAATGGGGTCTTGACCCCTCCTGACCTAAAAGGATCCTTCATTCATCCAATAATTTTCCTTGTGAATTTAATTTCTTTGATTACCAGAGAGCCTCGAAGTATACTCTCTTCCTCCAGAATGATAAGTTTAAGCACTCTTGGTTCATCACATTTGTTAAGAATAAATTTAACCAAGAAATTCCCATATGGTTACAAGTTGGTGGACCCAATTTGGTCCAGATCCCGATATTCTACCCATACCTCTCCAAAAATCCTTCAATGCCTATGATTGAATGTTATGAACCAATTCTACTTATTTTGATGACTCACTTATGGATTTCATGGAAAAATTTGCCATTCAATGGATTATTGCATGGCAATATGTGATAGATATCAATGAAAGCCCCCCTAAGTCTCTGCAAACAAATGACGTCTAAATGGTGGGACAAATTCAATTATGATTATATTAATCCAAGCCAAATTGAGCAAATGACCGACTTTTATATCCAATCTGAACCCTTTCAACTAGCTCCAAATCCTATGACATGCATAAATTATTCACCTTAAGAAAAACAACCAAAGCTAAGATTCTTAGTAAGAATCCAAAGATTTTCAAAGAAGAACTGAGGCAACAAATTATTGTTCAGCTTGTTTCATCATTTTCTGACTCAGACACTGATGACACTAATATTGATGACAGTGTCTCTTTCACCCCTAAAAATGAGGATGACTCTTATGGCATTCCAATGAAATAATATTATTCCATTATCTGAAAAGACAAATTGTCTTTATAATGAGATTCCCCAATATCACCAACCAACAACCAAATGACATAATTACTTTTGACTATAGCTTTTTCCCAAAGTCAAAAGTATTCATTATCAACGGTTAACAATAAAAGACTCTAATCGACTCCAGGACACACAGTCTTTTAAAAGACGTCCACTGAATCTTCATTATTGGCAATCTTATCTTTTAATAAATCAAATTGAAATCCGGTTCTAGGATCCGGAAGCCTTGTCTATAAATGAATGGCCTCCCGCTTGTGGAAAGGCATCTTGAATTTTAGACGTGTTCCTAATTACTTTAGATTTGGGTTTTCTCGTGCTACCTACGTCTGATGTTCTTCAGTTTCTATTATTGTAAGTATGACTGTGTACTGTGTAGTGTATGCTTAAATAATATCAGTATGTTTATGTTTATGTTTTCTTTTATTCTATGTGTTCCTAATTCCGCAAAGTTGGTATCTGTAAAAGTTAATTATTTGTACCATCATGCTATGTTCTCACCCTAAGCGCTCTCTCTCTCTCTCTCTCTCTCTCTCTATATATATATATATATATATATGTTTTACAATTAACAATATAGCTACACTTTTTCTTTATGGTTAGTAAGTTGTAGTTGAAGTTTAGTTTATAATCAGAATGGTTTCAGTCAGAACATTGGTCAATCCGGGAAGTGAGAGATTCTCAAGCAATAATTTTTAGCGTCAGAAGTTCGGTCAATATTGAAGGACTTGAAAAACGTAAGCGCCAGCTGAGAGAGAGTTCATTAATTGAGTTATTATATACTATTATTAAGCATGGATACGTACATGATGAAGTTTGGTCAATTATTATTAAAACATGTGTTCCTAACTTCCTCTGTTATGTGATAGCTTAGGTTGGTGTTGATTTTTTATTTGGTGTTAATGTACATGTGATTTGTTGTTGAATCGTGAAAAGCAAGTCATGAGTGTTTGGTGTATTTGCTGTTTGTTGAGACAGCTTTAATGGGTATTGTTGGTTCATTTTGCGGTTGCTGTTTTCTTTCTCTTTTAATGTATTCGCATGTTTTGTTCAATTTTTTGTTTTATCATGCTATATTGGTCTCTGTCTATTGCTGTTGAATCACTCTTCTTTGTGAAGAAGAAAAATGAACCATGATCGGGATATATAGAAAGCACACGATAACAATCTTTATCTCCACCGAGTTTGTTGAAGTGTTTCCACCAAGTTTGTTAATTAAAGTGTTAAAAGAGTGATCTTTCACAGGCAATAACATTGATTCAGTCAGATTCCATGAAAATGATATGGTAATTTTTATTTGTATGAGTTTTTAGAAATCCCATGCCGCAACTAATGAGCATTGAGGAAAGAGATGTTTCTTATTAATACACTGAATCCACTGAAATATTATTGTGGAACTGAATACATGCTCACCATATGTATATTCACTCATCTTAATTGCAAGTTAAGAAGCACGGAAACGGAAACGGAAACAAATACGACACGGACACAGTGATACGATAAATCTTACAAAATTAAGACACGGACACGACGAGGACACTACAAATAATAAATATTTATTTTTATATAATATTTGATGTCGTACTTTAAATAATTTAAAGTAATATTATTTTTCATCAACCTAACAAAGAAAAATTTACAAATCATAAGTTACAAGTACACAATTGAATCTACTCCACAACAACAATAATTACAAAAGAATGATGTCACGAAGTCATAAAACCAAATCCAAACGAGACATTAGAATAAAAAGTAGTCTTATCATTTAAACATCATTCCAGTTTACTCCAAATATAAAAATATCATCAGAAAGTCACATGTAAAAGATAATAGTTGTACCGTAAAAGAAAGAAGAATAAAAAAGAACAGAGTAGTTGAATTGTTAAAATAACCTTTCTAGAACTTGTGTTTTGCTAAGAAAAAGAAAGAAAGAGGCTAAAACAAGAGAAAAAAACAAAAAAAATTAGGATTTTGTTAGAAAAAGAATTAGGGATTAGTGAAAAATTAAGTGAGAATTCATGGAAAAGAAAAAATTCATGAAAACGAAAGGAAAAAGAGGAAAAAAAAATTGGCGTGTCCAACATGTGTCCGCGCCATATCCAAAAATTCATGACGTATCGGACACATGTCAGCGTTGTGATCAAAAAAATAAAAAAAAATTAGACACATTTTTTGATGTGTCTGTACTTCCTAGATTGTTAGTAATGTTTATATGTTTTTTTTTTTTTCCTTTTCCATTTGTACATATACTTCCCAGCAAGATTTTTTTCTTCCCACCAAGTTTTGAAAGTGTTTAAAAGTAAAGGTAATTCAAGTCCTTCTTGTCTCATAAAATCTCCCATATGCCTCCTGAAAATTGCATGAAATTCAACTTTATAACAAATTAAAGTGGTATGTGTCAATTCTAAGATGTGTTATATTTGTTTATACTGGTGAGCTAAACATGTGCCTAATAATTCCCGAATCTTCGCTTTGTAAAGCAAACATAATGACCACGTTTACAACCACGCAAAAGCAACCATGAACAATTGTTAAAGTAAGGTAGTCTTTTTGGATAATGGATGTTGGTATGTAAAGTAGAATTGGTGATTAAGTTTGTAGATACTTGTAGCTGAATTCAAGCCACCTTGTAGTTGTACCTTTTGGATTATATTGTGTACATTAATATGAAATTTGGAACAAGTTTTAATGTATATGTTTGTATTGCTTGCTTGGTTTTTGAACAGGATTTTTCATGTCTGTTGGTAAAAATCCACTTGGATTATGCTTGAGTTAATCATGGTCACCTGTCTCAATTTAAAAGTGATTAATTGTGATTAGGTGATATACGTGCGTAATCAATTAATGGACCATTTTTGTTGCATTTTTTGTTTGATTTTATTGCACAATAATTTTTTTTCCTTGTGTGTACATAACCAAACATGTTTTGTGTTTTTCTCTACAGCATAAGCAAAACAACACAAGTTCAAGTGTTTTACTTCAAAACACTTTCACGAAAACGATAGCAACACCAAAGAACCCCTAAGCTTTTCCATGGAATTGGAATCTAATACAACTTTTGCTAAAGATTCTTCGTTTCCTTCTTCACCTTCTCAAGGGTGGACATACGACGTGTTCATAAGTTTTAGAGGTGAAGATACTCGCAAGAACTTCATTGATCTCCTCTACTATGCACTGATAAGTGCTGGAATTAATGCATTCAGCGACGACAGTGAACTAAGAAGAGGCAACGACATCGCATCCGAACTGCTGAAATTAATTCAAGAAACTTGGATGCCCATAATTGTTTTCTCGAAAAACTATGCTGCTTCCAAGTGGTGTCTCGAGGAACTTGTGAAGGTAATGGAATGCAGGAAGATGTACAGGTGTTACTGCCTATATTCTATGATGTCGATCCTTCGGATGTTCGGAAGCAAACTGGAAGTAGTTTTGCTGAAGCATTTGCCAAACATGAAGGTCACTTTAAGGTGGAGAAGGTGTCAGGTTAGAGGGCAGCTTTGACCGAGGCAACCAATTTATCTGGGTGGGATTTAACTACTTCTAACGGGTAAGTAATATATACACACACACACACACGCGATTCAATTTCTCTCCCAAGAATGGCAGATGATATTTCTTTTGATTTGCTTTTTTTTTTTCTTATGGAAATTCAAGTAATTTGTTTTAAAATTGAAATATTTACATTGTAGAGATGGCTAAGAGAACCTGATAATTTAGGTTTTAGGATAAATGATGTCCTAAGATTAATTTTGGTCGCTCTTTTCGTCTCTTACCTTTTATTTTAACTAATTTTTCTTACCTTCTATTTTAACTAATTTTTCTCAGTTCACCGGTACGTCTTTTAAGTCTCCGATATATTTAGTGGAGTCCATCCTAGGGCACAACATATGAGCCCAAAACAACAAATGGCGCAAGACAAGGCAAAAACCCAAAATAAGACGGTGGTAGAACAATCAGGTAGGATCGTCTTTCCCCAACCTCCAAACATTAGGGTTTATTGGAAGGGAAAAAAATGCTAGATCTGGTGGATGCGGTGGCGTCGGAGACAATCGGCGGGCAAATCCCATTCTAAAGCGATACAGGAAAAGTCTAACTCTTTCAATTTGCAAGATAAGAGCTTGGTTCAAATCACATAAACAATTTTTTTCAGAACTTGCGATTGAGAAGAAGTCACTCCCTGCCAGAGTCTCGAGTTCCATTCACTCCAAATGTGGTAGAAACAGGGTCGAAGAGCTGATCGGAAGATAGCAGCTTGCTTCATTTTGACTTCCAGTGGTGCGATGCCGGTTGTATGAAGGAGTTCCAATCCATTGGAGAGGAGTACGCGCCACATTGATTTTGGATGATCAACCAGATAGGGTTGGTGAACTGGCAGTCAAACAATAGGTGGGAGTGGGTTTCCTTTGTGGATAAGAAGAAGAAGGTGCAATGGTTAGGTATATGGAGGTAGGCTACACAAGGCTTGTCTAGTGTAGAAAGCTTGTTATGTACCGCAAGCCAGAGGATAAAGCTATGCCTCAGAATAGATGGGTGGCTCCATACCAGTTGTTCATGGGAGGGAATGGATGGGAGGCCGTGGGGACAGTCTTGGTTACAAATGGTGATAGAAATGATCTCCCAGGGAAGGGAGAAAGGCACTCACCTAACAGGCCTCTATAGTGTGCCACAACCTCGTTTTTAATATCTTCTCTCTCTCTCTCTCTCTCTGATTGTAGGTAAATTTATTATCAAAAAATAAATATACAATAAGGATCAGAATGTACTATTGGGTAAAGGGAGATACCTTATCATGTAATTCATCATCGCATCTAAATATAAAACAGGTGTTCAAATAAGAAAATTATTAAATATAAAAGAAAAGAAATGTAAAAAGCATTATATATGGCTCCCACAAATTTGATTAAGGTTTCTCCTAAACTTTTAGGAGCATTAAGAGATTATTTGGATGGTTTCTAAATTTGAATGCACATTCACTTTCTAAGTAATTTTCTTTTCTATATATATATATATATATATTTGGTGAAAATTTATCTAACAACTTTTTTGCAGGTATCATGTTGATTTACCATTTTCTTGTAATGACAGATTGACAGGAAGTAACATATTCAATACTATCTTTTAAATGATTTCAATTATGTTCATTCAAAAATCATGCATATTATGGCCAAATGAAGGGGAATGAAACAAATAGAAAAAAAGAAGAAGAAAAGGAGCAGAGGGTTTAACATATAATTGTTAGAACTCCCTTCATCAATCTGGGTTGTAATAATTTCTTTGAATGCCTGATATAGTGCCAAAACGGCATACATGTCAATACCATGTACATGACAAACACACACATATATTTTCGGAAGGTTAAACAAGTAAATATATATATATATATATTTAAAATCCAAACAAAATCATATTGAACTATGTATATATAATATGAATCGTAGAAATAGTATCCCTCCTAAATAACTTTAGTGAAACTAAATAGGAACTTTCTTTTGGTGGGACACCAAAGAAACTCATGCATAATTTTTTCATTGTATTAATAACATAAGTGCCTGTCTTCTGTCTTATGCATATGGTAATTTGTCTAACAAAGTACAACAGCGTCCACTAAGTGCTATACGTTTTTGAAGAATTCTGTGTTAGTTGAGTATCTTCAGTCCCAGTTTTTGAACAACAGTATACACTTTCATTTTTCTCTGTAAGAAAATGGGAAAATGAAAGAAATTATTATAGAGATTGTCACAAAGCCCCGTTAGCATGAGCGGCAGACACTTTGTTTTCCTCCTGAAAGATATGAAATTAAAAATATATTACTAGTAGTTCGTAAAAATGGGTATTATATTCGTATGTAGAATAAGGTATATACATGCACCACGCACCTAGCTCTTAAATCGTCACACAGGATTTTGTGCCTGTCATTTAGTCCTCCCATGTTTGCAGAAACTGAAAAGTTTCTGATTCTCTACCTGGTGCTCTGTTTTATCAGGGAACGGATGTTATTCAAGGACTTTTCTTAGAAATGCCTCAACCAAATAAAGTACATTTGCTAGGGGAAGCATTTGCAGGCATGCACAAACTGCGATTACTAAAACTGAATAATCTACACATCAATGGAGGCTATGAATATTTTTCCGAAGAATTAAGAATGCTTTGGCGGTATGGATTCCCTCTGAAACTTATACCAAAGGATTTTTATCTACAGAACCTAGTTGCTATTCACATGCAGTATAGTATAGCAAATTGAGTCAAGTTTGGAAGGATGTCAAGGTATAATACTTCAATTATGGTTTTAATTTTTACTTTTTGTCTGAACAACACATTTCATTCAGATTAATTTTATCTTCTAAATGTTTATTTCAACAGGTTCTTAAACGAAGTTGAACATCCTTGATGAAAAATCATTCAGCTTGCTAGACAGGGATCTCCAACTTCTCAGTGCTCCCCAATCTTGAGATGTTGACACTTAAGAATTGTCCATGCTTGGTTGAGGTTCACCAATCCATTGGAAATCTCAAGAAACTCGCATATCTGAATATACAAGATTGTGTAAATCTTAGGAATCTCCCAAGGAGTATCTGTATGTTGGATTCTCTTGAAAATCTTAATCTGTCTGGCTGCTTGAAAATTGACAAATTACCAGAGGAGATAGGGGAAATGAAATCATTGACTCATCTTCTTGCTGACAGGACTGCTATAAGAGAAGTACCATTTTCCCTGGTGCATTTAAAAAACCTTCAGTATCTTTCTCTAAATGGCTGCAAACGATCTCCACAGAACTCATTGCTTTTACTCTTTCAATCTTGCCTAGCACCAGAGAAATACCCCGATTCCCTTGTCCTATCCCCAAATTCATTATTTTGGCAACATTTGGAATTATCAAACATGTTTTCAGTGTTTTGCTTTCAAAATTCTCGCAACACTTTAACGTTACCAAACATGTTTTCATATTTTTGCTTTCGAAATTAATACAACAAATTTTACGTTACCAAACATGCTTCCAATTACTATTGAACACACAACACAACAAAAACATTGTTTCTATTTTAAATGAAAACAAAAGTATAAAACGTTTTTGGTTGGCAAACAAGGCCTAAGGGTTTTTTCTTTATAGAGAACATTAGTAAACTAGGGTCTCATCTCCCAGGGCAAAGCAGAACTGTGTCGTGCAAGCTTCAATGTCCATAAGATGGTGTTAGAGCTTAAGCTTTTAGAGTATTAAAAACTCAAGTGCTAATATCTGATGAGGATGAGGATGAGAAACTAATTAATTCATGTACTGACAAGTGCGCTTGAAGATACCGAGGAAGGAAGCAGAGCAGCTGATTGTCTAGTAAATGAAGGGTACAGTTGTTAGGAGAACCTAGTCAATACATGGTGCATCATTCATCTGTTGCATTCGAAAGTTGAAATTGTCATTGTGCATCATTCATATTAAAAATAAATAAATAAATAAATTTATTCAAATATATGGTTACATGAAAAGTGTGACAATTCATCAATCGGTCCCCACTGCACTTCACCAGAGTTGAAACACATTCCACCAAGGAGACACTTGGTCAGCATTGAGTAGGGGACCAGATGACTATGTTGACAACCTTAGACTCATCAATAATTGTCGCAAACTGTACAAACTATAACCATTTAAGCTTGCAGAAAAGTTACTAGTACACATGCACATGAACATAATAAACATTGCTATCGAAATCAGGTTCGAATTGTTTTTAGATACTACTTTGATTAATTAGTCGAGTTCTGAAGTTCAAAAGACTTGATTAGAAAGTTATATATATATATATATATATATATATTGACGTACTGTTAATAATGCTGTTTATGTTAAGACCATTGACTCCCTTGCAGGAGAGAGTGGTTCGTGTCGTGTGGCTATCAATTAAAAGTACCAGACTAAAATTCATTCATTCACAAATTGAAATGAAAGATCTGATATCTCCTTTTCATCCCAAGTGAGAAACAAACAACCCAACTTTTCTGTGCAATAGTAAAAAATCTAGTATTCATGTGAGATATTATTTACCGCAAGCACAACAATTGAACAAGTTTTGTTAGCTAGCCTTAGCCTTGTTTCACTCATTCTACAGCCAAAAATGCCTTGTCGGTTTATGTATAATAAGTTAATAATAAACATTCAATTTCTTAACACTCCCTAATTAAATTAAAAGAGTGCCTGCCTCAGTAACAAAATATTGTTGACTCCAATGCATGTGATGTTAAAGGAACATTCACACAAAAAAGAAAAGGACAGGTAAAAAAGGTTTTTGAGACATTGAATCATACCTATTTTTCAATCAAGATTTATTATGTTAAATAAAACTGTTTTACATTGGTCAATCACATCAAGCCCAGTCCACTTTATTAGGATTTGATAGGCTGTCCATACTCATAGTAGTCCAGCTTTACCATATAATGCATTCAACAAGTATTGAACAAGTCTGCAACATCTAAGGCGTGATACTTGTTTGTTGTTCTTGACTTGACCTTGTTAACATTTCCGTAGCTAAAACTTAAACACCTTCTAAAAATTAGTTCAGGACTTTGTGCCACCAAATGCAATTAAATGTGACTTTTCAAATTACAACCCTTCTTTCTTGTCTCTGCCTAATCATAAAGCCAAACAAACTCTTTTAAATATTTCGACTTTACCATATCATCCCTTTCCAATATTCATTTTCCAATGAAGGGGTGCTCAGTTATCATGCAATATGTAATTATGTACTGGGCATTTTAAAAAAAAAAAACAGAAACTTTAAGTTATTCAGGATCTGTTTGGTTCAATTCTAAAAATTTCACAAAAGAAAAAATAATTTTTAACGAATTATAAAAGGCAGTTCTATGTGAACATGTTTTTTTATAACTAAGTGTTCATAAAACTTAACCAAAAAAACTGTTTTTTTTTTTTTTAATGACAAACGAAGCAGATTCTTGCATATTGAATGTTTATTAAGCCCTATTTGTCCTATTTGTGCAAACTCTAATATAAAACTCAGTTGTCGTGCACTGTCTCTAGTTTGTTCTGAACATTAACCTTTTTTATTTTTTATTTTTTTATAGTGGTCTTCTTATATGTATGGAGTATCAAAGAAGTGAGGGGATATGTATAATGTAGGAAGGAAACGCACCCACTCTGTTGTGTTCCTTAAATATATAGGTGAAGAATAAGGTAGGGATGGTAATCTGAGTAGAAAGCAGGGACAAAATGGTTGGAAGATCCTAACTAGGCCTGAGCATCAAAAAACTGTCTCGTGGCTAAACAGTGTCTGAGTCACACAATCATTTGGGATTAACCTTTTTTATGAATTCAAAATAAAAGTAATCATGATAAGAGAACATAATTAATTTTAAACTGTTTATCTTTTAAATACTTTGTATATAATCATAATAAGAAAACAAAATCTGTTTCAAGTGGTCTCATGTTTTATATAAAACTAACAATTTTTCTGTTTGAGCAGGTGATTAGTTAGTTCCTTAGGCAGCATAACTTGGGAAAAGCCATCTACCATTACTCCCTATTTAATTTGCTTTATGCAATGCTTTTCTTCTTTTGTGGAACCCATCCCCAAAGTCACTCACTCTCTCTCTCTCTCTCTCTCTCTCTATATATATATATATATATCACACACACAGACACAGAGACCTTGAAGAGAGGTTAATGATGGGCAACAACAGGTTTAGGTTATCAGATATGATACCAAATGCCTGGTTTTTCAAGCTGAGGGACATGGGGAGAACCAGAAACCACAACACAACTCACCCCACAAAGAAAAACCAGACACCCACATCATCATCATCATCACCACCACCACAGCCATCCAAAGAAAACCAACCCCACCCTGCCTCTCACCAAAGAAAATCCTATTACTACACTAGAGAGCTCACCACACCACCAACTGTTGACACAACATTACACAATGATTTACCTAGAAACACAAAAGCCTGTGACACCCATTTCAGAGAGCCACCAAGAAAATCATCCAAAAAGAGACATAGTATCACCAGGAGGAACAGAGCCTCTCCCAGGCCATCTCCTAAGCTTGTCTCCGCCAGTTGCACCTGCCAAGCTAGCCTCGAGTCCTTCTGGACTCGGCCTGATTCCACACCAGAGGACTACCCGAATACTTCCATTGATAGCTCCTCTGACCTTGAATCAGTATTGCCTGAATTTGATAGCATGGTCTCGTGTCCCAGCTCTTGCCAATGCAAAACAAACAACAATGTCGATATCAACATGGACAACAACAAGTCATTCACTAGAAAGTCTGATGGGTTCCAATCAATTTATGATCTTGAACTCCCTCCAATCATAACGAAGAACCCAGCTAAATCTAACAATGCCATACAGGAAATGAAGGAGAAAGACACCAATGAGGCAACAAAATTTAGTAGCTTATATAAATTCAATGATGGAAATGCAAATGAGTCTGTCTCTATCAAGCTTGTGAAGGAGGATAGTGCTTCCAAGGAACAGAGGACCAGTCCTGTTAGGAGACTTTCACTGAATCCAACAGGAGTCAAGCTTCGAACTAATTCTCCGAGAATCGCGAGCCGGAAAGTTCAGGGCCATGGCCGGAGGAGTTTGTCATCCTATTCGAGCTCTAGCTCGAGCTCGCAGAGGAGACTCTCACAGAGCTCGCGGAGGAGCCTCTCACAGAGTTTTGCGGTCGTGAAGTCATCGGATGATCCTCAGAAAGATTTCAGGGAATCAATGGTGGAGATGATCCTGGAGAACAACATCAGGGCACCAAAGGACTTGGAAGAGCTTCTTGTATGCTATCTTTCACTGAATTCTGATAAATATCATGACCTCATCATCAAGGTGTTCAGGCAAATCTGGTTTGATTTCAGTCACACCCAATTGAAGTAGAACTTATGATATATTCAATATGTATATGTTCTTTTCTTAGGTATCATTTTCATGATTACAAAGTTCTGTAAAAAAAGGTTTTTAGTTTTTCTTACTGGAGTAGTTCTTTGTATTTGCAATGGTTTCAATTTTCTGAGATCAAGCCCTTAAGCACTGGTTTTGGATAGTCAACTTATATCAGAAAAATTCATCATTTACTTTATACCAGATAGGACCATATATATTAATAAGGTAGAAATTTTTAACTTTAAAGAGCTCTAATTTGTTGAAACTTCTAGGGAAAATGTTATGTTCATTCTTGGATATGTCCTTGAATCTTTAAAGCTTCAACAATATTTTGATGCTAGGTCTAAGAAAACATAGAATTTTGTACGAATTCCACTGTTTAATTATTGATATTTTAATATGGAGTTTTGGATTTGCATAGCATACTCTATAGTGTGTTTTTGCCAGGGGTCCAAGTAAAGAAATTCCTTTTTTTCTTTGAATATCGTTACTCTAATTTTTTTTTGCCACAACTCTTATATGAGAGTTAGATTATCATTAATATTTTTAATCTGTTTTTTTTAGGAAGGTAATTAATATCTTTATTCTTTGCCTTGGTCCAAAATTGTTTTTCTTTTCTATTAGATTAATCAAATATACATGAAGTTATACTGCAATAGAAAAGTAACGAGGTTAAAGCATATCATATTTCATAATTTTCCAACATAAAATTTTCCTTGAAAAGTAAAAAAGAAAAAAAAAAAATCTATGAAGTAACAAGTGTAATGTGAGACAGCTTTTGAAAGGATAATCAAATGTCGATTAATTTAATTATTAATATATCATAATTTCAATGAAGTAATGGGATTTTCTCCTTGCTCTGCTTGGGAAGTGAGGTTTTGTCCATGTCTGTTACATCTGCACTCTCCTTTCTTATGCTGAGCTCTCTGTCTTCTTGTAGCCAGAGACACCAAATGGGGGCAATTTCAATTTTCTTTATTTGTATGAATTATGCACTCAACGCCAAACTTTGGAAATAATAGGCCAACTCACTGCTCTATATAATAAATAAAATCCAAACATAAATTTGGCTGATGAATTTATTCCCAAAAAAAAGAGAGGTTGAAGACAAGTTTCAATTTTTAACATTTATCCAAATTTCCATATGCTCTCTCTCTCTCTCTCACACACACACACAGTGAGTATGTACTTCTCTTTGACTAGCACTAGGAGCAACCAAAAGATTATAAATTATTATATGGTGCAGGTGTCTTTCTATGATTGACTAAGATCATGTAATAATTCTTAAGATCGAAATTAAAAAATTAGTTCAATATTTAGTTCCGCGTTCAAATTTCAAGGCTCGAATTTCTTACTTCTCCATTTTTCTTATTGTTAGTAAAATCTACCTCTCGTGTAGAAGTTTGAAATCTTTCGGTCCCTGAGTGCATATTTTCTCTAAATCTAAATAAACTATAACCTACTAATTTGAGTACAAGACATTGTGTCAAAAGTTTTGCTTGGCCAAAAAGCTTTCGCAATTTCGTATCTTGTCTAAAGTCTCGTGGATGGCTATAAAAGTAAAAGTAAAAGTAATTGCTTCGAAGATTACAAAAGTTGTACACATTTTCAAACCTTAGATATAGCATAGACAATTGTGTATGGTGACTCCTGAGGCCTAAAAAAGGCTTTGCTAGAAAGATAACAAATTTCATTTTGTATTAGAAAGCATATATATATAGTACTACTAGTTATTATAATTTATAACTCTAAACCTCTATTATATAAATGGTGACAACATCGATCTAAAAGGCTAGCTAAGACTATCAGTGGGTGTCCTCTCTTTTGGTGGCAAGGAGCTTCATGCATGATATGATCTGGTACCTTCTAAGTGAACTGAGAAATTGGATTATACCAATTAGAGGAAATATTTTTTTGTATATATATATATATATATATATATATATATATAGTGGGTTGTAGTTACATGGGCACTAGTTGGTACTAATGTACTCACTTAATTCTATAATTTTTTTTTTTACATATATTAAATATAATTTTTTGGGGTTTAGAACTGGAAGGACGTATTAAATTTAGAGTGATGTACCCACTTAGTTTTATAAAAAATAAATTATGATCTGAGTTTTTGCGTTCGTATCCACTTGTACAAATTTTTGACTATGCCCTTGTGTGTATATATATATATATATATATATATATATATAATGGATGGTATAGAAAGTGTCCTTTATATGTTGCAAGTTTTATACGTTGCATACTTGCATTGTCATGAAAGGTCTACTGGTGATTTGTTTAATAGCCTAAACAAGATTGAGTTACAGATAATCCACACAGAAACTCGATCTTTCTCGTCTATATATATACATATATATATGTATATATATAGTAAGCTTGTCTTTTTCAATTTTTAAGACATCAGTAGTATATATCCTGAGGCTGAGCCCTCCCCTACAAGTCTACTACCAAGTAGAAAAGTGGGGGACCAAAATTTATTGAAATGTATGTCTTTCCAAAATGTAATGCGCCTTTGATTCGAGTAGTTAATGAGGCCAGTCATGCATTGCTTCGCATAAAAGCTGTCATCAAGTAGGCAGTAGGGTGAAAATGAAAGTTGATATGTGCAAAACTGTTTTCCTTTAGTCACCACTTGCCACATCTTGAAGATTGATTTGAAATTGGAAAGATCATTATAGTATCTAATATTGTTGAGATCATATTGTCTAATCATGACATTAATTAATTGGTCTTATATATAAGAAAATTAAATAAAAATGCGAATGACTACTTTTATCATACCAAAAATAAGTACTGTAAATATTCCTTCCATAACAAACTGCATGTCCCAGAGAATTTAATACCATACTAGGTGAGAGATAGAGAAGGATGGATTTTTTTTTTTTCTTTTTCTTTTTTGAGTAGATTATTTTGAAATTCTTTTTAGTTCAGTGAAATGAAAGTTTTCAAAAAAAATTAAATCACCTTTTCTAAAGTTTGATGAAATTATAGTAAATCCCCTCTCAGTTAAAACATTTTTTTTTCAAGAATAATGCTACTCAGACAGAATTCATAGGCAGAAACTTTTACATTCACTGAATGTATGTGGTGAGTGTATGTGGTGGGGTCTACCACATACATCCAATGGATGTAAAAGTTTCTACCTAAGAATTCTGCCTGAATAGCATTACCCTTTTTTCAAATATCAAAAAATGCTCTTCCATGAGAAGAATTTATTTCTATATCCCTACAAACTACTAACCATTTTAAATGATAAATCTAATCTTATTTTTTGACCAAAAAAAAAATTAAGTAATTTATTTCATTAAATGTAAACATGAAAATTAAAAATAAACATATGTTAGTTTACCCATTATATATATATATATATATATATATATATATATGTGTGTGTGTGTGTGTGTGTGTGTGTGTGTAATACCCCGCTCCAACACATGGTATGATATTGTCCGCTTTGGGCCTGAGCCCGCACGGTTTTGCTCATGGGTTTAACCCCAAAAGGCCTCATACCATTTAAAGAGAACATACTACATATAAGCACATCCCCTTTTCCACACCCAGGCGATGTGAGATTGAGCACCCTGTACCCTGTCAGTGTGGTAGCTCAGCCCAGTGTCTGTCTTCGCACCCGCCCACTCACACCCGTCCACAAGGGTTACTACAATCCACCCCCCTACGAGGCCCGACGTCCTCGTCGGCACACTTCCGGCTGGGTTCAGGCTCTGATACCAATTGTAATACTCCGCTCCAACACATGGTATGATATTGTCCGCTTTGGGCCTGAGCCAGCACAGTTTTGCTCTTGGGTTTAACCCCAAAAGGCCTCATACCATTTGAAGAGAACATACTACATATAAGCACATCCCCTTTTTCACACCCAGGCGATGTGGGATTGAGCACCTTGTACCCTGTCAGTGTGGTAGCTCAGCCCAGTGTCTGTCTTCGCACCCGCCCACTCACACCCGTCCACAAGGGTTACTACAATATGTGCGTGTGTGTGTGTGTGTCCCTCATACTAAGCAAAGACTGCAAACTATAAGTATACACAGTTGTATTATATGGCAATTTTTCTAGTTTGTAAATTTCACAAGAGCCACATAAATCTCAAATTACAATGACAATGGTATGTGACACTACTGTATGAAGACCATTTTATTAAACTTTCTGGTTTTTTCCCCATTGAATAATGAACAATGAATTTACTGGGAAAAAAAAAAGAAGAAGAAGGAGAAGAAGGAAAATAAGGTGTAATCGCAATTCATGAAGCATAAATTCACCCCGAGCTGTTCAAATGCCAACTTGTAAAAAAGGACAAGAGAAGGGTAATCGAAAGGGCACCGATGTGGTGCCGGCCGACGATCAAGTCAGAAGTCGGAAAGGCTTTGAAAGCTGTAAAAAAACTCAAAGGTTATTAATTACGTACCTTGGTATATGGACCGTCCTGCATTTATAGTGATCAAGTGAGAATGTGTCCTAATAGAACCTTGGCTCTTCAGTTTCCCTTTTCTCACTTGGAGATAATCAATCTTGGTCAAAGCATTCTTCTTATCCACGTCACCTTAGCACTATCCTCCCACATCATACGTTTTATATTAGGAGTCAAACACCCTATCAGATGCCCCATGTTCATAAGGGTCGTTTGTCGGACATCAGGAACACTTCGACAGTCGGTGTTTAAAACAGATACTTGACCCACTAGCCTGGCCCACGGTTTGCTCCCCTTTTATTTATTTATTTATTTTGGCGGGCCCAGACTTATTCGTGTCCCAGGTGCGACCTTGGTCACGTCCAGGGCGCGGCCTTAGCTGTGTCCAGGATCCGGCCCTGTTGCGCATCCGGTATTCGTTAGTTCTTTCCTATGCGCTTGTGACCTCGTGACCATTGCTTGTATTTGTTGCTTGTGACCGTTGCTTTTTGAACGTTTGGAAAATGAACGTTCAGATTAGAACGTTGTGGCTGTTGCGCTTATATAAAGTGGGTCATACTTTCATTTCCTACCCACCTCGGATATTTGCATCTCATGCCCTATACCATCATCCATTCCTTCTCTCGTTGTTTGCACGTTATCGATCATAACTTTGACAAGCCCTCTCCAGAGACTTTCTCTCCTAGCTCTCCTCTTGTTCAAGTGTTCGATATTCCATCATGGCTGATTACAAAAAGTGTCAGGACATCGCCTCTACCATGATAGACGCTGAAGTAGAGGAGCTGGTTGTTTCTTACTCTTTTTTGGAATGGGTCGTGGCTAAAGCTCCCTTATCAGCAGAGAGGGCTTACTCTATTTGTCCGGGGAGATATGCTTCTATAAAGTTTATTTTATTTCCAGTCTTTGCTTTCCCGTTTCGAATTTTGCCAAAGAATTGCTCTAGGCGATCCACCTTTGCCCCTCTCAACTCACGTCGAACTCTTGGTGCATTATCATGGCTACCTTGGTCTTGTGGAAGTCCTACAAATTTAGTTCTCCACCAACCCTTAATGAGTTTCTCTCCTACTATACCCTTATAAAGAGTAAAGACTGGTGTCACATACAAAGCCGGTCACGTGGAGGGTGCTTGCCCAAAGGATTGGTGGTCCTTGTTACCAGCCATCAGATAAAGAATCGGAAAGAATGGTTCTTTTTTGTTTTGGGAAGCTGGGAGCTCCCTTCTATCTACATTCCCTGCTCCTGGACCAACGGGGACATGACTGGTAGGCCTTTTCTCCCTTCTATCTTTCCTTTCCTCGTTATTTTCATTTTACATGCACTTTGTTTTATGTGAATTTGTTTTTATATTTCAGCTGCTAGGGTCGAGCAACTAGTGGACCATGAGGAAGAGGATAGATCGGAGATTGTCCATGAACTTCCATTGAGGGACGCGATGGCCTTGACTTCCAATACATGGCTCAGCACATTAGGCTACGCCGCTCGTGTGATCGTAAATAGGCGAGGTACACCCTAGTGCTTTTATCCCTTCCCTTTTCTTTCCTTTACTGAGTTGTGTAACACGTATCTATGTGAAAACATGTACTGGATCGTCGTGGAGGAGGCCCGACAAAGGTATCCTTGCATTAGCAAAAGGAAAAGGTGTTGTGTCATCTTCATCTTTATCTCCTTCTACGCAGAAAAAGCAGTGAATGCCCGTGGTTGTCAAGATCGGTTTACCTACGGGCGAGGGCTTGTCGTCTCCTCCTTACATCGGGAATTCTCCCCTAACTGCGGCTCTTGCCCCTATGAACACTCCAACTCTGAACCTGTTTGGGGCACTTTCTGCCCAGCTGTCTATGGGCGGTAGCCCCCGGACCAGAGCTCTTTTGGGGTGCCGACTACATAACTTTTCGACAGCTGCAATTCCCAAGTGTCATTCTTCCCCGCTACTATTCCTACTGGGTTATTGACATCAGCTACTAGCCACACCGGATCACTCATGTCCAATACAACATTAGTTGTGAAGAGGGCTGGAGAGTTTGTTCTCCCGTGTAATCTTGAAAAGGTGACGGCCCTTGAGTCTACTACCTCTACTGAATATCTGTTGGCCAACATGGCTAAGATATGCCCCCGCCCTTGTTGCACTTGGGTGGAATGCCAATATTCCTTGCATCACAATGATCAAGCTATGAAGCTTTAATTTGAAATTGGAAAGATCATTATAGCGATCAAGCTAGCTATATAATATTGTTGACATCATATTGTCTAAGACATTAATTAATTGGTCTTATATATAAGAAAATTAAATAAAAATGTGAATGACTATTTTTATCATACCAAGAATAAGTACCGTA
Source organism: Cornus controversa (assembly GCA_026545225.1). Classification (NCBI taxonomy): domain Eukaryota; kingdom Viridiplantae; phylum Streptophyta; class Magnoliopsida; order Cornales; family Cornaceae; genus Cornus; species Cornus controversa. The sequence goes on from CM048852.1 coordinate 57,123,971, forward strand.
AATATTCCTTGCATAACAAACTGCATGTCCCAGAGAATTTAATACCATAGTAAGGAGGGAGAGAAGGATGAATTTTTTTCTCTCTCTTTTTCTTTTTTGAGTAGATTATTTTGAAATTTTTTTTAGTTCAGTGAAATGAAAGTTTTCAAAAAAAATTAAATCACCTTCCCTAAATTTTGATGAAATTATAGTAAATCCCCTCTCAGTTAAAACATTTTTTTTTTCAAATATTAAAAAAATGCTCACCGGTGAGCAAGAAATTCATCTACACTAAACACGGTAACCGTTGGATGTAATTGATATAAAAAAGGTAATTACAAAAAAAAAAAAAATTTTAACATTCACATTCAACTATTAATGTTTTGGTGTGAGCAAGAGATCATTACTTTTATATATATATATATATCCCTCGTACTAAGAAGAGACTGCATAGTACAAATATACACAGTTGTATTATCAGGCAATTTTTATAGTTTGTAAATTTCACAAGAGCCAAATAAATCTCAAATTACAATGACAATGGTATGTAACACTACTGTACGAGGGAAAAAAAAAGAAAGAAAAATAAGGTATAATCGCAATGAATAGGATGGTTGGTGTGTGATATAATGTTTTTTTTGTTTGTGCATGTGCACGAGGAAAATGACTACTCGAACCGACATAATCCGCAGAAACAGGGTTTGCTTTGAAAACATTTGTGAGTCACCCACACGCATCTACCCTACACGGCCACCCCTGACACGATGAAAGGTTGACGTTGGATTTGGGTTGCATCTATTATAAATTACTACATATTTTACAATATATATCGTTTTGCTGCTCAGCTTAAAGCTAGTGAGTTCGTGACAAATTTTACTTAATATCTTTACTGAAAAGGATATAAGATATGAGGAAGATATGATAACTTTGGACGGTATAGATTCTATAGAAGACAAATGAGAGTGTGTGTGTGTGTGTGAATATATATATATATATATATATATATATATATATATATATACACTTTAAAAATGCAATACTCCCTTACTTGAAGATGCAACATCTAGTTATTGTCAAAATTGTAAGTGTTGCACTCTCAAGTAAATATCTATTGCATTTTCGAACTGCTAGTATTGTATTGTCAAAAATAATTAATTTTTACGTGCTTGTTGCATTCTCAAAAAGACATGGTTTTAATGTGTAATAAAATATCTAAGAATGTAATTTGGGTTACTTAACCCGAATTCAACTTGAGCCAAACCTGATTTTGTGTGAATTTAGGCAATTATTTTTTATAATGAGAACTGGGTTTGGATTGAAAAATCTCAATCCGAACTTAATTAAGGTTGAATTTTAGTTGTGGTGTCAACAACTCGAACTCAAGTCAAATCTGAATTCACTTTGGAGAATTAATTTTCAAAAATATGTTTGAATTTTTTTACAAATTTGCATTAAAGTTATAATTTTTTGTACTTTTAGGAATAATCTGAAAGTAACTCAAGATCACATTAAATTTTTAGTATAGAGATTGGCTATATGGACAATCTGAATTAACTTGACTTTTTAATTTTAAAATCTCAGCCCTAATTATAAACCTAAGTTAAAAATATAAAAGATGAAATGGGATTTTGATTAGTTAGAGTTAAAAAAGATGGGATTAAATTTGATTAGGGTTGAACACTGTATATGATACCATATATATATATATATATATATATATATATATATATAAATTGCGAAAGATCACTCCGTGAAGGTAGGCGTTGAAAGTTGAAACATGTTTAAAGGGCTATAGAATAGGAATGATTAATTGTGAATTAATCATTTTTGCAAAGTTGAGATGAGCCACACACATGATGGATACCGACAAGAGGTACGAATGAATGATAGTAGCTGAATCTTATGGTGATTATTTGTGGGTTTTTTTTCTTTCTCATCAGATAATCTAAAAAATCTCAGCTGGTTGTCATTAGATCTGTGAGGGGCCTCCAAATGTGACATCTCAACAAACGCATCCCTTTTAATTAGCATTATTAGAACATGGTTGTGTAATTGAAAATGTTTATCCTTTTTATTTTTTATTTTATTTAAGTGACCACACAAATATAAGCCTCACAAGTCAGAAGAATGTTGCCTTTACAACATTAAAAATAAGAAAAATTACAAAACATTTAACTAATTCTGACTTGGGTTAAATTGAATTCAAATCGGGTAACCCATTTTAACACAATCCACTCATATTATGATACTCCAACTATAAAGAGAAAAATGTTGTTCTATATAAACTGTGTATGAATATCACCGTACTTGGTCAGACAAGGCGTTAATTGCAATTTCCATCACAAACTTAAAACTGTTTTGTAGCTGCCATGTCAACCTCTACGCTTCAATGTGTTATTTACTCTCTCGGATTTTTTCAGTCATTCTCTCCATAATTAATAGATTTAGATCATTAGTATGTAAGATAAGACAACCTCGTATTATTTATCATTTCAATTCAAATGACATCATTTTAAAACATTCTAAATCGACAATATGATAATGAAACACATATTTGGTCACAGATCTATTTTTCAACCCTTCCTTTGAAAATAGGAAGAAATAATACCAAATCTAAACAAAAGAAGGATCGTGAGATATCACATGAAGTCGATTGTCATGCTTTTTAATTTAAATTTTTGAATTTTTTTTTGGTGTTAAAAAGTGAGAACGAAATCAAATTTTATTTTTGAAAAAAAAAAACTTCTTCTTCTTGCAACTCCAGCCTCAGTACTCCACTACTCGCGAGTCGCGAGCTTTTTGTTCTTATAATCTTTCGAAGTTCGATCACGTATCTCTCTACTTTCTCTCTCTAGATCAGATTTCATTATTTCTCTCTCTTATTTGTTCTACATTACTCTGGTTCGATTATGTCCGGTGATATTTGTGTGAAAAAGCTGCCTTTGAACATCGGAAGTTGGATTGTTATAGTAGAACGTGAGTTCCGTGTTGTTTAATAACAGCGATGGTAAGGAGGATGAGGCAAAAGCGATCAACAGCCGTGGAGTAGTCGGCGACGAAGTTGCACCTTTCCGAGAATGTGATCGCCGACAATCTGTCCCGATTACCGGTGAACCATCTGCTACGTTTCAGGTGCGTTTCGAAACCGTGGTTTGCCCTAATTGACTCACCTATGTTCATAAAATTGCAATTTCACCGGTCACTTGAAAGTAGCACTAATTTGAGTCTAATTTTTAGAGATGATGAAATATATTCCGTAGACTTACGGCTTGATGGTGTCTTGGTTATAATGTCCCTAGCCGTTGTAGAATTAGATTAACCCATCATATCTGAGGATTATTCGACTTGAATAAAAGTTCCTGCAATTGTTTGATGTGTTTGCAACGTTTAATAGATGAAGCCATTGCCTTTTTCAATCCCTCGACCAAAGCAGTACAAAAATTTACCTTCAGTGCCACCTTTTACCCACATTTCACGGAATAGTGTATGATCCTTTCACTGATGATTACAACGTGGCAAGGATTGTGCAGTTCTTTGTCAAATCTAATTCCTTCAACTCCAAAGCAATGGTTTATGGTTTGAGATTGATTTTGTGGAGGTGGATTCGTGTGAACTTTGCTTATTATCTTCTACCCCGTTGGGAATTTTTGAGCTATCCTGATGTGCTTGTCAATGGTGCTTTGTGATGAAGCTGAAATTCACCTTTGGACCGGTGAAACGCAAGCCTGTTAAAATTAAAAAGACAAGAGAAGGGTAATCGAAAGAACACCGGCGTGGTGCCGATCGACTACGCCTCTGACAATTAAGTCACATAAACTTTATTCTAAGAGCAGTAGGGAAGTCATCTTGTTGCAGAACTATCATATCTTAATTTGATATGACCTGAAAGAGCAAAGGATCGTGGAATCTAGGCCTTGTTAAGCTCATTCCTGATGAATTATTGATATTTCTGTAATTGTTGCTGTTATTGATGAGGATGTCTGCTTTTCTCTTTGTTACTTTCTTGCTTAAGCAATGGATTTTCATTAAAGGCTGTTATTTGATCACGGATTGGTTGTATTTGATTGACTCCTCACGTTTTTGTGATATCAATTGAATCATATTTCTTACAATCTTTGCAATCAATGTTCATAACAAATGTGTGTTTAACTCGACCTTCTTTGGAGAAAGATTAGATCTTATTTGTAGTCATATGTTAGTCGTTGACAATTCAACGTTTCTGTTATGCTGATAGATTGCGATATATATTTTTCATTTTAATATATATGCAAGACAATGTCATCTTGACTACGTTATTTTTGTTGTTGTTGCTTGATTGTGTTGTTTCATCTGTTCATGGTTATTATATCTCTACTATTATAAATTAGGAAGCTAAAGAGGAAGTAGGAAGTTTTTACTCATTTATCATCAGTACTAGATTAATTCCAAAATCGTTTGTTATTGCAAACAAGAAGAACCAAGAAAAGAAATAGGTAACAAGGCTATGAAGAGATGGGCAGTGTGATGAACTCCTTTTGAAAACTCTACTTTAGGTTGAAAACAGTCTACTCTAATCTTAAATTTTTTTTTTTTAATTTTATTTAACATGATTTTCTATTGATTTATTACTAATGTGAAATGTGAAACCGATAAAGAGTACTTGACAGTTTTTCTTGAAGACATCAGCTAAAAATTAATTGTTAGAAGTCCCACTACTAAGTAAAAAGTGCAATATTCTACAAATGGCGGTAGTTAGTTAAATTCCATTGACATAAGTAACAGTTTTCATAATTTAATTGTTATCCAACTATACTGATCACTAGCACTACAATAGACTATAACTTTTGTTACACATTTTTTTTCTTCCATGAACACAAGTACAGTAACTAGCACTACAACAAACTTTATTCCATAAACATAAACTTGTGGCTAAAAGCACTTTTTTTGCCACTTAATTATATGTTCATTGCTTAAATGTGGTTCTTCTATTTCACATGAACATAAACTCATGGCTAAAACAGGTTTTTTTTTGCCATGAAACCACATATTCAATTGTTGTCCACGTTGACTAGTTATAAAAACAACCTTAACAAAGGTTCGTAGTTCATGCAATAACACACAAGTAATATATAGGGATTTAACATATACATTACCATTCAAATCCTTGTTTTTCACCATTTCTAGGAGATCTCCCCAGAAAACCGCCCAACTCCTGGTATCCAATGTTCTCAACAGCACCCACTGTCTTAAAAAAGAGTCGCTTCTTTATCTCCTCCACCAGAGACCGGTGCAACTGCTGGCTACGTACTTTGACAAGTCAACGGATACGAGTCATCTTTCCCTAATGATTTGAGTTGTCTGCTTTCTGAGTATCAAACGAACCGCATTGGTTGTTGCAATTCTTCCGCACTTTTTCTTCCGGACAAAACCTTGTAGATTTGTGTATCTTTGCGGTTAAGTGTGGCTCTACTCCTTTGGAACAGAATTCATAGGGATTGTCATTGCTTGAGCAATAATTTAAGTTGGAGAGCTTGTAGGAGTTTAATGAGCTTTGAGAATTTGCATCATCATTAATGAGCAAATCTTCTGCATTAATAAGGTCACACTGCTCAAATATGGACAGCAGAAATCAAATTAAAGAATATTATTCAAAGCAAGAAAATTATAATCACTACAACTGACTAGTCTAGTGAGTTATGTACTTGTATATATATTAAATTCCAGTCTCATCCCCCTTAGAATCCTATTTGACTAATTAATTAAATTCAAAGAGTGAAGTAGGCGAATTGAGATTTTGGATTGAATTAATAGCATTAAGCTTCAAAGAATTGAAATAGGTACATACCTTGAAGCCAATCATGGCCTGAAGTCGTCACATTGTTTCCATGACGAATCTCTGTTTTCTCACATGATGGGTAGAAACCTGGGAGAGAAACTTGGGAGGAAGAATAGGAGGAGAGAGAGTAGAAAGGGTGGTGGGTTCTATCGTCATCATCTTCATCATCGACATAATTGAAGCTATGTTGATGTTCGTTTTGAGGTGAGTTCCAGTCTTTCCAAGTTGGGACCAGAGTAGAAATCTCTTCATTAATCATCTTGGCAATCTCAAATGGTTCCCAATCAGTGATTTCCAATTCCTTCACCATTTCCATCGTGACATCAATGGCAGTGTCGCTCACAATGTCAAAAGGAAAGTAAACGTTTCTAGTTTGACCTACATTATGTACATTATAGTTTTCAGTTTAGAATGAGTAAAAAACAAATACAATGTGGGGAAAGGAAAAAATGAACCTTATTGTAGCTTATATGTAACTATATATATGTGTGTAGTGTGTACATGTGTTTGTTGGTTAGAATTCTTATCCTATCTAGATTGCAATGCTTATAAGTAACCCTTAACGGCAAATTGGAACACATCAGTGTCCCATTTTTCAGTTTCCACTGTCAAAACATAATAATTGAAAGTTTATCCAAATAGTGTTGTGAAATTGATAGCGATACCATGTTTGCAGGATGATATGAAATCACCTATAGTTCCTCATCCCTTAGTTTGGATGTGAAAGGTTAGTATGATTTGATCTGTATATGACACATATATGAAAACAAGAGGGTTGAGGCGCAATACCATCCTCGTCTGTGATCTTCACTCTGAGAAATATAGTATCATCTACCGGATTTATCGTCCCCGTTATCGTCATGTCTGTGCTCCTTGCAACTGAATCATCCATCAAAGATTGCATAGGAACCTCCATTCCTTTTGGAGCTGAACATTCACTTGGAACCCTGGGGACGATTGGCAATAGCTCTTCTCCAATATCAGAAGCAAGAAATGGATCCATCAAGAGCTCATGAGCTGATGGCCTCTTTGAAGCAGTCTCTAAGCACTTCCCCACAAACTGCTGCGCTTCGAGATCTTGAATCCGGTAGAACGCTTCCGGCAGCTTTCCCTAGTGGGTCAGAATTAAGGCAGCATGTGGGTCAGTTTCTGATTGTTAAAATTAAGGGTAAACACAGTGTTGAAGTGGTAAGCTAGCTTACTTACCGAAGTCACTTTCTTGTATATTTGAGCTGGGTTAGAGCATTCGTTATATGGGTACTCGGAAGTAAGCATCTCTAGCATACACATGCCGAAGGAGTATATGTCTACTAGCTCATCATACTCCTCTTCGTATAATTCTGGTGCCATGAATTCTGGTGTACCTGATGGTTCATACGAAAAGAATATCAAAGAAATAAGAAAACAAATATTTAGAATACTAGAATTTCTAACCAAGCGTTTTGGCCTCCATCCTAGCCAGGTCACTTCTGAGACTACATGCAATGTGATATATCTATGGAGGAACACAAATGGTAAGAGGGTGAGAAAGATCATTACCTATGACACTGTGGGCATGCTGCGACTCACGAAGAATGGCTGCTAGGCCTAGATCACCAATCTTGACTTGTCCAAGATGGCCATTGACGAAGATGTTATCGCACTTAAGGTCTCTATGTATCACTGGCGGATCGTGTTCATGCAGATAAGCAAGACCTCGTAGGATTTGGCGAGCCCAATTCTTAACAGCTCCAATATTAACTCTCTTGTACTTCTTTCTGTACCTGAATATATACATACAATCATAATGCATATTAAAACTACGTACACACTTCATTGAGAACCAGCCAACTCAATTTTTACATACATACATACATACATACATACATAGGTATTGATTAATTCACAAACATGAACAGTGTCTTGTGTATAAATATATATTCACAATCATGAAGTAGCATGCATGCTTATATTAGAAATGAAAATTGAATTGAATTAATGACAATGAATTTAGTTGTTTTTAGGTTGCTAATTCCATTTCCAACAATATATAAGATGAAGACAATTAAGACCAGAAGATTAGAGACATCAAAACAAAGAGATGAAATTACTAATTAAGAAATTTCCTAAGCAAGGTGACAATTAGAGAGATGGTGATTACTCTCTAAGGGTGCCAGAGGTGAACAATTCGGTGATGAAGTTGAAAGTTCTGCAATCAACGTCGATCCAAGATGCATAGTATCGAATGATGGAGTCATGGTTGAGGTTCTTGAGGAGGTGGACCTCGGAGTAAAGCCGCTGCAATTCATCAGGTGATCGGAAGACATCGTGTAATTTCACTTGGTTCCAGGCCACCTCCATTCCAAGGACCATATCAAATGCCTTGTACACTGTCTTCATTGCTCCTTTGCCAAGAACCTCTTTAAACTGCCATAAGAATTATTAATTAATGTGATGTCCCATGGGTACATGAATAAGTGTAGCCATCTTTTGATGGATCAATAAGAGCATAGATTATGTAGAAATTACTGTCTGTATCTATAGTCCTGTTTCCCTATTGATATATTTTTTTTAAAAGTGTAAAATTAATTAAATTTCTGTCTTCTTTCCTTGGATCTAGTCCTATTTCCCTATTGAATTTTTTTGAAAATTTAAAATTAATTAAATTTCTGTAATCTTTCTTTGATTTAAGAAATACTAATTATGTTTGGGAACATCAAACCGGCACTTTAAATTTGAAAATAGAAAAAAATTATTCAAACTTTGTACTAAATTTCTTTCAATTTTAAATCTAAAATGCGGATTCGGTGCCCCCATACATAATAGCATTTTTTACATAAGAAAGAAGAGAGAGAAACTTTCATTAACATTTGATTCGCACTGTTAGTAAAAAAATCAAGCTTCATTTGAAAATTTGAAGTCTAACTCCTAGACAAACGTTGAAGGGTATCTATGTGTTGCAAATGCTTCAAAGATTAATGGCTTATAGCTAGATATAAAATTCAATATTTAAAATGAAACAATTGCTTCTATATATATTGACCACTAGAGCTATACACACAATTTATTAATAGATGTTAAAATTTATTTAGTAGTGAATTTGCCTCGAGATTAATTTGAAGCGACCCTTTCAGACCAGGAACCGGTAGATACAAGAAATGAATATATATATATATATATATATATATATATATATATATATATATATATGTACTTCTTTAAATTTCACATTAACGTGTTTGAACAGATAAACAATCCTAAAGCAATAAGAACCTGCAGCAAATCATCATCACAAGTAAAAACTCCAAATTCAGAGGATATATATATCTACACACACACACACACTAGATTATATTAGAAATCTTCTAATAACTATATATATTATGCTTTATCATAAAAATTTAAAGTATAAATTAACATTGTTAATTAAAAACCAGAAACTTACACGTCCATATCGGGCAGATGAATCCATTTCAATGTATCCCAACTGCGACTTTGCTCCGTCAACAGGTTCTGCTAGCCGCGTTCTGTACATGGCTGAGCGGAAGATCGAGCACCGCGAACCCTTTTCAACCACAAGGGTCGTATTCCAAGCTATATAGCTAGCTAACTTCTTATTTATTAATACTAGCTAGGATGAAATTTTAAGTCTATATATATATATATATATATATATATATATATATATATATATATAATACTATATATGTGTATATCTTCCTTGTTTTTTGCAGGAGAGCTAGCTAGAGGTGGTACTGCTAAATGATCCGAGGCTTTCCTTCATGGTTTTCATATGAGAAAACTCCGAACAAGAGCCAGAAGAGCCTTGAGTAATCAATCCTTAGCATAATCCAACCCATTTCGACAACCTCACGTGAAAACTCGTAGTCCTGATAAATCATTTGCTCTCAAACAGAGAAAAAAAAAAGGATGTATATGTAGATTTTGTCAGCCTATCTTTGAAGAAGCTTTTTAAGCTTTTGTTGGTCTGTATTTTTGGGAGAGTGGACTTTGAGAATTGGGCTTTGTGGAGGTGGTTTTGTTTCAAAAAAGTTCAGAAATTGAAATTATCATGAGTGGGGGGAGGGCTTTGGCATGAAACTTGGCTAATTAATTCTGAATTTGAAGAATCTGTGGCCTCGTTTTGGTAGTACCATTTGTGTTTATGAGAGATATCCAAATGTGATATTTTAGAGATATAGAGAGAGAAAGATAGAGAGAGAATCTAAATGGGAAAGAAAAGCTAATTAGTAGACAGATAAGTTTGGGAGGAGAGCTATTAGTGCAAGCCAAAGGGTTAAGAATAGGTGGTGGTGAAGAGATGTACTATATAACCAAAGTATATATAAGACAGAAAACGTCCCTTTGAGGTCCCCATATAACAGAGCTGACGCATTTTGACGGAGTCTGGTTGCATTATTGTGAGGACGTTTACTTTATTATCATATATATATATATATATATGAGGTAGTCACTTTTAACCGAGTCTATCTGTTGAGAAGAATATATATATTATATATTATATATATATACTATATAGGAAGTGGATACTAGATGAGGAAGCATATTTGGGTTGACAATATGGAAGGTGGTCCACTGGAGCAAGTGTTGCACATTGTATGGCAGAAGTCTATCAATGGGGTATTTACAAAAAGTTTTGTCTCCAAATTATGGATGGCTAACTAGAAGTTGTAGATATGAATTAATATCCATTAATTTTAAAGACAAATGGAATTAGTAACTAATTATATCTTCTTCCCTTCTGAGTTTTGAGCATGTCATATGGCCCAACAACACAACTAATTGCCTACTAAGAGTCTTAGACATAGAATATATTTAAAAGAAAAAACACTAGTGTACCTGTGTTTGATTCCATTTTCCATACCAGTTTTAACTTCTTCGAAAACAAAAAAGAAAACAAAATATTTCAAAAATTAAAAGAAAGAAAGAAAAAAAAAAAGGACGACCTGTACTCCATATCATACCACAAATAGATAAATTGAGCTTTGGCCAAATTCATGAGTCTGACTGTTATAAAAAATGAAGTACATGAATCTGACTGCTACCCATGCATACATGTCACGCAACTATATGAATACTTAAATTTCATATATCTAAATTATGTATCACTTTCCTAACTACCAATTATATTTTTTGTAAATCATTTTAAAATGAAATTAATTGAATCATATAGAACCAGCCGTGCAGTTGAGCTCTCTAAAAGTCTCTCTCTCTCTCTATATATATATATGTGTGTGTGTAAAATCTAAAATATTATTACTCAACAGGTGTGTTTCACAAAAGTTCCTACCAATCACAGAATGTCATAATGGTAAATTAGTCCTTCTCTTGTGCATCTTATTTTCAAAATCATTTCTTGTTCTTTTAAATTTGAAAAAATTAATATTAAGTCATAGTTCTTCTATTGAAAGACGAACAAGTCCTATTTTTTTTTTTTTATGGCAATAAGTCTTACTTTTTTATTGAAAGACAAATAAGTCTTAAATTTTTTTTTTTAGGACCAACAAATTCTACTTTTTTTATTGAAAGACAAATAAGTCCTAAAAATTTCTTTTAAGACCAATAAGTCTACTTTTGAATATTTTTTTTTCATTTAAGTCCTAAATTACTAAATCTTCAATTTATACCCTTAATAAACTATATATACTATTTGTAATATTAGATATAAAATTTTGACTCAAATTACCCTTACAAAAGTAGACATAAAATTTTAATAAAAAGGTAAAAAATACATGTTATTAATTTTTTTTAGAATAATTAATTTTTTAATACTAAAATCATCTATTCTACAAGAGTTTTTTGAATTGAATTTAAATTAAATTAATTATTATTCAAAATTATAATTCAATATTATTAAGTAACTAATTAAAACTTAAAGGAATATATAAAAAATAGATTATATATCAATTCTTGGATACATATATAATTATAAAATTTTACTTCTATTTATTTATGGTGTAAATGAAATATGTAGTGATCTAGGACATAAATGAAAAGAAAATAAAAAATAAGACTTATTGGTCCTAAAGAAAATTTTTAAAAACTTATTTGTCTTTCAATGGAAAAAGTATGACTTATTGATGCTAAAGAAATTTTTTTAGGACTTATTTATCTTTTGATAAGAAAAGTAGGATTTAACAGTAATTTTCTCTTTAAATTTTTTATGTTAACTAAAATATATCATCAATGAAATTCTTAGTCTTTCTTTATGTTATTAATGTAGTAACCCTTGTGGACGGGTGTGAGTGGGCGGTTGCGAAGACAAACACTGGGCTGAACTACCACACTGACAGGGTATAGGGTGCTCAATCCAACATCACCTGGGTGTGGAAAAGGGGATGTGCTTATATGTAGTATGTTCTTTTCAAATAGTATGAGGCCTTTTGGGGTAAAATTCAAGAGCAAAATCGTGCGGGCTCAGGCCCAAAGGGACAATATCATACCATGTGTTGGAGCGGGATATTACAGTTGGTATTAGAGCCTGAACCCAGTCGGAAGTGTGCCGACGAGAGCGTCGGGGGGTGGATTATAGTAACCCTTATGGACAGGTGTGAGTGGGCGGGTGCGAAGATAGACACTGGGCTGAGCTACCACATTGACAGGGTACAGGGTGCTTAATCCCACATCGCCTGGGTGTGGAAAAGGGGATGTGCTTATATGTAGTATGTTCTCTTCAAATGGTATGAGGCATTTTGGGGTAAAATCCAAGAGCAAAATCGTGCGGGCTCAAGCCCAAAATGGACAATATTATATCATATGTTGGAGCGGGGTATTACAGTTGATATCAGAGTCTGAACCCAGCCGGAAGTGTGCCGACGAGGGCGTTGGGCCTCGTAGGGGGTGGATTGTAGTAAACGTTGTGGACGGGTGTGAGTGGGCGGGTGCGAAGATAGACACTGGGCTGAGCTACCACACTGACAGAGTACAGGGTGCTCAATCCCACATCGCCTGGGTGCAGAGAAGGGGATGTGCTTATATGTAGTATGTTCTCTTCAAATGGTATGAGGCCTTTTGGGGTAAAACCCAAGAGCAAAATCGTGCGGGCTCAGGTCCAAAGCGGACAATATCATACCATGTGTTGGAGCGGGGTATTACAATTAATCTCTTAAATAACTTCATTGTTTTATTTATTTTTAATTTAATTGTAAGACTTACGATTTGTTCAGTGGTGGACGTTTGAAATTTGATAGATGGAGATTTTGGTTGAGAAATTGATATTGTAGTAACCTTTGTGGACAGGTGCGAAGATAGACATTGGGTTGAGCTACCACACTGACAGGGTACAGGGTGCTCAATCCCACATCGCCTGGGTGTGGAAAAGGGGATGTGCTTATATGTAGTATGTTCTCTTCAAATGATATGAGGCCTTTTGGGGTAAAATCCAAGAGCAAAACCGTGCGGGCTCAGGCCTAAAGCGGACAATATCATACCATGTGTTGGAGCGGGGTATTACAGTTGGTATCAGAGCCTGAACCCAGCCGGAAGTGTGCCGACGAGGACTTCGGGCCTCGTAGGGGGTGGATTGTAGTAACCCTTGTGGACGGGTGTGAGTGGGCGGGTGAGAAGATAGACACTAGGCTGAGCTACCACACTGACAGGGTACAGGGTGCTCAATCTCACATCGCCTGGGTGTGGAAAAGGGATGTGCTTATATGTAGTATGTTCTCTTCAAATGGTATGAGGCCTTTTGGGGTAAAACTCAAGAGCAAAACCGTGCGGGCTCAGGCCTAAAGCGGACAATATCATACCATGTGTTGGAGCGGGGTATTACAGATATGATTTCCCTCACCTAATTAATCATACCTAAATTCAATTTCTTAATCATAAGGAGCATAATTCACATGGGTGGTATGTTAGAAAAAAAATCTTTGGTGAAAATCATCACCTAAAATCAAGAATGAATTAACAAATAAGCGGAAGCGTATCTGAATCTATATCTACCAATTGTTCTCTAGAGTTATGCGGTTGGCCTTCCAGATCAACACGTTTCCCTTAGATAGAGTTATGCAGTTGGCCTTCCAGATCAACACCATATAATCTGGGGACCATAACCACCATATATATAACTACCCTGTTATCTTTTGGTATTTCTATTTCAGCCCATCATAAAAATATAAATTACCCTTTAGTCTCTACACATTAAAGGTCCACACTCTATCAGATACATTAAAGCCCAAATTACCGAAAACTTAACAGATCACTTTTATTTAGGCTTAAACTTATTTGACAGTCTGCAACACAATTATTCACATATATGCCCAATGTTGGATTAATAATCCAACAATCTCCCACTTGGGGTATATGTGTAACTTTATAATTATGCTTTACAAAAATAACTGAACGAGCTCAACTTTGCTGTCATTACCAAAATGTATATATAACCAATTCGATTTATCAATCATACCAACATAAGATCAAAGCGACCTTAGTTACAGCTGTCGTAACTTAACCCATCAATGGTCATGTATGTTGATACAACTGAATGACAGTGATTATGATGTGGATGTGTAGCATAAAAATTTCATACAATGTGATCTTAACATGCCTATTTCCAACTGGTCCACCCTTAAACCTTAGTGAGATCAAATCATACTAAAATTAGAGTGTAAATAAATCAAAACTTTATTTCTGCAGAAAATAACCTCAAAATATCCATAAATTGAAATAACTGTAAAATGTCTATATCATAAAAGCATCTAAAATTACAAACTCCCACTAAAACTGAAAATCATCAATTAACATGACACCTATACGAGCAATGTGTTCATGAAACACTTGGGTGACAATCCCTTAGTAAGCGGATCTGCAATCATGGAGTTTGTTCCGATGTGCTCTATAGACAATTGTCCACTCTGAACTTTTTCTTTAGCAACTAAAAACTTGATGTCTAAATGTTTCGACTTCGACGAGCTCCTGTTGTTGTTGGAATACAGAACTAATGACTTATTGTCACAAAATAACTTGAGTGCTCTTTTAATACCGTCCACTATGCGTAGTCCTGTTACAAAATTTCGCAGCCATACTCCGTGATTGGATGCCTCATAATATGCCATAAACTCTGCTGCCATGGTAGAAGAGGTTATAAATGACTATTTAGCACTCTTCCAAGAGACAGCACCTTCAGCTAGCAGATAGATATAGTCCAATGTAGATTTCATACTATCTTGGCATCTAGCAAAATCGGAGTCGGTATACCCAACGATCTCAAGTTGATCCAACCTCCAATATGTGAACATGTAGTCTTTTGTTCTCTGTAAGTACCGCAAGACCTGTTTAGCTGCTTTCCAATGGTATACTCCTAGATTGCTTAAATATCTACCCAATATCCTAGTAACATACACAATATCCGAATGCGTACAAACCTGAGCATACATTAGACTCCCTACTGTTGAGGCATAAGGAATCTTCTGCATTTCATTTTCCTCAAAATCATTCTTAGGGCATTGATTAAGACGAAACTTGTCTCCCTTAGCCACAGGGGTATCACCTGGTTTGCAATCCTGCATGTCATATCTCTTAAGAACTTTTTCGATATAACTCTTTTGTGACAATCCAAGAATTCTCTGAGAGCAATCCTGGTGTATCTGAATGTCTAATACAAAAGAGGCGTCACCAAGATCTTTCATCTCAAAATTCTTAGTTAGAAATCTCTTGGTTACGTGCAATAAGCCTATATCGTTGCTGACAAGCAAGATGTCATCGACATATAAAATCAGAAAAATATGTTTGCTCCTACAGAACTTATGGTATATACAATTATTAACCAAATTCATCTCAAAACCAAATGAGATGATCACTTAATGAAACTTGAAATATCATTGTCGAGATGTTTGTTTGAGTCCATAAATGGATTTTTTAAGTTTGCAAAGTATATTCTTTGGGTCTCCCGACACAAAGTTTTCTGGTTGCACTATGTAGATCGTCTCATCAATGTTACCATTGAGAAACGCTATTTTCACATCCATTTGATATAACTCAAGATTGAAATGCGTCACTAATGTTATTATAATCCTGAAAAAGTCTTTCAAAGAAATCAAAGAGAAAGTATCTTTATAGTCGATGCCTTCTTTCTATGTAAAGCCTTTTACAATAAGACGTGTCTTGTATCTTTTCACATCACCTTTTGAATCCCTCTTGGTCTTAAATATCCATTTTCAACCAATGGGATTCGCACTTTCTGGCAATGGGACAAGATCCCACATGCCATTGTCCTTCATGGACTTAATCTCCTCATTCATAGTATTAATCCACTTTTAAGAGTTAGAACTTTTCATGACTTGACGAAAGTTGATAGGATCATCTTCCATCACTCCAATATCTACCTCATGTTCTTGAAGAAATACAATGTAGTCATCTGACGCTGTACTTCTTCTTTCTATAGTGGATCTCCTTAATGGCATAGGTGTTTGAGGTGCTAGAGCTTGTTCTTCTGGAACAATTTCTTGAATGGGAGGTTCTCCGACATTTTCTTAATTTGTTGTATCTTAAACAAGGTCAATAATGGAATCCTGATCAATGCCAATAACACCTGTGGGAATATCAACATATTCATCTTCAAAGACAAAGTCCCTAACTGTGTCTCCTCCCGCAAGCTCGACATCTTAAAAGAATCGGGCATTTTCTGACTCGAAAATCGACGTAGTCGTGGGATCATAAAACTTGTACCCCCTGGATCTTTTAGACTATCCAATAAAATAGCAACTCACTGTCCTTGAGTCCAGTTTCTTTTTATTAGGCCCATAAGACCTTGCCTCAGCTGGACATCCCCAAACATGCAAGTGCTTTAGACTAAACTTCTTACCCGTCCAAAGTTCGTAAAGGGTTTTGGCAGTGGCTTTAGTTAGAACTCTATTAAGGCCCTATTTAGATTGGCTTTTCAAATGCTGCTTTTGGCTTTTTGGGTCAAGAAGTTGTTTTAAACTGTGTTTGCCTAATTTTTATAGAAGAGCTTCGGTTCTTAGAAGAGCATTTTGGAAGAAGCTAGGGACCTCCAGCTTCCTAAAATGATCTTTTTTTAAGACACGGGAAGCCGTTTATATTTTAATGATACTTTCAAAATGGCAAACGTACCCTTTTTGTTTAGGGTGTGAAAAAATTAAATTATAACCTATGTCATTATAAAAATTGTTTCTCTTCTAAACCTTAGCGTAATCTGGTTTTGGACAATTCAAACGACAAGTTCTATACTGTATCATCATCTTTGGCAAATTATCCTCTTTCATTTTCATTGTATCCGGTAAGTAATGTAATTTCTCTTCTGTAAGTGTGCAATGTAACTAATTTAGTTTGGAGACCTAGAAAAATTATATTTTGATATTTGTTTATATAATGCATTATTAAGATTAACATATGTTCTGTCAGAGATAAAAGATGGAATAGTTATGAATATTCATGTATTAAATATATATATATGTGTGTGTGTGTGTGTGTGTGTGTGTGTGTGTGTGTGTGTGTAATGATTTACTGTTGAGTTGGGATGGTGGGATATACGCATATGAAATTTTATTTTTTTTAGCCTAACAATTTTGCTTCCACATTATGCAAGCATCAGTAGTTATCTTTTTCTTGTAAAAGGAAGATCAAATACGTTATATGGAGACACCTAAAACATGTCATCTATATTATTCTTAATTAATTGAGACCTTACTGCCCCCATTCGTACATTGAGTGAATCAACTAATCAATTTCGACTCTTCTTGTGCCATGTACGTTGGTTGAAGTGAGTGAGTGAGTTGAGAAGAGTTTATAAATTAATTCTATTGTATAATGCTTATAACATGGTTTCTTTTGCTATGAAATTTTAAAACAGAGCTAACAGAAATACATACAATTTATTCTATTGTTGTATACTCCTATTAAATGTTGATAACAACATTACTGGTCATATAGTGTTGCTATTCAAAAAACCTATTTTTAATTTTTTTAAATCAGTTTTAGTAAAACTGGTGTGAACAACAATTTTCTTACTATCAAATCCCATGTTCATATGTGTGGATGAGTATTGTGTGTTGTTGTTAATAAAAAATAATTTACAATGTGACACCTATGTTTGACAAAAATTTAGTCTTGCTTAAATTATATATATATATATATATATATATATATATATATATATATATATATACACACACACACACACACACACACACAAAACATTAAAACCAATAATAGAGTGAATAAACATTATGCAAGGCAACTTAGAATTCATGAGAGTTATTCGAAGAGCCTGATATTTCGGCCACAAGTGATAATACTCTTGAGATGGGAGTTATTCGGGATAGAATTGATATGGTGCTGATGCTTAGATAAATATTTTTTTTATGGCATGTTGAATTAAATTTGATGACTTTTTTAAAGCACAAAATATTTTGCTTTTATTATATGACATGTTGGATTAAATTTGACTATATATTAGAAACTTTTTTAAAGTACAAAATATTTTGCTTTTATTATATGACATGTTAGATTAAATTTGACTATATATTGATAACTTTTTTTAAACACAATGTATTTTGTTTTTATATATGGCATGTTGAATTAAATTTGATTATATTGAATTATTTTTTTGCATGTGTTAGTAATTGGTTATAAAAAACAGATTAATTGCTTTATGTTACCAAATAGTTAAAAATATATATTTCATTGAAGGAAAAAATAGGTATTTTAGTATTAGAAGTGCTTAGGCAAATATTTTGCCAAACAGACAAAAAAACTCTTCTGACATTAAAAGCTCTTCAATAATACAGTTTCCAAACACTCACCAATAAGTCAAATAGAAGTAATGGCTTCTGCTTCTCTTTTTCTTTAGTATAAAAGCAGAAGCAGAAGTTATGCCAAACAGGGCCTAAGGATATATATTGCAGTCTTAAGTGCTTCTCCCCAGAGTGATTCTGGTAAGGTAGAATGACTAATCATACTCCTCACCATGTTCTTAAGGGTTTGATTTTGTCTTTCAACAACACCATTCATAGTGGGCGAACCTGACAAAATGTACTGTAGGACGATGCCGCATTCCTCTAGGAACTTAGCAAATGGTCCTGGACATTGTTCACCTGAACCGTCATATCTGCCATAGTACTCACCACCATGATCAGATCTGACGCTTTTAATCCTTTAGCTGAGTTTGTTCTCAACTTCAACCTTATAATTTTTGGACATATCCAGCGACTATGACTTTTCATGAATGAGATATATATAGCCATATCTGGAAAAATCGTTTATGAACATTATAAAGTATTGTTGACCATTCCAAGCAACCGTAGAAAATGACCCACAAATATCTGTATGTATAAGTTCTAAGACGTCCAAAGTCCTGTTGGTTTCAAATCTCATTTTGTTGGTTTGTTTTCCCTTTATATAATTGATGCAGACATCAAAATCTTTGAAATCTAAGGGATCGAGAATTTCATCTAACACAAGTCTCTTTATTCTCCGTCTGGAGATATAACCTAATCTCTTGTGCCATAATGCAATCGAATTCTCACTGGTTAATTTTCTCTTGGTACCTTGTGTACTTAAATGCATGGATTCATTAAATGAAGCAATTGTATCAATCAAATAAAGATTATCGAAGAGCCGGAATCAACTAATTTTGAATTATGAAACAAACTAAATTTTTCATTCCCAAATGAACGAGAATAATCAGATTTGTCCAAAGCAGAAATAGAAATCAAATTTCATCTAAAAGACAGTACAATAAAAGTCTCATCAAGATTCAAATAAAATTCAGTCTTTAACAATAATCTAAATTTTCTTATTGCCTCAACTTGAACCGTCTTGTCATCACCCACATAGATGTATCTTTCAGCATCACTTGACTTTCGGCAACTCAGGCAACCCTGCATAGACACATTGATGTGAGTTGTTGCACCAGAATCTATCCACCACGTGTGTCTTGGTACCGAAGTTAAATTAACCTCAGAACAAACCAAATTAAGAAGCATACCTTTCTTAGCACGTCATGCGTGATAGTTGTGAATGTACACAAACTTAGAATATGTGCAAATTGTTTTTTTTCTATTCACTTTTGCACAATTCCTATATATTGTGCTCCCATGCTTATTCACTTTATTTGGATAATCGTGTTTTTTTTTTGGTGTGGAGCTCACTTTTTCTCTCTTTTAAATTGATATAATCTAAGAATCACATATACTTTTAGAAGAGTAACGTACCTGATTGGATACCAATATTTCTCGTATACTTGCAAATATGTGTCCAATACTTTCTAAATGTATTCGTAACTTTAAAATATATATTTTTATTTCTAACACGTATCTGATACTTCTTAGATACTTCGACCATGTATATGATATTTCTCTGATACTTCAGAACACATTTCTAACAAGTTTTAAACATTAAAATGTAGTTTTTCTAAAAATAATATCATATTATAATTGTTAAGAAAAGTTTAAGTTTTTTTATTTAGAAGAGTTGAAATATATATATCATAATTTAGTACAAAATTTATCCATGCAAATTATGTAATATGATTCTTAACTCTTATTTGTTTGTTAATCATATAGTTTTATAAAGAAATGTTAATAACTCTATTTTTTTGTATATATATAAATATAATTTGTTAATTTTATATTGTCGTATCCTATCGTACATGTATTCTTTTTTTTTTTGAATTTGTCCGGATCGCATGTGTGAGTATTGTGGACTCTCAAATGCAATACAACACTATGTGATGTTATCTGAGCTCATATATCCACATTATTTTTTTTACACTTCGAGTACTTTTTTAAAAAAAGAATAGAAAATAAGTATCTCACCATTGAGGGTTCACAATACTTGCGCATGTGCAAGTATTGTGGACTCTGAGATGTAGTATAACCTAAGAAGCACGAACACAAACACGGGATACGGGTACGACACGATACGGATATGGCGATACGGGAAATCTCAAAAAAGTAGGATACGGACACGGCAAGGATACGTCAAATAAATAAATAAATAAAAATATAATATTATACATAAAATATTAAGTGTTATTCTTCAACCATAAAATAAATGTATTTAAAACTATTTTTGATTTATTATAAAATAATTCTTATTTTCTAACCTATAAGGTTTTTAATATTACATCTCAACCCCATTTTATATAACAAAAAATTATAAATTTGTCCCAAAAAGTATCCTAAATGTATCCTTCCCGTATCCCAGCCGTATCCTTCCCGTATCCTAACCGTATTCTTCCCGTATCACAGCCGTATCCGATATTCAAAAAATAATTTTAAAAAATTAAATACTTCTTAGCCGTATCGGACACGTATTCGGCCGTATCCGTATCGAATACGTGTCCGATACGGCCACGACTATACAAATGGCGTATCTGTGCTTCCCTGAGTACAACACAGGTTTTGTCTGGGCTCATATAAGCATACTATTTTTTTAGACTTATAATACTTTTTTTAAAAAAGAATAAAAAGAAGTAACTCAACTTTCTTCAAAAGTATTCAAAAACTCCATAATTATTCTAAAACGACTCTCATTTTTCACTAGTCATTTCTTATTTAAAAATTGTACAATCACAATATTACAAAACAGCTTTTAAGTTGGCTGAACATCAAAACACAATTGTTTAATCAAGACAACAAAAGAAAAAAAAAAAAAGAGATTTGGTGAGGGGACAATTAACATGAAGGTTTGGTGTGAATTGTGAAAAGAATTAACCGAGCTTATTGAGCTAGATAAGCATGGAGACACAAATGTACTCTTAGATTATATATGGTTTTTTAAATCACATAAATTTTATACACTTTCTCTTAAATTATCTAGAATTAGAATTTTTTGTCTTCTAAATTTACTTAACCTCCACAATTATATTTTTATAAATAGACTTCTATATATTATTCGTAATATCAATTCAAATCAATAAAATTTTTCCTATATTTCTAAATTAATGGATTGACAAATTCTCTGCGTAATGTAACCTAACTGAATTTTGATTAGTATAGAATGGGTAAACATATATAAGAACTTTAATTTAGATGAGCATCCAAACCTTACATGGCAGTCGTTGATTGCTTCGATTTTTGTGACGTAAAAATGTTCAGTGATTGTGGTATTCAGCCAATGGATCATTCCCTCTTAAGGTGTTCGTGGAACGCAACGTGTGACAATATTTTAGAATGTCTATATGCATAACTAATATTTTAATTAGATGACCTGCTCCATCTTATGTGATTCAATCAACTTCATTTCAAAATGATTGATATATATATTTTTTTTTTGGTAGTTATGAAAGGGAAATTAACATATAATTTTGGATATATTAAGAAAAATTATTCATCCTGTAGCTTGACATATTCAATTATTGTCAGATTAACAAAAGTGGCCGAAGCTCAAGTCTTCTGTGTGTATAATATATCAGGTTGAGTCGTCATCCTTTTCTTTTTAATTTTTTTTTCTTTTTTCTTTTATTCTTTTTCTGGACATTTAGATAGTAAACTCTTGTTGAGGTCACACAATTAGGACGTCGTCAGCTTTCAATAATTTAATTGTTGAATTATTATTATTTAAGTATTAATTGAAAGAATTAGGTGCAAATTTAGCTCCCATCTTTTGGGTTTGATTCTAAAACCAACTTTACCTTACTCTTATGTTGTGTTTGGTATGCAGGAATAGATTGGAATAGAATACCCATTTCAACCAATCATTTGTTTAGTATGAATTTTAAGGTAACAATGGTCATTCTCTTGTAATGAAAATTCATTCACATTAATGAAAATCTATTTCATAATTAAATCAATGAAATGACATTTCATTCCCAATAAAATTAAAATATATATATATATATATATATATATTACCAAAAAAAATCCTTCACTTCCACCACTACCACCACCACTTCTACCACTACACCAGCTCTACTATCACTGCCGTCTACACCACCACCACCACCACCTCCACATTGTCACCTTCTTACTCCACCACATCGCCACCTCTATATCGTCACCTTCCTCCGCCGCCGCTGCCACATTGCAATGCCTCCACCTTCACTACCACTTTCTTCCACCATCACACCACCACCTCCACAGCCACCCCCACACCACTAGCACCACCTCCACTCCCACCACCTCCACATCGCCACCTTCCTCTACCCCCCACCCCACCACCACACTGTCGCCCCCTCCCCCCTCCACCCGCCACCACCTCCACATCATCACATTCCTCCACCGCCACACATTTGTTAGTTTAATTTATTTGTCAATAGGAATGGTATTTTAAAGAGTTTGATTTAAATTTATTTCATTCCCACCTCATTTCATATTTGCAACCAAACAATAGAATAAGGATGACCATTCCATTCTATTCTCATTCTCATTCCACTCCCACATGTATTATATTCCATTCCTGTGTACCAAACACAATATTAAGGTTACGTTTCATATGCAGGAATGGAATGAAATGCAAGTGAGAATGAGAATGAAATGTAATGGTCATTCTCATTCTGCTGTTTGGTTGCAAAAATAAAAATACGTAGGAATGGAATGAAGATCAAATTGAATTATCCAAAATATCCCTCTCTATGACAAATAAATTAAACTAACAAAATAAAATTTTTCTATAATTTTTTAAAAAGAAATAATGGTGTTGGGATAAGATGGCGGTGACAGCGGCAGTGGAAAGTGGTGGTGGTAGTAGTGGAAGACGGTGGGGATGGAAAGTTGTGGTGGTGGAAGTGGTAAAAGGCGATGGTGGAAAACAACAGTAGTGTATATGGTGGTGGTGGAAGGCAATGATGATGGTAAAAGGCAGTGAAAGTGGTGGAGGGCAGCGACAATGGTGAAAAATGGTGACAATGGTGTATGTGGTTAAAAGCCTGAGTCCGAATAAATTGAACATCTTTTTACTATAAAATTTCAAAACCCTGTTTCGATCTTTTTTATCTTCAACACTTGCACCAACAAAAGCCAATTAAGTCAATTGTGGAGGTTTGAAAGGAAAATCACTTAGTTAGAAGCCAAAAGATTAACTTATTCTCACAGTTAATTAAAATATCACAAAGGGAAAAGAGAATAAAAGGACAAAACGGGAAAGAAAAAGAGCTAGAAAAAGGAGAGATCTGATTGGGGCCTTGATAATCTATTATGTCAGGCCAGTGCCCTATCCATTTATAATAGTCTGAGCACATTCCTGGCACAAGGGAGTCACCAATACTAACATTCCTTTTCTATGTCTAATGTCTCGGTCCCCTGGTTTTTTTTGTGTCACGGGAGTTACTCATTTTCACCTCCATTCCACCTAGACGAGCCTCTCATTCAAGCCTATCATGCCACCCTTTTACTCATTTTTTCTGTACCAGAATATGACAAAGTGTGCTTGTGACACTCACTATAGCTATGTCTGGGATGACATCATTGTGCGCCATGATGCCACCCCTCCTTTCCTGCACCTAGACTTTAGAGTAATTTCTTATGATGTTTATTTGAATGTGTCGCAGTACACATTCTTGAACTTGTGATTGCCAATTGTTCGGGTGGGACTGTAGCATTAGTTGACCCCTCATAATAACTGTGGTAAACAAATTAAGTATTTGCTTTACCAAAGTTAGGTACAAGTGTCTTCCACACTATGGTTGCCTACCGCAAAAGATCATTCTTTTACATTTATTGACTTTTCACAACTCCGTATTATGCCGAAAACACATTATTTTTAACTATACACATTTTTTCTTCCATCATTAAGTATTCCATTTGAAATATAACGCGAGACATTATGCTTGGATATAACTGCATTGATTAGGCATGCTCTGTAAGAGGAGTACGTCTATAATATACCCAGTGTAAAAACACCGGATAAATTTGAACGGTGCGTGTACAACACACGCTACGATTCAGATTAAGTTAGTGTATTTACACCAAATGTATTGTAGATCTTTTCTTGCAAGAGATGCTTCTGTACTATCACGTACACATGCCCCCATATCCTACGCGGGCCATTGGCTCACACATAGGTACTCATGAAATACCTGCATCTCATGGAATACCTGCATGGCCATAATACTGCATGAAAAAGTGGTGACGCTGGGTGCCTAATGTTAATAAGCAATAGAACAAGTATTCATAGGTATTGGTACGTGAATATCACTAGTACTTGTATTGTAGTTCATAATAATGTTTAGTGGCAATACCCTCACACATGAAGATACCCGTGCATGACAATGCGCGTGAGGGATACTTGCGGTGGTAATACTGTTTATTCCGCGCCGAGGACACTCCCGCACCGCATGTTTGTATTGGTAATGCGCGCATGGATTGTACCCGCGCGCGCTAGTGAGGCGCGACACACTAGAAAAAGTTCCACCAAACTCGGTATCTTGTAGCCAAAACTAATTAACTATATTATATATATAGATATACACTAGGCTTATCAGCCAAAGATATTTCATACCTGCACCCCAATTAACTATTGCAGAAGAACAACGTGAACCCATGTATTAACAATATACCCCAATTAACTATTGCACCAGAACAATGTGAACCCATGTCTTAACAACATTTCTTGGCAGATGCTCCTTGAAGTGTCTATGTATATTGATAACTAAACAAAAGGATATCGTAATCAATTGGGCTAATCCTCTGGTACACCATTACTTAATTCGAAACTTGACCAAAGGATTTTAACCGTTTGTCCACCTAATACAATCATTTTAAAGCCCAGTATATCAAATTTATATTTTCATCAGGAAAATAAGGCTCTTCTGATAACTTCCTAATATAAAAAGGAATTTATTGATAAGATCTTTGTAAAAGGAATTTTGTCAGAAAGAATTTAGGAGAAAAAAGGCGTTTGGCTAGTGCATTTTTTAAATATACTTTAACTTTTAAATTATTTTTTATTGATAATATTATTCCTTATCCTTAACAACGATTACAACCCTTAAAAAACATGAAGTCGACAATAGAAGAAAGTTGTGGTGGCGGTGCTGGTGGAGGTAGTGGTGGTGGAGGTGGTGGGGAAGGTGGTGCTGGTGGAGGTGGTGGGGAAGGTGGTGTTGGTGGAGGTAGTGGTGGCGGTGGCAGTGGAGGTGGCGGTAGTGGTGGTGGTGGAGGAACGAGGGACCAAAAGAAAATATAGCACAATCTTGTTAATATATAAGAAGTATATAGACAAATTAGTAAAATAACAAATTTATTTCAAAAGAAAATTTAGTTTCCTAAAAAGAGGTTCTAAAAACAACATTTTTTTACTTCTCTGAAATGAGTTTTCCGACTATTGGCTTATTCAAAAAGGTCTTTACATATACGTAACCAAACGTTATTTTTTTTTTAAAAATAACTTTTGATACCTGAAATGAGTTTTTAAGATCTCAGAAAGCTCTCCCAAACAGACACTAAGTTATTAGTGGTACTTGGAAGACGGAGAGAAATTTCATTTACGAAATTAATAAACATAATTTAAATTTTTTGAAATCTTCTGAAAATGGTCTGGCTCAGGTAAGGATACAAACTGGAAACGGCATAATTGTCATTCAAGCTTGGGCTTGGGCTTGGGCTTGGGCTTGAGCCTGCACTAAAGTAATCTTTTCATTAAAGAATGTATTTTGGTCTAAAATTGCCTCTTTTATCTATCGTTTGGGCCTTGGGCTCTCAATAATTTGATGGCCCAAGTCTTTAAACCAACCCTTACTCAATACAATCGTTTTGAATTTCCAAAAAAAAAATAAAAAATAGGAAATATAAGAATCATGTAAAGGCCAACAAATTATTGTTAGCATCAAACCATAGCGGTTGGTCCAACACAGCATCAATAACACAAAATCAATTTGATTTTATGAAATATTAACGTGGGCATTTACTATTTAAATATAAGAAAATAATTTCATCACTGGTTCAATAATTTCATCAACTGTTCAAAGATAATATTTTTAAATTACTAATAAGTACCGTCTCAGATGATAACATGATCTCTTCTTTGAAAGAAAGATTTGAGTGTTCGTTCCAAATTAGCTTGTCTAAGTGTGAAAGAAAAAAGAGTTGAAATTACACCCAACTATTTAACTGTCATTTTAAAATCAAATACTACGAAATACAAGCATGTCTACCCACTTGTAACTTTGCTAATGAATGAAGTGCCAAAATGGAGTTTACCACACGTCTTGCCATGCTACAATATTAGCTTCTTGCTAGAGGTCCGGTGTTCACACTAGTTTTCCAAAAACTTCCATGTAACTCTTATTTTCAGGAATTTTCACGTTCTACGTCTTCGACCTCAATATATAAAGCAAAACAAATATATATCTATATTATATTTGAGTTTGGAAAATGTCTTTGTCTATGCTTTAAAGTTATTTTAGTTAACCATCTAACGCTCACGATTCTTAGAGCATTAATAGTGTTATAGGCGTAAACATACTCTAGTATATATATATATATATAAACTTAATTTTTATTGTGAAATGCTATCTTACACGGTATTCTTAAAAAAGAAAGGGGAGAACGCATTAATCAACAACTCTTTATCTCTTTTAAAAAGTATCAATTTTACTACAATTAAGAAGAAATGAAAGACTTACAGTTTCCGAAAATACCACATCAACGTCAATATTCCGAAATATAGTATACTTTCTTCTTTCCAACTGCCTAATTAATTAGATTACTTAAAATGGAATAGTCATGAAGATATTTGTTTAGTTTCTTACTAATCTCATAGTCTTCATTTTTTTTCCTCTTTATATACAACCCACTTGGCTTGTTGTTAGCATCCTCCTGTATATAAAATGGTTAAGTTTCTTCGCAATGATAAATTTAATTAATAATTATTAGGTCTTCTTGGCACTAAAATTTTAGCAGATTTTATTAATGTCTTTGGTGACATACGAGACCACTTAAATGGTTAAATAAATCAGATCTCAGCCTACTTGGGGGGTCAGTAGCTTCTCCTAAAAATAAGGGTTGGTTGAAATAATGTGTCATTAAGTGGATGTGCATGAGCTTTTGGGAGATGGGTATGGGGCCTATGGGCTGCCACATAATTGAGGATACAAGCCATTCTTTTGACCCAGAAAAGTGCCACTTGGTCAGCTCAACAAATCCAGTGACCCCATCCATGCTATATATATATACCACAAAACAAACGAGAGATTATTAGGTACTTGTCGAAATATTCGTTTTGTAAGAAACGTGTTACATGCACGTATATGTATTATTATTTTTTATTTTAATACTTGTTATAATCACTTGTTATTATTAAGGATAATACTTATCTATTCACCGGCAAACATACTCGATTAGGTAGCTACATGCCTGTGTATCTCTAAATAATGAAAATTCCTAGACTGTGAAGGTCAGCTTCAAGTCAAATAGATTCCTTATTTTCTTTTAATAAGAGAATTCTTACCTCAACCTCACTCAAGGGATAAAAAGGGGCGATGAGCTCAGTGGAGGAGAAGCGGTGATGTGTTCCAATAAAAAATGAACACATCATCTTTAATTACAAAATTAAATTTAAAATGCAATAAATAAGTATAATAAATGAGACCTCATTTATTATATTTATTTATTATACTTTAAAATTTATGTGTTCATTTTTTATTGAAACACATCAACGATCAGGAGGGTTCATGTACACATTGATAAATAGGTTAGAATTGTTCTATTATTAATCAGAATAAGTAAACTTGAGACTACTAATAATTTCTTTTTATAAGGTAATCGGTTGCCATAATCAAAATTTTAATTTATTTTCCCACCCTTATCTGAAAAACAGGGGACAGAACAGTCAAACTACTGCGAAAGATTCACCATCTTTATCGCCAATTGTTGTTGCTCTTCCTACACTCAATCCAGTTTACCAAGAAAGAGAGAATCTCCCCCAACTACACATAAAATAATTGTACAACATATGCACACTGTTACTTACCATATACTTGTATATATATGGAAAATGACACACGTCACGCACACATTCATATGGATACACAGAGTGTATGAAAAGAGAGAGGGTCTTTGAAAGCTTTTGGCAAGGAATCATAGCCTCATAGGAAATTGTCTTAGAGAGAGATAGATGGGGGATTGTAAGACGAAGTTATGTTCATGGTGGTCATCATCATCATCATCATCATCATCTCCAAAGCTTCTGTGTTTCATAATTCCATTGATTGCGGTGTCTGGATTTGCGGCTTTATTGGGTCCAAAAACCTCCAGTTGGGTATCTATTTCTCACAACCCTGCCTGGCTTTGGAGGTCTTCAAAGACCTCTCCTTTATCTTCTGCAACCACTCATTCAGCCCCGAACACGACTAATAATATTCCATCAGCAAACCAAAACGAGACACATCAGGATTTGCAGTCCAGAGTGGTCGGTGGCAATCACATAGAAGAAGCTCTGTCAAATGACTCTGTTATTAACCAGTCTGCTTCACCACCCCTTTCCATAGAAGCCAGAGATACTCAACAACAAGTAAGTAAGACACCTTGTTTGTACGTTTCTATATATATATATATATATATATATATATATGTGTGTGTGTGTGTGTGTGTGTGTGTGTGTGTGTGTGTATAAGATAATTTGATTATTGTTCTCGCTCTGTTTTTTCTCTTCGGTTATTGTTAATATGGTTTATTAATTGTGATTAGTGGTAATTCATTTATATGACGGAGCTCTTAATTCTTAGTATTAGCATTTTTATGTGTTATACAACAGATTTTTATGTGGCACCCTGTACACAAAGTTGAAATATATGGGTTGGACATTTCATTGATATTATACCATATGGGTGCCTTGGGATCAGTTAGGACCTTCATAGCAGGACATATACTAGGGATTGCTCATTAATGAATTCAACAGGTGAGGAAGAGCTTGAACATTAGCACGAATGAACCTCACATTGTTTCTTCAATGAGCGTGACTCTTCCCACTCCCATGACAGTGGGTTTACAAAAGAAGTTCAGCAATTTGGAGAGGCTTGAGGCCGGTCTTGTACAAGCTCGCGCTGCAATAAGAGATGCTCAAAATGCAAATCAAACACAAGACCCTGACTACATCCCAACTGGTCCAATGTACTGGAACGCCAAGGCCTTCCACAGGTACCCATTCTACAATGATGATTATCTTTCCAAAGTTTTTCTATACAGAAGTGTAATCATCTACTGTCAAAATTGTTTGAAAAGAATATTGAAGAATTTGGATTCGTGTTCACAATGTTCTACACTAGTAAACTATGGCATAGCCCCAACATGTGTTCCATGTTATATTGCATTGATAAAATAGAAGCTTGTGTGTCATTTCATAGAATAATATATCACTATATAATTAGTGTGATTGCTGGAGTGAATTTATTCTAATCATATGTAAGTCAATAATCTGATGTTCCAATCCTACCAATCATATGAGCCATTTTTCAATCAATTGATGCTAGCTATGAACTACTACATCTCTAACATTGTTAATTTTCTGAATGGTCTTTTAGTTTATTAAAGCACATTGGGCAATTTGTTATTAACCATGGAATTTGCTGTTCGTGTTCCAGCTAACTTCTTTCAGTTGGTCATCTTTTACTCTGTTCTATGCAATGTCGCACAAAACAGCATATGCATGAATCTTAATTTCTCCTTGATTAGAGAACATGTTAGAAAGTTAGAAGCAGAAACTACAGCTTTCATGGTTCGAAACATGACATACACCAGGAAGTCCGAATTTCATCATTAATACTTCCTTGGTGACGTTTTAGGAGCTATTTGGAAATGGAAAGACAATTTAAGGTATATGTCTATGAAGAAGGAGATCCCCCAGTTTTTCATAGCAGTTCTTGTGATGGCATACTTGCTATAGAGGGACATTTCATCCATCACATGGAGATTAGCCAGTTTCGAACCAGAGATCCAGAGAAAGCCCATGTTCACTTCCTTCCATTCAGTGTGGTATCAATAGTTCACTTTGTTTATGTGGTTGACTCCCACGCGTGGGAACCCATGAAAAATACAGTAGCGGACTATATCAATGTCATTGCCAGAAAATACCCTTACTGGAATCGAAGCCTCGGAGCTGATCACTTCATGCTTGCTTGCCATGATTGGGTAAGGAATTACTGCCTTTTCTTCTATTACTGTCACATATGTTACAACAATAATCAACTGAAGAACAAGTTTATTCTCCTTGATTGACCTTAAACCGGACAAGTTAGTTTCGCCAAACATAATTTTGTTTACCAATTAAGCTTGCAATTATTGATCAACACTTGTATACTTGTATACTTATATTATGCATGCTATATATGGTAATAAAGTTTCTAATTCTTTAGTAAATTTTGAGCTGCAGGGGCCTGAAATATCCTTTGCCATTCCTTACCTATACAAGAACTCCATTCGAGCTCTATGTAATGCAAATACCTCAGAAAGATTCAACCTCTCCAGAGATGTGTCCATTCCCGAAATCTATCTGCCAACAGGTACGACAGAGGGCTTGATCGGAGGCCCATCCCCATCAAGGCGTTCAATCTTGGTTTTCTATGCCGGAGGAGTTCATGGCCCCATTAGGCCAGTGCTTCTAGAGCATTGGGAAAACAAGGATGAAGATGTTCAAATCCATAAGTACCTCCCAAAAGGTGTCTCATACTATGAGATGATGAGAAAGAGTAAATATTGCATTTGTCCAAGTGGCTACGAAGTCGCCAGCCCAAGAATGGTTGAAGCTCTTTACATGGGGTGTGTTCCTGTACTCATCAAGGATCATTACGCGATACCATTCAGTGATGTTCTGAATTGGAACACATTCTCAGTTGAAGTTCCTGTGAAAGAAATTCCCAACCTGAAGAAAATTCTGACGGGCATCTCTCAAAGGCAGTACATAAGAATGCAGAGTAATGGTCTTCAAGTAAGGAGGCATTTCGAGGTTAATATGCCCCCAAAGCGATTTGATGTCTTTCACATGATACTTCATTCAATCTGGCTTAGAAGACTTAATGTTCAAATTTATGATGCTGAAGAATCATGATAATTAGTTGATAAATTGAATTATGGCCTTGTTTAGATTGACGGAGGTGTAATAACAAGTACATGCATGCTTTGGTCAATTTCATTTAGAGATGAGGCGATGAGGCTCACCCTCCAACATGACTTGAATACTACACAAAGTTAGCGGCTTTGTGTTGACATTAATCGTGTTCGTTTCATAAACGTGTCTATCTGTTTAATCTATTTAATTAATCGTGTCATGTTCATGTTTTTAAGTTCAATCTGTTTAATTAATTGTGTCGATAAACTGTTTTTAACCCATTACTATAGATATTTCTATTATTTCAACATAAATTCAATATAGATATAGTTTTGGCCTTCTTTTATTTTTTGGTAATTGTATTATTACAATTATTTTTTCTTCATGAATTTAGTCATCGATTATTATAGCATAATACTCATAAATAAAACACACACCACAAATTGGCACCTTACACTATGATACACAATCTTTTTGGTAGTTGTTGATACACAAATTATTGGATCCTAAGTCCATTTATCGGAAAGAAGTCAGTGAAAAAGGGTCAAAGGAAGTCAAATAATAAGGGCATTCCTTATGGTTGGACCTATATCTGTTTTGGAAGGTTCATGTATTGTTTTTATATCACTGTCATCTTGTCTAGTGCATATACGATCCTGGGAGAGGAAAATTAAAGACATTTATATTATTTTATCTCTATTTTAATTTTTTATACTTCTTGGTGAAAAGAATGTGGAACCAGTTGGTCCAGTTGAACACAACATGTATTTTATGCAAGCGAACCAATGATTTTTGAACTCGTTATATTTAGAAAGAATTAAAGGGGAAAAAAAAAGATTAAGTGGGAGGAGGGCATAACTTTTTAACAACATTTTCTCTTTTTCCTTATCTGAAAACTCACTCATTTATCCTTGAGAGGATTTGAATTCTCACTTTTTCACTTGGAAAACTTACCGGTAGTTTCACAATATATACTTGTGTATATTTTCATTAAGTCCTTGTAAGATCGAGCTAGGTGGATATTAGGAAAACTAAGAATTATGGACACAGACACGAGACAAGAATATGATACTATACAGATATGTTGACACGTCAAATTTAAAAAAAGTAGAACACGGACACCGCATATATACAGTTAATATAAATATAAATTTTCATTTATGTATCTATTGATTATATAAGACAATTATAGAATTTTAATTAAAAGATGAAGTTGTTTGAATATAAAAAATAATATACTATATTATTCTCCTATTAGTGTTATTATAGTTATCCTTTGATTCATTGCATGTGTTTAATGTCATTGTGTTAAAAAAAAGAGGTTTGACACTTGATGTATGTTCAAATTGCAATTTCCAAGACTACTTTTTTTTTTTCATAAGACTAAGAATATAGGATGTGTTTTGGTCGAGTATTTAGGATGTCTTGACCAAGTATTAAAAATGTCTAAGTGAAGTATTTGAAAAAATAAAAATTATTTTTAAATTATAAATACAATCATGAAGTGTTAGACGAGTGTTTCAAAGTATTTGTAAAGTGTCCGTATTTGACTTGAATACGGCACTTTTGTAAAAATGTCCATGTCTCTTGGAAGAAAGGGTGGGAAATTTAGGAAAATTAAACTTCCAAAAGTGACTCCTAAAATAATTTGGATATGGTATACTAAAACTTCGCTTATTTCCCAAGCTTTTATTGTCCGTATATTATTACATGATGGGTAATTTATGATAGGGAGCTGATATTGGCACTCCACCAATATCCTCTGGCACTCCACTTCCACCTTTTTGTAAAGTACAATTACAAAGGTGTCCCTCTACTATACAATATTTGATTCTTATATTTTTAATACCCTAATTGCCCTTATTTGATAATGTTAGAATTCTTAACTCCAAATTACAACTTCTCTCTCACATTCTTTTTTGGTATGAAAATACGTCTTCGTTGATTTTAAAAATATTATTTTTTCATGTTGAATCAATTTATCGATATTTATTTTAGAAGTAAAAAAGTTTAGGATTCAATATAATGATTTAGAGAGTATGAATCAAATGTATGTGATTTGGATAATAAAAGTTAAATGATTAAATAAGTTGGGAAGAAGTTGTTAATAATAGATTACCTAGAGAAATATTAAAAATGTATTAGAGTTGGAAACAAACATTATATCAATGAATAAAACCTATTTGAAAAAAATTAATTATATTTAAAATAAAAAGAAAGTTTAATTTCACTTGAATAAAAATTATGATATATAGTTCTTTAAGAAAACTAAGAAAATCTTTTTTATTTTAATAGAGAACTTTTAGAAATTAAAAGATGAAAAGAGAAAAACATGACTCTATGAAATATTTTTTCAATTGTAGTTGTTTTAATTTAACTAAGGGGTCTTTGCACCAAAATTTCAAAAGATAAAAATAAAAAAATTAATATGATATTTTTCTTTGTTTGCTTTTTATTTTCTCCTCCTTCCTTTCTATTTTGTTTGTTCACAAATTGATGGTATGTTTCAAAATTTTAATTTATGTTATTTTATAAATAAGACAGATGAAAAATAAATTACACGTTTGGTGAGAAAAATAGAATATTTAAAATTTTAGATTCTTTGAGTTATATAGGATAGGGACACGAATAACAAGTTTCAATTGAAAAATGTCTAAACTATAGTATTTGGGTGGTAATAAATGGATTGTTATATTGTAAACCTAAAGTAAAAAAGTTGAAAAATTTTTTTTTTAAAGAAAAATAAAATAAAATTAAAATTGAGTCTTGAATTAGAAGGGCAATTAGGGTACTAAAAATATAAGAATCTAAAATGGTATAACATATGACCACTTTTGTAATTTTACTTTACAAAAATATAGGAGTGGAGTGCCAGAGGATATTGGTGGAGTGCCAATATCAGCTCCCTATATATATATATATATATTAATGGTTTTGGTTAGGTTCAATTTTAATAAATTCTAATTTTAAATAATTGTATTCGATTTGAATCAGTTACGATTGTTTATGCTTTTAATTTTGATTTCACCAACTGTTTGTGCATACACCTATCAGGTGTAATACGAGTACAAAAGCTTATCCATGCACACGGATTGCAACAGGAATCGTTGTTATAACAATTAAATCTAGAAATCGCCAATTAAATAAAAATCCTTGTTATCGGTAAAATCTATGTATCACGTGGCCATATATGCATACAACCTTATCATAAAGGGAGCTGATATTGGCACTCCACCAATATCCTCTGGCACTCCACTCCTATATTTTTGTAAAGTAAAATTACAAAAGTGGTCATATGTTATACCATTTTAGATTCTTATATTTTTAGTACCCTAATTGCCCTTCTAATTCAAGACTCAATTTTAATTTTATTTTATTTTTCTTTAAAAAAAAAATTTTTCAACTTTTTTACTTTAGGTTTACAATATAACAATCCATTTATTACCACCCAAATACTATAGTTTAGACATTTTTCAATTGAAACTTGTTATTCGTGTCCCTATCCTATATAACTCAAAGAATCTAAAATTTTAAATATTCTATTTTTCTCACCAAACGTGTAATTTATTTTTCATCTGTCTTATTTATAAAATAACATAAATTAAAATTTTGAAACATACCATCAATTTGTGAACAAACAAAATAGAAAGGAAGGAGGAGAAAATAAAAAGCAAACAAAGAAAAATATCATATTAATTTTTTTATTTTTATCTTTTGAAATTTTGGTGCAAAGACCCCTTAGTTAAATTAAAACAACTACAATTGAAAAAATATTTCATAGAGTCATGTTTTTCTCTTTTCATCTTTTAATTTCTAAAAGTTCTCTATTAAAATAAAAAAGATTTTCTTAGTTTTCTTAAAGAACTATATATCATAATTTTTATTCAAGTGAAATTAAACTTTCTTTTTATTTTAAATATAATTAATTTTTTTCAAATAGGTTTTATTCATTGATATAATGTTTGTTTCCAACTCTAATACATTTTTAATATTTCTCTAGGTAATCTATTATTAACAACTTCTTCCCAACTTATTTAATCATTTAACTTTTATTATCCAAATCACATACATTTGATTCATACTCTCTAAATCATTATATTGAATCCTAAACTTTTTTACTTCTAAAATAAATATCGATAAATTGATTCAACATGAAAAAATAATATTTTTAAAATCAACGAAGACGTATTTTCATACCAAAAAAGAATGTGAGAGAGAAGTTGTAATTTGGAGTTAAGAATTCTAACATTATCAAATAAGGGCAATTAGGGTATTAAAAATATAAGAATCAAATATTGTATAGTAGAGGGACACCTTTGTAATTGTACTTTACAAAAAGGTGGAAGTGGAGTGCCAGAGGATATTGGTGGAGTGCCAATATCAGCTCCCATATATATATATATATATATATATATATATATAATAGTTTCTAAATTCTATTATTCTATATTAATATATAAATAAATAAATACTAATCACTTTTAATTAAGTTCTAATTGTCTCATTAATCATGAGATTTCGAGGCAACAAAAGAGTTAACTTAATCATGAGATTTGAAGGCAACTCACTGGTCTTCCGTGTATAGTCATAGCATTTAGGAACATAAATGATTGTTTGGATTATGATTTTTTTTTTGTCATTGTGTTTGATAATTATTTTAGTACTTAGAGGGAAGAGAGCTAATTGGAGCCTATGATATGATACAAGTATAAAATAGCTACTCAATAAATAAAAAAAAGTAGGGGTGCACAAAGAATTAATAGAATTGTAACTAGAAAAAAAATCAAACTGAATCAAACTCAATAATTCTATTTTGATTTCAAAATTAAAGAATTGTTGAGATCCGTTACTTAATAAAAAAAAGTAGAGGTGCACAAAGAATTAATAGAATTGTAACTAGAAAAAAATCAAACTGAATCAAACTCAATAGTTCTATTTTGATTCCAAAATTAAAGAATTGTTGAGATCCATTCAGATTCTGAAAAAAAATCTGAGCTAGTTATAAGTGAATGAAAACTAGGACATCTTTTTGCCTTCTTACTTTCTTAGCCCTCTCGTTAAGTGATGTTTTGGGCAAAGCCCCCAATCACATGCATCAATGGTTAATTAATGTGTTTGGTGTGGATAAATTTTTTGGTCACCTGTGAGCAAGAGATCATTACTCCTCATTTATATTTATAGATTCTTTCTATTTATATATATTCAATTCTCTTTATTATTTACCAGGTAAAAGAAAATGATAAATAAAATTACAAAAAATAAAAATATTAAAATATATAACTACATAGAGTTGACATGATATAAAACTACTAATATAATGATTTCAGATTCTAAAATTTATTTCGAAGTTAAGTTAATACTTATAATACTCTAAATCATTTAATTTTAATTTTATTTTACATAAATAATGTATAACCTTAAAAATATAAAAATTATAATTTTTTCTTATATTTTCTGGATTGCTCGGTTAGTAAAACCCCGTCCAAAATAAATTCAGACTGAAGTTTAAATCCAGTCCTTGTTCAATAGTCTCAAATAACTTACATAGACTCCGAATTTTTTTAAACTGGACTTAGGTTACTCACTCACGTCCCACCCCTAATTAGGACTTCATAGGCAAGTGTACTAAAACTAGGACACATGGAAACTTAAACCCCAAGCTTCACTATATGCCCACCGTCTTTTAATTTGTTTTCTTTATTGAGCTCATTCATCAACTTCCCTTTTTCTCTTGAGAAGTTTTTTGTTTCCTTTCCGCCTTCATATATAACACATCTGATTGATCTAAACATGGCATTGAAGCTTGGATTGTTAGTGAGGAAGCTAAGAAACAAGAGCAGTGGCGAAAAAGACACAACGATAACGATGACGACCAAGAAGAAGATGGTTTGTGGAAGACGTGTTTCGAATGGATTTTTTCCGGTATATGTTGGTGAAGAACATAAAAAGTATGTGGTTCCAATCACATGTTTATCGTCCATAATATTTCGTGCACTGCTTAATCAGTTTGAGGATGACAACACCAAATCTACGGGACCAATATCCCTGCCTTGTTCCACAAATATGTTTGAAGCCGTACTCAATCTCGCCATGGCTTAAAAGACTCATTCAATTGTTAAAATACTAGGTTTAGCAAATACTAGATATATGAGTTAGGTTTCTCTACTCTTTTCTTCGAGAACAATTTTTCTTCTGTGTATTTTAGTTCCTGATAAGAGTAAAGAATTAAGCTGTTGGTATTATAGGGTGTATGGGAATTGACAAACTTTTTTGAGAATTCCAATGTGCGTGGATGAAGGGTTATATTTCATATATATATGTGGCCTAAGAATTTTCTTTTTTTGATAAAGAAAAATAAAAAAACATAAGATTGTTGAGTTTTTTTTTTTTTTTTCCAAGATAAAAATTGTTGAGTTATTAACAATATTTGTTGTATTTTCCTCTTTAAAAGTTTTAATCAATCAATAATTAGTACATGTGGTTCCAAACAAGTGTTTATCTTCCATGACGTTTCAGGTAGTGCTTAATTGGTCCAAGGACGGATTCAGACCTATTGGGCTACTGGCTAGGGTGCAACTCAGGCGGGTGGAAGGCTCAACCCTAGCTGAATCCAAGCAATGTACAATAATGCCCTAGCTCGGGCTAAACCCATTCTTGGATTAAGGAGAGCTAGTCCGAGTTTGGTCATGATCCGGTTAAAAGAGTTGATATCTAATCCGATAAATAAACTTACACTATTGGACACACATACGCATAAGTAGTCCCTTTGACTCAAAGTTGGTATTGGGTTAAATTAACTTAATATAAATTTTTAAAAAATTAATTACAAACAAATTCTTAGACCATTAATTTTCCAAAGTATTAATATATCAATAAATTAAGATTTAAACAAATGAGAATTGAAAAGAAAAGAGTGATCACAATTTAAAATATATAAAATATATTTAATAATAAAGAATATATATATATATATATATATATATATATATATAATTTGAATTTGGGTTCTGATTTAGTTCGGGTTGCTGACACATCAACCAAGCCCAACCCTAATTAAAAATATTTGCCCTAACCAGTGAAAGATCGAGTTGGGTTTGAGTTAAGATTTGGTTAGCCTGCCCTAGTTGCACCCCTAATTCATGTTATGCTGGTGTAAGCTTAATAAAACAAATTTACCACCTTACCCCTCTGACCATTTGAGTTTTCTCCCAGCCCTAATTCTCTCCTCTCCCTCACCATGGCCACCACTGCCCTGCCACTCTTATATAAATTTATATATGTACGATCCTTAATATATATGATTTGTAATGAGAAAGATCTATATATATATATATATATATGTTTTATATAAATAATTTGTAAAATTTACAATCGATATATATAGGTTGTCCAATGAGATTCTACTAAAACCCAAAAAGCTTCAAAATTCGGACAATTGTTTTAAACCAGTTCACATGTATTTAGATTATTTTTGAAAGAATTTGTCCAATTCAGTCCTAACTTTGTTGAATTTAGTCTCCATTGTTGAAGATTTCAATGGATTGGGAGAAGAGAAAGTAGTGAATTTTGAATAGTCTGTATAATTTTCTTTTTCTCTTTTCCCTGTAGAAAACAAAAATAGGTTGCTTTAATCATAGATGATATTTTTGTGAGTTATTCGGTGCGAAAATGGTTCAGTTAATTTAGTATGAGATGCTAATTCTTAGATCTAAAGGGGATAAATAGGTCTTCTTGCCCAATATTTATGATTCATTAATTACTCACAATATTTAATAATTATACATTCCAACAAATCATAAAATAAATAAAGCAAGTAAGAAAAGTTAGAGATGACACCAAGAATTTTACGTGAAAATCCTATAAAGGGAAAAACCATGGGGGTGAGGCAGACGCCTTTAGAGAAACTAATTCACTATCTCGAAACAAAGTACAACAGACTCTGTCTCGACTCACACCCACTCCACTCTGATAAGAACTTGATGTGAAATGCCTCACGTTTACTTTTGCGACTCTTCATCCAATTATTGTAGATTCCCGACTAACGTCACAATCCTTTTAGAATGATAGCTTAAAGAACACAAATACTCCGCAAGTATTTTTTTCCCTTCGTAGTAATCATTTATCCTTTTCTTCAGATAAGAACAAGTAGTATCAAAGAACGACCACAACTGCTCTAACCAAACAGTGTAGACTGATGATGTCTTTAAGAATCTATTAATCAGATTGAAAAGAGCATCACAACTTCAACATTTCATATGTGTGTGCCGTCAAAAATAAAATCAATAATGATTTTTTTCTTATAAATATCTCTTTTAGCTCCAAAAAATATTTCTCTCTCTAACAATTAAAGGATTGACAGTCTTCCTTAGGTTGAAGCATAAAAATGTATTTATAATGTTGAAAGTCCTTAGTATATTCAGAAAAACAAGTTTAAAGCGCCTAAATAACGTTTTAGAGAAGTTTGGGCAGATTAGGAAACACATTCGAATCAATATGAAAATTTTCACACATATTAGCGAAGTCGGACCAGTCCTAGATATTGGAGACCGGTGGGACTTTGCAGACTTGTGGGAATTTGAAAGTCCTGAGAAAAGTTGGACATGTCCTAAATATTGGGGACCGGTGGGACTTTTGAGACATGCTGAACATCAAAAATCTCAAAAGAAGTTAGACCAGTGGGACTTTCAAAAAATTAGATTTCATGTTTAAAACATATTTTCTAAGTCCTAAGCCCACCAAATTTTAAGACATAGTGTCCTCATTCACATACCTGTACTAAGTGATGTCCTTATCAAATGAATAGTATCGAGACACCTTACATCTAGATCTGAAGATCAAAACACAAGATCAAAGAAAAATTATAACTCGATCAACAAGTTTTGACACCAAAATTAGCTAATTATAAGTATATATCTCACACTTTTTTGCACCTCTAGAATGAATATAGTGAATTTTACATATTGATTAAAAGAAAACTGACTTTAAATACCTTATCAGGAAAAAAAATTTCTAACTTCAAATGGTGCAAAATAAATGACTAAATTACAAATTAAGATGTAATTTTGATGAAATGAAAAAGTAAGGCATATGTAATGTGAAATGTAAATGTGTTCCAAGTGTATATTTCCATGATTTAAGGGTGTTTTTATCCTTAAATTAAACTTCTTTAAACCAACTGTCTAATAAGTTATCATTCTAATGAGTTATAGTATAGTAGTTATAAAGTCGAACATTTGTTTAGTAAAATATAATTATCATGAATATTAATGATGGACACAAAGTCACTGGTCACTTATGGTGACCTTGTGGGCAGTCGTGTTGTAGGCAAATGCGAGAGACACTCACAAGATATCACACTGGCGAGGTATAGCTTATGCGATCCCACATCATCTAGGGATAGAAAAGGTGAAGTGCTTATATGTGTGGTGCTATCTTCATATGGTATGAGCCCTTTTGGGAGAAAATTCAAGAAAAAACTATGCGAGTTTGGCCCAAATCAGAGAATATCATGCATCGTAGAATGGGCCATTACAAATGATATTAGAGTTAAAGTCCAGCCGGATATATAGCGGATGGCATGCACAAGCCCATAAGGGAGACAACAACGAGGACCATGAATCCGAATAAGGGGTGATTGTAGCATCTCATATCACCTGGGCATGGTGAATGGGATGTGTTTATATATTGTGTGTTCACTCTAAATGACATAAGGCATAATATCATATCTCGTGAAGCAAGTCATTACGAATTGTATCATAGTCGAAGCCAAGCCGAAAATGTGGCTAACGAGGATGTTAAGCCCCTAAAGGGGGGGTCATTGTGGTGACCTTGTGGGCGGGTATAAGAAACATTGGAAGGCTACCACAATGGCAAGCTACAAGCCCCTGAAATCGCAATTCATGACCTGTTGAATATCTCATGATTTTTGGTTCGTACCCTAAAGGGTGCACATTTTTTTCTAATTTTTGGTATTCAGTAGTTTCTAGTGATAATATTTCTTACCCAAAATTTTCGTTAGATTAAATACCTACAGGCTATTTTTTTCACCCCATTTTATCTTTCACACCCCCAAAATCGTGATTCACGACCTATTGAATATCTCACAATTTTTTAGTTTGTGATGTAAAGCGTACAAGTTTTTCTCGTCAAATTAAAAGACATAGAGGATGCTTTTTCACCCTGTTTCGTAGTTTACGCCCCCGAATCGATTCACGACCTATTTAATATTTGGCGATTTTTGGTTCGTGGCCAAAAGGGTACATGTTTTTTTTCTTCTAATTTTTGGTATTCAGTAGGTTCTAGTGAGTAATTTTCTTACTTGAAATTCTTGTCAGATGAAAATTCCTTGAGTCTAATTTTTGACCCCATTTTGTCGTTCAAGCCCCCAAAATCGAGCTTCACAACCTATTGATGTATCACAATTTTTGGTTCTTGGCTAAAGGGTATAGGCTTTTTCTAATTTTTGGTATTCGAAAAATTTTTGTGAATAGCTTTCATACTCGAAATTATCGTAAGATTAAAATACTTGCAAGCTGCATTCTCACCACATTTCAACGTTAATGAACCCAAAATCGAACTTCACGACATTTTCAATGTCTTGAGATTTTTAATCGTGGCCTAAATGGTACATATTTTTTTTAAATTTGGTATTCTGCAGATTCTAGTAACTAGCTTTCTTACCCAAAATTCTCGTTAGATTAAAATATATGTAGGCTACTTTTTCACCTCATTTCGTCGTTCATTCACTAGAAATTGAGCTTCATGACCTGTTAAATGTGTCACAATTTCTTATTCGTGCCTTAAAGGGTATTGGTTTTTTTTTTTTTTTTTGTATTTTGTAAATTTATATTGACTAACTTTCTTACCAAAAATTCTCTTAAGATTAAAATATCTATAAATTGTTTTTAACCCAATTTCGTTGTTCACACCCCCGAAATCATGATTCACGACCTCTTGACTATCTCGTTATTTTTGGTCAATGGCTTAATGGATACATGTTTTTATTAATTTTTGGTATTCAGTAGGTCCTATTGACTAGCTTTATTACTCAAAATTCTTGTAAAATTAAAATACTTGTAGGTTGCTTTTTCTCCCCATTTCGCCGTTCACGCCCCTAAAATTGCGATTCATGACATGTTAAATATCTTGTGATTTTTGGTTCATGACCTAAAAGGTACTATTTTTTTTCTTCTAATTTTTGGTATTCAGTATGTTCTAGTGACTAGCTTTATTACCCAAAATTCTCGTAAGATTAAAATATCAACATACTGTTTTTTCACCCCCATTTTATCGTTCATGCATTTAAAATCGATCTCCAAGACCTATTGAATGTCTCGAGATTTTTGGTTCGTGGCCTAAAGGTTACAGGTTTTTTTTAACTTTTCTTATTCTGTGAATTATATTGATTAACTTTGTAACCCAAAATTCTTGTCAGATTAAAATACTTGGAGGTTGCTTTTTTCACTCCATTTTTTTGTTCACACCCCTGAAATCAACCTCTTAATTATCTCGATATTTTTGATTCATGGCCTAAAGGATACATGAATTCATCCCCGAACAAAAATTTTGAAATAAATAGTAGTATATAGAAAAACGTGAATTTGAGGCCTTAGACAACTGAATTTTGCCAAAAGTGGCATGAGCCAATAGTGAAATCTATTAGATTTTTCTTATTATGTTATTTTCGATTAAGAATGGGTGTTCTCGGGTCAAAATAACATGATCGAACTGTACTTGAAAAATTATCCTACATCATGTAAGTTCTAATGACTAGTTTTTTTACCCAAAATTCTCGTTAAATTAAAATAACTACAAACTGTTTTTTCACCCATTTCGTCTTTCACGCCCCCTAAAGGGTAGAGATTTTTTTTCTAATTTTTGGTATTTAGTAAGTTCTAGTGACTAGTTTTCTTGCTTGAAATTATCGTCAAATTATAATACCTGGAGATTTTTTTCGCTCCATTTCGTCGTTCACGCTCCTGAAATCGCGCTTCATGACTTGTTGAATATCTTGCAATTTTTGTTTCGTGGCCTGAATCAGGCCACTTTTTTTTTTCGTTAGCAATTCAAAATTCATTATCTTTTTCATTCACTCTACTCTGTTACAAATGGGTTCTATCATAAATGTTTTAATTATGTCTTGTGATATATATGATACACGTACAAATAAACATCTTTGGGCATGGAATGTCCATTTGAATGATTCACGGTTCCTATCAATATGAGTACATATGAGGTTTTTGTTTCTAATTTTTGGTATTTAGTAAGTTTTAGTGACTAGCTTTCTTATATGAAAAAGTTATATAAGTTTTTTTTTTTTGATTTTATATTTCAGT
This sequence comes from Cornus controversa, assembly GCA_026545225.1. Classification (NCBI taxonomy): domain Eukaryota; kingdom Viridiplantae; phylum Streptophyta; class Magnoliopsida; order Cornales; family Cornaceae; genus Cornus; species Cornus controversa. The sequence continues at coordinate 57,168,041 of CM048852.1, forward strand.
GTTTGGATTTTGAATCATTCCTTAATGAAAAAAAAAATATTTTGAATTATTAATATGTAAATTTGTTAATTTGATTAACAGTTGTAGTTGTTATCTCAGAGTTGTAATTCTGATGGAATATTAAGGGTTCAAATCTTCGTAAACTTACCCAAAAATAGATTAAAAAAAAGTAAAAAATAAAAGAACTTTCAGTACAAGTTTGAAGCAACGAATAAAAATTCTTCATTCCTAGGCTTTTTGTCTAGGGTCTTTAACTAGGCCTAGTATTATATGGGCCTTTGTCTGTGGGGCTAAAAACTGCTTGGGCCTATCAATACTGAATAGCTTCACCATGACAAATAGGCCCATGTGGTCTACAAAATTATGCTCTCCCTAATTAATTAATCAATGGGTAAAATACACCGACCTTTTCCGTGGTTTGTCCTAATTACACACTAATGTTATATTTGTAAAAAAGTTACACTCACATATATCTTGTCCAAATATTGACTAAAATGCCCTCCAATCCATTGAAATGGTAAGGAACAACCATTTCCAAGTAATGATGGCATAATGATCATTTTAACGTGTTGAAGGGAGGTGAGTGTAACTATTTCACAAACATATATCCGTGTGTAATTAGACCAAATCTGAGAAAAGGTCAGTGTATTTTACCCTAAATCAATTCCCTGAAATTAATATTTCATCGAAAGCCTTTCAAAGAAAAGAAGGAATTATTTAATACATACCATGTAAAACACACCATATATACCGAAAATTATAGAGTACCCATAACAATTCTACAAATATTATCTCTCTATTTTTGTACTCTTTTTTTTTGTTATTATAATATAAAAATAAAAATGCTATCGTTGAAATTCTTATAGGTAAGGAATCCGTAGTAGTGAATAACTTCTCATACTATTGTTTTATTCCATGTTTGCCCCTCTATAATATATTGGTATTATCTATTTTGCCTAACAAAAAAAATATGATATTCTATATTTTTAACTTTTATGTTGACATGGCCGCAGATATTATACACGCCATTTATTTTTATGTTTTTGGTTCTTCGTATTAAAAAGAGGCGAGAGAAAAATGAAATAGGTTTCTTAAAGTGAGTTCAAAGATGCGTCTTAAGTGGTGTTGGCCACCACTGATTTGAGTTATGGAAGTTGATATACTTTGACAGGGTGTTGAGTGATGAAATAAGTTGAAGCAGAAGAAGTGGGTTTAATTTGCAAATGCAGTAAGAGCACTAACTTTGTGGTCCATGATGCACTCGATCCCTCAATAAAATCCTTATTTCCAGCATCAAAGTGTGTAGCCTGACTAGAGCTTTAAGGCCAATGAGAATAAAACTAAATAAAATATTAAGTAGCCACTTATTGGAGGATTGATTAGTCTCCACTATATATTTAGATTCATGGTACACACCATCATTATAAAATTTACCAAAGCGATCAATCATGTTAATTAGTTTCAACATACAACTAACTATCTCAAATGTCTAAGAATTGGGATTCTTTTATCAAAGTAGAGGAAAGAGGAGACAAGAATTGTGTTAGGTGGAGCTTGTAAAGTATCATGTATTGCCCCCATAACCAAATGAAGCTCCAATTAGTGATTATATATATATATATATATATATATATATATATATATATATATATATATATATATATTCTAGTCCATCTTGCAGTATGGTTCATCTTTAATGGACGATTATGGGAGTGGTTGACTGAGTATAGATTTAGTTTTTGACATTAATTATATAATGTGTTTATACTTGAGTCTTGTTTGATCAAATTGAAAATTAAGTAGTTAAAATTTTAAAAACAGAATTTTAAGTAGTGAAGTTTTTAAGTGGTAATTAAAAAAATAAATATTTTTTTATATTTTCAACCTCCCATTTTAAGTGGGGCTTATCGTTTTCTTTTTTTCTTAGTTGGTACACACATCTACTTTAAAAGAATTGTTTGCTCATGAGGACTTGATTCTATAACTTAATAATTGCTACACACTAAGATCAAGTTATTTATTCACTTGAATTAACTCTTTAAGAGTGATGTTTTAGTAATATTTAAATTGCGTTATAAAAAGCACTTAATTCATCTTCTGGACCAAGGAAAAAGGAAGAGAATAAATTATATTCAAAACCCTGTTACCATCAAAGAAACCTGATAATGTCAAAGCCACAATTAATTCTGAATTCAGAAGAAGACAACGGATAGAAAAGCAAAAAACCTAAGTAAACCACACTTTGAGATGTGCTATTTTATTATTGATGTGATAATATAGCTTAATGTACAATGGATTCTCACAATGACCCAAAATCCTAGAGATCTCCTATTAAAATTTGTCATCTTACTAACAATATGTAATATATATATATTTTTAGAAACTTGATTAATTTTAGCTATAAATGACTGCTGATCATGTGGAGATGGAGTCTGAGTGTTTGTATTTGGTATCTTTGAACAGAGCCATGAAGTATATAGCTGCATTGACAAGGAGTAATAATTGGCATCTTATTTTATTTGACAAAAGTGCAATAAAATTTGACAGATTTTTTCAATTGAGCATAATACCTCCTCTACTTTTTTTAAAAAGTAAACAAAATATCCTCTTGAAATTATTTTCAGCCAACTTTTGAAAGATAATTCCTAAATTACCCCTTATATATTACATTTAAAAAATAACTAAAAAATGCAAAACCCCAAACTAATGAGATTAATGCAAGGATGATGGTGGTGGTAATAATATTGTACATTATACAAGGAATATTAGTTGAGCTAGCATTATTTTAAAATTTGATCTTTTTTTAAAAAAATTTTTTTACTTACTTTAATAAATTTAAAATAATAATAATAAATGTATTTATAGAAAAATTAAAATAAAAAATTTACTTTATTAAATTTAAAATAATTTGATGTAAGCAGATCCATACCATTTGAATCTTTGCTAATAAATACTTTTTTATTTCAATTTTTCTATAAATACACTTATTATTATTATTTTAAATTTAATAAAGTAAGTAATTTTTTTTACAGAAAAAAGATCAAATTTTAAAATAATGCTAGCTCAAGTAATATTCCTTGTATAATAATATTATTACAACCACCATCAAAATAATTTGATGTAAGCAGACTCATGTCATCAGAGTCTTTGCTAATAAATATTTTTTTATTTCAATTTTTCTACACTTATTATTATTATTTTAAATTTAATAAATAAAGTAAATATTTTTTTTAAGAAAAAGATCAAATATTAAAATAATGCTAGCTCAAGTAATATTCCTTGTATAATGTAAAATATTATTACCAACACCATCATCCTTGCATTAATTTCATTAGTTTGAGTTTTTGGCATTTTTTGGTTTTTTTCAAATTTTATATGTTATATATAAGGGGTAGTTTAAGAATTGTATTTCAAAAGTTGACCAAAAAATGGTGTCAAGGGAGCATCTTGCTCACTTTTTAGAAGTTTGAAAACTTATTTGCTCACTTTGTAAGTATAGGGAGTATTATGCTCACTTGAAAAAACCTCGGGTTTTTTTTTTTTCACTTTTGCCTTTAACTTTTGCAACAACTATTTTCTATTTTAAATTTCCTTGCACTTTTTTTTGCTTTTCATGCACAGCACCACCAATATTGATAATTTCCCATTATTCAGATTTTTCCCTACACTTAATAGGTTGTGGTTTTACTTGCAACTATATATATATATATATATCCTTACAGTTTCTAAACTTCTTTTTATGTTTGTCAAAAGAAAGGTGATATATACTCACCAAAGTCTTATGTGGAATTGAATGCCTAAGGAGGGACTCTTCATAGATCAACTGAGCTGATCGATGATTCCATTATTTGTCAAAAATATACAGTATTAACTAAAAGTCAAATACTGTTTAACATGCAATATTTATATCAATTTCCATAAATACACCCATTCCATTTGCATGCATTCATCATCATATCACTAAATTGGAACTTAGTCAACAACTTTAGATGAATTTTTTTTCTCTTTTATCATACATTAAACATAATTCAGAACTATTGGTATCTTTTCTATCAGAATTCAGACACATCTTTGCCTTCTCTATTGCTTGATCAAAACTTTCTTTCAGAATTCAGAAACTGATCACTTGTTCCATGAAGTTCTTTGCAGAATTGGCCACAAACTAAGTGCATGTATCATCTAAAATCAGGTCAGTGAGACTCAAATTAGCAAGACAAAGAAAGTGTTTTCAAAGGCTTTACCAATCGAAGTGTTTGTGCCTACTTGTCTTTCAAAATAAAAGGTGAAGAGTTCAAATTCTTGTATAAGCAACTAAGTGCGATTGTTGTTTGTCCGAATATTTGTCTCTCTGCTGAATCGGGCAAAAAATGATTTTCCTAAATGTTATTGTTGTAATAAGCACCAATTATCACTTGGCATGTCACCCCAGCTTGAAGCACTTTTTACATAGACCCGATACATTTTCTAGGAGGAAACAATTAATCTAGAGATTAATCACCCAAAAGAGAAAGGAAAAAGAAAAAAAAAAAAGTTTCTTATCTGAAACATTGTTAACTGTATGACCCCAAGACATGATTTGAGTATGGGTTAGTTAATTAAAAAAGCTAAAAGGGTTTTAAGCATAAAAAATGTCAGTTCATAGGTAATGATCACTTCCATGTGGTTGCTATAACAATAGCCAATTAGGAGTATATATATATATATATATATATATATATATATATATATCTGAGTGTGTGTGTGTGTGTGTGTTGTGGCATAAAATAAATGAAATTATAAGAAAGCAAAAGGTTAAAATAAAATTTTATTTTATTATTTTTTCGAGTTATGGTCAGTTGAGTCGACTGAATTGCTCAAATTGCAACCAGTGAAGAGCTTGCCGTACGTAGTACAGCTATTGTGCATAATATGAATGTATAAAGATTCTGATTAGGTAAACAAGAGTCATCTTGGAAAGTGTACTATATATTTCAAACCTTAAGCTTTTACGATCAACCAAAGGGACCAAAAATTCAAAAGGCTAATAAAGAGAAAGGAATGGAATTTTAAAAATGGCGAGATTCCAAAGGCTCATGCTCACCTGAGCTTTTGACATGGCAAACAGGGCTTGGTCTAGAACAGAAAAGGTAATACGACCTTTACGAACACCCTTTAATTTTTTTTTTTTTTAAAATAATATAAACTTAATGTGTTACTTTTTAGCTTTTCCTGGTTTTATGCACGACATGCCTATTGTTTATCACCATTTTTTTTTTTTTTTTGTTAAAGTTTGGACAACGAAAGGAGTACCACTAATTAATGTACAAAAATTTGTATGTAAAATAGTGGTTGCCTCACGCCCTCCCTTTCTTTTGCTTATTCGGAGTTCGGCTTTCAAAATATTCGAGCACACCATGAAAACATTCAAATATTTTTAAGTTGTGTTGATTTAATCAGTAAATCACACGTCCCATTGTTTGTTCATTGCTAAAAACTGTTTTACAGAAGAAAAAAAAAATTAAAAACTTATTATTCACTTTATCATCATCATTCATACCTTAATTCTATATGAACATTGTCGAGCACATGAATACTTCGCAATTGATTGAGAATTTATCGAGAATACATAAGTTTTACAATCGGTTACTCGGTTGTTTATATGACACTAATTCATCTCATTTTCATTTCTGATCTTAAATACTGATAATAAGTGAGTCAAAAAATTCAAGAGAGGAGAATCATATACATTAGATAATCAATGACCTTGGTCCTTACATAGTCGAAAGTGTTGGTTGGTATAAAATCAAAACTTAGATGTTTAAATGCGTGATGAATAAACTTAATTGTGACTCTGACGACAATTATGTCTTTGATTCTCTCTAAAGTATTTACTTATACATTTTCTTTGTGACAACCATGCGAGTTTTTTCTCTTGTAACATTTTTAAAACTATTAAGATTTTTTCAAAACTATCTCAAACAAGATGGGACATTTTGCCATCTCCAAATAGAATTGACTTCTAATTCAAATATCCAAACCATTTCCATTTTCTTCAGCAGCTCCACCATAAACTCATTTTTTGACAAATTTTTTTTTTTTTGTCTGGGATAATGAAATTTGAACATCTACAAAAGCACTAAAAAGATATTCCTACAAAATACCCATATATGTGTGTGCGCGCGTGTATATATATATATCTATATTACATTTAAGCTTGAATCTGACGGTCCAAAATGTCTTTTGCTATTAACGGCTCACAATCACTTCATCTAACGGTTACGGTGGCGAGTGCGCGATAGTACCGTAGGCACGGGCATACACTAGTATATATATATAAAAGATGCCTTAAAAATGAGGGAAAAAATACTAACTACCACATAATAAGGTCATGTAATGAGACAAGTAGTTATGAAACTAGTTAAAAATCACATGGTCTTAGAGATCCGAAAGAAGGAAAACAAGTGTAATTCTGATATGGCTGCGCGTGAGAATCATGTTGGTCAGCTTTAATTGTATTGGTTCAGATTTTATACTATAATTATTGTATTTGTAACAGTTCTTAATGAATAAAAAAAAAAAGTGTAAGATGATATGACATGTGTGTGTATACTGGGGGAAGAGTGATGAAGAAAAGGCCAAGCATACGACTACGTACCAAAATGCCGTTAATGTAAACAAATGATTTGATTCTCTGTTTTCTCAAGTTGAACTGGTACCAAATCTGTACGGTTTTGTTTTTAAATGTGTGATTACATGAGATGGAACATATATGTTTATGTCTATGTCTATGTCTAAGGGATGCCAAATTGATCCACTCTATCAGATTCCCATTCCGTCTCACTCTGTGTTTGAAGGCTGCTTAGTTGGTTGTGTCACCCAACACTACAAGGCTTTTTATTTTTATTTTTTTTATATTATTTTTTAGACACTCTTAAAATTGAAAAAAATAAAATAAAATAAAATTATAGAATAACCCTTAATGGTTAAAATATAAAAATAAAATAGAATTATTAAAGTCAATCAAACCAAAGCTAGTAGTTCAATAAATCTTCATTAAGTTTGGAATATATATATATATATATATCTCAATTTGTGTGTGTATTAATTATTATTATGCAGGTGGAGAATGAGAAAAAGTAAGAGTTAAAAGTGTCATGGTTTTTTTTTTCTTTTTTTTCCATTTCATAGTTTAGTGCACTTTTACCTAAAGTATTTTTTATTTCGAAAAGAAGAAATACTAACCACCGGATAATTATAACATGATAAAATGTAAATAGTGGAGTACAATTTTTATTGTGTGCGTGTGAGAGAGAGGAGGTAAAAGCTAGTGGAGTGTACATTTATATTAGTGATTAATTTTTTTAAGGATAAATTGTAAAAAAAAAAATACCCTCTCCAATACTTCAGTTTTTTGCAAACACTCCTTGAAATGCAATTAACCCCTCTGAACTATTAAAAGTTAGGAGATGAGAACGTGTGGTTTGTTGACATCAGTTTAGCAAGTAAATTACATTTTTATCCTATTAAAACTATTTTTGTCAGTTACCTGGCCAGTGCCAAGTAATTATTTTCTATTAGAAGAAAAATATTAAGTATTCATTACTCTTATTTTCTTGGATAAATTATTCTTACCTCCTTTAAGATTTGGTCTAATTATTTTTAAATTAATTTTTTGCAAATTACTCCGATAACTTTGTGTGACTAACAATTCATTAAACCAAATCACATCTAATATAAAATTATAAAAATACTCTCAAATTATAATATTTTTGTACAAAAATAATATTAATTTCTAATCATTTGATTGAGATTAACATGTTTATACATATATTTTCTCCATTAATGTCACATCAGTACTACCGTCACCAAGAATAATTTTGTTATTTTGATTTTTTATGTCAATTAAATGTAGAGGCACTCCGAAAGGAATTACACAAATTATCAGGGAATGTCAGAATAATTTACCTTATTTTCTATTATCAACAATTTTTTTTTTAAGTTTAGAGCCATTTTTTGTTTTCTTTATTTAGATACTTGTGTGTGTATATATATATGGGTTAATTGGCCTATGTATAATGTTCTTATCATATAAAAATTCACTAATTTGTTTTTATTTTGTCCAACTCACTACTTATATGACTATTTATCTTCTCGTCTTTTTGTAATATTATTCTAAATAACAAAAGTGGATTATTTATATATTTTTTTGGTTATTTAACTCATTTTGTAAGTGTATGCAAGTGTAACGCAAACGACAGGGAAAACAAATGGAAAGTTTAATATATAGCATATTCGTTTCGTTGGTCGTGTATAAGAAAGGTTATACATTGTAGGGGGACAAATAAACAATATTCAATTTTCATTAACATCCCCAAACAACGGAGAAACCAACTTAAAAGTTGCGTCCTACTTTTCTTGGTCATGTGTGGGAAAGGGGACTTTTAATTGGATGAAGATCTTAGGTAGCTGTATTTTATACAGTGTGTGTGTGTGTGTGTCTCTCTCTCTCTCTCTCTCTATATATATATATATATATATATATTCCAGTGTGAGTGTAGAAAAAGGACCTTTTTTATATAAAAAAATTGATTCCTTGAAAACAAGAAGAACAAAACAGGGGAAGCTAAGTACCAAACTGAAAGAAGGACCAATCAGATTATCAGAACTAAGCAGAAGAAAGAGATCCAGAGGAAGTGATGCAAGCCATTCCACGGTTGGACACAATCACACTACTAAAAGTGAAATTTGAATTTATATTTTTTAAATTGGACATAACATGAACTCATATGTACATGGTTTTGTAATTAATTTTTTTTAAATAATAGAATTTGAGTAATCCTATTATGAGGGGCTGTTATGACTCTTGTCATAAGCTCTCCCTCAAAATAAATATTTTTGACAGAAAATTAAAAAATATATATATATATATCATCATGTAGTCAATATACTAAAATCTGTATATATACTTCCTAAAGTCATCTATTTTTTGCAAATTTGGAGACCATGCTTGAAAAAAAAGCTATCTTGAGGGTTCTCTCACTAGATCTCTAATTCTCTGCACGCAAGAGCTTCGACAGAAAAGATGAATAATAGAGAGTTTTCGAGTTGGAGAATCTACAACCTCAATTTTATTGGAGCATCTCCAAAACAATACCCATGAAGCCTTTTGTGAGGACTTAATTGTTACATGTTCCATCAACATTGGCTTTAATCCATCCTTGTGGGATTATCGAATGATTAATTGGAAAAAGAAAATTGAGACCTTTAGTAAAAAAAATTCACTAAATGTATGGTGATATGGGACGTTGGGAGATTACATGTGTTCAGAGTGAATTATGAGTTAATATGAGAGAGGAACACCAACATATATAGTCATAAACAGTAATAAATAATGAAATAAAATAGAAAAGTTATTGAAAATGACTAGGATACCCCTGAGGGTATAAATGGTGAACTTCCAGTTACATATTTATAGTTTCTCGATCAAGTAGTTCTTTTGGAATCTTGAAATTTTGGATTCCCCATAAGAATGTATCATTGTGTTGTGAAGCAACGAACAGTCGCTCAAGATGTTACCCGTAAACGCATCAAAATGCCATGGAACTAATTCCCCAGGGGTCAAGGCATACATACTGTTCCAACTTTCATCTTCACTTTGATCTATATTTAAGTATGCCAATACAAATAAATAAAAAAATCATTCTTCGAGTGCCAATAATTTACATGAAGTGGACAGGCAGAGTAAAGAGGTCCTATATTTATTAAGCACATTCCCAACAGTAGACAATACATATAATGGAATGTTTGGAATTTGTATTCAAAGGTTGAATTTTGCAATACCATTGAAAGATATATATATATATATATATATATATATATATATATATATATATAGTTCATTTATCATCAGATGAACTGAAAAGCATGGTTGATATATACAAGTTTGGGCCCCTTTATTTAGGTATATTATTTGAAAACAGTTTTCAAGAATAGTGAAAAGATAAAATAGTTTTCATTTTATATTTATTAAGTGATGGAACGATAGTTGAAGAATGAAGAATAGCAACTTTGTATGGAAAAAATTAAGATAAAAATATCTGTTATATATACTATATATTATTGATTAATTCGATGATACTCTAAAGAACAATTAATTAATAATATATATAGCTGGGCAGCTTAATTGTATATGACAAGGCTTTGAAGACGTAGAAATGCAGTCTTAGTCTTAATCTGAAGTGAAGTGGTCAATTAGTGGGCACAATTATATGGCATTACACTTAATAGTACAGTCACGCTAGCTATTTACTTTATCCACTTGCTTGATATATTTTTTGGAACCCCGACATTGTAAAGGACAATGCAATTAGTTATCTAAAGCAAAAGAATTAATAGTGGTTATATATAAAAGAATTGGCCATAACTATAATATTAACCAAGTGCATTATATAAATCAAGGCCTAGGGATATGTATTCCTAGTTGTTAATTTCCATGTCCCAATGCAGTGTTTCTCTGGTCTTCCCTATTCCAAGTAATACTTCTAATGCCATGGCCAAGACCTCCCCAAACTGACAATATACCTCAAACATAGACACAGCTTAGTTTGAAGATATTAAGGTTTGCCTTTAAATATCCATTTAAATATGCTATTGTACATGCTATATATACTAATAATATATATTATTAGTAAAGAAACAGCCTCAGATTTCATTATTATTAATTTCTTGTATTTTTTTTCTGTTTTCCAGTTGTTCAATCTCATCCTCATTCAACAGCCCGCCTTTGGTTTTAGTCTCTTTTGTTTTTCTTTAGCCTCTCTCTCTCTCTATCTCTCTCTCAGACATCCATGTGCAGTACTAGTGCAAAATGGATGAATCTCGAGGAGTTCACAACAGTGGCCATATCATATCATCAAATGAAGAAAGAAAGAGAACAAGAGAAGACAAATTCTTTCCATGGCTTCTCCGATGGGTGCCGGTGAACGAGGTATCTCTCTCTCTCTCTCTCTCTCTCTCTCTCTATATATATATATATATATATATATATATATATGAGTGTGTACTGTTATATGTCACTGTTAACTTCATTTTTTCGTTACCAAGTTGCATGAATGAATATGGTTGGTTCCTTTCTAATTTAATTAAAGAGAGAATTTTAATGAGTTGAATTCGGAAAATAAAAGCTTTCTGCATAAGAAATGAATTGAAAATGGTAAAATAAATTGTTATATGTATAACACATATGCATGCCCATACAGTATAATTCTACGTTTATCTAATTAATCCCTGTTTGTTTATATATATATATGATATATATATGGTTACTGGTTAGTAGGAGACCGCTCTAGCTATATGATTCTCTCTTTTATTAGATTAATTGCTTTGATTTTTCTGCGAAATTGAATGATGTGATGGTTAGAGATTTAGAGGCCAATTTTGTGTGGTAATCATGTTTTGGAAATTTCGATATATTTTGATTTTTGAACTTACAAAATAAACTTACCTTTTCTTTTTAATTTAATTCATTAGAGCATGTTAACACAATGATGGCATATGTTACTTTTTCTAAGTCACTGTACGTACGTACCATCAATTTCATAAAATAACCTAGATGCCCATACAAAGTGACTGGTAAAGTGTAACATTGTGCGTGTGTGAGAGAGAGACATATTACTAAAAAGAGAAGGGATATAAATAAATAAAAATGGTACCCAGATATGGAGTTGGGTGGTGGGTCAGTGCTAACATTTTTTTTATTTACTTAATTCAAGTGATATTTTTGGTAAAATTATTTCACGGCATAACTCACGTGGTTTGACAATAAATTACTGTAAATTCACTGTTCACTCCATGTAGACGAGAGTTACAGATACCTAAATCATGATTGAGATTTTTTATTTTTTTTTTCTTTGATAAAATTATATTCAATGCAAAATCTCACAACTACAATCATTTTGAGCCTCCACTGTAACATCAAAAGAGAGGTCTAAACAATTTAGTTTAGTTCTACTCGAAAACAGACCATGAGCTACTAATGCATGAATAACTTTGCTGCCTACACGTTAAGTGACGATAGACACTGATGGTGCGGTGGTCACATTGAATATTTTTTTGTGGTTTTTTTTTCCAGGTTGGTACAAAACAGACCCATCTCAAAAAAATTGTTTGCAGCAAAAATAATTTGATTGCTAGACCAAATGCTTGATAGATATAATAGGATCAAATTCTTTATTCAGTTGACCCAACCCTTGAGACTTGTAGTTATTTTTTCGTATTTTTTATTTGAAAATTTTAAGATACCAAATAGGTGATCAAATTATCTTGGACTCTCTTTTTATATTTTTTTATCATTTTCAAGAAAAATGCCACACTTTCATAAAATCCCACCATTGTCCAGTAAACACCAACTTTATCGTGACAATTGATTCATTAAGGTATGCAAAATCTAATTAATTATCATATGAGTGCTTATAGAGAATTCAACAGTAGAACAACTTTGACTGTTTTTATGTGAGTGAGAGGCGTGGACTCAACCATTGATGCCACGCTGATCTCAATAGTAGGACCTACGAACCTGACTCACATAATTATTAGACTTGTTCAACTGTAAATTTGAATTTGTCTTTTTTCACACACTCTCTAGTGTTGAGGTTGACTCGTGCCTTCTCGCTATTTCATGTTTGTGTACTTGATGCTTGATTCATAATCGTTAACATTGCAGGGGAGCAAGTGGTTACTTAAAGCTCTCATAGTAAATAATTGTTATCATAGTGGGTGAGTACCTAATAATTAAAATTAAAATACTTGTTAAAGTAAAAGAAGGCTACATTTGGAAGGGCGTGTGGCCAATTTGTCAAGCGTACATTATTAGAATTTTGGAGTTTGCGTGGGACCACTTCGTTTTTTTGTTTTGTTTTTGTTTTGGGTTGCAAAAGCTTCTCAAAAGTTTCCAATTCACGAAGTTATGTTGCTGAATGTTTTAAATATAAGTTGGTTCCAATATGTTTAAATTAACAAATGAGACCCATCATGTAATAGATTAACATGCAGTGTGATGCTTTGACACAATAAAGTTGAAGAATCTACACAAGACTCCACTGTTGGGTCGTTTGGTCCCCAACGAACCAAACTTCAAAGTTGATAACCAGACACTACCATTGCCATCATCGTGGACCAATAGCATATTTCTTTTCTTTTAATTTTTTTGGTGGTAAATTTTTATATATATATATATAATAAAAAAAGTAATACAAATTACGAGAACATACCTCCCAAGAAGCCCAAAAAGATGAGTGAAGCCCATACAAGGCAACAAAAAAAGGGCGTTTTCCCCCTAAAAACAACAGCTGGCCTAGAAGAAGGTAAAAAGAAAGTCAAGGCCCAAAAGGAAACGGACTACTGGCGATTTGCATGCTATTGCTAGGTGGTGACAAATGTGGTTTGATTTTACTAGGTGATTGATACACTTAAGGGTTCCAACCTTAATCGCATCAACATTTTACTCTTGGAAAATGGATATAATGGATAGAAGCCGTAACCATATACATCTGTAAGTATATATTGTTTCGGTAAAAATCATTGTTGCTTTGAGAATTAGAACACTCTTATCTGTTTCGCCAATTGCTAATGAATAATCCATATGTGATGAATACGTGTATAAAGGAATCATATGTGGTGACCTGACCCTTCAATACGTGAGAAGCTCAATTAATAATTTACTAATATATATATATATATATATATATAGTTTCATATACTAGCTTTGACAACTACTTAAAATTTAACTTCTTGTCTAACTTAGTTATTAGTATTCAGAGAGTTACAGGGTTTATTTTTGTTGATACGACTTCCATGTATGCAGGTCGCAGAAGAGTTAGTATTGCTTGGGAAGATTACATGCCCAATATTTATGACAACCCTATTTATGCATTCAAAGATCATCATTTCGATGCTTTTCTTGGGTCATATGGGGAAAATCGACTTGGCTGGAGGGTCTCTTGCAATAGCATTTGCTAATATTACAGGATTCTCAGTCCTCAAGGGGCTATCAGTAGGCATGGAGCCCATTTGTTGTCAAGCCTATGGAGCAAAAAGATGGTCAGTTCTCAGCCAGACTTATCTAAAGACTTTCCTTCTCCTGTTATTTGCATCAATACCCATCTCACTCTTATGGCTAAATATCGAAACAATCTTCCTACGCTTAGGCCAGGACCGCGTTATCACCAAAGTAGCCAAAGATTACCTAGTTTTAGCCATTCCTGAATTGATAGGCCATGCTCACCTCAACCCACTAAGGTCATTTTTGAGGACCCAGAGCTTGAACTCACCATGTACAATGGCTGCCACTTGTGCTACTATCCTCCACCTCCCCATCAATTACTTTCTTGTGATATATCTGAATTTAGGGGTAAAGGGTATTGCCTTGGGTTCTTTCTGCTTTATATTGAACATGAACATTGGCTTGCTAGCTTATATGGTGCTGTCAAAAGTACCAATAAAACCCTGGATTGGGACAACAATTATCTCCACCTTTCAAGGTTGGAGGCCACTGCTAAGTCTAGCATTGCCTAGTGTGATCTCTGTGTGCTTGGAATGGTGGTGGTATGAGATTGTTTTGTTCCTCAGTGGCTTATTGAGCAATCCACAGTCTTCTGTGGCTGCAACTGGCATCATCATCCAAACAACAGGCTTAATCTATGTATTTCCATATTCCCTCAGTTCGTCTATATCACAACGTGTTGGACACGAGTTGGGGGCTTGCCAACCTGTTCGTGCCCAATTGGCAGCCATGGTTGGGCTAACCGTTGGAATTGTTTATGGACTTGCAGCCTTTGGTTTGACTATTGCTGTCAGGTCTGTTTGGGGGAAGTTGTATACTGATGATCTACAGATTCTTGAATTGGTGTCCATGTCACTTCCAATCTTGGGGCTTGCTGAAATTGGGAATGCCCCTCAAACAGCTACCTGTGGTGCCCTCACAGGGTCTGCCAGGCCTAAAGCCGGGGTTCGTGTAAATATTGCTGCTTTTTACTTCGTTGGCTTGCCGGTTGCTGTCATATTGGCATTCAAATCCAAGATTGGTTTCCGGGGACTATGGTGGGGACTAGTAGCAGCCCAGGGTTCATGTGCATCCATGATGGTATACACATTAATTCAAACCGATTGGAGGTACCAAGTTAAGAGGGCAGAGGAGCTCACTCTTGCTGCTGGAGACAAGGATGATGTAGAAACCAACCTAGTACCTTAATTACATCTCAATTAAATTCTCTGAGTCAGTATTAGTCAGATTCCATCAGACACAAATATTGCAATACATATATAGTAGTAGAGTGTAAATCATCCTTTTTTGGTCATAAACTTAATTGCAGGGTAATTCTCGATCACCCTACGTACAACAGTGGAGAAAAAGGAGAATGAACAAGAACAATTAATTAATAGCTCCATTTTAAACAGCTATAGCTAGCTCATTAAAGGTTGTACTAACTTAATTGTGTTCATCATCTAGGAAACTAATTGAAAGCAATCTTTCTTTCATTCTTTTTTCTTTACAGTACGTGTGTGCAGAAACAACTTACATGAAGCCTCGTCTCGTCTCTTCATTGGTGCAAGCTTGATATACAATTTTCAATCCGATTTCTGTACTTACACGAGGATCTAACAATCTTTTGCCGGGCTTAACGTACAATGACTAGTAACAGAAATATTCATGTGAAACATCCGATTTCTATATATATATATATATATTGTGAAAAGCCGGCCAGTTGAAGGAACAAGCAGAAACAACTTTGAAACAGAAAAGTACATGATTCTATAGAAAAAGATCAATTAACAATGCAAATTATCAAGTCATAGCAGATGTGCTATGATTAAGTTATAGCAGATCGACGTCTTTCCAAGTAGATGAAATCTACCAAGTAAACAAATACTACTAAATATTACTCAGTGTGCTAGTGATAGAGACACACAGAGCAATGAATATCTGGATGAAATTAATTACAGTACTAAATTAATACAGAAAGAACCTTCAATGGTTTTTTTATGATTCTTCTTCGCAACTGCAGTGGTTGTTCATTATATGAATGCAGTAGATGAATCTAAATGCATTATAGCAGAAATACAACTACCAAAACATAATATTCTTCACTCTTTAGCAGTGTGTTTGCATACTTCTATTTCATTTTTCTTTTCTATTATTTGTGTGTGTGTGTGTGTGTGTGTTGTTGAAACTTACCATTGAATGAGATGTCCCAAGCTCTTGATTCGATATATAAATTTATATTTTGTATACGGAAGTTTTGGACAATAGATTTAAGATTATGATTTTTTTTTTTTTTTAAAGATTTGGAAGCTAAAAAAGAGAAAAAGAATAAAGCAAAAGCTGAATTTTTATTGGTCATTTTTCTCCAACTACCATGAAGGGAAGTAGATATATATGTCTTACCTACCAAAGATCATTGACATTTCTCATACCCTTTATCTCTTTTAAATTTTCATCCAAGAACAATTAAAGAAAGTGACTGATGAAGTTGGACTTAATTGTGAGATAGAAACAAAAGCAAACAATTTATTCGTTTTTCTTAGTTTCTGATATGCCTTAGAATTTGGAGTCACTTATTATTTAATTTGTGTCTCACTCTAACTCGTATTCTTTTTACTATGGATGATGAAATTTGTACTAGGCTCCATGATGGGCTTACAGAAACCATCTACTCAATCCATATTGACTGGGCTTAGCTTCCAAATATGTGACCATATATAGGACATGATTCACATGAACGCGAAAAGGAGTTTTGAAGAAGCAAATCGATTAAGAAACCAAAAGGAATAGATTATAATAAATTGAAATTAGGCATCTGAGTTTGGGCATGCATCACACTGCCCATTCATAAGATATAAATTTTGGGCCCACGGAAGCTTGATTTTTCCATTTAAAATGGACAACATAGTGGTCACTTTTTCCCCCTAGAAGATGGTCAACATCATGGTAGGTTCTACAAAGACGTTGCAAACATGTCTTCCACTAGATGGTGCCTCTCTCTCTCTCTCTCTCTCTCTCTCTATATATATATATATATATATATATATACTCACCTTTTCTCAATGGAAAAAAGCCACTCGTTTGAAAGCAACCAGAATAACTACCTTACCCCACCACCACCCGGGGAATTAGTGTTGTACCTCTTATTCGCCATTCATTTTATTTAGTATTATTACAATGAAGGTTTCAATGATCATTTCCCATATACGGATTTGTTGGGTTAAATTTGAATGATCCCATTTTTCTATTTTAGTTCTTATATTATATTTTAATTCATGAATATATTGGTTTTATAGAGCTATGAGAAAAACAAATGTAGAATTTTCTCATGTTTCTTTATTTGCGATCATTTTTACATTTCACTCATTAATTAACATAATTATCATCATCTATTGAGAAAGTTGATTTTTTTCACATGATTGTATACAAATATAAACAGAGTAATGGACAGTACTCTTTTTTTTCTTTCTTTTAAATGTTATGTGTGCATGTGTGCACCATTAGCTTCTTGTTCAAATTAGGAGGCAAATTAAACGGTTGTTGATATATATATATATATATATATATACACACACATTTGTTATTGTTGAATTCATTGACTTGCTAGAAAATGTTTTAAAGAGTAATTAATTTGAAGAAGTACAATGTCAATTTTACATCTAGACTTTTACAAACCCGATATGACATCAAATATTTTTTTATGATAACACATGACCTCAACTTGATTTCACGGCCTTAATTGTCTAAATCCAAGATTGATTGACTTTGTTTATTTACAATTTTGAAATCAAAATTGTCAAAAGGTGTGTCAGTTTCAATTTTCTTTTCTTTATTTAATTGTCTAAGTCCAATATTGATTGGCTTTGTTTATTAAAAATTTGAAATCAAATTTGTCAAATGGTGTGTAAGTTTGAATTTTCTTTTCTTATACTTTTTCTTCATCCGTTGTTTGATGGTTTAAGCAAGGCATTAGAAACACAGACATTTTACTAAAGTGTCCTGAATCAAATAATGACACTTCATGTACACGCACAAGTTTAATATTTTATTGATGTATTTATAATTTAAAAATAAAATTTATTATTTTAAACAAACAAACACATTTCAAACACTCAATTAACATATTCCACACTTTTCAATATAAGTTTTATATAAAATAAATACATAACAATTTCGGAAACAATATTATGAACATCTGTTAAAGCATTCAACCTCATTTTTTTAGTTTTAAAAAAAAATTTGACACACATGTCATAACATATAATGAACAAATATACAAACAAATATACAATTATATTGACAAAGTAGGAGATCGGGTAATAGCATATATAATATAATTTTTTAAAATTTTCAAATATATGTAACATTAGTATAAAAATTATAAATTAACTAAAGTTTTATAATTGTTCTATATCTTCAATAAATATATAAAGAAAAATTTATATTTATATTTATATTAAACTTGTTTAAATGGTATCCACGTTTTTAAAATTTTATGTATCCTTATCCGTGCCCATATTACTCCATAATCATGATGGCATACATTAGAATTAATGTATACGGAGAGAGACTTAAAGCAAAACAAAAAGTTGTGGAGTCCTATTAGTGATTAGTGAGATTGACACGTTCACCTATGTGATAACCATTAAAAACTTGGTCTCGTTTTTTCTTGGTCACGAAGCATTAAACAGCACTTTGAAAAATAGATTACCCAAAAAAAACCTTCGCTTTGAAACATTTGAAAGCAAAGCTACACATTCACTAGTCAGATCGTGTTCCACACAACCGCCTTGTTATCCTTATGCTCACTTCGATTTCGGTAATAAAGCGACTGTGCTGCTTTAGCTGGGCCTTCTTTCATAAAGAAGCTTCCTTTTTGCCAAGGATCGATTTGAACCATCTTTAACTTTTTTACATGTCTCTGTATATATATATATATATATATAGAATCTCTCTCTTTAACTGTTTATTTCAATCATTAATTGTTAAACGTGATAGTTTATCAACGGTGGTAAAAGTGCAATAAATCTTTATTTGATTTCAAAATGTGTATCCTTCTCTTTTTTTTTTAGTACAATAAATATTCTTCAACTTACAAATTAATACAATTTATCTATATTTGAATTAAAAATATACTTAAAATTACAAAAATACACTCCCAAATAAATAAATAAAAATATAAAACTTATTAATTTACTGAAAAATACCAAAAAAAAATTGCCCAAAAAAACAACTTTAATTTGTTGAAACAATTTACCCAAAAAAAAACTTTAATTCACCAATTTTATTTTGGTATTTTTTACGCTACTTTTCGAAAATAACTTTCTTGTAATTTTTTCGGTATTTTAATTTATCAAAAAATACCGAAAAAGATTACAAAAAAATACCAAAATGAATTTACCCAAGAAAAAATGGTGAATTAAAGTTCTTTTTTTTTGGTAAATTTTTTCGACAAATTAAAGTTCTTTATTTTGATATTTTTCAGTAAATTAATCAATTTTTTTATTTTATTTTTTTATTTGTGAGAGCATTTTTGTCATATAAGTTAAATTTTAATTCAAATAAGGACAAATTACACTAATTTGTAAATCAGAAAGTGTTTGTTGCACCAAAAATAGAAAGAAAAGTATTATGCACTATTTTGAAACTAAAAAGGGGAGAGGAATGTATATATATTTTCCATTTGAAGTTTTGATTGTCCTAAATCATGATACAAGATCATAATCAAAATAAAAAGAAGTGCAGTTAAAATGAATTGAACACTTATATTCTCTTGTGAGAGAATGAGAATCATTATAGGAAAATGATGTAAATATATATTTTGGAGGATAATGTGGACATTATGTACTATCTTATCTATATATGAACAATGCTTCTCAAGCTCATAAAGTAAGCTGATTA
This sequence comes from Cornus controversa, assembly GCA_026545225.1. NCBI lineage: Eukaryota > Viridiplantae > Streptophyta > Magnoliopsida > Cornales > Cornaceae > Cornus > Cornus controversa. The sequence continues at coordinate 57,187,959 of CM048852.1, forward strand.
AAAAATATAAATTAAAATTGATTAACATACATATTCATATGGATCTCAAATGGTATTATCTTTATTTATTTATTTATTTATTTATTTTGATTTTGTGTAAATAAGAATTTGATTGAAGAAACAAACAATGCCTAGCTAGGCCAACAGGGAACAATAAAACAAAACAAAATCATGGTGTTCTCTTATCATTATCTATTAATATTTATTTATTGAATGTTTGAGTTTGAAAAGAATTTTGTATGTATGTACCCTATTATACATATTTTTGGAGCTTTGCACAAGAACAAGTGTGTATTCTACCTAATGTATTTGTCATGCAGCGTGAGCCCATTGACTTATATTTTATTTTAGCACGTGGCAAATATGGGGAGCCGAGCCGAACTGAGACAAGCCGATAAGAGGCTAGACAAGCCGCAAGCCAACAAAAAGGAGGATGAGTTTGTCTGTACACGAGACCCCTCTAAGCATCCTCGACCAAGAACGTCCAAATCGCAGATGCTGTGAGGCTCTCTCACTCTCTCTGTGCTCTCCACGTGTCAAAATCCAACTGGCTGCTCAGTTTCTCCCCACGCCAATAGCTCCTTTATCGTTTTCCTTTTTATTTATTTATTTTTCCACTTTAAAAACCTGACCGGAATTGATACTCGGAATATCTTCATCGGAAAGCCACTCGCTCCCATTGTAGAGAGAGAGAGAGAGAAAGCGAAATGATGTTCTAGAGAGAGAAAACGCACAGTGTGTGTCACTTCTAGGGTTTGGGTTTGTTTAATCAGCTTCAACGACTAAGCTTATCATCTCAAGCACCCGACTTTAGCTTTTTTCATCGTGTGTATGCGCGCGCGCGCACACACACACACATATATATGTTTGTGTATGCTGCAACTGTAAGTTTCTTCTGCGTCCTCTCTTTCTTCATTTCTAGGGTTTCACTTTTTTCATTTTCTCGGATTAGGAGGCTTCAAGTTCAAGTTGAACCATCAAAAGTTTGGAACTGAAGTTATTTGCTGAAAAAAAGCTTTTTTTTTTTTTCTGTGAAACTGAGGATTTGTTAAGTAATCGGTGAGAAATTAGAGTATTTTTTTCTGGAGGAAGCTGATGAAGTGTAAAATAAGAAGTTTGGTTGAGCTCTTACCGGTGATTTTCTATATGGAAGTTGGTATGGTTGCAGGGATTGGGTTTTCGTGTTGTATTTTCAAGAGGTTGTAGTCCTGGATTGCAAAAAAAATGTTGACCAAAAGTTGACCTTTATTTAGTTCTGGAAATGGTTTTCTTTTCATAAATTGATCAGGGCATAGAGGTTGATGCTTTAGTGGTTTGAGGGATGATTGAGATGAGGCACTCGGGCATAATCTGACGGTTGCAACATGAGTTGCAGTGAGAAGAGCAGAGGAAGAGAAGAGGGGGAATATGAGAATCCCATTGTGCGCAAATCACTCGAGGGCAGCCCAAAATTGGTATCGCAGAATGGATCAATCACTGCCCCACAATTAACTATTGATGAAAGTTTGTTGGTTGACCCTAAATTACTATTTATTGGATCAAAAATTGGTGAAGGGGCGCATGGGAAAGTTTATGAAGGAAGGTATACGCAAACTTATTTCTTAGTATTGTCATTTATGTTGAAGCGTTAACCCTTTATAGTTTGCTAAATTACACTAAGACTGGTTTATACCAAGTACATGGTCAATAAGGGTTGTATGATTATGAGGTATACCACTTTTGGTTTGTTTCTTGTTGATAATTGTGTGAAGATTAAGTATTCTGTCTTCTGAACTTCTGCAACGATGCGTTGAAGTGCATGCGTGCTTAGTTTTGCAAGCAGTTTGACTGATAATTTATTCCCCAGTTACTATGGTATAATATAGTCCTTTTCCAGGTACAGCTAATGAAATATTGCATAAACTTCTCTACTGTGGGAACAATTCAAAAGATATATAGCAAAGGGTTGTATAATTGTTTGGCGCTTGGAAAATTGTAGATATAAACCAAACTCAAGTACTCTAAAAATAACCAAAATGTTGTACAACTATAACACTGCTGGTTCTTGGCTCCTTGCCATTGCAAGGTGTTGGGAGGTTGTCAACTCTAATGTATATATCTGTATATATTATTTTCTCGTTAATATTCTTATGAAGGTCCATTGTATCTCTTCTAAACTCATAATTGTTCCTTTGTCATCAAATAAACTGTGGTGATGCATTGGTTTACCTGCGTGCATAATTTTATGTGCAGTTTGACTTATAATTTATGTGCTAGTTAATTACTTAGCTAATAGAATAATCCTTTTCCAGGTACGGTAACCAAATTGTTGCTATTAAGGTTCTAAACCGTGGGAATACTTCAGAAGAAAGAGCTTCACTTGAAAATCGTTTCGCCAGGGAAGTTACTATGATGTCAAGAGTAAAACATGAGAACCTTGTCAAAGTGAGTGCCAAATTCAAATGTGTGTTTCCATCTACTTTTATTTTTCATTTTTAGTTCTTTTATGGTACTGCAAGGTTACTTGTGTATCCATAGACTATTGTTGGTTCAACTTGTCACGGGCCTTTGTCATTCATACTTTTGTCACAGCTACCACTTCCTTTACTTATTTTTAAGTTCATTTTGATGAAAGTAATATAGTTCTTTCCTTGGCAGTTTATTGGAGCTTGTAAGGATCCTTTGATGGTAATAGTTACAGAACTATTACCGGGGATGTCACTCCGGAAGTATTTAGTCGGTATACGTCCAAAGCAATTAGACATTCGTGTGGCATTAAGTTTTGCCCTTGACATTGCTCGAGCCATGGATTGTCTACATGCCAATGGGATTATACACAGAGATCTTAAGCCTGGTACCGCGTGGCTAGTTGAGCTGTATAAAGTTTTGCTAATTCTCCATTGTTTCATATTTTGTAATATAGAACAAACCAAATTGTATATGTTGGTATCTTATTTGAAACTTCAATGTATTAGTTTTCAAAAGTATTTTGTGAGGGTTACCTATTACATCTTAACTAACTAGGCTACACTCTGTTCTAATCTTCTTCCTCTTCTGCATTTTTTTTTTCTTTTAAATAAACAGCATATGAAGAATTTTGAAACATTTAGATCATTTTAATGAAGAGAGGAGATTATAATTTAATATTGACAACACTGATAATCAATGTATTGGTAAACATCACAATTTATATTCAGCCATTTTTTTTCTTTTTCAGTTCCTATGAACTATTTGACCAGGCCCTTGACATCACATGTATTACATTGTGAGTTGAATTCATTGTTAATTTGTTATCTTAGTTGGCTTGTTATATATGTTTAGTGCCACGCTTTCTCATGACCAGTGCCAGATAATCTATCCAAAATTGCAACGGAGAAGCCCAAAAAGAAGGGCTTATTCATGCGGAGAACATGGCTATACTTTACCTACCTGGATGCATTTATTTTTCACTTTAGGAGTCTGGGTGATTGATGCTTTTACATTAATGCTTGAATTGTGAGATAGCAGTGTGTGGGTTTTTTATATTCCTGTACCACATAATGTATTTGATGTCGTTCAATATGCATGTTTTTCACATGTATTAAAACTTAAAATTGCAGACAATTTGTTGCTTACGGCCAATCAGAAGTCTGTGAAGCTTGCAGATTTTGGTCTTGCAAGGGAAGAATCTGTGACTGAGATGATGACTGCAGAAACTGGAACTTACCGTTGGATGGCTCCTGAGGTTTGTTCCTTCTTATGATCTACAATTTAAATGCTGTTGTTTGTTCTGAAAGCCATTATGTATGAGCTAATTGGCTAAAATTCCTAAGGATTTGTTCTGTGTCTATTTAGCTGGTATCATTCAGTCAGTCTTACATTATTAAGAATGGGGATTAGATTCCAAATTTGGTAGTCAAAAGAAGAAAATGGTGCCAGTGATATTGATGAGTCTGTTCAGCTAGCATGTGAAATGTGTCTGTTTAAAAACTAAATGTATTTTAAGGTCGAAAGTGGTTCCAGGCACATATATAATCTTTTATACACGCTGCATTTTAACTATAATCTTGGAGAGATTACTAAATTATTAATGATATTCTTACTTTATTAATTTTTTTAGTATGCTATAGAGCTAGTGTGTGTGTGTGTGTGTGTGTATGTACACACGCACACTCAAATCAACTCAAGTCACTAAAGCTGTTTTACAACTCAGTTACAAGAATCTTGTTTCATCATTCATCTCTTTCTAGGGTCATAATCTCAGTCAAATCCATGTGCTATCATAACTATTCTTACTATCTTAACTCTTTAATTTTCTCCTTTCCCTAACATTATCCTCAATTTGTACGGTGTCGCTCTTCCTCGTTGGTGCCATTGTGGTTTTTGTCACAAATGGTCGAACCATAGGGGTTGCTTGGTTTAGTGGTAAAAGTTTTGGCTGACAAACATGAGGGCATGAGCTACTTTATGCAAACTAGTGTTAAACGTTCTTTCCCTTCCAGCACCCAGATCAGACTGGGTAATAGTCTTCTTTTTCTTTTTTTCGTAAAACCGTTCTAGTCAATTTTCCTAAACTTTATGCCCAATAAGTGCTACTTTAACCGTTTCACAAATGCATTCATTTCTTCTCTCACCACACATCCATCTCACATCTACATATTGGTCGTGCTCAATTTATGCATATGTTGTTTCTTGAGTATGGCTGGCTTATCATCTGTTTTTTGGAATTTATTTTTCAATCTTAGAGGTATTCCATTCAGCTCATGCTTCAATTATACGACTAAGTTTGTAACATCATCCTCAATCATTCCCTCTTTGTGAATAGTCAAGCCTACATAACGAATTTTTTTGTTATTTGGTATTTCTGGACCCTTGATTTTCATCATCTCAACTTGTATTTCTCATTTTGCTAAATTATATTTCATATATTCAGTTTTAGTCATATTTTTTCTAAATCTTCTTGATTCTGTAGTTGCTCTCTAGACTTAAAATTTAGCATTTATCTATAGTTTAATTTCATCAATCAAAAAACAATATTTCAGCAAATACCATGGAAGTTCATTGTAAATGCTTTTCTTAGCAAATTCATAACAAGGCAGAAAGTTGCTGCTTGTATATTGATCTTTGATATAAGCTATAGTAAATGGAAACTTGTTTCTTGCACAGTTGTAATCACAGTTCCATTATGCATGTTATTTATCATTTCTGTCAATGTATCTATTTCTGACACCCTCTTTTAAAAAATCCATCATGTTATTTCTTTGGAGACCTTATCATAGGTTTTTTTCCAAATCTATAAACACCATAAGAAATTCCTCCTTCTACCAATATCTTTCTATCAACCTTCTTGTAAACAAACAACTTCGATTCTGGACATGACAGTTCAGTCCTTTGAGAATAGGGAGGTTAAATCTCGAGTTCTAACATGTAAAGATGCTGAGGGAACTCTTGATGTAGGAAGGTTCTGATTTCGACCATGGCAACAAATGGGCCAATACCTCTTAGCAATGTGATTGTCCTGTTGACATGATAGGCCACTGACACATTTGTGGTAGAGGCTTGATTACTGAGTTGTCAGTGTGTGGTGTCTAAATGTAAGAGAAATGGGCTTGCACTGCTGTTAAGTTCTGCTAACGCTAACTCCGCATTAGAGAATGTTGAGATAGTGCCCAATTTCGGTAAAGCTTCAAGGGCCTCTAAGGTTGCTTCTTGGTTCCATTCTACTTTGTCAATTGTTGCATCAGCCAAGACTGGATCTCATGGAATATGTGAAGTTGCCAATTGGTTGTGTTTGTAATGGTAGCTTGTGGAGAATAGTATTGTCTCTACTGATCATGGTAATAATGTGGCGAGATTGGTCACAACACAAATTCTTTTGGTTCAGTATCACACGAATACCTCACTAGTGCAGTTTTCAAATAATCTGGGTGCAGGCTGATGCTTAGGATGATAGAGGTATTACACATGGTATGGTGAGAGTCCCGGAAACTTTATTGGAGGGTGAGTGGTGCTAGTTGGATATCCTCTCTCGTCTTAATTGCAAGTTGGGGACTTGTGTATAGTTCAGGGACAGAGGTAAATCATTACCTAAAATGACATGTGGGGAAGGGATTGAGTGCGACATGCGTCCTCTTTGTGGCTCAATGAGACATCATCTAAGTGAGCTGGTGTTGCTTGACAGACACTCGATTAAGACTAGATATGAGTTGAAAGCATGATTATTATGGTAAGGTGGCTATCCAATGCAGACTATGCAGCATGGTCATCATTTAGTGTGATGAGACATTATCCAAGACTAGCGTCTTTGGAGAATCCTTCAAGTATATTGCCATGTCATATTGGGCATATTTATTCAGAAGTCAGTGATCTCTCTCTTTCTTTGGGATAGGTTAAGGTGTGCACAAGCCTTGAGGAGAAGCTACCTCGATGGATAGGGCTTAAGCCACCAAGCCAAGTACTTCCTGGGATCCTAGTAGGTTTCCGTTCATGAACTTTATAGTGGGACATGGTTGTCACCCACCCACCACAAGCCTCCTAAGATTTGCTTCTGATTTAGGCAATGCATGAGCCATGAGGTGCATCATGGTGTTTTAGGTGTTTAACGAGGCCTATCTGCAGAGAGGAAGTCCTTATAAAAATCTGAACAGTGCTGGTGTTTTAGGTGTTTCAATCGATTTCCCATCAATATAGTTTAGGTGCATTGGGTGGGGGTGCTTCGATATCGAAATTGACTAAGAATGAGAGAGGTGAGAATAAGAAGAATAGGGGGAAGAAATCTGTTGTAATCTTATCATATTCTATAATCAATCAACAATCATAAAAGGTGTCTTCTCAATACCACAAACTACATATATATAAGCGCCAAGGAAAAACCCACCCTAATCAAATCCTACTACCAAAAATAAAACCCTAAAATACTAAAATATCCTAAAATTAAAGCATTACTAAAAGAATAATAAATGAAAATCAACCCTAATTATCTATCCTTCCCACGTCTTCAATAGTAGAGGTGAAACATATGTACTTCAAGCTCTCGGCCGTGTCCGATTTTCCTTCATGAGGTTATTGCGATAATATCTGAGTCTTCAGTGAAGCATCCGTATAGAGGAGGTTCTCATGATAGTCTTCGTGAGTGCCTTTAGAGAAGGCAGTGAGTCTTATCTAAACAAAAGAGGTCATTGTGGCAAGATTTATCCAAAGAGAGGAGGTCCTTGTGATGTATATGCTGGCCTGAGACTTACCTGAGGAGAGAGGTCCTCTTCGTATAGCCTATTCAGAAAGGCTAGAAGGGGCCTCATTGAATATCTCAAGTGCCAATAGAGGAAGCTTTCGAGGTGTGGGTGGCTTATAATCATTTTTTTACCTTTAGTTTATCACAAACGAAATTCTATTTGAAGTTCCAAAACCAGTGGGAATAAGTTCTACGGTTTTACCAAGGAGGCCATTTAGCCAAATAGCAGACATTTCAATGTAAATAGCAGTTAACAAGACAAAAAGTGTTTAATAGGTTAGTCAAGGAATGTTGAGATGACTTTCTTCTATGATACCTCCATCTCGATCTATTCTTGAGGTACATACAGCAGCGTGGGATAAGGGGCATCACATAGGCTACCTATCAGTGTGTCAATATAAGATTTCTTATTTGGGAGCCATTTGTAACTCCGATGCCATGTATCCGTACTCTCTTCCCTCCACAATTGACTGTAGGAGCTCTCTTAATGATCGCATTTGCATCTGTTGATACTGAAGTTAAGAACCTTCATGTGTTCTTTCTCCTTTTTTTTTTGTTCTTCTCTTTCCCCCTTCATCATCATTTTGTTGTTTTTCCTGGTGGTGGTGTTGATAATTATGAAGTGGGTGCAGTTCCTTAATTTGCTCATAGTGTATGCTAGTTTCTTAAATTCACCATTAATTTGATTATGTTGCAGTTGTACAGCACTGTGACATTGCGTCAGGGGGAGAAGAAGCATTACAATAACAAGGTTGACGTTTATAGCTTTGGCATTGTCTTTTGGGAATTATTAACAAACCGAATGCCATTTGAAGGCATGTCCAATTTGCAAGCTGCTTATGCTGCTGCTTTTAAGGTATGTATAACTGTTAATCAACTTTTCTTCTGTTTATATTGACTCTTTCAATTTATTTACTTTCATTTGATTGGATTATTTTGTTGGTAAATTGGATGGTAAAATCTACATAATGCAAGATAATGTTTAAAAATTTAAATTTGAAAGGCCATGCAACATATATCAAGTTAGAGAACCCATGCAAAATGTGCATTATTAGTACAACTAAATGGAACAATGAACTTGGTTAATCTTCAAAATCTCTCCCCCCTTGCCCAAATAAGAAAAGGGAAGAATTATTTTCTTGTCAAGAAACTTCGGCAAAAGAAAGTTTCTTAAAGAAAAACAAAATTACCAGCACAAGCCTGTAGTCTGAAACTCTGACTTGAATGTGGTATTTATTCATAGCTTGTGAATACACATGCATATCATCAAATACCTTTTAATAAGTCTATTAAAAGTTTAAGTATACAAAAGAAAGTTGATTGGATGTTTGCAGGCAATTATGCAGATTGCACATGCAACAGACACTACACTTCCTTTCATATATCTATCTTCCTCTCTGTTTATCTATGTGATTATATTATATAAATATATCTATGCATGTTTCGGTGAACAACCAACACTCTAGATGTTTAAATGGGTGTAGTAGATGCTTGCAGGCTAGTTATGCCAGATGGCCCCTGAACCATAGCAAGGGACTGACTTCTATCTATCTTGTTATTCTGTTACCAACAAAACCAAAACTGTAGATTTTAGGGTCTTCTCTTCTTCCTTATGAATTTTTCCCTAACCATGAAAAATAGAAAATGAGATGTATTATAAGCAGCCAAGCGTGCGGTACTATGAGAAGCTTTGTGAAAATATCCTGATGCTCAACTGCCAAGTCCACGCCTCAAAAAGTATGAAGTGCATGCCTTTTTTTGCAGTTGCAGTTGGCACAATTTATGCTCTGAGGCATCTACCTTATATGTTAACCATCAAAAAGTTTATTTCCTCAAACCTAGGCTTTAAAAAAATTTCCCTTCTGTTTTTGCTTTTACTGTTATTTTAAAGCCTTGAAACACTTCATTATATTTTTAGCTTTTTAATTTTGTATTATTTTCAACACTCTGTTGGAAAAAGTTTCACTTTTTTATTTTGTCCAACTAATTTTTGTTCTTTGTTGTTTCCTTTTTTTTTATTTTTTATTTTAATGGCCTGATTTCATTTGTTTGAATTGGTGACCTCCTTGGGGAGTCTTGATAGCCTGGCTCGGGGCAAAGTACATAGGATTTCATACAAGTACATTGACACACAAGAGGATCAAAACAACACGAGAAAGCTATGTACCAAGTAATCTAGTAATGAAAGCCATGATCTTGAACTAAGAAATAGATCCTAGAAGCTAAAAAAGGTTATTGTAACAGTTAATTACATAATCTTTTACTAAATATGAAATATAAAGATGTACTGAAAATGAGACATATGCTAGGAAGCACGGACACGGAAATGGGTACAACACGACATGGACATTACGATATGAGAAATTCTAAAAAAACAGGACACGGCGAGGATACGGCTATAAAATAATAATATAATATATATTAATTATTCAACAAAAAAAAGACTACATTACAGAAATACTTCAATTCGTCATCAAGCAATTAATTACCAAACAAACTTATAAACAAAAATAGACAAATAGATTAAAGAACCAGATTTATTTAATCATCTACATATATTTAGCTTAGATTTTTAATCATAACTTAGTCGTATATAATTTTCATTCAAAATACTTGAATATACATCACTACTACGAAGTGTTTGACACGTGTTCGAGGAGTGTCCTAGAAGTGTCCAAGGAGTGTCCGAAAAGTGTCCTAAAAAGAAAAATATCAGGACACTTTCCGACACGTGTGTAAGGAGTGTCCAAATGTCTGACATGGGTACGGCACCCTCGGTGAAGTGTACATGCTTTCTAGGACATAAGGTTAACATCTTAATGTGTTGTACTGTTTTGAGGTTTGAGGCTCAATTATGTGATTCCCACATTACCTGAAAGCGAAGTTTTATAGTACATTGGTACTTTTTATTGCCTTTAACATAATGTTATACGAGGAAGAAAGCCCATTGGGTATCTTTTTGGTGGCACACATTTCAGTCTTTTGTTTACATTTGTGGTGTTATGTTAACCCCCGTGGGAATAAATAGTTCTCGTTTTGCATTCATGCAATGTAGTATCAATTGTCACCTTATTTGGGAATAATCCATTGTGAGTGGTCCAGGTTATGTATGTCATTTTTACCTCTATGTAGTTGGAGGATGGTTACAAAATTTCTCTTCAAGTAAATAATTTTTTGACCAATATCTTTTGTTGCTAACTGGTATTGTGTTGTCATTTGAGGATGCAGCAAGAAAGACCAAGTCTTCCGGAGGATATATCCCCTGATCTCGCATTCATCATACAATCATGTTGGGTTGAGGATCCTAATATGCGACCCAGTTTCAGCCAGATCATCCGCATGCTAAACACATTTTTCTTCACGCTCAGGCCACCCTCTCCATCATTTTCAGAATCTAATACCACTGAGGCAGCAATGACAAGTAATGGTACCATGACTGCCTTGTCTTCTACACGTGCAAAAGGGAAATTTTCTTTTCTTCGCCAGCTTTTCGCTGCAAAGAGGACTAGGAACTCACAATAGCTGGTAAATTTTTGAGAAGCTTCTTCTTGTTCCTACTCAAGGTCAAAAAGCATGCAATCGGAAATATAATTTAAGTAAGGTTGTGATCAGATTATTTGAATCATATGATGATTTGTGAAGGATAAAAATGCCGAACAGAAATGATGTTAATGATGAAAGTCATTGAGAATAAATAGAGATACAGGGGCTTGTAAACCTCTAGGAGACCTTATTGTAAAGGAGACACATGGTTCTAGACATTTTCTGTCCATATCAATGTTTACCATATTCAGAAAATGCATATAGCAGTTCATTAACCTATATTTCTGTTCTAATTGGTTGAGATTTGCTCGGACAATTTGGCTGGAAATTTTTTCCAACAGTAGGTTCCAAGAGAGTTTCTAATAATTACAATTTGTTTTGGCCTTCTGCTTTAATGGCAACTGATTTCTACGGCTTTGCTATTCTCTCAACTCAACTTGGTAAAGTTTCGTTCCAAGTCAATAAATAGGACGTACTTGATCCTTTGTTGGCACGGAGAAGTGGAGGATTTGTGGCGAAAAAAAGAAATGGTTGTCAAATTTCAGTAGGACCTAAGCAGTGAAGATGGATGTGATTGATCTTTATAGTTTTGGGGACTCCTTGTTGTGACCTATTTGAGGTGCTTCCTTTGTCATGCATGGTTAAATATGTTACATTTGGGGCTTGAGTTATCTCCAATTGGCTTTACAGCTCTGTTCCATTTATTTTCCATGGTTGTACTCTTGAAAATTAAAATGAAACTGTGTAAATTTTTTTTTTTAATTTCAAAATATAATTATCAGCAGCCCAAACCCAAAGTACAGCCATGAAGCATAATTGCAAGAAAAAGGAGGAAAAACTAAAATCCATTTAATGTTGTGGCTCACTTCAATTGTCTGCCTATGGGAACTATCTTTAATCAGCTCGCTGACTGCTTTTTAGACATGGAAAATATTTAGAGTCAATGGAACCAATGTTATTGTTATTCTACTGCTAGCTGCTACTGTTGCTTTCTTATTGTTGTTTTATTACACAATATTTTCCGTCGTTGCGTTTATGATGTAGTCCCAGACCAGATTGCATTATACTTGCGGAAATGTGCTAATCGTGTTACTCTCTTGATATTATCTCAGGGAATAGTAATGCTGGGAAAAGGAAGGACCCTTTTGCTCATAATGTTTGGATGAGTAGAAAGGAAATAAGGAATGAAAGGAGCTTTGTCTATAGAGCTTCTGTGGTGGGGAAAAGATGTGAAAAAGAAAGAGAAGATGATTCCTTCTTTTTGTTCTGCTTTAGTGGAGGAATAGATATGTAGAATCTTACCTTCCCCCCTTCCATTCTCATCCCCTTTCCCTCTGCTCATCTTCCTTCCTTACATTCTTCCTCCCTATCAAAGAGGCTCTAACTAATAATCCCAAATTTTCCCAAAAGTTTATACATTTTTAACATCTAAAATGTAACGTGGTCTGTATGCTAATGCTTTACCATGGCTGCGTATAAAGTTATAAATATATTGTTATACTGACACGTTACTTTGCCTTGTCACTAAACCATATTCACAGTGTAAACTTGGTAAATACTACTGTAGTACTTTGTGATTCATGTAGTCACTTGTGGAGAGCCTATTCATTCATACACCATTTAAGTTGATTAAGATGGCCAACTAACTTGTTCAGAACTGACATGGAAGTCCTAAATTTCGGCTTCTCTCATTTGATGATTCACTTACTTTCTTGGGGCTATCTGTCTTGGTGAATTTAGCCAAATAAACATCATGCTTTTGAGCAGTCAAAAGGTAATGTTGAGTGTTGGTGAAATTAATAAAAAGTGACATTGATTCATAGCCATGGCCTATCCTTCACCATAGTATGTGTGCATTAGGGCAGGCGAAGGACAGACATGTGAGACAGTTAGGAAAGAAGCAACTCTCCAAATCTAGTTTGGCTGGTAAAATGAAACTTACTGGAACATTGCGACATCGTCACTTTACTTTTTATATATATATATATATATATATATATATATATATATATATATATTTTAGTACAAGGTAGAAACAGGTTTTTCTCCGGTACCCTCAAATTCCTTTCTTTTTTTCTTCACGTCAAATGAATGTTTTCAAATTGTTGTTATTTTCTAAGATAAATTGTAGAAAACTCCTCTCAACTATTATAAAAGTAATATGAAATGAGTTTTTTAATCTTTTGTCACAATCTTTCCATCTTTTTTTTTTTTTTAATGGACAACTAAAGGAGACGATAATTTGCATGGTTTCAAACTTTCAGTATAGATGGAGCAAGTTTTTTTGGGCTAAAATGATGGTTGAGGAAGTTATTTGTAAAAATATAATTGTTGAGGGGGTTTTCTGCAATTTGTCCTATTTTTAATGAATTAGATTTTTCATGAACACATGAAAAGTGTTAAATGGTATGTCCTGAGAATTTTGAGAAGTTGAGGGTTTAAACTCCAGTTGGGACATTGTGTTGGATAGATATTTAGCTATTAGATCTAAATTCTCATGTAAACGTTCGTTCCGCATCTAAACTAATCGTTACATTTCGCAAAGAAGAACAGTTAATGTCTGAAGAGTCAGTGTCCCTTTGGACAATATAACACACAAGGCTGGTATTAATTTTAGTGTAGACAGTAGACAGTAGACAGTGTAGAGAGAGTTTAGTAACAGAGTTATACATATAGATATAGATAATTATACAGAGAGAGAACAGGAAAGGATAGGAAACCTCTATGAATTCCAAGTTTTGACATGCACGGTAGGGGAAGACCTTATCGTGTAATGGTTGCAAACCGTTTTTGGGAAACTGCTAGAGAGAGGGAGAGAGAATGTTAGAAAGAGATGGGTTTAGAGATTTGAGTTCGGTCCTCAAACTAATATGCAAGTTCGGAGATCACAAATAAAATTCAGTTTTATTCTTGGTTCGAGATTACCCAATTTGAATAACCCTAGTAGGCAATTGGGTTTACTTTGGATCAACTTGGGATTGCTTCAACAGTTCTCTGCTGGGCTGATGAAATGGAAGAAAAAGCAGCAGCTTTGCATACAGCTATCAATTCAGTACAGGCACTGGGTAGGGGCTTTGATGTGAACTTTGATACCAGATGTTGTACTGTAAAGGAGTAGCAGGGTCTAGGGTTGTTGAGATTGATGAGGAACACACTAGGGATCTATGGTTGTATGGTGGTTTAGTTGTGCCCAATGTTTCAAGGGACACTAAGAACTTTCAGGAGACCATTGGGCGTGATAATTCAGGGGTTTGCAGTTTTCATGAGGTATATGAATTTTCCCTCTCTTTTAGTCTTGAATCTAATGAATCTTGAGTTTCATGTTGTTGCATTGTGTGTGTGTGTGTGTGTGTTTTTTTTTTTAATGGAATTTCACGGTCTTATCCTCGCAATTGTTTTGGGATATAGCGGTTATGTGCATTAATTAGTTGATGCAGGAAAGAACTTCTTAAAGGTTTGACAGGGAATAGACTGAATTGAGCAATGTTTCAAATACTTTGTTATGATAGAAAAACATAGCTTATAACTGGATTGGACTGATATAATTGATGATGTGAAAGGGAAAGATATCACAACATAAAATAAATTGCCATGACGAAGTGCAAACAGTAACGAGAATTTCCCTGAAGTAGAAAATTTGTAACTCCCAAATACAACCCAATTTTTAGGGCTCAAATTAGCTTGTGCTTGATATTACTCATCTCATTCAAGCTTGTTTAACTTTATTGTTCCGAGTGTGAGTTGTGCTTAACCTACTCTGGTCTCAACTTGATTAGACTCATAAACTGTTACATTTCCATTGTGAATGGCGATTTATTCAGTATCAGCATTGAACTTTGACAAAAAGATGTAGTTGTCAAATTAGGCCAAGGAACAAGCTGTCAATGAGCTCAATCCCAAGTTAACCAAACTTGAGTAGGAGCAATTGAGTGTGTGGCTTCTATTGATAAATAAAACAAATATTTTTTCTATTACATCAACATGAAAATGCAATTAGGAAACAAGAGATAGAAATGGAAAAACAATCAAAGAGGGATGGATAGTCCTGAACTCTCTCACTGGAGGCAACAGAATTACTCGTATTTCTAAATATGGAGCCATTCAAATGACCAATCCACACACTTCAATTGATGGGGGAATCATTACTCTCTAACGGTGTATTATAGTACTGACATGACTCCATATGGGTCATAGTGTGGACTCACATGACTCCATATGATTATCGGTTGCATAATCCTCCTTGCAGAAAAACTTATCCTTAAGTTTGAATTTGTAAGTATCTCTTATAATTCTTCACCATATTTCTTGACATCACCGTTTATCTAGGTATCTTCAAATTGGGGCTTATTTTTCCAACAAATGAAATAACGAGTGTAAGTGCTGCAAGTAGTTGATCTTAATTAAGTATTTCGCATGGGTTGATGGTTGAGTCTTCAAATCACAAAGACTTGAAGGGGGGTGATTTGGCTCTCCATGACATGGATAAAGATCTGAATATTGAAAATGGGACAACTTTGCATACCTTCCGGTGACTCAAGGCTCTTGAGTCTTGACCAATTTTCTTAATTGCTAAAACATGGTAAGGACTAAATTTCCTACTCTTCAGCTTGTGATAAGAACCTGACAAGAAACACTCTTTTCTCATTTAAATTATCAGCAATCACCCTTTTATGAATTTCACATGATGCATATGTAAATCAGCAACACTTTTGCTGTTGCCATAAAATTTTTCTAAGCTGGCTTGCACTTGTTCATGAATTTCCTGGTGCCTGAGTGTGGCATGCTCGTTCTTCAGCATTGCATGGTTAATTTGTGAATTAACAATCGTGAAGGCTGCCTTTAATTCTTTCTCTTGCAGTAATTGTTCTAAAATCTTTTTACTTTAAATGGCGGCAGATGGTGGAGTACTTCAATAAGAAAGCTTATCAGGCCAAGTTCCTCTTGGTACCTTCAATGCTGTGTTTTAACTTTACTGGTTGTAAGCATATTGATGTTGCAACCACAATGATCCTTTCCATGGATGGTTTTTTCATTCCACTTGCTAAGATTCAGCTCATAAAATCCCCACTAGTGTTGCAAGAAAATGTCATACGAGCAGTGCCAACATCGTGGGACCCACCTTCCTTAGCAAGGTATGACTTTTCAAGTTATTAATAGAAAACCTTTGGTACTAAAGCCATTAACTGTCTAATAATTATCATTTTCTTCCCGGGACAACTTTATTGAAAACTTTGGGACACATGTTATTACATCTGTATCAATTGGTGGTAAAGACGTTGTTTATGTTAAACAGCACCAATCCTCGGCTTTGTCAACCATGGAGATAAAATATTATGTTCAGGATATTGGAAATCAGAGGTTTTCCAGCACCGAAAGTCGTACAAGTTCAGGTCTATTGAAATACAAGTATAAGGCCAGTTCCATAATATTTCTTGTTTCTTAGTCATGAAAAAAAAATTCAATTTTTTTCTTGTTTCTTCTCTCTTCTAAATCACCCTGTGATCTTGAACTAACCTCTTTGTCTATCTGTCTATCTAAAGAGTTTCTTCTTTTTATGTTGCAGGGTGTTGATCCTTCTTTATTCAAAAGCCAAGGGATATATCCTCAACCCACTAGCGCACCTTATCTTGCTGGAAATGGGAAAGAAGTATGGAGAAGTCTTTATTTTGTAATTTTTAAGTTTTTTTTTTTGCTATTGAAAGGCTTATAATTACATGATTCTTCTCTTTTTGATGAATACTGCTTGATACTTTTTTCAGAATTTTATATATATAAGCTCTGAAATTATCGATTAATAGAAAAGGAAATTTAGTGTTGTTACATAGCATATTTAGATTGACTCACATTATCAAACTACTAATTGGACTTCAATGACTAAGAATTTCACTAGGCAGAATCTCAACTCAATTCAACAGAGCCTTTTCCCAACTACTTGTAGTCAACTATATGAATGATATTTTTTCATTCTGCTCCATTTAAGGTCATAACCTTAGTCAAATAACATATTACCATATATTTCCTTACTAACTTCTACCCATATCAATTTTGGTCCTCCCATTCACGTAGCCATTTGTTTCAATGTGGACCATGTCATTTTTCCTAACTGATACACTTAGTGGTCCTCCTTGCATATGTCAAAACCATCTTAATTGATTTTATACGTGTGTTAGGTATGGGAATGTATCCACGCGTCAGATGTGTCAAATCTCCAAACAGAAGGACGCATGGACACTGCCAAATATTCACATTATTTAATACTTTTATTTTATTTTTTAGATAAAATAATGTTTTTATGTAAAACAATGTGTAATATAAGAATTTCACTCTTTTTGAAGTAATAATATAATAAAATTGAATTATTGGATGTGTTTTTTAGGTGCATGTGCAATCAAAAGTGTCAAGACACATATCCCATGCCCATGTCCAAGTGTTGTTTGTCCAACATGGGTACTTCACCTACTTTTGAAGAGCCATGTAACAGAGGTATTGGTTTCTAATATTATCCTTTCTTGTCTTGCTGCACATTGATCTTAATATTCACATTTCCCCCACACTCACTTTATGCTTATGTTGTTTCTTGTCCCATAAAAGTATGGCTGGGCATAATTGTTGGTCATAATTGCAGTTGTTAATTAAATTGAAGTATATAAAATAAGTATAACGGTGAGGGCTAATGACGATTTAAAATCCCCTCCTTAGTATTGAATACAACAGAAAATAGGGAGCTTCTTCATCACATTTCATTTAGTTTAAAACTGTTAGGGAGCATTTATCCTTTCCATGTTCCACCTTGTAAATGCTGCTATAGGTAGTAAATTCCAGTGTGATTAAACAAAGTTTTGGTAAACCTTAGACATCTCCAAGGTGTGGTTGGAGAGGTTTATGCTCTGCTTGGTGCTAAAAATGTTGTAGGGGTCATATGTGACATGGATTCAAGGACCTGTATGAGGTGTAATTGTGTGTTTGGATGTCGGACCTTCCTAAAGCCCAAATCTCAAGATACAAGAATTCAGCTCAAAATGTGTCCAAAAGTTGGACAGTGCGTAGATACGTTCTACACATTTAAATATATACCTATTGTGATCCCTGTTAATCGAGGGTGCTGGAAGGGGCAGAATATACCGACCTAACTTTTGGCATTGTTTGCACAAAGTGGCTGTTCTCAGGATTTGAACCCACGTTCTCAACAATCTCTTAACGTGAGAAGTACGAAAACCATTCATTTACATCAATTTCGGACTTTTCTTCTTCTTACGTTGACACGTGTATAGGATCTATGTTCTTTCCCTTCTTATGAAATAACAACAACAATAATCGGGGATTCCTCCTAATTGTTGACTTAAAATTTATATTGGACAACTGTGGCTTTTGTCAGTAAGAGGTGGTTTTCTTGATTTGTATGACTTCTTGCTCATCATGCACTTAAAATTTATAGTTTGATGACCTAAGTTGGATGAAATGAGGATGTGTTTCCTGCTGGTTGTGGATATCTTGAGTTCTTTCCAATTTTGTTAGCAAATAATGTTTTCTTAGATATGTTGTGCATTTTGTGGAAATTTGAACATACAAAATTTTCTTCTACTTTGCCTCTTGAAATATATATTTATGGGAAATGGGAGTCCACGTTTCTAGTGAATTGTGAATGTTGTGTCTGAAAAGGATTTATTTTAATGTAAACATAAAAAGAAATGTGGCTCTAGGTCTTCGACAATAGTTTGTGCTAAGATTCCTACCTTGTTTAGCACCTATATCTTATTCGACCTTTGGAGTCGTACAATACATATTTATATCTGTTTGACCATCTTTTATTCCATTAAAATCAAGGTTTTCTAAAGGGACTCAAAAGTACCTGGATTATATAAAGTGCTATCTTGTAGATCTGAGCATTATCTCATTCACTTTACCGTTCAGGCTGTGCTTTGAAGAATTTCCGGTATCACTTGTCTGCATGTTCACTTTCTCAACCCTGCTTATGAGATTTAGGTGTGTTGCATATATATTTTATCTAGTGTAACAATGATAGTATGGGACTGATATAAAGATTTTACAGAGGTTTGACGTTGAATGATTTCATTGTTTTTGTGTGATTTCCTTCTAGAGGAATTGATTTATCTTCAAATGCTTAGGATAAAGGAGAAACAAGAAGGAAAGAAAAGCAAAAGTTTCCAATACAATCGTGAAAATATATATACGTAGCAACGATTGGTGACATACCTCCTCGATGTATTAAAGGATGTATATATATATATATATATATATGGCTTATATATTTCAGCCAACAATCGGCTTTCAAATCTAGTTGGGCCATGAAACTACAGACCATTTCCTAAATGGGAATGCTTATATATATATATATATATATAGAACACACATGCAAATTTACCTTCCTCGTATAATAGCATTGCGGGTGCCTTTCTGCTACCACAGCATTAGCCAGTAACAACATGTTTAGATCTTACTCTCTCTCTCTCTCTCTCTCTCTCTCTCTCCCCATACTAACTTACAGTTGAAGCAAATGGTCATCAATATTAGTATGAAAAGTCTTCTAGAATTGATCTCCTTCGAAAGTCTGTCCAAATTGCCAGCCTCCTGGGACGACGTTGTAGCTAGTAATGGTCCTGCCATCACTGGTTGTGACTTTGAAAGATAGGCTTTGGCCATTGAGGTATGAGTTGCTCTGCCAATTCTGACCCCAATTTCTCGACATGACCTGCCATTCGGTGGTGGCGCCCTTGATTGACACTGTTTGGACATCCCCGGCACCACCAACGTTTGTTATCAATACCAAGTTGAAGTAAGAGTGGCCATTGATGGTGAACCTTATTCCTCCTTTCTTCACACATGGGACCCTGTCAAAATCCATGACAAACATTAGAGAGAGAACTAATGACCCTTTGGGAGCAGAGCACCTACATTAATTGCTTGAAATATTATTGTTATTACCTTCTGTAGACAACAGGAACAATACCAGCGCGATACTCTGCTATTTGCAAGAAAGCAGGCTCTGCCAAATCAAAGTGTTGGAGAGGGGGATTGCACCACCCACCATTGTCATTAGACAATGCATAGTTAGGGGGGCAGAAGTTTGTGGCTGTTACGGTGATGGTACTAGCGTGGCACCATTTGGGGTCGTCATTGCACCTCAACTGGTAACATGCTCCGCAGCTCAGACCATTGTTGTAGAGTGTAGTGCTTAGAGCTGCAGTGCTTGTCCCATAACCTTGGCTATACAAGTTTCCGTACCCACATGAACCCCCTGCAATCACAACATATATATATATATATATATATATATATATATATATATATATACACACACACACACACACATATTAATACAGTAGTATTACACTAGTGAACGAACAAATAAGGAATGATTTTGACAGTAGTGTGACTGACTGACTGCATAACAATCAAATTAATCTAAAATCAAATGTGTTGTGTTGTTTGTGTTGTTGGATGAGGTGGGCCCACTACGAACTTAGGAGGCAGGAGAGTCGCGACTGTACATAATAACATTGCATGTAATACTTATACTACAAATTAACAATTGTTGAATTCGATCTGTCACACTTTACGTACCCATTGTGCCGGTAGCATCACCCCCACCATAGAATGTTGCATGGGCACTTTGCCAGCCACCGTAGGTGCCATAGCCTCTCCTGTGGTATCTGCCGTAAGTCCCATGGATACACAAATTGAAAACAAAGAAGAGAAATGGCATAAATTTCATTGATTTAGTAGCCATATTGTGTGTGTGTGTGTGTGTGTGAGAGAGAGAGAGAGAGAGAGAGTGTGTTTGGCTAGAACAGAACTTGAGAGGGTATGAGGGAAATGAGTAGAGAGTTGTGTGTGTTTATATAAGAGTAGTGGATGGGGTTAGGGGCTGAAGGTGTAATAGCTTTTATTTGTGAGAGTTAGAGCGGTTGTCACGTTTGAGCCCGCCAAAGGCCTAACAAACATTTTGGGTCCCCCCACATTCACTCAAGTCCACGGCCCATCTCAACGGCCTCTTTTAGTGGTTCATCATAACCGTTACGTAATTAATGTATTTAAAATTTATTTCTAGTTGATTTCTTTTCTTTCAAACTATAACGAAATAATTAGTTAGCTGAAATTCAATGGATTTCTCTCACACTCTCTCACTGTCTCTCTCTCTCTCTCTCTCTCTCTCTCTCTCTCTATATATATATATATATATATATATATATAGGCTGATCACATGGCAAAAACTTTAGCAGTCAACGAAGTTACGTGGTGTAAGATCGAGCTGACAGGTCATCAAGAGGTGTTGAAGGAGTCACATGACCCTAAACAGAAAGAAAATGCAGTCAAGCAACAGTGACGTGTCAAGCATTTGTTGGACGGCCGAATTGTCACATGTGGGAAAGCTTGATTAGTTGGAGGAAGGTTGGTCAACCAGTTTAGGAGTCTTGGCGTGAAGGTGATGACGTGTCATATTGACCTGTACTCCCGGGTTTCACGCCTTTCCTTTGAGGGTACGTGGCATCAGCTTGATAAACAATGTATATTTGAAAGGACAATTTGATTAATGAGATGTATGTGTAGAAATTAGAAAGAAAAAAAAAAAAAAAAACATAATTTGGACAAATTGCCCGCTAAAAGCCGATCAACTCATTCTTAGCATGTTTGTCTCATTACATTCTAAAAATTTTGGACAAAACCTTGTTATATGATTTTCTCGGCTTTTATGTTTAAATTCTGAAGTATAGAGAAAGGGCATTCCCTGTCAACTGCTTATCCATAAAAAGAACTGAAAAAAAACTATATATAATTAAGATTAGGTCTTTTTTAAAAAAAAAACTTATTATGATTACAATTTTGTATTCATCTGTATAGAACAAAAAAAAATTATAATTAAAAATTAGGATTTAGTTTTCCTCTGTATAGAACAGAAAAACTATAATTAAATATTAGAGTTTAGTTTAACTATGATTAAAATTAGGGTTTTGTTTTCATTTTTGCAATATAAAGGTAAGACTGTAAAATAGATGATGGTTTGTTGCAGAACCAACATAATTCAAGCTATCATTGGTTAAGAATGAGGTGCGGTCATAAAAGAGGCATAGTCGCAGATAATCTATAGTTGCTGTGGCCGGAGTAAGGACCAGATGAGATTTACATAGTTTCTATCTCTAAGTAGTAATTCAAATGGTAAAGAAGTAAAATAAACAATGCAATTCAGAAAGAGAAAAAGTAAAGTGGGGCCAATTGAAGTTTGAAAATTTTGGGAGTCAAAATAGTCAAAAAGTGTCACCATAGATTTACATAGTTTTTTTTTTTGAGCAATGCTACACATCATGAAATTATTTCATGAATTTATATCATGAATGATGTGGCAGGTAACATGGAGAGTTACTATTGGTGGGATTCCCCCATACACATAGTCTCATGATATTATTACTAAATTCCACCAATAGTAACTCTCCACATTACCTGCCACATCATTCATGATACAAATTCATGAAATAATTTCATAACGTTTAGCATTTCTCTTTTTTTTTTTTTTTTTTTTTATGTAATACGTTAATTAAAACTTCAGACAACCAATTAGGAGGAAAAAAACCATAACCCTTCATTATTTTATTGATTTAATGGGCTAATGTTTGATCTATTTTTGTGTTAGAAACAAACTGTGCCTGCAACTTAGTTGGGAAAACCTACCATGTGAGATGCACATGCCATAACTGGACATTGCAAATTCATAATTCATTTTATAATGTTGGCAGTTTATATAGATATATATATCAATCTCGAACAATATATATATATATATATATATATATATATATATATATATATATATATATCAGTTGAGTTTATTTTGACGTCCATGTGCTTTGTTATGAGTCGGTTGGGATTTAAATTTGGACACCAACCTATTTCTGAGAAAAGGACCTCAATTTTAACCTGGAAATGAAGAACAACATGCTCCTTTGGGAGACATTTAATCAAGATTGTAGCTTTATGCACAGAGGAGAGGAGAGGACATTAATATTTTGTCCCATGACAATGTTGAAGTGCTCTTCACAAGGGAGTGGCTGTCAGGTATACTTGGGTAGGTTCATGACCAGCATAAAAATGGTTTGGACCCCATTCCAAGCAATATTTAAAGATAGGGAAATATGCAACTGTCTGCTTTATATTGGTAATTAATAACATGGTCAACCACTTAATTGGTTATGCTAGCTAACCCATGAACTGTTCTGCCCAATGGAGGTTTAGCTCCACTGACACTACTGTCCAATTCTTAACACCCACCAATACCATGCATGTGCCTTCTCATTCAGAACTTAAGATGGCAGCGTAAACATCATTTTCCCATTGTTTATTTCCACACTGTAAGGTTGCTAAGAAAAGTCACAGTACATACATTGTGGCATCAAAGTCATAAATTCTAAATAAGAAAACAGTTTCTTCGTAAGCAAAAGTAAGACTTTATACATCTGACTTTATATATTCGCATACAAAAGTAAGGTTTCATATATTTGATCACTTTTTTTCAGACACTGCAATGTCACATGATGTCTTTCTTTCCAATAATATATTTGGTACAATGTGTTAAAATAAATAAAAATAAAAATTATGTCTACGAATTATCTTAATTTTCCTACGGATGTAGATGGAGCACAGAGTGGCTATTAATGTGTATGAACTACTTTTTCAGGATTAGTATTAGTTCAGACTTTCATATTTTCTCTTGTAGCTCTCATAAGCTTTTTGATAGCTTCCCTCGTAGTTTCAGACTCTTCATTCGCTTCATTATTTTACTGATGCATAGCTTTTCCTGTCCTATCTCCATAACTGCACTTCAAATTTTAATTTATATATGGGACTTTATTGGTAACCATCTTCAAACAAGGTACCATTAGATAGGATGGTAGCTAGCCTGGTAGCTCCAAATGTGTCCTTTCTTAGGCTTCAAAACTATGTCCATATCAACTACCCAGAAAGCTAGTCTCCTCAAAACAATAGTTATTCATCTAAATATACAGAGACGCCATTACTTGGCGTGGTAATAACAGTTAACAAACATGGCAACAAAGAGCTGCCCAACAGCAATATATATTTCTAAAGTTACACCTAAAAGGCTCTTGAGAGAAGCAAAATGCATAGTAACTGTTTTGGCTGCAAAGCTTGGCTAGTGATCATCAGGAATGGATGACTTTGGCAACACTACTATAGTATTAGTAAGACCCAGACGCTAAAGACTAGGTAGAATTTCAGCACTAGGATACCAATGGACCTTGGACTAAGATTATGATCATAAAACCAATCTGTTGGTATGCTATTGGGCATAACAGGCTAGAGGAATAGAGGGAATAATTAGCGGCCCAAAACAAAAACTAAAAGAGAAAAAAGAAAGAAAATAAAAGAAACTCATTCTTGGTCCTCTTCGAAATTGATGCTTCTTTTTAGGATGTCAAGTATACTTTAGGGGTCATCATTTGATCTATGAATCCAATCCGATGTGAGTCAATTTGATATGTGTGAATCAGATCAATTTTTTAATCCATCAATTTGATAGCAAATTCATAAAATTGAAATCCGTAGGAAATTGGATTAGTTCACAGAATATAGTTTCAAAAATCTTAACTGACCCGTGAATCTGATGTCACTTGTACAAATAGGAAAGCAATATTCGCACTCTCCTTTCCTACGTTTATACTCTCATCTTAAAATAAATGACATTTCTATCATTAATTTCACTAGTAAATTATTAGTTTTTTTTTCAAATTATACAACTATCATTTCTGATATCCTCTTCAATCTTTAATGTTTTCGTTCCTTCTTGTCACGATAAAAAAAAATTATTCAAAAAATAGTTATCTTTATCTTTTGACAAGACCCAAAAAAACGTTATCTATATTGAATAAATTATCTTTTTTGAGAGGACCCAAAAAAAAAATAGTACAAAAAAATGTTTTCTTTATTGAATAAATTATCTCTTTTAACAGGAATAAAAAAAATTCCAAAAAAAAAGTATCCTATGCAAAAAACACCAAAAAAAAAAATGTTATCTCTGTAATAAATTCTCTTTTGACAAGATCAAGAAAAAAAAGTACCAAAAAAATGTTCTCTCTATTTACTAAATTATCTCCGAAAAAAAAAAGTATGGTACGTAAAAATAAAAAAAAGGATCCAAATTTTTTTTTTCTCTGTTGAATAAATTATCTCTTTTGGCTACACCGGAAAAAAAAAATATGGTACAAAAAAAAAGACCTAAAAAAATTTCTCTCTATTAATAAATTATCTCTTAATTTTGACCAGACCAAAACAAAATAAAGTTCCCATCATCTCTTTTGACAGGACCCAAAAAAAAAAGACTTTCTTTTGACAGGATAATAATAATAAAAAATAAAATAACTACCTAAGAAAAAAGTTCTCTTTCATGACCTCAAAAAAAGTACTAAATGAAGTAAAAACTAAAAAGATTTAAAATTTATAGTATAAATGATAGTTATGGTATTACAAAATAAAGGATGATGCATTAATGATCAAGTTTAGGGGCTTTTTTCCATTTTATTTAAAAGAAAAAGAGAAGTGGAGTGCGAATATCATCTCCCATACAAATTTTATGTAGCTCCTAAACCTAAACCCATGGCCCACTCCTTTAATATATACAAATATAATAAGTTTTTAATTTCAATTCCTATTTATTTTAAATTGGTTATAATGATGTGGGGCTATTTTTTCTGGTAACCGCATGTTTTTGAATGTGTCAATGATAATTTGGTATTGATTCCTAAAAAAAATATACATATATTATATTATTAATAGATGAGATCAGATTGTATTGCTAGGGTGTGTATCAACTAGGAAAAAAATATTGCTAGGGTGTGTAAACCTAAACTATATTCTTAACTGATCGTAGGGGTCAAATTGGTTTAGGTTTAATGTTTAAACTGAACCCATCTAATTTGTAGTCACATCTAATATAATTGTATTGCTCCAACCCAAAAAAATTTCATTTAAATAAACATATTTGTTCCCTAGTTGTTATACACACTCACTTCCAAAGAATTATTTGTGACGTATATTTTTGTAATTGGCAATCTCCGGTGTCAAAATCAAACATAATCGAGTTGTATTCTTTGAGTTATATTCTTGTCATTGATCATATAATTGAAGTCTCAGAGTAAGCATGAACTTCTACACCAACCATGCAAGTGTTCTTCAAATGATGAAACTTGAATCTTCGAAAGAAGCCATCAATGATGTGAACAATGATTCAATTGATTGAATTTTTGAGATGGTTCTGAGTGCATAAGGACATCATTGATTATGTATGAGAGTCACGTAGTCCAGGTAAAGTGGTGAGAACACATATATTTCAAATCGGGTGGTTCCGACCTTGAAAAATAGAGTTTTTGAGTTAATTTTCAAATATTCAAGGTTGGACCGGTCTAGGGTTTAACTGGGCCGGTCCATGAGGTCTCAACATCTCTACATGAGTTTCCTACAGGACATGGACCGGTCCAAGGCTTCTAGTCTATGGAATTTTGCCTGTTTTGTCCTGTTTTGACCCGGACTTGACCCAGAACTTTCCTAAAATGTGGGGACTTGTTTCCTATTTGTTTTTAAAGAAAAATTAGAGTTTTTAACATCTATAAAAATCTCATATAATTTCTCTCTCAATGTGCTTTCACAGAACTTTCAATATACATCAAATTGATAATTTCAAGAGTGAGAAAGCATTAAGATATTTTTCTAGCAAATGATTTTTCTCTCAAATTCTTTGTTTATATTTTTGGAGCACATACATATTAACTGAGTGATTGAGGTTGTCTCTATTTGCTTGATCAAGTGTTCGAATACTGCATTGAAGATTTTTTCGTGATCAAGTTACTGGATTGGTTTCTTCTACAACTGTTCGTTGGTGAGGAAGGAGAAGAAGATTGAGTTACGAATAGGACAGAATACTTGCTGAAGGTTTGGGTTATTCCAGTTATTCTTCTGAGAGGATTTTGACGTTAATCGGGAATCTGCAACAGTTGGACGAGGTAGTCGCAATAGTAAGCCTGAGGTGTTCTACATCAAAGTTCTTGTCGGAGTGGAGTGGGTGTGAATCTGGGACATAGTTTGTTATACTTTGATTCGACAATAGTGGATTTGTTTCATTGAGGCTACAAAGCCTCACCTGTGATTTTTTTTCGATCTAGGTTTTTCACGTATATCTAGTGTATTCTTTATTTTACTACACTTTATTTTATTTACTTGCTTTGTGGGATTGCTTAGAATTTTAATTGAACTTAAAATTGAATAATCTAAAAGATTAAGCAAAAAATAAGTAAACCTAATCACCTCCTCTAGGTTTTAAATTTAATTTTTGCAGCTGCTTCCGCATCGCGCAACTCACAATTGGTATCAGAGCAGTGTTTTCTTATTTTTGAGTAATCCTTGTGAAGTATTTTTAAAACTAAAATTTATTTTTGTTTTAAAAAATATCACGAAATCTAGTATGAAAGATGGTGGATCGATTCAGCGAACTCCTTTGTTTGATAGTTCAAATTATATTTTTTGAAAGTCTCGCATGAAAGTCTTTCTCAAATCTCAAGATGAGAGAGTTTAAATGGCTATTGAGAATGGCTATACAATTCCTACCACTAGCACTAGTACTAGTGATGCAGTTGTGACTGTAGATAAGGATAAAGCAATATGGTCTAATGTTGAGCATGAAGAAACTAATAATAACAATAAGGGTTTATATGCTATATTTAAATCTGTTGTTTCTTCTGAATTTGCTAGAATCTCTACTTGTTCCACTTCAAAAGAAGCATGTGATATTTTATAGGTAACTCATGAGGGTACCACCAAGGTAAGAAAATCAAAGTTACAAATGTTAACTACTAAATTTGAAATAATTAGAATGGATGAAGATGAGATTTTTTTTTTTATTCTAGAGTTAATGATATTATTCAAAGTAGTGCTAACCTTGGTGAGAAAATTTCATCTTTTTAGGTTATTAAAAAAAATCATGAGGTCACTACCTGATAGGTTTCAAGCCAAGTTAGAAGACTTGGATAAGAGCAGATATGTTGATTCAATGGAGGTGGCAGAATTAGTTGGATCAATTCAAACTTTTGAGATGAAATATCCAAAACTTCAGAAAACAAAAATTTGGTTTTAAAAATCTCAAAGACTTATAAGTCTTCAAGTTTGTCAAATATTTCAAATTCTTCAAAATCTGAAGTTGAAAAAGTTAAAAGTTTTGAATATGATCTAGGTAATGATGCTACACTCCTAACTAGAAAATTTAGAAAATTCCTTAAATATGAAAATGATAGAAATCTTAAGAAAGGAAATCCTTCTAAATTTCATAGTCAAATCTCATCATCTAAAAGTAAGATAAGAAGGAAAAAGAAGTTGATGACTTTAAGGATTCTAAAATCACTTGTTGGACATGTTGTGGTAAATGTCACACATCTACTCAATTGCGAAGTCCTAAGAAGAATAGATCTAGTACAAATAAAATTTCAAAAGATAAAAGGAAAGTTATGAAAGTTATTATTTCAGAGTCTGAGTCTTCCAGTTCTGATAGTGATTCTTCTATTGAGAATGATGTTTTTACTTTTGTTGCTCATATTGATGATGATATTGCTAATGATTTTTCTTTTGATGTAGCTGAAACAAAGATGTACACAACTCTCAATCAAATTGGGTCTGAAGATTCAGAAATTGAGCAATCAGATAAAGAACTATGTGAGAGCAAGCTACAAAAACTTTTCGAGAAATTGTTACAGGCTTATAAACAAAGTTGATATCAAAATTTTCAAAGTAAAGTCAAGATTTTCAAAAACGAGGTAAGTCAAGTTATTTCTGTTAGAGATACTCTTGTTGCTAGAATTAATTTTCTTGAGCCTGAATTGAAAAAATTACAAGAAAATTTGATTACATTTACTCATTAGTATATTAAGTTTGATAGCATGATTAATGTTGGTAAGCCTGTAAAAGATAAGACTGGACTAGGTTTTGTTGGGTCATCATCTAAGGGTAAAACTGTGTCTGTTAAACCCAAGAACTTGAATTTTTCTACACCCAAACCTTAGTTTCAAGTTGAGTCTATGTATATTAAGGTTGTATCCAATGTACTTCATTGTACTTTTTGTGGTAATAATGGACATAGTCAACATTATTACTATAAGAAGAGAAAACATTCTAATTCTGATTTTCATGTGCATAATTAATTTTTTAAGAATATGTTTCATACTAAAAAGTCATATTATTTAGAGAAGTTTGTACATGTTGATACTATATGATTTATTCCTAATAGGTATTTGGGTGCAAAACCCCCTAACTAAATCATTAGGATTTTTATGGTCATGGACTGAGTTTATGTTCATTATTTATTTTTCATTGGACCATATATTTTATATTATGTTAGATTTTGTTTATTTTTATATGATAATCATGTGAATGTGGAAACCATATTTTTTTATGAAATAATATGAATTCTCTATATTTCTATTTAAGTTTACTTTGAATTGTGAATATATGATTGGGACACTTAGTTTATCAATAGATGAAGTACTTGAATTTATGATCTAAGCATTGATGATTAATGTGCTATATTTATTTATTTTTAGAGATGAATTTTTTGAGTCCAAACAATTTGTACATTAGTCTAACTCTAAAAGAATTGATAGAAAACTAATGTGAAGTTAACCAGAATATATTGTATAAGTAGCATTGAAAGCTTAAATGATCAATGAAAAAAAATGATTCTGTTTTTGTTCAGTATGAAAAGAAAAAAAAATGAATTGCTAAAAATTTAAGACAAAGGAAAAATGTTACATTCAGGATGTGTTCGAATCTACCACTACGATTTAAATCTCCAATGAGTATTTTTTAAAAAAGTTGTTTTGAGAAAATAGCAGTCGTCCATCACTGTGAAAGCCACCGTCTCAGAAATAAAAAATAATTTGATCATGTGTGATTTTACTTGCTATCATCCAATATGTTTTAGAAGATGGATCGAAGGAATTTGATTAATTTTTGATAATTTTGGATTGCACACACACACATGGATTTGTTAGATGAATTTTTAAATTTTTATAAATATTTGTGTATTGAAAATTGTGTCATGATCTTAAAGTTAAGTATGGATTTTGTTGGCAAATTTATGGGTTTTAAAATTGTGCATTTGTGAATTTTCTTGAATTTTTTCAAAAAATTTAGACCTTATTGTTATTTTATGTGAAAATTGGTTTTAATGATTATATGATTATTATATTTTTTATTTTCACATAAATAAAAACCCAAAAAGATTTTTCTATTTTTTCAGATTTTTAGGATTTTTTTTTTTTGGAATTTTAAGATTTTTTTTTCAAAAATTGCAAAAATGAGTTAAGGAGATCAAACTTGGTCAACAGACCAAATTAACCACCTTGGACTAGTCCAAGGGATAGGCTGGACTGGTCCACATAGGCTCGGCCAGAGTATTTTATATGTGCATGTGTGTTATGTGTTCATAATGTGCCTTAATTATCCAAGTATGTTTTTTTCTCCCTTTTTTTCTCACATTGCCATAACTCATATCATACTTTATGCTTGATATATTTCATCATTTTGATTGATATTTGTGGTTGATTTTGAGTTGAATTCGTGGAAGGGATTGATCATTGAAAATTTTGGGTTGATTTTAGGAGATTGAACTAACAAAGTGTCATTGAAGTTTGTGTTTTCAAGGCTTGCACACCAATTGTTTGTGAAAATTCTTCAATGGCTCTTACATTCCTATTTTATATTCCTCTCATCGTGGCAATGGCCGATAGCTCTAAGCAACAAAGAGTTAATGTTTATTGAACTCCGAAAAGTAATATAATCTTCACGGAGGATCATTTTGATGATGATGGAAATCTTTGATCACTATAGCAAAGTGGTTGGTTGTAGGCCAATGAGGTGTGAACGGAACTTTGATTGGATAGCATATGACAAATCTATCATTTGGAGTTTGTGCACTACTTTAGAGACAATGGTTGGGGTTCACTAGCTAAACTAGGCAAGGATTGCATTCGCGACATGGTTCGCTACTTCTATAGCAATGTGTTTGTTTATAGTGACAACGAGTTATGGATGATGATGAAATATTTTGGGAGAACAATCAAAGTGACTACCCAATTAATTATTGAGGTTATTGTAGTTCTAAAGGCACAGAATGGTATAATTTTTTCTTATACAGGCACTGAAAAGAACAGACAAAGCATGGAAGAAATCATTAGGATGTTATGTGAATCGAATGCTCCATTGCTTGCAAATAAAATCTCAAGTGCCTATATCACTGACAATGTCTCTGCATTAAATTTGATTATCTCCTATACTCTTGACCCTCATAATCATAAAGGTGATTTTCCACGACACCGAGGTGAGATCCTGTATCACATTATTAATGGTGATAGAATTAATGTATCGACAACTATTTTGAGAACTATGATTCAAGAGACAAATAATTCTAGGGCTACCAATGTTTTGTCTTTTCCTTTGATTATGATGAAAATTCTCAAGGCAGAGAATGTTTATATTCCTTCAAATGCTTTAGTGATAAAGCCCAAAGGGAAGTTCACGTCTTCAAATGTTAAATCTTCAATTACTAACAAGATGAAGGAAATAGCTCAAATGAAGGCTGCAAGACATCATATTGAGGATGAGATTGTGGATGAGAGTGATAACAATGCTCCTATTGCCAAACTTTGTGTTCCAGATTCTAATCGTACCTTAACTGCTAGACAGTACAATCAATCCATGAAGGGGTTGGAGACATACTGGAAGAAGAAGTTTTCAAAGCTTGAAGCACTAATCAGGAGAGCCATTCCTAGAACTTTTAGAGCTCATCGTGATGATGAGGATGAAGATTAGGTGTTGGTGGTTTAGAACTAGTTTATGTTTTGTTATACTTTGAGTAATTGGTTATGTTTATTGCTCAAACATGTTATGTCTAGTTCTTTGATGGTTGAACTTGTTTTGTTCTATATTTTTATTTGCTTAGACATGTTATAATTTATGTTTTCTATGTGTTTTTTGCAATGCTTATATGTAACAATCCATACTTTTGAGACTTATGTGTTATATTTGATTGGAGGTTATATCTCACTTAATCATGTAGTGATTTGTTCTCTATTGTTCTCATTCTTTTTACTTTGTCAATTTGTTTTCAAAAAGTGAGAGACTTATATAGGTGCTTTGACAAAGAGGGAGATATATGTTTTTTTTTTTTTTTGAGATAAGTAGGGTGATAGTATATTTCATTGATTATATGATTAAGGGGGAGTTTGGAGATGATTTTATGATACTTGTTATCACTATATTTTTCATGATTAAGCTTTCACATGTAGTGTTGTTTGCATGATATGTAGATTTTACATGTTTTTGGCAAACACTACGCTTGAAGTTTGAAAGCTTTCTTGTGATGTTTTGAGATCTTCAAGATATCTTTCTTTGTATTTGAGATATATTATAATCTAATTTTTTTAGTGGTTAGGTTATAATTGTATTGGTTGATTTTATCACGAAATTGTCAAAGGAGGAGATTGTGACGTATATTTTTGTCATTGGCAATCTTCGGTGTCAAAACCAAACATGATCAAGTTGTATTCTTTGATTTATATTCTTGTCTTGATCATGTAATTGAAGTCTCAGAGTAAGCATGAAGTTCTACACCAACCATGCAAGTGTTCTTCAAAAGATGAAGCTTGAATCTTCGGAAGAAATCATCAATGATCTGAATAAGGATTCTATTGATTGAAGGTTCGAGATGGGTTCGAGTGCATGAGGACATCGTTGATCACGTATGAGAGTCATGTAATCTATGTAAAGTGGTGAGAACACATATATTTCAAATCAGATGGTTCTGACCTTGAAAAATAGGGTTTTTGAGCTTATTTTTGAAATATTCAAGGTTGGACCGGTCCACAGTTTAGCTGGACCGGTCCATGAGGTCTCAACATCTTTACATGAGTTTGCTATAGGACATGAACCGGTCTAAGAAAATTTTGGACCGGTTCACGGCTTCTAGTCTGCGTGATTTTGCTTGTTTTGTCCTATTTTGACCCAGAATTGATCCAGAACTTTTCTAAAATGTGGGGACTTGTTTCCTATTGATTTTTAATTTGTTTTTAAAGAAAAATTAGGGTTTTTAATATCTATAAAAATCTCATATGATTTCTCTCTCAGTGTGCTTTCACAGAGTTTTCAATATACATCAAACTGATAATTTTAAGAGAGAGAAAATATTAAGATATTTTTTTAACAAATAATTTTTCTCTCAAATTCTTTGTTTATATTGTTAAGATCACACACATATTCACTGAGTGATTTAAGGTGTCTCTATTTACTTGATCAACTGTTCTAATACTGCATTGAAGATTTCTTCGTGATCAAGTTACTGGATTGGTTTCTTATATAACTATTTGTTGGTGAGGAAGGAGAAGAAGATCGAGTTATGAATGGGATAGAATATTTGCTGAGTGTTTATGTTCTTCTAGTTACCCCTCTGAGAGAATTTTAACGTTAGCCGTAAATTTGCAACAGTTGAAAGAGATAGTCGCAATAGTAAGTCTGAGGTGTTCCGCATCAAAAATTTGTCAGA
The DNA here is from genome assembly GCA_026545225.1 of Cornus controversa. Classification (NCBI taxonomy): domain Eukaryota; kingdom Viridiplantae; phylum Streptophyta; class Magnoliopsida; order Cornales; family Cornaceae; genus Cornus; species Cornus controversa. The sequence goes on from CM048852.1 coordinate 57,221,297, forward strand.
GTGGAGTGGGTGTAAATCTAGGACAGAGTTTGTTGTACTTTGCCTCGACAATAGTGGATTTGTTTCTCCGGGACTACAAAGCCTCACCTGTGATTTTTTTTCGATGATCAAAGTAGATATTCTATGGGAGATGTCACGCCTTGACCCAGAAAGTCCTTGCCCCATTCACCTTTGGTACTTCAGTAGATCTTCAAAAAGAAAAAGCGCTACTGTATCCGTAGAGGAGGCTCATCCATGATTAGGAATCGGAATGTCAAATTAACTATGTGGGTATATGGTTTACATGCATTACAAAGTAAACCAAGCCGATAATGAAGAAAGATATATAGAAAGTGTGTAGTGAAGGATCAACCTTTCTTTATCAAAAGAGTTTGGGGGATTATCCCGTACTTAAGATAAGGCTCCAACAGTAAGGCTGTCCTCCACAAGCTTTTTTTCTGGATTTTTCACGTATATCTGGTGCATTCTTTATTTTACTACACTTTATTTTATTTATTTTCTTTGTGAGATTGCTTATAATTTTAATTGGATTTTAAATTGGATAATTTAAGTCAAAAACGAGTAAACCTAATCACCCCCCTTTAGGTCTTAAATCTAACTTCTGCAGCTGATTTCGCACCGCGTAACTCACATTATTTGGATCTAGAAGGACTTGATTCTTAGACTTAATGCTTACTAGGCACTAGTTCTTTATCCACATGAGCCAACTATTGGGGTAAGATAAACATATTTGAGTAAATATTACTGACACCCCTTGAGGGTTGATGTATTGACACGCGACTACAATTTTGTGAATTTTTGTCACCAACATCCCCTGTGATTTTTGCCATGTACCACATACACCCCTTCCTAGCAAAAGTACATCGTGTTAGAGCACTTTTTGTCAGTAAAATGATCATGCTGCCATTTGACTTCTGATCTAACTAATTTGAATATTAAATTTACCCATTTAATCCTATCTAATGGTCCAAAATACCCATTTGAATATACCTATATATATATATATATATACTCTAATTACATATATATATAAATATTTATTACCATAAATAATAATGTTAACATAAAATAAAGAAGTAATTAAATTTCTCTTTCTTTTTCTCTATCTATATCTATATCTATATTATATATATATATATATATATATATTGTATACTATAATATATATATAATTATTTATTTTCATAAATAATAATGTTAACATAAAATAAATAAAAAACTAAATTTCTATTTTTTCTCTATTCATCTATATATATACTATATACTATAATATATATAATTATTTATTTTCATAAATAATAATATAACATAAAATAAAAAATTAGTTGCCAATGCATATTATCATGAAGGGTATTGTGGTCATTTTTCTATTATGATATTTTTATATTAAAATACATTTAAATAATCAAGCGCAATCAAGAGATTTCACATATTAGAAAAATGGAAAAGCTAACAGGGGGTGTTAGTGATGAAAATTCATAAAGTTGTAAACGTGTGTCAATACATCAAACCTTAAGGAGTGTTAGGGATATTTACCCAACATATTTTATCATTAATAATTCTATTATTAGATTTTTCTTACTCTCATTTTTTTCTGTTGAACTTTTTAATTCTAGCTATAAATTTAATGAACTTCTACATATAATTGTTACTCAATTCTATGGCAGGAAATTCTTTTTCATATTCTGGGACTAAGGCTATGTTTGGTACAATGAAAAAGAAAAGAAACGATAACATTAGTAATGAGAGAAAAGAAAATAAAAGAAAAGAAAGGAAAGAATAGTATTAAATTTTTATCATGTTTAGTTGATTAGTAAAGGAAATGATAGTTAATATGTTTTGGGAAAGAAATGAAAAGAAACTATTTTAAAATTTTACCATTATACTATTTTATATTTAAAAGAATAAATTTTAGCTTTTATGAAAATAAGGACAAATTTGGTATTAATAAAGTTTTATTAAAAAATGGTAACATTTCTTTTCATTTTTAAAAGATAACAAAAGTTACTGGTCATTCTACATTTATTTCTCCAAATAGTTCCATTTTATTTTCTTTCCATTACAAAATTCATACCAAACACAAAAAAAAGATATCCCTCCCTTTCTTTTCCTTTCATTTCATTTCAACCAAACTCGCCTTAATACAAATTTTTTATTTTTTTATAATGATAGAAAATAAAAAAATTAAATTAGTTTACTACATTCTCGGTAACTCCCGAAGTACCCTACACATGCTTCTATGGTACAACGAGACGGGATGGGTTTAAAAAGGGCTTTTTCCATAAGGTGTGCCTCATTGTTCTCTGCCTACTTTTCTGGTGCATCACATTCTTTACATGCCTACTACTCTATTGCCATGATAAAAAAAAATAAAAAACTCGACTCCTATTGTACATTTTGAAGCTAAATTTGGGCTCCGAATCAAATACTCCCGGCCCAAATGGTTTGGATAAGATAAAAAGGGTCGCCTACGTACCCTATTTAGGCCTGCGTTGTGCATAGGGGTGGCAATATTGGACACGACACGCTAACACGAAACGAACACGACACGAAATAAGCGTGTTTGGGTTTAAGCTTATCGTGTTCGTGTCCTTATCGTGTCGACACGATTTACCCGATTAGAAATCGTGTCGTGTTCGGGTTTGACCCGCTAACACGAAATTGACACGGTTGACCCGATAAGAAATCGGGTCAATTCGTGTCGGGTTGACACAGATATGACCCACTAGACACGTATAACCCGAAATCAATTTGGGTAATTTTGTAAATTTACTTGAAAATAAATGAAACCCTAAGTACACGGTGTACACCATCTAACGATTCTAACATTTCAATTGATTTGTGAGACTGAGAGAAGTAGAGAACGAAGAGAGTTGCGAAGGCAAGAAAATTTCAAAATCCCCAAATCAGATCTACTGATCTAGGGCAAGACTCAAGGATTTCCATTTTTGACAACAACTCAAATCAATATAATCACACTGATCAGGTGTGATTTCTTCTTTCCTTCTGTTCTTCTTCTTCTTCTTATTTTCTTTTTCTTCTTCTTCGTTCAGTTCTTCTTCGTTCAGTCCACAACCTCAAACCGCAACAACCACCATAGCTTCACCACGCACCACCTCAAACCGCAACAACCACCACAGCCTCACCACGCACCACCGCAAACCGCAACAACCACCACAGCCTCACCACGCACCACCGCAAACCGCAACAACCACCACAGTCTCCCCACGCACCACCACAAACCGCAACAACCACCACAGCCTCACCACGCACCACCTCAAACCGCAACAACCACCACAGCTTCACCACGCACCACCTCCCTCTCGGCTGCTGGTGTCTCTTTCTAAAACTTTTCTCTCTCTCTCTAGCTTTCTCTCTAGAATTATTTTCTCTCAATAAAACTCAGTCTGCTGCACATCTATATCATATTATATATATATATATATTTATATATACATATATATATATATATAATTATATATTGATATAATAAAATAAAAAAACAAAGAAAAATGACCCTGCTTCTACTGCCGAGTCTACTCCTGTCCTTCGAATGAGTTGAAGGGCCCTTGCCTTATCACAAGGCTTGTGAGTTGTGCCTTCTAGCAGCTAAGCACTTGGACAAAAAAGGAAAATGCCCCACTTTAAGTGGGTATTATAGGTTATCCTAGTGGTGGTATGGAGCTAAAACCGACTGCCTCCTGGGTCAAAGAGGGAAGGCACACAATGGTATATTTATATATGTATAATTATATATTGATATAGATATACAATGATATATATATATATATATATACAATGATTTTTTTTGGGTGATTACGGTTTTAATTTCTGATTACTTTTGAGGAGATTCTAAAATTTGATTTCTTTGAGAAGGTTCTAATATCTTGTACTTTGAGGAGGTTCTAAAATCTGATTTCCTTGAGTAGGTTTTAAATCATGTGGCTTGTGAACAAATCATTTGTGGCTTGTGAACAAATCTTCGAGGTGTTATATCTGTGTATTTCTTTTTTTTATTTTATTGTAGAATATTAATTTTATTTTGTTAATTGTTATTGGTTTTTTTTTTCTAACTGTGGTTCTATTTTTTTTATTTTTTTTTGCAACTTAGATGGACTCAAATGATGCTCCAGAAAATCCTGAAACTCTTGATGGAAGTGATGATGAAGTTGATGTATTGGAAGTAGATACTACAGAGGTGAAATCAAAAAAAGTAGGAAAGCGAAAACGAAGATCTAAAGTTTGGTCGTTCTTTGAAATGCTTCCTTTGGGTGCAGACAAGATACAAAGGTGCAAGTGCAAAAAGTGTGGGACTATTTATGTTGCTGAAAGCAAGTTTGGAACTGGTAATATGCTAAAACACATGAACGTGTGCATTAGGAGGGACACACGTGACGTAGGTCAACTTCTTTTATCTCAGTCATCTGGTGCTATTACCATGCATTCATCTAAATTTGATCCTGTAAAATTTCGTGACCTTATATCTGCTGCTATAATAATGCATGACTTGCCTTTTCAATTTGTTGAGTACGAGGGTATTAGAGCAGCGTTTCGTTATTTAAATGAGAGTTATCAACCTGTTAGTAGGAATACAGCTAAGGCTGATATCTTGAAGATGTACAAAAATGAAAAGGGTAGAATTCGACATTTGTTAGGATCATTACCTGGAAGAATTTGCTTGACATCTGATATGTGGTCTTCTTTGACCACTGATGGGTATCTATGTCTTACGGCACATTTTATAGATGACCATTGGAATTTGCAAAAGAGAGTTATAAACTTTTCCTACATGCCATCTCCACACAATGGTTTAACTATAACTGAAAAAATTTATTCTTTGTTGAATGGTTGGGGGATTGAGAAGAGGTTGTTTTCAATTACTTTGGATAATGCTTCATCAAATCTTGCATTTGTGGAAATGTTAAAGGCCCAATTGAATTTGAGTGGTGCATTTCTAAGTGGCGGTAGCTTTTTTCACATTCGTTGTTGTGCGCATATCTTAAATTTAATTGTGCAAGATGGGTTGAAAGAAATTGATGAATCTATTCTTAAGATTCGTGAGAGTGTTAAATATGTTAAAGGGTCTGCAGGGAGAAAACAAAAGTTTTTAGAATGTATTTCTCATGTTTCTTTAGATGCTAAGAAAGGTTTGAGACAAGATGTTCCTACAAGGTGGAATGCTACTTTTCTTATGCTTGAGACTGCCATTTATTTTCGTCGTGCTTTTTCTCACTTGGCATTGAGTGACTCATATTACAAGTGTTGTCCAACTCATGAGGAGTGGACTAAAGTGGAGAAGATTTGTAATTTTTTGGAAGAATTTTATACAGCTACAAAAATCTTTTCTGTAACAAAGTATCCCACGGCAAATTTATACTTTTCGCTTGTGTTTTTAGTTCAAAGGAAATTAGTAACGGAAATGAAAAGCAAGGATGGGTTTATGCGTAAGATGGCAGGTCAGATGTATTCCAAGTTTGAAAAGTATTGGTCGGATTTTAGCGTTATTCTTGCTTTTGCAGTGATTTTAGATCCTCGCTATAAGTTTGGATTTGTGGCTTTTTGCTATAACAAGATTCATGGTAGTGATTCTAATGAGGGAGAGGAAGTTCGTGAGAAATTGTTTTGTCTTTTTGATGAATACATGCTTGATTCTCCTATGCCTTCTAGCACATCAACATTTTCACAAGAAGTTGGAAGTGGTTCTCGTGAAATGGTTGACACGCAATTTTCAAAAGAAAGTAGAGATGTTATGCAGGTAATTTAGAGCTTCTTTATTTAGATATTTTAGATTGTTTAACTTTGGAAGAATTCAAAATATTTCTTTGACTAATTACTTGCATTAATTTTTAATTTTTAATATAGGAATTTGATATGTTTCAAAGTGGCGGGTTACTTACTAGTGCACAAAAAACAGAATTGGAATTGTATTTGGATGAACCAAATATTGATAGGAAGGTAGATCTCGATATACTTTCATTTTGGAAAGGTAACCAATTTAGGTATCCAATACTTTCTCGTATGGCTCGTGATATATTGAGTATTCTGGTGTCTACCGTTGCTTCCGAGTCTGCTTTTAGTGTTGGTGGTCGAGTTCTTGACCAATATCGTAGTTCTTTGTTGCTCGAGAATGTGGAGGCTTTGGTATGCTCTAGAGATTGGTTATTTAATTTGAAAGGTAATCAACTCGTTACTTATAATGACTCAAAGGAATATGGTTTAAAATTATTTTGATTAGTTCTTATTAACATTTTATTTTGTTTGGATGAAGAGAGCTCGGAACTTGAATTAGATAAGCTTATTGTGGAACTTGTAAATGTGAACATCAACAAAGAGGATCTTACTTCAACCGAATGTTCCAATGTTATTATGGAGTAGTGTCCAGTGAGGTATTGATGAAATGAATGTTAGATTTGTTTATTTTACATATTCTTGTATTATAAAAAATTTTACTTTTTTTATATTCATTGAGATACATATATTACAACAGGCAAAGTGGAGAATCAATGAGGTCCTGATCTGTGTTTCATTTTAAAATGAATGGTATGTGTTTCATTAATTTAAGTTATTATTGATAAATATTTTTTTCGTATTATTTCATATTGTTCAGAACTTCCTATTGAGAATGAGTGGTTAGTTTTGTAATATCTTTAGATTTGTTGGTTGCCATCAAGTTGATTTTTCTTCTTTATATGCTTTGATCATGCCTTGTTGCTTGTTCATTGCAGCTAGTGGAATGCTTATTTTGAAGAAATTCATCAGCAGTGGTTCTATATTTTATTTGGTAGCAAGCAATTGGAACTTTTTTTTTCATGTAATGAATGAGAGATTTTTGTAATAAAATTGTTGAACAGTTTTAAGTGGTAATTCTATAATAGTTTAGTGGTTTAATGGATGTTAGTTGTTTGTAATAGATATATTTTTATTTTGTTATTTTCATCTTATATGATATGTTGATACTTGATAGTTAATGATTTACAGGTTATTTTTAAATGAGTTGAAATCATTTAAAGGTTAAATGAGTTCATTTACAGGTTAATTTGGATGATGAATTTGGAAAATGAATTTTTTTGTAGTAACTTTGAATGTAAAAATTAGGAGATTAGAGTCATATTCATTAGATTAAGGATATTCATTGTAGTAATTTCTTTGTAATAGATATATTTTTATTTTGTTATTTTCATTTTATATCATATGTTGATACACGGTTAATGATTTACAGGTTATTTTTTAAATAGGTTGAAATCATTTAAAGGTTAAATGAGTTCATTTACAGGTTAATTTGGATGATGGATTGAGAAATGAATTTCTTTGTATTAACTTTGAATGTAAAAATTAGGAGATTAAAGTTATATTCATTGTAGTAATTTCTTTGTAATAGATATGATTTTATTTTGTTATTTTCATCATATAACATATGTTGATACATGGTTAATGATTTACAGGTTATTTTTTAAATATGTTGAAATCATTTAAAGGTTAAATGAGTTCATTTATAGGTTAATTTGGATGATAGATTGAGAAAATGAATGTTTTTTAAGGAATTTTGAACCAAACAATTAATGGGTTTGTTATTGGGTCGTGTCTAATCGAATCGTGTCGTGTCGTGTCGTAACACGATTCACTTATTAATCGTGTCTTAACGGGTCGTGTCGTGTCACCCGTTTAATTAACGAATCGTGTTCGTGTCTAACCTATTTAACACGAATAGTAATCGTGTCGTGTTCGTGTTAAGCTAATTATCCGAGTACCCGTGTCTCGACACGACACGAACACAACCCGTTTACACGAATTGCCACCCCTAGTTGTGCACTCCAGAGTAGGTCAGAGAGCCCATTCATTTGTACTTGTTACTGCTGACCAATGCCGACAGAGCCTCATCGTAAAACGGTATAACAAGAAGTGGGCAAACAAATGGCTTGAAGACCGTGGTGGGCCCAAAAACTGACGGGGCTAATCGATCACCCACCGCCTGATGAAATAAATTGCCATAGACAAAGAACATTGTACGGTTCTGACAAATTCACTGTCTTTTTAACACGTGGCAATGTGATGTGGTACGTTTTCGCTTACTTTATTAGTAATTAAATGCAAACCGAAAGTGGCTACTCTCTACTTTATTTTTCACCGGCACTCCAGTGACTTCAAATCTTGATAAGGACCTGTCGAATGTGTGTGTGTGTGTGTTTTTTTTTTTTTTTGGTTAAAATAAATAATCTCCATAAAGACACCAAAAGTACAAATCGCGTATGGTTGAGCCAGTGGGTTCTTTTAATACACTAGCTAATATATGGTTGAGCCAGTGGGTTCTTTTCTTTTTTTTTTATCAACGTGATTACATACTTGTATAGGAAAATGTTTGTGGTCGTGTTACAAAATTGACTTCCATAGGCATTTAAAATCATTGAGAATGACATTTAACTATTCTGATAACAATGATGACAAGTTAGGTTCGGAAATGAGAGAAAGAGAGAGCATCTATTATTAGGGGATTTAAAATTTGAATGTCTATAACTTAAACATTAAGTTCGACAAGTTATATAGTAGATAATTCTGTGGTTAAATTTAGGAAAGAAAAAAAAAATCTGTGTGCATGGTTAAGAAATTAATTTAAAACATTTTTCTAGTATTATAATATTGCATATGTTAGATTCAAATTAGATCGTTTTTATTACCAAACTTACACCAATTATGGTCAAACCAAGATACGTTACAGATAGTTAATTATATGGCTTCTTTTTAGTGTTATAGTGTATTGTTTTGTCAAGAAAGAATGCTAATTCCGTAAAATAGAAATAATAAAAATTAAAAAAACAAATTTAAGAGGGTCTGAATTTTTCTTCCTACTGTAAGTTGGAAAATAAAATGATACAAAGAGAAAAAAACTCATAATTCAATGATATTTTAATGAACTGATTGAATAACACCATGCACATGACATGATCTCGTTTTAATGAAACGAAAGCTTTGCTTGTTCACAATAACAATTTTGAATCTACAAAATTAGAATAAATTATAAACACAAGTTGCATATTGATAATTGAATGGGTAGTTTGGCTTTATGCAGTAGATGAATTTATAATAAAGAAATTCTAACAAAACAAGAAATCCTAACACCAAAAGAAAACTAACACCTAGGCTAAAAATTCAAATTTATCTAATAATAAGTAAAAATCTAATTACTAAAACTACTAAATATAAAATTTCAGTCAAATCCAAAATGGTTTTGATGCCGAAAAAAAATCAACAATCTCTTATAAGAGAAAAAAAAAACGTGATTTTGAGACATTACCTGACTAAATTTGACTGAAAAAGCAAACCAGATTGGTTAAAATTAAATATGCACAATAATAATAATTTTTAGATTTTTTTTCATAAATTCTCTTTTTTTTAATGGAAAATTTTTCGGAAAACAAAAAAAAAATCCAAAATTTTTTATTATGTAATTGTGCATTTTTATTTTTTTCCGTAAATTGATATAACTTAATATATATAAAAAAATCTCTCTTCTCTTTTTTCCGAAATTTTTTTTGGAATTTTTTTAAGGAAAAAAATCTCCTCTATTTTAATAATAGAAGGGTAAAATGATCATATAAAAATATAAAATTTACAAGAGGGAGAAAATTGCACACTTTTACAAATGTCAAGGTATGATACGATTCAAAAAATATACCTTTTTAAAAGCATATGACTTTTTTTTTTTTTGACCCTTTTGCCAAAAAGAAAAGAAAAAAAGTACAGAAGAGAGAGAAAGTGAGAAGAAAAAAATGAAAAGAAGAAAAGTACATAAGAGAGAGAAAGTGAGAAGAAAAAAAAAAGAAAAGTAGAAACGTACATCAAATAATTAATTAATATATATATATATGTATGTGAGGTTGAAGAGAGAGAGAGAGAGCACTTTCGGTGAGAGAGAGAAAGGGAGAGAGAAAAAAGAAAAGAAAAAATAAAAATAAAAGATAATTTGGACATTTTGGTCTTTTCACATTAAATTTTTTTTTTTGGTATTTTATGTGCTAAAAATTTGAGGATATTGTAATAATTTTAGAGTAATGTTACAAGTCTCGAATAAATATTTTAAAATATGTCTCGAATTTATGTGGCATGTGACATAGTGCATTTATTTTAAGAGATAAAATTAAATAGTAATTAATATTGGTGAAAATTTTTCAATAAATGAAGTTTCGGTGATTTAATATATCCGCAACATAAATTCGAGATATATTTTAAAATATTTATTCGAAACATATAACATTTATATATATATATATATATATATATATAAAACTGAAAGCAATAGCTGTATAAACATGTAAACAGCCCAAATAATTTACAACAATGGACCCCAATCTCAATAAATGGAAGGTTAATGAAAGCCTGAAAGGTATGGCGCAGCAGGGTAGGCCAGTGCATTAATTTCAAGACAAATCGGAATGGGACACATACTAGTTCCATACTCCACTCCACACTATATGTATGCAACTAGGAAGCATGGACACGGACACGAGACACGACACGACACGAACACGGCGATACAGGAAATTTTAAAAAAATAGGACATAGACACGGCGAGGATACGGCTATAAAATAATAATATAATATATTAATATATATTAATTATTCAATAAAAAAAATACTACATTACATAAATACTTCAATTCATCGTCAAACAATTAAAAACCAAACAAACTTATAAACAAAAATAGACAAATATATTAAAATAAATTAAAGAACCAAACTTATGGTGTTTTCTATATATATTTAGCTTAGATTTTAATCATAATTTAGTATCATTTAATTTCCATTCGAAATATTTGAATATACATCACTGCTATGGAGTGTCCAATACGTCTTCGAGGAGTGTCCGAGAAGTGTCCAAGAAGTGTCCGAGAAGTGTCCTAAAAAGAAAAATGTCAGGACACGGGTACGAAGTGTCCGACACGTGTCCGCGGAGTGTCCGAGTGTCCGATACGGTGTCCGAGTGTCCGACACGGGTACGGCACCCTCGGTGAAGTGTCCGTGCTTCCTAGGTATGCAATCCCTATACCGTACATTTAAGCTGATTTACTGTGTCTGTCACCACCATATGTAATGTACTGTTGCAGTGTTGCCTTTAGAAGAAATTAACTCACTTTCATCTTTCTTGTTGTAATTAACTGAAAGTTACCTAGTGGTTAAAATAGAAATTCCAACCTAATGAAAAGTTGTAAAGGAAGTAAGAAAATCTTTGCCCAATTGAAATTTCATACGTGACATTTCCTCTTCTCGTTTAATGTTGTTAATAACTTTCTTCAAGCTGTTTCCCTAACCTCTCTGAACTTGGAAACCCACCCACATTTCACACTATATATATATATATATATATATATATATATATATATATATGTTTGACTACATGCCAAGACACTTTGTATATCCAATGCAATAGATTAGATTAGGGGTGTACAAAAAATCCGAGAATCCGATCCGGACGAATCCAATCCGATCCGATCCGAACGAATCCAATCCGATCCGTTAGCTAATGGATTGGTGGCGGATTGAAAAATTAAAATCCGTTAGCCACGGATCGGATTGCGGATTGGAGGGTCAGAAATTCGATCCGATCCGTGGCAATATATTTATATATATAATTAGTAATTATATGTATAATAATATAATATGCTACATACTTACATGGGTAAACCTAAAAACTCAATATATATTATATTTGTTTATTTAACAATTGTGTTCATTTAAAAAGTGTTGTGTTTGTTGATCAAATTATTTTTTGAAAATTTTGAAGTAGAAAAAAAAAAATTCAAATAGGAGTACTAGGCCAATCCGATCCGATCCGATCCATTCAATCACGGATCGGATCGGATCGGATTGGATTGAATTTTCTCTAATCTGTAATCCACGGATCGGATTAGGATTATGCAAAATCCAATCCGATCCGATCCGTGGTCACCCCTAGATTGGATATCGTGTTCAATCATCATGCAAGTAGCTAGATGATGTAAAATGATATGGTTGTAATAAAAATGAATCATATATATATTTGGACGATAACCATGATGCATGTTGTTGACAAGTTTCTTTCATCTTCTTTTTAGTTTTATTTTTCTAAAGAATGGTTATACAGTATTTAGCTTATTAGAAGAGATATTAACTTAATTTTTGACAATACTAGCTAATTAACACAGAAGTGACTAACTTGATAACTGAATTTGTGCCTACTAATCACATTTGATAGAGCAAAGATTCACCATTGCACTAAGGAAGACCCTAAACAAAATTGTACTTGTCCAGACCATAAATTAATATTGTATTGCACAACCAAACAATTCATGACCGAATTTAAGCACCACATCATTCTCAAGCCCCCCCCCCCCCCCCCCCCCCCCCTGCACGGACATGCTTAAGGTTGTATTTGAAGTCTAGTACACTGGACATGATGATCAGATGTTAGTACTATAGCAATCAATTTTGAAGGCATTTCATCCTCAATTATTGAAGCAATTTTTGATTGGGTACACTCACATGCTAAGGGTGCACACAATTTGATTCGGAATCAAATTGAACCGAGAGAATTATGGGACCGAATCAAATTGAACTATAAAAAAATAATTTAGTTTGATTTGATTTTACGGTTCTAACTTTGAAACAAGAAATATATATATATATATATAGAGAGAGAGAGAGAGAGAGAGAGTAAACAGTTCAATTTAGTTTAATTCAGTTATGCAGAACTTGAAACTGATCCACCAGTTTATTTTTGTACCCCTAAGCATTTAAGTAATTTTTCGTTAATATTTTTAGCTACACTTCACAGCTAAAGCGACTATTAATCCAGCGATGGATGCGTGGGTATCAAAGAAGAAGAAGAAGAAGCAGCAGGGTAGATATTGTTTAAGTTCATTCTTACATCCATTATGAATTTGACTAATCGTAGATCCAGATTTGGCCATATATATCAAACCCTTGAAGTGGGACCAAGTAAAGCTTTGTTCATTAATATATATATATATATATATATATATATATAGTTGGGTCTAAGAGCATTTAACATGTGAAGAGACGTGTCATCCGTGTATAACATTTGGTCCTGGAAGAATGGGAAAAAACATAACCCCCAATCAAATCACGGAATTAAAGGCCAACTAACCAACCACTCTTTCTCACTATCTTCTGTTCAGTGTTCACACTCATCTATTTTGCCTATATAAACACCACGCCTCCAATGCTTTTTACACTCAACACACTCACTCAATATTCAAATTAATACACTGCAATCTTTCTCTCTCCTGTACTTGCAAAGTTAACATGGCAATGCTTAAGGTTGCTTGTGTGGTCCTTGTGTGCATGGCAGTGGTGGCACTTGCACCACCGCGTGCAGAAGCTGCTGTAACATGCGGTACCGTGAATAGCGCCGTGGCCCCGTGCCTGGGCTACCTGAGGAGCGGTGGTGCGGTTCCTGCGAATTGCTGCAACGGTATCAGATCGCTCAACAACGCAGCTAAGACCACACCTGACCGCCAGACCGCTTGCAAGTGCTTGCTGAGTGCTTCTAAATCCATTCCAGGCCTCAATCCTTCTTTGGCTTCCGGGCTCCCTGGAAAATGTGGTGTCAACATTCCTTACAAGATCAGCCCCTCCACTGACTGCTCCAAGTACGTACACACACCTCTATACTCTCTTCAGAAACTAGGAGTACTTGTATTAATTCGACAGTGACTACTGATGACTATGGTTTTGTGAAAAATAACGCTTCGAATGAGCAAAATATGAGGACTATATATGGTGTTCCATTATGTTTAGCAGTGGAAGATTGGTTCTGTGATATCAGTTTTAATTTTGTACAATTTATAAGATTTCAAACTCACTAAGTTGGTTTGGTTTTGTGTTGGGTTGTTTGATATATTGCAGGGTCAAGTGAGCTTGACGAGAGAGCAAATTTTCACCTCAGGATATGGTAGCAGGAGAATAAGATCAGTGGACTCCACCAGATCGAGTCCTACTTGAGAGTCTTTGTTACTAGCGTCTTTCGTGTCAGTCTTCGAGTCATATATAAACTAGTTGTTGTGTAATAAATTAAAGAATCTATATATGCTGTTTCACCTTTATTAGCTAGATTGGCATGTTACTCTCTCTCTCTCTCTCTCTATATATATATATACACATATACATATATATTACAGCAGTTAATTTTCTGCTTCCAAACATCATGCATTAACAATAAAGCAACTAATTAGTATTATAAATCAAGAGATCATGAACGGTCATATATCATCAAGCGAAGATTACTAGTTTGACTCTTTTCTTGAAATTTGTCTTCCCAAACAACATTGACGACCCCTGCGGGTCAGAAGAACCACTAAATAATGAATATGGATGGTTATATATATATATATATATATATATATATTAATTTAAAGCATGTGCACATGGATAAAAAAATAAATTAAAATTTTATTATAACATTCAAAATATTCAAATTTATTCAAATTTATTATAAGACATCCAAACACATTAATTAAAACATCTAAAATTATTTTTATTATGTAATATTGGTCATTATAAACTCACTTATTGAAAAAATTAAACTATAAGTTAAGTATTATTCATATGAAAGAAATCAAGTATAAATTATAAGAAATCAAAAGATATAATTATAATCATTCTTAAACAATTTATTACCATTCTTTTGAAAATTTTCAACACTTTATTCATTTTATATTTCTGACTTTTTCTTCAAATAAATCATTTCAAGTGAAATTTCTTTGATAGCTGCCACCACAAAACTATTTTTAACGTCATTTTTACTGTTGTCTATTTTGATCATAAAAAGAAACGATTTTCCTTTGCAACTTGTCACTCGTGAAATTAATTCATTTCATCCTACAAAAATAATAAATTTATTTTAGTAATATTGATACATTTTAAATAAATTGTTTTATCCATAAATTTTAGGAGTAAGAGAAAAAGTATTGTCTAACTTTTTAACTATATTAGTTCATCTGGTGACCAATTTATTAATGATTGAAAATCATTAAATATTGTTAGATTTACATAATTTGTTATATTTTTGACTCGAAACTGCATCTTAAATTTTCATAAATGAATATACTTCATTGATACATAATAATAAAGAATGACATATTTGTCATATTGGAATTTTTTAAAAAAAATATAGAATGTTTAAAGATATAATAATACATTTGAAAACATTTAGCGTATTTTATTTTGCAGTACAACTGAATCCATCATTTCGTTCTTCAACTTTCTTCTTGAATTGCTTACATGCATTGTACCATAGTTCAGATGCATTTTTAATCTAGATCTTGCTTCAAAAAAGTAATGTATTTTTCACAAGTTGAGTGACAATATATTTTTTTAACAGAAATTAAATATAATCATATCATATAATAAAGAAAAATTAAATAAATATGTAAAAAAATAATAATAATTTAATACTTTGAATGCCTTTGCTGATTTTTCAATTATGTTTTCAAGTGAAAGTTTTTCAGCCTCTTCGAATAATTGATATTTTGAACTTGAAATGAGAATATCTATGTCTTTATCATTTACGTTTTCTTCAAACTTGTCAAAGTATAATAAATTATTGGAACAATATGTTGTTTATATGTACAAATACATACACACACAATCATTAATTATACCTTATTATGGGTTTAATGAACAAAGAAAGTTACAATTTTTGTTTATTTTCTGTTTGATTTTTTAACTATTGATAGTGGATTAACTTTCACCAACCATGTCCTACCAGTCATGATATTCTTTAAGTAAAAAAAAAAAATTAAAATCTAATGTAAGTAAGAAAAAATAAATATATAACCAACCAATATCGTAATGCTTTGACTCTTTCAATTTTCATGTTAATTTGTAATGTAAATCCCGATTGTGTTTGAAAATCCAAACCTGAAATATAATATTATTTTTTATTTTATGTTCATTTAGATATAATAAAAAAATATAAAGTGCATAATCTCAATATTGTGTGATAAGTTACATTTGAATTTGAATGTGTTGATTGACAAATGTGTAACTGTGATAATAGGTATTTCGTTTATTAGCTTCATTATCAAATTTACTTCATTCTCAGCAAGATCATCCCACAATGTCAAACTAATTGTTATTATAAAAAATAATTAGTTCAATAATTTATAATGATAATTATGAGCATTTCTATAGTATTGTATGATGTCTCGCAATTTGGATGTGTCTTCATTGTTCTTCTTAGCTATGTTAAATGCAGAATATTCTTCAATAACGACTCCCAAAGCATCTAGCGAAAGTAAAAATTAAACTTATAAATTTATATATAAAAGAAAGTAAATATAAGGAGTGTAAAGAAGTAAAAAAAAAAAAAAAAACCTATAGTTTTTTTTTCATCAATGTACTTGTTCAAGTCATTGAAGTCTACAAAATTATATTTTATTTTTTCTAAACTTACAACTTCAAGCTCCTCAACTTCAATTATGGTGTCGCTGTTAAATTTTAGTTCATACTCCTTGTGCACACTGTTATATCTATGATTCACTCTACTCATATTTCCATTAGAAATTATGTAAGTCTTGTGAAACAAGAGTGAATCACTGAATTTTATGACGCTTTCATTGAATAAAATATTTAATTGTGTCCCCTAAAATATTTAAAAATATGTATAAATAAATATAAGTATAGATGCATTTAACAAAATAATAGAAATAACATATGATATACTTATATCATCATTTATTAGAATTGCTTTCAACATACTTTATGGTCCTTTGTCATTTTGATATTCTTGAATATTTTCTTTGCGAATTCTTAATTGCAACAACCAACTGATAATTTAAAAAATAAACACCCAAAAGTTTACCCTTCAAAAAAAAAAAAAAAAACCCCAAAAGATTAATATGGCTTGCAATCTTTACCTAGCCTGTTTGAATATATGATATAAGGATACAGAGAAATGGATGGAAATAGAGCCTGAGATCGAATCCAACTAAAATTTCATTCATTTATATGTTATTTGATAAATTGAAGATAAAGTATTAAAAATTTCAAGAACTAATTATTAAGTGTTAATTGTAAATTCTAAACGTTTTCTTTAGCGATTTTTTGAATAAGCTAGTAAAACTTATTATATTATGTAATATCTGAATTGCATATACTAAATTCAGTTCATATTGATTTGGATCATATGAGTAGCATATGATGAGTTACTAAACAATTCAACCCCATTAGTGCTATACATAACCTTTTTCCACAAAGGCCTTTGATTTGTAAAATTATGGTCAATTTGGCAATCCAAAAGATAGGAATTGGAATGATTTTTTTTTTCGCAAACAAAAGGATTTTATTCATTAAAACAAAAGGATTTCAACCTTTAATTCTCAAAAATACAAAGCATTAATCTAAAGTATTCCACAAATATCCCAAAATATCAAAACTGAAGAAAGTTTCTGTGATGTAAACATTGTATCTATATCAAAATATCACTACATGACAAAAAATAAATGGACCTTCTTCATAAACAAAGTATGACCCTTCCTCAATCTTGAGACCTGAAAATTTTCACATTATTAAAACTCAAATATCAATTTTTATCAATTTAATTAATACAAGACTATTTTTAAGCTATGCAAGTCTAAAGTGAATTGTAATTAATATTGTACCTAAAAATCTTGTGTAGGGAGTGCTGTCAAAGCTCCAATCTTGTGTAAGTTGGTTAGAAACAAACTCATGACTATAATTCTCTTCCTGTTACACATATAAAATATACATAATATATTTTGAGCCAAAACATGAAAATAATAATTGTATACATAACTATAAGATTAGTTACCATCACGTGTGTATTTTGCTCTATGTCATAATAATTGTCAATATCTAAATCTCTTGTCTTCAAATGATCTTCTAAAATTCAAAGTAAAACAAAAATTAACTTTTCTCAATTTAAAATGTTCTAAATTTGGGTAAAAAAATTAGGTACTAACCTCTTTTCGTTTGGTTGTGCATCTTCTTTTACTCGTTCCTTTTCTCAATCTCATTTTTGATCCTTTTAGGAGCTCCTTTCGTAATTGAAACTTGTGGGTCAAGCACGAAAATATCAAGTATCACATTACTCTCAACGTTCTCTATATTAAGATCAAGAGAACTATAAAGCTCTTTAAAGCATTTAAGAGAATTATTAATCATTGCACATTAATTTTTTCAAAGCTCTCTTTAGTGCATCATATGCAATGTTAAAACTCTCAATACATATTGACCCCTCCTTACTCAACTTGGTGGCTTCTTGATCTAACTCGTTAAAACGTTGCTTCCTTGAAGATACATCTTTTGGAATGCGTCTTATGGTATTAACACTTTTTGCATCCTTAGTCCATCTCTTTAAGATGTATTGAGATATAATGTTAAAAATACCAAAAGATTGGAGTACCGCCAACACATGACTACAAAGATACCCACTGTATTCAAACAGGCGACATAAACAAAAAAATCTCTTCCTTGCTTGCGTCCCATACAACCATGAAATCTTCATTCTCTTCAAAATCTTGAACTTCTAAACTCTTAAATGCACCATATTTCAATTCTATTTGAGTGTAACATCCAAATGCTCCCAAAACCTTAACTTGAAATTTCTTGAAGACTTCAAGTGTGTAAACCATTGACATTTGTTTCTCAAATGGTGAAGGAGACTTTAACGCGGGCTTTTTGTACAATGTACAAAAATTAGTATATGCCGCCTTTTCATCCCTATCTTGTAAAGCCACCATATATTGTTCAACAAACTCCTTCAATGAAGTCTTCTTGGTCACATATTTGTCAAAGAAAGAATTTATACTTTCAGATCTTTGAGTTGTAGACTTTCCTGCAAAAAATGTACCGATCATGTAATAGGAACCCAATGTTTACGGTCCTAAAATAAACCTTCAATCCATTCATTCTCCGTAAGTTCAAACCTTTCAACCATATTGTCCTATTTTTTTATCAAATTCATCTTCAATCCATAAATTATAAATACATCAATTGAACATTCCGCTAAAATTTTCATGTTTTCTTATGACATGACCAAGCTTTTCAAGAATCTTTCTTAATATATGCCACAAACAAAAACTATGTCGTGAATTTGGGAATACCTTGGAAATGGCTGATTTCATAGCCCTGTCTTGGTCAGTTAGTATAACAGTTGGAGATTTTTCACCTATTGCTCTAATCCATGTTTGCATTAACCAAATAAAAGTTGATGTAGTCTCTTTGCAAGTAACGCACATCTAAGAAGCGTAGTTTGGAAGTGATTATTAACACCAACAAATGGCGCGAAAGGCATTTTATATTTGTTTGTGATATACGTAGTATCAAAAGAAACAACATCTCCAAAAATCTTAAAATCTTCTCGGCATTTTGCATCAACCCAAAAAATATTTCTTAAACGTTATTCTTCATCTAAATCCAATGCATTAAAAAAAGTAGTATTCTTTTCTTGCATATGTATAAAATGTTCCAACATTGCTTGAGCATCTCCTGATGCTAATTCCGAACGTCTCTCCTTATCAAAATGATTTCCAATGTCATTTTCTTGAAATTCAATATTTTCATATCCACCATTTTGTTTGGCCATTGCAGCAAAAATCTTACTTGTTTTCACCCCAATTGCATGTAAAATATTAGTGTCTTGCTTGATAGTAGGATTGATACTCCTATGACACGACAAATAATGTGTATGACTAGAAAAAAGTTCATGGTTATGTTCTTTGATGAAATCATGAATAAACCATTTTCCATCATGTCTTCTCTTTACATGTAAAAATGTTTACAATCGATTTTCAGATAAGATCGTGGACTAAGTGCATGAACTCTCCTTTAACCCCATATCTTGTACAAGCAAACTTTACATCAATAAATTCTCCACTTGCCTTTGACCGACGACTATTTTTTGTTGAGGCACCAAACCTTGTAGACTTTGCATATTTTAGGTAAAATGAATATGCTTCTTGATGTGAATCAAATTCCATACCACTGTGAGATTCAAAATCTTTTTTCCTTTCCTTATGATTTTCACAATCTATTATATTTTCACTTGCACATGGAACATTATTCTTGTCGCATTCCTCATTGGTTAAATTCAAATCAATATCGAGACTCGTGATTACCTAATATAAGAAAAAAAAAAGAATATAATTATAAACAACCTACTTTACATGGTCAACAATGAGAATTATGGTAACACAAAAATCCTTCTAAGCATGTAACAGGAAAAAAAAAATTAGCATCATGTGGTGTATTTACTTTCATAAAAAATATATAGTTGCAAGATAAAAAGAGAACATAAAATGGGCACCACATACAAAGGAAATTAAGATTTGGTCATGAAAACTATTCTATGAAGTATAATATATTCAGAAAATAAAAAAATCAAACTCTTACCCGACACAGTATGAAGAGAATAACAGAGAAATGAGGCAGCAAAGGAAAGAGACCAAAAAAGAGGAGAAATCTGAGGCTTCCATCGAACAGAGCAAAATAGCTACTGGGTTTCTTCTTTTCCTTTGCTATATCATTTTACAATTGAGTCAAGGAAGAAACAATACTATTTTAAAGTACTTTTAGTACTTACAATATAAAATGATGTCTTTAAAAAGGTGATTGGACTGAATGTCTTTAAAAATGTGATGTCTTTAAAAAGGTGTCAGAAAGATTTGCATAAAAAAAAAATTTAATGGTGTAAGTGGGCGAGTGTGAATTTACAATTGCACGGGTGATTGTAAATAACAAACCTCAATTCAGAATGGAGAGCTGGAGTCATTTTAGGTTTTTTCGGTTTTGCGGGTTATAAGTTTAAAAATAAAAAGAAATGGTTTTGTTTGAGTAATTCTATTTTATTAATTTTAAAATAAAAAAATAGTGTACTGAAACTTAAAAACTCATTTGTACTTTTAATAATAGTATAAATATATATATATACTAGTGTATGCCCACTATCATACACTCGTAATTGTGACCGTTAAATAAAGTGATTTTAGACCGTAGATAGCAAAAAATATTTTAGACCACATGATATGTTTTTTAATCACTTTTGACCGTTAAATTGTCTCTTTTGACCTTATTATACCAAACTTTTATATTATATTATATTATATATATATATTAATGGTGGACCACGAATTATCACAATAGTCAGCCTCAAGCTTGAACACAGATTAATCTTAATTATATTATGCCCTTAATTGACCATGTTTAAGGCAGAGTTATGTACCTGTTCCTTGACCCCATTGGTTATTAATAATAGGATATATTGTCTATTTCTATATTGACATCTAATCAATTTGCTGCCTTTGTACAAACTGTCATAACAACGGACTGAAAATTAGGTATGTAGGAGTGAGTGAGTGAGTTAATCCGGGCAACACTTGGCCAGCACCACCAAAAAAAAAAAAAAAACTAATTAATAGGATTTTTGTTAGTAATTAATTAAACAAAACCGCTATCTCTATTTAGGGGTATAGGCAAATAAAATGTTCAATCTTAACTTAACCTTCAACCCAAGTTAACCGATTCTAGTCCAACTCATCATTACATTTTTTAGTTCGTATTGAATTCGGACTTACAACTCAGATTGAGATTTCGAATTAGAACTTGAGCTTGCAAGTTAGGCTGAGATTTCATATTAGAATTCGGATTACCACTCTGATTTTATCATATAATTAAGCAATCCTATACGACATTGACTTTATGAAAATTATAGATTACTTTCTCATTCTTTTATGTATTTGGAATATACATTATCTACCATTAGACATAAATATTGTAAAAACTAAAGGAATAACCACAACTAATTCACAATTGAAAAAATTGAAGATATTGGCTAGTATATCATATGATGTAATAATCAATGGACCACTGACTAGACCAACCTAACCATAATTTGAGATAATTAGGGTATATTTAAAATATAAATATATATAAAAGAATTAGAATTTAGGTTCGGGTTGGGCTCTGGTTGATGGGACCTTAACCCAAGTCTAACCTTAATTGAATTTGGATTGAGATTTTTCAACCTAGACCTAATCCTAATTGTAAAAACTATTACTCAAGTCCGTAAAAAATCGGACTGAATTCGGATTGATTGACCCAAGTTGCACCCCTAAGTCTATTCACATGAACACATAGTCCATATATATATATATATATATATATATATCGGGGGAAATTTGAACATTCCCATGAATTATAATGGCTGGCCAACATTTTGAATAATTGACTTCCAAACCAAATAGTTGAAATAAGTAAGTCTAACAGTAGCATAATTTTTTATGTTAACAAGAAGAAAGGAAGGACATGAATATGGAAATGGAAATGGAAATGGATTTGGATTAGTAGAAGGAGAAGTTGAACTAAAAGTAGTAGTGGTAGATAAGAAAGCCATGACATGTAGAATTTTGTGAAACCATGGTTGTGAGACAACCTAACAATAAACCAAACACTCTGATACCACAAAGAATTTGTGAACCGTGTATCAATTAGATCACAAGATATTCATATATATGTAATAAGAGAAGGGAAATGCTAAACGTTATGAAATTTTATCATGAATTGCCTTCATGAATGATGTGGCAGTTGATAATACCATTGAGATTCCGTGTATGGGGGGAATCCCACCAATACTAACTCACCATTTAATTGCCACATCATTCAAGATAAAAATTCATGAAATATTTTCATGACGTGTAGCATTGCTCATAAGAGAATGAGCAAAAATACAAGTATGACATGTATACAAAATTACAAAATTAATTGTGGTAAAAATATCTCAACACATTTTACATATTTTTCCAATCTTAAAACATTTCATCTCGAACGATTTTTCCTATTTCTTTTATGAACTAATTTTATGCAAATTTTTATTTCAAATGTCATAGAAATTAGAAAATTCATTTGTTTGCAGAGTCTAGCTCCATAACTTTTATGAAGCTATATATATATATATATATATATATATATATATATTTGTTTCCCAACTCACAAGCAAAACCGTAATGACGATTCCATTATAGATTTCTCTCTCTATATATGTATATACTCTCCCTCATACTTTTATATACTTTCTCCGCATCTTCTAGAATAATAAAATGATATATAATTTTAGGAATTTTGATTATCTATTCTAAAATCATAAATAATGGGGAGAAATATTGCATTTTTCAAATTGCCTTAAGTAAGAATATATAATCACCGGATCATTATTAATTAAAACCTATAAACTTAAGCGGGCAACTATCTTTTCTTCTGTTCAGTTGGAATGGATCAAAACTTTTTGAGATTGATTGAATGAAATGATTTATGATTTGCTCTTAGCCAAAAGGCGGAAAAGAGTACTATACATATAAGATTTAATATAAACATAATATTTCATTTAAGAAAGATTTTGTTTATGGACATGGAAAGAGATAGGGGTACACAAACAATCAATGGAATCGATAAACTGAAATGAACGATTCGTTACAGTTTTAGCTAGTTCCAAATTTTAAGAACCATTCGTTACCGTTTCAATTCCAATCCCATTAGGAGCATGGATGTAGATTATTGAGGACATTAGTCAAGTGTAAAGTATTTGATCTTGTGCAAAATTTCTTCTCGGAAAGTCTGCTTCGATCTGGTCTTCCACTTTCAT
This sequence comes from Cornus controversa, assembly GCA_026545225.1. Taxonomy (NCBI): domain Eukaryota; kingdom Viridiplantae; phylum Streptophyta; class Magnoliopsida; order Cornales; family Cornaceae; genus Cornus; species Cornus controversa. The sequence goes on from CM048852.1 coordinate 57,244,947, forward strand.
TTCAAGTGCCAAAAGTATTTGATTTTGTGGAAAAAATTTCTTGCATATGTATTTTCTGCCGGTACAATTATGTCATGAGAAAATGGCTATTCCTGTGGTCTATTTTGTTTGGAATCAACTTGGAAATGATGGTTTCACATGTGGAGCAAATAAATTCATATTCTAAATAGTTTCTGGCTAGACAAAACAGATTTAGGGATGTAAAGATGATTTCACATGAAATGGCTAGCTAAGTTGCTCATAATAATCAATCAAATTAGGTGGTTTCGGTTATTTAATTGGTGGGGTCTTAATCAATGAGCTTAATTGAGGGCGATTAGCTGAAATTAAGAAGAAATGAAGGAAAACAAAATCCTTGAAGTTAACAATTGCTAATATATGAAGTATTAGGACAATTTTTTATTAGAAGCAGATGTCGTCCGTGAGTCTAACTAAACTTATAGAGATTGTATCAAAAATCATGTTGACCAGATTCAACTATTGGCAAATCCTTTAAATTAAGGGTGTATAAAAAATTCATAAATCATTTTGAATAATTGACTTCCAAACCAAATAGTTGAAATAAGTAAGTCTAACAGTAGCATAATTTTTTTATGTTAACAAGAAGAAAGGAAGGACATGAATATGGAAATGGAGATGGAGTTGGATTAGTAGAAGGAGAAGAAGTTCAACTAAAAGTAGTAGTGGTAGATAAGAAAGCCATGACATGTAGAATTTGTGAAACCATGGTTGTGAGACAACCTAACAATAAACCAAACACTCTGGTACCACGAAGAATTTGTGAACCGTGTATCAATTAGATCACAAGATATGCGTATATATATAATAAGAGAATGAGCAAAAATACAAGTATGACATGTATACAAAACTACAAAATTAATTGTGGTAAAAATATTTCAACACATTTTACATATTTTTCCAATCTTGAAACATTTCATCTCGAACGATTTTCCTAATGCTACACGTCATGAAAATATTTCATAAATTTTTATCTTGAATGATGTGGCAATTAAATGGTGAGTTAGTATTGGTGGGATTCCCCCCATACATGGAATGTCAATGGTATTATCACTTGTCACATCATTCATGAAGGCAATTCATGATAAAATTTCATGACGTTTAGCATTTCCCTTTCTTTTATGAACTAAATTTATGCAAATTTTTATTTCAAATGTCATAGAAATTAGAAAATTCATTTGTTTGCAGAGTCTAGTTCCATAACTTTTATGAAGCGATATATATATATATATATATATTTGTGTCCCAACTCTCAAGCAAAACCGTAATGACGATTCCATTATAGATTTCTCTCTCTATATATATGTATACTCTCCCCCATACTTTTACATACTTTCGCCGCATCTTCTAGAATAATAAAATGATATATAATTTTAGGAATATTGATTATCTATTCTGAAATCATAAATAATGGGGAGAAATATTGCATTTTTCAAATTGCCTTAAGTAAGAATAATCACCGGATCATTATTAATGAAAGCCTATAAACTTAAGGAGACAATTATCTTTTCTTCAGTTCAGTTTGGAATGGATCAAAACTTTTTCAGATTGATTGAATGAAATGATTTATGATTTGCTCTTAGCCAAAAGGCCGAAAAGAGTACTATACATATAAGATTTAATATAAACACAATATTTCATTTAACAAAGATTTTGTTGATGGACTTGGAAAGAGATAGGGGTACACAAATAATCGGTGGAATCAATAAATCGAAGTGAACGATTCGTTACAGTTCTACCTAGTTCCAAATTTTAAAAACCATTCATTATCATTTCAATTCCAAGCCCATTAGGAGCATGGATGTAGATTATTGAGGACATAGTCAAGTGTAAAATATTTGATCTTGTGCAAAATTTCTTCCAAGAAAGTCTGCTTCGATCTGGTCTTCCACTTTCATTTCAAGTGCCAAAAGTATTGATTTTGTGGAAAAAAATTTCTTGCATATGTATTTTCTGCCAGTACAATTATGTCATGAGAAAATGGCTATTCCTGTGGTCTATTTTGTTTGGAATCAACTTGGAAATGATGGTTTCACATGTGGAGCAAATAAATTCATATTCTCAATAGGTTCTGGCTAGACAAAACAGATTTAGGGATGTAAAGATGATTTCACATGAAATGGCTAGCTGGTTGTTCATAATAATAAATCAAATTAGGTGGTTTCGGTTATTTAATTGGTGGGGTCTTAATCAATGAGATTAATTGAGGGCGATTAGCTGAAATTAAGAAGAACTGAAGGAAAACAAAATCCTTGAAGTTAACAATTGCTAATATATGGAGTATTAGGACAATTTTTTATTAGAAGTGGATGTCGTCCGTGAGTCTAACTAAACTTATCGAGATTGCATCAAAAATCTTGTTAGCCACATTCAACTATTCGCAATTCATTTAAATTAAGGGTGTACAAAAAATTCGTAAATATATGAATTCGATCCGTAAGAAAAATATTACCACAAGGAAAAAGGAGTTTTAAAAAAATAAAATAAATAAAGACTTGCACTTTACTGAGGGAAAATGCTAAACGTCATAAAATTTTATCATGAATTGCCTTCATGAATGATGTGGAGTGTCACATCCTCTTGTATAATTTCTCCATCTCATGCATCTGTTCATGCCCATCTCCATCTCATGAAACACGTATACTTATGAATGCGGGATTATATAATGGGAAATGCTAAACGTCATGAAATTTTATCATGAATTACCTTCTTGAATGATGTGACAAGTGAAAATGCCATTGACATTCCGTGTATGGGGGGAATTCCACCAATACTAACTCATCATTTAATTGTCATATTATTTAAAATAAAAATTCATGAAATATTTTCATGACGTGTAGTATTGCTCTTGTATAATTTCTCTATCTCATGCGCGCATGTGTTCAGGCGTTGGTCCATTTCATGAAACACGATGCCCACATAATTAATGATGGGATCCAGTAATATATATAATTGGGTGGGGTCCTCATATATACACAAGTGCCTCCAGACCATATAATATAATATAATTAAATGAATTACAACTCTCTATTGACACGTACCTACGTCTTAATTAATTAAATGAATTACAACCTTTCAGGTCAGGTAGAAACAGAATCATCAATCAACTCATTGAATTGAGGCCAACCACCAGCTAAACAACTAACGAGTCCCAGACCCTCTGCAGTTCATACTCACGACTTCTCTATATAAACCACACACCTGAGAACTCTTTTTCACACAAACATAATAATAGCAAGTGCTAGCCTAGACTTCTCTCAGCTTAATTGTTTGTTTCTAAAAGAGTCTTGGTTTTCGAGTTTAATTTCTGAAAGTAGTAGTCATATATATACTATAATATAATATAATATAATTACTTTACAATGGCTAGCTCAGGAATGCTAATTAAGGTGTCTTGCGTGGTACTCATGTGCATGGCGGTGACTGCACCACTAACTGAGGCAGCCCTAACATGTGGTTCGGTGGTAACAAGCTTGACCCCGTGCCTCGGCTACTTGAGGAATGGCGGTGCGGTGCCAGTCCCATGCTGCAACGGGGTTAAGTCCCTCTACAACGCTGCTAGCACCCCGGCTGACCGTCAGACCGCTTGCAAATGCATGAAATCGGCTTCTACTGGTATTTCCGGTATCAACATGGCTAATGCTTCTGGCCTCCCTGGAAAATGTGGTGTCAACATTCCCTACAAGATCAGCCCCACCACTGACTGCTCCAAGTATATATATACACACTTCTATATATATATATATATATATATATATCTATATATCAATGTGGCCAGAAATCTATAGCTAGAAATTGATAGTACAATGGCCGGTGTTAATGCCGTGTTATATACTTATGCTTTTGTATGTGGCTAGTGTGTGTGAATTACAGTACGTCTATATATATATATATATATATATATATATTAATTGCTGATTATATAAATGTTTTGGATTGCAGGGTGCAGTGAGGATGTTGTTGCACAAGTGAAGTGAGTTTCTGGCAGTGGATCTATTATATAAGTACGTAGTGTGTGAATAAGGATGGGCATATATCGGAGTCCAGATGGAGTACGTTCCACTTGATTGAGCGACACTCCAGTTTCCAATAGCAGTACTGTTTTTATGTAATCGGTGGTTGTGTCATACGTTGTATGCACTGACCATTGTATCTTTTATATCTAATGAATCTATCCCATTTTATACTCTCTCCCTCTATCTCTCAAACAAATCAAGGATAACTATTGTACATTAAAGAGAAAAACTATATATATATATATATATATATATATATATATATATATATGAGAAAATGCAAACCCTTCCACTAATTTTCCCCCATTAATTTGCAAATAAATATTACTCCCTGAACTTCTAAAAAAACAAAAACTTCCTAATTAAAACATAAAAGGATTGCAAATTAGAACTCTTAGTCATTCATTTGTTAGCCTGACCCTTATGAAATGAATATTAGACATTTTAGTTAAACAAATAATTCGGAAATAACAAAATTTATACGAAATTGAGTTGGATACCTATGATGTACTATTTAAATAACATGATCATTTCCTTATTTGTGTCCAAAAAATGGATCTCTCCATATACTTTTAAATTTTTTAGAGTTAATTTGCTCTAAAATAATAACATATTGGTCACAGTATTACAATATTCTGTCATGTGAGGTGAACATGACTTTTCTCCGTTTAACGGAAAGTAAAAACGATTTACAGGGTTTTTGAGAAGTATTTGCGGGGTTATTTGTCAAATTAACAACTTACAGCTTATCTGGCAAATAGATAGGGAAAATGTTCAAGAGATTTTTTTACATTTTCCCCACATATATATATATATATATATATATATATATATTAGGCTCAAAACAAGTAATCAAGTCTCTTATGTCATAAAATATTAAAGTTCTGTTTTTTTTTTTTGGGCATTACCAAACATATCTAAAAGACTTTGTAATGACTCTTAAGTGGTTCAACGGGAATTTCAAACAGACTCTAAATGGGAAGAAATTAAATTGACAAACTCTCAAACAAGCTTGAAAGAAAAGACTAATAAGTAGGTGTGCACGTACGTAGAGTAGATAAAATCCTAAGCCCCACAGAAGATGAGAGAATAGGAAAATGGTACAAAACTTAAACATCCCAAATAGTAATAGATAAAGCATGTTAGAAGGCAAATTCCCCTACTTGAGATAATAAAGTTTATTTATTTGCTAATACAAAAACCATTGGATTTTACTTGATCACACACTTGTTTTGTTTTAGTTTTCTCTCTATGCTATGTAATTTGTAGGGTCAACAAAAGTTATATATGTCCATATATAATAGATCTTTCAGAAAGCTCCTGGGTTCAATCTTAGATTTGATATGGATGGACAAACAACAACCACAACGACACTGATTATTTTATGACATTATTTGTATATCTATATCTATATGTATATGTATATATTACATTTAAGCTTGGTATATTGAGAACAAAAAATCAATCTACACAGTTAAAGTAATTAAAATTAATTATATGAATTTATTATTTAAAATTACTTTATTTAATCATGTAAACACGTGTATGTGTTGATGTATCAATAATAAATAAATAAGAACGTGGTAGATACTGGGATAGTTATTGATGAATGTACGGATAAATTACAGACGTCTGATTTCTTTTGGATACCGTACAATGGCTCTCTGTCCCACAGAAAATATGGGTCCATGTCCATTTACGCACGCAGGTGCATGTTTAATGAATAAATAAATAAATCAACTACTACTTCCTCTGCAAGGTCCACCTTGTTAATTGCAACTACTTCACTGGACTTACTTTATGGCCGGGCTCAGACTGAACTTATAAAATGGGCCGGATTGGACAGCTCACTATATATAGATATATATATATATATAAAACTGTACTGACTGTCCAATAAAAATAAATAAATCAATTTTAATTACTTAATCAAAAAAGTAATAATTTTTTCCGAATCAACCCAGCTTCAACTATCACAATTCAAATGCAGCATTTGGCTTCTTGTAAGCCATCTTAACTAGACTGTGAAATTCACCGGACAGTAAATATAAATTTCAGAATTGCATACTCGTTGAACATTCTTGTACAAGCTAAACATGTTGTTTGGTTAAGCAAAGAAAAAGAAACGTTGAATATTTTTTTTCTCCACATTTTGATTCATTTAAAGAAAAAGAATAGTAAGGAAATGAAATAATTAGGAATTTAGAAGGGATGTGAGTTTTGAAAGATCTGTCACGTTGAAAATTTAACACAACATACACCTAAATAAAAGAAAAGTCGGTTAGTTCTATCTCTACATGTACTTCATTCTTTTTATCCCTCACTTAATTTTGTAGGACTAACTGATAAAAAATTTTGAACTTCACTTCTTTCCATCTCTTCCCATTCACTCTTTATGTTAACCTCTTCTACTCAATTAAAGAAATCATAGTAAAATAAACAAAAAAAATGTGATATTATGAAAATGTGATATTTCTATTCCTATTCACTATGGATCTGAAATTTCAATATTGTTCGGTTTCTATTAATCTTTGTAAGCTATGCTTATTGAGTAATTAAGCTTGCTATAGAGTGTGAGAGGAGAAATAATAACAGTGGATTTAGGAGAGACAGTGTGAATGTGACAAGGAGTGAAAGAGAGAAGAAAAGTAGAACGTTAATTACTGTATGAAACTTAGTTGATTAAAAAAAATATTACTTTTTTAGTTAAGTAATTAATGTTGATGTGTTTCTTTTTTTATTAGAGTACATCAGCGGTTAGTAGAGTTTACTATTCACTGATGAGTAAGTAAGTATTGTCTTATATAAATATTAGTTATACAACCAATTTGATTAAGTGGACTTCTGATCCAAGCCAATCAGTTGGATCGACACGATTGGATTCATGACAAATGGACTAGGAATCAACTTTTGATGGGTTGCTCATTTATCATTTCCCTTTTTTTTTGTGATCATTCCCAAATTAAATTTACTAATATAGATGTATGTATCATTGTTTGGATGGCTAGAAAGATTGTTTTGTGAAGAAAAAGCAAAAGAAAAGAACTAGGAGAAAAAAAGACACAGATTACAAGATTATCAACACACCGAGTTTCTTACTCCAAGCTAGGAATGTACTTACTTATGTTAAATAACATAAATGACCTTAAACAGCATTCATGAAAATTACGTTGGAAAGACCTCAAATTGACAACTGAATGAATCACAAGTGGAAGAGTAATATCATATGAGATAGTCTGTCATACAAGAGAAAAGACATACAAATGATCTCTAATATATATTATTAATTATTATTGCAGTTACTTGAATTTTGCAGTGGATTGTCACAAAATTTAAGCATGTGGACATTTTCTTAGACAATTGAACTAAAGGCGGTACATAATAAGAGCAAGACACAACGCGGTCGAGCCAAACGTTACTTTTACTAAATACAGCGAAGCACTAAATGAATCAAATACATTTTTTATTATTTTTTTTGTTTTTATTTTATAAAAATTATTTAAATCTCAATAACTTTCATTACAAATTAAATTTTTTTGATGAAACTAATTTTGTTAGAAAGATAATTTTGAAAACTTTAATTTGAATACCATATAGACTAATTTTTTGACTTAAAACGAAAAAATTATGAATTTTTAAAGTTAAAAGAGTATAAAAAATTTAACATATATATGTACACGCATAAAATTTTAGATTTATTTAATTGTGTAAGATTATTTAATTGTGTGAATTGTAAAATTTGGAGAACCTGTTGTGGAGTTAAAATTTAGAGATCTTGACATGATGATATGGCTAACTGAAATGTTAAGGTGATTAACTAAAATTCAAAATTCAAGAACTAAATTTCACTAACCCATAGGAGATGTCCTAAGATTACTTACGAAATAGAGAGAGTACGTTCTAAAGTAATTTGTCCATATTCATAATTAATGGACCTAATAAAGTCACCTATTTAAGTTGGTAATAGTGGATGGCCATCGTTTATCCTCGCGTGTACACTCGTCATATTCCTTGCCTATTTTTTAAATATATATATATAATTTACGCATTGGATGCTATCATACCCTGGCCTTAACCTGTTAAGGACAAACTATTAATAGTTCCTGCACCAATGGACACAAATGGACACATCCATATATATCGATCTGCTAAAATTTTTAATTAAATTAAGACACATTCATTGCATTTACAACTTCACAAGAATGCCAATAATTAGTTGCAATCAGTAATTTAGTGGGGATGATTGTTTTTGTTTCAAACAGGAATATCAATGTATAGACTAACTTTAAATAATATATATATATATGCATAATTAAGTATTGGGTTAAATACAGTGACCTTTTCTGAAGTTTTATATAATTATACTTTGAATAAATTTTTTCAAAAATCTTGCACTAACCTTTCTAAACATTTACACATTTGCTACTAATATACCGCTCCACCCAAAAAGTCATTTGTTCAGTCAAAAAAATTAATTGTGTAGACCAAAATACCATTCTTTCATCCAAAATGAATTTGTTAACATTAGTTACATCACAATGTCATTTAAAGATAAAAAATAACATCATATTCCCAGTAACAAATTTCATCAAACAGTTGGCAAGCATCACCAAAGCAGCCCTATTTCATATGAAGCTAAATCATTGTGTTGCAAAAATATAAAGCTGAATCAAAACCAATCGATAAACAATAAAAAGGTTCATGTGAGATATGTAGTTAATCACTCCAAATTTTCGGTTCTTCATCATGCCATCAGTGTCGAAGTTGTTAGACATTGAAAGGCCAGATATGGTGGTCGGTTTTGAAGCTCTGAATCAACAAGCTGTAGTAGCGGTGGTGGATCATATTGAGTGTTAAGGTGGTGACTGATGCCTTCCGTTTGATTAATACACACTATTATATTTGGTCAAGAACCAAGCTAGAGAGACAACATCCAACCTTAGGCATCTTAATAAATCGTCAGTGAGAGAGGAGAGAGAGAAAATTGCCCTAAAGTGAAATTGATGCAGCCACAAAATCTAAATTTTTCTGTAATCAACTATTTGATTTTTATAAACTTTCCATATTCTAAATTTTTCTGATTGTTATATAATTTTCTGATTTTTTTAGTAATTTTTTATTTTAGTTTTAATTTATATTTGGTAGTTGTCTAATCAATGGCATATGATGAAGCAAAAATTCACCCCGAACTGGTCAAATGCCAACCTGTAAAAAAGGGCAAGAGAAGGGTAATCGAGAGGGCACCGGCGCGGTGCCGGCCGACTACGCTCCGACGATCAAGTCAGAAATCGAAAGAGCTTTTTCAAGCTATAAAGGAACTCAGGGGGTCTTAATTGCGTACCTGGTATGTGGATCGTATCTGTATTTATAACAGTCAAGTAAGGTCCGGCACTTAGCCAGGCCGGCTCGGTGGGCCTGGTGGCGTCTGGTCCGATGGGCCCGTCCTTAGTCGGGCCAGTTTCTTCCTGGGCTTGGTTTTTGGTCGGGCGGTTTATTCTTGGGTCCGACCTTTGGCCGGTATATAAGAACCCGGTTTATATACATATATAAAAAATGATTGTCAGTTTGAATAATCGAATCTTAGCTAATAAGCTCTGATGGTCTCACCCTAACCATTATGCCAATGACTCACTTGATTAATAAATTCTAATTAATAAACTTAATAGCGCGACTCCTGATAAAGCCATGTGACCACCTTGGCGGGACTTACCTGCCTTTTGCAAAAATCTCTTTTAACAGGTTGTACTCCCGTAAAGTAGGTTAACAATGTTTTTGGATTAATCATCCCACACTTTTCATTAAAGGACCTTGAAAAAGTGTGGTCGTGTCTCCTTAGTAGGGCTAGGCCCATGTAGGGCTGAGCTAGTGCCCCCGTAGAGCTGTCTGGATTCATCCATTCCGCCTTTTTCGTTAAAGGCCCTCCTTTGAGGTGTATCCCGTAGGGTGGCACTCGAAGGGCTGCGCCCCTGTAGGACCCCGTAGGGCTGGGCCCCAGTAGGGTTGTTCCCCCGTAGGGCTGTGACCCCGTCGGGCTATTAAACAATGTTCTCGGCATTTATCCATCCCGCCTTTTTCATTAAAGGCCCTCCTTGAAGGTGTATCCCCATAGGGTGGCCCTCGTAGGGCTGTGACCTCGTAAGGCTGGGCCCCCGTAGGGCTGGGTCCCCGTAGGGCTGTTAAACAATGTTCTCGGGATTCATCCATCTCACCTTTTTCATTAAAGGCCCTCCTTGAAGGTGTATCCCGGTAGGGTGGCCCTCGTAGGGCTGGGCCCCCGTAGGGCTGTGCCCCCGTAGGCCTGTGCCCCCGTAGGCCTGTTAAATAATATTCTCGAAATTCATCCATCCCGCCTTTTTCATTAAAGGCCCTCCTTGGAGGTGTATCCCCGTAGGGTGGCCCTCGTAGGGCTGTGACCTCATAAGGCTGGGCCCCCGTAAGGCTGTTAAACAATGTTCTCGAGATTCATCCATCCCGCCTTTTTCATTAAAGGCCTCCTTGGAGGTGTATCCCCGTAGGGTGGTGTACTTTTTGTTTTAGTTATAACAACAAATTTTGAAACAAAAAGGATTGATATTGTTATTTGAGTAACAAACAGAGAATTATTCGAGCAAAAACCTTGGAGCTATCGCCCTAAGGCTCGATATTAAATTGAGCTTCAACTAGAATAATTAAAGTATATGCACCTTTTAAAAGAAAGTCTTACTGGTGGTACTTCCACAAATGCTCAGCAATCCAAGGATGGGCCAACTGCCTCCATTTTAATGTCTCTAGTCAATATGCCCCCTGCCTCTCTACTCATGACGTGATGCTTTATCGGTCTGCCCCCGTGACATTTTGCCACACTTGGAGTCTCTATCTTCCTCACTGGAATGTCCCTCCATTTTCCTGTCTGTCTTTCTCGCATCAAGGACATCCTCTGCATTTATGTACTTCTGGGCTTTCATGAGTATCTCGGACATATTTTCTGAAGGGTGCTTGGAAATTGAGTGCAAGAATTTTGAAGGCAGTTGGCCCCCATGAATGCGGTAACTGCCATCTTATCGTCCAGAGAATCGACCTGTAACATTTCCGTGTTAAATCGGTAAATGTAGTCTCGCAATGACTCCCCCTTATTTTGTCTTACGTTCAAGAGATAGGTGGCTGGCTTTCTGTGCCTTCGGGCGGTAATAAAATTGGCTACGAACAATTGACTCAGTTCTTTGAAGGAACGTACAGATGCCGGCTTCAGGTTGTTGAACCATGACCGGGCAGAACCCTTCAATGTAGCAGAAAAAGCTCTACATAGGATTTCATCTGGTATTCCTTAGAGGTGCATCAGAGTCTTGTAGGTCTCCAGATGATCTAGTGGGTCCTTGGTCCCATCAAAGCTTTCAAGGGTTTACATCTTGAACTTGTTGGGTAAAGGACAACTCATTATCCCCCTAGAGAAAGGGAGGTTGGTTTGCTGGACCAGCTCCTCTACTATAGCAGGGCCCTTCCCCCTTATGGCGTGGCCATACTTTCTACCCTGGCTCTGAGGTCCTGTATCTCCATGTCATAATAAGTAGTTTTTCCTAGGTGTCTTGAGTCTCCATGGGGTTGGTTCTTTTTGGGTGGGACTAGGTAACTAGGGTTCGTCCCACCTCTTACTCGGTTCTGAGCTGCGTCGTCCGTTGGGACTTCACTGTCTCGCCCAACACTATCCCCTTCTGGATCAACAAGGTGACCCGGCGATGGTACTGGCCCCACAGGAAGGAGGCGCTGCAGAATTGTCGTATTTTGTTGGAGTATCTGGGCTAGACTTTGATTCAAGTTTCGGACTTGGCATTCCAATGCTGCGATCCGTCCCTGGTTGTTTAGGATTTCGGGGCGTGCCCCAAGGAAGTCCATTTGTCCAGGGGGTTGCATGTCTCCCTGGTCGATTGGAGGGCCCTGTCCGCCAGGAAGGTCATGGCCGATAGGAGGATCCTGGGCGATTGGAGGATTGTGACCGGCAGGAAAGTCCTGCGCTGGGGGATTGTGGCTGGTAGGAGGGTCCTGCGCTGGGGGATTGTGGCCAACAGAAGGGCCCTGCGTTGGAGGGTCCTGTACAGTGGTGGTCTCTAACCCAGATCGTAGGTGCATCATGCTTCGTATATGATTCGTGTAGAACAATCAAGTTTGTGATTATTTCTCACAGACGGCGCCAACTGATGAAGCAAAAATTCACCCCGAACTGGTCAAACGCCAACCTGTAAAAATGGACAAGAGAAGGGTAATCGAGAGGGCACCGGCGCGGTGCCAGTCGACTACGCTCCGACGATCAAGTCAAAAATTGAAAGAGATTTTTTAAGCTATAAAGGAACTCAGGGGGTCTTAATTGCGTACCTGGTATGTGGATTGTCTCTGTATTTATAGCAGTCAAGTGAGGCTGTTTCCTAGTGAGAGACTGGCTCTTGGAGATAGGAAGTCCTGGTTAAAATAGACTTCCTATCCACGTCACTTCGAACTCATCCTTCACGTTACACGTTTCATAATTATAGTCAAATACTCTATCAACATAGATTAGGGAGGAAGAAACTCTATATAAGACCATGAAATTACTAGGGTTTGATAATTTTTGTTGAAAAGATAATTTAAAGTAACTTATAGTTTGCTTTCAATTCTCATTTCTCATGTTCAATCATGCATCCACAACAACCACCAAGAGGAGAAAATCGTAGGATGCAAGCTCCAGCTAAACCCTTACCCCAGCAACACGAAGACGATATAGAGTTTTGTGGAGACAAGTCGAGTTGTTGACTCACTTATTGGGTCAACGTATTGTCAACCTGTTGATTAACAATAACCCATCAGTTGATGACAATATTCTAGTGGATGACAATGTGTCAAGCGTCGAGGCTATTGCGAAATATCCATTCTATCTTTCGCATCGCCATAGGCCAAAATATGATGAGTCCACGGATGAAGAGGCGATGATATCCTATATGGAGATGTAGGAGACTTTTTGGTCATGCAAAAGTCACTATTGCATTCGAAACATGAGATTGAAGAAGACTAGTTGTGCACTAACATCTTTCACACCACTTGCATTATTGATGAAAAGCTGTGCAACAAGATAATCGTTAGTAATAGTTGTGAGAATGTAGTGGTAATAATAGCAATGAAGAAAAATGAAGTGTTTAACCTTTCATCAATGAGAGATTTACAAGAATACAAGTTTGACCATTTGTTGGTGTTTGAAGATTCGAGCACTAAAACAAGTTTATGTAACTTAGAAGATATGGTTGATCATGATGCTTTTGGATCTATGAAAATAAAAAACAGTAAATTTCACTTTTATGATATGATTTGGGATGAATTCTTAGAGCGCACAACAACTACTAAGCATTTGTTGGAACAAAAATTAAAATTAATTGAATTTCTAGTTCATGATACGTATTCCACAGAGTTATGCAAAGCTAACCAAGTTTAAAGGAAATATAATAAAATCTATAATTATTATGCAAATGAATTCTTTGTTAATATAAGAAGCTTATTATATTTAATTCGAGTTTGGAAAAGAAGAAAAAAGGGTTGGAAAGCTATGTTCGGATTTTGATTGATCGTGACAAGTTACTTCAAACTCGAGAGCAACTTCATTTCAACCCAAAGGGACTAATGCAGCCACAAAATCTTATAATTTTTCTGCAATCAGTTTTATGATTTTTAGAAACTTTCCATATTCTAAATTTTTCTTATTGTTATGTAATTTTCTAATTTTTAGTAATTTTCTTGTTTTAGTTTTAATTAATATTTGATAGTTGTCTAATCTATGGCATAGAAAGGAGAGGAATAAACTTTATATAAGGGCATGTAATTGCTAGGGTTTGATAATTTTTGTTAAAGAGATAATTTACTGCAACTTATAGTTTGCTTTCAATTCCTTTCTCTTGCTTAATTCTTTTATTTCGTTTCAATATTGTTGTGACGACGATTTGATCATCTCCTCTTGGTAAGGCGGCATCAGAAATGAATGAAATAAACCAAATCAATTGCTCTACATCTCTACCATGACCGCCTTTCTCCCTCTCTCTTCAACCCTCCCCCTCCATATTTTCTCCACAAATTCACTTCCCAAATGACAAAAATACAAACCACAGTGGCATCGGTGCTCACTTCCTCGCCAAAGAGATCGATCACTTTGAGCGAATATCTTAATGCGTGACGATCTCGATCATCAAATGCACGATCAAATATTTGCTTATAACCTAATACGTGTGCCTGAGGAGTGGATCAAAACCAACAATCACTTCCACAGGCCGTACAATGAAGGTTCTTTGATAGCGAGAATGGCCATTATGAAGAATTTTAGGTTGTATTTCAAGGGTTTTTTGTCAGCAAATAGGTAGTTGGGGCTTGGAGAAAGATGTTGACTTTGATTGGGGTTGTGATTTGCGATTTGACTGAGGATCCAATTTTTGAGTTACGGAAGCTTTTGGTTGGAAGTGAGAACGAGCGACAAAGTCATAAAGGTGAAAGCATTGATCGAATGCCTTAATGCGGCTATCACTATGGGTTTAACAATGACACTCCAATGACTTAGGAAACTTGATGAAACCCAGAAAGAGAGTTAGGAAAGAGAGGCTACTTGCTAAACACCAAAATTTGACAGCAAAAATGGAAAGAAAAGACCTAAGAAATCAATGAAACCCTAGAGAAAGAACGTCAGAACAAAGAGGCTCTGTAGCCAATTTTTTAGGGTTCAAACGAGAAAGAAGAGTGGTTTAATCACTAAGTTTACTTTTTATAGATGGGGTAAATTGGTCATTTCAATAGATCAGATATTTTGATTTTTCTAACATTAAAATATTAGGGGTATTAAGGTAAAATTATTATAAAAATTAACATCCATCCGACTAATTCCGTTAGAAGGGAGGTCGATGCAAACTTTTTGAAAAATTTCATCCAAATGTAATTAGGTCAAATATCAAGAGAGGTCATTGTATTTAAGCCTTAAGTATTTACCAACTGCAGCAGACCAGGAGATTCAAGAGAAAGATGGGCTGTAAATTTGTAACTAAAGATCGGTGATTATTTACCCAAAAAAAACTAAAGATTGGTGATTTAATTTAACTTTATAATATTTTTAATAATTGAAAAAGTAAAATAGTAACATATATGTGAAAATGTTATAATTATGCGTTTAAAATTTTGACATTTTTCCTTACGCATCAATATACGTTAGAGAGTGGATTCATATATATTCACTCACATTTGTGACGTTATTCCAAGGGTCTATAGATTAGGAAATGTTGGGAGATTATTTTAGCTTGGTATAATTGCATCAAGCAATTTCTAATGAGAAGTTCTATGAATAGACTTGCCAAAAAAAACGTTCTATATATAGATCCTTTCAGGTAGGAATCATCAAAACATTGAATGGAGCCTAACTTGTGGCCAAACAACATATGCACATATATTCTATTCTGTCCACACTCACCTGTACTTCTTTATGTCAACACCACACCTGAGAAACCATTTATACACAAACATATATACCCAGTGCCAATTAAGAGTCTGAGATTGGTTAAGTTCTCTTCTTTGCTTTTAAACAGTCCTGTGTTTCGGGTTTCGTTAAATAGTTTGCACCACATGTACATGAATGGCTAGTACAGGGATGATGCTTAAGGTGGCTTTTTTGGTGGTGATCATGTGCATGGTGGTGGGTGCACCGCGACATGCGCAAGCTGTGACATGCGTTGAGGTGGGTGCCAACCTGTCCCCCTGCGGTGCCGCCTTGCTTTATCCTACTATAGCGTCGGTCTTGTGCTGCAATGGGGCTAAAAACCTCTTCAGCACCGATACCACTACTCAACCTCAAAGACAGGAGGCTTGCAAGTGCTTGAAAACAGCTACTGGTGCCATCGCCAAAATGGACATAGGCTTTGTTTTCAAAATCCTAAATGCATGTGGTGTCAAAGTTCCCTCTATTAGCAAAGACGCCGACTGCTCCAAGTACATATTTCTCTCTCCATATATCTACACATCCCATTATGATATATATATATATATATATATATCCTGGTTAGATTAGAATCATTAGATATTGTTGATGCTAAAATAATTGTGGTGACATGTTAGTGCCTTGTGATCATTCTTCAATAGGCATATATATATATATTATATATGTGTGTGTGTGTGTGGCTTATGCGCCCTTATCAGACTGTAAAGCTTAATTCCCCCAACGCTATTAGTTTTTTGGTTAATTATAAATATATGTGTGTGTGTGTGGCTTATGCGCCTTTATCAATCTGTAAAGCTTAATTCCCCCAACGCTATTAATTTTTTGGTTAATTAATTTGCTTGTTATTGTGTTACAGGGTGCCATGAAGTAGATGGACATGCAAGTGAAATTAAATCGCAAGATTTATGTATATAGCATCTGAATAAGGATGGGCTTGTCGATCCGCATGTAGCATGCAGTCTGTCATCTATATACCAAGTGGTTTCATGTAGCTAGTGACCATATGATATATATCTCTTATATATATTATGAATATATGCATATGCTGGCCTAAATATATTTATACTGTCTCTCAATCCGCAATGTGTATATAATATTGGATCACCTAGGATTTCATCATATCTAAGTTTGACCACATGAATTATACAAGTACTTGTAGATCTCTCAGAAACCGCTCACATCAGGTTCACACTTAAAATGTATATATTCATGAATTAATTACCAACTTTAATTTGATGGTCTCTACAGTCATTTACCAGATTACATGATATGATCATCATGCAGTAAAATCTAATGTACCAGATCATCTTGATGGTCTTTACCTTTTCTCATAAATTACCTAATCACAGGACAGATATGCCATGTAGACGCCATGTAAGTCTCCTAGTAAGCACTTCTGTGGTGCTACATATTCTAATTAACCATCTTAAAATTCAATCAAAATTCGTTACCTGGGTGTCACTTATGTGCACACAATATTCTTTCTAACTATGCTCTTAATCGAGTTTAATCATAACTAGAATTTCCATAAGCAATGAATCTCATATGACGAGACATGTGGTATATACAGTGTATCTCCTCTAGCTCCTTTTAAAGCGAAAGACGATTATTTAAAGTTTTCCTCAAGAGTATTGTAGAAGGAGAAATTATTGGATAGTTTTCAAACTCGCTTGTTTCGACTAATAGTTGAAATAAAGAGAGACACATATACGCAAATAGCGCGATGTTGTTGGCAAGAAACCAATGGACTGGAGACAAACTAATAATCTCTCGTAAGGATATCACAAGCTTGAAGGGAACCATTTGTTTAATTAGTTGAATAGAGAAAAAATTAGAAAAGAAGAAGGACTCAGAGTAACTCGTAACACTCAAAAGTGGGTCATGTGCCTACCACATTGGTGTTGATAAATATGATATTACTACGTAACTATGGGTTGTGATACATGACAAGGGATAAAGATAGAGTTAGGATTTACGAGAAAACTGCTAAGTAAAAGGAAGATTAATTTTAAGAGATATGAGTGATATCAACAAGGATTCTATCAAGACCAATATATATGGGACTTCTGTATTCAAGACCAGACATATATATTTCAAGTGGTTCACTAATATAGAATATATATACATCATATGTTTTAACTAAGTTGGACTCTTTGAAAGCTTGAATGAAGGCGCTACATCAGTGGAGACTTGGAGACACGTTACTTATTGAATGTGCACGGTTATGTTCTGATTTTGTTTTAATATTTATTTTATGTTTAGTTTTAGGAAGTTCGTTAATAAGTGTAATATGAAACTGAGCAAAGAGTCCACGACCAAAATACAAATTTGTAACTTAAATAAATAAGTGTAATACGAAAGTGAGCAAAGGGTCACGACCAAAATACAAATTTGCAGCAACTGCAATCTCTCTGATATGCTCCGGAATCTCTCTCTCTAACTTTATATCTCCCTCGTAAATCTTGCTCCCTACTTCTTCTAATCAGTCTATCTCTGTAAATCTCTCTCAATTTTTATCTCACTCCTTTTACTAACCTGATCTAATAATATTCTCAAAAGAGATATTGTGTTCGACCAAACACTACTTTCTCTTGAGCTCATTGAACAGTTCTAGGCTTCTAGCACGCCTACTTTATACGCTGATTTTAATTGTCAGTGAAATCATTTAGTGGATCCGAGTATTATTTAAGGAAAACACCAAAGAATCGCATAAGATTGTAACATAGTGTTACGAGAGGTGAGGGTTTAAGTTTCAACAAGAGAAAATGAGTGAATTTTTTTGTCAAGAAAAACAGGTGAATAAAATTTAGGTCATCCGTATATAATTAAAATATTGAGTTGAAATTCTAGGGAGTATGAAAGACAAATTTTTTAAACTTTTTAAAAGTTTGGGTAGTATGAAACAGAAAATTTTTAAGAAATTAGGATTCTCGTAACCATCTATGTTTTCTCAAAACGTTTTCCATATAAAATACAGAAAAAAATTTGTTTCTCGTGAAAATTGTTCTTTTATATTTTATTTAAAAAACTTTAGTTTCTCGTGAAAATTGTTCTTTTATATTTTATTTTCCTATTAATTTAATTGTTTCTTCATCTGTTAGCCAGCTAAACACGCAATAAAAATTTTCCCTAAGAATCGATTTATTCAGTCTAAACACAGAGCAAAAATTGTTTCTCCAATGTGATTATTGATGTTAGATTAGAGGAGGTTTATGAAAACTAGTTTCTTGACAAGATTAGAAGTCTAATATAGAAAGAACTATTAATGCACTAATGTGTATTTTGGTATTTTTTTTTCTCAATAAAATTCATTCGTCTTGTCATGCATAAAAATAAAAATTATATTATGAAGCTTTTTTTCAAATAAAATTTATTTTAAAATGAATATAAACAATGGGGTATGAAAATGATTGTAATCAAACACAAATTTTTTTATTTTTCTAATATTTGAAATCATAAGAGTAATTTTGGTAAGTAGAATTCTTTTCTTTTCAATTTCCTACTATCCAAATTAACAAAATAAGATTTTCTGATGACTTTTTTGAAAAATTTCACGCTAACCAAATACATGCAGAAAACTAAATTTTTCTTTCCTTCACTTTCACTTTCTACTATAGTTACGTTTAACCAAACAAACCCTTATAGAAAATCAAATTACACTTTCTATACGGGAAAACAAATTTTTTTAAACGCTATAAAGTGCAAGGAATTATAGTGGCTCTTTCTCCAAGATTTTACCAAGCCTGTATCATGCAAGGAATCACAGCCTATGCTTAAATTTGTTATATTAGAAGTTTTTTTTTTTTTTTTTCAGACAAATAACTTCCACAAAGTTTTTTTTAGAAGACTTGAATTATGTACCTTTTCTTTGAGAGGGAGAGGAGATATCATTAAGACCAGACCAGACCACACGTGTTGGTATTAAAGAGTTGATGATAAATTTGTCATTTTAAACCTAAATTTGAAAACCATTGATATTTACTAGTTTGAGAAATTATTAATGACTCCGGAAATTCCTTAAATGTAGAAATTCCTTCTTGATTGAGTTGATACTAATTAGGAGTGCATGAGACTTGGATGGGCCTAACCCGAGCAACTCGTGTCTCACCTAAAATTCAGAATAAATTTAAACTTTAGAGTCCAAAAATATTTTAAGCGGAATTTAGGCAAAAGTTATACTAACCAGAGGAACCTGAAATACAACAGAACTTTATAAAATTTTGGGAGGCACCAACCCTGTGAAATAGTGTGGATTCACATGTAATGTACTTGCATGAATTCTACTACATAAGGTCGATAGGTAAGAAAATGTTGGGAGATTATTGCAGCGTCCTGTAATTGGTTTTGACTATATATAGTTGGGTCATAATCTACAAGCTTGAGCCAATTAAACTTTCTAGTGAGATGTTAGATTAGGCCCCTTGAATTAGCTAGGAATCATCAAAGCACTAAATGGAGCCTAACTTGTGGCCAAACAACTAACAATTCTTATACACATATATTATCTTGAAGCCTTACTCACCACTAATCAATATAAACACTACAACTGATAAGCTTTTTACAATCAAACACACGTTACACACACACACACACACACATATATATATATACCCATTGCCAAGAGTACTGTCAGCTAGATCCGTTAAATTCTCTCTTTGCTTTGCTTTAAAAAAAGGTGTTGCTATTGAGATATCTCAAGTAGCAAGTCATTACAATGTCTAGGCCAAGGATCCTTAAATTGTGTTGTGTGGTGGTCATGTGTATGGCGTTAATGGCTGCACCATCCCATGGCAAAACAGCTTCAATGTCATGCGGTAAGGTGGCTGTCAAAGTGGTGCCATGCCTTAACTACCTAATTGGGAAAGGTGGTCAGGTGCCTGAGCTTTGTTGTGCGGGGCTCAGGTCCCTCTTCAGTGAAGCTACTAATAGCCAGGAGGTTTGCAAGTGCATCAAATCAGTTGTTAATAAAGGAGCAGCCGCCGGTAACAACACCCTAATTCAATCCAGTTCCGGTGGCAAGGGGGGCTGTATCCCCTGCCTCATTACCACATGTAGTGTCAGCATTCCCGCCCTCAAAGGCGTCGTCACTGACTGCAACAAGTATATATATATTTCAATTCTCTCCATATATATATATATATATATATATATATATATATATATATATAATTTGAATATTGTGCATATATGTCTGCATGCTTTAAGATATGGAAGGAATGATATTGAAGGCGATCGAAAAATCTACACCTGAGATAAGATACTATATATGTTAGTGCCATGTTCAGTATGTGGCTTATATATATATGTCTTAGAATTCTATACAAAGCTTTAACTTTATATTTGGTTGTTTGTTTGTATTGTGTTGTGTTGTAGAGAGGAAGGGTGAAGTTGGACACCTGCATTTCTGCAGCAGTACATGTATCAATATAGCGTATGAATAAGGATTGGCATCGATCGAGAATTTCTACAGTTATAGTGGCAGTTTCTCATCTACTCGGTAGTCAATTAATGTATGTAGTGACTATATAATATTTCTAATGAATAAAATAATTCTTGTATAGACAGACTCTCTTTCTCTTTTTGTACTGTATTTTTTTCTACATATCCTTGCAACACCTTTATTTCAATAATGCAACACCGTTATTTTTCAAGAAAGCAACCCAATTATTTCCAGAATGTAATTTCAAAGTAAAGGTGGCAGCTAGTGTTGCATCTTCTACATAAATGTGTTAATGATACGTATGAGTTATATCTTCAAAATAATGTGTTACATATGCACTTGAAAGCAAACATTTGTTGGTTGGATAGTCTTTGAGAGGCTTGGAATCTGAATTAGCGATCTATTAATTAAGATGGATCATTTGTCATCAACAAGTATAAACATATATATATATATATAGAGCACCCTTTGTGATTTAATTTTTCTTTTCTTTTTCTAGTGAACCAGTTTGAATCAATTAATTTGCAAATGTAATACCATGGTTCATAAATTTTTCTGGCTAATTGTATTACACACCATGTGAGGGACCCGAAATGGAAAGAAAAGAACGATTATTAATAGTCAAGCACCATATATAACTCACTGAAAAAACTTAGTTGTGGCATCAAATAATAATTTTTCTGTGAAATTTGTGTTTTGAATTATTAGCAATGAAGAGGTTGTAGAAGGACTGATTTATGTCAAATTTGTCATCCTAAATTACAATTTGGAAACCACTTCCAAGCAATCATAATACAGATTTCGCCGCCTTAAAAATTCAAGCTCCGAAAAGAACTATATATATATATATATATATATATATATATATATTTGGGAAGCATGCTTTTTTGACATGAAGTGTGCATTTTTGTCGTATTCTCTAATTGCATTTAATAAGAAGTAATGCTAGAAAAATCCAGTGAAAAAATCGAATTTAAATTGACTGATGATGTGTCAACAAGTTTGTTGTGTATTCAATACATATTGGATGTATAAAAATTTTTGGACAAAATTGACCTAAAAATTTAAAAATCACCCCTCTTATTCCAACGAATCACTTCTCTCTCTATGTATCCATTCTCTCTTATAGGGGTGCACACGGTATGGTTCCCCACGATTCTTGGTGGAACCGGAACCGGAACCGTTACCAACGGTTCCTGATTTTCGGAACCGGAACTGGAACCGTTGAGGGTTGGAACCGTGAGGAACCGAACCGCGGTTCTCGGTTCGGTTCTGGTTCCGAACCGCGGTTCCTTAGGATTTTTTTTTTTTTTTTTAATGAAGCTTGAAAATACAAAATATATATGTATATTCATTAAATAAATGTGAGACCTACAATCTAAAAATGACACCCTATATATATATAATTATTATATTATATTATACATATATATACATTACATATAACAATTATATATAATGTATATATATTATATATAATAATTATGTTATAATATAATTATTATATATAATATATGATAATATAATTATTATATATAATATATATACATTATATATAATTGTTATATGTAATTTTTACATATATATATTATATATAGTTATTATATTATATATATATATACACATATTTAATATAAAACGGTTCCGGTTCCGGTTCCGGTTCGGTTCCAAGGAACTGTTACCCCCAACGGTTCCGGTTCCGGTACGGTTCTACTGGTCCTGGAACCGGAATCAGAACCGTTGATAACGGTTCCTAATTTTAGGAACCGGAACCGGAACCGTAGCCACGATTCGGTACGGTTCCGGTACGGTTCCCCTTGGTTCCGATTCCGGTTCTGACGGTTCTTTGTGCACCCCTACTCTCTTACACATGAACATCTGAATGGAAACCTCTCTCTGTATAACTTTTTTGGGCAAAATGTTAGGAAAATATATACGTATATGATACTATTTAAGATATAAAATAATTATGCTAGGAACCTAAACCGGAACCGTAGCCACGATTCGGTACGGTTCCGGTACGGTTCCCCTTGGTTCCGATTCCGGTTCTGACGGTTCTTTGTGCACCCCTACTCTCTTACACATGAACATCTGAATGGAAACCTCTCTCTGTATAACTTTTTTGGGCAAAATGTTAGGAAAATATATACGTATATGATACTATTTAAGATATAAAATAATTATGCTAATTAACATATTAAATCACATAAATTATATATCCTCTTAAATATCATAAAAAAATATCTTACCATTCCACAATATATATATATATATATATATATAAACCTTCTATAAGTTTCTATATCTAATAAAATTATAACTCATGTACTAATCTAGACTACTAAACTCATGTATAGTACATATATCGCATGTTATATAAACCATATGAAATATAATACAATCAAGTAATTCATGTTCATTTTATACTTTATAACTTAAAATACATAAATACTGAAGAATCTGTAAATGGATACTAGAGTTAGATTGTATGTTCTTAAGACAATTATCGCCCCGCAATGGTGTTGAACAGAATCTTGGCCACTATCTTCTAGGATACAACGATCTTCCTCTCAATTGGTAGCAACACTTCAAACTAACTGAGCTTCTGCAAACCGCCTATGTGTTGGTAATCTCTCTTGTACTTGACTCTTCTAAACTAACACTTGTGTTAGGCTATATAGGGACAGAAAAAAAGAAGAAATCATCGAAAAATCATGCTTTACAAATGAGGTTAATCGGCCGAATAGGCATGGCACATGTTTCACTTCAAACGTTAAGAATGGTGATCTTTCGCCGTGAATCAACACTTAAGTGTTTGTTCGTAATTCACACTTAATTGTTTGTGTCTGTTCCAACGATGCCATGACAAACATTCTGCCACCCATGTCATAACTCGTGTCACCTTGCATCGCATACATATAATTTTCAATCAATTTTTTTAATACAAAATACACTCACATCCCCTGAGATTTGTTTTAACAACAAATATTTTTATAATTTAACAAAACATAACACAGGCCCCCTTAGGTTTGAAACATGATTACATTCAACATCAACACTATATGTATTATCTATTTTACCCCTCTATTGACTCAAAGGACATTCTTGACTTCATTTTCTTTTTTTAATAAGACAAATCTACTCTTACTTCCCTTTTAACCTTAACCCCCCTCCCACCCCACATACACATATATTACAAATTTTATTAAATATATTTTTAATATATGTTATATTACGTATTTTACTATAAAAAAAAGTAACTTTAAATTTAAATAAATAAATTTACTAAAATAACGTATATTACAAATTGAAAAAGAAAATTTTTAATTTAATAAATTTAATATATGTTATATTACATATATTACTACATTAAAATTTTAATGTAAAATTTTATTTATTTTTGTAATATACGTAAAAAAACATATATTAAATTTATTAAATTGAAAATTTCCTTTTTCAATTTGTAATATATGTAATTTTAGTATATCTATTTATTTATCTAAATTTAAATTTATTTTTTAGTAAAATATGTAATATAACATATATTAAAAATATATTTAATAAAATTTGCAATATATTTTTGAGTGTGTGTGTCTTAAGGTTAAAAGGTAAGTAAGGGTAGCTTTGTCTAATTGAAAAATAAAAATGAGGTTAAGAATGTCATTTGAGTCAATAGATGGGTAAAACAGACAATACATATAGTATTGAAATTGAGTGTAATCATGTGTCAAAGATCAGGAGTGTGAGTGTAGGTTTTGTCAAATTATAAATATATGTGTCGTTAAACTAAACCTTAGGGGGTATGAGTGTATTTTGCCCAACTATTTTTTATTTCTCATGTGAACATCTAGATGGCAGCAAGAATTTCGACAACCACTCTTTATACAGTTGAAATTCACACACACCATTCCTACCTTCTCTTTTCCTGTGTCTTCCTTCGTTTCTTAAAATCAATTGAGCAGTTTCCATAAAATACCTAAATTAAAACCTGTAACCATGGAATATTAGAAACTCACCTTTGAAATATTTTCTTTTTTTCTATAATAGAAGATAATAGAAAAAAGAAAAAGAAACCCATTCACACCAATCATGAACATCTAAGATAGTTTATAAGTAAACAAAAAAATATCATAAAAACTTTTCCATTAGTTTTTGAGATTGATTAGTTGATAATATATTTTTATATATAGTATATATATAGTTAGAGAGAGCAACAAAGGTTGAAGAAGATGACTGGAAACCGTGACAAGGTTGGGGTACTTTGGTCTCTAAAAATATCATAAAAACATTAGTAAGAAGATGACTTGAACTTGTGACAAAGTTAGGTCTTTAGTCTCTAAAAACATGTGATTTTAATGTGATATGAAAGTAGAATCACACATTATCACGTAACTACTCAGTTGTAAGTCGGATTTTCCTAATAAAAGATAACAGATTATCAAATATAGCATGTTTTAAATATTGTATTTAAAAAAAAAAAAAAAAAAAAGGTCATTTAAAATATTTTTTGAATTTTTATTTCACTCCATACACTTTGCGCACGGTGGACTAGTCGGACTCTTTATCATTTTCCATGAATTTTATTAAGAAAGAAAACTATGCAACAAAGGAAAAGAGCCAGTGGCCCAAAACAAAGTAGGCCAAGGCCTAGGCAAATCCTGTACAGATCAAGAAACAAACTAAAAACCAAAACAAAGGCATCACATAGTATGATCTAGAAACATATATACAGGAAATTGCCATGGTTACAACTTACAAATTTGCCTAAAAAGAACAAGAATTTTCAAAATTTCAAAAGAACAAAATTTACAAATTTTGACATTTTTCTTACCCACCCTTAATTCAAATGTAGGCACCCACATCACATGGACACCATTCCATGAGGTCTATAGGTGAAAAGATGTTGGAAGGTTATCTTAGGTTCATGTAATGGGATGTTGGGTCATAATAGATCATTAATTAAATTTTCTTGTGAAAAAGTTAATTAGACCCTTTCACAAAGAAATCATCAAATTAAGCACTGAATTGAGCCTAACTTGTGGCCAAACAACCAACTCATATATTCTCACATGCACATATTATTTACCACCTCCTTGTATAAATACCAAACCCCCAATTTTATATAATAACACACAATACTCTTAGATAGACATCAACCCTCTATCTTTATGTCAAATTAAAGAGAAGATATACAGCTAGACCACAATTAAAAAAAATATGATATCAATTATTTTATAACCTTAAAGCGAAATGACAAAGCTTTGTTAAATAAAAAATTATTAGATACTCTTTCTCAATTTGTCTCGATCAATGGTAACACATCATTATTACAAATGCTAAAATAAAAGAGGACACAAATAAATGTGTGACACGTTGCTATTGGCCGGAACTACGAAGAGCTAATAATATCTCTAAATGATAGGCACCAATCCCAAGAGTTTCCTCATGCTATCGATGGCAAAGCGAATAAGTGAACTTGTGATGAGCCCATCGAATCTACTTTCAACTCATTAAAATTGGACCAAGAAGCAACTTTTTGATGGGTCTTGTCTTTACACTATATAATATTAGGTACCAAATCAGCTTTATATGATCATTTCTCAATAGAAATCTAATGTACGTAATTGGGTAGAAAAGTCCTAAGAATGTTGTGGCATGAAAACAAAAGGAGGATAAAGTTGGTTTATCCCTGTGGTATCCAATTACAAAAAGTTAAGTACATGCAAGCCTTTTGTTTCATGTTTGTTTTAGCTTTTTTGGGTGGTCTGTGCTGACGAGCCTTATATTATGATTTATGTTAATTAAGTTCTACTTCAAGCATGTTGTGAATTGGTTGGGTGGAGGCATATATATATATATATATATATATATATGTATGTGTGTGTGTGTGTGTGTGCAACTTGAGAAATTAGGAAGACATGGCATGGCACCCTAACTACCACGCTGGAAGGACTTGACCCCTGCACCAAAGTAGTTCACCTAAGCCCAAAGTTTGGTAAAAATTTGGTATTGGTTACTAGGGACATACGTACACACACACAAACTATATATATATATATATACATTCTGATTAAAATGTATTTGGGGGAAGTTGGAACAGTTGTTCGTTTTGTCCCAACTAACTACTACATTATTAGTAAGGTTAGGAAGTAGAAGTAGTTGATATCATAAATGGCTTTAGATGGACCTTGATTACAAAGAAAGCTACTGAAGAAGGGACACGATTTACTTCATCAGAGGGTCCACAGACCGACATGCGACAAATGCTAAATTTTGACATAATTAAGATGAATCAACGTGTTCGCAACAATACGGTAGCCACAAGAAGATCAATGTGTTGTCGTGTGTCCACATATCCTCAAATGAATGGGCCAGAAAAAACACATAGTTTAGCTCTCTTGGTGAACAGAAAAGAACATATCATCCTCTACAATGGCCAAGTTTATATATAATCGTTAGATAAATATTTTTAAGTCATCATTCAACTTGGTTAATTATGAACAAGTCGGGTCACATTGTCCATAATGTTATATATAATTATATATGAAATGAAATTCAATCAAAAGTGATCACGTGACATGTTATGTTGATAGTAAGGAAGAAGTTTGAAGAGAAAAATGAATGGAGACGGTGAAAATCTTAGAGGAGATACTACTGTACAATTTAGTATTTTGTTGTTTTGTGCCAGTCGGCAAAAGATACCTTATATATTTGTCGAAATGATTTACATGAGTTCACTACTCACTTTGTACGAGCTAGGATGGTTGGCTGCACCTTGTAAAAGAGATAAAGTAGAAAGATATTTGTGATGCGATGATGTGATTATTGTGATTATTATTATCTTCGATTATATTACATTCATTCTCCACTTTCTATGATATCAATCAAACTTCCACTATAGTATGTATATGTATATGTATATGTATATGTGTTACAGTCTATTCTACACCAAACATAGACGGAACTAGCTGGAACAACTTGGTAACTTCCAAGTTCACACGAGATAATTGTTGGATTTGGTACTAAGATTGTTTTCTTCTTATAATTTTTAAAACCCTAATCATGATTAGGTAGGCAAAGCTGCCACAATAGTATCTTGCTTTTTCACTTTTTAATATGTATGCGAAACTTCCCACTAATTAATACTATCTCAGTTTATATATATATATATAAGTACTTAATTTGGGGCTTCCAAAATCCAGGGCTACTTTCTCTGCAGCACACCACAGAACTGAGTGTCTAACATAACATGGAGATGAGGACAAGGAGAAGAGAATTCATGTCAACGTCGGCCTCCGGCAACCTGGAATCATTGTGAAATAAAAGCTTGGGTAAGGCTGTAAAAATTTAACTGATTCAATCTCAATCATCTTTTCTTTTGCTTTAATTATCGGTTTCGGTTCCAAGGAAAAACAAGGGAGGACCATTTCTGAGTAACAGGCTACTGCA
Organism: Cornus controversa; assembly: GCA_026545225.1. Taxonomy (NCBI): domain Eukaryota; kingdom Viridiplantae; phylum Streptophyta; class Magnoliopsida; order Cornales; family Cornaceae; genus Cornus; species Cornus controversa. The sequence goes on from CM048852.1 coordinate 57,273,334, forward strand.
ATTTGTGCACCAAAAAAGGTCCCCAATTCGGATAACAACCACCCTCAACCAAATTACCATTTCCTTTTCCTTATCCTAAAGATAGACAAATAATATGCTTTTTCTGTGTCCTTTTCTAGTTGGAATCTTCACAACATTAATTTTCTCTTTTGCTTCAAATAAATCAACCCAGTAGAAGAAAACACAAGTCCTCAACTCTTCTCCTTTGCCGTTATATATATATATATATATATATATATTACTACTATAGTACTATACCATTTCAAGTTCTATCAATTGGGTTTTTCAATTTGCTGGGGTTGTGAACAAAGTAGCAATGGTGAATTTCCATCGCCGCCTCCTAGACACAGTGCCTGATGCGCCGCCAGTGAACGGGAATAAAACGAGTGACTCCTACCTTAGCCAGACCAATTTTGACACCAACATGGTGATTATTCTGGCAGCCTTGTTATGTGCACTGATATGTGCACTTGGGTTGAACTCAATTGTGCGTTGTGCTCTACGTTGTAGCCGTCGGTTTGCCATGGAGACACCAGAACAAGCAGCAGCACGACTAACCAGGACAGGCCTAAAGAAGCGTGCTTTGCGTCAGATTCCGGTGGCGGTTTACGGATCAGGCATGGAGATTCCGGCCACCGAGTGCCCAATTTGCCTAGGAGACTTTGTGGATGGAGAGAAAGTTAGGGTCCTGCCAAAATGTAATCACGGGTTCCATGTGAGGTGCATAGACACATGGCTCATGTCACACTCATCGTGCCCGAATTGCCGGCACTCATTGCTCGAACGCCCAGCCACTTCACATGTAGATGGTGAAGCTACTGCAGCTCAGCCACCGGAGGATAGGGTGGGCCGCCAAGGTAGCGTGGCGGTACTTGTTGATGATGCAAGTTAATCAATGCCCTGCAATCAACATCAACAATTTAGTGCTTGAGGTTTTTAAGTCTTTACTCTGTTCAAATTGGTAGTGTAGTGTTGTTAATTGGTATGGGATGAACATTGATTGACGTTGTTGTGTTGGAGTTCAAATTGCAAAATGCTCTGGAGTTTGTTTTATAGTTAGTTATATATAGAGTAGAAAAGGAACAAGTTTTTTTTTCTTACTTCACCTAGAGAAATGAATCAATAGAGATGAATTTGAGCAATCTTTTGCATATGCAATTGACAAAGAACTACATTCTTCTGCTCCTAAATTTTGCTTTTTTTGGGTTTACGGATTTTGTGATTTAAAAGAAAAATGAAAGGAAATTGCCCCCATACTCTGAATTGAAATTAGAGTAGAGTATCACCCGTATACCCTGATAGCCAGATGACTTTAAAATTTTCTCATTTAGAGACGTGAATTTATCATCTATTTCTCTTTTTCTAGTTTGTTTTGTAGGTTGAAATATTTAGTTTTATGTTATGTTTGAGAGCATCGAATCGAATCGAATCGAATCAAATGGGTGGCTTAAATTCAATTTTAACTAATTTCTTTTTAATTCCAAGTTTAAATCCCCAATTCGGTGAGATGTTTGTATGCTTTTCCAAGCCATGCCCTAAGATGTTTAACACACACAATGATCCTTCTGAAAAAATAGTAAAAGGCCATCTTGGCAGTTGATAAATCATTCAATTTTCCTACTGCATAATTTAGTGGCAGCTTTTAATCACTTGAAATTTTTCATTCAACGAATAAGATTTAGGGTAAATTTTAGAAGAGTTTCTTAATACCATTCAACTCTTTGCAATTAGTCTTGCCGAATAACCCTGACCTACCACAAATACTGGTATTCAACCCATCATTAATTACGAAGATGACTCTTATCTTATAAAGAAGAAAAAAGAAGAGAGGGATTGAATTTTTCATTTGACAAATAATTTCAATATATTTAAGGGTTGCAAATGAACGTGATGGGGAGATTATTATACAAATTGATAATGGATAAACATCAAGGGCTCGTTTGGGATTACTTTTCAAATGCTTAAAATGTTTTTATTTTAAAATTTTGTGTTTAGATGTGTTTGGTAATTATTAAAAGTGCCTCACTTTTAATAATTATCAATTTTAGCTCAATAGAACTTTTTAATGAAGTTACAATTTGTAGCTTTTAAAATTACATTTAGAATAAAGGTGTATAGATTAGGCAACTATTTCTCCTTAAACAATTTTATCATTTTTTTATTGTTCTAAATACAATTTCACCCTTTCCTTTATATAGTTGTTACAATAAAATATAACAATATTTTATTAAAGGACATTATTGTAAAATTAGCAATATAAGTATTTTAAAAAATACTGCTGCCAAATATATTTAAAATAAAAAAATACTTTATACAATGTATTATCAAACACTTAAGATTTTTTTTATCAAAAGCAATTTTTTGGCAGTTCTACTAACAAAAATATTTTTTTTAGTCAACAACAACTCAATATAAAAGAGTGAGAATGAGAGTAGAGTTTATATTATCATTAAAGTGAGTTTATATTGTCGTTAAAGTTGTGAATTAAGTTTATATTGTCGTTAAAGTTGTGAATTAGTTATTTAGTTCATATAAAATTTTTAGAAATAAATTTTTTGTTGTTATTAAATTTGTGAATTAGTTATTTAGTTCATATACTTTGAAGAATGTCTTCAATAAATAAATAAATAAGTTGTTCTGTAAATGCATTTTTTGAAATTCCTTTCATAATTGATACATTTTTTGTTTGACAATTTTATCCTTAATAAATACTCTCAATAAAAGGGGCAAGTTTTACAAAATAAAAGGAGCAAAATTGTCTATAAAATTTGTTATTTGATATGACTTACTTCCAAAATCAAATTTTTATAGTTTTTTTTAAAAGTACTTTCTAGGAATTCAATTTTCATTAGAATTTTTTTTTCTTTATTTCATCAAATACTAATATATTTTTAAAAAATGACTTCTTTAGACTTGGAAGCACAAAAATTTTAAGAGTGATTAGGAATCTATTATTATGAGAGGAGGAAAGTGGAGGAAAAAATGTTTGAGAGAAGAAATGAAATTTAAAAAGAATATTTGTGGTTTTTGAGTTCAATCAAAATTATATTTTTATATATTTATTGTAATAAATAATATTATAAAAATAAAAAATGCATTATAAAAAATGAAAAATGATTGAAAACTACCCGGGGTTAAAACTGGCATAGTTGAGGAAGCAACATATAAAGCGAGTACAAATCACAGTCTAGGGTTTTGGACTTTTGGGGGTGGGTTTAGCATCTACGTTTAAACACAGTGAATCAAAGGCTCCACCACTAACCCACATCATTGACCCAGCCTATTTTTCCCAGAGACTTGTTAAGAAGTCTGTGGGTATACTCTGCTTTTTCTGATTCTGGTCACAATGCAATCAGATAAGCAACAACCATGGAAGATCTACGTTCATGCCAAGGCCAAACACTTCAATTTCAAGCTGAAGGCCACCATCTCCATTTTACCCTCTTGCAAGCTCTTTCCTTTCTCCATCAAGATTAATCTCCATCATTTTCTTCTCAGAGTGAGATCAGAGCCCCAGGTTTCATTTCCCAAGAAACGAAAATCCTTCAAATCCAAATTCCTCCGTTTTCTCGGAAAATTCCAGCCTCGACCCACCAAGGACAAAGTCATTGCTGCCAAGCCCACCTCCAATCTCAGTCACCCAGAAGCTAATTTCCCAGAAAATCGATCCAAACAGTCTTCTTTTCAGGTATGAGACAAGGAAAATGCAAAATCTGTACTTAACGGGTGCTTTCTATTAATAGCGAAAAGGTGATTTTTTTTTTTCAATCTAATTATGCAATTCCATTTTATTTGTGTAATTGTAGGAAGCCATATGTATAGGTTCAGTAATCTTTGGATGCCTTGCTGTTCTGTCCCAAACAATTTCTCAGAAAGATCAGAAGAGAATCATTCTATGCATTTTAATCATCTTGCTCTACCTTGCTTTAGTATTCAAGAAATTCATTCCTAGAAAGACAATGTTCATATTGGTTATTTCAATTGTGGCAATATTGAGTTGCAGTACTGTAGTTTCTTTGAATGACATTTCAAAGCTCAGTGAAGGCTATGTTTTAGATTGTGTTTGGAAAGCTTGGAACTTTGCGGCCTCTTTCGACCAGGTATGCATCATTGGCTTTTTCAATTTTTACTGGTACTAATCAAGTAGTGAAAAACTCGGGTTTATGCGTGATTATTGGGTTCGGGTTTGTGTAATCGAACAATCACTTTATACCTTTCACTTCTTAGGATTTGTATTGATTTTTCTTTATAAAAAAATACCATGTTAATATGGTAATTGACCAGAAATTACCTTATTTTTTTCAGGCAATCTTCTCCAGCTTTTCACAGTATATGGAGGCTCACAAAGGGGACAATTATATAGGTGGTTGGAAGTTTTAGTTTTACTTCCCGCTGAAAGCTATCACTGGTTGTAATTATTATTTATTTTTTTTGTTTTTGTGGCACTTTTCATTACCATATCTTGACGGTTCATGTTCTTCAACCCATTGAAATGCGAGGTCGAATGGTTTCGGAGTAATGTTTTCTGGTGGACTATCATTGAAGCTGCAACATACGTTACTCCATTGTGCGCACACACCCACACCCACACCCACACCCACCCACACACACACACGCATATATATATATATATATATATATATATATATATATATATTGGGTACTGATTCTACTGAAGCTGTAACATATGTTACTTCATTGTGCGCACACACCCACACACACACATATTTATATATATATTGGGTACACTTGCAAAGGATTCATTTATGTAATTCAATTTTAGCTCTGAAGATAATCCCTCTCCTGCTGTTCCAAAGCCCAGTAACCATGAATGAATACATGAACTTGTTCGCGTGTCTTGTCAGTTGTCTTTGCTCTCTTATTGGTATCACTATCCATTGGTCGTCTCGTCTCTGGTCTCTACTCTAGTGGTTAGCATTGTAAGCTAAAATGGTACTGTATGCATTGTACTTGAACTTGAATAAAAAACAATGAAAAGCCCATTATCAAGTCCGCCCGCGTACCCTGAAAGCCCAATCCTCTTTGCCGTGATTGGGCCCCTAGAAAGGTAGCTAGCTACTCATGTGGGACACACTTGAACAATAGGAGTATAGGACCATCATAACAATGAGGAGGATTGAGTGGCGTGGCTTGGTTGTGACAGAACTATTATAAGGCTATAACAAAGCGTAAAGTCGCTTCCGGGCTAAGAAAATCAGCCAAGCGGCCCAAATCCCACAAGGCCCATAACACTGCTACACATCAGCCGAATTAAAAACGAGAGCTGACGTAAGTGGGGCCCAGTTTAGCTTTATGATGGGCATATGATGGCCGTCGATCTCACCACAGCGCGAAAATGTGAGGGGACACGATCAGAGTCAAAGAACCATCTTGATGGGTCTCTTTGACCATACAGCAAAACAGCTTTCTTAAATATAATAAATTAATTTTCCAACTTTGACTGGGTTGTCACTTCAATCGAGGCTCTCTTCTTTGAAAATCGTGGTGCTGATGCGAAGTTACCATAATGTTCATGGACTCATGGGGCCCTCTAATTTTCACTCTCCATTTATACTCTTACAATGTCTAAAATGCCCCCTTGTAACAACTAACAATGATTAATGCTCCATGTCTTTCCTTAACCGGTATACAACAATTTGAAAGAGTTCAACAATTCATTTGATTAAATTTTTTTTTAAAAATTATTCTTTGAAAACAAAATTTAAGTAAAAAAAAAAATAATCTTTCTTATGTTTTAGATAATGGAACTGAAAAGTATTTAGTTAACAAAAACAAACTTGGTTTCAGTATAGAATAGGGGAAATATATATATATACATATATATATTAAATTGAGAATATTATATTTTATACAAGAGAGAAAAAAAAAAAGAATTCCATGAGATAACAGATAATAGAAGGTTTTTGAGCATGACACACATAAATCTTGTATTTAATTTTTAAAGGTAAAAAAAATTGAATTTACCGTGATTTAAAGGTGATTTCAGCTATTCGAATAATTAATCTTGTTATGGGTACAAACACCATCCTTTGTTTTTATATAAAAATAAAAATAAAAAATAACATTTTGGTTGGAGGGTACAAATGTCAAAAGGCGACTGAGAAAGCTATTTATGTTGTTTTATGGATAACAATAATGATAACATCTTTAATTGAAAAAACTATGGGGGGTTTCTGGTTGGTTTGACCACTGCTTCTTGGGCTCCATCCCTCTGAGCGTCTCACATTTCTAATACTAATATTCTTCTCTCTCTCTCGATCTCTCTTGCTTTGCCTTCTTTTTCTCTCTCTAAAAAATCTGCTTCTTACTTTTCCCATTGGCTTTTCTTTGACTTGTATTAGGGTTCTTTGTTCATCGAATCAAATCTCACAAATTGCTACAGATTTCAATTGCAGATTGGTGTTCTGTTTAATTCATCTTAGACCAGCCAAGATCAAAACTTTGTAGCGAAGAGCTCGAGATCAGTCGAGGTTGCAGAGACCATTGTTATTAGGTTTGACTTGAATCTGCTTTTTCTCGTGTTGTTGGGATGTATGTCGATAGTTTCTGATTTAAATAATCTGGAAAAAGTAGGAATTGGGTTTTTTTCTCAGAAATTCTAGCTATCTGAGGCTGTAAATTTTTTTATTGATTTTTGTTGTTTAATTTACTTTTATTATGTAAATAGGAATGCTCGTTTGTGGTAATTTCCATAAGTTTAATTTCTTTCGATTTCTTAGTTGGGAAAATTCAGCTGGCTAACTAAGTGATTTTCGGTTTCTAGCTATCATTAATTTTTGCTTTTTGGTTAAACTTGGGGTCTTTTTGGATCTGAGCTGATTTTTTGTCCAGTTGATTGTACGCTGATTCATGGATGGTTAGCTTGTCATCTTTTAGTGACCAAACATTTTATCTGTTATTTGAGTTCTTAAGTTCTTCTCTGTGGGAGTTCTAATTTAATTGGTAAAGTCCTCTTTTAGGATAGGGTAAGGTGATAAATGCATATATGTATATATATCCCTGTCATTCGATCATGGTGGTATTTAGAAGAGGTGTATATCTAGTTTTTGCTTCAGATAGTTTTTTTTTTCAATAGTTGTGACTTTAGATCAATCTGGTTACTTGGCAAGTTGAATAAGTCATCATTTCAGTGTATATGAATATTCAACAATATGGGCTGTTAATGCTAATTCTTTGGTTCTTCATGGTAGTCAATGAAATTGAACTGCCCAATTGTGTTTTATCCATTCAATTTGGTGTACAAGTCCATTCTTTTGAACCTTTCCGGAATTAGGAATATACAATCATTGTTGATGATATTGAACTTATATAATGCCAAAGGTGCATTTCATGGGGGGATAGTGTTATGCATTAACCAATCGGCGGCTTTTGAATTCATGTGAAAGTGCTATGAACGCTCCCCGCCCATCATAAATAACATTATTTGTGTTGATGGTTTCAATCTTCTTTTTTGGCGCCATCACGGGTGAGGATTTTTTATCCAAACCCTATTTAAAGAATAATAGAAACATTCAACTGCCATGGGATGACTGTATACTCCTTTAAATTGTTACGTTCCTGTTTATATTTACGAATTTCAGGAAAAGAGTTCTTTTTTTTTTTTTTTTATACTTTTATTTAGTCATTACTCTAGTACCAAGATACAGCTATCTTTCGAGGTTTCATGTGTGTTGATGAAAATTGTTTCCAAATTTTTATTTTGCAGGACAATATTGAGCCTCTTTACAGCTTAAAACCTTGAACACAAGATGGGGTGTTTCACAGTTTTGAAGAGTAAGAAGAAAAAATCTGAGCAGGCTATTTACACCAAACGTGTTAACCCTCAGGAACATACACCCACTACACTGCCTGAACCGCGAATCCAGACTCGTGCTTTGCAGTCTGCACCCCCTAGTTTTAGAACCAGAGTGAAAGCTGTTCAGCCAATTAATAGAGTGGCCAACAGTAGAACGCGGGCATTATCTGCCCCATCGAGCCTCAATGCAGCAGAACAGGAGGCTCTCTCATCAATTGAATGTGAGGAACAGGAAGAGTCGAAGGGACGGATTGGATCAATGAAGGAACACCATTCCCCGAATCCACAACCCCTTCCTCTTCCTTCACCTCAGAGTGCTGCTGTTTTGAAGACTATGGGAAGCTTTAAAGCTGGAAATGCCAGCTGCCCTCTCAATGCTTCTGGACCACTGCCTCTGCCTCCTATGGGAACACTACGGAACTTTTCATTTGAAGAAATTGCTGCTGCCTGCCATAATTTCTCCCCTGATCGATGCATGTCAGAAAGTCTTTCTTCCATATTTTATAGAGCCTCCTTCGGCGATGATGCTTCTGGCTCAAAAAAACTTGAAGCAACTGTCACTCGTCTTCACCCATCTCCCCAGGTAATATTTGATTGTTTGGTTCTTTTGAATTGGCTGACCAAGTTTATTTTGTTACGATTCCTCTGCCGACCAGGGATCCGTTGATGTTTCCACTGGTCTAGTCTAGGTTTGATAGCCATCTTCATTGGAGTTCAGCTATTGGGCTGAATTTGCAGCTTTCTTTCCCTAATCCTTCACTTTTTAATCTTCTCACCATTCATACCCTGGTTACATGTGCACTGATTTATAACCAGTGTTGTCACTAATATATACTGTAATTCAGAGCATAGATCCTGCACCATAAACTTTGCTCTATGCTGCCAACTTAGTTATGTCTTTTTTTCTTTTCTTTTTATCAGTTTTTTAGATATTTGAACATCTGAGCACTCTTAGGAAAGTTTCATCTTCTTGTTAATAATCATCTCACGATTTTTGTGTTCTCCCAGGGTTTGAAGGAATTTATAGCTGAGGTGAACACTCTTGCAACTTTGCAACATCCCTACCTCTGTAAATTGCTTGGTTTTCATGCACGTGAAGGATCAGAACAAAGAATGTTGGTTTATGAAAGGCTTTACCATGGAAGCTTAGACCGCCTTTTGTATGGGAGGTCAGATGGGCCCCCAATCGATTGGAATGCCAGAATGAAAGTTGCTTTATGTGCTGCACAAGGTCTCACTTTCTTACATGAGGAAGGGCCTTTCCAGGTAATCACAACTTCTACTACTAGTCTTAAATTTCACATGAACGAAATTGAGTTCCGCAATGCATGATGTCTGCATTATATGTCAATTAGTAAGCATGGTCCCTGTTTTCTATGTTTGCAACATTCAATTTTGGGATGGGAGAATCGAGTGGAAGATTAAATGAAAAGTTTTAATTAATGAGTTTGGTCAATTTTCCCCCCTTTGTTTAAGTTCTGCTTCTGAATGAATGATTTCCTTGTATTACAGGCGATGTTCAATGAATTTTCTACTGCCAATATACAGATTGACAAAGATTTTAGCGCAAAACTTTCAGGATATGGTTGCATTAGCCACATTCCAGAGGCAGAGATCTCCAGTAGTTCAGTTGTAAGTGCTCATGGTTAGAATAGTTATCTTGTTAATATTCCTTTTAATGCACCTTTAATTTCGTTGGATGGAAGAGGCATCAAGATCATGACTCTTAAATCTTTAACCATTGAGGGAAGAAAGAGGAGAAAATAGGGAAAGAAGAAGAGAACATGTAAATATTTATTTGTTGGGTTATAGCTGAGAGATCCAAATGGACGAAAGGGATGGCTTTTAGAGAAATTCTCCTCTTTTAAAGATGTTTTAAAGTGCTTCATAAGATATTTTTATTGGTTAAATTTGAGATATGATAAAGTAGTCCAAGTCTTTTAACCTCTCCGACTGATAGATCCACTGTTATGAGAGTACCAGATAAATCAACATTGTTTTCTTATACCTTTTAGTTGAGTCGAAGCATGATTTACTCTCTACAGTTGAGTCATTTGCTGTATATTACCTCTAAATTTTTTTTTGAGCCCTACTTAATTATTATCATTTTGTAACTTTTTTCAGGCCTCGGCAAATCTTTCAGTGGAGACACTGGAGAGAGGGTTGCTAACTCCCAAGAGCAATGTTTGGAGTTTCGGAATTGTGCTTCTTGAGTTGCTCACAGGCAGGAAGAATCGTGACAGCCGCCATCCCAAGGAAGAATGGAACTTAGTGAAGTGGAGCCGACCTTTTCTGGCGGATGATTGTAGATTGTCATTGATCATGGACCCTCAGCTAAAAGGCCGCTTCCCATCCAAAGCAGCCCGGACAGTGGCTGATATTGCTCAAAAATGTCTTCAGATAGATCCGTCAGAAAGGCCCACCATGAGAACCATTGTGGACCGTCTCAAAAGCATACAAGACGTGAAGTATTCTTGCAGGTTCCCTCTGCAAGAGCCAGGAGCAATTGCCGGAAAACATATGTTGAGATCACCGAGCCTGAACGGAATCATTACTCCAGCTCCCAGGTTGAATTTCTCTCCATCTCCTCCAACAAACAGACCATCAATTTCTCCAACTCGGCCACGTGGATTACCTGTTTCTCTTCCTCCTCGATGTTCCTCCACTCTTTCTTTGGAGGATATGGAACGACAGGAGAGCAGGAGATCTTCAGCATCAGCTGTTCGAATGGCTAGTGTTAAAGGATTTTGATTGTTAATAGAGAGCATTTTTTTTCTTTTTTTGTTTGTTTTTCTATTTTAATTTTACATGATATATAGAAGATAAAAGATGTGGTTTTTCCACCTTCCATTCTTCAGGAAGATGATATGGAGAGGGTGATATTTTGTAGATAAAAAAGTGTATCATTCTGGGTTGGTTATCCTCCAGTAACCAGGATTCTTCCCCCTCGTTTTGTTTCATTGTTGCATCATATTGATATCCCTTTTCAGAGAGCAAGGATGTGATGAGGGTGCTTCGTCATAGTGTCTTCGAACTTGGGCCAGTTTAAAGTCGCAACATATCAATGCAATTACATTAATGTTATTAATGTTGTGTTTGGGATCATAGAATCGAATCAAATCAAATCGATGCATTGGTGATTTATGCAATTCTCTCAACCCCTCCATCCCCAACCCAAGAATAAAAAATACATAAATAAGTTGTAATGTGCAGTTGGCAGTTATGCCTTGTATTTCAAAGAAAAAGAAAATAGATAGGCAATTTTCATGGAAAAATAAAGAAATAATAATACAGGAAGCATATAAATCATAGCAGCATAATTTACTTCAATGATACCTTTCACAAGATACTGACCAAATGAAATCATGTTTGCTTGGAGCTCCCTTGACTATAAGATTTTCCAAGCCACATGAAATCTTGCAGTTTGGAAGCCATCATTTACAGGTGCAAACACGATATTAAGGGTTTGGATGTCAACTTGTTTACGACTGTATCACTATGAAAAAATGGTTATGTGGTGGCTCCGAAACAAATGTTTTGTACTGGAGAGAAAAGTTAGAACCAGTGTCTTCTTTCATGATTCTCAACGCAACTTATTTCGAGGAAGCTTCCTTTCCCCGTTGATACTCAAAAATATGGATGGTTAGACGGACATGACAAGGCCATGGCTTCAACTGGTCTCTCTCCAAGGAAACACTGCAAATGTAGCTGTAATGATTCCATGACCTAGTAAACCCAGTAGGCCATGAGTTGAAAAGAATTTGATTTACCCAAAAAAAAAAAAAGAGTTCAAAGAATTTGACTGTTGATAAGACCAAATCAGGGAAATTTTCTACACTAAATTTTCTTATACCTCACCTCAAGCGTGTGAAGAGACAAATCCATGTATACAACCCTCTTTAACTTGAAATTGTTTGAACTATACGAGAACATGCAACTCTTGAAGCACTGGTATATATTTCACAAGAATTTATACAATATCCTGGAAATACTGATGACGTTATATCTCCGGCAAGTGAAAGCCCTCCATTTCTCATTGATTGTAGAAAAATTAGTAGTTTTCAAAAAAGATGGAAGACTTGCACTTGCCGGAGGTGCAACATCATCCGTACTCCCGAGGTATTGTATACTTTCTCATATTCCATCACACTTGAAGGAATATGTATAAAAAAAAATTTTAAAAAAAAAGAAAGAAAAAGAAATATATATATATATATATAAGAAAGGAAAATAAAGGAAAGGAAACTTCAGGAATTTCACGAAGGATCATTTCAACTTTTGTGTCCAGAAAGCTCATCATCATCCCCGCTTTCCTGCTCTTTAACCACTGGAGCAATACACTGATCCTCATGAGGTCGTCCCTCACTCTCTTCAGTTGCTTGTGGCAGCACTTGTGATCCTGAACTGGCTTGTTGCTCAACAATCAAGCTTGTAAGACCATTTTGCTTCAGATAGATCTCCAAAGGCAGACTTGCTACTTGAAGAAGACTCATCATGCTTATACGGGTTGGCCCTGGATGTGAGTCTTCTTCGCGACTGGGATGACAATTCAAGTCTAATTGTCCCTTGCCGGTTTCAGCAGACTTATTGGACATGCTTTGACCATTGGATTGTAACTCATTTCCCAATCTGGCTTCATTCTCTGAAGGATCAAGGTGTGATGTTACATGTCCAGAGGTACTGTCTGCTTCTACTTCATCCTTGGGGCCCCACATATATTGGTTCCTCTGGGCAATCTCTGCTTCACGCTCCGATTGACGCTTCTTTTTACGCATCATTAGGGTTTTAAAACGGCGTTTGACTGTCATGCATACATTGCATGTACAAGTGGGCTTGTGCTTGCCCTTACCACTTGGAGGCTGGATGCACACAATGCATGAGCAGCCAGGGCGATGTCTAGGATGTTTTGTAGTAGTCGCTACTGATGTAGCACCAGGGTCACTTGCATTGTCTCCAGAACTTGCAGCATTGGCCATAGCATCTAGGCCGGTGGATTCATGGTCCTGTGCTAGCCTATGGCTTGTTGCAATCCTTCGTTTTCTGAAATCTGTGCAACAGAAAAAGATGACATATATCATAAACATTTGAAGATTCAGAAAAAGTAACACATTTCATAGAGATAAATTTCAGTGAGAAAATTTAGATGTTACAAGCAGATGTGATCACATGTAAATCGACATCATGTTCCAACATTTCATAACAAGAAAACATCATGTGCATGCTTTATGGATCAATTAGATCCAATAAAGTTTCACTTTCACCGATATGAACACATAAGCATGATCCTCAGAAGGCCATATGCATTACAGCACAAATTAAGTCATTTAACAGTTTATGCTGGTTTCTCACATTTATGTTTTAGTCCCCAGAAAAATTATTTCAAGGCTGCTAGGAGCGCCTAGGAGAGACCAAAAAACATACAAGTCATACCTCTTCTTCAGAAGATTTGAGCCAGCAACCTGACAAGGGATATGGATCATGTATTCCAAAGGGAGAGTTTATCATATAGGTTCATCTAACTTACATCTGATTTTCTATTATGCACACATTATTGCAGCATTTTTCATGTAACCATCAACTAGCAGTTACTGATCTCCATACACCCCCAACCAGTCTATCAATGACATACCTGCTTCGAAAAAGGAGCTATATTCATAAATTAGCATCATACCCTTATTCAGTCTCAGAAGATATTCAAGTTCCCTTGGGTTCAATTCATTTGGTGCAGAACAAGAGCACCTGAGGACACAAATAAATAAGCGAAAAAACATTTCATCATTTTATCAAAGTTCTGGTCTCATAGAAAGTTCATTGTGTTGAAAAACCTATGACGAACCTGCTTCGATCCCAATTATTATCTGGACATGTCCACTTAGGAGGAAGAAGAATATTGGACGGCAACCTTCGCCATTTAGAACAACCATCACACTGAGCCCACTGCTCTTGCCCCCTGGATTATCAAGTTCAGCATTAGATAAATATATCCCTAGAGAATGATTGGTAGAATAGTATGCATCTTCAAGCATATATAGAAGAAATATATAATTACGCAAGGCAAAGGAAAACAGAACTCTTCCTGCTTTACAGTGTAAGTGGCATCATAACATGCCAGTGTAATTGGTGCCACATTTTTAGAGCTTAATAACAAGATCAATGAGAAAATACAAAAAACCAAGTTACAGCACCGATGATTTGATCTCAAGGAATCTTGAACAGTGAAGACAGATCAAGAAACTTTTATTTTTATTTGACCTACACGCATGATGCATCTAAAAGCCCTGATTCTTGCAGGAATGCTACATGAAAATCAAATAAAAGAACGAATATAGTCTTCCTCTGACAAGAAACAAATTTTACTCCGGATAACCAGAGTGTTGGAACTGCATCCTTAAATCTGGAGCTTAAAGCTATCAAGAATAGTTACTAGTTTGAGAAGTGGGTAACGAAAACATGTCATATGGAACATGTATAAAATTCACTTGAATGCAGAGGGATCTAACCAAAGTGTAATGCAATGCAAATGCTATTTTCCATGTGTGAAATTTGAATAGTATCAACCAATAGGAAGATATTGTTACTGCTAAATGTTTCCCATTAATTTTAGAAATTGGTTTCTGGGGAAATGGGTTTCCCTCATTGCGAAGGAAATTCTTTAACCTGGTCCAGATAAGATCCTTTCTATAGCACACTAACTTCTTATACTAAAGTACATTATGAAATATTATTGAATGCTTACCCAGATGAGCGGACAGTGAAAATGCTCCTCTTCCGAAAAACAGGGGGTTCCTACATGACAAAATACACAAGTATCAACAAAAAAGCAGTAGCTAGCTAGCTCAAACTACAAGGTAGCATTTATGATTCAAAATTGTCAAAGTTCATCAAATCATGGGCATTCGACATGATATATCTAAAACTGCTTTCTTTTGGATGGAAGTCAATAACTGGCTATGAATGCTTATGCATCATAAGTGCAGGCAATAGTATGTATATATAAATAACAGGTGCATAAAATGCTACGAAAGGATGTTTAAACCAAACCTTGATAAAGGGTCCTACACTCCAAGAATTCAATGTAATTAAATTTTTGTGATTGCCAAAGGCATCTTCAAATACACCCCTAATAGGGTGGCAGCAGGGGTTCTTATAACTGTCATTTAAATACTTAATAGAGCCCTTATAGGACTTGTCAAAGATAAAAATAACATTGACAAGGACCAGACCTCTCCTTCTAGGATCAGCTTCTTGATTTAACTGAACCCCAAACATCACACTTCAAATAAGAACAATCACATTAGCATGAAACATTATATGTGTCTTTTCTTTACTTTTCAATAATTTTACAAAGCACCCACAAGGTAAAGCCTTCACTATGCATAAAAATATCTAGGTTTCAGAAAAATTTCAAGGCATCAATTTACAATGTGCACTACTATGAAGTCTTATATATATTTCTCACATTACCCTCAATATCAATGCAATTCTGGAGTTCCCTCAGCAGACAGATCCGAGGTTTCTAATATATGTTGGAAGTTAGAAGTCTAATTGAACAAGCCACAAACAATATAATATTTGAGAATTGTGGGAAATTCTCTTACTTCATATTCTTCAAACTCGTGATCTTCAATCGTGACAATGCTTGGTTCAACACTAGGAGCTGGGCAGAGCATATCCTGTGCCTCTTCCCATATAAGTTTCAGCTCCAGAGCATCTTGGCTGTCAATGAGCAACCTCTTACTTTTTGACCCAATATTTCGACTTTTTTTCCTCTCTGGGCCCAGCATTGATGGTGGCAGTGAACCATCCCTTGCCTTGCCCCCATGCTTCTCAGTGATATGCCAGCTGAAATCCCCACTGGCTGAATTAAAATGTCTCGACAGTGCATTTAGATGGGAATCTGTGCTTCCCTTGAGTGACTGAAGAAAGCCAGAGTAACTACTCGCTATAGGTAGATTCAAAATAACAAACTAAACGAAAGGTTCACTTGAAAAAGAGTGCCATTAGATATAGCAGACAGTTGGGTGTCCTGTTTAATTTATAATTAATATATTATAATTATATGATTCAACTTTGCCAGCATGAAAACTGGCTGTGGTTTATGCAGATTGAAGTACTAGAGTGGGGAATATTATCAAGGAAAATATTAGAATAATAAAGACCCCCACAAAGCTCAGTACCTGCATAATAATAGAGTTTGATGCTTTCCGGAACCCCATTAGAAGTTTTCCTTCCGGATCCATGCGGCTGAATGTTACTGCAACAGAAAATATTAAATTGATGAAAAAAAGAGCACTAATGTACCTCGATTCCCAAAATGCAATACAAAATAATAAAAAAAAACCACACTGTACAGAAAAAGGTGATAAAGATGCTGTTGGAACTTAGATGGCCATTATAATGTTACAGCAGTAATTGACAATATTCTCTAGTATTAGGTGTCAGTTAACATACAAATAAGTTATTTGAAGCAAAAAGCAGACATCACTTTTTGAGAAATAGTTTAGGATCGAAGTCCCCATGAAACAGCAAACCAATCATAGCAGACAGAAAAGAGGAACACGTAAAACAATGAAAATTTCAAACCTTCTCATTTTCATATTGAAGCATGAAATGAAAACCAATGCTTAGAGACTCAGTGTTACCAGCACTTTAGTATATGAGACAAAAGGGGATACATATAGACATCAAACTAGTTTTAGTAAATATTAGAACAATTGGAAGAATATATAAAAGTCACAGAAGGAGTGAAAAGTTGATAATCATAACAAGATAACCAAAGTTGAAATAGAAGGTAAGAGGCGGAGACCCAGTGACACGCCGGTGAAGAGAGGAAAACTAGTTGAAATAGAAGGTAAGAGACGGAGAGGGCGACCAAAGATAACATGGGATGAGTTTATTAGAAATGACTTTAAAAAGTTTAACATTGCAGGGGAAATGGCATGTAATAGAAAAGATTGGAGAGAGAGAATTCATGTGACCGACCCCATTCATATGGGATTAAGGCAAGGATGATGATGAACAAGATAACCAAAGTAATAATAATCACAACCATACCAAACCACTGAAATGGCATGTCTATTGAATGCTCAAACAAAGAAGGAATGGAATGATACCAGTATCTCCAGCTTGTAATTGCATGGACTGTATGCAAGGGGTTACACCCTCTAAAACATACATCCTGCTGTTATTATTTGGCCAGAATCTGAACTGAAACACCCATTCTTTCCCCTTCACATCTTGAATTCTCAGAGGAAGGCCCTCTGGTTGAGAAATAGGTGGAAAATATGCCTGAAATGATTCAGATTTATTCATAATACAGCTAAGGTTTCATCAAAGAAAGGTTTACAGTTAAATTCAAATATATATATATATAAAATCCGTCAGCTGAAAAGCAAGAACAAGTACATGATACGGAACTCACTTCAGCACATGCTTTTGGGAGAACCAAGCGACCAATTCGACCAGCATCACTGGCACTCAGAACCTTTTCAAATAACGGCACTATGGTTGAATTTGATCTTGAAGAAAATACAGTTAAGGAAATCACTATCAGAGACGGTGGAAAAATATGAAGCCTGTGGTGCATGGTTTTAACAATTGATTCATAATGAAAAAGAAATTAAAACAAAAAAAAAAAATCAATAATCATGGATACTCTCCAGATATTTGCTGTAACTCTTGGTCAGTAATCCTGGGCCAATAACGAGGAAGCAACTGATTCTTCACCCGTCCTTCAGCAGGTGGCCTTGCAACACGTATTTGAGGAACCATATTGGCACTTGTATCCAGACCTGCAGCAAGGAATGACTTTGGAGGCTTGGACAAAAGATGGTGAGACCTAGATCCCTGTTGAAAAGAAGAAATTGACCTCAATTCCCTTTCTTCAACAACCGAACCAGGAAAAGCAATTGGTTTTCCTGAAGGAGCAGCTAAGGCAATAGTCAGGTTTGTCTGAGCCAATGACTCGTATACATCTTTGACACCCATATTTGCTTTATATATGTCTAATTTCGCATTCTGAGATGATCCAATGGATGCTTGATTGAAATTTGACATACATGTGGTTCCAAATTCTCCTGGAGAAGGCAAAAGTTCTTCCTGTTTCATTGGACCAAGAGATCCATTTGTATTATCATCCTGAGATGGAAGCAAGTCTTCCAGGCCATTACCATCGGCACTGTTGCCCAACTGCTCGACCTTCATTTTTTCAATATTATTACCATCCAATTGACTGTCCACAGAAGTATAGTGCATTTCACCACCATTATTTGCTGTTGACATGCTAAATCCTTTAGGCTTTTCATCACTTGGGATCTGCATGAAAATTTAGAAGCATTATAATACTTGAAGTTTGAAAGGAAAAACTCCTCAAGCCAAAATTTGGAAAAATCACAAGCCAATAAAATCTTAAATATTTTCTAAAATTATATCTATTATATGCAGGAGAGAACCAACTAGATAACATAATCCACCAGAAAATGTCACAAGAGTTTAACCGGAAAGTTATCAACCACTTTTGCAGTACCTTGACCAGAAAACATTCATTATCCCGTATTGAAGCTTAATTAATTTGTAGTGGATTCAATTAACACCTTCATAGTTGAGAAGTGTCTATAAATGACAAGTGCCAAAGTATACCTCCAGCTAGTCTCTTTTAAATACAGAATCGAACGATTCATTAAATAGTGAATAATTCTACAATCTGAACTGCTTATTTGTTTATGATGCACTAAAGCATTAGTACAAACCAGTTTTCAAAGTTCTATGGAGGTATACATGTGTAACATGTTCAAAAGATTGCATAAATGCGTATGTGATATTGTGAATTGATCTTACAGGATGAAGTGCTGAACTTTTCATGCAGTTAATACAGCTTACGCCACCACAATCAAGTAGCTCAAGCAAAGAGCTGGAAGCAATGCATCCACAATGAAGACGCTGTCAAGACCAAAACAATTAGATATCAGAGGACAGCATTACAAGATAGAAATGACCTGGAACACAACCTGTTAGGCAGAGAATGAAAGCAACCAATCATGCCACCAGCTCACCTTGCCACATGAAGTGCACTCCCTCCAACCAGTGTCTTTTGAGTGAAACATGTCACAGAAGACAAGTTGCTCATAAGCAGACCTGGAGTCATACAGATGCCAAAATTTGTATGTGCCATATGAGAATCCATAATCTCCTCATATAATGATAATTTTCAGCTCAAAGATGTAACATTGAATTAAATGATGACAATGAGCCCAAATTGGTCAATTTTAGTCATTTACCTAATTTATCAAAATCAACAAGAGATCTAAACTTCTGTTTAAATGAAAAGGATTAGTTTAGTAAAATTACAGACCACTTCTGAAGATGAAGTGGGGGCAAGGAAACTATTAATCCCCTTGCTGTCAACTTCAAGGCCTGAACTGCTGTCAGGTCTTGGAACATCCATGCTTCCACTCTTTTCTGGCCTTCTCAGCCTCCTATGCAGTTAAGTGAAACCTTCCTAATCTACTACCTTTTGTTAATTAAGTTTTGCTAATCTACTACCATGAACCATGGCTATTTATCAATAAATATCCCCAAAGTATGTTACCTAGATTCTTCAATATGTGTAAAGTACCATTTTGGGCAAGACGTGGGAAATGTGTCCAACACATTTATCATTGGCACGTTTTCAACAGGACTGTCCATCAAAGGAATAAAGGAACATCTGACCAAAACACTCCATGTTTCATGGAGTGCCTTTCAGGTTTGTTTCTTCTATTACATGAATATCTGAATTCTGAAAATGAGAGTAAGTACCCATGTCCAAGATAAGAATGAAGAAAACACGGCCACAGCAATAACAATATAATTTTCACTGGAAATCATTGAGCTTCCAGCAGTCTACAAATCCACAGTGCTCAATCCAAACTGGACTTTTGCGTCAAAGCCTAGACCAACGGTGCCTAGTAGCATAGGGCCTCGTGAATAGCATGAACATAATTGGATACTCACTTACATGCTTGACCAAAAGATCTCAAAGCATGGTTTTAGTACACGGATACCACATTATTGACTGGATTTGCTCCTATCTTATCATCAACATTGTATTTATCATTGATTATTAATGATAATAATAACCATAATGATTTTTCTAGCATACATCTCAATCATTTAACAATGAAACTCATGACATATGAGACACAATCGAATGACACTATCACAAAACTAATGCATTCTGGTGTCCAAATAAGTACTCAAAAGACACTAATATAAAACAACCAAAATAAACCATACATAGAATTTAGAAAATTTGCTAAGAAAAGTCTTACACATTAATAACCCCAGGAAAAAGACAAAATACCCAATAAAAACAAAAGACAAGAATTAAAACCTGAGATAAACCCACAGATTGCAGATCTTATATTCTTATGGAACTAACAAACAGGCCTCTGCCCAAATAATACCATGTATATATATATATATATATATATATATATATATATATATATCAAAGTTAATACTATATAATAAGGAGATCTGAAATACCCGCACTTATCACATAGATTGGCGAATCCACCAGATCTCAGAGCCCAACCATTTTTCCATTCAGAGGACGATGCCCCGCACAAAGCATTCATGCAGACTTTGGACGCCATTCGTGAACTCAAATCTGTTAAATTCAAACAATCAAATACAAATAAAAAAAAGCCCTAACAAATCCTGCTTCGAATCTTCATCAACACAGGAAGAGAAATACAAAAAATTGGTCAACGAACAGAGCAACATCCAAGAGTAGATGAGCAGAAGAAAAATCAGCTAACCTCAAATCTCTATATATAAAACTACACAAATACTGCTTTATGTTTATCTGGGAAACCAACGAAGATGAAGGATGTGTTCTCTGTTTGTAGACTTCATAGTACTCAAAAATTCGGAGCTTTTGATTGTCGGAATCAAATCGTGAAGTGGACGAACTAGGATGGTGTCAGATTCCGGTGAACGGAGAGTTAGATCGGCGATTGAGATTTAGCCGGGAAAACATGTATGTGTTGTCAACATTGGTGTTGTGGCTCACCAACCGTTTCACACTCCACCAACCCCACCAACTTTATTTATTTTTTATTTTTATTTTTATTTTTGCACGCCGACCTTATTTGGTTTCACACTATTGTTTCAACAAGAGGATGCTAGCCAGCGACTGTAGTCGCTACTTCAACGCTTGACGCGTGTAATAACTATTCCCAACAATTATTTATTTCTCTATTCAAATTTTTTGGTCTCTCATCTTTTATAATTAACATATTGTCCAAAAACATTTCTCTCTAGAGAACCTCTCCGTTTCTCTGTGTGTGAAATTTTCTTCTTCTTCTTCTTCTTCTTCACCGTTCATATTGGATGTTTTTTGAAGTTCAGACGAGATTTTCTCACCTCTCTATTTTTTACTTCTTCAAAGTCCAAATCTGGATTTTTTTGAAGTTCAGATCAGACTTTCTATTCTTTTATGTGTTATTTGAATTATAAATCTAGTTTTTCAGATAAAAAAGAAAAAAAAATCAAAGACAGAAACCAACAGGCTGTTAACACTACACCTCCACGGACATGTACAGAAGACAATTAGTGAAAGAGCAATCGAAATTTTCGTAACTGAAAAGTCACATCATGTTGATGTCATGTTGACGTAACACTCTATTCACAAAAATTTAATCAAATTTGGCGAAACCATTATTCAAATTAAAAATATGAACTTTTGACAGAACATATTAATTTTTTTGGGCACCTTCCCAATAGCTGAAAAATATTTTGTACAGAACATGCATATACAGGGAGAAAACCGTACACAATAAAAAAAACCTAAACAATCAAACAAAATTTGTTGGTTTTCCCGTTAAAAAAAAGGAAAGATAATAATTAACAACCAAAAGGTGTCTCTGATCATCAAATTTTAGGGTAAATCAAGTCGGAGCATTGATCAGTTGCTGTATCGTCGTTCTTAGCCAAAGCATTTGCCTTAAATCTTGTTTTGATATTGTCTCCGGCTCCGAGACCAACCCATTTGCAGAAGATGAGACCAAAATCGTCCCATTCTTCAACTTTACATACTCAATGTTTTATTGTGATCTCCGTCACCGTCGTTTGGTTCAATCTTTGTTGCCTTCACCTGTTCCATCGCAAGGGTTAGGGTTCGTCAAGTCTTCATATAGAAATATATTAGGGTTTCGTAAAGAAGTAAATTAGGGTTTCGTGAGGTAATCAAGGCTGGTTTGGATTGATACAATTGGAAAAAAAAAAAAAATTTGATACGAGTAGTATTTTTTGTGTTTGATTGCCATTAAAAAAAAAAGTGATTTGAAAAAATTGTTCATCCCTTCGTATATGTCATATGTTATTCTCTTAAAAGGATAAAAAAAAATTAAAAAATATATATAAAAATAAGTGAATATTTCGTAATGTCAAAAACATCCTAACATTTTAAATAATAAAATTTTAAAAGTATTTAGATATATCTTGTAATATAAACATAAAAGGGTGGATAGTAAATTGATTAAAATAGTTTCTTTTGTTTTCTCTCCTACACCTTTTTCAAACAATAATGCAATCATTTCATTTATTTTCTTTCATAATTTATCCAAATAATGCATGTTATCTTTTCTTTTCTTTTTCTTTTCTTTTCTCTCATAACTAATGTTATCATTTCTTTTTTTTTCTCTTTGTTTATTCAAATAAAGTATAAAAGTTATACCATAGGAGTGAGAATGAAGTTGAAAGCTAGTTTTCTACAGAGAGAGAATAAACGACAAAAAAAAAAATAGATCTATATTTTTTTAAACTGATAAATTTTTATTTTTGATAGGAAAAACTAGATCTATAATTCAAATAACACAAAAAATATTAGGGAGGTGAGAAAATATGATCTGAACTTAAAAAAAAAACATTCAGATATGAACTGTAAAGAAGAAGTAAATTTTAGACACACGAAAAATGTGAGGCTATTGAGAGAGTAGAAGATTTGGGGCAATGGTTTTTGTTTTCTTCTTTGGAATCACAATAGGGTAGATGGTAATTATAAAGGATGAGAGAACCAAAAAAACATGATTAAAGAAATAAATGACTGTGAGGGAACAGTTATTACACGCATTATGTGTTTAAGTAGTGACTGTTATACCATAGTCGTGCTATCGAGTGTGGCTAGCATACCTCTTTCAACAATTGCATGTTCCCTATCACTTGTAAATACGCATGAGTTCTTCATTGATAAATCAATCCAAATGAGAGCTCAAGTGAGCACAAGAAAGAAGAAAACCATAGTGGGGCTTTCAGAGAGTGAGCGAGAAAAACACATAGCGTGTATTTTTCAAGAGTGTGAGAGATACATTGTGCGTGTGAGATCTGTTGATCCACATCTTGTAAATAACTATTGATATAGTGAGTTTTCTGGCGCGCTCTGTGAACGCAGGCACAATTAGCTGAACCACGTAAATTATTGTCTTGTGGTTATGTGCGCTTGTGGTGTTTATGGTACTGTTTAGAAATACAATGTTTAGAAAAATTCTGTCTGAGAATATTGGGTTTTAAGTGGGACCGTTGTGACCCCTCCAGTATTTTTCTGAGAACTTACATGATTTTGTTTTGGATAATACTATTTATCGCACTTTGGTTTGTTTGTTACCTTCTTGACAAATTGAATCCCAAGATACTGAAGGAATTAGTTACGTCTAATTCCTCCCAACAGTTGGTATCAGAGCTTTGGTTCAAGAACACATAATGCGTTTAAGGAGTTATTTGCCCGAGTGGGAGCAATGATGTCAGATGATAAGACATCCAAGATTAAAACGTTTGGTGACACAAAGTTCAATTTCTGGAAGATACAGTTAGAGGATTATCTAATCCAGAAAGAGCTAGATCCACCAGTTGGGAAAAAAGCCAAATGAGATGTAAGAAGATGAATGGAGCAGACTTGATCGAAAGACTCTTGCAACGATCAGATTAATGTTGTCAAAATTAATTGTCTTCAACATCAAGAACAAGAAGATGACAGTATCTCTCATGTCAGCCTTATCTAGTATGTATGAACAAACGTCTGCAACAAATAAAGTACATTTGATTAAAAAATTGTTCAATTTAAAGATGATAGAATGAGGGAGTTTCAGATAGTATCATAACAAATTCAATGAAATGATGGATCAGTTGAAATCACTTTCACTAATGAGATCCAAGCTTTGTTAATTCTCGGCCAATTACCCAGGAGTTGAAAGGCACAATTACTGCGATCAGTGGCTCTGCAGGGAAGTTAAAATTAAAGTTTGACGATGCGATAAGTATAATTCTCACCAAAGATATTTGGATGCAGTCAAATGGTGCTTATACTTCGGGATTGACATTGAACATAGAAAGCAGGGGTAGAGATTCAAACAAGAACAATGGTAATGGGCATGGTAGAGGCAAATCAAATAATGGTAGGTCACAGTCTCAAAATTCCAAGAATTCCAATTATTAAAATAAAAAAGAAATTAATTATTGGAATTGCGGTAAAACTGGTCACAAAACCACCACCCACCAGCGCCAAAACCATTGTCGCTGCAAGCCAAACACAAAACTCACAACCCAAACCCCAAACCTGCAACTACTGTGCAAAACCTGCCACCAATCACAACCACCATCACCACAAATTATGCGTGTGTAATGTATATACATATAGAGAGAGAAAGCCCTAGCTCGTTGCACAAAATTGCCACCGCCGTAAGCCAAACCCCAAATCAGCAATCCAAATCCCAAACCAGTAACCACCATACACAACCCCTCCGATCAAACGAAACCATCGCAAGCCACCACAAGCTCCAATTGAAACCCATCAAACCCTAATAAAAAACCACTATACATAAGCCCCAATCAAAGCCCTTCGTCGAACTCTCTGATTTGTTATTAGGGTTTGAGAACGAGAGGGTGATGAGAGAGAAAAGAATGAGAGTTTGTGTGTGTATATATCTATATGTGTGTGTGTGTGTATATATATACACATTCGTGTGTGTATACTGATGTTGTTCTAAAAGTGTAAAATAACTCGCAAGTGTACGAATTTATTAAAGTATAGATCGGCAAGAACGAGGTCGAACCCAAGGGAATGCTTTGAGAAGAAAAACTAACACAAATTCGAATTAATTTAAAACTAATATAATTTAAACAAAGTTTGGTTGATTTGAAATAAATTAAACTAACATTTAAATAAAATAACACTATTGAAATCAAACAGATAAAATAACTAAGGTTTCGGATTCCACCACCATTAAATCCATGAAACTTCTAATATTTATTTATTAATTCTCAAATTTAGAGTAGCAATCAAGAAATCAATCTATTGCTCACTAAAGATTTAACAATAAAGTACTATGAAAAATATATCAAAAAGGTAGATTTTCCTTCGCTTCACTAGTGTAAAATTCTAAGCATCTTATGTATCCAATTTAATGAAAAACACAAGATCAAAGATTATCACTTTAAGAAATACAAACCCAAGCTTAGATTAATTATAATACTCTCTAACTACCACATATACATGATATAGATGGTGAAAGAATTATAAAATAATTAATCACGTGAAAATCATAAGAATTTAAATCATACACATAGAAATCAATTAATTAACAACAGAACTTCACTTCATTAATGGAGGTTTCCTCCTCAACCCTAGTTGAGGAGTTTAGTTACACGTGGTAGAAGAAGAAGATAACAAAATAATAAAAGACATAATAAAATAAAATAGATAAAACTCGGATTGTCTCTATCTTCTCTGCCTTGGCCTCCACTTATTTTCTCCTCCTAAAAATAGCCTCTAATTCACCTCTTTATACCCCAAGAGAATACATAAATTCCTAATCCAATTAGGAGATAAAGTCCTAATCCAATTAGGAGATAATTAGGGTTTTTTCGCAACCCTAAATAGGTATATTTTTCTGCTGACATTCGGCCCAAGTTTTGACCTAGTAGAAGTCTGATTCATGAAATTTCCATGAAATACAAAAGTGTCTAGAATCGAATTTTGTTCAACCCAAATGAAAATTAAGTTGAATTGACACTCGAAAATAAGCTTTTTAGTCCATTTTCCAAAACGGGATTAAAATTGGATTAAGTGTAGAATTGGGCTTCAGGCCCGTAATCTTCTTAAGCAGTTGTAATTCTCTTGAACCTCTTCCTTGTACTGATTTGAGTTGAAATATGGAGTTGAATGGACCTATTAGATGTAGGCTTCATATAACCTTCTTGGATATCATCTTTAAAAGCCCAAAATCATGATTTTATTTGAAATAATCATTAAGGCCTGAAAAAAAATAGAAAATACAAAAATAGAGTAAAATCACATATAACCTATCACTAAGAGAATAAAATATACAAATTAAGAAGCTAGAATGCGTAACATTCAACGCCGATCATATACAGTGGTGGTGGTGGTTTTACCACCTATGGTGGTGGTTGTAGTGATTGGAGGAGGAGATGAGAGAAAAAAGCGGTGGTAGTGGCTGTGGTGGTGCTCCGCATATATATGTATATATATATATATAATGTAATAACAGTGGGTATGTAATACTAGGGCATAGTTGGGGGCATTTTGGTCCATTAGGCAGGATTAAATAGGTAATTTTAGTAATAAAAAAGATTAGGTCAATAGTTAAAGGGTAACATGATCTTTTCACTCTCAAAAAGTGGTCTGACATGGCCTACTTTTGGCAGTAGGGGGTATATGTGATATACGGTACAAACCTCAGGGGGTGTCAGTGATAAAATTACACAAGGTTGTAACCGCGTGACATTACCTCAAACCTCAGGGGGTGTCAATGAAGTTTACCCTATTTTTTAATTGGGCTTAAAATTAGATAATCTGAAAGATAAAGCAAAAAAGAGTAAACCTAATCACCCCCTATAGGTTTTAAATCTAACTTTTGTAGCCGCTTCCACACCGTGCAACTCACGTCAATACCATTGAAGCTTAAGATATCAGAGGAGGTATGAAGTAGAAAAAGGTAAACCCTTCTTATTTAAGGGTTTTTGGTTGTACTGAATATGCGCATATTTGTAATGACCAGGAATTTATTATTATTATTTATTTTCCTAAGAAGGATTATAAATGGATAGATATATGTTTTAAATATGAATTACATACTATAAAACTTGTTCTGAGGTTTAGAGAAGTTTTCAAACAATTTGGCTCATTTTGAGATTTTCGGATTGGTGAAGCTCAGAACGTGGGTCGGGTGGACCTGAAAAATTGAAAAAGTTTATGGGAATGTTTATTTTTGGTTTTACACCAATTAAAAGGTTATAAAAGAGATAAAATGAATTTGAAATCATAGTTGTTTTCAGAATATAAAACAGAGCCGAGAGGGTACGTTAAGTGGCTTAGGGGCGTTTCGATCATTTTGCGTTGTAGATATTATAAATATCTATGAATACAGATTTTTTTTCATTTCTTGGAGACTCCTACAGCTGGCAAACTCTCTCTCTCCTTTCTTCTTCATCTTTTTTCATTCTCTCTTGGATTTGAAAGCCTTTTGGTGGGATTTGAGAGGTGCCGAAGAAGAACAAATTGTTCTATACAACAAGGGCTATGTTTTAATCAGTTCAAAGTCTTGTTTTGAATACTTTTGAAAAGTGCGGTGAAGTTAAAGTTTGGATTTGAGTGTGGTCGAATAAGTAAAAGTTGTTCTCCTCGTCACGATCTTCGATTTTATGAATTAAAATATGAATTTAGCAAAGTTTGAAGCTTAAATGATTCTAGGGTTTTGTTAGAAAAAGCTTGGAATTGAGGTAGGGGTGTTCTCTCCTCCCTAACGTCAATTGTATAAGGTTCTTTATAATTTATTTTGGTTGTTTAACATGCGTAGAAGAGTTAGGAAGTTGAGTATTCAAACACACACACACGCACATATATATATTGACCATAGAAGTTTAAAAAATTACCAAAATGGAATTCCTAGAATTCTCATAATTTCGTTACCAGAAAACTAATTGGAGTTCCAAAATTTCATTGTCAAACTTCCACTGGAACCTCTCTGAAATTTTGAGTTTAACTGCTTAAAATTTCATCAGAATCTCGCTAGATTTTGGACTTGGTAATCGGAGACTTCAATAGAATCATCGATATTTCTCTAGACTTGATAACTTCACTCACTGTACATTAGACTCATCTCAACTTCTGAATATGCCAATGTGTATTGTACAACTCACCCTAAGCCCCATTTTATAAGTCCATATTTATAAGTGATTAAATAATGTATTTAATCAAGCAACCCAACCGTTCAGAGTTAGGAGTCATTCATTTATGAGTGATTAAATATAAACATATAGATGAAGAGAAAGGAATTACAAACAATCCAAGAGTCTCCTTATTCGTTGAATGATTAATCAATGAATAATGATTTGGTGATTGAAAGTCGAACAAAGTTCGATTGATTTTTGTGAGTTAGGTGTGACATTAGCATAATGTCAATGTTGATGTCACATTATACTTACAAAAAATTAATCGAATTAGTCTAATTTTGGCGTGCTCTTAAACAATATATTTAATCACGATGATCAACCAAGTATGAATAAATAATTTTGTAACGGACAAACGAAGATAAAAACTTACAACTCAAAAGTTTTTTAAAACACGTTACAACAATTCTTAAATTTGGACTATAACCTTTTAACTTCGAGAAATAAAGAAAATAAAACTAGTAATCTGGAGTCCACCTGACTCGACTCATTTGGTGGGTTAGAAGTTAGAACCAATTCGAGTCCTATCCACATTAAAACCCTCCTTATCTAAGTCGGAGTTCCACAGGCCATTGCGGTTGGACCTCTCTCTCTACATTTTTGGGGAAACTAAAATTGGGAGGATACTTATTACAGAGTGAAGAGTCACTCATCCAGACAACCATGGCGGGAACTTCAACGTTCAAGTCAACGTCTCTATGCCCTTGCTCTGCTCCATCATCCTCAACTCTTTCATTTTCATCGAAGCCATCCAATCTCTCAATGCAGCTTTTTCCCGGATTACACCGCCGTCCCACATTCCCAAGTAGTAGTAATTCTTTCCGTTTCTTCAATTTTACATGTATATACACATATATACACATCCGACACATGTATATATATAATACATATTTTAGGATACCTTTCTTTTACTCCGAGTATTTATTTATAATATTTTGTTTGCAGAAATATATGCGTATTCTAGCAACGACATTAAGGTAGGCTCCAATATTGAAGTAGATGGAGCTCCTTGGAGAGTTATAGGTACTACCCACTTGTGTTTTTTTCCGATCGTTATTGTTTTCACAGAACAGTTTGATTACTCACTATTTGTTAGGTAGACACTGTTGATACTTGGTAGTGTATTTACTTATTTGTGCGAGTCATTTAATATATAGTTTAGTGTTAGAAACAGATTGTATTTATCATGGTTGAGGTACATTGATGGATGTTTATGACCCCATAAAAAAATTGATGCAACATTTTAGTGTAGCAATTAAGGAAAATGGTGTCATAGGCATTCATGAATGTGCGGGGATAGAAATTCATGAATGCATTGACATGAAATTAAAGAAGTTTTTTTTTGTTATTTTTATTTTATATATTGTTATTATTACTATTTTGAAATACTGGGACATCAAACCCTTGAGAGTGTTTTTTTCTTCTTTCTTCCCCTACTTTAAAGTTTAAAGATATGCATATTCTGGGAATTCTTCTGAGACAGAGTGCATAGGGTAAGAGTAGATTTCTACAATGTTTTCCTATATTTTGATTTTAATTTTGTCAATCTTTTGTTTGGTGGCCTTCTGTAGAGTTTCTTCATGTGAAACCTGGTAAAGGGGCTGCATATGTAAGGACCACATTGCGGAATTATGTGACAGGAAATTCAGTTGAGAAAACTTTTCGCGCAGGAAGTAAGGTAGCAATGCTGATATAGTAACTGGTCTCTTCTTTTCGTTTTCCTCTTTTTGGGACATGAACTGATGTGACGGTATGTTGTAGGTTGGGCAAAGTTTTTATTGACCACAACTTTGAAACATTAACCTATATCCATGCCATTCATTTTGTACTTACAGTGGTACTAGGTTTTCTCGCTTCAATCAAACCTGAGGACTTTGTCAAAGACTCAATCCTATTTTCATACATGATTTGAATTTGGGCAGTTTCAGAACTTCTATACCCAATTGTAGATTTTTGAGTTTAGGCTGTAAGATTTTTGTTTCATCAGCATCAAATAGTTTTTGTAGGAACTGATAATTTCAATTCCTGGTTCACACTAAAAGTAACTAACCTACTTCATGTTCATCAAATAAAAATCAGCAATATTTTTGTGAATGCAATTAAGTTGCTCAATTGTAGGTTTGGCGGTTGGACACCTTATATTTGTGTTGGACCTTGTTTTCTATTAGTCTGTATATTTCTATATTTAGAAATAAACAGATATATTAGAAATTATCTAGTACCCTGACAAACATATTTTGAATCTTTAGTTACAGAGTGGTAAGGTAATATTACCACCAAGAGCTCCTCTACCTCCAAGTAGAAAGTTGAGGGTTCACGTCCCCATAAGGCACAACTGTGGATGTGTGTGTGGGTCTTTCTTTCCAGAAACAAATTGGTAAGGTAACAACTAACAATTATTTTCATAATATTGAAACTGCTCGTGACAATAAAATCATAGCAGAAGTTGGTGTGACTACAACACAAGCGCAGGCTTAAATGGAAATTCTCTACAGTTGTAAGCCTCATGCCTGGACTTGTTAAATTTCCTCTAGAACCCTTGGTGCACTATTAATCAGATAAACAGTGGAGGTCAATCTTGCTTTGCCTTAGCTCTGGCATAGCTTTGCTGATGTATTAATCCAGGGTAACATGTTCCTTTCCATTTGGCTTTTGGGAAAAGAAAAGTTGAAAATAAATTTGGGAACCTCAATGGCCATTATGCTCATAGCACAATGATATAGATAAACGGTTGATCACTTAAAAATAGGCTAGTAAATTCATATCATGGTCTTAGAAATATGTGTTATCAGTTCAAATCACAATGTCACATGTTCTGATCCTGTAACAGGGATACCACTCACTCATTTTTTCATTTTCCTGCAGAACATACAAATAATACTCATATGACAAGCTTCCTATTTTGTTTTTCTTTAATTCCATCTGATGTGTAATCATTTCTCCTGATACATTTGACTTTCTTTGAAATATACTGATAATACTCATATTACAAGCTGCCTCAATGTCAGTTCTATATATATGTATGTATGTATGGATGTATATTTTGATTTCCTTTTGATGTGTTACTGTTTCTCCAGATAGACGAGGCAGATATATTCAAGGAAACAAAGCAATACACCTATAAAGATGGTTCCCAGTATGTTTTCATGGACCTGGTATTGTTCGTATTCCTTTTTATTAATATGTTAGAGGCACTAGTACCTTACTTCATATTTCTTAGTATGTTGAGCAAGTCTTATCCCAACATTATGCGGTTGACTATACCATTTGCATGTTTGTACAAGTAGAATGTATTTGCCTTTGGAAAATGAGATGAATTCATACTAATGATATAAACAATTTGGTGTTCCAGCTTAGCATATATGGTATTTAGTATAAGTAAGGATTTTGACTAGTAATGGATCTTCAATTAGATGGACCCATTACTGTATCTAGTGCGCTAAAATTCAGCCAAATCTGGTAAGATTTTGTTCCCCGTTATGTGCCATCCACAGAATTTGATAACATGATGACAATTAAGAGGTAAAACTCATCCAGTATATTTGAGTATATGTATATCTTCCACGAGGACTCTTAGATGGTGGACTTCAATCATTTTCTTCATGTTGCAATGGTGTGATTTACCTTGAATTTGATGACCTGAACAGATGGAATTGTAAATCAGGTGGTAATAGCTATATCATTAACTGTAAATCAGGTGGTGATAGCTCTATCATATATGTATGATTATCCATTTTCTTCTTTCTCACAATATGGATGATTTTAAATTGGAAATCAATGTAGGAAACTTGGATAAATTCCTACTCAAAAGGAAAGGGGGTTGGTGTTTGGGGGTGAGTTAGACCTAAATAATTAGTTTATTTTGCTCTAGCAGCTCTAGCATAAGAGGCTTACTTTATTCTCTAATTCTCACCTCTTTTTTTTCCTAGTTGGGAAACTCACACACTCATTTTTGCCCACACCGGGGCTCGAACCCCTCCCCTCCTCTTTGAGGATGGGGAGGTTATACCACTGGGCTACAATCCCTTTTGTCTAATTCTCATCTTAACTATGAAATGTTTTATATTTCAGAATACATATGAAGAATCTCGTCTTAACGAGTCAGATGTTGGAGATAAGACAAAGTGGCTGAAAGAAGGCATGGACTGCAATTTGCTATTTTGGAAGGGAAAAGTACGTTCAACTTTTTATGTTCTTTTAACCTTCGTGTTATTTTATCAGTTCTTAATATTTGAGTGCCTTCTTTTTGTTTTACGCAAAAAGGCAATGTGTTTAAAAAAGTGTTAAAGATGGTGTCTTGGGAAGTGGGAAGTGATCTTTGACGGCTCTAGTTATGTAGAGAATCCACATAAGAGGACAGGGTGTACATGGATGATTAAATGTTTTTTATTTTTTTTTGGAAGAGCAGTCCATGGTGGCTTGCAGTGCCAACGAAATCATCTGATGAGAGATGGGCAAGGCATTTTCCATGTAACCTTGACTGTTGTATTGTAGTACACTTAAATTCACACATGATATGCATATGTGCTTATGTATAATCTTTTATAGAACCAGTTATTAGCTTGAATGATGTTTCCTGCCACCTCAGGGGGTGAGGTGCAGGGATTCAAGTCCTAGTTGAGACGGGGATGTGGCTTACATTTTAAAAAGAATATTTGGCATATTTTTTAAGTAAGTTAAGCAGAAATATGGTTTCCTAAGCTCTTCCTCTCCTCTCTTCCATTATCCAGGTAAGAGACCTTACTCATTGATGTGGTTGCAGGTTATTGATTTTGAACTCCCCATCACTGTTAAATTGAAAGTGGTTGAGGTTGATCCTGGCCTTAAAGGTGACACAGCACAAGGTACTGTTGTTTTTCTTCTATAATTCATAATTTACCATGAATTCTGTGTATTTTAGCATCAAACCATGGTTTTAGGATGACACGAAGGCAGGTTGAGTTCAGGATAAGCTTGCTATGTTTTTGTTTTAGATTTTGCAAGATACAGATCAGGATGTTTTAATAAGGCGGTTGCAGGACAAATAGCTTGGTTTATTAGCTTGATAGTCGTCATCTTTGAAGACTGTAATGGAAATTTTCCACTCTATTGGCTTTGGACAAGCGATAGCATCTGTTGAGAAATTTTTTTTAACTGATCAAATAATTAGAAATGTCAGTTTTATGCATTTTATTGGCCTATGAGTAGTGTTGAGATGATTGATTTTCTTGGAATTGGAAACATAAATTACTTGAGCATATTGTGACTGTTGGGTAGCATAAGGATTCATTAGGTCAGGTAGGATGATAATTTGAAATTAGGAAAAGATTTGTATACCTGTTTCGTGCTTCACCATCATGCAGCTCAGTGTCTGGATAGAGATGAAATGGAGTGCATATGCTCTGCAGGTTCAATTTATTTTTCTTTCATTCTTTGTGTTACCCTTTTTTTTTAGGTTCTTGCCTTCCAATTACATTATGCAATCGACTGTTTATTGACTCATCCAGAAAAATTCATTTGGAAATTGAGATGTTACATGCCCGAGGAGCATTTGTTCATCCACCAAAGGAAAAATAAAACAGAAACCAGCTGCACTTATATGAGGGGTTATTACAATAATTAGAGGAACAACAAGACAGTAGTTTTGGAGTTATAAGATGTGTGCATTACTTTTCCTTTTTCTCTTCTCTCTTCTCCTTTTCTTTTCTGGGTCTAAGTGGAATGACTTCCTGTCCTTATTCTTCTTCTTTTCCCCAGTTTTTCCTCACTCGCTGTTTGTGAATTCATGTGTGGCAGGTGGATCAAAACCAGCAACTCTTGAGACAGGTGCTGTGGTCAGCGTCCCATTGTTTGTAGAAAGAGGCCAAGTAATATTGGTGGATACTAGAACTGGGCAATACATGAGCCGTGCATAGATTACTCAGAATTTACTTTTGTCATCTGCAGAAGATTTTCTTAAACTATAAGTCTGCTTATTGACTTCCGGGGTTGTCTTTCTCTGTCTGGATGCAAGAAATGTCCATTAGGATTAAATTTTCTGCTCCCAAGTATTTTTTTCCAAGTGAAACTGTATTCATTAGAAAAATCTCATAGCAATAGCACTTTTTGTAATAGTCTAGAAGTTATGTAATTCTTCACCCATTTTAAATTTGAATTCGAATTCAGTAGCATTTATTTATTTATTATTATTATTATTATTATTATTTTCTCATCAGTAATTCGAAGCCACGAGCCATCCCTGCAAAGTAATGAGATAAACCTTTTGTGGCTCTCCAACCAATAATGTTCTAACTGCGAACATTATTAAGAGTTATGTAATACTGAACAAGAAAAGCACATGAAGCTCACCATACAAAAGAAAATCAACATCATTAATAAAACAAACTCAAAATTATCAGTATTCAATAAGGTTTGCAACATTCTCAGAAGAATCTCTCTTTTGTTCCTACTAATTTGGACAAGAAAACTATAATTTATTACCATTAATCAATGTATGTGCTGTGTAATGTTGATATGATAAAACCAACTCCAAAACGAATAAAGCATTCAATTTCACAACCTCAGAGATCTACTAAATGCCTTCCAAGACCTGAGATTCTTCGGCTCTGGAGTTTCCTTTCTCGCTCCTTTTATTCTCAATATTGGCTTGAGCAACTTCTTCAGAACCTTCTGGAAACCGGACCCATGCCGCAGCCTATGCTCTACCTCTGCCACCGGAGGTGGGGGAGCTAGTCGGGTCCGAGGTACACATGGCTCAGATAGGCTCCTACCCAGTATGGCTTGGTTTAACTGCACCTCAAAGGAGAGCCTTTCAAACCTATCCAACAGTGTGCTCTGCTCATCCCCAAACCTTCTCAGAACCACTTCTATTTCGTCCATTGTCCCCATTTGCCTATTGACATTCTTATCCACTCATACACACACACACACATATATATATATGCGCACACACACACACACACGCACACGCACATATACATGCATATAATATAATAGGATGAAAGCTGTATGCTTACTTTTTTCTTGCTAATGGCTTGAAGGAAGTGTCAAGCTGTGGCTTAGGGAGCCAAGATGATACGGGCTGACATAAGGGGTCTTATACAAGCAGCAGAGCAAAGTATTCAAAAACACACACAGTGGTCAGCCAGATGCCTAAAATGAAGAGGCAATATAATAACATCACGCAAGGGTTCATTTCACACATTATGGTCTATGGACTGTGTACGTAGGTCTCGGGAACAGCCATCTGCCCTTGACAATCTTGCGGTCTTTATGCATGTCATTATATGCAACTTTGACTCCAAGAAACTTCACCTTCTTATACGGTAATTAAATTAGATCGATCGTGACTATTCCAATTCATATGTTCTGAGGCTTGAGATTTAACAAATTTTTTATTTATTATTTTTTGGAATATAGATTTAACAAATTTAGTACTATCACCCTATTTTGATTGACTTTTGAAATGCGATTTTTGGCTTTTCAAGCTTAAAAGTTATTTTAGAGAGTGTTTAGATTGACAAGACTGAAAAACTTATGAGTTCAAAATGAACGTTCAAATGAAACTGGTGGGTATCAGCTTCCTTATTTAGTTTCTGCTTTTCTTTTTCTTTTGCATAAAAATTAAAGCAAAAGCTCTGTATGTATGTTTATTTTTCAATTTTTGACGAATCATTTAAGAGTAAGCGTGCAATTTCATATATACATAATTATTATCACATTAAGATTCATAAAACTTGAAAGAATTACAAGTTTGTATAATTTATAATTTATATTTAAATTTATTTTTTTAGTAAAATACGTAATATAACATATATTAAAAATATATTTAATAAAATTTGTAATATATTTCTAGTGTTGGAAATATATATATATGTGTATGTGTGTGTGTGGTTTAAGGTTAAAAGGAAAGTAATGAAAGAAAAGTTGGGGCAATGTAGTCTTTTAAACGTGAAAAATGATTTCAAAAATGTATTTGTAGTCAATAGAGGGGTTAAAGAGACAATACATATAGTGTTAAAGTTGAGTGTAATTATGCATCAAACCTCAAGAGATGTGAGCGTAGGTTTTGCCAAATTATAAATATGATTGTAATTAGTACAAACTTCAAGGGATGTGAGTGTATTTTGTCATATTTAATTTTGATGCCTTCAAATTTTTGTTAACTAGTTTATTATCTCATCATTTAATATATTGCTATAATATATCTTTGTTGGAATCCATAAAATGTGCTCCAAGAAATAAACTTGCATGGTTGGAGCAATGCAATAGCTTCATAATAGTTGTCTGGCTTGTTATTAATTCGCATTTCGCTTCAATATCAATAGTGCCAAAAAACCTTTTTTATTGTATTTTTGAAGTGAGTCAGTGGTGATATCTAACATATATGTCACTTGTTTGATGGTTCCAGCTTCCTATTGAACGAATTTTTGAGCCAAAGCGATGAAAGAAGCCATATATATTTCTGCAGCCAAACTGTATTAACACTTTATTCTTTCTTGTATGGTTGGAATACCCCATATATATATATATATGTTTCTCTTTTTAAGTGGCTTATTTCTTACAAAAGGATTAAAGTGATAATTAGATGCTTCTTGCTCTCAGTATATTGCATGTGCTAGTGTACCTTTTACATTCGTTTGAGCTGCTCAAATGATAAATCACCAAAATGCTCACGAGTACACTGCACTTCTTAACATACATACAAATATCTAAAAGAAGTGTGTTATATACATAGGCTCAACATTTCAACCGAAATGCTAGCTAGAATCCTACTCATTGGATGCAGCAAATGGTTGGGATGCTTCCGGCCTAACATTTTGGTTGAAATGTTGGACCTAAGAAGCTAGCACTTTCTTTAAAAGAAAATACAATTAAAGTTCACTAGTGAATGTTACATATTAGCTATATAAATTGTATATGCTATGGCTCAAGGTTTGTATTATTAAGATTGTATTCACTGAAACACACTAAACATTTGTCGTTAGACTAATTATATATTCTCCCAGTTTTGAAACGTCTGAATAAGAACAGGTGAATGACATGACATCACGTGCTCAAACCCACCATCTTACTCACAAACAAATTTGTAAAATGACTGTTAGCTTACATCTTAAAGCTTGTTAACTTAATATTCACATTGGTTGCAGCAAAGAATGACCCCTACACCTACATGTTATATTGGAAAGTATAATGCATTACGGTTTTTTTCTTTTATTTTGATAGGTGATGATGTGATAGGGTTGAAACCCAATTAGTGTGGATATACTTAGAAACTAAGGCCCAAACTGGTTCTGGGTTCTCTTAAGCTTCGGATAAGCCTAATGCAGATGAAATCAGGACCCAATAGAGTGATTCATGGGTCGGTCCATCCCTTCCATCCTCGGTTGCTGTTATAACAAGAGTGACGCGCGATTCAGTGCTTGATAAAATTGGAAATGGACTATTTTTAATAATTCTTTAATTTTAGAACTTGAAATGAAATCATTGAGTTCCATTCAGTTTCGATTCTTTATGATTTTAATACCAATTCCAACGGTTCCTCAAATTCTTATTATAAACTATTAATATTTAGATATATATATATATATATATATATATAAAATTAAAACTTAAAAGTTATTAACATTTATTTATATATTATATATTTTATACTATATATATAAATAAAATTTAAAAACTATTAGTATTTATTTTATACTTTATATATTTATATAAAATAGAAGCTGATTTTTATATTATATATATATATTCTAGCTGTTCTCGTGTTCCGGTGCATCCCTGGTTATAAGTTATAACCACTAAACCACGGTACCTTACAAGTCGGGACTTGTTTGGTTCTCTCCAGACTTCCATCTCGTATTGTCGTATATTGACTTCTCGACTTACAAAGTGACTTGCGTATTAAAAACTCTGAAAACCCCTCTCATTAGCTTCACGTTCTTCTATTGAACTAGAGCTCGCTTATTGTTTATCTCTGTTAATCCGTTTTTTTTTTTTTTGCTCTGTGTTTTTCTTTCATGCCTTAATCTTTGAGCTTTGGATTCTAGTTTTTGATTTGGATCTGAATTTAGAGTTGAAATGATAAAGGATTTATGATTTTGCTGAAAAAATGAGGTATTTGGACCAATTGTTCGGATTGAGAGTTCAATTTTGATATGGAGCTTTGATATCGACAGGCTCAGCCCTTTTAGGGCTTCTTTGGATCCAAAGGTTTTTTGAATTTCGGCGGAATGGGTAGAAATGAATTTCTCACGGTAATCTTCTTTTTGTTCCTGATTTTTTCGGATTGTTCTGATGCCTCCTTAGCCTGGAATTTCCGAAAATTAGTTGGTCTGGCACCAAAGGATAACATTAACGATAACTCCACTCCAACACAGGTAATTGTCTCTGTCCCTCTATATATTTTTTCATATACATGCATGTATAGATGGATGTGGGTGTTTTTGTCTAATTGATTGTTTTTGAAGTAATTGTTAGTGAGACATGAGTTTGTTTATAGGTTACGCCATTGCCTAGTCCTGACTCTGGTGGTAAGAAATTGAATGCTAGTCTAGTTGATGCTGACAAGTCTGGAAAGGAGAAACATAAGGAAACCCAGACGCCAAAAAGTTCACCAGAAGTAAACCCAAAGGGCTCGAACAATGGTAATAACGGTAATCACAATAATACTCCTTCTGCAAATCCACCAACTGATAAACAGATGAACAAGGGGAAGAATGATAAAGGGAAAGAAAAAAGTGATGAAAGAACCAACTCACAGTTGGGTACTGATGGAAGATGTGAGAGTTCACCTAATAAATGTGTGGTCGAGAAGACAATGGTTGCTTGCATTCAAGCTTTTGAGAGTGGTAAAGTACATTGCTTTCTGGTAGAATGATTTAGTATTTTTGCTATTGTTATTAGGTTAAATACGATGCATGTTATGGTTGTCACATGATACAGAGCGGTGGAATTATGAATTGATAGCCAAATGGTAATGTTATACTATAATAGGCACTCGTGAAAATGAGATACTATAACACATTTAGCTGTCTTTTAAACCCTTGATGCATTGCAATGGTCCTATCTCACAACATACACATAGGATAGAGTAATTATATCACGAGTTCGATCTTACTATGCTTGTTAGGAGCTTACCTTTTCATTATCATACTTGAAACAAGTAAAAACAATGCACACATTGCTCCATCACATTGTCTATATTAAAGAATTTAATTATAAACATTTTGATAAAAAAAAATTACAAACAGATAATGTGTATGTATGCGTCAAATAAGATAATTCAGCTTGCTCAAATATAATAAAAGATAGAGAAGAAAAAATGAAATTCCATTCAGTATATGATTTAGGATATCCTGAATGTATTTTGAATTTTTGATAAAAAAAATCTGATCGTTTCAACTTTCATCCTAGAACAGTCTATAATGTTTCTTATTATAAATCAGAATTGAAAGAATTAAGTGCTGTACCTCACATGTGATTCCCATCTTGTGACATGCTGCTATACTTTATGTATATAAGTTCATACATATATATTTTATAAAAAAATTGTTAATTGTTGTATGGTAATGAAATCACTCGAATTTGGTATTGGATGCTTGTGAATAGCAAAATATTATCAATATCATGTAGTGTATTGCTTCTACAAGTGACCAAAGAATCATATCTGGTGAAGTGGGAAAGCATTTGGAAATTGCAGACTCGATAGCTTAACTGTCCATAGATGCTGATCAAACCTCCTTCTCTGACTGTTTTAACCGCTGTCATTTTCTGCCAACATAATTATCACTTCTAGGTTCTTGAGTAGTTGCACCTACGGATACAGGAGATTGGTGCACGGTGGAAGTGAATTCTCCACATGGTTTCAGTGTCTGAATAGGTAAAAGGAAATGCTAGGATGATTTTTAAATATGTCCATTTCGAAATGAGGGAGGGTAATAGGTTGGGTTGGTATGATAGATAGTGTGGGATTATACTTGGAAATATTGCTTCCTGGACCTCTCAGAACTGTAGTTGATAAGGTTGCTTTGGTCATGGATTATTGAAGGCAAGCGAGAGAGAGTATATTTTAGAGAGCGGTTCAAAAGTCGCTAAAAATATGGACTCTTTTGTTATTATAAAATGTTGTAAAGAGCCCACCAGGGCATCCCACTCTAGTGATCTATACTAAAACTGCCAAACTATCGCCAACACAAAAAAATTTTAAAAATAAAAGCAACAATAGAACTTAAGAATAGTACCCTAGGCTAGTTTGCATGGGCCCTTGAATCCTGTTGCATCATTTGCACCATCTCCTCCAACCATCCCCCGCCCCCCCCCCCCCCCCCCCCCCCCCCCCCAAAACAAACAAACATAAGGAAACTCAAGTCTGTGTCGAAAGAGTGGCATCATTCATAATTATCTTGATCTTGTTATTGAAATTCTTTAGAAATCCAAGTGAGACCTGACCAAGCTTATTATTCTACTTCATCGAGTACTTTGATACCCACAACCTCAAGTCAAAACAATGTTAGCATCCATCACATCCTCAATAGCATGACATTTGCAGCTAGATAGAGACTAGCTGCAACTAAAATACTAGAAGAAGCATCAACATGTCTAAGGAAGAATAAGATCCTAACTGTTGAAGATATTACTAATATCCATATTGTTCAGCAGGTAGAATGCATAAGGCAGTAGAATTGATCTTTCTTTTTGATAATTTCGTATTGCCTAACCATACTAGAGTACAAAATGAGAGTGTAAGCGCGACAATTTTGGAAATACCATAAAGTCGAACGATTTTGAATTAACCTTTCTTTAATATAAGGGAAGCTCGAAATGCTTTCTTCGCTTAGTAAGGTTACTTGAGCACATTAATATTCTATTAATATCATATTGATCAAGGCTTTCCTTTAGTTTGATTGCGGTTAGTGTTTTCAGAATATTCCTTGCGCTAAGTCTTTCTTGGCTCTCAATCGTTCGTTTGTCTTCCAGGTCTCTCTGTGCATAAAGTTTTGGTTGGTAGGGTCCTACTGGGGCCCGTGTGAATCAGTTGCAGTTGGTTAAGTTTATATTATGAGGGAAAGGAGAGCTTTTGAGCAATCAGTTAATGTAATACCCCGCTCCACCTGATGGTATGATATTGTCTGCTTTGGGCCCTAGCCCGCACAGTTTTGTTCTTTGGTTTTACCCCAAAATGCCTCATACCATTTGGAGAGAAGACACTATATATAAGCACATCCCCTTCTCCACACCCAGGTGATGTGGGATTGAGCACCCTGCAGTCTGCCAGTGTGGTAGCTCGCCCTAGTGTCTCTTCTTGCACCAGCCCACATCACACCCGCCCACAAGCGTCACTACAGTTAAGCTCCTATTGTATAAGTTAAAGGTTTAGCAATATCTCACTAGACGATAGAGGGATAAGTGGCTGAGGTGGTTGATCGCCCTTATCCGGTTCACGGACAACCCATTGATCCATACATAAATCTCATGAATAAACAAAAACTTATCATGGTCTGTGGCTTGCAAGTCTAACCAATCAAATTCGTGGGCAAATCCGCGAACTAAAAGTCTAACTTGCGGGAATCATGGATCAGCTCAAGGTTGGTTAATTTATTGATTAGGGGGGAAATTGGTCCCACTTTACATGAATTGGGTACCTTGGGGTTGGGGCCAACACTTCAATATGGGAACTTGTATTTGCTAGTCAGGAAATGTTTAGGCTATGCAAACGCTATAACTTGATAAACTTCAAAATTCAGTACGAATGTGAATTTGCTTGGCTCTTGTCGTTTACATTACTGAAAGCGATTTTATGGGGTGTATCAGCATGAATGTCTCGATACACTCTTCAGATGCATTTGCTTCTGCATAATGACAGCTTGAAATGGGTGAAGGGACCAAGCCAGTTGGTTTGTTGGTAGACCTATCACAATTTCAAAGGGACTATGATCTGTGTATCTATTGATGGGACTGTTATGCTGAGCGCAGTTATATATAGGTAAAATTGTGATCCTGTAGTCAACTATTTTCCACAAGCAAGAAGTAGATCCCTAAGGCTTCTATTGACTACCTTGGTCTGTTAATCAGTCTGAGAATGGCAGCAGAAGAAAATTTCAGTTGAGTATTCAGTAGACACCATAAAATCATCAAAAGTAAATAGTATACTTCACATTTTGTTTGAGACACTAGTTTTAGGTAATCCACAAAGGCCCACCCCTTTTTGAAAGAACAACCTGATCATGTGCTGCATTTGTCATCTTAGAGTAAGGAATAAAATGCACCTTGTCTGAAAAATGATCCGTGTCCACATAGATTGAATCTTTCCTCAAATGGTCTTTGGCAAGCCAAGGAGAAAATCCAAGCATAGGGTTTTTCAAAGCTGATGAGGTTTTGGAAGAGTTGTGTAAAAACCAGTGTTCTTCTTTCCTTTTGTCAATTGACAAGTGACGC
Source organism: Cornus controversa (assembly GCA_026545225.1). Classification (NCBI taxonomy): domain Eukaryota; kingdom Viridiplantae; phylum Streptophyta; class Magnoliopsida; order Cornales; family Cornaceae; genus Cornus; species Cornus controversa. Next base: position 57,315,791 of record CM048852.1, read on the forward strand.
ACTGGGAAACTAGTACAACATTGTGCTTGAGAGTAGGCCAATAAAATATTTCCTCCACCATTGCATTCGTCTTGCAGAAACCTATTGAGTATTATTATGTCGTTCGACAATTAATTCAACTACACGTACACTGATTGATGATATTTATTAGCTAATAGCTGCCCTTAGTATAGTTATCGTACAGCTCATTTTGTAGAATCAGTTGGAACTTGGTACCATAAAAATCTTTTTAAAGCATTAGATAGGGCTGGGATTTATTTCATTCTCAATATTTGAATGCCATTGCACTCTCAAATACTACAAGATTCTGCTTTTTTTATTTCTCTATTTTTTTGGTTGATATTTTATCTCTAGAATCCTTAAATTATATACACTTATCAAAAAATAAAATTATATATATATATATATATATTAAGAGAGAGTGAGAGAGTGGAGAGACAAGTTGAAACAACACTATATTTGTAACCAGTTGTTGCTATCTTATGCTCATTTGCTGGCATCGTACTAGTTTGTTGTTTCTCAGAGTTTTCAACTAAACATTTAAAGATGGCAGAACTTTTCTTTCTGTTTGAGGATTAATTATGTACTTTACTGTCGCATATTTCGTGAAGAAAAGAAAATCTCTCTTACCTTCTCTATCTTTTCTAGAGCAGGGTCCAAAGATATGGTGCTTGTAGTCCAAAATGAAAAAGAAAGCACTTTGAATGTGAAGATTACTATCCCAACGCCTATGGAAAATTCAATAAGCAAACATGAAATAGCCAAACACAAAACTAAAAAGGTATGGATCTTTTGTCTCTGCTATTCTTTATTTCTCTTTGATTTTTTTGTAATTGTCATGATGCCTGAAAGCAATGAAAATAAGAAATTGATGAAATTTGAATTCTGTTGTAGGCCATAACTATTTAAAATAAAATAAAATGTGAACTTGAAAACCTTTTCAAGGCGATGCACTTCTGAGCCACTGTCTTGAGCATGGTTTTGAATTTGAATGGGATCTCCCAATTTCTTCCAATTTATTGGGTCTGGTTACCTGAATAAAAACATCATCGCTCTGTGAGGCAAGGAAGAGTTACCAAAAATGTTGCTTGCGCTATAGTAGTTCTACAAAAATCATAAAAAAAAATGTGAAGAGCAGGAAACTACGAGAGAGAGGAAAAAAAGGTTTCTTTTTTGCTAGAACTTGCTTAGATCTAAGATATGAGCAGGATTTTGATCTTGTTTGGATCGCTGAGGTCAGCACTAAAACAGGTTAGGATTCATTGGGTTTGTTTGGTTCCAGAACATGGTTGAAACTTGGAAGTGTCATATGTATTGATATGGTTAGGACCCCACTTGGATTGTAGTCTGATAACCAGAATAAAGAATATCTGTAATCTCAGATAAATTGTCTCTAGTACCTAATGCAACCTTGATGTGCCATAGTACTTCTCAGCAATACTAATACATATAGCCGACATACATAGCTTAGGTCAGCACTAAAACAGGTTAGGATTCAGAGGGTTTGTTTGGTTCCAGAACATGGTTGAAACTTGGAAGTGTCATATGTATTGATATGGTTAGGACCCCACTCGGATTGTAGTCTGATACCCAGAATAAAGAATATCTGTAATCTCAGATAAATTGTCTCAAGTACCTAATTTAACCTTGATGTGCCATAGTACTTCTCAGCAATACTAATACATATAGCCGACATACATAGCTTACTAGCGTATATGGCAATTGTCAAGAATATAGGCTAAGTTGAGAGAGAAATCTTAGAGAGAGAGAGGAGAGAAATAGATTGTTTTACTATGTATTCAAAGAGTGACTATAAGCTGAATTTATAATGATCTAAAGAACAAAAATAGGAAAGTAACAATATATGGAAAGCAGTGATTCTGCCCCTAATTAAGCTATATTCTATTCACGACACTCCCCCTCAAGTTGGAAAGTAGATGTCAACAACTCCCAGCTTACTGCAGATAGAATCAATGGCATGCTTTGAAAGTGCCTTAGTAAAAATATCTCCTAACTGATTACTAGATGATACAAACGAAGTCACAATTTCTTTAGAAGTCACCTTAAAACGAATGAAATGACAATCAACTTTAATATGCTTGGTTCGTTCATGAAAAATTGGATTACTGGCAATGTGAATAGTTGTCTAGTTATCACAATAGAGAAGAGATGGGGCTTGAACCTGAAAATCCAAATTCTTGTAACAAAGTTCTCAAGCAAGTTAGCTCACAGGAAGTATGAGCCATTGCACGGTACTCAGCTTTAGAGATAAGAACCTGTTCTTCAGCAGCAAGATTAGGGTTTTCCCCCTCAACCACAACCTGATTTGCCCATGCAGGCTTGCTGCGAAGTTCCCAACAGTAATCAACAGAGTGATTGGCGTAGCCACAGTATGTACAAGTCCTGCCACCATGACCACCTCTGAGAACTGATGGGAGCAACTTTTGGCCAAAGTCCTGATAAAAATTTTGCTACTCGAAATTCTTCTTTGTGTTGTTTTTGAGTCTTTAAATCCGTAGTCAAAGACTGATAAACATTAAGTTCTTCCCACATGCCTTTCAATTTCGAGTAGTATTCTTCAATTGATCTGTCACCTTGTGGAAGAGAAAAGATATTTTGGTACAACTGGTAGATGCGAGAAATATTCTTTTCTGACGAGTACATTTCTTTGAGTGTCCCAAATCTCGTTAGCAGACTTCAGAAACGAAACATTATTAAACACCTCTAGTTCCATACTATTCCATAGCCAAGTCATAATATGTGCATCAATCTGTTTTTTCTCCTTGGGTTTGGGTGACAAGATGTAAGAAAGTTTTTCACGAGCTTTCAGAAAAATTTGGTTGCCCAAGACCATTGAAAGTAATTGGAACCCTTCAATTTGGTAGTAGTTATCGAGCCGAAAAGAGAGAGTCCTTGTTTTCCAATTTGTCACATATGATAGTCGAGACAAGACAATCTGAGTACAAGAGAGAGAACTATAGAATATTGAACATGAAATAGAGTAAGAACATAATATTTTCTTTTTTTTTTTAAGTCATCTATGCCAAAATTACAGAGAACAACTTTTTGTTTTTTTTTGGAGACCTAGGGTTCTAGGTCATTCTGCCGAAGAAAGAATAGAGAAACAGAATATGCAGAGAAAGAATAGAGAAACTAGAAAAAAAAAAAGAAGAAGAAGCAGCTTCTTATGTTATGTCTTCAATGCGGATCTTGATGCTTTGGTACCATGTCGAGAATAAAGGCTAAGTTGAGAGAGAAATCTTAGAGAGAGAGGAGAGAATAGACTGTTTATTATGTATTCAAAGAGTGATTACAATATGAATTTATAATGATCTAAAGAACAAAAATAAGGAAAGCAATAATATATGGAAAACAGTGATTCTGCCCCTAATTAAGCTGTATTCTATTCACGACAGCAATAATATAACCTATTTGTATCTGCAGTGCAATTTCCTCTGCACACACCCACCCCCCCCCCCCCCCCCCCCCCCCCACACACACACACAAAAAGATGTTAAAAAAGGAAGGTTATTACCACTGGGCCATTAGCCCAGCTGGTATAAGTGTATAACCTCTCCTTCCCTCAAAGAGGAGGTGAGGTGTTTGAGCCCCATAGTGGACATTGTGTGTGTGTGTATTTACCTAACCAAAAAAAAAAAAAAAGGGAAGGTTATTAATAAGACTCCTTTGAACCTTCTTTCTTAGTAGTAAATATTATTTTAGCTGAATAAACAACTGAATGACGAAAAAATCTTATGTTTAAGAGGAGCATAATGCTTAGTTTTTATTCCTTTCATGGCATAATGCTTAATTGACAAAGTTGTTGGTGGTTCATTTCAGGATTCAATCCCTGCACCTGTCCTCTGAAATAATTAAGTTATTTTTTTCGTTGTGCGGTTGATTTGCGCAGCGTGTTTGTAGTGAAAATGTTCATCTTGTTATTAGTAGGAAAGCTGTATATATTATCCATCATCTTTCCAATGTATTTATTCTATTAATTTTAATCTTCCAGGTTTTAGAGAGTTTCTTAAAACATTTGCTCATTTGGCTTTTCTTCCAAATGGATGAGATTCCTAAAAGTGGTCCTCGTGTGATATGGATATTGTGTTTAAGGTTATTGTTAAACTTATGCAAGGATCTATATTGGCCTTCTTTTAAGTGGCATTTCCTCTTTGTCTGTCTGTTTTCTTGTAGATCAATATCTCATTAGCTACTGGCCAAAGCACCAAAATAGTACTAAATGCTGGAAATGGAGATTGTGTGCTTGACATAGTCCCTTCTGTAACTGAAGAAAACTTTTTTCAGCAACTCCCTTCTTATTATAAGCAAGTTACTCCCATCTATGGCGCCTACTTCTTGTTTCTAATAGCACTTATTGTTGGGGGGACATGGGCTTGTTGCAAGTTTAGGAAGGGGAGACGGCAAGCTGGAGTTCCATATCAGGAACTTGAAATGGGATTGCCAGAATCTGGTTCAGCTGTCAATGTGGATACTGCAGAGGGTTGGGATCAGGGTTGGGATGATGATTGGGATGAGGAAAGAGCAGTGAAGTCACCAGGGGGACATCATATTGGGAACATATCAGCAAATGGCCTTACTTCTAGGTCTTCTAACAGAGATGGATGGGAAAATAACTGGGATGATTAAAATTGTAAAATCAAGGAAAGGGTGAAGAGAATTTTCAGGATATACACAGATAGGTAAGGGAAAAATTGTATGTAAACCTTTCTATATTGGTAAGTTTATTACCTTTTCTTTTTGGTAGGTAATGTAAACATTTCATACACTGGCTTTGTTGACAGGAATCGTTGTGTTATAACAGTGAGCAATTTAGGTGGTCTCCAGAGTAGTACGCAAAATGGGGGTCGTTTTTATCTAATTACAGATATTGTAATTATCAATCATCTTTGTAGATGACAGCGAAGATAATTTTAAATTTGATTTATCGATGGGTTTGAGAATGTGAAAATGTTACTTGATCTATAATGATAGCTTAAATTGATATCTGGTAGGTGCTATGGTCTAAAGAAGATCCAACCTGGTCTACTGAATGAGATTTGGGAGCATAAACTTGGGATCTTCAGGGGCTGTTGCTCATCAAGTGTTCCTTGATTATGCCTGTTGGGTCCAGAAGTTTCACCTGGTTTATATTCTCATTCTTCTACGTAAATTGTTGTCATCACATGCATAAACTGACCAATTCCTGTTTTTGGTTAGAGCAATGGTACTTGGTGACTCTAAAGGTCCATTACATTGTTAGTCATGCATATGATATGCCTAATGCTGAGAGGAAAATAGTAGAGACTGTTCTCTATGTTTAGCGGGTGAAAAAGAAAAAAGAAAAAAGAGTTCATTGATCTTACTAGAGGATTAGATAGAATCATCACTTTTTGGAGTTGGGACCCGATTACCCGAATAGCAAAACAAAGGAAAGTAGTGGCTGTCTTTCAATCCCTAAAACCCACATTCATTTTCTCCCATGCCCAATACAGAGATTTGATTTGGCATATTTCTTACAGTCTCACTTTCTGTTACCATATCTTGTAAAGTGGTGTCTCATCGTATGCAGTTTTTCCCGAAATTCATTTGTAGCATATGTTATCGTTATGGATAAATTAGGTCTATCCCAGAGTGCGATCACATGTCATGAACACTCTTTTTAAGTTAAGACTGGTGAGTCATAAACAAACTAGGTGTAGAATAGTAAATTATTGTGGAGGTCCTTATCATTTTGCCAATAGAGGCGAGACTTAATAATAAAGTAGTGTCTTCAACACAGCTGTCGTGACTAGTCTCTAGATATGCACTTATCACCAGTAAATCACATGCATTATTCATTATGTTGGTTGTATTGAATTTGTGGATGATGGTTTCTAGTCATCATACGTTGTTCAGTTTGAAATATAATTAGAGTCTCACTCCTTTATTTCAAAACTAGGTACCTTCATACATAAGCCAGCAGCAAGGTATCAATATACTTCAACTTGTAGTTCAAGCACTAGTTCTTTTATCACCCATTCTTCTTTTATTAAAATATATAACTCTCTCTCTCTCTCTCTCTCACACACACACACACACACACACACTCAACAAAGTTTTCACTTTATCCTGTAAATGATTAAAACAAATTGAGTTATTCTTGGAAAGAAACTCAATTTGTCCCTACTAAAACTCTTTTAATAAAGTATACTATCTCCCACTATGGGACTTACAGTGAAAGTTTGGATGGTGTCTATAATTGTGTCTCAATAAAGCATACAGAAAAGAAAAAAAAGGCAAAATTCTTCTTGCTCTTCCTCAATCACTTCAACACTCCCACAAAATTCAAGAAGTCTTTCCTTCCTTTTTTTTTCTAATTTCTAGTATTATATTTCAGATGTTACTTTAGAAACTTTTGAACACTTCACATTGCTCCCTCTGATCTGATGATGATTACCATAAAATAAAGCCTGAAATGTTGGGTTAATCCTAATAAGTCATTCTGCTTTGAATCTACTCATGCATGTTGAGTAGCATGTTGGGGGTCATTCACTCTTTTCTTTTATTTTTTTCTTTTTGGGGGGGTGGGGTAGGTAAAAAGCTCCCATTCTCATTCTTCTGATAGCTAATATTCCTTAGTTTGCTCTCAAAAGAAAGAAAAAGCAATTCGAATTTGATTAGTAGACAGCATTCTTTCAATTTTCCATGTAGTTTCCATTGTCAGTTTCTCACTAGAGCGTAGCCAACAGCATTCACTGAAAAAATCTACTACATATGCAGACTTGTGTTTACTTATATCCTCTTTGGGCTTTTGGCTAATCAATTAAAATTTTAAAACATTGAAAGCTGATTCTTGGTAACACTCAGCATGAAAGGCAGGCACTATTTATTTATTTGATTTAATTTAAGAGAGACAAGTGCTCTCGAGGACCCCCCCATGTGAAGTGCTTTATTGATGTCAAAGTGCATTAAATAGGTTTGCTTGAGGTCTACAAACAATTTGATTAAAAATAAAAACTTCACATCTAAGCATTAATTATCAAACCAACCTCACTAAAATTGATGGGGTCAACTCTGATTTGTCATCTCTAATGTGTAAAACAATCTTAGAAGACATATACTGAGTACTAGTTAGCTTAGTAGTGTAACTAGCAGCAGCAGCAGTGGTGTTAAGTATAAGCAATGGACATCATCATGTATATTGTATACATGCATTCAAAAAGTTGTGGTCCTCCTCCCTTTCCTCTTGGTCTTGAGTAGTATAATGCAAGGGTGCAACAAATCCTACTTTTCTTTCTTTCTTTCTCTCTTTTCCTTTTTCCTAAGTGCATTATTTACTGCAACTGTGCCTCCCATGTGAATTCCTCTTCTCACTTTTAGGTCAATCTTGAGCTCAACATAACTACCAATGATGCCCATGGCACGCACGCACGCACGCGTGTTTGTGATGCTACAATGGAGGGAGGGAGGGAGGGAGGGAGAAAAAAGGTGGTACAAATTGGATGACTAAATTTTGTTGAATTGTGGAGACACAGTTTTTCAGATGAGCATTTGCTGCAGAACCACCGGTGGTAGGTGGATGAGAGTGATATCATTTTAATGAATGTTGCATATATAGCTGTGAGAACTGAAAACTATATATGCCCTTTGCGAGACAATGTTATGTTCATGTCAATCAGACTGATGGAATTTAACAAACGTTAGGTACAGTCGTCGGGGGACGATAATTCGAAATTGAATTAAATCATCAGATGAGTTCATTCCCCAACAACATAGAAACAACCAAGAACCTACCAAAAGAATATATAGAACAAGTACAAGAAAATAAAACAAAAGACAAATTTTCAGCCACTGTGATCCATCTGTAGAAAACATAACATATCACTATAACAATATTCAGAACCGGCGAAAAGGAATCCAGTAGTAATATAACTGCTACAAAGATATCAAAAAATTACAACACAGAAATACAGCAACAACAACAAACAAGAAAACTGGATTCAATGATATTATATTCTTTATTTTTTTTTTGTATTTAAGCAAGCAAACTGGATTCCTATTCGCCGGAAAACCCCTTATGCATAGTATTGCTTTTCTTCAATCTCTACAGGTCGGTCGACTTCATTCTAACTCCTCCTCTTGGACCTCTGGAGGGCACCGAATCAGTTCCAAAATTTTCACCACCTCTGCCATGTCTGGCCGGTTTGATGGCACTTGAGATGCACATATCAACCCAAGCTTTACTACTGGTATTGCCTCCTCTGCTGGAAAATTACCATGGAGCTTCCTGTCAATACATTCCTCCACCTTGCCCTCTTCTAATGCTCCCCTCACCATGTCACACAGTACCACCACGTCATCCTCCATATATTCTACCGGTCTCCTCCCTGTTACCACCTCTAAGGCCAAGACCCCAAATCCATAAACATCACATTTCTCAGTTATCTTCACTGTTTTACATGCAAACTCAGGAGCCATATACCCAAGTGCACTCTGAATCTTGCTGCTTAAAATATAACGGTCTAACATTGGCAAGAGCCTCGCCAGGCCAAAGTCCCCCACCTTAGGCTCACCACAACTGCCTATCAGGACATTAGCTGATTTTAGATTGTAGTGAATTATGTCCAGTTGGTGCAAATGGGCTAATCCTTTTGCCGTTCCAAGAATTATGTTGAATCTCTGTTGCCATGAGAGGCAGTTTTTAGATGTTCCCTCATGAACATGCTTATACAAACTCTCATTGCAAATGTATTCATTAATGAGGAGCTGTAAGGATGGTGTCCAGTAATACCCTTCTAGTGCCACCAGATTACAGTGCCTGATCTTTCCAAGTCTTTTAACTTCCGTCTCAAATTCTTCTTGGGACTTGATCAAACTTGAGATGTTTAGCTTCTTGATGGCAACTGAACGCCCATCTCGAAGAACTGTTCTGTAAACAGCTCCAAACCCACCACGTCCAAGTTCACAATCTTTATTGAGCAGTGCATGATCCCCGGCAACAAAGTCAGCGTCACCAGAGAACATGACAAGCTTGCCACAGCTGGATTCATTTGTAGGGGAATGGCTGAAATCATCCTTGCCTGAAAATGTGAGGGGGGCAGCAGAACGTGCCATAGAAGAGCGGACATGCAGATTGAGGAGAGTGACAATTAATACACCGATGGCAATGAAAACAGCCGCACCAATGGCAATGAGGGCAGAAATACTAAGTATGATTTTCTTGTGATGGAGACTAGATGAGAAAGAACTACCACCGGAGTCAGATGAAGAATTAGGGTTAAGGACAATGGGTTTGGGATGGACAGCAGGGCAAGAGTGGTTGACAACAGAGCCGCATAAAGATGGATTACCAGAGACAGATGAGGGAGGGATGGTGTTGAAGAAGCCACCAACAGGTAGTTCACCTTGGAGGTGGTTGTGGGAGATATTAAAGGAGAGGAGGTAGGAAAGATTCGTCAGCTCCTTGGGCAAGCTTCCAGAAAGTTGGTTAAAAGACAAATCCACAATCTTCAGGTCAGTTAGGTTTGCAATGCCTGCAGGAACTTGACCTGTGAGGTTGTTCTGAGACAGGATCCTAAACAGTTCAAATGAAAAGTATGAACAGAGAATTTGTCAGAACGATATATTGCTAGGTCTCCTAGCTTGCAATTTGCAACAACAAAATGATAAATAACAATGACTCGTTCTATAATTATGGACTGAAACTCACACACACACTAAATTCAAAAGCATAAAAGATTGTGTTTTTGTTCCGAAAAGTGTAGCAGAAACCTGAATTGTGTTATCAGACAGACAGCATCTGGAAAAGAACAAAGATGCACCAAATCAACTCCGACTACACAAACTTCAAGCTTATATGGGTATATGATTGGAGAAGCCAACTATTGCTGATTGATAATGGCTTCTATTAGTGGATACGAAAAGTGGTTAAACTCAAAAAAAAAAAAAACCAGAAAGCTTCAAACAAACTGTCTCACTGTTAATAACAAATATCAGTACCACACACTTCACACCCACATACACACACACAAGGCACAATCAAGATGGAGAGAACTTACAGAGAGGTTAAAGATGAGCACTTCTCAATTTGAGTTGGAATTTTCCCACTTAGGAAGTTCTTCTCCAGCCTTAGTTCCTGCAACGAAACTGCTCCTCCAATTTCAGAAGGAATGGTTCCATTTAGCCGATTGTGACTCAAATCCAGAACATGTGTGGTTTTTAATTCACCTACACTGGGGGGAATAGATCCAACTAAAGAGTTCCTGGAGATATTCAATAACTGCAAGCTACTGAAATTCCCAATGACAGAAGGAATTTCACCGGATAATGCATTAGAGGATAAATCCAAGACCTGTAGGCTTTGATAAGAGGATGTCACTGATGCCAGAGAAGGATATTCTATGCTTCCACTAAGCTTGTTCCCAGAAAGAGAGACATTCTGCAAACCCATCTTCAAAATCCATGAAGGAAGATTGCCTGTCAACAAATTCTTGCTAACATCCACAGCCAAAAGATGAATGCAAGTCGTCAACGATTCAGGCAAGTTTCCGGTAAGGCGGTTAGTAGATAAATTTAATTCCTTCAACAATTGAAGATCTCCTATTGAGCTTGGAATTCGACCATAAAATTCGTTTGCAGAGAGATCCAAAACCCTGAGGCTTCTCATATCTCCAATCCAATCCGGAACATCACCCGTGAACAAATTCCCTCCTAAACTCAAAGAAGTGCACAAACTAAGTTTTTGCATTGACCTTGGAAGGGTCCCAGAAAGGGAATTATGGCTAAAGTCGAGCGATTTCAATAGTAAACAACCACCAATGTCCTCTGGTAGCTGCCCACTGAAGTTGTTCTTCTGCAAATTAACCACCCTCAGATCATACAAACCTGCAATTCCTTCTGGGACATTACCCTCCAGAAAATTATCCGAGAAATCAAGTGATCTAAGCCCAGTCAAAGACCAAATTCCAGAGGGTAATTGGCCAGAAAGTTGGTTAGAGGAGAAGTTAACTCCCTCAAGTGTTGAGCACAAGCTCAAGGAATCTGGAATTTGGCCAGTGAGGTAGTTCTTGGCAAGTGAAATTGCCCGTAACGACCTGCATTGTCGAAAAAGTTCATCAGGAATTGACCCAGATAGATTGTTGTTGCTCAAGTCAACAAATCTCAATTTCTCCATCTGGGCAAGGATGGGGTTAATGTTCCCAGTGAAGTTGTTGTTGGAAAGAGAAAGTATTCGAAGGAACTCTAATCGGAGGAGGCTTCGGCCAATATGACCTGAAAGATTGAAGCCATGGAGGATGAGCTCAGAGACCCTATTAGTCCTGGGATCACATTTTATGCCGTCCCAGTTGCAGGGATTGTCATCGTCTTCATTCCAGGATACGAGTTTTGCTTCTGGGTCTTTGAGGCCAGCTTTGAAGACGATCAAACCCAAAACGTCGTCGTTGAAAGCCGGGGCTGAAGACTCGACAAGAAGTGGAACTAAGAAAAGAACAGTTAACAGGTTAAGTAACATTTTTTCCAATTGAATCGCTCTGGCAGTGAAAAACAGCAATGTTAAATCGACATGAAAGGGTGTCAAAGAAGCTCTTTTAAAACTTACAGAATTAAGCTACTACATAGAAATAGATATCCTGTAAACATATATATAGCAACAAACGCTAAAAGGGTCTGAGGAACACCAGATAGTAATCAGAATTGGAACTTGAAAACGTTGAATATGAAAGAAACAAGAACCAAAATTGACTGTGTACGTATGTGTTACACAGAGAGAGAGAGAGGTTTTTTGTGCAGAGTACAAGAAGGCAAATTACTCGGAAACTAGTCCGAACTGTATCTGTTCAAAAGAACATATAACAAATACAGAGTTGTGAAATGAAAGAGAAAGCAGCAACATTCAGAGGATAAACAGAGCAACTTAGCATACCAGAGATATATATAAAGAGAGAGAGAGTGAGAAAGAGAGAGAGAGATGGTGTTTGAGGTACTACTCTTAGCGGCCCTGCCTTAATTTAGCCGGAAATGCTGCCGGCATCTGACAGCAGCACCGGGATCCAGAGAGGGGTCGGACAGGGAATCGGCGGAGAGATAAAGGTGAGAAGCCAACCTAGTGTATGTATATTGTCATTAAAGAGGTGCGTGGGTTGTGCTGCCGGGTGGTCAGTGCGAGTCTTTTTTTCCGACTCTGAAAGAATTAAAAGCTCTCTGCCATTATATACTAGTAGTATATAGTAGCAAGTAATTCTCTCTCTCTCTCTCTCTCTCTCACTCTATGTCTATAATATATATCAATATATATATATTATACTCTACAAATTTACAATATAGTATGTAACGGCGGAGAAATAGAGCACTTGTCTGTGTACGCTACTTGGTAAAGTCAAACGGGAATCCGAGGGGGTACAATGACGTGGCACCTCTCAGTGTTTTCCAAATCTGAGTTGGCTTGTAAGAACAGCAATAGAACTACTATTCTATAGGAGGAATTGTAATGATGATGAGAGAACAACGTCCGAAGTCCAAATATATATATATATATATATATATCTACTCACTAGTGCATGGCACTATCATTGTATATAGTTATATCCCACAGTCTAATACTAAATCAATTTTTTATGCAAGTTTGTCCAAAATTAAAGAAAAGAAAATTGGACAAATGATGGTTGTTGTTGAGAATACATCGTTGCGGAGAAATTAGGATGAAACTTAAGGGAAAAAAAATGTATATTTAGTCTGAATGTGTCTTTTTGGTGGGTTTGGTAATGGACTTGTAGAAAAAATGAAAAAAGTAATAGAAATAAATTTTCCAAACATCACTGTAGAAACTATAATACTTTGCGGTGGCATGTTGTAATTAGTTAATTTTTAGGATAAATTACATTGGCATTTCTATTAAATAGGTTAAATAATAAAAAAAATTTATAGGTTTTTTAAAATAACATTGCACTTTTTTGAGTAGAGATAGGGGTGGCAATTTCTCCTGTCCGGCGAGTTTTTGCCCTCCCTCTAATGGAGGAGATTTGGTAAGTCCCTAATAGGAGTAGGAGCGAGTATAATTTTTTTAATAAAACTCACTTGGTACCCGCCCCGTTTCAATTAGACACACACACATATATAAATAATGAAATAATTGTATGCAATGTGCCATTTCTTTTACTATTTTATTACTTATATAAATATAATATACCAGTTGGCAGCCACTAAGAGTAAAAAATGATTTTCAAATTTCATCTCTGGGTCTCAATAAACAATAAAACGAGAAAGAGAGTTAGAGAGAACTGAGAAGTTATTTGAAATCTTAGAGATCTTTCGACGATAATTTTATTCTGGTGAAGCCGTGAATATACTTTCTCTTTCTCTCATTATTTTGTTCTGCTCTATTCCTTTCTTTATCTTGTGGCTAAAAGAGAACTCTTTATATTTTTCTCTCTATCTTGTGTAAATAATAGATCTACAATAAAAAAATTTCTTAAATACTAGAATTATTTCTATCTTCATCTACATATGTATGTATGTATCATTTTCTTTGATCTTATATATTGGAGTTTTAACCATAGGAATATTGCATCATCTTTTGCATACATTTAGCACAAATATCGAATTCACAACAAATAAAATAAAGGATTTTAAAATTTGAGTATTTCCTTAACGGGGCTAGGTAGAGTTTCGGCATATCCGTCCCATACTCGCCCCGCGCCGTTAAGGACCTTAACAAAGAGGAGCAGGATTACTGCATACCTGCTCTCGTTGCCTTTCCTAAGCAAAGGGTTGTCATTTTATTTTGAGAGTGGAGTGGATAAAATAAAAGGTTTACTCAAGTAAAGTGAAGTGATATGAACTTAACTATCTAGCTTCCAACCCGTAATCAATTCAATGCTTATAATGTGAGACACAAGTCATAGTTATCTGATTTTTGACAATACAATTATTTGAGTTGTCAATTTTATTTTATATTGTCTTGAGCACGGGAGCAAGATTGTATTGTGTCTAGCTTAAATCTTAAAAGTTGGAGTAACATGTCGTTCGTAATTTGATGGTGGCAATAGAGTATCGTACTTACTGGCGTGAAGTCACCACACCCGAGAGAATAAAGGCAAAACTGACGGGTCAAACTCAACTATGGCACAGCACTAATTCACTTTCCCCGAGGTGAAATCTTTTAAAAGGTAAACCAACCACTGCCAGGATTACTGTGTTACAGACAGTAAAACGATAAGGCTCGGTCTTGGAGAGCACACATCAACCATTGGGAATTTACCAGCAGCAACAATATTAACGAGCCAGCCCAGCCCAATCTCAAATGGTAAATATCTGAGTCTTTAATTGGGTAGAATTCTCAATTCTGTTGGTAGGGTTGAAACATCGTTGTCAACCTCTGCTATTTGGGGCCATTATCACAACTTTCACAGATGGGGCAACTCATGTCTCAATCCATCCATAACTGGGGACTACTATATATGATCTGTGTATCAAAGATCTTTCGTCTTTGATCGGTCTATTTATTTATTTATTTGCATGGCTGTAATTAATACCGGTTTGCGCAGCAAAGAAAGAAGCAATAAAATGAAAATGTTGTACGCGTTCCAATTTTTATTTTTAGGGTAGGTAAATTATTCTAACCTTTCTTGAAATTTACCTTAATTGTTCTCAAATTAAAATTTTTGTAAAATTACTCAGACACTTGTGTCATATTAACATTTCGTTAAACAAAATTACATATAATGTCCAATTACAAGTACTTCCAAGTTATAATACTTTTGTGCAAAAATAATTCAATTTCTAATCATTTGACTAAGATTTACATGTTTTTATATATATATTTTTTCCATCAATGTCACACCAGGTTTATCGCCATCGAGGGTAGTTTTGACATTTTGATTTTTTTTTATGTTAATTGATTTTAATGGAGTTAACTGTCAATTAACGGTAGAAATATTAGGACTCAAGTCAACCAACCTTAGGAAAAGTTGACCATCATATTTTAAAAACTTTAATGTAAGGGCAATTAAACAAAACTTTAGAAAATATTATAGTAATTTACTCTTATTTTTATTATAAAAAAAAAAAATAGTATTCACCCGCTATTGAATCTCATTTGTTTGATGACTGGGAAGTAACAGAAGGCTAGGCCAGGTCCTACAAGGAAGGAATTAGACTGGATCATCAAAACATTCGTTCTGGTTTTAGATTAGAAAAGTTAAATTTAATAGGAGTATCAATTTTTTATATTGGGCCAAGTCCTATTAAGCCCATTTCCTACTAGTTTGGATTAGAAAAGTTCATTTTAGTGTTGGGCCAAGTTCCATCAGACCCATTATACATATCATCTAACTAGATTGGACTCCAAAATGTAGAGAAATTTAGATATTTGCTCTAGTCTCACTCCATATATCAAGTTATCAACCTCTGTGGTTGGATCTTAGATGCTTGTACAACAATCAGCATATAATGTGTAATGATATATGTATTTGTAACCAATGGCATCTTTTGGTACTTTGGAGACAGAATTAAGATACAAGATGCTGCATGGGGTGCATTGGGTGCTTTCCTTGGCTATTGATACAAAATCATATCAAAGAATAATGTTGTTTGGAGGGCAGCATCTATTCCTTGCTTGCCCTCCCTGCCTAATTCACAGTTGTGCAGTGCTCACTTAAATATCTTGAGGTTGAGTAATTATTTTCTATAATCAAGAAATATAGTAACTGTTTTTTGGCGAGGGTACTACATCGTTCGTACTTCTGAGTTATTCAATAATTTTTTTTATATTATTTTTGTAATTTATAATATAAAACAAATTGTGTAAATATAATTACGCATAGAATGCAACGTCGAAGAGTTAAATTAATTAATATTTTATTTGTTTTTTGGATACCAAATAGATTTTTTTTTTTGAATAATGATTTGAAGACCCATCGAAATAGTTCGATTTTATTTTTATGTGAGTGTGGTAATGGGTCCCACCACATGATGTAATGGTAATATTATGTGGTAGGACCTACACTTCACTCCCATAAAACTATTATTGACCTAGACTGATTCGGACTCTTTATCATTACTCTTCTTTTTTTTTTTTTAGAAAGGACGTGACAGTTTAAAATTTGAATGGTTTTTGCAATGAGTTGTGTTTGCGTGAAATTAAATAATAAGCTTTATATATATATACACACACACATGGCTTTTGGGATGAATCTTATATTTTTGGAATTATCTAGTAAAATAATTAAATTATATAAAAAAATTGTGAAAGTGTATATAAAATTAAAAATTCTATCAAACATATCTATAGAAAAATAAAGATTTAATTTAAATAGTTAACTATTACAAAATTATGTAGTTTTAAAGGAAATTTTTTGTAATATTTTTTCATTTCAATCTAAATTGGTTTAAAAAATGTATAAACTTTTAATAGTAGTATGTATGGATAACAACAAAGACATGATATACATATATATACATGTGAATAATACTTTTTCATTTGATGGGTTGACAAAATTAGTAATTGAGAATGTAGGTTGCACACATCAAATTAAGGTGAAATGATTTTGGTCAGAACAAAATGTGATTTCAAAATAAGCATTAGATGTTTCATAATAAACCCAAGAATAATACAACTCCTTGGAAAAAAATAATAATAATACATCTCCGCCGTACCATATGATATCACAACAACAGATTCAGTGGGGTCGTCTCGTTCACGAGTATACGTGTCCAACAGCTAAGATGGTTGCTTATCTCACACCAAGCGCATTTTAGAAGACGTCCCTTAGAACTTGAGAATGACTGTGTTTCTACGCTTTAGGAGTTAGGACCCTCTTCTCTTGGCCTTGAGAATGACTCTGTTTCTACGTTCTAGGACCCTCTTCTCTTGGCTTCCTCTTTCATAAATAAATCCCCCTTGAGCCATCGTGTATTTCGCCGACTCCTCCCACTCTCTCTCTCTCTCTCTCTCTAAACTCTCGCTCTCTCTAGGAGTTAACACTTACACGGCAGTACAATGAGTGTTACGATCGAGTCGTTTACTCTCACAAACCCTAACCCTAGCTCCTCAGGCCTGTTTCTGAGGAGAGCTTCAGTGGCTTTATGTCACTCACCCACTTCTCTCCGATGGAAATCTCTACTTCGACCTGGCGGAGTCTCAGTTGTGGCTCGCACCGTTTCTCCGACGAGGATTGGCCTGGGTTTACTTCCTCTGCCTCCTCGAAACTTGACGAATCGGTCGGTTTTCTCATTTGCAGCTTCTCATGAAAAATCGGTAATCTCAGATTTAATGCTTATAATTGTTTATGCAATCTTTATTTGCCTTCCTTGTTTTGTTTTGTTTTGTTTGTTTATAATGTAGTAGATTATTGAAAATTTGAGCAATACAGTTCAGTGTGTACCAATGGTGTTTAATTAATTGACACTGTTGGTTCTTTGATTCACATGGGAATTGCTTAACTAGTTTCGGAGAATCTGAGCAATTGTTGGTGTAAAATTTCAGGTTTATTGAATAAGCATTCGCCCAAACAGATGATTCTTATCATTGATATGTTTTTTTTTTTCCGAATTTCTACTCGCCCGAATGATTAGAAAATATTAACTGGGTAGGGAAAGCTAAAATCGGATCCATTTTTGAATATGTCGGAGCTGCATTTTTTTATTTCTTCATGCTTTTCTCTAGGCATTTTGCAACATGAACGCATTGTAAGTTATTCCGCTCACTAAAATATTGTGGTGACTTCTAGCATAAAGAACAGATAATAGTGTAAATTAGAAATGTTTTTCCTTCCATCAGGAATATGTGTTTTAGCAGTGTTGGCAATTAGATTGTATATCGGAAGTGTTGATGGGTTGTGGTGGGGCTTTTAGGCCTTATATTTTACTGGAAAGGTTTCAGGGCCAGTCGATCAGTTTGAAGAGGCATTCTTTTGGGTTATCTTTTGTTTGATCTTTGGTTATATTGAATGACAGTCAATTGTTTCAACTTCTAGCAGTGGGCCATTAATTGGTCTCATGGGCCTAGATTTTTGTGCGCGCGGCAGCCATACCCGTGCGGTAGTCCTGGACGCATAGGCATCTACGCCAGGGCTAAGCCTTACACGTCCTGCCTTATCATAGATCCCATGATGATTGGTTTCGGCCTGCTTTGGCCTCTTTAGGAAAACAGCTCTAGTTCTCAACCAATTTGTGCAGGGATAGCCAACTCCCTTCATAGTCAAGTCCCTAACTAGTGACAAGCTACCCATGCTGCAGACTTGGGTCGTCTTGCCTAACCCTGAAGTGACACCCTCATATGCTCCTGCAAGCCCCTTCTCTATAACCACTCTTAGCCCTCTGAGTCCCCCCTGACAGCCAACATGCGTATAGACTGCGTTGTCATGACTGGTCGAAGCAAACCCGTCTATCAGTTGTGAAACTCAACGCTAATATGTTACTCTTCAATTTGACATTTCCTTTTGATAAATTCAAGAATTATTGCAATGCATCATCCTCCCTCAAACAATAGTTTCTCTTTGTTGCATAATCAAATGATGAACTGTGATATTCGTTCACGTTCTTGACTTAGCATCGCATCATAAATGTAATCAGGAGGCAACATTTCCACTTCGGTACAGAAACATGTTGGTTTTAACTTTTAGTTGGAGGAAGTTGATAGAAGGTGCTTGGTAGCTTCTTGTGTAGTGGTAACTAAACAAATGGTATTGATTTATCTTATTGTCTTCACACATTCACAGGTTCTCTCTCTCTCACACACACACATGCACACTCATAATACATCGTGGTTGTGGAATATTTACAATTTCCTTCTTATTTTGATTCTGCATATGGATATTATCCAACGCATTTTATATATTTGACACTTTTATTTTTTTTTCAGGATTCTTCAGAAATTGAAGTGGAGAAGGAGAAGAGTGATCTTAAAATGGGAGCTGAAGAATCAGAGGAAGCTTGGAAACAGACACTTGCTAGTTTCAAAGAGCAAGCATTAAAAATGCAGGGTGTGTCACAAGAGGCATATGAGTTGTACTCTAAGAAAGCAATAGTTATTTTAAAAGAAACATCAGAGCAGTTGAAAGTTCAAGCAGAAAAGGCAAGAGAAGACTTGAGTGTGATTGCGAAGGAAATCAGTGAAGAGAGTAAAGGATATCTCTCTATAGCAGCAGAGAAGTCCCCTGAACCAGTGAAGGATATTGTGGAAACATTTGCTTCCTCAACTGATGATCTGAATGAAATTTCTAAAGTGCGTGACTTTTACCTTGGGATACCATATGGTATGTATTAAATACAATGCATGGATATTTATAGTACAAATGGTCTAATCTTTCACTATTCTGTGATACCATCTCACTGGTCCTATACTTACCATGCTTAGTGCTAACTGCTATTCCTTATCTTGTATTTAGATTAAGTGAATTTTTTTGTCATTTTCTTGTTTATATTTTGCAGGTATCCTTCTCTCTTCTGGTGGCTTTCTTTCCTTCATGCTAACTGGAAGCATTTCTGCCATTAGGTTTGGTGTTATCCTTGGCGGCATTCTTTTGGCCTTAAGTATCTCAAGTTTGAGATCATGGAGAAGAGGAGAGTCATTCCCTCTAGCTTTGAAGGGGCAGGCAGGTTAGTTTCTAATGTAACCCATGGAGATTACATCTCATTGAACTCCATGAATGTGGTGGGTGCTGTCTGGCAAGTGTGATCATAATGCTTTTGTTCTTTCCTTTCTTTCTTCTTCCTCCTCTTTTTTTTACCCGTGCTCCAAGGGGGTGAGGGTATGGGAGGTCAATCATGGATAAACTTGTATAATGGAAGATTATAATCTCTCTGGTCTATTGGCAGCATAGTGATATGATTTGCATGCGTTTCAAGGCCTATGGTCTTGACTCCAGTTTTGTTCATTGATCAAATGATAGGTGGAGAACATGGAGTCGTTAAACACCTTTCATCAAGGATAAGAGAGGGCCCAAAGGGGCTCACAAGTGAAATGGATATAATGATAATATCTCTTACCCGAAATAATTTATGTTCAAAGTAAAATGATAATGGTGATATTAGCTAATGCTTAGTTGCAGTAGAGCTGCCTGTCTAACGGTACTTCCCAGGTTTCATCAGTACACTGGTAGCAAGTCCATTCCATGTCTATAATTGTTGTGAACATCTAAATGTTTGTTTAACAAAAGAAAGTTTCATTTATTCATGTATTTAGACAGTCCTTAGGTGTTCATTGAAAACTATTAAAATGTTTGGACTGACCATTGTGTTTTGATGCCTGAACTAGCAACTGTTGCTGGAAATTCAGCTTACATATTTCAAGTTATATATATATATATATATATATTAATTTTTAAAATTTTTGTATATGGTTATTTTACATTTTCAGTTGCAGTTATGATTATTTTATTGACTGGACTATTAATCCTGCAGCCATAACAAGTATATTATTCCTAAAGGACACACGCATGCTGTTTCAGGTAAGAGTTTCTGTATCAGGCTATCATTACCTCTACTGTTTCCAATTTCTTCTATAATATTTAAGTTAATGTACCTTTTGATCGTCTAGAATTCTCTGATATTTTCTTCTTTCCCCCTTCCCATCCTTTCCTCTTGCAGAAACCATCATTTGGCAGTTTTTTTACAGCCTTTGTAAGGTAACAAAAAAATCTTCCAGTTCCACTTTGTTATACTAGATTATTAATGTTGAGGCCCAAGAGAGATCCCACGTGCATTTACATGTATCATTTTGCACTCCTCATATTGTGAATCCTCTCGTAGTGTTTGATTAAGTAGCAGGGCCTCCTGCCAACATTTGATAATGTTATAATTTTTTTTCATTTTCATTTAGTTCCAGGAGGCAGGATTTGCAGTTGCTTTGTTAGACAAAAAAGGGGGCTACTTTTAACTAATATATAAGTTCTGCTCACAAAGATCTAAAGAATGAATGAGGGAAGAAAAAGGAAAGGGGTATTGTGGAATAACTTCTTGAAATTGTTTTAACATCTCAAAAAGGTTTGGTTTGCCATACCACAAATCTTTTAGAGCTTTTACAGCTACTGAAAAGAACTTCATGACTAATAATTATCCATAGATTTTTAGTTGAGGTATCTCTGTGGGTATTGTTGTGTGAAGTAATCTATTGATGCCATCAATTTTATCTTCTATATCATTAATGCTTGAATAAGTGGAAATGGCATGAGACCTATTTATGAACATATTTGATCAAATGTAGATGCTTCTTTGAGTTGTTTACTAAAGCATACTCTCTCTCTCTCTAGATGCTTAAGAGATGCTATACTATGTATAATCATACCTAGAGAAGTCAATTTGGAAGAGATTTTAACTTTTGATTTGATGCGTTTTTAGTCGAATTATTTATTAGTTCTATTTCTATTGGCCACATTGTTATTTAAAAGAACTAGTGTTTGGTTTGTCTGACAAATGCCTTGCCCTGCAGCTTCGTGATGGTGGCATTCTATCTTTATAGGCTCGCATTGAATGGTGAGCAGGGGAAGAGATCAACTGGGACACAAAATTAATGCTTTTCTGTCAAGGTTAGTCAGATTTAACATATTTACTTCACAAACCCATTCTATCTTAACGTGAAACCATGGGTTTATATCCCTATGAAGCAATCACAATACATCTCGTGCAAGAACAGGCATTCTAATGTCTTCTTTCACGTTCCAGGCAAAAGATTTGTCGGCCTACATAAGCTCTGGAAGATTTTCAAGGATGCACTGAGAAGCAAAAATTACTCTAGCCGAAGGGGGAGATTCCAGAATCTGGGCTTTCGCTTGTTAGTTCAGAGGGATATATGGTGATAGTGATGTGATAGAATAAGCTGGCATGCTCTCCTTCGGTGTGGGAGATTTTAGAATAGTAGTCTGTAATTTCATTTCCTTTTTCACTTCAACAGAATTATATGATCTCAATGTTGGATTTCCGATGTTTGACGAATATTAAAAGTTTGGCGATCGTTGAATTTGTTTCATATTTTTATGTTACCTGCGCAGACTATTGCAGAGCATTCAGCTAAGCATTGTTTCGGTTAAAAAATTGGAAGGCTCTCTCCCCCACCCAGGTGGAATCACAAAATGGTGTTTTTTTATTTTCAAAAAAATATGACTATCATTAATTTGTAATGGGAGACAATTTGTTTCAAAAATTGAAATTATTGGGATTTATACATGGGTGTCTTTTTGGTACAATTTTTTTTTGTACATTTTTTATGTAACGGGTTTTATGCACTTCACTTTTTTTTTTTTTATGTTGAAATTTTGACTTTAAGATGCTCGCTCATGCAATGTCTCTTTACACGAATTAAGAGAGGTCAATCGGTCAGAGTAGTATTTTTGTGCATGAGCACAAAGAAGCCACTTCTCAAATTAGTGTAATCGAGTCTTTGGTGTACCGCTACACAGGGTTACGCGTGTAGACTTCTGTGATGACTCTAGGTAGATACACTAGCTATGTGAGTAAAATATATATATACAAAGAATTGGTTCCTATTCAATAGAGAATTACTCCTGTGCGATCTAAGTCCGACAGAGAAAGAGTACCCACCTAAGAAGCACTGATTCGGTGACACGGTAAATTTTTTTTCCTTCAATAGATAATTAGTTCTGTGCCATCTAAGTCAAAGAGAGAAAGAGTACCGACCTAAGAAGCACCGATACGGTGACGGAACAAATTTTTTTAAAAAATACGGTCACAGCAGAAATATGACTATAAAATAGTATATTAATATATATTTAACAAGTTAATCAATATCCACAATACCATAAATCTAACAATAAAAAAGAATAAATTACACACATCAATTTATTATCAAGTAATTGATGTATTTTCAAAAAGGGTGTTTATTATATTCAAACCCATTACTAGAATCTTGTACACTACTCATTTTTCTAATAACAAACGAATAAATTTAAATACAAAATACCAAATAAACTAACATGGTTTTATGTTAAATAAAGTTTTATTGGCTTTTTTTATTTTTTTTTCTAAATTTATTATTTAGGAATTTTATATAACTATTTTTTATTTTAAAATTTTTTTATTTTATAAAATACTATATTTATAGAGAAAATGGTATAATAATCATATTAAATGGTATATATGTCATTATAGTTATTTCAAGAGGTCAAGATGTCAACATTTAAAAGATGAGAGGCTGAAATGTTCAAAAAAATAGTTCAAATGGGCCTTTTTGTAACTTTGGAAAAGTTCAGAGGTTTTTTTGTACTTTTAAAAATTACAAAATGTACTCCGCCGTGTCCTCCACTTCTTGTATTCGTGTTCTTGCCGTGTCTTCCGTGTGTCATAAAAATAAAAAATTCAAGACACTTCTAAAGAGTGTCCGACACCGTCACAACACCCTTATACGAAGTGTTTGTATTTTTTCTAAGTGACCGCTCAAAAAAAAAAAAAAATTTAAAATTGGTCTTAAAACCCTTGTACACTTACTTACCAAGGTGTCGAGAAGAAATTGGATACCATGACTGACATAAGGATCAATTTGCTAGAAAACTGTTTGCCGTTCGTGATGACCGGTTACTTTACAGAATTCTAAAATAATAAGTATTTTAATTAAATAAAATAAAACTAAAAAGTGTATATGATTTGTTTACAAGTACACATACATACACATCTTTAATATTTTTAAACTATCAACATTTATCAAATAAAGGAAACAAAAATATCAATATGAAGCCAATGACAAATAGTTATTTTTTTTAATATTGTAAATTCATTCTTAATTCTGTATTTTTATTTAAAATTAGGTACACTGAGAAATTGGGAAAAGATTGTGATTTAGCCGTGAAATAGTACTTGGTTCACTTGATTCCAATTTTATTTTTTTATTTAGAATTAGGTTCATTGTTTATAATTCAAGGAATTTTAATCATTGAATGAGAATCTTTATGAGTTCAAGGATTCGCAAATTGAATTCGCGAATTGGGAAAGCGCCAATTCTCGGACGGTGCGGACAAGTAACCTGGGCCCAATAGTAAGACAAGAAAAACGTACACAAGTAACACGACAAACAATGAGATGAACTCCATTATATTATATATATATATATAGCCAATAAATGAAAATAAAACGAAGCTACTGAAATCACACGTATGAGAGAGAGAGAGAGAGAGAGAGAGTCCCGCCTATGAAATAAACTGTAAGAAATGCCAATGCAAATAAATGCCTTGACTGGCATCAGCTAGGAAACATTATTCTCTCAACAAATAAATGCAGTTGGCAGTTCATATATTTTTGGAAAGATTTATTTCCAAGCTCTATTTCACAGTACATCACCCCAATTTCAATTTCAGGCACTTCCATGAGGAACATGATTGGGGATCTCTCCTTCATTATCCAACGGCATGTATTGCGCCATGATAGCCCGAATTTCTGAATCCATGTATCTCTGCAAAAATTTGAGTTCACAGTAACATATTAGAACTGCTATACCATTCCAGACGCAAACAAAACACTGTTGCATGAACTTGGACCACAATCGGAAGATTTCTCTAAGTAACCAAATATTTTTTCGACGACTTTTACTCGCTGTTTGTGAGGCAAAAGGATTAACTTCAAACATCCATTAACATTAAGTTCGTTTAATAACATAAAGGATCTAACTTTTTCTTTTTAAGATTCTTTGTTCAATCTCCGTGGCTCCATTTGAAAAGAGTGGTGGAAAATCAAAATTAATAAGAAATGGAAGGAGGAAAAAGATTTTCATAGAGTCAATACTACCATCTGTGTGTGTGTGTGTGTGTGTATATATATATATGGATGGTTGAGCACGAAGGAAAGGGAGGGGAAAGGAAATATTTTACTAATAACCCAACACTCATGACATGTTAATACAAGTGTATCATTTTAATTGAGAAAAATATGGAAATATGAATGTTCTTTTCTTCATCGTTTCAGTTCACTTTTGGCAGAAAGTAGTGGTCAGAGGGATTCCCCTCCCATTTCCTTAACCTTTCCTTCCTACAAAATGATGAAACCCTCCCGAACACCTCCCTTTTCTTCCCACTTCCCTTCCTCCAATCTTCTATTGTACGGAGTAATTTGTAAATAAGGGAGCCTTATCGATCTCTCTCTCCCCCCTCGCTTGTCAATCAAATTCAAAACCTTCATAGTCTATCAATTAATGAGTTCATTCAAGATAACCAGAGGATCTCCCTAATGCTTTCTCTGTATTCTCAGCCCCCTTCCACTGCCATCATCATGCTGTTTATAAGTCCCTCAAGTACCAAGTTCATTGGGACAATTAGCGGATTTCTGCCATTCTATTATTATTATTATTTGTATTTTTTAGTCTCTCATCCCTGTTTCACTCGTGGCCCCAAATCACTTCCCTTCTATTCTGCTTGAACTTGTTGGATTAAAATAGTATCAAAAACAGATCAAATTTGACGTAGCACGCATTAGTAGATCGACATCCATTTAAAAGTCTGCTTTGGAAGAAACATTGAAAGCGTAAAATACAGCAAAGAAATAAAGACATACCCGGATTCTGTACTTGTACAGTGCATATCCCCCAACTCCAGCAGCAGCCAAACCAAGAATAATAACCGAAACAAAGCTCCAGCTGACATCTGTATTAACATGTTTACCTGCACCCTCCCAATAGAGAAACTTAGCCGCATAAACCAAATATAGATAGAAAAAGCAATAAGAAGATATGGAACTGCAGCTACTAAATATGGAGGAGCTCTGGAGTCCTAATACCCAAAAAAATCACATATTACACTGTCTCATGGCAGTAAGCCCTTCTTGAATGCAAATAAAATTGGCAGTTAGCAAATGAGGAAAATCCCTAGGGTTGTAAGTTGTGTTTCTTTGTGATGGATTAAGCAGATTTTTCATTTCTAACCAAAGTCCTTGCACTAAACAAGGAGAGAAATGCTAATACTCACTTATACACGTATCATGTTCTTGCATGTACAATTGATTGCCACTGCAGCTGCAATCGTAACTGCCCCAAGTGTTCTTGCATTTGCACTCCGGGCATTGGCAGGCTAATTTATCTTTGCATTCATCAATATCTGGAGCATAGTGAAGAAGAAAAAAGGGGGTGAAATGTTCAGTGAATCAGCAGCCATTAGCAGAACAGATTTATGGTTAAAATCTACGAGGAGGCTAAACAGTTCTAAAGAGTCCAACTAATCACTGGATTATTAGTTTCACTGATGGGTCAGAGGCCCATCAACCTACATATATGTATAGCCATGTATGTAGAAAGGAGAAAACAAGAGAAGCACAAATACTTAAACAAGAGAAACTTCTGAAGATCCATAAAACCACTAGATCAAGAAAAACTTCTGAACATTCTTAAAAACCCGAGATCTGAATACACAGGTACACTACTAACAAATAGCTCAACAATCTTGTAATATTAAAAAGTGCAAAAAACAAATTGAAAAGGGGAGGGCGGCAGTTTGAAGAGCATTTAATTAAGATAGCAATCTTAAAAATAATGGGCACAGGAAACACTAAAATAATGATTATGTTTCAACAAGCTCAACAATCTTGTAAAAACCTTGATATTCATGACATTAATTGGAAAACCAGGCCAGCAAATGAAGTACCTTCACAACTATTGACTCCATCACCCTTGAATCCTGGTGGACATTTGCAACCTTTTGAATGGTCATCCTGAAAAGTACAATAACCTCTTATAGTTACTATTTTTTGATGAATGGACACTTAAAACAGGAAACAAGAAAATGTCACGATATGAATCAATATACATATAAAAAAATAAAATACAGGGGGAAGGGAGTTAAAACCACTTACAATACAAGCAGAATATGTCCTGCCATCCTGAGCCTTCCTCCAGCAGCCCCCATTATTTATTTCACACCGTAGAGCTCCTGAGGCTGATAAACCAAAATATATACATGAAAATATTGTATTAAAAAAAACTTCACATACACGTGATGCAGAAGTCTTATGATCTAGATGTCTTCTAGCCAGTTCAAAGCATAAGACAGTCCCTTGATATGAACTGACATCTTGCTTCTCAAATCAACAGCAATTTCTGTCAAACAGACCTTTTAAAATACACCAGACATTGGTGCCAAGCATAACATGATTGTTAACTACCATCTACTCCAAAAGCTTAAGCTATTAGAGAGGGTGTAACTTAAATATATAAATCCTTCAACACGCCTCCTCACGTGGCCTTCTTTTGGTCCAACACGTGTTCTCAATTTTAATTATCAGGGTGGGTGACGCTGAGATTTGAACTCAAGACCTTTGGCTCCGATACCATGTTGACAACATCTACTCCAAAGCTTAAGCTATTAGAGAGGGTGTAACTTAAATATATAAATCCTTCAACAATGATCATAGATTAGTACCTCCCAAGAGTCCAAAAAAGGAAGAAAACTCCTCATTATATGATTTATTAGGACATTTAACGCATCAACTTAGTATAAGAAGAGAAACTAAACATTTAAAATTTCAGCCATTCCCTTGTATCTTATTATTTGGATATTTCATGCCTAAAGAAACACCTGACCCGCATGGCCGCAATTATTCCATAGATGCTTTATCTTGACACTGACTGCAATTAGAGAATAGAAGATAAACAGGGAGAAAACTTTGAAGTCCATTCACTTTCTGTTCTCAACCAAGCAAAGCAAGATAATAAGTTTCTCTTTCTTTCTTTATTCCTTCTTTAATTTTCCCCTCTTCTCTCTTTTCTTTTCTCCCGCAAAATAAGAGGACAAAATTTGAAGGGATTTAGTATTCGCACTCCATACCCTTGCACTACAGTTGATTATTTTTAACAAAAGAAACAACTCAATTACCCCCACAAAAGTGGAGTGTAAGAGAACTTTTTGGGATAATTATGGTGTGTGATAGTGCTTTTGAAGGGTAATTATGTGATTCCCCTTTTTTAGAAAAGCAAATGGAGTGCAAGAGTTTAAAAGTGAAGAACCAATACTATTACTCAGTTTTATAAATAATTCAACTTTCCCTTTGGCTTTTCCCTCCCTTTTTTTTCTCTCTTCTTTCATCTCTCTTCACTTCCGCTTCTCAGCCAAAAAAATGAACCAACTATTATCTCTTGCATTCTCTTCCCTTTTTTGTTTTCCCTTCTCTTCCCTTTTCCCATTCCAGACACAGCGTAAAGCATAACTTTAAGTTGAGATTTAACTCATAGAAGTCGATACAAACTAGAGTTTATGGTTACACAGTACAATATCATAATAAAAAAGATGTATTATTTACAACAACACCATTTAACACAGCCAATTTAAGGTTTTTAGGTACCATGTTGAAACTACAGGTATTCTGCTAGACATTAAACTGCAAAAACTCTTTTTTAGTGTGAAATAATTTGAGAAGGCACAGCAACAACAAAAAAGTCATTTCAATGGATTACATGTCAGATATGAACACATGAAATTATTGAAGGCAGCTAACAGCTATGCTTCAAGCATCGATACATAAAAGCATTTTTCATTGGACAAGGAAGTATGTGTCAATAGAGGGATAACAAAGTATATGGAGTGTACATTTAATAAGGACTTGATTCTTGATAATATGATTATAACAATTAAAATCAAAAGATTGCTCAAAATAACCACTTTCGCTACTTAGGGTCAATAATACAAAAGAATGGAGAGATAGATAGTGATATAACTAGTAGAATTGGATCCTGATGGACAAAATGGAGACAAACTAGTGGCATCTTATGTGATAAAAGGATAACACATAGGTTAAAAAGAAAATTTTATAGCACTGTTATTAGACCAACTATGCTACATGGAGCGGAGTGTTGGACTTTAAAAAAGAAAAAAGAACAACACATTCATGTGGAAGAAATGAAAATGCTAAGATGGATGGTTGGAGTGACTAGAAGAGATAGGGTCACTATTGAAAGTATAAGAGAAAAATTAGGAGTGACACCTATAAACGAGAAAATAAAAGAGAGTAGACTTAGATGGTTTAGGCACATACAACAGAGACCTATAGATGTGCTGGTAAGAAGAGGAAATTTAGTTCCTATAGAAGGCAAGAGGCGAAGAGGGTGACCTAAAATAACGTGGGATGAAGTTATTAGAAACAAATTTAAAAAGTTAAACATATTAGGTGATTTGGCGATAAATAGAAAGGAATGGAGAAAGATAATTTATGTGGCCGAACCCTTTCTTATGGAAAAAAGGCAAGGATGATGAGGATGAGTGGGTGGGATAACACTTCCAGAACAGTTCCAGAGTCCTGAACCTACTTTAACAGCAAAGTGTGAATGAAAAATGTACAAAATAGGGCCACAACTAAAAACCAAATAATTTTACTGATAAAAAAATTAATATAGGTATCATGAGTATTATATTAAAACTTAAACTTTTGATACAAACAAATATTTACCTTCACAATGAGTATAACCATCACCAAAAAACTTTACGCCCTGCACAATAGGGCATTCACACACTCTTCCCCGAAAAGTATCCTGCAGCAACATTATGTATATTAGACAATTGGGAAAAAATACAGTATCAAATTGAACCAAGAAGACTACTAAAAGAATTGAACATTAAAATGGTTGCGTACCCTGCATGCAGTAATGTTAGCAACCTTGTCCTGCCAGCATCCACCGTTGTTTTCCAAACACTCATTTGTTTCTATCCCTGCAAAGAAAAAACATGAAAAGAAAAAAAAAATGATACCAGCCATATAGAAATTTGTACAGATTACATACATGCACTTAATCTACAAAGAAAGAAAAGCAATGCTATAAAATATGGCCTGATAATCTAGAATGAACAAAAACCAGTACTATATTACACTGCCTGCAATCTCAGCTAACATGAAATTTCAAAATGTCAATTTGGAGTTTAGATGGTCTAAAATTTGGTCAATAAATGCAGATTAGAGTGCCGACAAAAGTAAACAAGTTCTTTCATCCTGAGATTTAGATTTTTTTTCTCCGAAGTCAGCAAAAATCCCCTTCCCAGGTTTCATCCATATTCATGGAGAATATATTTAACACTCTTATGTGCATGACACATGCTGCAACAATACAATTACAAGAATCCTTGCAAAACTTATAGTGTTTGAAATAGCACTAACTTCCACTATCTTCTTAAAATAATGGAAATAATAGTTGATGAAGCCAAAAGGAAAAAAGAGAAGGCCTCAGCTCCTCAAATAATTTTATAGTTAGATGGTTGCATCAACAGTTTTAGATGAGATGTGATAAAGTTTGCATGAGAAAGGAAAAAAACGACACGACTCAAATAGGAAATCTGCTAATGCAAGCAAAAAGAATAGATAACAGGTATTTAAGGAAATCTGCAAACATAGATCAGAAACCAAGCAAGGAGATTGTAACAATTATTTAATTAATGAGGTTTCAATTGAATTTCAAATAATAAAATCCATGGTGGAGTTACTTCCATAATATCACCAAAAGAGTGACTCATCATAAATTCATAATTCACCCATTCATTGTATTGTGAAATGAGAACAGGACCCCTTTAGTGGGAGACAGGTTGGTGAATGGCAGCAATTTAAGGAGAAAAAAAATTAAACGATAGTGAACTTAGTATCTAAAGACAAAGTTTAGAAGTGACGACCTTCGTTTAAACAAATGGCAGGCTCAGTGGTTTCTTGGAATCCTGAACAGATGGCTTTCAGAATTGCCCCCTTGTCCAGTTTACCTGAAATAACCCAGAAATACAGATCCAGATGCAAATTCATAAAAAAGCAGAGATACTGAAGATCCTAAAATGCAGTTTCTTTAAACCTCTATACTGTCTGTTGTTTATAACAAGAGTTGGCAATATAGTCACATCTCCACGGGTGCCTTTGCCAATCTGAAATCAGAATTGCATGAAAACACAAGATAGCTATCAAAACAATGCACATGAAGAATTGCTGAGAAGACGAGGCTACAAGAATAATAGTAGGATTCAGCCTCTCAGAAGTCATACCTGTGCTTCTTGTTCAGCCTTCAGAACTGGGTTGTCTACATCTGCATCAGTATCCCCTATGCATTCGTCTATCTGCTTGAGATCAATCCCTTTAAAATTTCCCAGAAGAAACCAGGACAAAAATTAGTCATAATACCTGAGATCATCTGCTCATACCCCAATAAATCCAAACAGAAAACTCAATAGCAACAGGGAAATTGTTTTCTAATAGTTCCCATTTAAAATATCAGCCAATTCAAATGAAATCTGAAGGCCCTTGATTCAGAATCCATATATTTACAGAACTTCTGATTCACAGAGTATAAAAACAACGGTTAAGTGAACTATACACAGCTCCCAACATGTCGACCCGTATATAGTGACTAATGCACAAAGAACATGTTGAGTGAAGATCACCTTTAATGAAAAAAATGTTACTAGTATGAAATCAACAAATCAGCCAAGATTATCAAAAAAGTTGGCAGCTATAATAGAAAACAAATAGGAGATGTTGGTAAGTAATTCACTCTTCTCTTTTTCTATTTTTGATTCTTTTCTTTGGTTGGTCTATTTTCTTCTTTTTCTTACTTATGTTTTTCCCATGGAACAGTGTTGGGGATTATGTAATAAACAATAGGGTAAAGTGCAAAAAACATCCTCACTATATATCAAATATGCAAAAAAAACCCTGCAGTGCAAAAAACTCTCGCTGTTTACCAAATGTGCAAATAAGGACATTTTGTCAATTTAACAACTAAAACGTCTAAAACACCCTTACACTCTAGTGCCATGTTTGGATGTCCAAAAAGGGCTCATTCAAATATTAATTTCTTATTTATTTAAAAATGTGTGAATACTCCCTTATTCACTCGTTGAGCCGATCTGAAATAATTAAAATATATTTTTAGTTAATATACAAATAAAAAAAATAGAAACTATTGCATCCAAACATGGCACAAGGGTTTTAAAGGCTTTGAGGGGTATTTTGGTCATTTTAAAAGAAAATTTGGACAGAGGGGGGTGTTTGCATAGATTGAAAAAATCCAGGGGGGTTATATGCACATAATAAACTGCAGGGAGGTTTTCTACACATTTTGTATATAGCGGGAGTGTTTTTTGCACTTTACCCTAAACAATAACTAAAATTGGAATTGGGGATTCTATAAGAAACAATAACTAAAATTGATGTCAGATGACAGAAGAATGGCACTGTTGCAAATACTTGTGGATGCATTGATCATGCAAGCAATTGCAAGAAAACACACAGACTAGATCGTTGAAAGGTGCCTTATGGTGGAGAATATGACATTCAAACTTATATGCAAATGTATTTCATATTTATGTATGTAAATGTATATTACATGCTGTGAAAAATAGAGATTTACTAGGTTAAATGGACATATAATTAAAGATCCGGGAATTTATTAGTAATAATGTGTTCAAATTTGACAAAAATGCCATAAGAAATGATTAAGAATAATGTTAGTTCAAGACACGTCTTTAAGCCGCATCAACTACTCAGAAACATGCAGTCTCTCCTAAATTACTCAAGACTAATCAAGAATTTACAATTTGGTAGTCAGGTCAATGACTAGAATCTTCCAGAATCAGCAATGATTGCAAAATATTAAGTAATATTAATTCTGTACAATCAGCGCATTTATAAATGACAAACTGATACAGTAAGACAATTTGAATGGAAAACCTACCAAGTGATTGGATAACTTGATCAGCACACTCTTTTTTATACTTTTTCTCTTTCATTGGGCAACGGATTGCGAAGTCAGTCACATAGTCCCACCAAAGCCACGGTTTTCTGTTTTCATTGGCTACTTTAAAAACACAAGCTTGGCGTAAATTTTGAACAACAACATCCTTCCCATCATACCCTCTGCTGAAGTCCTGCTCAGGATCCGGAGCACAGTACCTCCCATGATTGATGCACTGAGATTTGCATTGCTTGCTCAATATAAAAGCCTCTGGGCAGTACCAAGTTATATAGTGAGGCGTAAACTGAGTATATCCTTTCCGCTCAAGTATCTGAGCTGCTCCCTTAAAGTTCTTGACAAACTCAATCTGACTCTCACATTTAGGTCCACACTCATCATTGCTATTTGTCCAGAATTCATATTCAACCCGCTCATCAGGATGTGGAAGAGACTCTGTCCAATCAAGATTTATGTTAACCATCTCAGCATTAGATAGAGCTTTCTTTATTTTATCCCCAAAAGCTTTGCTAATAAGTGCCGAGGGAATAGATATGTTCTGCAGATAATCAGCTCGTGCATCCTCTTCTTCTGGGGTATCCATAGTGATCAATGGTTCATCTCTATCATCCGCAACAAGAATAGCTGCTGCTCCAGCATTCTGTGCATTCCATGCCTTCAAGGTAAAGTAACAATCTGGCAGAAAAGCAAGCTTAAAAATAAGAAGGTATCTTGGAGAAGATCATAGAAATGCATATGCACACCAAGAACACTGTTCCATGCAAGTTTTAGTTCACTATCCTCGCACTTGGCCAAGTCACTATATATATAGGGAGACTCTTGTGTCAGATGAAATCAAATTTAAGAGCCAATAATTGCATTAGCTTCTCTTTCATAAAACACACACACACGGAAGAAGAAAAATTCAAATGTAACCAATTTTAGCTAAGTTCATCATCATCATCCTTCCCTATGTTCCACAGGATTGGTGTCCCAACTTAAAACAAAATGATATAAACTGAAGGGTATAAAGGCATTAAGGTAGAGGAGAGCAAGGGCCTTCTAACTTGCACAATATTTCTATATGATTTCACCAACATTTCTGATGCAGCTAAAAGTCCAATGCAACCTTCTAAGAAGCACATTAACTCCCATGAACTGATTACACTCTTAAGAATTAAGAACTAGAAGTCAAATTTTTAAAAAATATACTAACTAGGGCTTAGCTATGACTTACCAATTAAACATTAAACAAACTTCAGGGTTATTATTTTTAGGAATTTGAGTATCGATGCCAATGAAATTATGGAAACATAAAGTTTGGTATATGATACATAATAAAGTATAAACCACATATAGCAGTATTCTACAACCAAATCATATAGAATTAGCTACTTTTCATCATTTACCAAACATGAAATCACATAATCAATAGTATAAACTAAAACCAAAATCAAAATTCACACAGCCAAGTGCTTAGCCCAGGTGGTATCTCCTCCTCCTTACAAATAAATGGGTGTGTGCGCGTTTGATTTATTTACCAAAATATAAAGAAAAAAAAATTAAAATTCATAGAAAGACACTACCATTTTTAGTGGTACTAAAAGCAAAGAAGTGATAAAAATATAAATCGAAGACATGAAATTCATATATATATATAATTTTTTTTTACCTCCTCGATCGGCAAGAAGAAAGACGGGTAGACCTCCAGGCTTGGATTTGAAGGAGATTTCGACATCCCCGAAGCTCTTGCATGCCTTTTGATTGGCTTTTGGGTAAACCACTGTACCAACCAAAGTTCCTCCGTATTGAGGAACTCCAAAATTCCCAATTGCACATTCATAAACATCTTTCAACGAGTCAGGTGAAGTAACCTTCAAGCTGTTCTTCTCCACCACAAATCTACCCACACACGACCCGTATAAAAGAAACCAAACACACACCAAAGTTCCAAGCTTGGTACTCATCATCTTTTTTCTCTCACTTTCCTTCAGTCAACCGATTGAAAGAAATTGACCCGGGTCAAAAATCAAATTCAACGTCTTTTTTCTTGGGAAACCTTAACCCAGTACTTCTAAACTCAGATGATCATATATATATATGATTAGAAATATATAAAGATCAAAATTTTGCTCCGTGTATTTTCTGGGTTTTCAGCTGAACTTGAACAGGGGTTAAAAGGAAAGAGTTTTGGGTGTTTGGAAAGAAAGAATCTACCAGGAAAATAAGCAGGGTTGAAGAATTGCAAAAGACAATAGACGCGTTAATTACTAAGTAAAGACTTTCAATTGATTTCGGTCTTCTTGGATAGTTAGTAATGTGGAAAGTAGGAAGCAATTAGGAAGTACTAATAGGAGATCTCTAAACCGCCATCGACAAAGGCGGAAAAAGGAAATGTGATTATTTGCTTTGTTAATGAAGTGCGAAAATCAACGGCTCGGATTATGTCTGATGAAGTGAGGCTCACTTAATTGCATGGATACAATTACAGTGTAGCAATCATGGCGTTAATAACGGAGATTGAAGGATGGGTCCCACTGAGTTTATATAGAAATGCTAGCAGTTTGCATGCTTGCCACGTGTCCTATTGATTATTTAGCAGACATCAATACCGTGGAGTTGAAGTAGCTTAACACGTAGATGCATCAACTGAAGATGATATGGTAACTTTATTTATTTATTTTTTTTTACCAAAGCAACTGAATTTTTTTTATTGATAATTAAGACTTGAGAGAGAAAAAATTAGAGTTTAGAGACGTAAAATCAAAAGTAAAAAAATGCTATTATTAAAGAGCAATACTACACGTCATGAAAATATTTTATGAATTTTTATCTTGAATGATGTGGCAATTAAATGGTGAGCTAGTATTGGTAGGATTCCTCTCATACACAAAATTTTAATGGTATTATCACCTGTCACATCATTTATGATGGCAATTCATGATAAAATTTCATGACATTTAGCATTTTTTATTATTAAATCTGGTCCAGGGCAGACTATGTTGAGATTAAGCCGTGACCCCTTTCACGAAATTTCTGAAAATCCTA
This sequence comes from Cornus controversa, assembly GCA_026545225.1. Classification (NCBI taxonomy): domain Eukaryota; kingdom Viridiplantae; phylum Streptophyta; class Magnoliopsida; order Cornales; family Cornaceae; genus Cornus; species Cornus controversa. The sequence continues at coordinate 57,351,435 of CM048852.1, forward strand.
TTTAATAATAATTTAAAATAGTCAACATTAAAATCACTAAAAAATATTAGCCCTTTTAAAATTTGAAATTTTCTATATCAGAAGTCATTTAAAAACATTATTAAGATTAAAAATGTGAATCCCCAAAGCTCATATAAATAGTCTCAATTTAATACTTATTGAAACGCACTTTTTTTCTTGCGCTTCTTAATATTTAACTTTTTTTTTCTATATATATATATATATATATATATTCTAATCTCATGAAAGATTAGTTTGAACAATTCTTTTGTAGTGACTAGTGATCAATTAATATGCGCAGCTATAATTTGTTAAATGGAATATTGTAAGATGTGACTCTCATAATTCAACAATTATAAAGTTATGACATCAAGGAAAAATGCCTCTTACTCAGATCAAACTTATGACAATTAACTAGCGAGGTAAAGGAATTAGTACTGTGTTTACATTACAGTGTCGGCAATTGGCATTAAAAAAGTTCATTAAACATGAAGCACGTGGACCTTGTCACCATCAAATCATGCTTGAAATGCCACGTGGAGCTAATTAATAGAAGCATTATGCATCTGATGACTAATCAATAAAAAGAAAATCTATATTACATTACCCTTTTTCTTTTTTTTTTTTTTTAAAGAAAAAGAAGGTATCATGCTATGATTTTTCATTTTTTTTTAATTCCTTCCAAACCAAAATCTTAGATCACAATAATTTTCAACGCTTCAAGCATAAAACCAAAAGCAGGTTTTGAATCCAAGCCTCTTCCTTAGAGACGTTGTCTGCTCCAAATCAATGCATTAGAGGACGGCAAGCAAGAATGATGCATCTCCATAATCTTCTGAACAAGGTTGCATTAAATTAGTCCATAAGGCTTTGTTTGGACAAACAGAAGATAAAAGAAAAGAAAGAATACCATTAGTTATGAGAGAAAAAAAAAAAATAACATGTATTAATGTTTGGATAAATTATAAAGGAAAAAAAAAAATGATAGTATTCTTGTTTGAAAAAGGCAAATGAGGTAAAAGGAAAAAAAACTATTTTAATCAATTTAGACTCATACCTTTTTATGTTTATATTACAAGATAGACTTAAATATTTTTAAAACTTTGTTATTTAAAATGTTAGGGTTATTTTTGGTATTGCGAAAGATTCACTTATTTTTATAAATCACTTCAAATCTTTTTACTTTTGGGAGGATGACATATGAGAGATTTGGAAGGATAAACTATCCCACCAAATCACTCCTTATTCTTTGTTTTCTCTTACCAATAACAATTCAAATACAAAAAAATAATATCATTTTCTTTCTTTTCTTTTCAATTCCGAACCTGAGTGATAAACAAAGCAACAATTAACAAAAGCCCTTGTAACAATAAATTCATAAATGGTTATGCGCTTTAATCATTAGTGGGCATGAGGCATGCTTTGTTATTATTAATGAATTCAATAATGGGCTTAGAAACAATAACTAGCCTTTAACAATACGGTGTGGGATGGGTATTGGTCTCGTGGGTTATTATTCACGAGACTAATGGGCTAATCTTGACATTGCTTGGGCCCGATTAGCTATTAAACGATATTTAAAAAGAGCTCAAATTTCACTCATTTGCTTATTAATGAAGCCAGGGGAAAAGGGCAGGCCTTATAGACCATTAAGGCCCTTGCCTAACGCCCTATGTAGAAAGCAATGGCCCATTTGAAAAATAACTTATAATGTACTCTAATAACTTTTTTTTTTTTTTCTTCCAAAAAAATAATGTACTTTATATTTTTTTTACCATATAATGTACTTTACATTTTTTTTTTATCTACATGAAAAAGGTCAATTGTTAATTTTCAAAATTCAAAGATGCGAATAACTCAATTGTAGGAGTGACCATGGATTATATTAGATTAGACATTAATCCTAATTCAATCTGTGATCTACGAATTAATGATTTTTTAATTCGATCCAAGGGAATGTTTAATTCGATCCAATCTGATCCGTAAAATGTTGAATTGGATTCAATCAGATTAATGGATTAGACAAAAATCAATTAATTCGTTGTTTTTTGTGACATTTCTTTATTGAACTACTAACACTTCAATTCTACTCCTATACATGTCACTTCTTTAGTTGGTAAAGTCTATAAGAAAGGATTTACGACTTTTTTTTTTTTTTTTTTTGGTAGTTAAGGATTTAGGATTTCACAGTGCATTTAAGCACACAATACAAAGACATTTGATATTGCAAGTTTTACACCAGTGGCTCATTATAGGCAGATCAAGTAAATAGCTTTTAAGGTATAGTTTGATAGCAAAATTAAATCAAGTTCCACCTTTCACTACAACAAGCCGTGTTAAATTATATTAGAGTTTAAACCTACATCTTACACATGAAATTTCAATTGAGAGTACACCTAGTGATGAGTATATATAATATAAATCTAGACAAATTAATGTACAAAACATAAATTATATATAATATAAGTTCAAATCAACACATGCGATACATATAGTATTATAAATATGGTATATGTTAAACGCATTGTCACAGATTGGATTCACGGATCGAATCAAATTTTTAAGACTCTAATATGATTCATGAACAAATAATTTTATAAATTCAACACCAATTTGTTGAACTAAAAAATCGATCTGATCTACATAAATTGTGCCGATTTTCAAATTAACCCTGCTCAAAACATAACATGCGGGGCTTTTAAATTTAAAAAGATATATATACATTCAGAGAGTGAAATTACTATTTATCACACGCGTCCAAATTGACATTGGATATTGTCATATTGGTTTCGGAATTATTATAAAAACACTATGATGACTTTGCTTTTTTATATAATATATCTTTTATCTAGTGTTTAATAATAAAAGAGTAGAGGATAGTAGGAATGTAGAATGACTTTACCTCTAATAATAACATAGTTTTTTTTTAAAAATTATAGCCCTTTTATCTATCTTCAAAGTAGTTTTAAAATATGGGTACAAACATGCAGTCTGAGGGTGAGGGTGAGGGTGAGATCTGGAACTTTCAGCCCCAATCTCCAAGTTCTGTTCTAAATTTCATCCCCAAACTCGCAAAAATCAACAATACACAACCACTCATTAGTCGTAATCTGCAATTCACCCGGATCGAGTTCCAGGTGGCGGACACGGGTCAAGTCAAACCGTTAAATCAGCTCCATTTATACAATCCACGTCTCACCCACTCCTAGCCCATAAGGCCCAACGATTAGTCCTAGGTCTCCAGTCTCTTGCACCATCTCCGCCGTTGGTTGTAAAGGGCCGTTTCTGGTCCTACCGCTCGATCCCCACAATCGGAGACAAAATCGAAGCTCCCGGAGAGAGAGAGAGTATCATCTCGAAATCTGCTACGAATTGCTGAGGTATATTCATCAATTCATTCATTTTTTGGTAGATATCTACAAAAATCTCCCTCAGATCTGTTCATTTTTGTTTCTTTTAGTTTTTCTCTCCGATTTCATGCTGCTTAGGGTTTCGATTTCGCTCTCTACACACGCACATACACAGATATACATATATGTGATTTGATATTTTGTTTCTGTGGTATATGGATCGGGAAATAGATGGAGAAAGAGTTGGTGGAGCTGTTTGAGGCTGCGAAAAAAGCCGCCGACGGTGCAGCGGTCGACGGAGCTCCGAAAAGTGGGCCCAAAGTGGATCGCTGTGTTGACGCACTGCAGCAGCTGAAGAGTTTTCCTGTGACCTATGATGTTCTTGTCTCGACGCAGGTATGGGTTTCAAATTCATTGCTTATTCAATCAAATTTCTCTCTTTTTTTGGTCCCGACAAAGTATCTGATACTGTAAGAGACTATCTGTTATCGCGAATTAAGATTCGAATGAAAAATTATGGTCTTTGTTAGAAATTACTGACCAGGATATGTTTCTTATTTATTTTTTCCCCCTTTTCTTTCCGCTTGAACTATTACTGTAATTGCTATATTTGTTTCTACATGTGATAGTAGAAAAACCAATTTCTGATTGAAGCAAAGAATATATACCTTCCTTTGCATTTTGCTGTAGATGTGTATTTGGTCTTAAATAGAGATATACAAAAGATATTCGGGGAATTTATGTTGAGTGCTACTGTTATTGTGTTAGCCATTGTAAAGTAATGTTTGAAAGTGAGTCAGGTGACAGATAATCTACTTCTGGTATTTCTTATTGTCCTGTTTTAGGATATTGTAACATCCCTATAATTCAAGGAAAGTATATACTCTATTGCCCAATGTTTTAGGTAATGGTAGTGGCCATCATAACAGTTTCGTTCAATGATGTAAGGTTGTTAGGTATGACGGAGTAACATAACCCAGGAAGCTGGACACAGGACACGGGACACTGGTACAACATGATACGAATACGGTGATATTGCAAATCTCAAAAAAAATAAAAAAGGACATGGACAAGGCAAGAATACGTCAACAAAATAAATAAATAAAAATATATTATTATCCAAAATAAATATTACTTCTTTCAATTTCTTAATAATTTTTTTTATGAGTCAATTTTTCAATACTATCATACACATTCTAGGGGATGTTTCTATTTCTCCTCTTTTTCTTCTCTGATTCTATTTCTCCTCTTTTTCTTCTTCTTCTTCTTCTTGCTTTCTCTCATTGATTTGCCTTTTTGATATGAGAAGTGAAAAATTATTGTGTCCTTCGCGTATCCGGGCTGTTTTTGTTTAAAACAATGATTATTTAAAAACGTGAACACGTATCCGGCCGTGTCCCCGGCATGTCCGTGTTCGGCATTGCCACTACACCTCCGATAGAGTGTCCGTGGTTCCTAGAACACACCGGACACCATTATTGGGTAATGTAAGTTTTAAGCAATTTTTTTTTTTACATTTTTACCTATTAAGTTTTAAAATTTGAGCCGAGTCCCATGGTTTTAGAAAAAAATTTCACAAATTACCTGCCATGTCCTGAAAGGTTTCTTGGCCGTGTCTTTGCATATCCAATCATGTCCTTGGCGTATCCGGGCTGTTTCGTCTCAAACAATGATTATTTAAAAATGTGAACACTTTTGGTCATGTCGAACACGTATTCGGCTGTGTCCCCGGCATGTCCGTTTCCGATATCGCCACTACACCTCTGACAAAGTGTCCATGGTTCTTAGAACACAACGGACACCGTTATTGGGTAATGTAAGTTTTGTGCGGTATATTTATCAATGAAGTGTGTTTTTTGGTAAGTTTGGAAGTTGAAATTGTGGAAAGCAAAGAAATAGGGTTTACATAATGGATAACATTGGTAAATTTCATCGGAAACCGAAATAATGGCCGTTAACGGTATTGCCATCCATCTTGTGACACCATATATGACAGTTGTTTCATTATGAAACCTTGTCATTTAAACCTTGCTTTGTCAATGAAAATGGGACATCCCATTTGATCCCATCTGATTCTACGTTTCAAGGTGTGCCTGCACATTACTAATATATATATTAGGTGTGATTAGTGAAGATGACTTGATTATTCATTTTTTCAGAGGTAAAAAGTTGTTTGTTTGTTATATATCAAATATAATTCCAATGATAGCTTACCGGTTGGCAGGCATGTGCGCACCTATTCATGTGTCCTTGACAAAATATAAATGAAGATAGATACCAGAAGGGTCCTGGAGTTAAGTTGACATTGTAGGTGGCAAAAGGACCTAAATGTCTGCAAAATTATTACTTTAGCTGATAATGATCAAGGGCATAATGATAATTCATAATGCTTCCCCCATATTTTCTCCCTCTTCAACAATATATTTTGCAACACCGAAATTGGGCATAGAATTGCAAGTATTGTATGCCCTTTTGTATTGTGTTGTATTCGTAGCCCATATCCATGATATTTCTTTAATAATATATATGTTTACAATCCTATATAGATATGGCAGTGAACTATGAGTCATTGTTTCTTACTCGACTTAATATTACTTGGTGCCCTTCTCTCTCTCTGTTATGAGATTTATGAGTTATTACCATAAGAATTAAAATATGGAATCTTGTTTAGCCTCATTCTACTCATCTCAACAAAGGCTTAATCCTAACTACTTGCTGTTGGCTCATTAATTCGGTGGATTATTCTATCTTATTAATTCATTCTTGTTAGTTCAAAATTTGGAAGGATATTTTTCCCAATGGAGTTCAAAATTTGATTTGAAAATTCCAGGTTGCAAAACGTCTTCGTCATCTCACAAAGCATCCTGTGGAACAGATTCAAACCATGGCTTCTGATGTGGTCGAAATTTGGAAAAAAATAGTCATTGATGAAACAATTAAAAAGAAAAATGGTGGCCTTGATAATAAACATTCAATGAAGATCGAGGTTACTGAGGTGGAGACTGTCAAAGTTGAGGAGGTTCATAAGTCCGGGTCGATAAAGGCTGAAAAGGCTGGAACTGTCAGAATTGAGAAAGTTGAAAAAAGTAATTTTACAAAATCTGGGAGTTTTTCTAGAACAGAAACCATTAAGGTTGCGAAGAAAGTGGGAATTATGGATGATGTGAAGGCTGAGAAGGTTTATGTGAGCGAGAATGTGAAGGATGAAAAGATACCAAAGGAAGAGAAACAAGCTTCTAGCATGAAGAAATCATCTCAAGCAGCTAATGCTCCCCCAAAGCTGACTTCATTGATCAAATGTAATGATGCTATGCGTGACAAAATGCGAGAACTTCTTTTAGATGCGTTGTCTAAAGTTTCTAGGGAGGCTAATGAGAACATCAAGGATGAAGTAAATGCATGTGACCCAATTCGAGCTGCTGTAGCTGTAGAGTCTGGAATGTTTGAGAAAATGGGTCGGTCAAATGGGCCCCAGAAGGTCAAGTACAGATCTATAATGTTCAACATAAGGGATCCAAACAACCCTGATTTGAGGCGAAAATTGCTTCTTGGACAGGTAAAGCCAGAGAGGTTAGTCAATATGACCCCGGAAGAAATGGCCAGTGACGAAAGGCAACGTGAGAATCTGCAAATAAAAGAAAAAGCTTTATTTGAATGCGAGCGTGGTGCTGCACCAGAAGCCACGACTGATCAGTTCAAGTGTGGTCGTTGTCAGCAGCGCAAGTGTACTTACTATCAATTGCAGACCAGGAGTGCAGATGAACCAATGACAACCTTTGTAACGTGTGTAAACTGCAACAACCATTGGAAATTTTGCTAGAGGGATTTCCAGTTGGACATTCAGTCGGATGGATTATAAGCATGGCTTATATGCTTTGAAGCTCCACCATTCTCGAGCAAGATTCAACATTCATTCTTGTGACATTTGATGTTCAAAATATCCATCTATGCATATTTATTTTCTTAAGAGGTGTTTTCTTAAGGGAATATCAGGCATGTGTTGAGGTGGTTAGATTTAGTGTTTAAGGTGTTTGGATGTAGTGTTTAATGTTTATGCCAAAGCCTGGCAAACGTGCTTTTTCAGTAAGTTGATAGGTTCTCTCTTCATTGCTTCTTTCTCATGTTAGGTTGTACCTTATGAACAACTTATTTTAGTGAAGTCTATATAATTTAGCTTGAACTTTGATGATGGCTATTTTAACCCCTCTCTCTCTCTCTCTCCCCATCTTTTGTGTTGTGTGTGTATAAGCTTCTTGTGATTTAAATTTAAAATTTATTTTCTTCTCTTTGTTGCCAGAATGTTTGGGATATTTTTGTAGTGTAGCAACCAATGCTATGAATGGTGATCGTTCATTATTATTATTGTTTATTGTTATTTTGGCAAGTAATCATTCATCGTTACTATATTATTATTATTGTTGTCATCTTTTGAGTGTGTGTGTGTGTGTGTGTTTTTCTAACAATCAGGTAGAGCTTAGCGCTTAGGCAAGCTTCCTCCCATGTTCATGGAGGTTGCTAGCCGAGGCTGTGGGCCTTAACACACATTATTCTGTTCAAGTATACAATATTGATTTTCCTTTGCTTTTGAAGGTAATGCTCTTCTAAGTTGCAGTCAGGATTCGATTGAACTATTCATTCCTTTCTATGCATTTTGGATAGGGTTTTGCATCCTTTGTGAGCGTTAGGTTAGGTTTTACTTGTTCTGCTTGCTTAACTGGGAAAGGTGACCGAAATTGGTTCCAGGAGCAAGTGTTATGCTTTAATGATCATCTTTTCATCGACTACTGTTTTATATGATTTGAGAACCTCTTGAGCTGTCTAAAATTGTTTCTGGTTCTGGTTATACAATTTTCCTTTTCCATTAGTAACAATAGAAATTCAATATACTCAACATACGTATATTATTGATTTTCTTATGCTTGGAGGTGAATTGTCCATGGAATATATAGTAACCATGGTTAATGACTTCAAGGGAAACCCTCGTAACCACCAAGGGCTTAACTCAACTGACATCTCTTCTTCATTTTAATTTTCAAATGAATTATTTGAAGAAGGATATTCACAACAAACATTTAACTTTTTAGTATTGAAATAAATTATGAAGAACTTCTAGCCTTCACTATTTGTTTTGATTTTGAGGCCGGGCATTCATGGAAAAAATTTCAATAATTGTTGAGGCTATGTTTCGTCGCATGGAATTAGAGTTTTAGAATTAAAATTGAAATTTTTTTTGTCCATCATCGAAAATGATTCATTTATCACCAATTTCAATTTTAAAGCTACTGAACATAACTCTTCAACTTTTTCCTAAAATTGATATTTGCATTCACATGCAAATTTTGATGGAAATAAATCTGGGGTGATTTGACGTATTTTGTACCTTTGTTTATAAAAACAAAATTTGCGCTTCTACTATTACAATGGAACAGATGCATCATAATCAAAATACTTTTTTTATAATTCATATACTGAATATAATATAATAATATTTTATAAAGCAATATAATATAAAACAATGAATAATGATACAAATGCTCCAAAAGTCGTTTATGTGACCCTACTCACAAAATTCCTCAACCTGAAATAGAGTCAGAATGCTCAGCTAATTTTATTTGAGTTGAAATGTGCTCAAGTAATTTTTCATTTTACATCAAATTACAAAACTTAAATAACACATCAAAATAATAATGGTATCATTAAAGCAAAGAAATAAAATCTCATTTGATTTCTTTGTTTTTGATACAATTTTTTTTTTTGGTAGTGTTATTAATTATTGTAATTTGATGTAAAATGTAAAGTCAAATTGATCTCATGAACTATCATATTAAACATGCGGATGACTAATAATGTAATAAGATAATAGTTAATGATATTTTATTTCTTTGTTTTAATGATACAATTATTATTTTGCAGTGTTATTAAGTATTGTAATATATAAAGTCAAACCAATACAAAACTTAAATAACACATCAAAATAATAATGGTATCATTAAAGCAAAGAAATAAAATCTCATTTGATTTCTTTGTTTTTGATACAATTTTTTTTTTTGGTAGTGTTATTAATTATTGTAATTTGATGTAAAATGTAAAGTCAAATTGATCTCATGAACTATCATATTAAACATGCGGACGACTAATAATGTAATAAGATAATAGTTAATGATATTTTATTTCTTTGTTTTAATGATACAATTATTGTTTTGCAGTGTTATTAAGTATTGTAATATATAAAGTCAAACCAAAACTATTTCCATTCTAAACTTTTCGACTTAAACATATTTATTTAGAAAAAGGCAAAGAAAAACGATAAGAACCCTAAAAAGTTGATGATATTATATATATTCTCTATCTCAAAATTTGTTAATAGTATACTACTATATTCCAATTATGTCAATTTGTTAAGGAACAATAAAAATGAGCATATTCAATTAATTGGGTTCCTACCCATCCAAAAGTGGACTCCAAAAAGCATATTCTATTCTAATGAGTTGGTCCACGATTGGGAAATTTTCATTAGTGGTAAGCTATCCGACCAGCCATTAGGATGGAGACACGTGTAAGGCGTCAAAATTGAGCACATATTTCAAGTATATTCCTCCTTTGTGCGTTGTGATGTTATAGGCGGCGACGCGAGGCCTTCGTTTTGTTAATAGTAATAAAACTTCCAACAAAATTAGAAGTCCTCCGCTTCGCCTCCTCTACAACCCCCCAAGGTAGATTCACTCTCTCTTTTCATCTTTCTATTTCTATATTCTACAATCTCTGTTCTCTCTCTCTCTCTCTCTCTATATATATATATATGTTTGTTTTTTTTGGGGGGATTATTGTGTTTATGTTTGCGATCTGTTTGGTTAGCGAGAAATCGGAGGAAAAGAAAAGGATCTGGAAAATTTTAACCTGAAAATCTTGTTTTTTTCATTGTTGAAACGAAAAAAATAAAAAATAAAATTCGGAGGTATTAATTTTTTTTTGGGGAAAGGAATTCGGATGCATCAATATTGTTTTAACGATTTCGTTTTCCATGATTGTTCGTGATGATCCTATTGTTTGAGAAATCTAAATTTGTATAGAATGTTTTATGGATTCTTATTATACTCTGACAGGATTTTCGAAGATTGAGCTTAAATGATCTGGGGGGTGTCTTTGATTTTTTTTACTTTTCACTAGTTTTGTTTTATAATTTTCAGAATCTACTAGATTCAGTTGTAAATTTGTTACAATTGACCATGATATACTGAATTTGTGTGAAAAGAACTGCAAGGTTCCCTTTTTAAGGATTTTGGACCTTTTAGTGTTGTTTTTCTTTTCTTTTCTGGGGATGGATCTAAATCTGTTTACATGCAATAAAAGTTAGCAAAGAATTACATATAGAATGTTAAGTTTAATTTCATCAGCAGGATTTATTGACAAACAAATAATGTTGATTTTAACATGTAAGAAATTTTTATACATTATTCGGGTTTGGTTACACAAACAAACTTGATTTATGAAATATAAGGTCTATTTATAACATGAAATTGGACTCTTTATTGAAAATTTCCTTGCCTTTTATTCCATATGGACGGAGTTGGCCACATGAATTCTCTTTTTCAATGCTTTCCTTTCGTTCGTACACATGTCTCCTCTAATATATGTGAAACTTGTTTAATATACATTCTAAACTCTTCTTGTTTACTTTATTTTCCCCTTTTTTGTTGAATGTTGAGTTCCCCTCCAAGTTGTTAACAATTTCTTTTCATTGTTTGAGGCATTACAGCAAGGAAGGTATTCATGCAATAGTTATCTTAAAAATTTAGGAGAAATTGCTAAACGAAGAACCCCCAAATGGGTGAATTTGATTTCTGGCTTCTCTAAGAGAGTTTTGTATCCATCTGCATGTAAATGTCTTACAAAGTGTTGCTAATTTTTATATACTTATATATATCTGTATGAGAATCTTTTATGCATGTTCAGGTCAGTATGAGTATCCATCATGAAATTAAGTGCTCGTTAGTAGACTTATGGCTAGTCCTAATCAATTGCAGTTTTCACTTCTAAGGTCTTATTATTATGGAGAAGCTTACAATTTTTTTTATATCCTTTTCTGTAACGTAATCTTGTTTGCTTAGTCTATTTATTTAACCCACTTGTTAAAATCTTGTCTCTTGACCTTGAATAACAGATCTGACAGCCATAACTTCATGAATTCAAGAACTACTGGGGTATCCGTGGTTTCCTGTAAATCGGGAAACAAGAACGATTTCTTTTGCTGGATTTTGGTCTGCCTATTGTCGAAGTTCTTCAAAACTCCCACTGCGTATGTGAACTTCTTTTTGATTGAGGCTGTCAAAGTTCTTCAAAGCTCCCACCGTGTATGTGAACTTCTTTTTGATTGAGGCTCCTTCAGCAGTATACATCTTGGAGTCCTTTGTAGAAACTCATCCGTAGTAGTGACTGACTTTTGGCCAGCTTTATCCCTTAAATCAAGGTTTGCATCATGGTGTCTTCTCAGCTGCCTGCTATGACCAAAACTCACATGTGCAAATCTTTTCAGAATCAGTTACTTTTCCCTACGAGCCTTTCTGATGTTGTTCCCTCGGATCACATTGAGTTAGATTTCTCTGATTTATTTGGTCCTCTACCAGTTCAAGGATCAACAGAAGTTAATAATGTGGATTCTGGAGACTCAGTGTTTGCAGCAGATGTGAATGATCTTATCTATGATGATCCAGTGGTCATTTACAGTCGATCACATTCGTTGGTTGGCCCCTCTGCTTGTGTCAGTCTTTCATTGAAACTGAGCAAGCTCACCATACATGAGACAGAGGATTCATTGGAACTTTTAGAGTGTATTCAGGATGAGACAATTGAAGAACTTAATGAACCCTCTACTGATATTTCTGTTGTTGAGGAACCTGTTGTATATATTGATGATGATTCCATGAAGGTGCAGAGCGTGGGCCTTGAAAATTTTGAGGTCATGAAGGTTGTTGGGCAGGGAGCATTTGGGAAAGTGTTTCAGGTGAGGAAGAGGGGTACAGCAGAAATATATGCGATGAAGGTCATGCGGAAGGATAAGATTATGGAGAAGAATCATGCTGAATACATGAAAGCAGAAAGGGATATTTTGACAAAGATAGATCATCCCTATATTATCCAGCTCAGATATTCATTCCAAGTAATTTTTACCTCAATACGAGTTCAATTCTTGACATTATATGATTTTTATTTACTTTCATTGTTCTCTATTTTCTATCTTTCAATTGACGTGCTCAAACAGAATCTTCAGAATATTTAGATTCTTCATTTCTTCATGAAATACAATTGCTTGTAGGTTACAAGAGCTAGTTGTCTGAACTAAAATATGAATATTTTGGAGGTTTTCGTCAATGCATGAAAATAATTTTTTAGTTTTTTTCTACCTGCAGACCAAATATAGACTTTACCTTGTGCTGGATTTTGTGAATGGGGGACACCTGTTCTTTCAGCTCTACCACCATGGCCTTTTCAGGTATCTTTTATCTTTCAGCTTAGGAATTTTATTTCAACACTGGAGATGTGAGGTTTAGTAACCCCACTATATGTTTCAGAGAGGATCTAGCACGTATATATGCTGCAGAGATTGTTTCAGCTGTGTCTCACCTTCATGCAAATGGCATTATGCATAGGGACCTTAAACCTGAAAATATCCTGCTGGATGCAGATGGCCATGTACACTTTCTCTCTCGCTCTCTCTCTCTCTCTCTCTGAGGCTATGCCAACTTGCCTATATCTTCAACTTATATTTCACCTGATTCTTATTTAGGCCATGTTGACTGATTTTGGCCTTGCGAAGCAATTTGAAGAGAATACAAGATCAAACTCCCTGTGTGGAACAGTAGAATATATGTCACCCGAAATTGTTCTTGGGAAGGGCCATGATAAGGCTGCAGACTGGTGGAGTGTTGGAATCCTACTGTTTGAGATGCTCACTGGGAAGGTCAGCATTCTTTTTTTTTTTTTTTTACAAGTAAAGTATTATAAACAGCCCTCAAGAGGGGAGCGCATCCCAAAACTACACAAGGGCCAAACAGGGCCCCTAGACACCCGAAGTATCTAAAAAAATCCATTATCTCACCTATAGATTTAAAATTTCTCCCTGAAAGCCAAAAAAATATAGCGTGAAGAATAGAGAATTTAAGCGCACTAATAGGAGTCTCCTCTCCCTCAAAGTGGGAAGGTCAGCATTCTTAAATAGATTTATACCCGTGTATTATATGCAAGCAGATTTCTCTTTTATATATTTTATTTTATTTGGTCTTTCATATGGTCTTGGTCGTGGGCAATGGGCTTTGTCATTTACATGGTCATACCAAAATTAATTATTATTTGGCTGGGTCTCTTACAGTATTGTTTTTGTTTGAAGTTTTGGTAGGTGGATTCATAATTTGAAATCCATGTTTTCTGACCTGACTAACAAGTAACTTGTCAAAGTTTCTAGACCCTTTCTGTAATTTTACAGCAATTAAAATTGTTGTCCAAAATGAATGCACCAATTGAAGGGCACACAATTATTTAAAATAAAAATAAAAAGAGCTTCTAATGGTAACCTGGTTTAACAATTTCACATTGTAGTAAGACTAGCATCCTCTCTCTCCTTTCTTGAGGTGGATAAACCTTGGAATCACCTTAAGTTCACAGATATTGCTTAGGCACAGTGATTTCTCTTGAGCTGTTGAGTAAGGATCAAACTTAGAACGCATAATAGGATATGTTATAACATCTCATATTGGTCCTTGTAGTAACATTATTTTAATAAAAAAGAACTGCAGTTTATTTCGTTAAGGAAAAAGCCACTTGCTGTACCTAACGTTCACTGTTTTGCTTTTTGCTTGTGCAGCCTCCTTTTATTGGTGGTGGGAATAAGGCGAAAATTCAGCAAAAGATAATAAAGGACAAAATTAAGCTGCCAGCATTTTTGTCAAGTGAAGCACATTCTATGTTGAAAGGGGTAACTCTTCGGGTCCTTGACTTATCAATTTTTCCTATCCTTTAATCAATGTGAGGAAATTATGTGCTAGAGATGCCTTTTTGAGATTGAACAAACTTTTGCTCCCAATAGTTGAAATGAATATTACTGGGAGCATTGCTAATGTCTGTGACACTTCACAATTTTAATTTTTTCATCAACTAACCATAAAACTGGTGAACTGTTGTATTTTAGCTTCTACAAAAGGACCCATGCAAGCGCCTTGGCAGTGGACCGATGGGGAGTGACGAAATTAAGCGACATAAATGGTTTAAGCCAATCAATTGGAAGAAATTGGAGGCCAGGGAAATTCAGCCAAGTTTTCGCCCCCAAGTTGCTGGAAATCTCTGTATTGCCAACTTCGATAAGTGCTGGACTGATATGCCACTGTCGGATTCTCCAGTTTCCAGTCCAACTAACACTGAAAACCCCTTCCAGGGCTTTACTTACGTGAGGCCCGCAGCCTCTTTTCTTCTGAAGAACAGTTCCTTGTGCCAATAGTGCTTCTACATGCAAGGTTTTGTAGAAATCGTTGCTTTTCCATCCTTAGCACTCTTGTAGCAAGACGAGATGGTTAATTTAAGAACCCCATCCTGGTTGATTTTAGATTATTTTTTTATTATGGAGCCTTAACCATAGAAGGTGATCAACTTTGTCATGAGTGGCTATTGACTGATCAACCTTATCATCAATGACCAGCTATTGTCTAATGTAATTGTTCTTATCAAACACGTTTTATTTATTGACTTCCAATATTGAATTTGATCATCTGTTTTACTACTTTAATTATGAGTTTGTTTTAAGCAGCTGTGAGCTTCATATTTTTTCAGCTTTTTGATTGAAATGTGGAATTTCATGGAGAGGTGTAGCTTCTTTTACTTGGTATTTTTCTTGTTTGCCTTATTTTTATTTTCTTAACCTCTGCCACCTAAACTAGACGTAGAGTTGATTTTATAATGAGTTTGCCCAAAGTGACGGAAACTCGAACCAGTGTAATCACGAATGCAAATCTGTGTTTTTACTAATGCAATAAGAAATGGCCATAATAATAAATAATAAATAATAAATAATAAAAACTTTATCCTTTTCCATTCTACTGTATTGATGCATTGGGCAAGTTAACCCAACCAGAAATTAACCCGATTCTCTGTAATCCAAAGTTTTAAAACACAATTAGGGTTAGAGAATTTGGGTTGAAGGACGAATTAGATTGTGCTTGACTTGAAGAATCTGTATCTTAGGTTGAGCCTAAATTCATCCATAAACAGTGTTGCCCCCTGCCCGTTAAGGACATCAGTGTCAATTTGTGCGAAAAGAAAAACGAACTGCCAGTTCGTTTGGTCACTGGATTGCTGTTTTCTCTGTATCCACACACGCTCAACTCAAAAGGATAAACCTTGGATTGACACGTGGGAAAAGTCCAGCCTTTGCTGGCACTTTTTCCTTCTTGAACACCACCATACTCGCGCCATCATCTTCTCCTTGGAGGAGTATTCAATTTCATGGCTTCTCTGCTTTCCCCAACTGCCATTACTCTTCAACAGAATGCTCAATCCACTTGCTTCTTTTCTTCAAGACCCACGTCCCGGACCCATCTCTGGTCCTTCACAAGCCGTTGCAAAAGAAACCCAGTAAAGTGTAGTAGTTCATTTTTTGACTACATTTCAGATAATTTCTTAGAGAACTCTCTTCATCTTGACCAATCATTCTCTCTATTCCCCATTTTACGATCTGGGTATGCCCAGTTTCAGAGAATTACCGAGGATTTACCAGAGATGGAGAAGTGGAGGATTTTGGTTTTTGGTGGATTAACTTGGATTTACTTAACAGCAAGGCCAGGGGTACTTGCGGGTGCCATTGATGCATATCTCCTTGCTCCTCTACAATTGGGCTTCGACAGTCTTACTGGCAAGAGGAGCTTGAAGAGCACTGATTTTTTGGTGGGGGATAGATTGGGAGAAGGCTCATTTGGGGTTGTTTATTACGGTGTGATTCTTCCAAAGAATGTGACCGTTGAAGAAAGAGTTCAGAAGAGGGGTAGAGGAAAAACACTACAGATGGATGGGAAGTTTAAGGAGAAGGTTATTCTCAAAATGGTAAACATAATACTTTTGTTCTCATTCACACCTGTTGGAACTTGTAGACTGCTTGATTTCCTTGTTAAAAAGTTCATTTTCATTAGGTGTAAAAACTGCTTGGCTTGTCATCATTCCATTTCACACTTCAAATTTTTAATCATATTTTAAATATTATTGAGATGGTTTCTAATGGCTTTCCCTTGTATGGACTTCGAGTTTTTTTTTCCCCTTTAAAAACATTGCTTACATGAAGCTATCAAGTAGAGTATTGGTTAGGAACCATTTCTGTTTATAAGATGTTAATTTCTTCATATTGGCTAGCTTGTTCAATTGTATATTTGTTTCAGGTTCTTATTAATGATTTGGAGACCAATTGTATAGAAGCAACACTACTGACATGTTTTCAAATGGTTTACTTGATCGTGCATTTTGATTGATTCACACATCATTCTTGAAGCCTATTAAATGATTTACATTCTTTTGATCCTTTAGCCTATGTCCCCCATCCTTTTTACTGATATGTTATTGATTAATTAGATTTAATTTCTGATTGCGTAGGTAAAGGTTGGAGTCCAAGGTGCGGAAGAATGTGGTGAATTTGAGGAGTGGTTTAATTACAGGCTATCGAGGGCAGCTCCAGATACATGTGCTGAGTTCCTTGGAAGTTTTGTTGCTGACAAAACGAATTCACAATTTACAAAGGGTGGAAAATGTCTTGTCTGGAAATTTGAGGTGCTCAAACTATTTGCATGTGTTTGTTTTTTAGTGTCAAAATGCATCAATTATTGCTATGGAGGTGGACATGGTGGAAAAACCTGCGTAATTTTTATAAAATTATGGGCTGAGGCCTCTATCACACTTGAGACTCATCCACTCACTTCGAGCTTCCCATGTATTCAACCTTTTGTTGTAGCCCTTGTTTAAATTGATGTGTTCTTATTAAATGCATGTCCAACTCATGTAAAAGTTTAGAAAAGGATCTATCTATTGGCTCTGACATTAATTTTAGGAAACCACGTGTGACAGGGAGATCGAGACCTTGGCGATTACATGAGAGATCGCAACTTCCCTTTGAATTTAGAGTCTGTTATGTTTGGTCGTGTCTTACAAGGACTAGACTCCATTGAACGAAATGCATTAATCATCAAGCAAATAATGCGTCAGATTATTGCTTCACTCAAGAAAATCCACAACACGGGTATTGTTCATCGTGATGTAAAGCCATCCAACTTAGTGGTGACAAAGAAGGGACAGATCAAACTCATTGATTTTGGGGCTGCCACAGACCTTCGGATTGGCAAAAATTTTGTACCAAACCGTGGCCTACTTGACCCTGACTATTGCCCCCCTGAACTATATGTACTCCCAGAGGAAACACCAAAGCCACCCCCAGAGCCAGTTGCTGCCTTTCTTTCTCCAATTTTATGGCAGGTATGGCACTTCTCTACCTTTTTCCTCTTTGTATCTGAATCAGTCAACTTTTATGAATGTAATGTTCTGAACGGAAAAAAGAAAAAAAAGAAAAGCAGAGAGGGTTTTAAATCTATCAAGTCGGGTGTACCTCATTTAATTTAGAAATGTTTGGTTCTACCTGATATCAGATATATGATTAAAAGAATCGACCAAATTTTCTATTTATTGAAAACAGACTGGATTCAGATCTTTTCTGATACCTTGAGAAGGCTATCTGACCTAGCTACTGCTATGCTGGAAATACTTCATCATGGGACTGCTCAAGCTTCCTTTTCTGGGGCATAGTAAATATTGTTCTTCAAAGTGCTAAAGGGAGTTTTGTTATTATTCTTGCAGTTAAATAGTCCTGATCTATTTGACATGTATTCTGCTGGGATAGTACTCATGCAAATGGCAATACCAAGCATAAGGTCTACTGCAGGCTTGAAGAATTTCAATTTAGAAATAAAGGCAGTTGGCTATGATCTAAAAGAATGGAGGGCTAGAACTCGGTCAAGGCCCGACTTCAGTATCCTTGATCTTGATTCGGGTAGAGGGTGGGATTTAGCCACAAAGCTCATTTCAGAGAGAGGTTTCCTTCGAAGGGGGCGTTTATCAGCTGCAGCTGCTCTGAGGCATCCATACTTCTTGTTGGGTGGTGACCAAGCAGCCACAGTTCTCTCAAAATTTAGCTTAACCAAGTAATCAGTTGCCTTGTAATGTGAGTAGGACATCTTTTGTCACTTCCGGATTTGTTTAAATTTTCACTTTTTTAATGCTCCTTTTGTTCCACACTGGTAAGTGTTACGCCCATTATGTATGGCAATGGAACTACTATGCAATACCTGAATAATCAGCTTATTCATTATTATTATTATTATTTTTTGACTGACCAAAGCAATGCAATAGCATGAGAAATGAATCATTTAATGATGTTGACTTTGGGTTACAGATTTCATTATCCTGTATTGGATTTACTGGTGCAAGTCCTACTAGCAACTTCCTTTAAGTTTTAACTTATGCTGCCATCCTCATTGAAGAAAGTCAGGCTATCTTCGGATTCTGACTCACATTCTGATTTCACTTGAGGGAACTAAATATTGTGCTTATATTATTTGCAGTTTGACATGAAAGTGTTGGATCATTTTCATGTGGTAACAGAAGAAAAGCACGTGGAAGGGGCACACACAAATTTCTTGCTTCCCATATATTAGATTTCAGTTGACATCCTTGCATCAAGTAACCAGGTACTTTGACTACTAAATGCATGCAGGTAATACTATCTATTTGGATACAGTTACAAGAGCTCATTGTGTTTGTTTTTTCCTTTCATTTTTTCATAAAGTGCTGCTTCTAGAAATTAGCAATGGACGTGGCTTTCCATTTTCATCCCTCTCTCTCTCTCTCACACACACACACATACATAAAGTGATAAAGTGTCAAGAGTTTAGTTTACAACACTGCTGCCAAATTCATGTCCAGCAGGATCTCACTGGAACGTTGGAATCAGGAACAGAATCAAATTGTCAGAGTTGTCCGCATAATGACCAATACCTGTGTTCTTGGGGCATAATCTGTGTAATATGATGATGTGTTTTGGGAACTGAGGATTGGGCTCTTTAATATATATATATACATATAAAATCCAGTCAGTAATATGCTTTTGATTCTGCTGTCTAGTATCATGTTAAGTGATAGCTCCATCTTGACATTCTTGCAAGCATACTGGTTCCTATTGTTATATCATAATGTAAAAACTAAATAAAAAATTTTACACTCTCGAAGAAACATCAGGGGACTCTTTCATGAAAATTTCTGGTACAAAGTAATTTGCCTTCTAGTTAATGCTAGTAACATCGGAACCATTTAGGCAAGGAAAATGTAATGACAAAATGCCATCAATCTCTGCAACAGAAAGTTGAGTTATGCTTGTAGTAAGTAGTGAAACATGCAATGTTGCAACTGATCGCCAGTCAATCATATTTAGAAAACCATCTAGATTAATGAATACATTGTACTTGTACTGTTCTGCACCATGAGCACAATGTAGTTGTCACAGACTTGCAGGTCTTTCCTCTAGCAATCGAGTTTCCATGGCAAGTTAACAGAGTTCTAGATTGGGAAAGCCGTGTTGAGTCATGAGTGTATGAAGGTTTGTTGTTCTGTAAGCCCCAAGCTTTCCTCTTTGTGAAATCTAACGATCAATAAATGTTACTCAGATGGTACTATAAACTGCCTCGTCATCTGAAATGAAAAGGTTTAATGCAAACAAGTTCGTTGTTAGTGTGCCGGCAGTTTTGGAGGCTGCATATTGTACAGATTAAACAACATGTTTGAGATTGTCAAAGCTACAATAACTGAAAGCAGGATGCCGATACCTTGCACTGTCAAGGCCGCTAAGAAAGACTGCCAACGCCACAGCTCTCCTGGGTTGCTGCACAGATATAATTACAGCTGAAAGTGGGTAATCACTTCCAATGCCAAATCCAAGCCAGAGTCTGAGAAACATGAGCCACACTTTCAGGCGATTCCAAGTGTCTAAATAATACCCAATACAATATCATGGACCAAGTGACAATAATGATCACATGAAGGTTTTTCTCCCCACCCTTTCTCTGAGCCCCTGAAGGAAAAGTGAAAAAACAAGAGCTTGTAATGGTGAGTGCTGAGAAGATATGCATCATACTGTTGGAATTGAGTGGATACTTCTTTACCTCTGTTAACAGGGAATATCAGGGATAGTGTTATACCATTTGTGAGAGAGGTTGGTACCATTTATGAGAAAATTGGAGCTATTTCCAAGATAGCTAGAGTTAATTAATGATCTGCTTGAAGTTTTGGGAGTTATAGCATGGAAAACTATATATTTCATTTGTAACAACGACTAAATGTGAAATTACTTCTGATTTTTATGGAAAACTATATATTTCCATATGCACTAGGCAATACCACTACCTAAACCTTTTGAGTTGCTGAATTCAACTTCATTGCCATACCAACAAGATTATGTGGTGGTAAAAAAGCTTATAAGCAAGCTATAATAATTTTAGGTATCTGCCAAGAATTGGTCGCAGCTGAAAGATGGATTGCATGGCCAATGAAAAGGACCACGTTGGTTCTAAAATGAAATCTAATTCCCTTGAACACTTTAGAGTAATAGACAAATCTAGTGCACGAGACTCTATTGCGGGATTTAGGGAGGATCGGATGTATGCAGCCTTACCCCGTATAAGGTTGTTTCCGTCTTTCAAACCCGTGACTTAGGTCACAGAGGACCAACTAAACCGTTGCTTTGAGGCTCGCCCTCACATGCATTTTTATCTAGAATTATATTGGACCCAACTCTTGTTGACCTTTCAGGTTAATGCATAAAAACTCAATCACATATATAGACTTCTTTCAATGAGATGAGAAGAGTTCATTTACTGAAACAAAAAGAGGAGAGAAGTGAGAAAATTAGAGGTATTACACAATACCTTCTTCAACTTCAACTTTCGCAAGTAGCAACACCACTTGAATAGACAAATCTGAAGACTAGCATATCAAAATGTAATGGTCAATTGCAATTACTGTGATAGCTATGCGATGAACAACACTACCGCATCAAAGTAATCCATTGAATTATACGCATTATTAACTTGGATATTTCATTTACTAATAGCTTTGCTTTCACAATCCACATCGATATGCATCCTCACGCAGATACAGAAACATTACATTGTAATAGGACTTGTCATTTTTATATTTTTGTACAATTTTAAAGTTCATCATGGTCGAGGAAATTTTCCAAAGCATGCTTCTTGCAACCCCAATGGCATTTCCAAGTACACCGGGAGTTGAAAACTTTAAGCCTTGTGGACTGAAGAGATATGATGTTCGACGTTGAAGAAGACTTGGAAAGGACAATTGCATACCCATCATCCATGTAGTCTGTTCCATCAGGAAACAGCTGCCACAGAAGGCTTCCACCCCCACTTCCTCCTTTCTTTGTAGAATCCAAGAGTATCTTATACACTGTGCTTATGAGGGTGTCCCTGAAAGAGGAATTGTAGCCTGGATCTTTTGAAGATACACCAAACTCAGCGAACACAACCGGCATGTTAAGGAAATTTTCTGCATCCTCAATGTGTGCTTGCATCCATGACTTGATAAATTCGATATGAGCATCAGATATTGATTGAGAAATCCTTCATCAGAGAGTTTCATATGCTAATCAGAAGCCATATTTGGAAAAAAAGATCAAAGAAAGATGGATATATAATGTAAATCCATATTTGAACTAAAGTATATATATATTCAAGCCCAGAAAAGAGTGTACTCTTAGCCTTCCACCCAAATTTTGAACACATCACAGACGCACACAAAAGCATCAGAAGTATTAACTACTGATATTGTTTCTAATTATAAAAATTAAGTTTCTTTTTTTTTTTTTGTAAGATGACTCTTCAATGCAGTAGTTACTTACCAAGAGTCTGCATAAATGTGAACAGAAGCAAAATCAATCCCAAGAATCTGATGGTTCCTGATAAAGTCAGTTCCAACTTGTTGAGCATATGTATTTGGATTGAATTGAACCCTATTAAGCGTTGAGGGACCATAAAATCCTTCCAATCCAATCTCCACCAAATGTTTTGGGTCGATGCTCTTCACATAGACTGCCATTTCTACTATCCATGCCTACAAACATAAATTAAATGCGCTGATGATAAGCAAAATATATTTCTCAAATACTACTGTGTTGGAGCTAAATTTCTGTTACTAGTGTAGCTAAGTTCATCCAACCAATCTACCAAAATAAGTAGATATTATGCAAAATTCTAGCTGTGAAGAAAACAAACCTGCAGTTTATCCCCTGTGGGATCTGAGACACAGCGGGGCTCATTCATTAGTTCCCAAGCAAAAATTGTAGGATCATCCTTGTAAGTAATGTTGGTGAATGTATTGACTCGATTAAGCACCGTCTACATAGTCAGAATTTTGAACAAAAGTGGCATTAGACAACATTTGAAACAGAGACTTTAATGTTCTAGTAATACTGCAGAGTTGATATACTGAAACACATCTATGACATGCTTAATTTTAAAAGTTTTACAGTATTAAGGAACTTGCATGAACATGGGCTTTGTAGTAGTTTCGGAGAGTCGGATCAGAGAAGAAGTCATCGTCAGAAGTCAAATTCAGGCCTGCAGCTTTGCCCCATTTAACGTATTGTGGTTTGCCACCATATGCATCCCAGTTGTTAACTAATGACAATATAAGCCTGATCTTGTGCTTCTTTGCTTCACTCACTACAAAATCCAAGGCCTGTAACACACAATAGGAAACTGAGATATGTGATGAATGCTTACCAGTTCCTAAATGTACAGTCATCATTCACAAAAGTTCAAACACACACACACTCACACACAACACACAACACACATATATATGGCACATTACGAAGACGATAAAGAAATTTTACGGCACATTGTTGAAAGACGCATTAAATAGAGCACCTTGAAAACCTCTTCATCATAAACAGATGGTGACTTCTGAAGAGCTCGCCATTGACCATCATTGAAAGCCCAAGTTCGACATATCGTTAAACCCACAGCAGATGCCTCTTGAAATACTTCACTAACCTTTCCTCTTGTAGATTGGTCCGCTGCAAATACCATCAACCAGTAAGTGTTAAATCCATTCATATAAAAAGGTTGGCCATTAACCACAAATTGGTTCCCCTTTTTCTGCACCATCATCCATGCATCATCTTCTTCCAAGTCATCAAACTCATACATCCTGCACATTTGAATAAAAAATGATATATATATATATATATAACAATTATTACGAGTATTTAGAGCTAGAACTGAAAAAAGGTAAAAATTACGGATACCCATGATTTGAGCTAGAATATGGTAAATGAGTCTCCTCTCTCTCCACCATTAAATTCTCATTTCCACTGACCTCAAGAACAGAGGAGATCGAATTTTCAGCAAAAATCACAATAATGGCCACCAAATAAATGATTTTAAATTCAAAGTTTCGCTCATGGGTATCCATATTTTGAGTTAGTAGCCACACTTTTCACAATTCCCAGCACACACACATATATACAAGAATGACCAAGGTTTCAGCTATGATGACAACAATACTGTGATATACAAGAGAAGTATTGAAGAGGGAACCATAGCTCAACCTTTGAAGCAAAGAAATTTTGATTTCTTGTCTCTGCATATTTTGATCTTTCAGATACATGTAAAAAAATGAAAAAAGGAGGGTAAAATTGGTTGCCATTTAAGTTTTCTCTTTCTCTTTCCTTTTTCTCCCATTAGTTATAATAATTAAGCACAACTGACTAATCGGAGGCCATAGGAAAAGAAGCTCCATTAAGCAGTATGCAATTTCTGCGATGCATTAAATTACTGGAAGTTCATTTTCAGCTCTAGTTCAAATGTCTAAATCACTCCATTTTGGGGGAAGATGGAGGAGTTTTTACTTAGGGGCATGTAATTATAAGCAACAAATACATTATCTATCCGTCTATGCAAAGCTTTAGATGGACATCAGTCCTTGACTTTAAAGCATGACATGATATATATATATATATAGAGAGAGAGAGAGAGAGAGAGAGAGTGGCAACCATAATTTCTGGAACTGGGCTAAATAATTTAGAAAGAAGAAAACCATGAATAATGGAACAATATCATTAACCTTTTTGATCCATCCCCATATTCCCAAAAAGTCAAATGTAAAACCAAAATTGCAACCTTTATTTCAAATACAATATTTGTGTGTGTATATATATACCTATAAATAAATTCATCTAATAAGAAAAGAAAATTATATGGAAGTGACCATGATGTCCTAAGCCCAGAGGAGGTGGGAGCAAAGTAATCACCAGAAAATGGGGATGTCATTAATGACAATTTAACCCAAGAATAACTCACCAATATTCTATATATATATATATATATATATATATATAACCATTTTGAGAAATAAGATGAGAATATCATATTCGTTTTATTTTATTTTATTAGAAGGGCACTTAGGGCAGGGGTATCTACCGTAATATACAGCCTAACACTCAAAAAGATGGAAAAAAATATTATGCTGCACGGAAAAGAAAAGGAAAGCAAAAGCATAAATTGTGCCTCAACCTCAACTACTCCCATCCCCTTCCATTTTCTGTTAGATCACCGTTTAGAACCGTAAGAGTATTGTGCGGACTATTCGATCCAACTACAACTAAATGATCATGAATCAAGACTTTAGATGGGAACCACCCTCTCGCTTACGAATTCATCAATAGTTTTCTAATGTTTTCTCAAAAGGAATTGGAAGTTCCACATCATATATATATATATATATATATATATATATATATATATATATATATATATATATATATATCCACACACACACATGAGAAATTATTATATGGTCTCGAGACCATTGATCTTGGATTAAAAAGAAGTTAACACGCAAGTGAAAAGCTGAAAAAAACTGACACATTTGCTTGTGTCAAATTATGATTAGCTAGAACTATTTTCAAAAAGAAGATATTGGATGAGTCAATCATAGTATGCCATTGATATATCCACTCAATCAACATGTATGATTTCAGTTTATTGAGAGCAGTTTTTATACGTAAGTGAGATCAATTTCATTGAATGGTGTATTTTAATTAAACTCAATTAGAATATATGATTTTAGTTTGTTGAGAACAGTTTTTATACGTGAGTGAGACCAATTTCATTGATGTAAGTGGGCATACTAATAACGTGACATGCTGACTCATCCAATATCTACTCGTTTCCAGGACCATGCATGTAATAATTTCTCATATATATATATAGAATAATGATTTAAAAGCCAATCGAACTAGTCCGATTTTATTTTTATGTGGGTGGGGTGGTGGGCCCCACCATATGATGTTATGGTGATGTCATGTGGTAGAACCCGTCATTACACTCACATAAAATTATTCTCGACTTTGTCCGATTCGGACTCTCTATCATTCTTTATATAGGTGAGCTTGGTTTGTTCAATTCTTAGGGATAAGAAGGATCCATTAAGAATGAATGGGAAGACTGGAGTAGTATCTTCATTAACCAGAAGGAAGTAGTCTCCACTAGCGTCATTCAAATAATGAACAAGAAAAGGGTTACTGTGGATAGATAGATGTGGTCCAATGGCTAAAGCTTTGCCAGCTTCTTTTAGACTGAACTTTCTTATCGTTAGGCTCCGAGTTATTTTTGGGTGGGATGATCTCATTTTTCTTCGCCACTAGTGGCAACGAAGTTCTTGATAATTAGTAAAAGGGAAGGAAGATCTCCACACATTTCATTCATTCAGTGCCTGTGGGTGAGGCACTGAATGAATGAAATGTTATATAGTATCGTTACTATATATAGGGTCTTTGTTGTTGCAGAATTCAAATAAAGTACTTTGTCACATATTATACAACAGTAATGATACAAAAAAAAAATTGTAATTATTGCAATTAACAAAGATAAGAATCAACTCTTTCTCTTTTGAGTGTTTCACTCATAGCTGTTATTGTGCCGAGAGCCTATAAACTCAAAAAACAAATCACCTATTCCCGCAAGGTGGAAGGTTTTGCACATAGTAAAACACTCGGATAAATTCGGCTTAAAACTCCAAGTACGAATTAAAGTGATAATCTTTAAAGTTGTGACATATTATTTTATATGTTGTTTATGTGGTGTTATTTAATATAACATGTATTGAGATTATAAACGCTTATGTAATTCAGATATAGCTTACAGGGATTGAACCACTGGATGGTTCAAATTATACTGCCTAGATGACAAGTATTAAGTTTGTGTTGGATTTCTTAGACTATGAGTCTGTACCTTTTAAGGAGAAACCCTCTATGCTGGTTGCAGAGTCTTCTAAGGTAGTAAGGTTGTTACATTTTAAGTGGACTAAAGGTAATTCAATTATCATAAGGTTGATTTATGCTTCTATTGGTGTGACTTGTGGGGGTAGTATTCTAGTATTTGATACTATCAAGGATTTTCTTGATTTGATCAAGTTCAAGAAGCAATTTTTTGGCATCAAGAAACACCTACATTATTATTAGTTAACAGAACTCATGTCAGTAAGAAATTATGACAATGATTAAGTGAGGGAGCATATTTATAAGATGTGCAAATTGGTTAATGGACTGAGGGAGTAGAGAATCATATTTGAATATGATGATGAGTTATTAGTCCACATGATGATATATTATCTGCCCAAATTTATTGAGATTTTCAAGGTGAATATAATTCACAAGAGATAAAATATGACATTAACCGATTGTTGGCACTTTTTGTGTCAATGAAATGGAATGACTCAAGGACAGTTTATCTTGCCATAAGTAATAGCTATAAGAATATTTTTTTTTGAAGAAAATAAGCTGCAAGAAAGGAAATTTGATTCAACAGAAAAGTTAAAAGTAGAATAATAAAGAAAAATGCATGATCATAGGAATGATGAATACTGGTTTTACAAAATGAAAGGGCATCAAAAGAAAGACTGTTACAATTTTAAGATTTAGTTGAAGGAAAACAACGCATGTATGAAAATTATTGTGATAATTTTTTAGCCCAATTAGGTAAACGTACCTGAATATATATGAGGATTGATTCAAGAGAAATCATACATGCCTCTTGTTTATCTATGGGCTCGATACCTTCCAGATAAAATCGTGTTTTGTTAGAGATAATTAATTTGTGCTATGACATAGGAGATTGGGACATGTCTCTTGAAGAAACATGAATGCTTGGTTAAAGATGGGATCAATGGACTACTAAATTTTTTCAAATTATGATTGTTGTGTTGACCGAGTCAAGGGAAAGCTGTAGAGGCAAAATTGTACAATCCAAATATTAAGAAGCTTGATCCTCGTATCGTCATTTGTCATTTCATAGAGTATTTCGAGAGATCGTTTGGTTATGAATTTTATTATCCCTCTAAACCAATGGAGATTGTTAAAACATGTCATTGTAAAATTTATTGAGGGTGTGTGAATTCAGTGGGAGTTAATTTGTTATTTTTGTCTTATATATACGTTAATGATATTTTGTTAGTTAGCAATGACATTCATATGATACATGCACTACAGAAAACTTTGAACTTTCTCAAAAGGCATGTATTGATAAAATATTGAAAAACTTTTGAGATGAAAAATTGTGTACCAAATGAGGTTTAAGGTGTTAAAGGAAATATGTTGTCAGAATAAAAGTGTCTCGATAGTGATTTTGTGAGAAGTTAAGTTGATTTTAGCAAAATCTGCACATTGTTTATTCGAAGGTAGGGAAGAAAGTTTAGAGGTATCTCCAGAGAACCAAATTGTTCATATTGGTCTATATGAAATCAAATTGCTTAGAGATAGATGGTTATTCTGATGATGACTATGTAGGTTGTTCAAGTAGTAGAAAATCTACTTCTGTTTTTTATTTTTATGTTGGCTCAAGAAGCGAGTTATCTTGTGAAAATCTCTAAGCAATATATTATCACGTATTTCACTATGTATGTAGAGTTGGTCAGTTGTTGTTAAACAACCAAACATGCCATATGGCTAAGAAATTTTATTATGGATTTGAAGGTTATGGACTCCATACACAAGCCTATGGCATTTTCTGTGATAATGAAATTGTTATAAAGCATGTGAAAGATAAAAAATTGACCAAGAGTAATAAACAAATTGACATAAAGTACATTTTCGTGTGTGAGAGGGTTAAGGAAGGTTCTATTGAGGTTCCCCACATAAATACTATTGTAGATCCTCTCATTAAAGGTATTTAGCTACAAATTTTTTGAAGAGCACATGATCCTGATAGGTGTTCGAGAGTCATTGTGTTATGATGTCTGATATTTCTTTTATATTATTTACATTGCAGTTAGCTTTCAACTTATTTACACCTTATGTTTTTTCTTCAGTTTATTTACGCCTTTTAGTGACAGTTATTTGCATACAAAATAAAATTATGATGCATTATCATCAATACTATTATGTTCATATATATGGTTTATGCACGTACTATTATGTTTGTTTATGAGTGATATTACACTCATGAGGGTGTTTGGGTGAGGTGTGCGTTTAGACTACATGCAGTTTGTGCATCTCGTGAAATGCAGTAAAACTCACTATATTTGCTCAAATTCTAGATGGAATCAGTTTTGAGACCATAGAACTGTTTAGACTAATATATTACTAGTCTATGCATTTATGATTCACTATTGAGGAAATCTATGAAAGAAAGTGTTTTAAAGTTTCAACCGATTTGTTTTGATAATTGTATTTTTTAAAAAAAAATTAAAATGAGTGGTCACTTGACCTTTCTAAAGTATTGCAATCGACCGTGTCATTTTACAAAACTTAAAGTGTATGAACCAAGTGAGAGATTGTTAGAATATTTTAATAAATAAAATATTTTTATTTATTTGTGTTACTATACACTATTTCTAAAATTGGATTGCAATGTAATTATTATTACTTGATAGGTTGGGGTTATAATTGTTAATTGTGGTTTAATTGATAGTATAATATTTACACCGTTGGATTGTGATTTTTCAACTTTATTTGGTGGAATTTAATCCTAACCGTTGATATCTAGGTTTCCATAATAGGAAGGGAGACTTAGGTATTTTATTTGTAGACAAGTCGTCCCTCCTGTTGTTGTTATTAATAAGGGTTTCATAACCCTTATTCAGTCATATCGAAGAACAACTCTCAGAAAGAGGTAAAATTCTCTAAGGATCTCTTGCAGAAACTCAAAGGTATCTTACAGCTTAATCTTCATTCAGGTATGTCAATTAAAATCTCCTTTATAAGTATTGTCGTATTCTTGATTTTTACAAGTTAATTGTGAATTAAATTCCAACAGAACATTGCCAAATTGAGCTCGATCATTGCTTGGAAGAGCTCGATCGAACAGAAGCCAAGTTGGGACACTCCTTTGAGTTTGATGAGTTGAGCTCCAACACACTAAAGCTCGGTTTGGGTTTTTTACCGTCCTAGTCTCAAGCCTTATTTTCACTAATGTGTTATGGGCTTATTATGTGCATTCTGAACATTCTACACATTACACTATATATGTAAATCGACTATATAACATGTTAGGAATTATGACTCATATTTCTATTATAATTGAGTTTTTATTTTAGAGTTGTAATTTATTTGGTAAACACGTTTTATGCTTCAAGTAAATTGTAATCCTTGTGTAACAAAAAATAAGTTTGGAGACTCTATAAATAAAGATAAGGTTAAAGAAAAAAAAGAGAAGGAAGACAGAAAAAGTTGGTGTGTTATGAGGAGTTGAGAGAATATATGTAATTCTAGAGAAAGATGTCAAGAGATAGTGAAATAATGTGTGTAGTAGCTATGCTTTTCACGTATTGTATATTTTCATCTCAGTATAGTAAATCTCTCCATTCATTTTATATAGTTATTAAATTATCGATTTAAAATGATTGCATTAACAATTTAAATAATTGTGTTGAATATATAAATGCACAAGCCAGGCACAACACCAAAAAGATGCATATGTTTGGCCTCGTAAAAAATGAGTCGAGAACACGAAGCACATCGACAGTTGCATGTTATACAATCCCACTTTTATGAAAGGCAATGGTTATATATTCTGTGTACATATAATATCCCCCTAGAGCAAGTGCGCTGCGTAGTGGCTTCTCTGAAGTCCGACCTCACGCTCTGGTGGATTTAAAGTCCACAGACGCGTCTAATGATGGTTGTATTTTGTTTCTTCATATATTAATGGTCCCACCTAACGTGATGAGGCCCAGTTGCAACTGATTGGACCCCCTTCACCTAAATAACCCAAACCATTGAGGACTCCAACCCCAAAACAACTCAGCTCATGAATAATGCATACATATATTGGCATGTTAGAACGACTTTTCTGATTCAAAAATTCCGTTCACTTAAAAAGTTTTTGAAAATATCTTTAATAAATTTTTTTTTAAAAAAAAGATTTATTTGGTGGATGCATTTTTAAAATTCATTATACAATTAACACAATTTTAATTTTGACAAATTTATAGTTAATAATTACTCCTAATAGACAAGTTTCACGAAATAAAAGAAGTCAAAATTGTTAATAAAATTTGTTACTTAAAATATTTTTGATTTTTTACGGTTTCGACTTTTTAAGATTTTAACTTTTATTAGAGGTCCATTTTTTTACTTTACCGAATATTAACATTTTTTAGAAGAAATTTTTAAATTTAAAAGCCTTTTCAATCTTCAGAAAGGCTCCTCCAAACCACCTCATACAGAGGGAAACAGTGACGCGTTTGCCAAAATTAGTCTCCCAATTTTAACGCGTTTCTTGCCTGCGATGATCAGCTGTCATCGCACACTTGTTGATAAAGATCATGCACCTCAGACAATGGCGAGATTAGCAAATCCGTTACCAGAGTAAGGATATTTCTGTCATTCAAAACGATACTAATTGACTGTTAGTATTCAGTATTTTATTAAAGAAGGTTACTATTGTGATTGTCCCTTCCTTTATTAATTAATGTCCGACTTCTTATTACAAAACCGTCAACCAGTTCCTAATTTCGCTTCTCGAATCTCACTCTCTCTCTCTCTCTCTCTCTCTCTCTCTCTCTCCTTCTCTTCTCTTCTCCTCTCCTCTCCTCTCCTCTGTTCTTGCGCTATCTCGCCGAATTTCAAACCCTAGTCTCTCTCTCCTCTCTCTAGCAATCTGTCCGATCTGAGATTCTGAGCTGATTCAAAGGTCGCATTTTGATTTCGTAGAGTTATCGCCAGTCCAGAAATGTCTTGAAGATTCTTAATTTGGCTCTCTCTGTTGTTTTAAAGGTAATTTTGTCTACTACATTTTCTTACTCATGGTATCGTGTTGATTTTTTTTTTGTACTTTATAGTGTTTGATTTCCTAGCTAGTTCATCTAGTGGATCTGGAAACTTCATTTCGTTTTTGACTGAAACCCTCGTCTGTCTTATTTGAAACTGTTGTTTTTCATTTGAGAAACTGGAATTCTGAGATGATATGTTTTGGATTATACCCTAATTTATCTCTTAGGAGCCTCAGATCTTGTGCTTATTGTTGCTAGAGTTGTTGTGTTAGACACCTGTTGTTTCGGTCAATATTCTGATTGATTTCATTTTAAGTCTTGACTTTCTCTCTACCCATATGCATTTATAGCCTTTTTTAAGTGTTTAATTTTGGTTTTAGGTCGCAGAAGTTCAGAAGTTGTTAGCTTTTTGCGGAAATTATTGGCGTATTTTCCATGAGGAACACCGATTCTAAGTATCATCCAGTGTCGATTTCTGTTTTGCTGTTCTTGGCCTTTGTGATTCGTGTAATCTTAGCTGCCGATTATGTTCCAACCGATAAAATTCTCCTAAACTGTGGGGTATCTCCCGAAACTACTGATGCTGATGGTCGGAAATGGACCTCAGATATCGGCTCAAAGTTTGCATCAGCAGGTGGGAAGACGTTGACATCCACTGCTGCTACTCAAGACCCTTCTGTTCCTGCGGTCCCTTACATGACCGCTCGGATTTTCGAATCTGAGTTCACCTATAGTTTTCCTGTAGCTTCTGGTCGTAAATTTGTTCGTCTGTATTTTTATCCTGCTTCTTATTTGGGTCGAAATGCTTCCAATGCTGTTTTCTCGGTGACCGCTGGCCAGTATACCCTTCTGAAGAACTTCAGTGCAGCACAAACAACTGAAGCTCTGAACTATGCTTTTATTCTTAAGGAGTATTCCGTCAATGTCCCCACTGAGACATTGAACATAACCTTCAAACCATCATCCAGTACTTCCAATTCCTATGCCTTTGTGAACGGGATTGAGGTTATGTCGATGCCTGACATATATAATACAGAGGATGAATCATCCTCAATTGTTGGCCAAGGTGCTCCATTCATCATTGACAATGGTACTGCTCTGGAAAATGTTTATCGGTTAAATGTGGGTGGAAATAGCATTTCGCCCACTGGCGATACTGGTTTGTTTAGGTCCTGGTACGACGATTCACCATATATATTTGGGGCAGCAACAGGCGTTACAGTGGCTTCCGACTCAAATGTGACGATCAAGTACCCCTCAGGCATGCCTACTTATGTTGCACCAGAAGATGTCTATTCCACTGCTAGAACGATGGGTCCAACTGACAACATCAATAGAAATTACAATTTGACTTGGATGTTTGCAGTCGACTCGGGATTCTCTTACCTGGTTAGGCTCCATTTCTGTGAGGTTGCTCTAAATATAACCGTGATTAATCAAAGAGTGTTTGACATCTTCCTTAATAATCAAACTGCAATGAACGAGGCAGATGTGATTGCTTGGGCACAAGCCAATGAAGTTCCAGTTTATAAGGATTTTGTTGTGGTGGTTCCTGGTGGGGCTCCTCAGCAGGATCTTTGGCTTGCTCTGCACCCAGCCATTGAGTCAAAGCCCCAATATTATGATGCGATACTGAATGGACTGGAGATATTCAAAATAAGCGATACTTCTGGAAATCTCGCCGGTCCAAATCCAGTCCCAGCTCCAAAACAGGATGTTATTGACCCATCATTAGTTAGACCATCATCCTCTTCGAGTCAGTCAAAGAATCAAAAGGCTATTATTGGCGGAGGTGTTGGTGGTGGCGTTGCTGCAATCCTTCTTGTTGGTTTGTTGGTTTGTGCTGTTTCCCGTCACCGTAGGCAGGGGAAGGACTCAAGTGCTAGCGATGGGTGGCTCCCTCTTTCTCTATATGGAAATTCACACTCTGCAGGCTCGGCAAAGACAAATACCACAGGAAGCTATGCTTCCTCCCTCCCTTCAAATCTTTGCCGCCACTTTTCATTTGCTGAGATCAAGGCTGCCACCAACAACTTCGATGAGGCTCTACTACTTGGTGTAGGAGGTTTTGGCAAAGTTTACAAGGGAGAAATTGATGGTGGAACGACTAAGGTGGCAATTAAGCGAGGGAACCCCCTTTCTGAGCAAGGTGTGCATGAATTTCAAACTGAGATCGAGATGCTTTCAAAACTCAGACACCGTCACCTTGTTTCGCTAATTGGTTATTGTGAAGAGAACTGTGAAATGATCCTTGTCTATGATTATATGGCCCATGGAACCCTTCGTGAACATCTATACAAGACCCAAAAGCCGCCTCTTCCATGGAAGCAGAGGCTTGAGATATGCATTGGAGCCGCTCGTGGTTTACACTATCTCCACACTGGCGCCAAGCACACCATTATCCACCGTGATGTTAAGACAACCAACATCCTCTTGGATGAAAAATGGGTGGCAAAGGTTTCTGATTTTGGGTTGTCAAAAACAGGTCCTACATTAGATCACACTCATGTTAGCACTGTTGTGAAGGGCAGTTTTGGTTACTTGGATCCGGAGTACTTCAGGCGGCAGCAACTGACAGAAAAATCTGATGTTTACTCATTTGGAGTTGTACTTTTTGAGATCTTATGTGCTCGGCCAGCTTTGAACCCAACTCTTCCAAAGGAACAAGTAAGCTTGGCTGAGTGGGCATTGCATTGCCAGAAGAAGGGCATTCTTGATCAGATTACTGACCCATATCTGAAGGGGAAGATTGCACCGGAGTGCCTAAAAAAGGTTGCTGAAACGGCAATGAAATGTGTGTCTGATCAGGGGATCGACAGGCCATCAATGGGTGATGTGCTGTGGAACCTCGAGTTTGCTCTGCAGCTTCAAGAGAGTGCAGAGGAGAGTGGCAAGGGTCTGGGAGGTGTGGACATCGAGGAGGGTTCATTTGATGTAGCCTGTAAAGGAAAGCAGGATCCAAATGCATCCCCAGGTTTTGATGGTAACGTGATGGATTCAAGGAGCAGTGGGATGTCTATGAGCATAGGTGGCCGGAGCTTAGCTAGTGAAGATTCAGATGGATTGACGCCGAGTGCCGTGTTCTCACAGATCATGAACCCGAAAGGACGTTGAGATGGATTAGTAGCAAAAACCGTTGGTTGCTGATTTTCATCTGGCAATGTGCTTTCATATGTTGGTTAAAACACGCGAGTAAAAATTTTCTGTCTCTATTTTATCTTTATTCATTTACTTACTATTTATGTTTTGGTCAAATTTGCCTGTAAGTTGTATCTGGAATTAAACTAAGGGCGTGAAAATAATTTGTTGTAATACCTAATTGCACTCGTTGAGAGATTGATTTGGCTTTCATGTTGGTGCTATTTGATACCAGCTTGTCTTTTTTCTGTCAAATAGCAGAGCATGGGATAAACTAAAAGGATTGAAAATAACAAATAATAATAGAATAGTGATAATAATGCTAATTTATGCGGGCTGACAATTTGGTTACCTACATATTTATTTATTCAGACAGCGGTGCTACTTTAAAGAAATGTTTTGTTTAATTAAACAATTGGTAGGAAGAATATCTAAGTCAGCTGGCAATAGGTGGAAAGAGTTTAGTGGAGAGAGCCATTAGTTGCTTTGATTACGCGGTTGGTTTGGTCTCTCTCTCTCTCTCTGATAGTTGTTGACTAGGCTTGAGAGAGAGAGAGAGAGAGAGTTGAGTCCCATGATAACATTAGAATAGTAGGGAAAATAGAACAGAACATTAGTTTAAAGGAGATTCCTTTCACTTGTTTGGAGAAGAAAAATGAAAAGCAGAGTTAGAGAATTCGAGCGATGGCTTAACTAGTCCATTTTTCTTTTTCTTATTGTTTATATGATTTTAGTCCATTGTTGGGTATGGCTGTCACCTCCCTAAAGATCGACTTTTCTTATTTGAAAAATTACAAGATAAAGTTGGGTTTCAAAGGTGAAAGTGACACCTTTGGCATTTAGGCCCCCAGAAGTGCCACTTGGTGGAGTGGCAACAGTGCATCCCAATAAAATGCTTTCTCTAAAGCGGTGCGGTGCATTTAAAGAAGTCGAATGGCCGCTCACGCAATATATATATATATGTGTGTGTGTGTGTGTGTGGTGTGTGCTCTTAGTTTGGCGTAATTGCATGATACTATATATCCTACCAATTAACAGCTCATAGAGTCTACACGAAAACACAATAATTTGGATTCAATAGTTCTAAAGCACGAGTCTACACGAAAACACAATAATTGAAATTAGTTAATGTATGATTTGATTTTTTTTCCTTTTTTCTGTGTCTCTTCAATTTTAAAAAGTTATTTCAAATGACCGACGTTAAACAAGGTCCATTCAATTGTGAGCTGTGATATCCCTTAAAACTAGAAGGTACACCGTTACACACGTCAAAACTATTTCAGTCACGCGGGTTTCCAACAAGTAGTAGTAAATATCACGTAATTGCACAGCAAATTTCATTTTCGTTGCCATCTCTTTTGGATGAGTTTGAAAAGGAAAAAGACGGTAGGTAGGTATTCATTCTGAAAGAGAGAGCCAAGTAATCCACTGAGGACGACCCACATCACTCACCCTGGACCATTTGAGAGAGAGAGAGAGAGAGAGAGAGAGCATGGCCTCCATCTGCTATCGGTAGTTTGTCCATCCAATCAATGCGGCCAAAGAAGCCACAGAAAAAAGAAGGCATCACCATGTGGTTGTTTCTTTCCCCTCCTCATAAAGGACAGACAAAGACCAGTTCCAGCTCACCTTATATCCATTTTTTGTCTCTTCCAACCCATTACATCCTCTTTCCCAAACACACTTCTCCTACAAAATGAATATATATATACAATTTTTTTCCTTGGTAAAACTATAGACACCTAAGGTGATCGAATCTCAACTTAACGACTGATCATGATAATCCATCACCTACTTAAATAATAATAATAAGGAAAATCCGTGTACACAAAAAAAAAATATATATATATATATATATCTAAGAAGCATGAATTAAAATATACTGTAGCTAGGTTGGTTATATGGAACAATGGTAGAAGCTATATAAAAATGAGCAATAACAATAAAACCCGGTCACAGGCACAGCAATGGTGGAAACAGGAAATTATGCATCGGGGGGGGTGGGGGGTGGTTCTTGTAGAATTACGGATAAAGGAAGCACGTCGAGCAGCCAAACCATCCATCTGATTCAAGGGGAGAAAGAAGTCTTGCTTGAATAGAAGGTTTGATTTTTGCGGTAATGGGAGCAACTGGTATCTCTAAAGACTCGGGCATGGGGTAGATGGTTGCTGAAAGCGCCAATTTGTTGATTCTATTCGATAAGGTTCTTCGCTGCCCTATTGATTGATTCACCCCAAGATTGTGGTTGAATCTGGAAGCCACATTGGTGTTGCATAAAATGCCACAAAGAGGTTGAAAATTGGCCGTTGAAGAAAATGTGGTTGATTGATTCACTACATCTCAGGCACAAAGAGCCATGGTTGGTTAGGTATGTGAAATTTGAAAGATGAAGATGATGATTTTTTTATCTAAGGTGGGCGGCATTCTTTTTAGAGTTTGAGAGTATTGCATATTTTGGAGTGCAGCCGAATCCTACAACAAGTTCGAGAACAACAGAAATTCGTTATTATTCATTTCAGTTACCTGATAATTTCATATACCACTACCATTCATTCAGAGTATGAGAAACAAAATCATTATTACTCGTAGAAATAAAGAAAGAGAATTGTATTTATTGAATTGACATATAACTTAAAATTATTATGGACAATAAATAAAGGCCTATTTACAGACATAAATCTTGGAAGCTAAGTAAACTTAGAAAACAAAAAATCCTAATCCGAGATGGTTTAAAAGAAGGTGTAAGAAACCTATATAGTTTAGAAAAAGATATATAATTTAACAGGAGATATAATAGGAAAATATATAATCTAATAATTACTATTTTACATTTTCCCCATATTTTTTAATGTTGTTGTCCCATTGACATTTGTAAAACCAAATCATTAGCAATAATCATATCAGGTCAGGTCAAAACTGATATAGCACTAATATTCTATATAGCAAACTCAGTGTGTTACCAAATAAAAGCTCAAATTTAATCCTGTATTCAGTATCAGGTCAAAACTTAAGCTCAACCCAAACTTATAATTTTGATAAATCAAGCTCGTACAACCCAGTACTAGCTCAGTTCTGTTCACTTGTAGTGTCCAAGTATTTGTAGACTGCTGAGCACAGAAAAATCAAAATCCGCCATTTCTCAAAAACACAAATACTATTTAATAAAATTATGACAATTAATGGTTCAACTACTGGTTCTTGTGATTTGTGCATTGCATTGCATAGCATTTTTGTCATCGGAAACAAATTAGAAGTACTCCAAATTGCAAAGCTGTCCGGAGACTTGGTTTTTCCAAAGAATGCAGCCTAGAATTGGTCTTGGCTAAGTCACTGAGGCTACACACTGCATAAGATTATCTCTTTGCTAGTCATATGATAGCTAAAGAGCCTTCAAAACAGTCTCATCAAACTTGGCACTTCATCATCTTCGATTCATTTTGGCGTGCCAAAGCAAATGCAGGTCATGGAAGTCCCCCAATTAGATTTATGTTCTTCAATATCCTTTTTTGAACATATATATCATTAATATATATATATACAGAGAGAGAGAGAGACAGAGAGATGGGAACAAGGAGATAGTGGGATGAAGAAAGCAATGGGATAATAAGATAAGCTAGATAATTAACTTTACAACAAAAAGAATTTTGACAATTCTGGATCTCCATTTTCTGGAAAATTGAGCGGTCATTAGTACCCAGGTTTTCTCTCTTAAAATTTTCCATACCAAAAGACAATCATGTAATTAAATTAGTCAACTTTACAATGTAAGGCAAAGTATATAGACAAAGACTCACAGCACTCACAAGAAGAAGAGAGAGAATAGTTCCTTGGCCACTCATATATGACAAAATAAAAAACCAAACAGTTATTTCTGACCTGGGGCAACAGAATCTAGAATGTCAGTTATCTTCTTCTGGAGCTCCAGCTTGTTGGCCCCCACAAGTTTGTCAATTTGCTGACCATCTCTAAGGAAGAAGAAGGTCGGAGTGGCTTTGATATCCCATGATGTACTAAATTCCTGCACCAGAATAAAATTAATTGTTAACAAATTCCACAGATTCTAGAAAAAATTACCTGAAACATCAATGTGAAGAATTGGATCAGACAATTACTTCACATTGTCTGTGGGTTTGAATATCAAAATTATTTTTTTCTTTTTTGCCTTGTCATTTACAAGCCAGCCACATAATAAAAGGGGAGGCATTTGGCGGGCTTCAAACATCAGAAATGCCACTTTGTTTCACTTTACAAGTTCCCAATATAATTGCATTACTTACAGTTAGTTCATCAACATCGATTGTTAGAAACATTAATGAAGGGTGTTTCTGGGATAGCTCGCAATAGAATGGTGCAACCATTCTACAAGGACCACACCATGATGCACTGAAATTTGCAATCACCTGTTGAAAAATTAGCTCTAGTTGGAAGGGAAAAAACCCATAAAAAAGAACACTTCCCAAATAAATCAAATTGAACTTCAATGCAAAATCAATAATATCAAGGAATTTTGTATATCATATAGTATTAGATATGGCTAATGCTTGTATATGAGAGAGAAGAAGAGGACAATGCTTGTAGACATTCATTTATGCTTAGTGTGAGCTGAAAGCATATACTGTAGATTCAAAAGGTATTTGGCCTAAACTGTTTTATTTCAGGTCACTCACCTCATCATATTGGTTATAACATTAAATCATCCTGAATATATTATCCAGGTCGTCCAGCGAGTTTTTTTTTTTTTTTCTCTCTTTTTGCTTGGTAAATGCTAGCAGGTAACTTCTCAAAACTAAGTAACCTGGTAAGCAGATGTCAATATTCATTCAAGATAGTCCTAAAACACACACCATGTATTACTGAACTAAGCAATCCAGTTCAAAGTAAACATTGATAGGGGATCCTTACATGAAGAGATAATAAAAGAGGCTGAAAATTTGAGAATGGTCATCACTTTAAGCAAGGCAAACCAACAGCTCATTCAAAATTTTAAACCAGTTCATTGATATTACTACTAATGAAGTAGAGGAAGCAGTTATGAAGACGGGTAAAATAAAGCAGAGGAAGCACTTGCAAAGATGGGTAAAAATAAAGCAGTAGGACCTGATGGCATAGAGGTATGAAGAATTCTAGGAAAAATATACGAATTGAATAGTTAACAAAATTCTAGCAGAAAAAATAATGCCAAATGAGTGGAGTAGTATCATAGTACCAATTTATAAAAATAAAAAGATATACAAAATTTTAAAAATTATAGAGGAATTAAATTAATGAGTCAAACAATGAATTATGGGAAATGATAAATAGCAAAGATTAAGAAGAAACTTCAATATCAGATAATCGTTTGGATTTATGCCAAGTAGATCCACTAGGGAAGCCATCTATTTAGGAAGACAATTAATAGAAGAGTGTAGAAGTAAATAAACGGATCTACACATGATTTTCATAGAATTAGAGTAAAGGCATATGACAAAGTGCCAAGGGATGTACTTTGGTGGACTCTACAACGAAAACAAGTTCTTATAAAACTTAAATATCTTATTCAGGACTTGTATAGTGAGACAAGGACTAGAATTCGGACTATAAAAGACTAGTGATTTTTATATAAAAAATAATAATAAAAAAGAAGTAGGATTACACCAAGGTTCAATGTTAAGTCCATACTTATTAATGGTAGTTTTAGATCAAATAACGAATGATATCCAAGAAGACATTCCATGGAGCATGTTGTTTGTTGATTCAATAATTCTATTGGATACTTCTAAGGAGTGGCAATTATATTAGAAACTCCCTTAAAAGCAAAAGGCCTAAAAATTAGTCAGATTAAAATATAATACATGATATGTAAGTTTAATAAGATAGTAGAAGACGACAATATAACTATCACAGTTCAAGACAAAAGAGCCACTAAAAATAGCCATTTTTTATATTTAAGCTCCATAATACGACTAGTTAGAGGTAGATGACGATGTAATTAGAAGGATTGGAGCAAGGTGGACAAAATGGAGACAAACTAGTAATCTTCTATTTGACATACGAATACCAAATAAGTTAAAAGAAAAACTTTATAGGACGGTTCTTAGGCCAACTATATTATATGGAGCAAAATCTTGGACATTAAAAAGAAACAATAACAACACAACTGAAATAAGAATGC
The DNA here is from genome assembly GCA_026545225.1 of Cornus controversa. Classification (NCBI taxonomy): domain Eukaryota; kingdom Viridiplantae; phylum Streptophyta; class Magnoliopsida; order Cornales; family Cornaceae; genus Cornus; species Cornus controversa. The sequence continues at coordinate 57,392,430 of CM048852.1, forward strand.
TAAGATGGATGATAGGGTTGACTAAGAAATATAGAATTAATAATCAACATGTGTGGGGAAAATTAGGAGTGGCGCCTATTAGTGATAAAATAAGAGAGAGTAAACTTAGTTGGTATGGTGACTACGGTCACATACAACGGAAACCCATGGATGCACTGTTAAGAAAAGGTAGATTCATTTACAAAGAAGGTAATAGACAAAGAGGCCTACCAAAACTCATGTGGGAAGAAGTAACTAGAAATGATCTTAAAAATTAAATATAATAGGAGAAATGACTTGTAATAGAAAAGAATGAAAAGGAGAATTCATGTGGCTGACTCCATTCATATAGGAGAAAGTCAATGATGATGATGAATTGATAGAGAAAAGGAACGTGCCTAATCATCTCCTTATTGACATGAAAAAAACTTTGTGATGAAAATTGAAGAGTGGTCATGCAAATATTCAACTTATCCCAGAGGAAAAAAAAAGGCTGGAGAGTGGTGAACAATTTATATCTGGTAAAATCCAAAGTAATCGAATTCACATAGATGTGTTGGAAAGAAATTTTGGAAAACTTCTGTCTTTAGTGGGTGTGAATTTTGGTGGGTGGCAGCGAAAAGGCTTCGCTGGAATGATCAACTTTCTAATATCCATGAACTAGAATATACCATAAGGATAGATTTGTCGTGCATAAGGCCAGCCATTGATGTTTTAGAAACTTTATCAGGTCCAGATTATTTAATAAATTTTGTCTTTATACTTTGTGTTCTAGCTAGTTGACGTCAATTCTTCACTGGTTGTCAACACAATTCTATAGGTGCATACCAAAAGAGAGAAATAATTTGATGTAAAATGGTTTAAAACCTTAGAGGCTCAATGACTTGGATGTGCCTGTTGTTCTCAGGCTGTTTCTAGGAGCTAAAATGTACTTTTTTCTTTTTTTCTGTCAACCAGGATTCTGACCTTGGGAGAAAGCCTGGACCTCTTTGCCTGATTTTTCAGATGTACACCATATATGTATGCGGTACACACTTGGAAGTTGGAACACTTTCTTATAACAAATTTATTATTTAAAGAATATAGTAACTATCGAAAAAGAATAGATTAGTTCACTCTCATAACAAAAAAATGGATTAGGAAACCATAATAGGGCTTCCAATGGCACTTTATATGGTTCATTATACTGCCAAAAGATAACCTTGTTACAATACTTACAATCTTTTCATCCCTCCTTGCTTCTGACTGCTTTTCATCCCAACTTTCTCTGGTTGTGATAAGCTGAACATTTCCACCAGCAAAATCGACATTATGATCAGAATCATCTCCATCATTCTGAGGCTACAAGTAGGATGCAGATTGTTACGTCTTTGTCAAATAACTTAAAAGGTAAGATTCATAAAAATGTACCATATATATGAAGCCAAGTTTCGAAATCATCAGCTAAGGCATTACTGTAGTTGACTAAACTGACATTTTTGTGGAGGAAGATTTTTTGAAACTATTTGTATTTTTTTCCTGGTTGTTAGAAACTATTTGTATTGCTAGCCAGTTAACAAGGAAAACCAAATAAGCTATAACATAAACGTAACTATCACGTCTACTTGGACCTTTGTGGAAATTGAGTCTTTTTTCGATAACATTTAGCAAAAAAACCACTCTCTTAAACATAGCTGCATAAAGCAAACAAGATAATTGAACTATAACACAACACAATGAACTCATTTCTCAAATTCCAAGTAAAAAAACCTAGGCCAATTCAATTTCTATTTGACAATGAAATACCTTGCTATATATTATAAATTATAAAAGAGAAGTAATGAAAGTAAAATTAAGATTAGTACTACATGAAAAAGTATCTTTCATTGCTTAAAACTGAGAAACAACCAAATTACAACTTAATAGGTGTGGATACTGTTTGAGGCAAAGCTATATGCTATGCTCCAGTTCAACAACAAACAATTACTGAAGACAAGTCGAAACTGTGACCAAGAAATGCTCACACACACACATACTGAAGAAATGTGTGTCCTTAGTCCTTACCCTGTGTGTGTAAGGACACACATACTAAGAGACACTCAAACTATACTCACACATATACAAATGCACAAAAAACATGCACACACTAACTCTAAGATACACCTCAACTAAACCCACCCACTTGCCCATCCACCTAAACACCTAGAACAAACACTAAGAAACAATCAAAGAAACCCATTTCCACCATTTTACTCAATCTTGTAGCATATCTTCTGATAATCATACCCCATCAAATCCTTCCTATAGGATCTCCACGTCGTTTCTGGCTTTCCTCTTCTCCGCAATTCATATAACCTATCAGTATCAGCTAAAACTGTATCATATTTATAATGCTCTGGAATTCAAGCAAACAAATAACTTTTTCTCTAACTTTTTCCAAATTTGATGTTTTCACTAATTCCAAGAAAAAAATGATCACTAATTCAGAACATAAGGTAAAAGGGAACAATAACTAAACAGAAAAGACTGTTCCACAATACAATATGAAAGACAACAGGACAAGGCATAATAGAAGAATACAGGAGTTACAATAGACAACCACCACCAGAATAAACACTATTCTGATAAAGGAAATCACTAAATCTATAGTTTCTATGCATATATTTTGTTTGAGAAGATTTTTGTACTTGTTAAATAGGCAGGTATCAATGAAAAAAAAAATACCTTAGTTAAGCAAAGTCCCATTTTGATCTTCAGAAAGCTAGATATGCTGAACTACCCACAGTATCCTGAAAGTGAAATTAAATTAAAGAAAATGACAGCATTAAAGTCAAAATGTTAACACGGATTAATTAGTGGAACTATTCTAAAGTAAAATGAGCATTTTAAGCCTCTCATCAATATAAAATGAGTTCATTAGTTCACTTCAACTTTATTGGCAATATGTTTTTGAAAGCAAATACATGTAGAAGTGTAACATTCTCCTATAAAACCTTCTGAGATATTTATTTTATATTCAGTTAATTACTCTGGGTAGATTGTATCTTTTTTTAATTAAAATACATGAATCTGTGAATACACGAGAAAATAGTAGGTGTTTCCCTCAAGTGATGCGTACATCAACTTTTGAATGCTTTGAAAATGAACAAGAGACGCAACATCAGAGCTCAAATGCAGCAAAATGTGGGTAAATGTTTCCAAGATATTCAGTAAGAGCGCAGGTAAATCAGCTAATTGAATATCATAGATTTAGATTAGTGATTTAGTACATAGGAAGATTAAAATGTGGAGGGATCTAGTTGTTAGACGCTATGATTAGGAGGAGGGTTAATATAGTATTGCTTATAACAAAATAGTAAGAGAGAGCTATTGAAATTGAAAATACAGAATATAAAATATAACAAAGAAACATATAATGTATAATGGTTGAAAAGTATTTAAAATAATAAATTATAACCATTCCCTAAAAAGGATATAAAATAATGTCAATAAAGCTTGTACTGAAGGAAAATAAAGTTAATATAATGAGCAGTTAAACACTCTATATAAAAATAATGTGGATATTTAACATTGTACAAATTATCATGGTATTAAATTAATGAGTCATGCTATTATAAACTTTAAAGAGAGTGTTATATGAGAACAACAGTACAGAAAAATTGATTTACTTTTATGCCAGGTAGGACAACAATAGAAGTTATTTACTTACTATAGAGACTAATGGGAAGACATATAGAATCGAATAAATTTTTTTATATCATTTCTTATAGATTTGGGGAAAGCCTATGACATGGTCCCTAGAGGTACAATGTGATGAATTTTAGAAATGAAAAGAGTTGGAAATAAATATATTAACATGATAAGAAAAATGTAAAATGAAGCTATTATTATATAAAAAAAAAACTCCAGGAGAAACAATTAGATTTCCAATTATTGTAAGCTCGCATCAACTCCATCAAGGATTAGCATTAAACACCTATAAATTTAGTGTTACTTATAGGTGTATGCTATTTGTTGATATTGTTGTTTTAATTGATGGAACTAAAGTAGGGAGAAATGCTAGATACAAGGTCTAGATGGAATTTCTAGAACAAAGAAGGTTTAAAAAAGTAACACTAAAATTAAATATGTGAAATGTAAATTTAGCAAAACTAGGAATCTAAATGGGAATATAGTGAAGATTACAGATCAAGAGATTCCAAAAAGTTAAGGCCTTGCTTGGTTTGTCACTCCAAAAACAGTTTTCTGTTTTCAGAGTGACAAAAAATTAAAAACTGCTAATTAGATCTACTTGGAACTGTTTTTAAGAAACAGTTTTTAGAAAACTGAGATAACAAAGTTGAGGTTTTTAGAGAACACAATTTGGTAGTTCTCTGAGTTTTTGGAAAGAGTTTTCAAAACTAAGGAAACACAGAGAACTGGAGCCCCGCTTAAAAAATGACGTTACTTTTATCCTCGTTTAAAACCTCTATCTTTATCTCCTCTCTCAACCTGTTAAACGACTTTTCTAGTCTCTCGCACGATTTCTCTAGCCTCAGCTGGAGATTGCATTCTCGTTTCCAACTGAGAATCGAGTTCATCAAGAAGATTTCCAATCATCGATCCCTCTCTCTCTCCAAGATTTTTGGGGAATTTTTTTAAAATAGAAGAGACTCTTTGATATTCACTCTTCCCCTACTATGATCTCCGACAATTGTATTGTATTGTAGTGAACAATCAAGCCGAGACCAGAGAAACAACAATTGCCATTGCCCGCGATTTTTCTGTCCGATTCTAAGTCTGAGGTAGAGTCAAAAGTTTCAAACCTAACTTTCTCATCTTCTTCGATTCTGTTCAGTAGTTGAGAGAATTTTTGTTTGTGTATGTGGGTTTTGTTTGTGTATGTCTTCATTTGAAGTGCTTTAAGAATTCAGTCATTTGTTTATTACGGGTTATTTCTCCATATATACTATATATGAGTCAATTCAGTTGATTATATGGGTTTCCGCCAGTTAATTGAGTTACAATTCTGGCTATCTGGTTTGTTATTGATGATAAATGCTAGAAAGATTTCTGGTCTGATATTTGAGGTGATTGTTAATGAATTGTAGGAAAAATGGTGAACAGTACTTGAATGATATGTTTTCTTTGTTCAGGGTAGTAGTGTTGTCATAAAGGTCTCTTCTAATATGTATTTATGAATTGTATTTTTTTATCTTACTTCAGGCCTATCTCTGTGAACAAGAAACAATGAAATCATCATAACTTATTAACACTAGATGGATGAACAAACTGAGGTGGAAGAGGAAGGTAATGGGATAAGAACTCTATATTTTAGCTAAATAGTAATGAAATGTCAGTATAGAAACAAGAATTAGTGTCCATACTAGCATTTTATAGCACTAGGCTAGCATTTTATACCACTAGGCTGAGGGTTTAATTGTATTGTTAGATCAAACCTAAGATTTGAGATTTGCTTAGTTCTCGGAAGAAATGAGAACAAATAATAGTATAAGCATTGGTAACAAAGTGGTTCCCCAACATTTTTTTCCAGCAAGATAGTGATTAGGGAAAATTTTCCTTGGGACAAATTACATTGGACTTCCAATTTATTCATCAGTCAGCTTCTTGACAGGAAATTTTCACTTCACCAATCCAACAGCTTCCATGAATCCTAGCTTCCAATGTTTCTTTTAGTAGGATTATTGCAAATTTCAAGAATATGATTAAAAGAAGATTGGCACAAAATCCAGATATGGTTGTTTACAACTTATGATTGTACTTCTGTTTTAAAATGTATTATCTCTTTTGATGGTGTCTTTTAATACTAAGTAGTATTTTGAAGTGGTTGAATTTTATATTTGTAGTGCCTTTTGAAGAAGATGACAAGGACCCAAACATATGTTTTGTTAGTGAGGAGAATGCTAGCACTAGTAATGCAGCTGATGCTAGTGCGGCAGAAATGACTTCTTATAGAAACAAATTGTGGGATTATGGACATCATATGTAGCCAATGCTGGATGATACTAAATTCATGTACTCCAATGTTTATTTTGGTTATCAAAAACTCAACTTAATGATTGTACTACTAAAAGCGCATGCGACACTTGAAGTAATGCTAGATGAAGCGCATGTGACAGATTCCATTCTCTTTTATTCTCTAATAATGTTTTGTTTTGGTTATGTATAACTAAACTTAATGATTGTACAACTAAAAGTGCATATATGACACATGAAGTAACTCTATTTAAATTTAATCAAGTCATGTACCTCTCATGTTTTATTTAAACTTGTGAAATTGTATTTGTGCAATTTTTATTAAGTTAAGAATACTAGCTTTAAAAAAATGCACCTCAAACACTTATTAATAAATATTGCATTAGTAGACTTGGGGAAAAAAAAGAGGTGAAAATTGCCCTCTAAAAACTGTTCGTAGATACAGTCAAGCAGATTTATGAAATTTTGTTCTCTAAAAATTGTTTTGTAGTTTTTCCAACCAAGCAGATTTTCAAACTGAAAAATTGTTTTCTCTTCTCATTCTCTAAAAACTATTCTTGAAAACTATTTTGAAATTTGCAAACCAAGCGAGGCCTAATACTTTCATTAAACCTAAACTTGACTATTCACAGAGAAGGAGAGATTTAAGATGATGTTACTTATATAATTAAAGTATGGTGCCACTGAGAAATGCTTCCAGTACGAAGAGCAAGTGAGAAAAAGTGATAGGGTTCACATTGAAGGAAACTTTTTTTTCTCGGTAAGTATTAAGGATAATGTTAAAGAAATGGAAGATCAAAATTATATGGCTAAGATAGTAATGATAGATATGGTAGTGCCTTTTTAACTAAAATTGTAACATTGGATAAAGCAGAATGACCGACGAGAAAAAACTCTGATTCTCAAATAACTGGGGCAAGGCTTTGTTGAGTTTTAATTGTACTGCATACTTAAATTAAATATTATATAACTAAATTTACTAAACCAACACAACTTCTGCAAGAAAATTAAAGAAAAAAGGGAATCACGCAATAATAATTTCAGTTTTTTTATTAGATCCTCACTAAACAAAATTCATTGTCACAAACCCATTAAATTTTCAACCAAAATTGCTAATTTTGTTGTTCCAAATAATTTCAGTGATACAATAATAAGAAGCATTGGCTAAGCCTATACATCCAACAGTCAACACAGACCCAAAATTGTAAACAAATCGATGGGATTTTTAGAGCAGGTACCAAAAATAAGGAAATTGAAAAGCTTAAATACCAAACTTCATTATAACTGAACCAATTGAATGTGGGAAACATTAAAGATTAAGGAAAATTAACCTTGATTTGAGCTTCTTGTGTTGATTTAATCAGTTTCTCGCGCTTACAGACTGGAAATTCGAATCAAATCCCTGAACAAAGTGGACCTTGGACTGTTTGTGCGTCGACTTTCGTAAAGCTTGAAATTCGGAGAACACTGGATATAAATACAAATGCATATGATATGGAGTACACAACAGGCCAAAAAGACGACTAGACGAATAATACATTAATTTATTTTTATTTGCGCAACCTGTCATTTTTGGATGAAATTAAGTTTATACCCTCCTCGAGCTTTACTTAATACCAATAGTACCACAATCCGTAAAAACCTACGGGTGCACAGAAAATTGATGAAATCGAAACCGTAAGAAATTGTAATTGAACTGAATCGAACCGTTCACTACAGTTTTGATTCCGATTTTTAATTTTAAGAACAGTTCACTACGGCTCTGATTCCGATTCCGATTCCGATTCTAAGTCAAAAAACCAGAACATAAACCATTAGAAAAAATATGTATATATAATATATAATATATAAATGAATAATAATAGCTTTTAAATTCTAGTGTTCTATATAAATATATATATATATATATATGAAGTATAAAATATATAAATAAATACTAATACCTTCTAAATTCTAGTCTTCTATTTATATATAAAGTATAAAATATATAACATATAGATCAATATATTTAGCTTCTAAGTTCTAATGTTTTATATATTTATATAATATAAAATATATAAATAAATAAATACTAAAAGCTTTTAATATATTATTATAACTAGGGGTCCACAACTATGAGTGCGTATCTTGCCAATGTTTAATCAAAAAAAAAAAATTAACAAAGAATCATTGGAGAATCGAAACCACAAAGAATCGGAACTGAATCGAATCGGACTGAACTCAACGGTTCCGATTTCGATTCCAAAATTAAGAAATCATTAACAACGGTTCCAATTTCAGTTTCACAAAAAATCATAAAGAACCGTACCGTGTGCATCCCTACATATAACACGGATGTCATACCACGCTACAAGTCCACAACACATCAAATTCTAAAAACTTAGTTAACTATTTGGGTATAAAAAATTATTATCCTATCTTGTTATTGCAATTATATTTTTTAATTACATGTTTTATGTGTTTAATATCTTGTCTTTTCAAGAAAATGAGGTTGAACCTTTGGATAAAAGTGCATAATGTTATTTTCAAGACCGTCATCTAAGGACAAAAGGTATTCTGTGTTAATTGAATGTTAAAAATTTATTGACCAATCATCTAATATGTGTCAATTAAGTGTCTAAAATAATAATAAATTTTTTTTGTTAATTATGTACACAATCTTGAAATATTGAATGCATTAAATATTTATGTCAAACACGGTATTCCATAAAAGCGTGGGGTGCTTTTTAGCACAATCTTGACTCACAATCTTTCCTATGAGCGAAAGGTGATGTATCACATGATTCACCTGAATTATTGATAAAGATATTTATTTTACTGACCCTTCTGTGTTTAGTTGTTGTTGGGATGAGATGGACGTTTTTGGCCATTTATAGTAATTCAGGTTATTTCACAACCATAACTATAAATCTGGTCATGGACAATGAAGTTTAATGTATTCATATAATAAATTAAATATATATCATCTCATATAATATATGAAACGACTAAAAATATGACACGGAAAGAATGACAAAATCGAGTTCCTAACCTATAAGCCTATGACAAAGCTTTACTTTTTGTTGTTATTGTTTGTGTGTGTATATGAAAATATATTTATGTATATTTACACACAAAAACGAAAATAACAATAAAACCAATGGGCCTTTGGCGTTGGCCTGGTTGGTCTAACCTCTACGGGGAAGATAGAAGAGTTTAGGTCTCGAGGGACACAAATTGCTTGTCAAAATTGGCTGTGAATTGCTTAATTATAATATAAAAACAAAAAACGAATAGGAAACTTCCATGAATAGAGTGACATGTTGGGCACCCAAAACAGTGGGCCGGGGGAGGGAAACAAAAAATCAACACCTGAGCAAATATATATATATTTTTTTTTACCCGAAAAATAAGTCATAATTTTCTAAACACTAAATAGACAATTCTCATTCCATTATTGTATCACATCTGAGGTGAAAAAGAGTTAGAAATTTATCTTCATCAGTGAAGAAGTAAATATTATTTTTTCAAAAATATTCAAAATATAATATTGCGAAAGTAACCAAAAGCTCCTCGATGATGCCAATGTTATCATATGGGAGAAAAATAGTTTGAGGATTGGTGGTATGTTACAAGGAAATCCTACCATAGTAATGACCCAATAAGAATTAGTTAGGAGTGTTACGGATCGGATTAGGCATTAATTCTAATTCAATCTGTGGTTGGTATGTTATAAGCAAACCCCACAATAGTGATAAACCAATAAGAATTAGTTAGGGGTGACCACGAATCAAATCGAATTAGACATTGATTCTAATTCGATTTACGGTCTCCAAATCCATGAAAACACAATCTAATCTGATCCGTGAAATAATAAATTAGATCGGATCGGATTGACGAATTGAATTTGCTCTAAGCAACCCAATAAAATTGTTTTTTAACCTGAATCCAATATCATTTGGGTTAAATACAATGACCTCCCTTGAGGTTTGTCCTAATTACACTAAGATGAATTTTTTTTAAAATCGTGCACTAACCTCCCCTTTACCAAAATTAGCTTACTTTTTGGTGTGATTTTACTTATTACCTCCATTATTTTAATCTAAAAAAAATCAAAATTTATGTTACTATAAAATGACCAAATTACCCACCATTAAAAAAAACACAAAGCATCTCTCTTCTCTCTTATATATGTGTATATATATATATATACATATATCTAAACACAACACACACCGAATCCCCATCTATAAATCACGATTATCTCTCCAAATTCCTATTTGCAAATCTCAACCATCAAACCACCACAGTCATTTATATCAAGCTTTTCCTCACAGTCATCGAACCACCACAGAATCCAGCGAATCATCCACCATATGCGGTGGTGCTGGACAAAGGTTGATGTATGGTGGTTCCACCAGTGGTAGCGAGACGAGGCTTCTGGAGGTTTCAATTAGTGACAATGACTTAAAAATAGGGATTGGGATACAACACTGATAATGACGTAATTGAGGGTTGATGGCTCCATATTCTTTTATATATATATATATATACACACACACACACATACAAAGACAACACAACACAACACACCACGAATCCCCATATGCAAATTCGATTCTCTCTCTGAATCCCATATGCAAATCTCAACCATCAAACCACCACAGTCATCTGTATCAAGCTTTTCTCCATAGTCATCAAACCACCACAAAATATGGTGAGTTATCCACCATATGCAGTGGCGTTGAACAAAGGTTACTTGTGGTTTGTGGTGTGTTTGAATTCTATGGTGACTTGGGTGCTTGGGTTTGTTACAGAGGTGGTTATGGCGGCTAAGGTATGGTGGTCGTGATTATTTTTCGACAACGGACAAATATTAGGGTTTGTTTGGGTTGTGTTTGGTGGGTTTCATTTGATGGCAAATTATTAAGGTGGTAGGATTGATAAACAAAGGTTAATGGGATGAGTTTTGACTAATTTTGTAATTGGGTAAAGTTGAAGACAATAATAAACAGTATCACAAACAATTCATGGGTGATATAAGGGCAAGGGCAATTTTGTCCTAAAAAATTAGGTATTTTTGTAATTAAATGTCATTGTATGAGTTAAAAAGTCATTTCACATGAACAAATAGCATTTTGGTCAAATTATAAGTTTTTTTTGGACAGAGGGGGTATTAATAAAAAGTGTGCAAACTTTAGGTGAACAAGTACGATTTTTGAAAAGTTTCATCGAAGTGTAATTAAGCCAAATTTCAGGAAATGTCATTATATTTAACCCATATCAATTTGTTAACTATAGCCCAATCTCTATTTTAGAATGATTTGATTAACTTTCACAACAACCTATGTGTAAATATCAAAATGTGAACCGATAACTTGCACAATTACTTTTAGATAAGTGACCGAAATGTGACTAAAATATGATTTTCATTTCAAGAAAATATAAGAACATGAAAAAAGACTTATACGGTATATAATCCTATATCTAATTGCGTATCTAAGACAAAGAAAAAATCATATATTGAAATGTGAACGTAGGAAAAAGTTGTAAACACATCTGATATCTCATATAAGAAAATGAAATGAGTCTTTTAGGTTTAGCTTAAAAGATATAAGATATTATGTTTATATATATATATATATATATATATATATACATATAATTATATCTATAATATTTAAATATTATAAATTCTAACGAATTGTCACGGATTGGATCGGATTCACAGATCGAATTGAATTTCTGACTCCCTAATCCCTAATCCATAATCCGTGAACTACGGATTCAAGTTTTACAAATTCGTTGGACTGAAAATCTGATCTGATGTGCACAGATCGGATCGAATTCATGGATTGGCGAATTATTTGAATACTATCGACAATATAGAGAAGGTGAATGTGTTGCAAGTGATGGAGTAGCAACACTAATCCATGATGGAGTGAGCTCCATAAGATTGGGGCTATGGAACACACATGCTCCATGTACAATAATATACGAAGAGCCAAATTGGACGAAGGTCCAAAAGAACCAAATAGAAACGACATCATTGTTGGTGGGTTGTGAGGGTCCATCTCCAGGGTGGTGGGTGGGTTATATATAGAGATTCATGGTAGGCTGGTAGCCATTTGAGAGAAAGAAACGTACATCAAAATGCAATGGCAGAGAAAAAGTTTGAAAAACTCTAAACCGGATCCTTTCATTACTTAGAATCCAAAGACAATTTAATTGAAATTGTGAAATGAATATCATCTATAAATTTGGCTTAAAAGAACATGATATTCTTAGTGACAATAGAGGAACATATCTTTCTATAATATTAGGGAATGGGAGGTATAAAAATGTATTGAGTTAAATAAAATTAGGATAAATTACTCTGACCTTCCCTGAAGTTTGTCTTAATTACTTCCAGATTAAACTTTTAAAAAAATAACTCTCGCACCTCTGCCAAAGTTAAGAGACATCAAAATAGTTAACATCAATAAGTAGATTTACCAAACTATCCCCAATTTTTAGTATATCATTTGGATACTTTCATGTTATCATCATTGCTGATGTAAGCATAACATATTGATTTTACTAAGTTACCCTCACTTATGTTCTCCGTCTCACTCTCCCACTGCCGACGCAACACCCTCTTTCTTCCTCTCTCTTTATCTTTTGATTCTCTTCGACAGCTAAAAACCTCAGTGCCCACACCGCACTCGACACAAAATCAACGCGTCGTTGATGCCGAAACATCTTCAATTGCATATTTGTCAAAACCCATCTTCAAAATCCAGAAACCCTTGCTTCCACTGCCTGATTTGTCTTCCCCCATTAGTTACTTTTTCTCTTTTCTCCATCAGCACCACCATTATGCTTGTTGTCGGCCACCAATTCCTTTGAGAAATCACCCATCACTGAATCTTAACTCCAAACTCAAATCCTTGAACACACACACACATATATATTTATATATTATGTGTGTATATATACATGGGTGAACTAATCAAATCACATTTATATAGATAAATAATAAAATTGGGTGGTAGTAAGAGGAAGCATACAATATAGTGGAACCTTTAATGGAACCATTAAGGTGAGTGTTACCAATCCATATCTCTCTTCTCATGTTTTTGATATTTTTTTTCATATTTTTGCTCAATAGTCAATGTTGATAATTGTTGAGATACTATATGGATACTTTCTCTCACTACTATGCTTGTTGTCGACCACCAATTCCTTCAAGAATTCACCCATATCATTGAACCCTAAATCCAAACTCAAATCTGTAAACATATATATATACACACACACACATTATATACATGGGTGAATATTGTATGCAGATACTGTGATGTTGGTTATTGAAAAAAAAAGTAAACAGATAGAGAGATCTATGGATCGATTATGCTCTGTATTGTGCGTATTTTATATATATATATATATATATATATATATATATAACATGTTATACGTATATTAAGAATAGATATTAAAAATGAAATACGTTAGTATTGAGTATTTTTGTGATATAAGGGTCAAATTTGTAATCTTACCATTGTAAGTAGGATAACAAAATAAATTTTATTTATTGAGGGTATTTTTGGTATTTCAAAAAAATTAACTAACGGCATTGATGGTGCTTTAATGAGTTTGGAGTTGATTGTAATTTTAATATACTTCAAGGAGTTTGACCACTTTTTTTTAAAAAAACTTTCATTTAAGAGCAATAAGCTCTAACCTTAGGAGAGGTCAGGATAATTTACCTTAACAAGGTTTTAGAAAATCTTTTATAAGATTTGAAAATGTTTAGAAAAAGAATGACATGTCTTGACTAACAAAATTATTTAATAAGATACTACAAAATGAGTAATTAATTATGCAAACGTGTTTTAATACTTATTTATATATATAAGACAAGGAATATACAAAGTTGCACTATATTCATCATTATCATCCTTGCTTTTATCTTGTACAAAAGGTCGACCAAATGGATTCTCTTTTAATAACTCTTTTCTTCTACAAAGTTGTACTATATTATAGTTAGGGTTGGCAAAATGGGCGGGTTAGACAGGTTTGGACCGGATCAAATATGAGCCGGGCGTGACCCATATTCAACCCGTTTGTAACGGGTCAATTATCGACAGGTCAAATATGGGTCGGGTCAACTCAACAACCCATATGACCCGACCCAGACCAAATTGTCCAATCCAACCCAAATAAATGGCCTAACCGAACTCAAGTAAACGGGTCGACCCAACCTAGATAAACAAATTCATGCCTCAAATTTGTTTCTTGGACACCCTTGCTCTTTTGACATTCATCAATTATGCTTTGAAAAATGCAATAAATAATGAATAAAATCATAAAAAAAATAGTTATAAAAAAAGGGTCAACTCGACTTGGATAAACAAATTCATGACCCGAATTCGTTTATATCTTGGACACTCCTGCTCTTTTGACATTCATCAATTATGCTTTGAAAAATGCAATAAATAATGAATAAAAGCATAAGAAAAACATTTATAAAAAAAAAATCATTTTAACTACTATTCATTACCAAACTAACACTTATAAAAAATGGTTGACCTAACCCAGATAAACGGGTCAACCCAACCTGGATAAACAAATTCATGACTCGAATATGTTTATGTTGGACACTCTGCTCTTTTGACATTCATCAATTTTACTTTGAAAAATACAATAAATAATGAATAAAAGCATAAGAAAAACATTTATAAAAAAAAAATCATTTTAACTACTATTCAGACAAATACAGAACCAAAAACAAGCAACAATCAAGCCATATAATACTCTCCCATGAATTTAGGCTGAGCTATTGAAATTGATCATCACATTTTGAAACAATGTGTAGACCAAACTTTATAAGTAATGAGTCTTAAGTTTTGGCTCAAGGAAGACAATGAGAAACTAAGATCTGCCATGACTTTCCATATTATGCATTTTCTTGAAGAATGAATTTAATCAGTTCTAAAAAAAAATTACTGGAAAGATGAAAATTGTTTCTGCCATTACACTACATGTTCTTTCTTACATTTGAAGAACTTCCTATAAGATGGCTATATGGTTAGGGGAGTCCTGTAAATGAAGTGAACATGATATAAGAGACCTCTGGATCAGAAAGAAGTAGAACCATAGTTTGACATCTTTATTGATGACACTCTATCTAAAAGTGTTTTTTGAAATATGATTTGAAGAAAATTCATATTTTATAAAGCCCTTAAAAGTATTAATTCTTAACCAAGAAAGAAAAAAAATCAATTACACTTTTTTTGGAAGCTTTAGTTGATTTAGATCCATCAATTTTTGTTCAAGTAACCACTCATATATATTTTTGCTAAGTTATTCTAGGATTCAAGATCAAAGTTGGATCAGAAGCAATAAGTTGAATCCTCCGGCCCTTCACATTATTCCCATTAGATTGTTGAAAGAAGTTAATGATTTGATGAAAAAGGCTAAGAAACTTAAATGAGAATTTTGTTTTCGCAGTTTCTTCTCAGACATGGTTCTGATACAAACTGTATTAGTGCTAGAAGTGCTATAATCTTAGAGTGATTTTGCTAACATAGAATACTATTCCATTGATCAAGTGCATGGAGGGAGGAAACATAAGCCATTATCAAGTGCATGGAAGGAGGAAACATAAGCCATTTCTTAATAAACAAATTAACAAACAAAGAAGAATCATTCAATGAGAGAGAATTTTATTTTCACAGTTTCTTCTTAGACATGGTTCTGATACAAACTATATTAGTGCTAGAAGTGCTATAGTCTTAGAGTGATTTTGCCAACATAGAATACTATTCCATTGATCCCACGAACTGTTGAAATGCCATCAATCCAACTGCGACCTATTGATCAAGTGCATGGAAGGAAACATAAGCCATTTCTTAAAGAAGCAAATTAACAAACAAAGAAGAATTTTTCAATAAGAGATATATGATGCTTGCAATAACTGAGCGGATATTACTTTTGTCCAACAGGTTTAGTACTGTAACTTTGAGAGGGAGAGAGATAGACTAGGGTGTATTCAATTAGGATTATAAAGGATTTTAAAACATTTTAAAAATGGGTGTATTCAATCTAGAATTTTATAGACTTTTAAAGAGTCCATACAAATCTGGCGGTATTCAATCCAGAATTTTATGGACTTTTAAAGAGTCCATACAAATCTGGGGTATTCAATTAGGATTTTAAAAAAGTCTACAAAAGTCTAGGTGTATTCAAAAAGTCATAGATTTTGAAGGATTTTTGATTGATTTTGGTGGATTTGAGGGTGGAAGTTATAAATACTAAAGCCCATAACAAATTCAACCTTTTCCCCCACAGATTTTGGTAGACCTTTTTTTTTCTTCTTTAGAATACGAACAACATTTCTCCATCCTAAGATACACTCATTTTTTCTCTTTTGGTTTTTTTTTCTCTCTTCTCAAATTCTCTCTTTTTCTATTCAGTTAAGATTTAAAAAAAGTCATAGTACAAACAAAACCAAATTAATTGCACAAACAAAACAATCAATATATCAAAGATCATCAATGCCAAAATCCAGTTCGGTGCATAGTCCAATTTGTACCACAACACCGAAACCAAAAATTGAATTTCAGATGGTGTAGTGGATCTTTGATCTATAAACAAATATATCAATTCTTAAAATAATATATATATACACACACACACAATAGGGTTTGTGAGGGTAGTATTGTACTGGTTTATAATTTATTATATATCAATGCATATACACTTGTACGGATTTACTCTCATATAGATACTCATTTAACATGCTACAATGTTTATATACACTTTTACATATTTGTTCTTATATGTATACTCATTTAACAAGCCATACATACAATAAAACAAATGTCTATATACCTTTTAAATATACAAAATAAAAAGAAATTTTATTTTTTATAAAGACTTTCATATGAAAAATATTTTATGGGGCATCAAAAGTAGATATTTAGAATCTTTTTGGTTTAATTTTTTAAAAACAATTTTATGTTTTAGATAAATGAAAACCAAGAAAGTTGTACAAAAAAATTTATTTTGTTGTAAGTTTTACGAAAATTGTTTTCTAAAAATTCAGTTACAAAAAAAATACATTTGTCTTTTAAATTTTTTTCAAACACAAGAGCAACAACGAAATAATGCTAATGAATGATAGTTAGTATAGCTTTGAATATGTAGAGAGATGTCGGCCACAATGATAACAATGAGAACTAAGGATATTGAGTAATGCATGTTAAATATTTTTCTTTAAATTTTGCTTTCAAACTTGTTATAAATTTGTCACTATACTTTTGTGAATGCCAGTTATTTTGCGCTTGTTATAATTTTTTTTTTCATAAAAATTATGGTGCGCACCGCAATAGTATAATTTTTTTTTTTATAAAAAAAAAAATGTCTATATATCCTATCTATCTAATACAATGACGCAAAAATTAGAAAATATAAAAATATTTTATTTACCATGAGTATAACTTTTTTGTCATTAGCTTAACATATAATACGAATAAAATAACAAAAGAAAGAGCATGGTTCAGCTCAATCTAAATCATACGTTCAACTTTCATTTTGACATATATTTTTTAATCATTTTTCGCACGGTTATGAGGAGGGATATATGTAACTTTGTATCGGTTCTTAATAATTCTATTAAATAATTTCAAATAGCAGAAACTATAAATAATAGCTTATCCATTTTGCATTATACTTGCCCTTGAACCATTGGTTTACTTGCACGTAAAAATATAATTCAAGGATACAAATAAATAAAATATGTTACCCAAGTGTTGACCCTAGAGGGGGTGAATAGGGTCAATGGCAAATTATGACAATTTTTCACTAATTTAAATTGCAAGAACAAATCTAAATACAAGCAATAGTGAAATGAGAAAATTGAAATTGATGTACAAAGATTAAAAGAGAGAGTTAGAGAGAATCAAATACAAGTGACGCAAGATGTAGCGTGGTTCGGAATCCCCTACTTCACGACTCAAGATCCCTCTTAAGATTTCTCCCAAATTCACTAAGGCTTTTCCTTTCGGGTGGAAAGTAAACCTTTACAATGAAGCTTACAAGCTTCTTCTTTCTCTTGCTAAGTGAAGTCTTTTTCCTAGTCTTCCAGGGTTTAAACCAACCTTTTACAATAAATAAGAGGAAGATTGGAATACAATAAATGATAGGGAAAATTACATTGACCTCCCCTGTAAATAGGCGAAATAACAGATACCTCCCATGTAGTTTCAAAATTAACACTGATCTCCCTTGTCAGTGTACCTTTTGTAACATTGACCTCCCCTGTCAGTGGTACAGGTACGAAAATTGATGATGTCATTGTATATTTGAGCTGAAAATCCCAAAATGCCCCTAAAACGTATGAAAATACTAAAATACCCTCTTTCACATATTATTTGTGGACATTTTTGCCCCCCACTATTCATTATCTCCTTCCCCCAATTAAAGTCACTGTATTCTTACATAATACACACACACATATATATGTATGTATACAAAAAGAAAAATATTCAGTGTTGTCTATAAGAATATTGAAGTCACTAATTTAGAAGTATATTCATATTATGAACACTGATTGATATTATAAATTGCATTCCAAAATAATTGATTATGATATTATATGTTGTTGTGGAAGGCAAGCAACCACTTTCCTCCATTGGATCAAAAAGCTAATCTGCTCTGTTATGGTGACCCAACTTGCAATGACAATCATAAGCATATTCTTTTAACACAATTCTTGCACCCACATTCGCATAACCCTGCTTGCATCACCAGCCTTTGCATACCCCAAAATTATATCATTCAATAACTGTATCGACTTCAATTTCTGGTAATATCGGAAAATCAATCTTGTTATTACGAACAAACAAGCCTCCATTATCTTATAAAAAAAATAAAAAATACACACACAGGATCTCCTTGTAATCTGAACCTTTGATGTGTATATATATATATGTATATGTATATGTATACCTAGCCGTAACATTCTTCAAAATATGAGTGGCCATATAGCAGCGTGGAAAACGTACTTGGGGAACACCATTTTTCTTCATCTCAGCAAAAATAGCTTCAGCTTTCTCTAGTAACCCAGATTTGCAGTACGCACTTAGGAGAAGTGCATAAGAATCTTCAGTAGGGATGCACAGAGCTTCAATAAATATATATATATATCTGTGTATATATGTATTTGTAGAAAAAAAGAAGAGAAGAAAAGAGAATTGGGAAAGGTGGAGAGATAATTTGCAGAGAAGAGAATAAAAGTTAGGTGATGGAGAGAGAGACGGTGAGAGAGGAGAGAGAAAAAAAAAGTAAATGGGTTAAAGTGTAAGGGTAGATAGGTCTTTTCACATTATTAAATATTTTTAAATAAAATATAATAAAAAGTACATGGGTATAATTGTATTTTTACATTATTGGTCAACCGACAACACTGACAGGGGAGGTCAGTGTTATTTTTGAAACTACAGGGAGGTATCTGTTATTTCATCATTTTACAGGGGAGGTCAATGTAATTTTCCCTAAATGATATTTCTCAAAAATAAATGCTCAAGTCCAACTCACAACTATAGCAATAAATGAATCTCAAGTTTGAAGCCCAAATCTTTGTTTCAAGAGGATGAGATAAGTAGATGATGATCAAGTTGTGTATGTTTGGCGTCTCTTGCTCATAAAATACAGATCAAGACTCATATATAATGTCTATTTCAAAAATATGGCTATTGGAGGTGGTTGGGCAACATTAAATACAGTCAACTAGTCGTTCAGATCTGTTTCTGTAATGTTAGTCGACTGGTCATTTAGGAGTAGTCGACTTATGAGTCTTTTCAAAACAAAAACGAGTTTTGAAACAAGATAAATCGACTAATTTATCCATTTACAAATGGCTAAAAAACTCTATCCAGGTTAGACGATAGTTAGTCGACTGAGGGAAACTTTTTAAAAAATTATTTCAAGGCATAAGTCGACTGATGCATTTTCATAAGTCGACTGATCTGTCCCTCTAGGAATGCCAAAAACTCACAGTTTATATTAGTCGACTGATAAGAATGTATAAGTCGACTGATACACGTTCATCATTAAAAAAATAAAGCTTTGACATACAAGCAAAGTCTAAACCATCAAGGACTTCAAAGATGTGATTCAATGTGATCAAATCCTATTCTCAAGAGGCTAAGGATCAATATGAAATGTAAGAATGATACGCACATGTCTTAAAAACTTGTTTTGAGAAATTGAGATTCAAGCAAGATATTCAAATAAAGCTTTACAAGATTACCTAAGCTCTCACTATTTCTTAACTACCCTAATTCTTCTTTGATTGGCATGATTCTTCAAGCTTGATGTGCCAACTTCATTTCTATGTGATGAATGCTTTTATTCATATCATCTTTAATGATTTATCCTCATTGTGAATGCTATCTTGAATAAATCATTGTTCTAAGCAATCATTCAATGAAAATGTTAGAACCTGACACCATTAATGGTTTGTTATCATCAAAATTGCAAGATTGCCCTTTGATTAAAACCTTTAGGTCAACAAAATATATTGAAGAAATCATTACAAGTCTATAAAAATTCATTAAAGTCTCTAATAGAAGTCTATAAAAATTCATGAAAGACTGTAATAAAAGTTTATAGAAATTCATGAAAGTCTGTAATAAAAGTCTATAGAAATCCATGTATTCTACTTAAATCCATAGAAATTCATGAAAGTCAATCACTTAAAATATGTCTTTCAAAATCATTTAAAATCCTAATTGAATACACCTTCCTTAAATTGAGGATAAACAAGCAAGAGAATGTTTAATCATTCTTTACATACTTAGTAAAAAGCATTTGAATCGCTTTGAAGTTAGGCAATGATAGGTTCAAAATCTTCAACTAATTATTCCTCCTCCGATTATTCTTAAATTACATCAAATTATTACAAAAAATATAATTAAATACAACATACACAAATTATATATTAAATAATATTACCTCCGGCGTCATTTATCCAATCTTAGGTACACAACAATGCTTCTACATTGTTCGGTATGATTGAACTTCGATATTTACTGAAAAATTGGCCTCCAATGCTAAACGCCGACTCTAATGCAACAGTTGTGATAGGAATACTCAAAATATCACATGCCATAAGAGATAGTTCAGGATATCGAGTTTGGTTTCCTTTCCAGTACCCAAGAACATCTAGATTAGCATTTTTCTTTCGATCAACCATCTGTTCTTCCAAATAGACATCCAATTGTAACTTGTCTCTATTTAAGCTATTACGCTGACTTGCAATAGTTTCAAATTCCTACATAAATTTTATATTTTATATAATAAAAGTTATATAATATTAAAAATAAATATAAATATAATCCACAATTGATAATTTGACGCGAGTTTACTTGCATCCATTTCGTCTACATCACCAACATTGTTTCCACTAGTAATGTCGACCTCTAACAAAGAGGGAGTTGCAGAAGAGGAGATACTCACATACTCTTTGAAAAGCATATATACCTTCTCACGGTCTATTCTAACCCTTTCTTGATATGTCGCTAGATCAAGTTTTGAAAAAGAGAACTCCACAAATTCTAACTTATATCGGGGATCCAATATAATTGCGAAAGATAGCACCATGCTATAACACTCCCAATATTTATCAAACTTCTCTTTTATTTGTCTTGCCATAGAACTTATAGTAGAGTCTCAATTATTCATCTCCTCCCTTATAAGATTTTCTATTTTTCAGACCTTATAAAAATACAAATTGGCTATAGAGTACTGATTTCCTGAGAACATAGTAGTGATATCATAAAAATGTTTCAAAAACCTAATTATTCTTTTAACCCTATGCCACTCCTCATCCGATGGACAAGTTTTGAAACTTGTGGATCATTTGTAATAGATGAAATGCTTGACGAAACATAACGCACTCTCAAGCATAAGATAAGTGTAATTCCACCAAGTTACCACATCTTGACACATTTTCTTGCTACATTTCAATTTTAGCTTAATAATGCATTCTGCAAATTTGATTTTTCTTCCTTTAAAGCCTCTTACATATTTCACACTTTCACGAATCTTAAAGACAGACTCATCTATCACCTTTTAATCCAGCTTGTACAATTAGATTCAGTATGTGAGCACCACAACGCACATGAAAAAACTCTCCCTTACATAACAAGCTATTAGTAACAGAAAATTGTTTCTTCAAGAAATTCACCAAACCATCATTGTACGATGCATTGTCCAAAGTAATTGAAATTACTTTCTTCTCAACTCCCCATTCAGACCATGACATGGAGGGGACACATGATGAAAATTTAAAGTCCTCTTCCTCAATACCCAATTTTAATCTACATAATAAGCCATGAAAGTCAAATATCTATCAGTTGCCAATGATGACCACATATCTGAGGTCAAACAGATCTTCCCAGAGATTAACTCTAACTCAAGCTTGAGCTTCTCTTTCTCTTTCTTATGTATTTTCAGTATATCGAATTTTGCAGTATTCCTTGAAATGGATATTACTTCGAGGTTTAAATAGCTATGGAGATCTCTAATACCTTCATGTTCTACAAATAAAAAGGTAAGTTATGTTTAATAATTGCAAAAGATGTTTTCTCCTGATATATGTTTTGATCAAACTTAGAAATAGTTCGAGGCTCCCTTTTATTACGGTTAGGATAAATGAGGGCACTTGTTACATCTGCAGCATAATCCTTACCGCACCACTTATATTTTGCCCTAAGTTTTTCATTAATAGTTAGAGACAATTTTGTAAAATTTTTCCACACAACAGCAGAAGTAGACCTCTTAACATGCTTTGAACTACTAGAAGTTTGTTCTACAACATTTTTATCACTATGCTCCTCCATTGTGTGCACCTATCACAATATTATGTAGTGGGGTATTATTAAAAATTAAGTGGGTACTGGTGTTGACTTTAGCAACATAAAGAAATTGCATATTTATTTTGGACGAGTAGGATTATAACTTGAGAAAGTTAAATAGAAACCTTTCAGAAATGATCTGGAAAATTGCCTCATAACTCTTACGCTACATTTGGTACATAACAATTGAATGGAATGAGCATTTCATTAAAGTGAGAATTGAATGAGAATGATAATGAAATGGAATGATCATTCTCATTCTATTGTTTGGTTTCAAACATGAAATGATGCAAGAATGGAATGATGATTACATTATTTTTGGTAACTAATTTTTTTTTTTAATATTTATTGGGAATGGAATGACCATTCCATAGGTTGAGTAGTGGAATGAATTTTCATTTTTTTTTATTCCAAAGGAATAACGCGGAATGATCATTCTCACTTTTATTTTTCTTACCAAACAAAGGAATGGATCAAAAAAGGTAATATTGGCATTCCATTCCATTCCATTGTTGCGTTCCAAACGCAACATTAATGATTATTATGAGAAGTTAACCATAGAGTAACACAAGCATAAAAAAATATTATTATTATTAAAAAAATCGGCATCAAGTAAATTTACAGATTTAAGACGCATTGAGTTTATGCAATTGATTGCAATATCAAGAAATATATTATAGAAACAATAATAAACTATAATGTTGCGTTTGGTACGCGTGAATGGAATGGAATGAAGTTGGGAATGGAATGAAATGATCATTCTCATTCTATTGTTTGGTTGCAAATATGAAATGAAGTGGGAATGAAATAAAATCAAATTCTCCAAAATACCCCTCCTAATGACAAATAAATTAAACCAACAAATATGTGATGGTGAAGGAAGGTGGCGATGTGGAGGTGGTGAAGGAAGGTGGTGATGTGGAGATGGTGGCGGTGGAGGAAAGTGGTGATGTAGAGGTGGTGGTGGAGGAAGGTGGTGATGTGGAGGTGGTGGAGTGGAGTAGTGGGGGTGGTGGTGAAAGAAGGTGGCGATGTGGCGGTGTTACGGTAGGGATGGTGGTGGCGATGTGGAGGTGGTAGAGTGGTGTGGTAGGGGTAGAGGTGGAGGAAGGTGGTGATGTGGCGATGGTGCAGTGGGGGTGATGGCGGCGATGTGGAGGTGGTGGCAATGGTGGGAGTGGCGGTGGCGATGGAGGTGTGGTGGTGGAGGAAGGCAGCGGCAGCGACGGTGGTGGAGGAATGTGGCGATATGGAGGTGGTGGTGTAGTGGAGTATGAAGGTAGCGATGTGGGGGTGGAGGTGGTGGTGGTAAAGCCGGTGGTGGTGGTAGAGCCGGTGTGGTGGTGGTGGTGATGGAGGTGAAGGACTTTTTGGTCATATGAATTTTTTTTTAATCTTACTGGGAATGGAATACCCATTTTATATGTTTAACTATGGAATGAATTTTCATTCCAAGGGAATGCTCACTTTAAATTTCACACCAAACAAAAAAATGGTTGGAATGGACAATTCATTCCATTCCATTCCTGCGTACCAAACGCAACATAATAGTATTTAATAACATACTAAAAAACTATTTTAAAACACTTGATCAATAAAATTACTTATCATTATTGACAGTTCTTAAACACAAATATATATATATATATATATATATATATATATATATATATATATTGACAAATTAGGCAAATGCCAATCCTAATAGCCTTTGAACCATGAATTATATATATGTCACAGCTTGTTTAGCAATACAACCTTGATTTAGTATATGGACTGGCTAATATATATCCATGTCCTAATTTCCATGGTTGTTCAGTAAATTTACTTTGATGATTGAATCTCAAGATGATGCAATCATAGTATGTGTCATCTTCCATATGTGGGTCCTGTGGTAAGTTACTCCATTCGAGCAAAACATTTGAATAACTCTGTTCTTCAATACTCTTATTAGTGAGGGTCATAACTCAAATCCAAGAGGCATTGAGAGAACTAACTGAATGAGCAAGAAAACAGAAACTATAACGAGCAAAGAAAGTCAACGTAAACTAATCATGCCAACCTCCATGTAAAGGCATAAATATCGCTGTGTTCATATGCTACTTTATATAAATATAGCTCGAATTCTAATTTTTTTAAAGCACTCCTCAAATTAAACTTAATGTATATATATCAGTTTGTATTTGACTACTGTTACACCCAAATTTACTCAAACAAAAATAAAAATATAAAGTTTGTTTAATCAAGTAAATATAAAACTCAATTTAACATCTTATATATGAACTACAAAGTGTACAAACAAGTTTAATCAAGTAAATAAGAGAATCAATTACATAAATTAAATAATACCTAGTTTAACATCTTATACATGAACATAAAAAAATGAGTAAATAAATTCAAAATTTTAGGGAACAAGAAGATAATATCTATATTGAAATTTAAGCAAAACCCTATAATTAAAAGCAAAGTGAAATCGAAACTCTATTTACCGAAAACAAAAGAAGTGAAATTGAAACTTAGCTGGAAGTTAATCAATCAGTCGAAGTACTCAAACTCGTCCTCCTTCGATGAACTCGACCTTGAACTGCAAATTGGCCCATGACAAACCCTAAATCGAAGAGAGAGAGAGAGGCAAGAGAAAACTCGACCTAGAACGGTAGATCGGCTAGTGAAATAGCCTAAGTGGAAGAGACAAAGAGAAAGAGAGGGACGCAAAGAGACGGAGGACAAGGAAAAACCCTAAATCGAGGAGAGAGAGAGAGGGGGACGCAGAGAGGGTCGGCTGAGTAACAACACAATATGTTGCTAGAATGCTAGTCAGTGAAATATGAATACCCATATTCAACCTGCGAAATATAACGTTTTATTTTATCCAACCCGTAATAAAAAATAACCACCCAAAACCATTTATGACTGGACGGGTTAGAGTCCATTTTGTCAGGCCTAATTATAGTATTAAAATTATAAATATGGTAAAAAGAAAAAAATAACAAATTAACATTGTAGGAACATACACACGCACATATATATATATAGGCCAAATTGCACTAAACCCCTATACTATCAACAGTTGCAAAAATCCCTCTCTACTATTTTTTTGGGGTACAAACATCCCCACAATTTACCAATAGTTGTAAATTACTCCAAACGGTAGCCAAAAGTTGGAATTTTGGGTGTCAGAGAGGGGTAATTTGCAACTTTCGGTAAATTGGAAAAGTTTGTTAACAAAGAAAAATAGAGGGGAGTATTTCGCAACTTTTTGATAGTTCAGGGGTTTAACGCAATTTGGCCTAAAAATAAAAATAACTAGATCACAATCTGCAACATTTTACTGATTCTGATTCTGGCAGTCAAGCAAGATAAATTACAAAAGGTCCAAAACAGACGATACAACTTTTCCTTTCTTCCCAAAATTCAAGTCCTCAAAATAAGAATTCCAAGCACAAAAATAAAGGTTCCATCTAACTGAACATGTTTCTCACTGCGAGAAGCAGAAATTCCAAGTTTTATACATGCTTTCAGAAGTACAATCTATGTGAAAAGGAGAACATCATCCCATGGCATACTTCTGTGTCCAGCTGCGGGCAGTGGTCTCATACTTGGCTCTGTCAGTCTTGTACATGTGGGCAATCTCCGGCACGAGGGGATCATCAGGATTTGGGTCAGTGAGCAACGAGCAAATAGAAAGCAGTACCTGATTTACAGGCAAGTACAGTCGGTAATCCACTTACAGAAAGGGAGGTAACATGATTAACACAGACATCAATAAAACAAAGCACAAAATGAAGATATGCCAGAAGTTCTGAAAAATATGAACTGTGTTCATATCAGCGCTGATTTCATTCTCAACATGCATTACTAAAAATGTCACCCAGTCCTCAGAGTACTAGTAAAAAACTTAAATCTAACAAAGCTAATATTCGACCCCAACCCACCCCGCCCCAAAAAAAAAAAAAACATTACTCATGCCGTAAATTCCAATTTGAGATTGTTGACCCTTCCCTAATGTATAATTAATTAAAATAAAGGTGGGAGAAAAAAGAGAATTGTACAGAAACCTGCATTTTAAAGAAACCATACCCCATGCTTAGAAAGCCAACATCTGTCTATCTTAAAAAAGACAAACCACTGTAGTGATCTGTGTCTCAAGGCCCATGACCAAGTTTTATTCGATAGTAATAATGCACAAACAGCTTCCCTAGAAAGAATGCCTCATGCGGCAGCCAATAATATTCACAGGTCGTTCTAAATGGTTTGATATGAAACCAAAATATCATATATCTCAAGGCCCGTTGATCAGTTTTTGATTTAATAGAACCATTTAATGGACAGACAGATAGGGACGGACCTACCAAGGGGCCACCCTCACCCCCACTGGGCCCTTGGTTATTTATATAACTAACTATGATTTTTGTTAAAAATTTAAAAATGCCCCCACTCAATTTTTGAAAATATTCCACTATATATTCTTGCCCCCACTGGACCCTTGGTTATTTACATTACTAACTATGATTTTTATTAAAAATTTAAAAATGCCCCCACTCAATTTTTGAAAATACTCCACTACAAATTCTTGCCCCGTTGTTTTTTTGGATTCAAAAGATAGTAAAGTAATCGGCTCTCTCTCTCGTTTCTTCACTCTCTACCACCCTATATCCATAGTAATCAACTCTCTCTCTCTCTCTCATTTTCTCACTCATAATCTACTAAACCCTAACTTGAAACAATCCAAGCTAGTATTTAATCAAAAATATTAAATAATCCTACCTTGTTCAAGTTCATGTGAGAGAACTCACAAAGCTTTAACACTATGCTGTAGGGTTTTTGTAAAAGGTCCGCCTTCATCCTCTTGCATGTACAAGACATAATAATCTGGAGCGAACATTCATTCCTCACCCCTTTCCAATATAAATGACTGTCTATTCATCATCCATAAGTTTGTAAGCCAATAGTGCACAATTAACCTAGACTGATTATCCACAAATTCCATGTTCCAATTAAATTTATCACTGTGCATGATCATATTCACACTTGTCTTTGTAATCCTATTTTTCATATTCACACTTGTCTTTGTAATCCTATTTTTCAGATATCATATGTCAGCATATGTCACCATACTGTTTGTAAATACTAAGTGCAAGGACTTGCGGCCAATAATCAGTTATTAAGCATGCTGACTGGTCATAAGTAACTGATACCACAATTATTGTGCCACTCGTCATATGGAATCAGAGACTCAAAAATATTTTCCAAATATGATCAGTAAGTTGTTGGGAGCAAAACTCAAACCTTCGAGATGGTAAGAGCCGGGCTCCACTGTTCTTTAAGGATATCAAGACAAATGCTTCCGTTGCTATTGATGTTTGGATGGAAGACCTTAGTCTTGAACGCAACCTGAAAAACAAAAAAATTATTAGCCTTATCAAACATCTAAGTACTAAATAAACACTATATTCTAAAACTTAAAAAGAAACCTTACACCTCATGCCACATCATACTTAAATTACGTAGAGTGTTGTTTTCTCAATCTTAGTCAATAAATTTTTTTGTAAATCCCTTCATAACAGTCGATCAACAATTTGGTAATGCTCATATGCTATCAAGTAATGTATACTCCATGCTGCAGTTTCCTCAGCAAGGTAATGATTACTATAGCACATCTGTGTATAGTATAGAATAGTAATTTGCATTTAAGATTAGAAAGTAAAATCCCAATCAAGCTACAATCCATTCACGAGGTCCACCAATCACAAGATTCATGCAGTTAACATCAGCACCTAAATGAAGGAAATAATGTCCACGAATATTAACGAATTTCCAACTATTTCAGCTATCAAAAGAGCGTGCAGAAACCTCCACTGTTGTTCTCGCTTGTTCAGTAATTCCTGGTAAACTTTCATCACTATTAACTTCCAAAGTGCATGCCACTGTTGGCCTTACAACAAAATGAACAAATACATAATAAAATATCAAACAATAAGACTTCTAGCGAAATTATACTTCCTCAATCTGTTTGGATCTCCACAAAGACCAAACATTGCATGCCATGTAATAGTGCTGAAGAACACAACTAGCAAACCTTCAAAAAGTTACCTTAGGGGGCTTGAAAGGATAATCAGGTGGGAAGTGAATAGTAACCAAAAATACGCCTCCTGCATATGGGCTATCAGCGGGTCCCATAATAGTTGCTTGCCAATGGAACATGTCTTCAGCTACAGGACCTGTTACAAATAAAAGAAGCATTGGAAGGTTATCACACAAAACATTTGGATGAGGCATGGGATCTGTAATGAATATCACATGATACCACATGATCACATGTAAGACTTCAAAAGATGTAAAATAAGAGATAAAGAAGATTAAAAATAATAGAAATAAATGACATAACTTTGACAACTTATTGCTGAGAGCTTGTTTTGTTGTTTGTTTGTCCTAAAACTTTGGACTAGCCCAATATTTTGAGTACATTAATGTGCAACAAAGCCAACTACTTTGAATCAAACTGCCTATAACGATGGGTTTTCTTTGTACGAAATATCATCAAATTATAGTCACTTCCCACAGCTTTATTATAAAAGTGGTCTATTTTTTTTTCCTAGTCATAAAAGTGGTCTATTTATTTATTGACTAACACCTTCTTTTTACAAGTACAAGCACAGGAAAAACTTTGTGCCCAAATCAACATTTCAATTCATACATGGAAGGGTGACAGAGAAAGGAGTCCAATAACAGGTAGAACAAGTTACAAAAGCAATGAATCGGAAATACCATACCGGCACTGCAAGAAGTAGGAGGATCCTTCTGCAAATCCTTCAGTTCCTTCAAGATACGCTTCGAAGCCATGTTGCTTCAACAACGATGATATATAGAACTTTTTCGGAACCTCGGATCTGCAGAACTGCACACACCCAATATTAACAAAGTTTAACACGATGGAACAATGTTTCAATTATCAGAAGAGCGGAACTGAAAAAACCCACATCCAAAGTACTGGCATATGCATAGATACATATATATATATATATATATATATACACACACACACACAAATACATGGACAAAATCAATGTCCTACTTACTGAGAAAGATGGAAAATTGAAATCAAAATAACAATGAAGAAGCGATGAGGGGTTGACGTTTAATTGGACAACCCTAAAGATGAACTACTAGAAGAGTATATGGATGAAATACCACAGTGGGAAAATGCAACGGCTTTGGAAATGGCGATTGGACGGAAAAAGCGGGAGAGGAGAGACGGCTTTCAAGCAGATCCACAACAGCAGCAGCCACCCCACCCCTACAGAGAGAAAGAGAGAGAGATAGAGAGAGAGGCCTCTGACTCTGAGGAGAAGGTGAAAACCCGCTTTTTCCTCTCGCCCAGACTTTTGCACGAGCGAAACAGAGAGAGAACGGTACCTACAGGCTGTGTTAATAAAGAAAGACGCCCAAACAACTATAATACCGTTTACACCCTTTACGCTATCCATAATGTCGTGTACGTCCTGTAATTAATTACTCCATTTGTATAATTTATTGAAATAACATACACTATCATGTGTTATTTCACTTATTATCTTTTCTGCCATGACATTGGATAAGAGTCAAAGAAATCAATACAAATGAGACTATATCGCCAAATTGTCTGAGCTTGTGGACATCTGCATAGAACATGATTGACTGTCTCTTTTTTAAAATTGCAGATTTGACTTAACGCTTGATCAATAATATTTCTCTTTTTAAATTGAATTGCATTGAAAGTTTTTCATGGAAACTCTGAAACATAAATAACTGAACTTCTTGAGTGGCTTTAATCGTCCATAGATCAATCCAATTTTTCCCAACTTCTACCGTATTACTGCTTTCTCCGGAATCTGTAATGGTTGAGCTTAACACCGACAAAGTAAGAAAATAGGCACTTTTTTTTTTTTTTACAGAGGATTCCCCATTAGCATTTGGATCCCACACTTTCGAATCAGACCCCATCTATTTAATCACTGGAATGTGCAAAATTAGATCGTTATCTTGTTGATTAAATGCTGAATTAACTATACCCTATTTCCATGTTCTCCAATTATGATTTATAAGACTTCTAACCCACTTAACATTTTTATTCTGTTGACTTGTTGAAACTCTAATTCAAGAAATTAGCTTAACTGGATAAAGAACTTAATCTAATGTCTAGCAAATATTAAGCCTTCAACAAGACTCTGTAACCTATCTTAAACTCCCCTTTTACATGCTCTACTTTTGCAGCCACATTTTTTATTAAAATATTGAAATCCTGCGTTTTTTATCTATTAATAATTGATGGGAGGCCAAGATATTTATTATTCCAATTTCCGTTCTAAATTCTGAGAATACCATTAACTTAAGCTCTCTTTATTCTGAGGTGTGCTACCGTTGAAGTTTCACTTTATTTATGGAAGTTGACCATTTGGCCTCCCCCAATTTCAGCTTTATCCATTAATGGCTATAGAATAAGACGTCGAGCTCAAGCATGATAAGATCAGGTGAACCCACTTATCCGCAAACCCCATTATCTTCATTAAGCAGTCCAAGTATCTCCATTCAAGTCTATACCTAATTGAGGAGACTATGGAGTTGAGCAATAGCAATATGATGTTTTCTTTTCTTTTTTTTTTAACACGCAGTATGATGGTTGAGTTTTAAATTCTTCAGCACTTAAATTTTTATTTTTGTCAAGCACCACCTTAATGATTATTTATCTTATTTATTTCTTAAACAAATGAATTCAAATTTTTTTTGAGTAAAGTGCATAAAAAACGCTTTTGTGTTATTTGGTATGTGTTTATAAATCCCTATGATTTCAAAATTCAGAACAAATTGTCTCTATTACAAATTGATTATGACATATTTTTTTAAAAATCCAAAAGTACTCTTTTTGTCATTTCACTTTTATTTTATTTTATTTTATTTATAAAGTAAAGGTATTTTAGTCATTTATTAAAATTGAAGATTTGTCCTTATTTGTCAAAATTAAAAAATGTAGGAAGTTTTGTGAACAACGAGGAGTATTTGCACATTTTTTATATAGCGGGATTTTTTTATGCACTTTACCCTTTTTTTTTATAAATACAACTTACACCCCCTCAGTTTAGTCAATATTTCGACCAGACTTTCTTGGTTTCAATATTTCCGACTACACTCCCTGAATTTGGATTCATGTATGAATTTTTCCCTTTTGTTAGTGTCACGTCATCAAACAAACATAATTTGCTAACATCAGTAAGAAAGTAAATTTAATGCACGTTATTGATAGGGGTATAATTAAAAATATTGAAACTATAGGAAATCTGGTCTAAATATTGCCTAAACTAAGGAAGTGTGAGTGATATTTACCTTTTTTTTTGCACAACCTGTTAGAAAATGAAAGAGTTATTGGTTTCTGTTTAAAAGAATATCTTGCATTTGAATATAATTGATTTGCTTTCTTTTTAAAATAAGGTGAAATCATACATTAGTCAAAACCATGAAATTATTTATTATGAGGGTAAATATCAATGATACCTCTCGTGGTTTGATATATTGACACACACCTATAACTTTGTAAATTTTTATCATCAACACCTCCTGTCAATTTTGTCATTTTTTTAATATGTTAAATTAATGTCTTGATTGCCCCTGATTATTTAAATGTATTTTAATATAAAAATATCATAATGGAAAAATGACCACAATACCTTTCATGATAATATGCATTGACAACTGATTTTTATTTGATGTTAATATTATTATTTATGGAAATAAATAATTAGATATATTATAGTGTATATATAGATGAATATTATTATTTATGAAATAAATAATTATATATATTAAGTTATATATATTATAGTGCATGTATAGAGATAAATAGAGAAAAATAAAGAGAAATTTAATTACTTTTTATTTTATGTTAACATCATTATTTTATGAAAATAAATAATTATATATAGGCTATATATATATTATAGTATATTGTGTATATATAGATAGATAGAGAAAAAGAAAGAGAAATTTAATTCCTTTTTTATTTTATGTTAACATTATTATTTATGAAAATAAATAATTATATATAGATTATATGTATTATAGTATATATATAGGTATATTCAAAGGGGTATTTTGGTCCATAGATAGGGCTGAATAGAAAATTTTACTATTCAAATGGATTATGTCAGAAGTCAAAGGATAATATGGTGATTTTACCGTCAAAACTATTCTAACATGGTATACTTTTGATAGGAGGGGATGTAAGTGATATACGACACACACCACAAGGAGTGTTGGTGACGAAAATTCACAAAATTGCAGTCACACGTCAATACATTTAACCTCAAAAGGTGTGAGTGATATTTGCCTTTCTTCTTCTTATTATTATTATTATTATTAGGTATAGCAAAACAATCAAAGTATCAAACTATTTCATTTAAGTATTTACATACTCCTATTTTTTTTTTGCCTTACTAAAAGAAAAAAAAAAGATGTGTAATTTAGGAAGCACATATACTATTACAAGAGTAATGTACTCGTATAATATCCGATACCGATATTTCTTAGATACTCCCAGATATTTATCCGAAACATTCTAAAAGTATTCATAATTAAATTTTTTTTTTTATTTCTAACACATATCTGATATTTCTCAGACACTTCATGTTAGAAATATAGGAAGATTATATATTGAATTATTATTGATGAATAATACATAAAGACTTATTTATAGGCACCTAATCTTAGAGACCAAATTTACTGAGGAGATAAGAAACTCTAGTCCTAGATGAATTAGGAATCCTAAATGAATTAGAAAAAGAGTATAAGGAGTAACTTAATATTTAATATATTATCTAACAGCCCCCCTCAAACTCAAGGTGGGTTATATGAAACCAACTTGAGTTGAATACATAAAAACGATGACAGAGCTGTGAAGATACGATATGACGCATGAAAGTGCAGTATGATTACTACTGGAGGCGCATAGACACGTGTGATGACGCCTGGAGGCGCATTAGTGACGCACAGAAGCGCACGATAATTTATGGAGGCGTATGGAAGCGCGGAAACTAATCAAATTTTGAAGGCGCATGAAAACGCAATAGTAGCGCACGAAAACACGAAGGCTAACCAAATTCTGAAGGCGCATGGAAGCGCGATAATAATGCACAGAAGGAGTTGTATGATTACCATAGGAGGCACATACAAGTGTTGTGATCAATCACGGATACGCGTGATTACCACAGGAGGCATATGTAAGTGTTGTGGTCAATCACGCTGGAGGGCGCATGGAAGTGTGGTGGTCAATCACAAAAACGTGTGATTAGCATTGAATACATGCAGAGACACGGTAATGGAACTGTGAAGATACAACACAATTACAAGAGCATGTGATCACCACATAAAGTATGCGGAGACGCGGTAATTGAATTGTGAATATACAACACAATCACAAAAGCGTGTGATTACCATTGAATGCGTGCGGAGACGCGGTAACAGAACTGTCTAGATGAGGACTCAATGAGCGAGGGAGTTGTGGATACTTGGATAGTAATGTGAAGGCGGTAGTGATCGTGGGTCTTGAAGGTGTTTGTTGGCGGCTTTGGACGAAGAACAATCTAAATTTCTTCACAAATCTAAGTCGAAAAAGATGATTCCACGCATATAAATTTATAGTCAGAAAAGTAACTTCAAATACATATTTGACCACCCTTTTCTACTCGAAATATAAACATATAATTTATCAAATCGAAGCTCTTAGGATTTTCTATCTTTAGAATTCATCTCAAGTCGTTTAGATAAGTAACGAAAAAGTTATGATCAAAACAGTTTTGATGTGCAGAAAAGTGCGAACCAAAAATTTTAATTTTCGCTAATAATATTCGAACACCATGAATCTGATTTTTTCGGCTTCCAAACACTCCCAAATTTTCAATCGTATGTCATTGTATGAAATCCACAAGCAAAAGAAGAGTGGGCTTCAAGTCACCTTTGAATTAAGGTAAATAAAAGAAAGAATTATTTAACAACTCTTACACCAATTGTGTGAGAGCGTTGGTTAGGTGTTGATTTGACAGAAGTTATTTTTATACGAGTAACTGGGACTGTCGGGGATGAAGCTGATGGTGTCATCTCCGGCGGTGAGGCCGATGAACAATGAAGACTACCAGAAATTGGTAGGCTCTGATATCATCTTAGAAATATAGGAAGAATATATATTGAATTACGATTGATGAATATAGGCACTTAATCCTAAAGACCAAATTTACTTAGGAGATAAGAAACCTAGTCATAGATAAATTAGGAATCCTAGATGGATTAGGAAAAGGGTATAACGAGTAACATAATATTTAATATATTATCTAATATTTCAAAACACATTTTAAACAAATTTTAAATATGAAAATATAATTTTTTCAACAATAATACTATATTATAATTGTGAAGAAAAATTTAAAATTCACTTCAAACAGAAGTATTGAGATACATATCATAATTTAGTACAAAATTTATACATGCTAATTATATAATGATTCTTAACTCTTATTTTGTTTATTAATGATAATATTTTATAATGAAGTATTAATAACTCAATTTTTTATATATATAAAAATATAATTTATTATTTTTATATTAATATATCTTATCCGTACGTATATCTTATTTTTTTTAAAGTTTATTGTACCATCGTACCAATGTCACGTATCGGAGCGGTCTTACCCAGGTCACGTATACGGCTTCGCATGTAATACACCATTTACAAAGGGAACGCGAATTTCGCAGGAAGTGAAAGCCCTAAAAGGACAACTCTTGAAATTGTATAATAATAATAATAATAATATTATTACCGAACGTAATGAATGCCGTTACACACTCTCTTTCTCCATCTATTCCCATATTTTTCACCTCCTCAAAAACTTCAATTTCAAACATCAGTTCTGCTCTCCAACGCGTCGCAAATTCATAACTGTTTTTCTATTACAAACACGTTGGATCTGTGTGGTATGTATCCGAATCGTATTACCCATTTTTTATATGTTTTACTTTCAAATCGAAGATTCTGAACTGTATACGGACGATTTCGCTTATATATGCACACACAAATATAAGCACATATATATGGTTTAGGGGCTGTTATACATTTCAAGTTTAGATTTCTATCATCACCCAGATTTTAATTTCGATTTCAGAATTGTGAATCTGTTCAAACTGGTCATATTAATTGGTCATTTCTAAATTAAGTACTCCCTGAATTGATGCTGAACTAACTCTTTAAACATTGGTAATCCTATACATGTGTGTGTGATTAAATAATGTGAGGTTGAGTTGGATAAGATCTCATGCTGAATCAGTTTCTGTATATATTAAAGACCGAATTATTTTCCAGATTGAATGACATGAAATTGATTTGGATCAGAACTTGGACACATCATATGTAATGACTATGATTTTAATTGCAATCAAAGTGAAACCTCTGGTGGATTTGACAGATTGTAGTCTATTCAATTAAGTGGCTTTCGAGTCTTGCAACTTGAGCTAAAGTTGTCAACAGATGGAGGAGGAAAAAAAGAAGAAGAGAAACAAGAAAAAGAAGAACAAACAGACTAAATTAGCAGATGATGTCACTA
Source organism: Cornus controversa (assembly GCA_026545225.1). Classification (NCBI taxonomy): domain Eukaryota; kingdom Viridiplantae; phylum Streptophyta; class Magnoliopsida; order Cornales; family Cornaceae; genus Cornus; species Cornus controversa. The sequence goes on from CM048852.1 coordinate 57,428,872, forward strand.
ATTCTGTTGGAGAATCGGCCTCTGTGGAGCAGAATCATGTTGCTGAGCAGAATCATCACAATCAGGTTTCTGAGACTGCAGACGTTAAAAAACAAAACAATCTAGTGCAAAAAGCAGATGTGGATCAGGATGGACACCAGGCCAATGGCACAGGAAGTGTAAGTATGACTTTACCGAAAGACTTATTTATGTGGAGGTTTATTATGCTGGCATTGATTATATTGCTAATTGTTATATATGTTAAAAAATGTTTGCATTTAGTTGCAGTATCTTAATATGAATGGTTTCTTTGTGATGTATATATGCAACCATCAACTTCTAATTTTGTCCTTGGTAAATATGAAGTTTTATGTGTTTTACTAAGCATTAAATCCCTTCAGGATCCACAAACCTGATCAGACACTAGTGTATTTGTTCTCTTTTTGAAACCCAACAAATACATAGAATGCAAGATTATGTTGTAATGCTTTTGCACTCACTGTAAAAAGAGATGTGAATGTGAACTTATGTGCACTCAGAATCAAATGGTTGTTGATTGAATCTGTTCTTATAGTTTTATTGCAGATGCCAATGGAGGATTGAAAGCAAAGACCCCAGATATTGTCATGATTTTCTCTAATTTTGATTTTCAAAACTGCCTGCTATAGCTGAATTTTGGTTGACTCCATGGAATGCAGGTTGTATTCTGTACAACTGTTAAAGCTGATGATTAATAGTGTTTTTTAGCTAAGATAGTGTTAAATTCAGAAGGCGACAATGTCTGGGGGATGGGGCATCCTACCAGAAGAAAAAAAAAGGAAAAGGAAAAGGAGAAGGAGAAGGAAAAAGAAAAAGAAAAAGAGAAAACCCATGGTTGGAGCTACATGGTTATGAATGGGGTCAAGTGACCCCAATAAGATCTTAAACATTGGTAGCCTGTTTAAAATTTTTGGATCTTTTTAAATAATTGTCCCCTCTTACTCTAAAGAATCAATGGTTCAGATCAAAGGCTGATGAAAAATTTTCACAACTAATAAAATTAGTGTGAACATCATTTCAAAGATGGCAATTTGTTTGTTTGAAGTGAGGGAACCTCATATGACTTTTGTTTCAAGTTAAATAAAGAATAATTGCAAAAAAGAAAAGGAGAAGAGTAATTGTTATGCATGGGAACTTTTATCTTCACAGCAAATTTATTTCTTCGACTAATACTAACATAAAAAATTCTAATTTCTTATCTTAAATATTGTTTAATTTTGTTGGGAGAATGTTATACCTTTTATAGATTGGCATAATCTATGCTTATTTTAATTTTTATCAACGCATCTGTTGTGTTGAATCAAATGGACTTGCTATTTCTCTAAAGACAATGAGATCTGAACCTTTTTAAAGTCCGTTCCATAGCAGCCTATACCATTAGGTTGAGACACCATTTGCAAAATAATTGAGGTTTTGGTTCAACTACCCATATTAACTTCTAAAATTATACTTAGTTTCCTCTCATTTATTTACAATATCAAGAATTTCTGTTGGTTTGGTCAATTTTTAAGTAAGTAAATGTTATGAAAATGTATTACTACGAGGTTGATAAATTTTGTGAAAATAAAAATATCATCATCAAAATCATCATCTTTACCTTTATCCTGTACAAATAGGGTTGGCTACATGGATTCTCTTTTTCCACTCTTTTCTATCATGAGTCATATCTGCTACCAGATTTAATTTTTTGAAATCGTTTCTTATTACTTCATTCCATGTTAGTTTTGGTCTACCTTTTTGTCTCTTACTCTCTATGCAAATCAATCTTCCTCTTCCCACAGTAGCATCTATAGGTTGGTGTTGAATGTGCCCATAATACCTAAGTTTACTCTCTCTTATTTTCTTGCTAATAGGCTCCAGACCTAGTCTCTTCCTAATTATTTGATTAATCCTATCTTTCCTAGTTACCCTCAACATCCATCTTAACATCCTTATTTCCGCCACATGCGTATGTTGTTCATGTTTTTTTTTTAGAGCCCCCCGGCAAGAAAATAAAATCTTAAATCACGGAATTCTGCTTCATATAACATAGCTGGTCTAATCATTGTGTTATATACTTTTCCTTATAGTTGATTTGACATTCGTTTATCACATAAAACCCCACTAGGGTTCCTCCACTTTGTCCAACCTATTACAATTCTACTACTTAAATTATCATCAATCTATCCGTCCTTTTGTACAATTGATCCCAAGTATTGAAATTAATTACTTTGAGTAATGCTTTGTTCTTGAATTTTTATTACTATATTATCATTTCCTATATCACTACGAAATTTACACTCCATGTATTCTGTTTTAGTTCTATTAATTTTTAGGCCATTTGATTCTAAAGCCGTTCCCCAAGCTTCTAATTTTATTGCTAAGGCTTCTTTAGAGCTATGCAATAGCACTATGTCATATGCAAATAACATACACCATGGAAGGTCTCCTTGCAAGTCTTTCTTTATTTCATCATTGATTATCATTAAATTAAAAATATGCTTTATAATTTTTTTTTTTGATAAGTTTTTTTTTTTTATAAAAGGCGCTAAAAAAAAATGCCTGCCAGGCTTACAAGCTACCCCAGATGAAGAAAACCCTATTTTCACCAAGTACAACCTCTTGTTTGTACCTTGGAGTGTGGACCTATCTTTTTGTCCACAGTGAATCCTTTAGTGAGAACTTTTAAGAGCTACCAAACCATACTTGTCACCTTGGTTTTGGGTGCATGGTTGGGACTTTAACACTTGAAGTCAGGTCCGACTAAATATAATTTGAGGCTCAAGGCGAGTTCTCAACATGACCACGTGAGTTGGATCCCTATATTATAAGTTTTTGTGCAATTTTACTCATCTTCTTAGCTATCAAAATAGTAGCATAAAATTCATATAAAAAGGAAATTGTCAACTTCTCATATAAAAGGTAGCACGAAGAATAAGGCTCTTGAGAAAGATCGCCTTATTTTTGGATCCCAATGATGACTTCGATTTTCAGACCTGCCCATGGGATTATTTTTGGATTGCCACTGTATTGTCTTCTTGTACTTTGGACTTAGTAGAAATGTTACAACTTAGTTTTATTCTCAGGTTTTAATTACAATTTGTATTAACAATATTCTAACATTGCTGTTGCAAAACAGAGCAAATTAAAAAAAATAGGTTATTTAAAGTCGGTTGAATTGGATAATTTTTTTTATTAATGTTAACAATTGAAAAGAATAAAAAATATAACATAGGAGTAGTGACAGAAATAAACAAGTTTATGTATAAATTAAATTTTAGAATATATTTAAGTTTGTATTTGTCAAGTTTACAATGTATGGTTATTAATTAATAAGAAAATTTACCATGGAAGCCACAACTATAATGGGGCTTTCTCAATTGGTGGCCTTAGGCCATTGCCTCAATGGCATATATAGTTGAGCCACGCCTTCCTGAAGTTTGAGGATTCAAAGATCTATACCAAGTTTTTGAAAAATTCAAAAAGAAAAAATATTAGGAGTTACCATAGTTCAATCAATGGCTCCCTGCTAGGTAGCACAGATACTTTTACAAGAGTAGCGTACCCGTATCAGACACTCTTTGGATACCGATACTCTTCGGATACTCGCGGATATGTGTCCAATACTTCCTAAATGTATCTATAATTTTAAAATATATTTTTTATTTCTAACACGTATTCGATACTTCTTAGATACTTTGACTGTGTATCCGATACTTTTCAAATACTTCTATTCACATTTCTAACAAGTTTTGAAATTTAAAATGTAGTTTTTCTAACAATAATATCATAGTATAATTGTTAAGAAATGTTTAAATTTATTTAAAAAAGAAGTGTTGAGATATATATCATAATTTAGTACCAAATTTATCCATGCAAATTATGCAATATGATTCGTAACTCTTATTTTGGTTGTTAATCATAAAATTTTATAAAGAAATGTTAATAACTCTATTTTTTGTATATATAAAAATATAATTTGTTATTTTTATATTGCTGTATCCTGCCGTACCCTACCCGTATCCTGTTTTTTTGAGATTTGTCGTATTGCCATACCTGTATCATATCGTATTGTACCTGTGTCCCGTATCCGTATCCATGCTTCCTAGGTTCCCTAAGAAGGCTCATAAAGATGTGTGATCATCACTCAAATGTACCATGTAGTTCTCTTGAGAACCGCATTGTGTTTTAAGTCTCTGGTGATGAAATTGTTCTCTGATTTATTTATATTTATATTTTTAAATTTTCATTTTTGATAAAAAGAAGTTAGTTGACATATAGTTTGCGGTTACCTGGAACTACAAGTCGCAATTCCATGTGGAATTTATTTGAGATGTATTGATAACAGATTTTGTCAATTTTGTTTGAGATACGACATTTTCTTGAATCCTTTACGTGGTTTTTATGATCCTTCTTGCATTTCTATTTGTTCTTTCTGTAAGCACTGAAAGTGAGCATTTTCTATTTAAATAATAAGCAGAAGCGAGATGATTTGTTGCCATTCATTTTGATTTCTCCCAGTGTATAAAATTTCTTTGTGGTTTCTCTCTCTCCCTTTATGGGTTATCTGTATCACCATATTCTAATTTTTGGCATTTCTTGATTTTGTTGCATAGTCAATTTTAGCTGAAGCTGAGAAATCATACTGGTTGGACAAACAGGTGAGGATGACTTTCGATGCTGTGTGATCATGGTTTTGTTTTCCAATCATAATTTTATATTTCATTTTGTGTTCTTGAAATATTCTGAGGTGATTGGTACCTTACTGGGTTTTTGCAGGCCAGCTTAGAAGAGACAATCAAACAATTACAAAAAGAAAAGGATATACACATAGAAAAAGAGGTAGTAAATAATTATTTTAATTTGGGAATAAATTTGTAATGCAATAAATACCTTAATTGGTGCGCTTAATTTACTGTTTACATGCAGTTGTGATTTCATCTACTTGTGTTTACATGTTGGTCTGTCTAACAATCCATTTTACTGCAAAACTTGCAGGCTGGCTTGGAGATGAAAATTTTGCAATTACAGAGTGAGAAAGGTTCCTGGCTTCAAAAAGAGGTGATTTAAATTTTATGATGGAGTGAGATCAATTTTTGTAGATTCTGGAACCCATGGAGCAATATACACTTAACAACAGATTATCCACCAATATTTTTCCTGGGTTTTTGCAGGCCAGCTTAGAAGAGACAATCAAACAATTACAAAAAGAAAAGGATACACACATAGAAAAAGAGGTGGTAAATAATTGTTTTAATTTGGGATTAAATTTGTAATGCAATAAAGACCTTAATTGATGCGCTTAATTTACTTTTTACATGTAGTTGTAATTTTATCTACTTGTAAACGTGTTGGACTGTCTAACTAATCCATTTTACTGCATAACTTGCAGGCTGGCTTGGAGACGGAAATTTTGCAATTACAGAGTGAGAAAGGTTCCTGGCTTCAAAAAGAGGTGATTTGAATTTTATGATGGAGTGAGATCGATGTTTGTAGATTCTGGAACCCATGGAGCAATTTACGCTTAACAACAGATTGTCCACCAATATTTTTCATAATTATGCTTGCAGTTATCTTTTAATAAACTTTCATTTTGATAACAAAACTGTACATTTCTTGATTGTTTAATGTGATTTTTGGAGGTTTTCTTAAAATTTTCTTTAGGATGCTGGTAAGCTAATGTTTTGTTGCATGCAGGCTGGCTTTAAGGAGAAAATAGACCAGTTGATAGATGAAATAGCCACTTTGAATTTGAAAGGGGTAATTGATAATTTTACTACTTCATTAGTAATTCCCTTTTTTTGGATTTTATTCTATGTTATTTAGTTTTGGTGTTTATATGCATTTCATACATTTTTACAAATTCTTTTTTCGGAAAATGTGGTTACAAGAGTAAATTAACTTTTGCAATGCTGTACAGGTTAGCTCGGAGGAAAAGATCAAACAGTTGGAGAGAGGGAGAGAATCATGGGTCCAACAGGAGGTAATAGCTTTTTTGTTTGCATAGGCTTTTCCTAAAGGTCATTTCCTACTGTTGATCATACCAATGCGGGATTATGGGAGGGATGGACGAGATACAAACCTAATCTTTTGACAATATCATACAGACTGTGATCGCTGTCAAAATTGTACATGGAGTCTCATGCTTGGCAGCCTTAGCTTGTACCGCTGTTCCAAATAGTTCCTAATGTTATCACTTTGAAGACTAGTTGACTATTTAATGCACTTAAAAATTGTAGGTGAACCACCAGCCTAGTAGGCTAGGAGGTTTCCAGTTGGAGAGAGCCGAAATAGCAGGGTCTCGAGTATGAAATTAGTTGGGTCTTGTCCTTTTTCACCCTCAATAAAATTTACTTTTTTATCTCTCACCCTCAATAAAATTTACCTTTTTATCAGAAAAGAAAAAGAACTATGTATGAGACATTGTATCCAGGCATATCTATTCAGTTATGACTCTCTGTATTATCATATACGACATGTAAATTATTTTCATATACGACATGTAAATTATTAGGTTATACCAGAGTTACATTTCCAAAGAAATATCTCAAACTATGTGCTTCTTGGATGTCTCAAAATGTCTACATTTATCTGGCATGATGTTTCAGCCGAGTGGCTAACGCTGTAATGGAGTCCTGCTTCCTCTCTCCTCCCCTTCGTTTAAACTTTCTATTCTGATTGTGAGAACAAGGTCTGCATGTACTTCTTTTTTTTCCTTTTTAATGGTTGTCAAAATTTAAGAAATATATATTTGTTCTTGTTCTGCATATGCATCATTTTCTCAAATAATTAACATTACATCCTTTGTCTTCTAAATTATCCATGTAAAAATAAACTATGAAGGTGTAAGCATATTTGTTTCTGATTTTGGATCCCTCTTTTTCAACAGAACTCAAACAAAGAAACAATTGCAAGCCTGAACGATGACAACACACGATTACGAGCACAGGTACATACTCCAGTAAACTAAATACATAACAGTTTGTGAAACTTTTATGTGCTATGCTACAAAGACTTGAATACATGTTTCAAGTGCGAGTTTTGTCTGGGTTTTGGATCTCCTTGAATCCAAAATCTTAGGTACAGGGATTTGGGTTCAAATGTGTCAAAAAGTTAAATATGATTATGTAGTCATGATATGCACGCTTAAGTACATTATATATTTATGTAATGCTGTAATATATGATGCTATTGTTATTTAACAGTGTAATTATTAGAATTTAAATGATCTGGACGTCCGTGGTTAAGAAAAGGGATTTTCATCTCTCTCCATGTGAGAAGTAGGCCACACTTCATTCTACCAAATAGGAGCCTTTTCTTTTTCTTTATAATCTTATGTAGTGAATTGGGGTGTGACCTCGTTTGTGTGCAGACACATATCCCATACCTATACCCGCGAAGTGTCGTGTCGGCACGGGTACATTGGAAAGAACATGAGAGTCCATGTATCATAATTATATCTAAAAGCCTCCCTACCTTAAGCCCAGAAGTTTTGTCCAAGGCATACTTCAGAGCCTAGTAAAATCAGACAAAGCTCAACCAGATTGCTCTAAACTGTTTATAGTTCAAGCTAAGCATGATTTAGTTGTTAGGGCTTATTTAAAAAATGATTTGCCAAATTTTCCTCAGAAATTATTTGCTATTGGATGTAATGCATTTTTGTCATTCTGTATTTTGGGATCTAAAAATATCTTGATCTCCATGTTGAACCTTAATTACAAGGAGTATTATTCTGGGCATTAGATCATGTTGGTGCTTTCAGTGCACATGAAGGTGGATATAAATCGCCAATTCCTGTGTTTTGATTGGGAGGGTTTTGTGCTGAGGTGAATGTAGAAGGCTGACCTGGGTATTTACGGGATCCTTTTGGTTTATTCATTTTTTCTTTTGTTTTTTATTATTTTTTCCTCATGATATTCAAATGGCGATTTTATTTTGATTTATAAATTTCTATCATAGTTGTTGGAACTCAAATGGATTTCAGTAGTTGATGCACATCTTCTCACTTGTTCATGACCCATTAACAGCTAGCGTCTGTATTTATTCTGATATGGACATTAAAATCAAAGCCTGGCAGGTGATGGAGTTGGAAGAATTCAGGAATAATATTTTACAAGAAAACCAGCAGCTGATGGAAAACATATCTGTTCTGCAGTCACAGATCCAGGACCATGAGAGGAGTGCAGTTTCTGCTCGTTCGTCATCTGTGACCCCAGTGGTTTGTTTCTGGATCTTCCTTTTAGCTGTTAAATTTTTGGTTTGGGTCATTATTACATAATGTTATTCTTGTGCATGACTGAGAGTTTTGTATTTTTGATAGCAAAGGGAGATGTAACTTCTGTCCAACATGCCTATTAGTGGGAAATCTTGTCAAGGATTGGCTTATGGTGTTTTGACATGTACTTTATGGTTCCCTTTCTTTATCTCACCTTCTATCATTTTAGAACTGTTATTAGATTTGATAGCTTATTCTACTATAGACAAAAACTTTCCATTAAATTACTCCATGATCCACTTATGGAGTTATATCACAACCTTGGCATTATCATTGTAATCTTTTGAGGATTAGGATGAGCATGCATTTCCCGTGTAGCTGATATTGTGAAAACATGATTTACTCCCTGTCCTGGTTTAATTGTCCCTTTTGGGGAACTATGACTCATGTCCTTATACTCATGTATATTCCTTTGATCTAATTTAATTCTCTTCCATTTCTTACCCAAAAAAAAAGATACTACTCCCTCTGTCCCGGTTTAATTATGTGAGTCACAGTTCCCCAAAAGGGACAACCATAATTAAACCGGGACGGAGGGAGTAGTATCTTTTTTTTTTTGGGTAAGAAATGGAAGAGAATTAAATTAGATCAAAGGAATATACATGAGTATAAGGAGGTATATCTCATTTGGAGTTGTATGGTATATAATTGAAAATTTACTTTTGTGATGAGAAATTTTTTTCCTGACTTCATATTCTGGAGATGAGGACTTTAAGTTTAGCATGGACTGTTGAAAAATATCGCTTCTCAATATAATAGGTCCATAGATCATTACCTTAATTCAGATCTTAATTTGATCTGTGTGATTTTATCACTCATGAAAGTTCTAGTCTGAAAAATTCGTAATACAAAGCTTACAAAAAGTTTGCTAGTGTTGTACAAGGTGAAAATGAAAGGTTAGGTGTTAGCCTGACATCAAGGTTTGATATTATTTTATTTTTTCATTTTAAATATTCAATAATTATCACAGAAAAAAAGAGAACTAAACAAGATGAATTCCTCAACCTAGTTTCTCTCTCTCTCTCTCTTTCCCCCTTCAAAAAAAGAAGGAAGAATTGGCTCCTGCATCAATTGATTATCTAGTTTATTTTATGCATATGTAAAAAATAAGATGGAGAAAACAACTTGAATAGAAAAGTAAGATGGAGAAAACAACCATTTCAGGGCGAGAAAACAACCATTTCAGGGCAAGAAAACCCAAGTTCACGTCCTTTCTGAAGAAGATTTAACAATAAGATGTCATCGTCTTACACATCTGCTTTCTTCACTGTGGTCAGAATTGGTTAATCATGGTTACTATATGCATATTTTTTTGCTTTTGTTTTTGTTACGACAAACGCTGCAATCCAAGAACCCGACAAAAAAGTAAACACACGCCACACAAAGAACATAGAGATTTACGTGGTTCGACATAAAGCCTATGACCACGGCGAAGATCCGGCAAAAGATTTCACTATGTGAAAATCAAGAGATTAAATTTTCAGCCCCCAAACCCTAGCTCTTTTTCTCACTCTCTTTTTTGCAGTTTTCAGTGTTCCCTCATACCACACCACCAAACCCTAAGTGCCCTTATATACCTGGTTACAAGAGAGTCCTAATCAGTCTACAACACCCACAAGAGAAAAAACGGGTCAACAAAATTTCTCAGGGGGCATTTTTGGGTCATAACCGAGTCCCGTTGCGATCTGGGCTGAAACAAATTTGGGTCACACCATCACATTTTTTGTTTTTATTTTTTTAAAAAAAAATATATATTTTGAAGTGCTATTTGTTTATTAAACAAGATGCATGCTTACTATGATGTTTTGCAGGTAAGCTTAAGCTTTTTGTGGTGCATGATTTGCCTCATCATATAAGGGCACTATTTTGGAGATTTATTACAATATATTTACATTTATGGGTATATGAGTGTGTGTAGTTCTGTTGAAAATGTTGATGTTTTTTTATGAACTTTGTCTTTTGTCGTGCCTTACATTCTCCTTGATCTATGTTAATGGACTGAGTTACGTGTTTTCGGTGCGGGTAGCAGACATGTCAAATCTTTAAACAAAAGGACTCATGAACATTGCCAAATATTTATGTTATCTGATAAAATTTTTATTTTTATTTTCTAGAGAAATATATTTTATGTAACAGTATTCAATATAGCCATTTCACTTCAAAAAAGTAATAATATTATAAAATTAAACTGGTGGATATGCTTGTTAGGTGCATACTCAAAAAAAAGTGTCAGACACATATCCCATACCCATGTCCGAGTATTGTGTTTCCGACACGGTTACTTCACCTACTCTTGAAGAGTCCATGTGACATAGTCCTCGATTGCTTGTTAACCGTTTTGAGAAAACTGGAAAAGGTTAAGAATGTAAGAACTTGCTCTTTCTTTTATACAATATCAGTTCAGTGGCATGTTCTCCAAGCTCCTTTTTTTCTTTTTGGGTGAACAAATTCTGGAAAATGGGTAGGTGAATTTTATTGCGGTAGCTCAGGGCTACCATGGAGTGGATGCCAGAATTGAAACCCCATTATCTACATACCAGAAAAAGAAGTGAAGAAACTTGAAAAAAGTGTACTATGTAGTTGGATGGAGTGTCAATACTGATGAAATTCTATCATTATTTAGTTAATGTATACTGTGATATGAAGTACATCTTAGTAATGATTAATTTTTGATAGAAGAACCACTTCACTTAAATTAAGGTAAATAATTTTGCAATTTTGACTGTTGAAGAGTTCATTCTGGCTGTGTTTCTCTCTCTCTCTCTTTTTAATTTTTGTTTTCTTTAGTTCTAAATTCTTTTTTGCATATAGATGTCTCTTTTCACGTGATGTTATTTTCTGACAAAATTTTTTTCTTCCTTTGTAGCATGCTTCTGAAAACGAGGACTCAAACTCTCAGATTGAAGCTGCACGTGCACTAGTTGAGAAATTGGTCACTGAAAATGCAGAGCTTGTTGAGAAGGTAGTGAACCATCCCTTTTTAGTTGCAATGCGGTCAATTTAGAGAAGCTTTTAAATTGATCCACTGATGCAATTGTTCTCTAAAATCATGAAATAGTGCCCAGTTTGATTGGTATGGATCAGTGTTGTTCATTAGAGTCTTGTGCAATACAGTGTTATAAGCTAAATTTGGGAGGAATTATCAAACTGGTAAGCATGTAAGATGAAGAAAATTGACTGAAAATTTCAGTCAAGATTTAAGTTTTCTAAGGGTTATTCTTTCTTCTATCTCAACCAAATGAATTATTAGATCATTGGGGCCATTACCTAATACCTAGTTCTTGTTAATTGAGGATGCTGGATAGGGTGGGCTGGGTACAGGTCCTAACTTTTGGAATTATTTTGCGTCCTTCAGACTTGAACATGCTTTCTCACATTTGTGTTTCAGGTCAATGAGTTATATGCTGAGCTTGATCGACGGAAAGTAACGGCCCTATCTTCTTCAGTCGCTGGATCTGATCTGATGGTTGGAACTGCTGAAACTGCATGTGTTGCTGATCCTGTGTTTGAAACTAGTGAGCAGAGATCTGCATCAGGCAAGGGGATGGAGTCCCCAGAAGATATTGTACTCAAAGATGAGAGGAACGGTGGTGATCATGTGATTGTCGATGATTCTGCTCATGTTGCTGATCCTGTGTTCGAATCTAGTGAGAGGACATTTGTATCAAACAAGGGGATGGGGTCCCTGGAAGATGTTGCTTTTAAAGATGAGAGAAAAGCTGGTGAATATGTTTTTACCGAGGATACTGCTTTAATCCAAAACTCTCCAGAGACTATAGACTCGGAAGAAATTGTGCAAATTCCATTGGATGAGAATGAAGTTCGGGATCTGGATTTGCAGCAGCCCATTCAGAGTGAAGAAAAGGCTGATGTGCCAATCACAGATGCTCCGCTTATTGGTGCTCCCTTCCGGTTAATATCTTTTGTTGCTAGATATGTTAGCGGGGCTGATTTGGTCAATAAGAGCTCTGGAAACTGAGGGCGATTATTTCCCACCATTGAACTGGGTTTAAATTATTGTCATTGGATTTAAAGTGGAATTCTCATTGAGATCAAAGATGAGTCAAATTGAGTCATACACATTGTTTTTTTTATAGAAACATGTAAATTACTCTGAGAGGATGAACTCTGCTGAGCTTTCTACCAATTTTTGTCGGGTACTTTAATATAATAGTCTTACAATGTAACACAGGCTTATCAAACTGGACCGAATTTCTGGTAGTTAACGGTGGCTTGGTTGAGATGTGTGACAGATGTTACTATACACATAATTTCGATCAAGAGGAGCTAAAGAGCATGTTTAAAATGAATTTCCTAGGATCTCTTCTCATCAATTATTATTAATTATATCATGCAATAGTTTATATATTTTTTCTTTTTAAACAAACCTTACTTCTGCTTTCCGCTTTTTGAGTTGACGATGGGAAACTCAAAATTTCACCATTCAGCCAAATTTCACTAGTCAGCTGTACGTTCAGAATTATTTATATAATTTACATTGACGCCCAACATTAACATATTCATGTAACAACTAACTTGCTAGCAAGGGGCAATTGCTTAATGCAGTGATAAAATATTAAAATGCATGAATTCTTAGTTGTTGCACCAGAATTAACAAATCATTTCATCATTTCCCGTGCAGAAAACACAGGTTTCTCTTCTTCCTCGTTGTTCAGGTACTCAAAGCTAAAAGAAACAAGATAAAATGGCACAATTTTATGATTTTCCAAAATTGACAGATTATGTTCTTTAAAATCAGCCACGTAGTTCAAAAAATATAAATATTGAAATAAAGAAATAACATGAAGAACAATCACTTCACAGAGGTTACAAGTGCCCAATTCCAAAAGGTTCAGGCAGAGGCTCAAATCCATTGTCAAATATGGGTTCTTGATCAGTTTTATCATCAACACTATGCAACCAATTTGTGTTCTTCAAGTCCTCTTTCAGCAGAATTGCATCATAACGGGAGCTCTCATAGATGTCTGCTTCGGTCAGTCTTGCTGAAATTTGACAATCTTCTTTGGTTCCATTTTCAGGAGACCTACTAACGTAGTTCCCGTAATCTGAGATGACACCATTATTCCTGACAGGCGGGTTCCCATTGACAGATGCTGGAGCACTTAAAGCACGACCGGGTTGGCTTTTGTGATTGGTGGATCGAATGCTCTGAGGGAAGAGGGTCGTGCCTGAAAGTGGACGGATGCTACTGGTACCATTTCTTATGTCCTATGAGAGAGAACGAATATTTTTAAGATTGAACTGATATCATAAAACTTGTGTTTTCAAGAACAGGGAAAATAGAAATGCTATGCATACTTCTGCGTTGACAATTAAGAAACTACCATATATTACACTGCCAATATCACTCCAAACCATTTTGAATGCCACAAAAGGACCTGATGGCATGACGATTTATTTAGACACAACAAAGCTCACATTTCGTATGAATTAGCTCATTGGAAATCAATTCCTTAGTATTAGTTTCCCTTCCCTTAGTCAGATATCACGCTAATGATAGATTTGCAGTAATTGATACAATAAAGCAGCACGGTGATGTGACAAAACTGATTATGATCATAATGATAAGTGATCATGAAGATAGTGATTATGGTGAGAAGCTGATTGTGATAATTAAGATGCTAACGTAATGAATCTAATGACAGTAATCAATAGTAACGATTATAAAAAATATATGGTGCTCATCATGGTAATGATATGGTGGTGTGATAGTGCTGGTAATACTACTGATGTCAAGCATTCGACAGTGATGAAAAATGATCATGTTTCTGTTCATGGTGACAACTTCATTATCTCATGTTGCATAAAAAATAATTACAGTATGCTTAAATTATGACAATAATATGATGGTGATGATATGCACATCTGATAAAGATGATGGCCATAATGACAGTGATGATGATGGGGTCATCATGTGATATATGATAGAATGACTTTCTAACTGATCTAGATGGTCATAAAACGAGCAGACGATGAAACCAGGACAAATGATTATTTATGGAAGTAACTTCACACAAAAAAATCTGTTCTAAGTTTATAAACTGAAAATGTGGACATCTTGACCAACATATTTTGATAACAGAACCCAAAAAATTAGATATAATGACATGAAGGACAGAGTAAGCATACCATATGTCTAATAGCCATATCTAGCGATTTCTTTGAGATAGTCCTCCCAAATCCTGTGCTCTCTGTGGAGGTTGTTGAAGTCTTTAGGGGTTTTCGCATTGATGGCTCTGAGTTATGGGGGGCCTTACGGGACTCAACTGGATCAACAACCTGTCCATTGGCATGCAAACGGCCCCTTCCAGTGGATTCTGTGAGTCTTCCTCTAGTGACAATAGGTGATGATTGTCTTTTTGGTAAATTTGCAGGGGTTGGGGTCTCTGTTCTCCCCTTAACCGTAACAGCTCCACCTGGCCTGGACCTACCAGCAGAAATTGGCCTATCTGGCAAAGTTGTTCGCAGGTTAGGTGGTGTATCAAGCGGGAAATCAGGTAGAACCATTGGCTGTGGTGGGGCCTGAAGTCGTGGACCTGGGGAGCTTGGCCGGGATGTGGGCACCACATTTCGCCCATTTGACAAAGCACGCCCAACTGAGGATGATGCTCCTGCTGCCGGAGACAGAGAAGGTGCTGGACTCTGACGAGTAGGTGTCGATGGCCGAGAGGCTGAGCGAGTGGTTGTGGAATTCAAGTTGGCAGGAATTTGTGGTCTAGTAGTTGGAGTTGAAGGTCTTGAGTTTTGGGATGATCTGCTTTTGTCAATCGAATAGTTGGTGGGGGCTGGACGGGCTTTAGAAGGAGTTGAGGATCGCAATAGTGCTGGACGAGCAGATGGAGTCGAAGGTCTTGCCGCAGATGAACGGGTAACGGGGGAGGATGGTCTAATATAAGATGAGACTGACGCTGAGCTTGTGTTGAGTATTGAGGTGGATTTGTTCGAGTAGGTACTATGAGGTGTTGTAGAGATGGATGGGCGAGTCACTGAACTGCTTCTAGTTGGTCTTGAGGGATGGTTGCTCTCCGATTGCGACACTGAAAACTGAAATTGAAAAAGCTGGTAATTCATAATTCAAGCTTCCAAACTAATTTAATTACCAGGAAAAAATAATTTATTAAATAGCATTTCACCAATAATAAATCGTTGTTGAATAAAGCGCTATGCTCATAAGATAATAACAAAGAGAGATTAAATATGAAGGGCCTCAATGGTATGAGGGAGAAACTTGAGTGGCATTATGTGGGTTTTTCAATATACTAATAAGACTATAGAGGGGTATCACTGGATAAGTCACAAATTGGTTTGAACAGGAAAACCATTGTGGCACACCAACCCATGTCATAATCTAAGCCAGGTCGGTTCAATTGTAGTGAAACTCAACCAATACAGCCAAAATCATCATAAGATTTAGCTCAATCAGGCTGGGTTCAAATCAACCAGACCAACGACCAGCACAAATTCATTGCATTAGGTTACCTGGTTCAACATATAGATTACCACCAAGGACCATTCTATATTCTCTTTCATAATTTTCTTCTAAGCCTTGGCCTTACCATTTGATCTCGATTGCCAAAGATATAAAATATGAAATGATTAAAGTTTAATTCTGGGGTTAGGCTTTATCGAGTTAAATTCTTTATTCAGGTTAGCATGGACCATCAGAGTGGGCTGAAGCTTTTCAGGGGAACTGTCATATCAGAGTTTTGCCAAACAAAACAGGATATTTCAAAGAATTAAGTATATACGGTTCCTTAAAAGAAGATCCCCTAAGAGGAACCAATCAGTCATAGTTTTTTAGCAGATATGATCTAGAATCCACTATCTCACAATGAGTCACGGAAAAACAGACAATATGATAAGAACATGGTCACGTGATCAATGTAATCGGGCCATATTCAATTTTCTTCATGAATGACCAAACACTGATATGGATTGGATGATTTTACTGCAATATATTGGTTTTGGAATCAGCAAGGATGATTTCATATATATTTTCAGTTTCCCAAGCCCTCTAGCAGCAACAAGAAGAAACTTTCCTGTTTATCTGGAGGTGGGTTCATGAAGCAAACAACACACTGGCACAAATCTAATTTTGGACCAAAACTCAACAAAAAAAAAAAAAAAAAAAACATACCCTTGAAGCCTTAGTTGTAGAGACTGATCTAACCAAGGAACTTCTTCTTGGAGCTGCTGAGGCTGGTTGTGACTCACTTCCATCCGATGAAGGAAAAAGAGGAGTTCCTGGCGGAGTGAGAAGCCTAGCAACAGAAAAGGATAATAACTATTAATCAGAAGTGCATAAGAATTTCTAGATACTAATTTTAGTTCAATTTTCACCAAAGTAACTATAGAAATGCCATAAATTTTGTATAGAAATTTTAAGTTTCCAAATTACCTAAAATCTTAAGTTCTAGTTTTTACTTCAAATATCTAAAAACTTCTCTCTCTCCCGCTCTTTTTCTTTTTTGGCTGATCAGCTTCTACATTTAAAACCTAGGTCACCCAAAGTCGAACAAACAACTTGCAAACAAAATCTGATAAATAAAAATAAAGTTGTACTTGAATTCCAACATTATCAACCAAACAAATTTAATACTCATGCAGGCTCAACTTTATTTGGTGAATATTTACATTATAATGAGTTTCACTTTGTTTGACCAATTTCTGAAGACAGGTATGGGAATGTGTTTCAAGATGCAAATAAAAGCAATGCTCTGTGAAACAACGAAAGCATTAGGATAAAACAGAACTGTCCATAACGTTTACATCATAAACAACCAGACTATGCCCAACTGTTCAAGCAGCCAGCTCAACAACTTCATCCCACACTCCATTAAGTTGTATCCTAAGATTATTATATAAAGTTGCCTATTTTTACTTGATAACTGGTGTCTTTTAACTACATTAAACTTTTGAACAATCTATTGAACTCAACTCAACAAATATTCAACTATTTGGGGTTGGATACATGAATGTTGTTTCGTTACTTCCCTCTAGGGCCATGACCTAAGTTGAATAACAAAATGTGGTAATATTTTCTAACTGTCTCAACCATGTTGTCCTGCTCTCCCCCTTCTCCTAACATTACCCTCAATGTAATTACATCACTCTTTCTGACAGTTGCAATTGTTGATCTTCGCTCTACATGGACAGACCACTTTAAATTGGATTTCTCTCATTCCTCTCTAATTACTGCCTACTTCAACCGCCTCATGAATGTATTCACTTCTAATTTTATAATTTCTTTTCTTGGCACAGTTTATCTCAAAATTCGCATTTTTGCCACACTCAATTTATGAATCTAACAGGTGTTGTTCACAAATAATCATATGGTCAATTTTGATTACATGGAGAATTTAAGGTAAAACAAAAGTTATAAAGAGAATTATAAACAGTATATAAAACAAAAAGGAGAAAAAAGATAGATGGGGTAAAGGTTGGAATTGAATCAGAAAATCTTAAGATTCTAAAGCTGAGAACAATATACAGTTACTTATTGTCTTCAATGGTTTCATTGGTGACGGTTCATCATGTTTAGCAGAAAAAAGAATTACTTTCTTATTAAATAGCACTTGTTAGTATTTGACAAACTCATCATAGATAGCTCATGAACATAGAATTTTCATTGAAACTTCACATTAATTCTTCTATACGGTATCCAACCCACAACTGACACAAAGTGCCAGAACCATAACGAGGTCATGTATATACATTCTTGTGCATCTTTTAGATAAATCATACCATTCAGAGAAAGTACTGTTATTAAGAATTAAATATGGAGATTGGCTTGGGTAAAGGTAACAATTGCAGATTCTCAATGCAATTATAGATTTGCTGAGTCAGGTGTGTAGGAAAGAGTGAAAAATGCTTGGCTCCTCTTGTACCATATATATGCATCACAAGCTGTTCAATTAACTTCACAGAAGTCAAATTAATTAAACAATCAGAAGAGCATATAAAAATTATTATCCACTGGATTATATCCATGAAAGCCATGCTTTCAACTAGAAAAACAAACTATGAACAAGGTTAAATCTCGAAAATAAGCATTTAAGAGTAAATATGTCTAACATGAAAAAATGACATATCAAAGCACATGCATAACAAGAGTTTACTCCAAAAGCCCTTTCATTAAGTCAGCTTTAATACCGGCATTAGAAAAAATAAATAAAATACAAGGGCATAAGAAATTTAAACAAACTATTGTCTTTGTGGAGTTTTAGCTAATCATCAATAAATCATGGTTTCAAATCACAGTATTAGTCAACTAGCATCTGCCTAGTGCTAAGTTAGAGGCTATTAAGGAGCGGATGCCAGGGTACAATCTTCATCACCTATGTCACAACTCATTGTTCAAGATATGTTGACACGTCTTGGAGTCCCTGATAAGTATTGGATACGTACTCTAAATTGAAAATTTATTTTCAAATTAGGATACATTTAGAAAGTACCAGACACAAATTCATGACTATTACTCCTTTATAAAATACTCGTGCTTCTCAGGTTTTTGGCCTGCTTGTCAATTTACAGACTGCATGGTAATCATAATGGTCCACAACCTGTGACTTATATTGCTACCAATTTATTGATCCATAAAGTTAAGATAGCCTAACAAATTATTATGCGAGGATGTTAATGGACTATATCAGCCGATATTTAAAGCTGTGCAATAAACGAGATAATTGAAACAACAGAATAAGAAGGCATTCTTGATTGGCATTCATTCAAGTCAACATGACACAGCTAAGTAAAATTTGAAACTACACCATGTAACATATGTGATCTGCCAGAAGAAGCTAGATCTGAAGTTGAATGATTTTACATTGAAATTAAATAATCAAGGAAATGTTCAAGATTTACCAATCATAATCATGCTTTCCCCCATCGGTTGATGACAATAGATCATCTATCCCACTCCTTGCCAATTTTGTTGATCCAACTGAAAGTCTCCCCAATTTCACTGAAACTGCAATGATGTAGTGAAAAACAATAAATAATAATAATAAAAAATAACCTATTTTGATCCTGAAGAAGAATAGAAAAAAGAAACAGTAACACTCTGAATTCATAATTATCAGATTGAATGAACAGGTAGAAATTAGATTCTGAACACGTAGTCAAGGCATTAGTTAGCTGATCAAATGGCATCCAGCTATAAACGGCACCGTATTGGATGTTCTGCAGCTAGAGAAAATGCCAGTATATACCATCTCAAAATTGGAAACATCTGAAATACCATCTCAAGTGACTAAATCGTAGTCTATAGTTATATACATATATAAACAAAATGATACAGCACATTTTCGAATGAGATGTTAAAAGTAATAATAAAAGAGGAAAATCAAATAAGGTGAAACGATCAAAGACTCGTACCGTCTGATTCATCGGACGAAGCAACAGAGAGACTCCGGCGATTCCTAGAGAAGAGATCCAAGTTCTCGTCCGCATCCTTGGAGACTCCATTGAGACTCAGACCTCGCCGGTGCTGAGATCCCGCCGGAATATTCCTCCCGCCGATCGCAGATCCCTTCACACTACTACGACTCATTTCTACGAATCCAACATCATAACCATCTCCAAGCCAAAATGCTCGACCATGTGAATGCAAAATGCTTGACCATGTGAATGTCAGAGAGAGAGATGCAAAGAGAGCCACGAAAGTAGAGAGAGAGATGCAAAGAGAGACACGAAGCTTTTTGTGATTTTTATGTCATGAAGTTTTGAGAGAGAGAGAGAGAGAGAGAGAGTATGCATCTATACTTGAGTGTAGTTTCTGTGACAACCTATTACTATTAGCAGTAGTAAAAAACTGACATGGGTAGTCTTCGTCCTCACGAGTGTCTTCCTTGGCCTTCCATAATTTACATCGAAGAGGTTTCCTTTTCTACTATGCCATAAATGGCACAGAATTTTTTTGGTAATCATATACAAATGGCTTAATGGTGGACTAAAATCCTTCCCTGCTAAAGTGGGCTCATGGCATAAATAATTAAATACTGTCTTGGATCCTGAATCCTAATCTCACTTAGATTCATGCTTTTATTAAGCTACTAGAATCAAGCTTTGTGTGTGTATGTACTATATATATCTCATGTATTTCCCACCCAAAATAGTTGTCCCCTTAATTTTTGGCTGTCCTAAAATTCACAGAGTTGCATCATTTTAAAAATATTCACAAGTTTTTAAAGATTAAGACCTTTTCAATTTGATAGTATCATAGATTTTTCTATTTATAGTATAAAGGGTACTTGGGAATTTCAAAAGAGGATATTGGTTGAGTTAGTATTTGTTTTAAAAAATGTTTGTTTTGAGATAATTATTTTTTATGATTTTTTGAAAACAATTTTTTATTTTTCAAGTTCTTGAGAATAATTTTTAGAAAACTGAACCAGATTCTAAAATTCTCAAATCAACAAATAAAATAGAAGAAGTGTATATTTTACCATTATTATCACACTCATTTTCTTAATCACTCATGTAGATAAATGTCAAAGCCTCATACTACTAATCATAAAAAGGGCCACATGATAACCAGTCCATTGTGTTTATACTTCTTTGCAAGTGGCAATGAACCATCTCCTTAACTACATTTTGCTTAATAAGGCTACAAATTTTTTCAGCTCTCTATATTTATGGTGTATTTGAGTGATACGGCAAAGGGGTGGAGGCAGAAATACTCTGTCGGGGCCAAGCTAACACTATATAGGTAAAATTATAAAAAATATAAAAATATTATAATATATATATTTCAAAACATAATCTTAATATATATTATTACAAGGATGTTTATCATGAGAACACTTTCATTACACTATATTTCAATTGTCAAAATGTGCAAGCTAATGAGAGAAGAACTTTTTTCTATTCTTAATATAACCTAAATAATGAAGAATTTATAACCTAAAAACAATTAGGATAAAAAAATTTAATAAATAAAAAAAGAAAACTAATATGAAAAAGCAAAAGAAAAAGAAAGAGAGAGAGAAAAGAACATGCTGTCAGCCAAAAATTGAGACCGTCAAATGTTGAGTATTAAATTCATACAAATAATAGGTATTTTATATATATATATATATATATATAGCATTGATATGTTGTAGTAAGGACAACTCTTGTAATGGAATTATTATTTTTTCATTAAATTTGATTTTCTAAAGCAAGAGTAAAAAAAGATATTAATGAAGTCACATGTCACATGTAAGTTTTCTAAACTCAACATTAATAATTATTAAGATACTTAATAATTATTATTTTTTTTGAGGGGGGGGGGTGCATTTTTCAAAGCCATCTATAATTATTAGTAGTGTCCCATATATAAACAAGATTTAAAAAATAAAAAATAAAAATGGGGGGCCATAGCTCCGCCCCTGCAACCACCTGTTAGTCTTCCAATCTCTATCATTAATATATTAATAAGAATATTGGTACACACATATCCAAATCCTTTGTAGATTTCCTTTCTTCAATATTAACCACTCCTTCAGAGTTTAGCACATTTATATATATATATATATTGAAAAAATATTGAATATGTGTAGCACAAAAAATCTATCTAATAAATGTAATCCTTGACTATGATCAACTCAACATGGTGGATGGACTCATGGACCATATGAGAAAAGGATGTGTGCGAGATGTATGGGTCAGCATACTGAATTCAACAGGAAAACCATGTGTTGTGATTGCTAAAGAAACAAACATGAAACAAAGAATGCGACAGTATGAACCATGCATATTAAAAGGATGTATGATATTCTTGACTTTGATGTTTTCGTCTCATTATTTTCAATCTCTTCCAATTATATATATATATATATATATTGGTTGTTTGGATACAATGATAGAGCAGAGAAACTATAGAGATTATTGCATAAGTACCTATATAGCACATTCATAATAAACCCAATGGACATTTGTTCACTGATTCTTTGCTGTTTGTATTTTTTTCCCTAATTATTCTTTCCGTTTGTAAGCAGCATTAAAAGAAGGAACCTCCCTTCCGTCAAGTCTAAAGTTCAACTTTTTCATAATAGAATTTTTTTTTTTTTAGGGATCATGTCTGCAACGCAAGTCGAGCTTTATCTGATCCGTGTGAAAAGGACGCTTTACACAATATCCTAAAAATTAGTCGGGAAGTCTCGGACACATACTTATCGGGAAAAAAAAAAAAAAAAGAAGAAGAACCCTCCCTTCGGTTAACAAATTACACGAATTACCTGTTGAAGTAAACTTAATTAGGAAGGCTATTCTTTAGCTTAAACCAGTAAGCCTCGTATAAAGTTAACCACACTACACATCTATCACGCTTGAGAAAAACATGAGCAATAATTATTTTATTCTATATATATATATATATATATATATAAATGGGGTACTCTTTTATCATATATTGACTGGAGGACAACTAACTTATACCTTTCACTTGGAAATTTGGTTTCCTTTCTATAAGATAACACAGATATGCGTGGTCATGAATGAAAAGGCGAGGGGGATGAAGAGAGCTCTGGATTGCCTGTTCCCATATAATTATATTATTTTATCTATTATACTATGGTGTATTACTGTCAATGACTCACAAAGAATAACCACATAAATTAAATTTGTCATAAATGCGAAAGAAAATATCTATTGTGGATAAATGTGGGGAAAAAAAAATCACTATTGTGGCTAAATGGATGGGAAGCCAAATGGAAAATTAATCTGAACCACCAGGAATTCCTTTGAAGCAAAGCTAAGCTTTTTAAAAAGCTGAGGCATTGTCATGTGGGAAGTATGAGATGTACTACTTTGTGTGCCCCCAAGAAAAAGAAATAACAACAAAATGATATTAGAGTCCAAGACTCATCCTTATCATCACACCACCTTTTGGTTACATGAAGAGAAGTGAATATAGTTTTCCAAAAAAATTATGTATGATTTTTTTTTAATCGCATACAATTTTCCTGCTGATAATGTTTATATATATATATATATATATATATATATATTACATTTATGCTCGGTATAATAAGACAAAAAAAATTATATATATATTACATGAAGAGAAGTGAATATAGTTTTCCAAAAAAATTATGTATGATTTTTGTTTAATCGCATACAATTTTCCTGCTGATAATGTTTATATATATATATTACATTTATGCTTAGTATAATAAGACAAAAAAATTAATCTAATGGTTAAAAGAGGTTAAAAAAATTAATATGTGAGTTAAATATCTTTGTTTATCTACGCTTCAAAATAATCACATCTAAGGTATATAATTTAGGGTGCATGATGGTATAGGCATACACTAGTGTGTGTGTATAAATATATATATATATATATATATATATATATATAGATTGAAGAATGATATTGTGACAAGTCTAATTGAATTTTGTGAGTAGGGTGTAGCATCAATATAATGTAAGTGTTATGCTGACATCATACTGATGCTATACTTTACTCAAAAAAAATTAATCAAACTAGTTGGATTTGGGTGTGTTCTGTATATATATATATATATG
The DNA here is from genome assembly GCA_026545225.1 of Cornus controversa. NCBI lineage: Eukaryota > Viridiplantae > Streptophyta > Magnoliopsida > Cornales > Cornaceae > Cornus > Cornus controversa. The sequence continues at coordinate 57,452,675 of CM048852.1, forward strand.
GATTTGGTTTGAATTCAATATGTGTGTGTGTGAGAGAGAGAGAGACGTTCAATTAAAATATGAGTGGTCAAAGCAATGAAATTGATCAGACAGTACGTGATTTTCTATATATGGTGTTAATGAAATGCAGATCGAATTGATGGCGCTAATATGGTTGTATATGATATTCAAAGGGACAATACATGTGCTTTTAGGATTTATTATAAACAAAAAGTGGGTTGGTAGGCGAATGGATCCAGTAAAGCCCATTGAACAAGTTGATGATTTAATAAGTACCTCAGCTCATGAAGGCTTGATGGATTGGGTCGCAGCCCATTCCTCGCAAACTCAGATACCATGTCAATCATAAATAAATCCTATGATGCGTTACCATTCTTATAGTCATAATTTAGATCCTATTTATTAGGCCAGTGCATTTTTCTTTATTTTTTTTTAAAATTAAATTTTATGACCAAAATTAAAAACATTTATTTTACGGTGACCTTAAAACTAAAGAAAAGGTAAATAGTGATCAAACTTAAAAAATAATTTGTTAATAAGTGACCGTTTAACTTTAATGTCCAAAACATCATTATTTCTATTCAAAGATTCTCATTGTGTTCTGAAGCCATTAACGTGATAAGATCATAGTATAATAGTATTTTCTATATAGATGTTTACATAAGTGTATTTATATATTATGTAAATAAATAGCCAATGTCAAAATAAATAACATACTTGAACATGGTGCCAAACCTTATAAATTAGATGAACCGCATGTATCATTAGAGATACTTCATACCTCTATTTGTGGGTCATAAGTCAACATCGAAGTAATATTTGATCTCTTAAATACTGCTTATATATAAGATGGTACCACAGAGAATTGAGTGCAATAACCTAAATATAATGGATTTGAAATTTATTTTTTCATAATTTTCTCTGCAACCAAACAGTGGTTTTAGAAGTGATTGGAAATCTTTGAATTGAAGAAGGGATATTTTGGACATTAAAGTTCAATAGTTACTTTTTGGCAATTATTTTTTAAGTTTGGTCACTATTTACCTTTTCTTGAATTTAAGGTCACGCAAAACAAGTTTTGCAATTTTGGTTACCTAAATCTAATTTTTTTTTTTTTAAACCTATTTCAGGAGAACATAATGAATATAGTAAAGTATTTATTTTTTTCAATTAACAGTCTAACAAGCTGAAAAATAGAAGTGTAGTAATTAAGATTCAACTATTATATCATTCTGTGCAAATAATAAAAATAATATATATATATATATATATAGTAAGAGAAAATTCAAAAATATAGAAAGCAGACATTATAAAATTAAATAATTAAGAAGAAGAATATTGAAAAAAAAAAGTTACAAAACGTACACCATACATGAGTGCAAGAGTTAGGAATATTAAGAAGAGATAACGAAAGCAAAAGGAGAAGAAGAAGAAGAAGAAGAAGAAAATAAAAAGAAAAAGAAAAAGAAAAAGAAAAAAGGGAGAACTTTGAAGGAGAATAATTTTTTAAAAAAAAAAGGAATTAAAGGAGTGAGAACAAGGATCAATATTTTTGCCGAGAGTGGAGCCAAAAATACTCGATTGGGGCCAAAGTAGTATCATATAACTAAAATTATAAAAATATTATGATATATTTCTCTTTTTTTTTTTTGAAAAACATAAATGTAAATATAGATTATTACTTAAAATGATAAGAGAAAGATGTTAGCAATTAATTTTCCTTCGTTCGGTATAATAGAAGCATATCATTACATCATAATCCTACAAGTACATATGAAGAATTGAAGACAACAGTCAAATATATTTACGCACAACACAATATTTTATATAGTTAATCCAACTTTAGGGTTACGTCCATGAAGAGAGATTTAACTATAATTGAGTAGAGAATGTCCAATACTCGGAAGGCATGCCTATCACACACACTCTTTCACTCTCTCTTGCATCTTTCTCCGGAATCACATATATTTGCTCCTCTCTTTACAGCATTCACCAACCCTTTACATCTTTCTTTTCTGCCTTTTCTTTTTAACCTATTTCTATTTATAGAGTCTCTAAACTCATTAATTGTTGCACAAATATTACAATTGTTTAGAGCCCGAGACAACTTATCTTCTAAAAATTACTTATTAAAATACAACTCTACATAGAAATCTATTTATATAAAGAATATGAGTCACAATTTCTAACAAAAAAAAAACCAATACAAAAAGGCAAAGAAAGAAAGAAGAGAGAGCAAGCTTCTGCTTGATAAATGAGACTACCAAGTCTTGAACATCCCTTTTTCCTCTCTTATGTTCATATAGATAATAGATAATATATATATAAATATTTGAATGTAGCATTGATATTGTAGTAAGGACATCAACTGTAATCGAATTATTTTTTGTTTCACTATATTTAAATTTTTCTAAAACAAGTATAAAAATGTATTAATTAATTTTTGAGAGTCACATGTAAGATTTTTAAACTCATCATGAATAATTATTAAGAGACCTGTATACAAAAATTTTCAATAAAATTTGGGGGCAGTTTAACTTTTTTCAAACCTACCATGAATAATTATTAATATGAAACTATATAAGCAAAATTTTCAAAAAAATTTGGGAGGGGCCCCCCCACCCAGGCTCGGCCCCTGATTTTTGCTTTCTTTTTTTATTTTTATTTTTTCTGGGAATCTATTTTCTTATATTTCACACCCACATCTGTGTCATGACTTTTATTTAGTCAAAAGAGAGTCCAAATGAGTAAATTTAAGTTTTTTATACCTGAAGTCAACGTTGCTTTATTCACTTAAATCACTTGACCAGTCGATTAAACTTCAATGGAACCCATTATCAACGTATCAACCACCTTGGAGCACCTGTGAGGGTGAGCGAAAGAGGCCAGGTGGTGGGTACGTGGATGTTCCATTGGATCGACAATACAAACTCTAGCTAATCACCATCCACACATGTACTATTGCAAGTGGAGGGCGGTGGTTGGATGGTAATGGATTATAGAAAAACCATGTCATTGGTGGGACGGCTAAATGACCGGTGTTTCATTATAGTAATTGATATGATTGTGTGCATGCGTGTGTGTGTGTGTATATATATATATGTATATATGTATATATCTATATATGTATGTATGTATTTAAGGTTATCTAATGGATAAAAAAATATTCACAAAACATCCCCTCAACTCCCACCAGTATATGGATCATCCAATTTAATTGGTTGACTTATGACGTTAATAGACTTTCTCTATACAATTTCCCTAACCTTTTGCGTGTGCTCCACATGTATGGATGTGTCTTTTCTATTAATTAATCCTTTGACATCGATCTCATTTAGATATATGATGAGCTCAGCTATATATATAATTGGTTTGACAGTACTGCTTGCTAATCTAGCTAATAATTCTATAACATGTTAGATACTAGTAAATCTTATGATGTCATGAGGTCAGGTACTTAATTAGGATGTTAAAATCTTCGAAATGTTGTTACTTAGGAAAACATTGCATTAGCTAGACTCCATGAGTATTTCAAAGATTAAACCATTTTGAGTGCATGTCCAACGTAAAAAGCATTATCATCGGGTCCAACTCGACAAGACAGGTGTGTTGTTTTTCCATTACGAAAATGGTGACCTACATGTATATATATATATATATATATATATATATATACACTACTTAATTAATTATGCTGTGGACCAGAATGCTAGTGCCCAATTAAAGGGGCTAAAATGTTAGAGTCATGCATGCCTTCCTCTTGCAACCTACAGGCTATTTGTTTAAAATTGGTGCTGCTCATGAACTGAATATTGACAATGCAAGCTAAAATTATTGTTGAAAAATATTTCGGATTTTTTTTCCCCATCTGTTATGTCCATAAGCTAATCCTATCTGTAACAAAATTTTTGAAAGTTTAAAACAACACACACAACTATATATACCTACAATATTTATTTATGTAGTGAAACTCGAACTTTCAACATTCATTGTGAGGAAAAGAGATCATATCATCCGGAACATATATATATATATATATATATATATAACACCAACTGAAGTAATATTATTGTTCCTCTTCCTCTAGATTAATTAGGTTAGGGTGTGGGATTGGCTGCCCGGCCAATTGAGAGCCTCACATATTTATATTCGTACACACCAACCTCGTTTGTCAGAACGTACATATTTTGAGGTGGCACTACTCAATTATGAAGAAGACTGTCTGATCCAATTTGTTCTAAGAGTAGCGGAACACATATAATTGGTATCAAACTAAAGGCAGTTGGTTCAGCCCACTTTTTGTTTTAAGTTGGTGCGCTCTGACTCTATTCCCACTTTTGAACTAGTACGTACTTCCTCCGGCTTCACTTTGGCCGTCATGTTCTCCTCCTCTTGCCCACTCGTGCACCCATTCACGCTTATATTTTTGCTCTCTGATACCAACCGCACTTCCAACCTATATATTATATATATATATATTCACAATGCAGAGATATTTTTAGATTGCGTTGACCTATTATGTGCTTTACTTTTCTCTAAAATAATCCAATAACCTTCATACATGTCAGCAGTAGGACTATTTTCAAGACTGAATTCCCAAGGACAGAATCAACATTGATTGAGCAATCAACAATGAAATTGTATAGGAGATAAATTAAGGTGTTGCTCGTTTGCACTCGTTTGCAACTCTCAAAACAGTTTTTTTGGTTTGAGTGACAAAAATTGAGAAATTTGATTTTTTGTCTGCTTGGATGTGTTTTTGAAAAACAGTTTTAAAAAAATGAGTTACCATAGTTGAGGTTTTGGAAAATAACAAATTATTGTTCTAGCGGTTTTGGAAACACGGAGCTAAGGAAATGGAAAACACGGAGATCGAACTCTCCGTCTTTAAAAAATACGGAGACTCTAGCGTAAACAAATCTCGTTTATAACACCCAACTGTACAATACCCCTAAACCAATGCCGTCACCTTCCTATCACAACAATGGAAAATAACACCGTTTGGAAAAAAAAAAACAATGGAAAATAACTTCAAAAGTAAACATATAAAGATGGCAATTGTTGAAATTGATTAGCCCATATGTTCAATCTGTTGCTTTTGTTGGATAATTTCAAAGCTCTTCCTCTTCTTCATCCTCCAACTTCTTCAACAATCTCCACTAATGAATCTTGAAATTGATGTGCCCAAATGGTTGAAATTGATGCACCCAGATGTTCAATATGTACCTTTCTTCTTCCATCTCTGTAGGTATATAATCTCTCCACACAAATGACCTATGATTGGGCTGTGTTTGAAAGGTATGTTATGATCACACCCTCACACTACCTTCAAATTCAGTCTCGAAAAGCTCCAGTACTCACCACCCATGTATTAGGGCTTGGGTTGGTGGTTGTGATCTATTCGGCCATGGCAAAAAGAGATTATAGATAGCGAGAGAGAGAGAGAGAGAGAGCTTGTGAGTAGATTTTAGGAAGGAGGTTGCCTGGGGTTGGTGTCAAGAGATGCCTGATGGCAGTGAATGTGGAGTTAGTGACTACCAGTGAAGTTCATTATATGTATATTATACTTTAAGTAATACTGTAATCCCTAATTGTAGTTGTACATTTAATGTATATATACCAAATTCATAAATTTTTAATTATGTATATAAAATATTAATTTAAAATTTAAATATTTTCTTTCCCAAAAATAAGTGTAAATATTATGATTTAAATGATTAATACTTAATTGCACAAATACTTAAAGTGATATATTTGTGCAATTTTTATTAACTTAATAATACATAGGAGTAATGCACTTTTGACTCTTGTCAATATTAACCCATTCTATATGTGTTTAGCTAAAACTACATTGTTATCATATAATTTGATTTAGCTTTCCTAAATAACATTCAAATAGGCAATTCTCATCCCTCTATGCTTTATGTCTATATATATATATATATAGACACGTACTCTCACACAAACATATTTATATAAATATGTGAAAAATGGGCAATTTCTCTCCAATCCATCATTGATGCGTTACTCAACTTTAAAACAGTTTTTATGGACCACTGTATCTTTGTAGATATATTGAATGATTGATCTAATTGTATTATCTTATTAATAATAATAGGTTAAAAGTAATGCACCTTCGATACTTATTAATAAAAATCGCAGTAGTAGATTTAGGGAAAAAAAAAAGTGAAAGCTGTTATCTGAAAACTAGTCCATAGATACACAACCAAACAATTTATGAGTTTTTGTTTTCTGAAAACTGTTTTGTAATTTTACTAATCAATTGAATTTTTAAACTGAAAAAATTGAAAACTGTTTTTTATTTTAATTCTCTAAAAATTGAAAAAACTGAAAACTGAAATATATTTTCACAGTTCCAAACCAAGCGGGGCCTAGGTAATTAGTGAAAGAAAGAGGTTTGGATAAGTATATCGGTATGCCAAGTAATCATGTTTTTATCCAAATATTCAGTATTAAATAAAATTCAAAATCATAGTTCAACTAGTCAAACACTTTCAAATCATATCAAAATGGGTGAAACTCTAATCCAAGAAGCATTGGTTCAACCAATATAATCCCTTTGATGATCGAGATTAAGTAAGTAGAACCATTAATTAATTTATTTGTTTTTCGATAGTATCAATTTCATATCCATTTCTTTTCTAATGGTAGAAGTACTTAATTGGGACTCATTTAGGATTGTTATTATCTAGAAGAAAAATGATACTTATGAAATATATGAATTGAAAGAATGTTTATTAATGTATTAAGGTTCTACCAACTTTTACATAAATTTCGCTAAAAAAAAAACTTTTACATAATTTTAAGAGTGTTTGAGCATTGGATCGTGCACTCTCGAATTCTAAGTAGTAACATGAATGGCTAGAATCAAGTCCATTAACGAAGAAAATAAATAAAAGTCAATGGGAGCCTATTGGTATGATGAATTCTTATAGAGTGTAATTTTACAATAAATTTTGGTGAGGGGCTTTACAAAAAATATAACAATTATAGCTATCATTACTCATTATAGAAATCTACACTTTTGGGCCAGCCATCTAGTGTTTTCAATCAAAGCCACATGGCAGACAACAAGTGCCACGAATTTGGCAAAATAAAAAAAATAGTTTGATTCCATTGAGTGCATGCATGGTCGACCTTCTTTTTCACTTATAAATTTGCACTTTCAATTGAAGATTCCACCGGAAAGGACTCCTAAGTCCTAACTGACATATTATCAAACTCCCTCCGGCATACGTTATTCCTTGCCATCACCTGCCACAAAAGCTCTCTCTTCTCTTTTTATACATATATATATATGATTGTGATCTCACTTTACGTGCTACTTTTGGTTACATCCGTTGCCTATCTTTCCTATCATTGCCAAACCATCTCCATAAGAGCCTTTCCCATCTCCATAATAACCCTTCCTATCTCCTCTCATAGTGAATGGTACTCTCTCTCTCTATATATATATATAGCTAGCTATCCATCTTTGTGTGTGTGTGTTTTTGTGCTTGTGGGTGGTGTTAGTGTGCGCCTTCAAGGAAACGCATTCTTTTCACAAAAATTGGCTTCAAGCTCTCTCAAATTTTTGTCAGGGTATATTCAATAGTTGCTCAAGTAAGTCACATTAGAGTAATATATGCATGACCCTTTCATAGATATATATGTGTGTGTGTGTATGTTTGTGTAAGTTTCAATTAAGAACTAATGTTTCGTTTTTTCTTTTGTGTGTTTGAATGCCAGAGCATATATATATATATACATAGATGATTTCAGGGATGATGAAACGAATTCGGGAGATAATGATATTTTTGTTCTTAGCCGTATTTTCTAAGGCGGTGTACAGTACAAGGCCTTATTGGGGACATGAGGTGGAGGCGGTGGACGGAGCTAGCTACTGCCTGAGTTGGCGGTTGGCGGTGGAGACGAACAACATACATGCATGGCGGACCATCCCAACTCAGTGCTTGCGCCACATTGAGACTTACATGATCGGGGGCCAATATGACCGTGACCTCAACTTGATAGTCGACCATATTCTTACTTATATCGATGATATACTTGTCTCTCACGATGGCTTCGATGCTTGGATCCTCGATGTTGATGACACCTGCATCTCCAATATCTTTTACTACAAAGGAAAGAGATATGGGTACGTGTGTATATATATATACTGTGTATATATACGTTTCACCGAATACACCTAACTATTACTCAAACGAGTCTTTGTTCAACTGTTTGTAATAGTTTCAATTAAATCACGTGCTATCACGCCTAAACATTACTTTCAATAAAAACCATGTCACTATTGTATGTGCAGGCAAATTATATATATACACACACACGTGTGCGTACAGTACACACATATTAAACTCCTCCTATTGGACCTTCCCACTTGCATGGTTAATTATCAAATTAATTAATAAACAAAAATAACTTGAGTTCAATCTATCAATATCTATTTCATAGGGTTGATTTTATTGAATATATATGTAGGTGTGACCCTTATGATCCGAACGGGTTTAAGGCGTGGGCATTGAGAGGAGGGTGCCCAGCAATTCCTGCAGTTCTAAAATTGTTCAACAAGCTGGTTGAAAGTGAATTCAAGGTTTTCCTTGTCACTGGCAGAGATGAAGAAACATTTGGCCAAGCCACTCTTGATAATCTGCACAATCAAGGCTTTGTTGGTTATGAGCGACTGATTTTAAGGTAAGATATATATATATATATATACACACACACACACACACAGAGGATGGTCCAAACATATATATATACACTAATTACTGGTGTTCTTATAAGGCTAATTCTGTATTCATTTATGTTTTTGCAATATTATTCTACTCTCAGAACAGCAGCTTATAAGGGACTAGGCGCGGTAGTGTACAAATCGGAAATTCGGAAGCAGCTGGAAGGGGAAGGTTACAGAATATGGGGGAATGTGGGAGATCAGTGGAGTGATCTTCAAGGAGAATGCACCGGCAATCGGACTTTTAAACTTCCTAATCCTATGTACTTTGTTCCTTGAATTTGTAAGCATCCTTAATTGGGATGATCATAAGATTTGTATTAATGTGTTGTCTTGTAATAGCTATAATATTTCTTCTGATCAATGAATCAAAGAAAGAAAATTATTGAAAAGCCACAGAAATTAATTTCTCCCACACTTGTATTTATAAACAACACTCATGACTTATTTCTAATAAAGGATGATGAGATCGATCCATTAAATTTTTTGGTGCATGTTTGGTTGATGTAGCTAGCTACTATATATATATATATATATATATATATATATATATATATAAAAAGATGGAGAGATGAATAGAGATGAAGAAGAAGCAGACCAAGTACTTGCGTTTTAATTAAATTTAAGAAAATTACGTACATAAATATTGAAAATTGATAAATTCACACTCAAAATGCATGGTTCCTTTTGCAGTAAAAAATGATGCTCATCAACTTATGTAGATTAGGAGAATTGAAATTTGGACAATTGTACTGTTAACCACATCATCTGATCTGACTTATTACTCCACCACTCTAGTGGTGGCCCACATTTGGACTTATTCAAAGTTTAAACCGGACTTGGAGCGCGGCTCGGCAGAAGCTTCGCACTAAAACACAGGTAGGCCCAAAACGTATGCGGGCCCGCCCCACAACACGATGTCTCTCCCTGATCAGTGACGAGAAATCAGAATTCAACTTTCATCCCCAATCTCACTCTTTTGCTCTTCCAGTGGTTAATTATTCAATCTCACTCTTTTTTGTTTTCTCTGTCTATATTTTTACCCTTTGATTCTCTCTCTCGCGCGCACGCTCAAACGCAACATATATATATACACATATATTATCGATCAAGAAAAACCCTAGAAATTAGGGAGGAAATATGAATGACGCAGATGTCTCGAAGCAGATACAGCAGATGGTCAGATTCATTCGGCAGGAGGCCGAAGAGAAAGCTAACGAGATCTCTGTTTCTGCTGAGGAGGTTATTTTTGTTGTTTAATTTATTCATATAATTTGTAATGGAAAGATGTTTTTGTGTGTGTGTGGGGATAATTTTGTTTATATGATGCCCGTGTTTAATTGATTAGAGTCGTTCATTGTCAATTTTATAATCTGAATTTAAAAAGAGAGAGAAAAGTTCAAGAAAGCAAGTGATAATACTGTAATCAAACCCGTTTCAGGGTTCGGTCTTCTATTCTTGCTTCCAGAATTGATACTAATGGTAGCATTGGATAGCGCATGGTTATTGAATGAGCATTCCCGGTTTTAATTAGGACTTTGATTTAGTCATTTTGCTTGTGTTTAGATTAGTCATTTGGTATTTGGTTCTCCTTGAAACCTGTTTAAATTAATGTGTTTTTGGATTTTAGTAAATTATCTGGTGATTTTATGGTGATATTTATTTTGGTTATTCTGGCGATGGTTCTCTCTCTCTCTCTCTCTCTCTCTCTCTATATATATATATATATATATATATATATATATATATATCAACTTATATGTTTGCTTTATGGAGTAATTTAATTTCCTTGCGATGTCCAAACATCATCAACTTAGTAACATTATCATTTATTAGTGGACTATGTAGGGTAAAATATATTAAAGTACCATTAGATAGTATAACCATGAAAGGCAAAGATTTAAAGATGGTGCTTGTTCTGAATTTGTTTTTTTCTCCCTTTGATACATGTTTAAAGTTTTCTAGCATTATTTGTTATAATCCGTCAAAGCCTGTCATGGAAATCTTGATAGGTTTGCTTTTGTGCAAATATAGTAATTCTAAATAATTTATCAGTAATTTCACAAAGATTTATTGGTCATCTCTTTGGCTATTGCCTGCAGGAATTCAACATTGAGAAATTGCAAATAGTTGAAGCTGAAAAGAAAAAGATCAGGCAAGAGTATGAGCGGAAAACGAAGCAGGTGGAAGTTCGTAAGAAAATGTGAGTTTTATATATCTCCTACCATTGATCACATCCTCTACTTATCCGTGACCAATTTTACAAAAAAATTAAAACGTATCCCCAAAAAGTAAAAAATAAAAAAAAGATCTATGCGTCTCCTTACTTCTAGAGCTACATCATGCCCCTCAAACCCTGTTTGTGATTTTTACTTGGAGCAAGGGTTTTATGGTGCTGTGGAACTGAGTAGTTCGTCTGAAACCAAGGATGTTGTTAATTGGTTCCCACTTTGTAGTTTCCATTTTGAATTTCCATAATTGGATTGATGAATTGTATTTACTAAAGGCATAAGGCGCACTAAGGCAGATGTTCTTGATTTTAGTCACATGGCACGAGGGAAGGTGCAAGTCTGTGTGAAGTAAGGCACATAATATAAATGACATAAAGACAAATCAAATAAAATTGTGAATTCACAACAATGGAATAGTATAGTCATCTAGTTTTTAAATACATGATATATAATCACAAGATTAACAATTATTGATTGCCAAAAACATGTTATAATTAATGTTATAAATACAAATTGGACGTCTAATTTCTATTTTGATTTTTCACTGGATTTTTATTCTTAATGAATAAGAGTTATATTTTAGATTAATGTAGCTGCAAAAACTCATATTCTACTTGGTTCCTGCAAACTAGTACGTATTATTTTCTGTATATGAGACATTAAACTTATCTATTCTGAAACTCATCATCATCATCATCCTTGCCTTAATCCCATATGAATGGGGTCGGCCACGTGAATTCTCTCCAATTGAGTGAGAATTCATTAAAAAAATTTGACATAAGTTTTACAGTTTTATCTTACACTAACTCACCTCTTTTTCACATTTGGCTTTGGGTACTGGCAATGGAGAGTCGAGGCAAAATGAATAAATAACTAAATAGGAAAGTAAATTAGTATATAAAATAACAATAACGTTAGCCATAATAATATTAATTAGACTACTAAGTATTACCAGAAAATTTACCATATTCTATGAAAATTGAACAAGTAAGAAACAAATAAAACTGAAAAAGTAAAGGACCCAAAAAATAAACAAAGAATGGATGAATCCAAGATGAATGAGTTGTGTGTGTGTGTCACTGCTTTAAGGAATAAGTAACAAATAATACAACAACAACAACTAAGCCTTTTCCCAATTACTTGGGGTCAGCTACATGAATCCGGTGTTTCTATTCCGCTCTATTTAAGGTCTTCTCCTCAGTTAATCCACATGCTATCATATATTTCTTTACTACCTCTACCTATGTTAGCTTTGGTCTTTCTCTTTCCCTAGCATTGCCCTCAATTTGGACTATGTCACTTCTCCTGACCGGCGCAGTTAAAGGTCTTCTTTGTACATGTCCAAACCATTTTAACCGATTTTTCCTCACTTTATCTCTAATTGGTGCTACACCAATGACCAACCATCTCCCGAATGTGTTGATTTCTAATTCTATCATTTCTAGTCTTCCCGCACATCCATCTCAACATTCGCATTTTTGCGACACTCACTTTATCTAAATGTTGTTGCCTAGCTGCCCAACATTCGGTACCACAAAGTATGGCTGGTCTAATAGCTGTTCGATAAAACTCCCCTTTCAATCAAGGGGATACGCTTATCACACAATATACTAGAAGCACCCTTCCATTTAACCCATCCTGTCTTGATTCTATGATTAACGTCATATCCAATTTCTCTCTTATTTTGAATAATTGAGCCTAAATGGCGAAAATGTCCACTTTTTTGTACCTTTTGATTCTCAATCCTCACTACATCCTCCTTTGTTCTTCTAGATTTACTAAAGTTACACTCCATGTATTCAGTTTTATTTTGACTTATCTTAAACCCTTTTAGTTCTAAAGCTTCTCTTCAAACCACCAATTTGGCATTAACTCTTTCTCTAGTCTCATCAACTAAAACAATATCATCGGCAAATAACATACACCACGGAATATCATCTTGGATATGTCTTGTCAGCTCATCTATCACTAAAACAAAGAGGTATGGACTTAATGCTGACCTTTGGTGTAAGCCTACAGTGGTTGGGAATTCGCTTGTTTCACCTACCGGCGTTCTCACTATAATTACACACCCATCATACATGTCCTTAATTGTGTCAATGTATCCCTTTGTGACTCCTTTCTGTTCTAAAACCCTCCATATTAGGTCTCTAGGTACCCTATCATAGGCTTTCTCCAAATCAATAAAAATAATATGGAGATCTCTCTTCTTCTCTTTATATCTTTCCATTAGTCTCCTCAACAAGTGAATTACCTCCATCGTTGACCTACCCGGCATGAATCCAAATTGATTCTCCGACACTTCCGTCTCTCGTCTTAGGCGTTGTTCAATCACTCTCTCCCAGAGTTTCATAGTATGACTTATTAATTTAATACCACGATAATTATTACAACTTTGTACGTCCCCTTTGTTTTTATATATAGGTACAAGAACTTTGGCGCCACTCATCGTGTATTCATAGGATTCATGTTCATATTGGTCATGACATAGTTTTACGCCGGTTGTCAAGCTACCTGACGCAACCCTCCTCCTTTATTCGAGCTTGGGACCGGCTGTGTAAAAAAACACAGGCGGAGTTGAATAAGTAACAAATAAAACAGAAAATAATCTTCCAAAAAAAATAAAAAAATAGAGGACCCAAAAAATAACAAACTATAGAGGAAATCAAGATGAATGAGTTGTTTATGTATGTATATCACTGTAGTAAGCATCTGAGCAACACTGGGGTTATTTCTTTATTGCTTATGTTATTATTAACCATTTCTCTTTAAATTTTCAAGTTTGAAATTTTAGTGGCTAAAAGAGTTTCCATGTAGTGAGTACTCTATGCAGCTGAATGCATCCCGTATCAAAGTTCTTCAAGCACAAGATGATGTGGTAAATGCCATGAAAGATTCTGCTAGCCAGGAGCTTCTGAAGGTTGCTGATGACAAGAATGCATATAAAAAGCTTCTCAAAGGCTTGATTGTGCAGGTGTTCATTTATTGAGTTGTATTATCTACGTAATACTTACGAATTACTGAATGAATTTTATTAGAAAAGGATTATTATTACTGAGACTGAACTACTTATAAAATAAAATAATTACCAAGACAGAATTAGCTTTAAACGGCTTTAAATTGGTTTGTTTCCCTCCACGTCTTCATTTTGACTTGCATACTTACAAAGGAAAGTTTTCTTCTTAAGATATCAGCTTCATTCAACTTCTCTGAAATGTATTTGTATACTGTATACTTTCTACCATATTGGGCAGCCTGACAAGTCTTATTTGACACTCATAATCGTATTAGTTGGGTCATTATGATTAATACTCATTTTTCTTTCTTGCTTACGAAAAAAAGAAAAAATCATTTTTTATTGTTTCACTTAGCTTTAGTGTCTGATAATCTGTTAAATGCAACTTGTAGTGTTTGCTACGCCTGAAGGAGCCTTCAGTGCTGCTGCGTTGCAGAGAGATTGATGCTAAGCTTGTTGGGTCTGTTTTGGAGGACGCAAAAAAAGAGTATGCTGAGAAAGCCAAAGTGCATGCCTCTAAAATTACTGTTGATACCGTATATCTCCCACCACCTCCAAGTAGTGCAGAGTCTCATGGTCCCTCTTGGTAATTGTTGCTGCCTCTACCTGTAAAACTTTCTGCAGTCCAAGCTATTACAGTCACTGAATTTATTCCATTATCCAAGGGTTAATTTGGTCATCCATTTGGGATTGAAATCTTTCCATTGTTTTGTTAATAGCATATAAAATCAGTCTTCTATTTGTTATAGAATTTGAATGAGAATTTGTTATTGCATGCTTAGGATCACATTTAGGATCTTACAAAATAATTCATGGTTGATACGTTTGTTATTGCTTGCTTGTGTTCCATTACAAAACAATTTGTTATTGCATGCTTGTGTTGGTGCTGATGGCTCCATTTTCATCGAGTCCATTAATGTCAGAGACAGGCTAGTGTTTTCAAGTGCCATGGGAATGGATGCCATTTGCACTGGAGAACACCATACATTATTTACTGTGTGCTGTTCTGTGCAATTCTTCTGCATGACAGCATACGCTAATGCTTTCATATGTGCTCCTATCTGTTCTCCTTCTTCCTTTTTTGTACTACATCATTTACTAATTTTTATTCCATGTGCTCATAATGTTTGTGGTTTCCTTGTTACTCTTTCTTTGTAAATGGTTTAAAAGCTCGGGAGGGGTAGTTTTGGCTTCACAAGATGGGAAGATTGTCTGTGAGAACACTCTGGATGCTCGATTGGATGTTGTTTTCCGGCAAAAATTGCCCGAGGTATGTATTCTCATCATGTATAAATAACTGGACTGATTCTCAATTCTTAAAGTACTTTAGCTTTGCCTTTTTAAGATAAATGTAATACGATTTATGCCCTCTCAGGCCCACCCAACTTCTTTTTGGCCTTTCCTTAATTTTTAGCACCTCTAAGTTTGTGAGGCATGTTACTATATCTGAATAAATGTATAAAAGAAAGAATATCCAATATTTTTAGTTTTAGATCGTAGGAATTTTTTCGCCTTTTCATTTTGCCCCTTGAGCTTGCAGGAATGCTGCTCAAAAGTTGAGAAAATACACTATAGTAGCCAGTAGCTTGTGTCAAATAAAACATCTGCCCTTTCAAAATCTACCTTGTTCATCTGTGGGCCATGATGATAAATCATGCCAAATGAACGCCCTAGAATTAGTGAAGAACGAAAAAGGGCTTTGATGATCAAGGTTTTCACCAGAAAAGTTGTTCCACCAGAACTTGCATAATGGTATGTTATGAGGAACTGCAACTTGAGTCCTAGCTGTCATTTGCATTTCTAGGAGGAAGTACAACTTTAGTCCTGAATGGTTGGATATGAAACTTAACTCTTGGTCAGTTTAGTGACTTTAGTCAAGACCATGATGCTGGAAAGATGGAGAAATAGGAGGTAACATGAGTGAACACTCAAAGATAGCAAGCTAGCTTGCCACCCAAAGGAATCCACCCAAGGGATAAGAGCAAGGATACTCTCCATCCTAAGGAATCTGCAGTAATGATAGGAAGAAGAACTAACAAGCCAAAGGTTCAAATAATATTAAAATTCATCTTGGTTACTTCCAGTTCCAGTGTAATAGTAGGGGTTTAAATAGAGATGGCATGGAACAATTCTCCAGCCACTGGTGGATTTCCAACGCCACAAATACTTTTTGAAACAAACAACACAAGTACCAAGTAAGGAAAATTGAAAAGACACAAGACTTCTTTATTCAAACATAAATTATGCTTAATAAGGCCACGAGGACTGGACTTGAAAGGCCTTGAAAAGATGCTTTGGAATATAGAAATCAGCTGCAAAAGTGATAAAAAAAATATGTATATGCTGAAGCCGAGTTGGATGGAAATAGGATGGGAGAAACAGGTCGTCTTGGGTGCAGAATTCTCAGTAAGCCCTGACACCCTTTACGGGAACAGCCATAACTCCCTCTAGAGAACTCCGAATTGCGCACTGTTTGTTTTGTTGGAAAGTAGAGTCATAGATCTTTCCAACCATATATGGCTCATCACTTAATTCTTTCCCAATTGAGCTCGGTTGGACTTTGAAGTTGGGCCAAAATTGAATTATGTTCTTTCTGAAAAACATCACGGGTTGATTGGGCTTTAGCGAGGGACTCTCTGGCATCAGACCAGCAGCTATCCATCACCGTGAAGTTCCTTTTCACTTGATTAACTTTTGTTTATCTTTCAAGACATCTTAGGGTAATCTGTCTATTGGATTTGCTGCTTCTATATTGATCCATAATAATAATAAAAGAAAATCTGAAAACGGTCTAGGACAAAAAAAAATGAAATGCATTATATTGTTATCTTAATTGTTGAACCTAATTATGGTTTTATTCCTTAATATTCTCCTCCTTCTACTTCCATGCAGATACGCAAGCGCCTTTTTAATAAAATAAGTGCATGATCAATGTGGATTCTTCCAATGCGCTTGGGGGCCTGCATAAGTTTTTTCTTGGGGATGTTTTAGGGATCTTGGACCCAGTTCTTTTTGCCTGTTCAGATCATAATATTTTATATGTTTTGCAATAAATTGGATCTGTAGTTCATTAAATAGACGAATAATGGCCTTCATCCTCAGTTCACAAATATTCGTGTTTATGTATACAGTGAGTCCCTGATATTAATGTATACGTATGATCGTTAGTCATACTAATAATAGCGAAATTTTCAAGATTCTATTTTCCTATTTTAAGTTAAAACCGTTATAGCAGGGTGATCAAGTATTGGCATAACATCTGAGAAGAATGGTTCAACTTTTACCATAGATAAAAACAGAAGTCCTATTCACACATATTTCTGTTTGGAGGCTTGTATTCAAAAATCGTTAATTGAAATAAGAATTATGAACATAAATGAAGTTTTTGTTTTACGTGGAGCTGAAAATTGGTTGTGGAGTGAACTCAGTTTGGTTCTCTGCAGTTTTTGGTAACCGTTCTAAACAATTTTTAAATTTTGAAATTGGAATCAGAACAGTTAGACGAATCAGAACAGTTGAGAGTATGGAATCGAACCGCACGGGACTGCAGTTCGGTTCAGAACCATGGTTCTCTTGAATCTTCTGATTTATTTATTTATTTATTTTATAGCAAACCGAGCATATCTTGTCTACTAAAAATCATGTATCACTAATCTAAATAAATAATCAAACCCATTTGTGTATTTATATATATATATATATATATAGCAAACCAAGCATAACTTGTCTACTAAAAATCATGTATCAGTAATCTAAATAAATAATCAAACCCATTTGTGTATTTTATATATATATATATATATATATATATATAGCTAAAAATCATGTATCAGTAATCTAAATAAATAATCAAACCCATTTGTGTATCAGTAAGAAAGTAACACTTGCAAGTGTGAACAGCCTTGGATCAAACCCATTTGTGTCATCAACCCAAGTATATGCAAGTGTATTTGTTGAATCTCTATCACTGGTTCGTATATTGAATATGAATGTAAAAAGTGACGAAATTTGATGTGAAAAGTTACAAAAACCGTAATCAGGAAGGACACCTTTTTACGGGAATCCAAGCTTAATAATCTGATTTACTTTACAATTACAACATATATTTAAGCAAATCTAAAGCAACAAAAAAATCAAAAAAAAAAAGAAAGATCTACAAGCAGATCAATTCAGAAAAAAAGAAAAATGAGTCTGAAAACATATTTCACAGTAAAACTTGCCCTAACTGAGGAAGATGATGAATTTGGAGAAGCCGTGGTTGGAGTTTTAAAGTCGAGCCGGAGTTACCACTTACCAGTAACAGATCGTTATACCAAAGAGAGAGGGAGAGAGAGATACCAGATTGTCTTCACTGTTCTTGGACATTGGTGAGGGTCTTGCAGCTGCGTGAGGGAATGAAAAAGACAGAAACTTTAGGGCTGGCGGTTCTTACAAGTTACAACTTACGAGTCTAAAATTAATCGATTTATTAATATTATTTAGGGTAATTTACACTTAGACCTTCTGTTATTTGCTTTTATTTCACTTTAACTCTCTCACCTTGGCAAAATTACACTGTCCCCTTGTCAAGACTTTGTCAACTGTCAGAAAATTCATTTCGATTGAAATTACTAAATTACCCTTGTTATATAATATGATATATTTGACCAGACACTTGATTTGTTGACAATGTACTTAACTAGACACTCCCTTAACCAAACATTCGTTTTACCTATCACACCAACTCCTCCGATGAATTACAAGCACCCATGGTCTGAGCATACTAGCAAATCGCTAATTTTGACCTCTATTATAGAATTGATCGATATGTTTGAAGGTTTGATGTCTCATCATTCTTCGTTTGTGGAGGCAAAAGGCAATTTTGACCTCTTTTTGACAATTGTTTAATAAGTTTGAAGGTTTGATTTGTTTGTGAATGATTTTTGGTCTGTGGAGGCAAAAGAGACTAGTAAGTTTTGCTTATTGAGATTTGGGTAGAGGATTCACAAGGGAGATGGGTCTCCTCTACCGAACCTCAGTCACAAAGGGCGGCGAACAGAGTACTCATGATAGATCACCTTCAATGCGTAGAACAACTGCCCTAGGGCAGTGATGTACTTTGTATACAGTGGCGTTGTTACCGCTGTTAATTTGGTTCAATCGCTCCAACCACGTTGGAGAGAGACAATGTTAAGTTTAGACGCCGCCACTAGCAGTTGTGACTGGTGGGGGTGGTAACGGGTGGTGGTTGAATCCTCTTGTAATTGGGTTTGTGATTTTTCTTTGCCTGTAAGAGGTGGTGGTGGTCATGGTTGTGGGGATGGTGGTAGTGAGGTAGTGGAAGGGTGGCAGTGGTTGGTGGGGATCGACAATGAAAAAGATAACAGAGGAGCAGTGGTAAGTGGTGGTGGTTGAATCCTCTTATGACTGGGTTTGTGAATTTTCTTTTCATGTGAGAGGTGGTGGTGGTCGTAGTTGTGAGGGTGGTGGTAGTGAGGTGGTGAAAGGGCAGCAGTGGTTGGTGGGGATCAACAGTGGAGAAGATAACAGAAGAGAGAGAATCCACCAGCTGAGAGAGAGAACAGATAGAACGAGAGGGGGGAAAGAGAGTGGTCATTTCACAATAAGCCAATATTTTATTATTTTTATTGTTAAATTGAAGGATTTAAATTGAATGTGATGTCTAATACAATATATAAAATACAATTAAATTGAAGGATTTATACAGTGGGTATGTCTATAGAAGGGTACAATCTTGCCTAATAATCTTAGTCATTCAATTTGTCATTTCAAAGAGTAGGTGAATTTAATGGCTAAGAAATACATATATAAGAGGAAATGACAAAATTAGAAGATGACAAAATTAGAAGGAATGAGGAGGAAAGTGTTAAATTGAGTTTGGAGGACAATTTGGGTATTGAAATTTACTTTTTGGATGATGTAAGCAAGAAGATGCTCCGGTCGCCTGAGACAACGACCGGAGGGGGTCAAAGTGTTCATTGTTTTATAAAGCAAGGGGTGACAGTGTAATTTTGTAAAGGTGAGGGAGTCAAAGTAAAATAAAAGCAAACTATAAAGAATTTAAGTATAAATTATATATATATATATATATATATTTATTTATTTATTTCTAACCGTTCCAGTTTCAACGATTCTTCCCTTCACAACAGCTGCTTCCTAAGATAGTGGTTTTATATTGCTGGAAAAGGTCTCCGTATGAAACTGAGATTTTTATATATCCATTTTCACTGTATCTTAGGCAATGATGAAGTTCTACATGCAGAAGTCAATTTTGGAGATGAAAGCTTAGTTCAGTACCTTTCCACCTCAGTTGATTGCATTCCTTAGCAACAACCTTCTCTGCCACCATAACTGACACTGCAAGTCCTCAAATGCTTATAAATGATTCACTCAAAGTACTTATGGAAGTGGTCTCACCATATACTTAACCCTCAACTTTTCAAAGAAGATACACATGGCATAAACCTCAAATATATCATATCATTTTTTTGTGTTACCTTTTTATGTTTTTTCTTTGTGTTAAATCTCCTTAGATATACAATTGTGAAGTAAATGATTAGTTTCCCCGAGAATTGGAGTAGGGTTGACAATTGTATTGTTGATAATTTTGGATTTGAATTTTTCTTAATTTAATGAGCTTAGACCATTTTATAATGTTTATGACCAAATGTGAATTTAGATCAAGCTGTTCTAGGATTGTTAGATAGAAAGGGTGCAATTTTATTGGATCTTGAAAGAGATCAAGATAATGATTTTTGTAATTGTTACCGTTTCATATAAACCAAAATTTGGATTCTAACACCAACAGATTTTTAAAATTAGATTTAATTTTATTTCTCCATGATATGGATGGAAGCTTAGTGTCACGACATGCTTAATTTTGATGTGTCATGCGTGCACTCACAAAATGATACGTGGCATTTCTTGAAAGACTTGTTTTAAGTGAATTTTATAATTGTACGAAATTGTATGTAATGGGTTATTCCGGGCCAAGTAGGATAGTAGTAGAATATTTTATACTAGTACGGAGTTTCGTATTTTTTTCTCAAGAATCACTTGTTACAACTGTTGGGTGACTGGTTTAACTATATAAATAACCCTTTATAATAATAATAACTACTTAGTCCACCAAATCAGCTCTCCTTCTTTCACGTTGCACTCCACTTATCTTTTTATTTAAAAGAAATGACAAAAAAATTCATAAACTCATTAATACATCATCTTTTATTTTATAATACCATAGTTACCCTTTATCCTATAAATTTTAACTCTTTTTACCTTCTTTAATACTTTTTTTTTGTTTTTTTGGAAAATGTCGAAAGATATAATTTATTCATTAGAGATAAAAAAATTTTGGTTCTTTTTTTGTGTAGTATATTTTTCTCTCAAATGAGATTATTTATTCTACATATGATAACTTTGTTTTTGAGTTATGTCAAAAGAAATAATTAAGTTACTTTTATTTGATTTTTTTTTTTTTCGGTTCTTGTCGAAAGAGATCTTTTTATTTAACATAGATAACTTTTTTTTTTAATCCGGTAAAAATAGATAATTTATTTAGCATAAATAACTTCTTCTTTTTTTTTTGTCATGTCACAAGAGAATATATTTAGAAGAGATAACTTTTTTTTTTAGATTCTTTCAAAGGAAACTTAAAATATTAAAACAAAAAATATAGAGGAGATGTTTTAGAGGATAGTTGTGTAATTTGATAAAAATAATAATTATTTGCTTATAAAGTTAGAATTTGACGCCGGACAGAATAGTGATTATTCTGTAGGCTAAGGGCAACAGAAAATAAACAGAAAGAAAGCACGAGAATTGCCCAAAAAACGCAGAGAAAAGTCTCTGGTATTCAATATTGTTATTCAAAATCAAAAGTACCTTCGAATCAACCCACAAGCCAGGTTATATAGCTGAACTTCGTCAACATTACCAAAAATAGCAAAAACCTAATATTCTTGCCAAAATAAAATACGAAATAAAAGAAGAAAGTTGCCAGAATTCTGGCCCAAATCAAGCCCAGAATCTCTTCCTAATCAACAAAATAAATATTACCAAAAAAGGAAAGAAATAACTAAAATTAGGGATTCGGAGGAAAAAACAGTGGATTTTGGCCTCGAAAAAAGACACACCCAGCTTTAGCTAGATGCCTACGACGTGCGCGCTGAACCAAGCTTTCCGAATTGTGGTCATAAAGGCGATTCTGACACCTGTAGCCAAAGTTATGGCCAAAATACTGAAGCGCATCCAAAAATACCCTAATTAGTGACAAGGTTACGGTTTCCTGCCATCTTTACGCTGTTCTGCCAACTCAAGATATTTCAGTGCCATCAACGTGTCGTCTGACAGTTCAGCATCATCTGACTCGGATGCTCCTGCATCAGTCACCTCAGGTTGGAAAGAACTCGTCCTCGAGTTTACAACAGCTTCATCGGAATCCATAAAACAAGGACTCAGATGTTTCACATTAAAGACGCCAGAAGTCCTCAAATGACTGGGGAGGCGTAGTCTGTAGGCGTTATCATTGATCTTCTGCAAGATTTCACAAGGACCAATCTTTCGCTCCTTTAGCTTGTTATACTCTCCAACAGGGAAACGATCACGAGTTAATACCGCCCAAACAAAATCACCAACGTCAAAAAGTACTTGACGACGGTGGCTGTCAGCCTGAACCTTGTACTTGGCATTACTCTCGTGAATGGCCAGCTTGACCTGCTCATGGATACCTCGAAAATGTTCTGCCATCTCATCTGCCTTGCGATTGAAACGACCCACACGCGAAATAGGGGCTAAGTCAAGCACCCCAGAAGGGTTCTGACCATAGACAATCTCAAATGGACTCATTCCTGTTGATCTGTTCTTCGACCTGTTATAAGTAAATTCTGCTTGAGGTAATGCCAAATCCCACTGCTTTGGTTTAGTTCCTGTCAAACTCGTCAAAAGGTTCCCCAAACTCCGGTTCACCACCTATGTCTGACCATCTGTCTGAGGATAGTAGGCGCTGCTAAAATTCAACTTCGTTCCCAGTTTCTCCCATAGACTCTTCCAGAATTGACTCATGAACTTGGTATCACGATCTGAGGTAATGGATTGGGGAACACCATGTAAACGCACAATCTCCTTGAAGTAAAGATGGGCGACCCGGGCAGCATCCATTATTTTCCTGTAAGCAACAAAATGGGCCATCTTGAAAAACCGGTCGACCACAACCAAAATAGAATCCACGGCCCGTTGGGTATGAGGTAAGCCCAACACAAAGTTCATACTGACATCAAGCCAAGGAGCTTCAGGGACCGATAAAGGTGTGTACAGGCCCGCATTAGTGAGAACTCCTTTGGACCGCTGACACACATAACAACGCTCCACATAATGAGCCACGTCACTGGTCAACTTGGGCCAATAATAGTTGGAAGAGATCAGACCCAACGTCTTGTCTCGCCCAAAATGACCCTCGTTATGAAGTTCACTAATAATCTATTACCTTAGTGAACAATCTGGGATGCACAACTTTAATCCACGAAATAGGTAACCATTGTTCAAAATATAATCATGGCGTTGATCATCAGTTACCTCCTGAATTATCCTCCCGAAGGAAGGATCTGCAACATACATATCAGAGAATGTATCGAAACCTGTAACTCTGGTGCTCATGGTGGTGAGGAGCAACGTACGACGCCTTAGTGCATCTGCAACACGGTTCACACTCCCTGCCTGGTGCCTCAGCGCAAATGTGAACTCTTGCAAGTATGCCACCCACTTGGCATGCCGTCTACTCAGCTTGTGCTGGCCATTGATGTATTTCAAGGCCTCATGATCAGTGAGGAGAATGAATTCCCTCTGTATTAGGTAGTGACGCCAATGCTTTAGGGACTGAATGATGGTATAAAGCTCTAGATCATAGGTAGAATAATTTTTCTTCGATCCTGATAGCTTTTCACTGAAAAAAGCTATTGGACGCCTCTCCTGACTCAGAACCCCACCAATGCCCACCCCAGATGCATCACAGTTTACCTCAAACACCTTCTCAAAGTCGGGAAGTGCCAAAACTGGTGCCTCTGTCATCTTCTGCTTGACCAGATGAAAACTGGCATCTGCTTTCTCGAACCAATGGAAATCACGTCCCTTAAGGTACTCTGTGACGGGAGCAATCAGAGTGCTGAAGTTTCTGATGAACCGACGGTAGAAAGATGCCAATCCATGGAAACTTCGGACATCGTGCAAGGTTTTCGGTTTGGGCCACTCCAAAACCGCGTCTATCTTCGACGGATCTGCATGAACACCATCAGTAGACACCACAAAACCCAAAAAAGTTACAGAAGTAGTAAAGAAATCACACTTCTTCTGATTAACGAACAGGTGCTCTGTCCTCAACATATCAAAAATAGCACGGAGGTGATCAAAGTGTGACGTCCATGTCGGGCTATAGATGAGGATGTCATCGAAGTAAACTACGACAAATTTTCCCATAAAAGGCCGTAAAACCTGATGCATAAACCTCATAAATGTGTTGGGCGCATTGGACAACCCAAAAGGTATGACCATCCACTCATATAACCCATGTTGCGTCTTAAATGCTGTCTTCCACTGATCCCCAGGCCTTATTCTGATCTGGTGGTAACCGCTTTTAAGGTCAATTTTGGAGAAGACCTTAGAACCGGACAACTGGTCTAACATATCATCCAGACGGGGAATTGGAAACCTGTACTTCACTGTAATCCTGTTGATTGCTCGGCTATCAACACAGATACGCCAAGAGCCATCCTTCTTCGGCACTAGCAGAGCAGGAACTGCACATGGGCTCATACTCTCACGGATGTAGCCTCTCTCCAGCAACTCTACCACCTGCCGCTGCAACTCCTCAGATTCCTTGGGACTAAGGCGATACGCCGGTCGATTAGGCAAACTAGACCCCGATACAAGGTCAATCTGATGCTGAATATCCCTCATAGGCGGTAGCCCAAGAGGAAGATCCTCTGGCATCAGGTCAGAAAACTCTGTTAGCAGTTGCTGCACCTCTGCTGGTAAGTCTGGATTCTCGTTCACGTCTGTTGCGCTATTCCCACAAGGCAGCAGAGCATAGACCACGTCCCCATGCTCAATCTCAGTTAAAAACCTGGACATAGAAAGCAGGTTAGTAGTTTTGGCTACCGGGGTAGGATTGGCTCCTTCCCGACGAGGAGCCAACACAATTTTCTTCCCCTTGATGCTAAGGGAATATGTGTTCTTTCGCCCGTCATGAGTAGCACTGCGATCATACTGCCAAGGTCTGCCTAACAGTACATGACAAACATTCATAGCCACAACATCACACCAAGCATTATCAAAATATTTCTTGCCAATCGAGAAAGACACTAGGCATCTCCTATCCACCTTTACCTCACTGCCTTTATTCAGCCATGACAATTTGTACGGGTTGGGATGACGATCTGTCTTCAACTGCAATTTCTGGACAGCCTCTTCAGACACTACGTTCTCACAACTGCCACTGTCAATGATCATCTTGCAGACTTTATCTGCAACTGTGCAGGTCATGTGAAAAATATTGGTTCTCAACCAATCATCCCCTGAATCGCCCCTAGGAGTCAGTAGACTCTTACGAATGACCAAATTCTCACGACCATCTCCATACAACACATCTTCATCTTCATCATCGTCATACATAGGCTCTCCAGTCTCCTCAGTTTCGTCTACCACGTCTTCCTCAATCAGGAGATTTTTGCCCTTCTGACTAGCAGGTTTCCTGCACTCATTCGCTCTGTGTCCCTGTTCACCACATCTGAAACATCTAATGTTCGAGTGAGAATTACCCTGTGGTGTCGGCTGGACAGGACGGGGTTCTTGAAGTCGAACTGGCCGGTTGTTTTGATCGCTCCTGATCACTGGCCTCCGATTCTGCTATTTTTCCATAGCAAGTGCGCGTTGGTATGCTTCAGAAACAGTCCAAAGCGAGTGAAGGCTGAGGACATCTTACAGGGGCTGCCGCAATCCTCCCAAATACCACACCACCGTCTGCTCTTCTGTCTCAGATAAATCATTCCGGGCTATCAATTGATAGAACTCCTCTATGTAATCATCAACCGATCTCGTTCCTTGCCTCAACGATTGAAGTAGCTGAAACAGGGTTTGAATGTAGCCGAAAGGAATGAAGTGACCCTTCATCTTCTGCCAATCAGTGATCTTGGCCTTGCCCTGCCTGTCTCGTGATCGCCTCAACTGCTCCCACCATGCAGAGGCTCTGCCTTTGAGTTTGATGGTGACCAGTTTCACCTTGACACGATCTGGGACTTCTTTATATTCAAAGATACGCTCCACTTCGTTCATCCAATCGACAAATCCTTCGGCCTGTAACGTACCAGAAAACTCGGGCAGATCCACTCTGAAATCGAGGTCTCCATGACGTTCCTCCCGACCACGGTGCCCCCAGAATCGAGCACGATTGTGAAACGGGTTGTCGAAACTGGAATCGGATTCGTGATCTTCCACCTCACGGTCACTGATAGTCTGCGCCGTTAGACGCTGGGTTAACTCTGCAACTTGCCTTTGTAAATCCTCGATCATCAAATCCTGAACATTACGATCACGGTGTGGGACTTCCTCGTTCGGAACCTGCCCACGACGACCACGACCACCAGCCATGAAAACTGATGAAATCTCACCCAGGAAGATGCTGAAGGCTCTGAAACCAACTGACGTCGGACAGAATAGTGATTATTCTGTAGGCTAAGGGCAACAGAAAATAAACAGAAAGAAAGCACGAGAATTGCCCAAAAAACGCAGAGAAAAGTCTCTGGTATTCAATATTGTTATTCAAAATCAAAAGTACCTTCGAATCAATCCACAAGCCGGGTTATATAGCTGAACTTCGTCAACATTACCAAAAATAGCAAAAACCTAATATTCTTGCCAAAATAAAATACGAAATAAAAAAAGAAAGTTGCTAGAATTCTGGCCCAAATCAAGCCCAGAATCTCTTCCTAATCAACAAAATAAATATTACCAAAAAAGGAAAGAAATAACTAAAATTAGGGATTCGGAGGGAAAAACAGTGAATTTTGGTCTCGAAAAAAGACACACCCAGCTTTAGCTAGGTGCCTATGACGTGCGCGCTGAACCAAGCTTTCCGAATTGTGGTCATAAAGGCGATTCTGACACCTGTAGCCAAAATTATAGCCAAAATACTGAAGCGCATCCAAAAATACCCTAATTAGTGATAAGGTCACGGTTTCCTGCCATCTTTACGCTGATCTGCCAACTCAAGATATTTCAGTGCCATCAACGTGTCGTCTGACAGCTCAGCATCATCTGACTCGGATGCTCCTTCATCAGAATTATAGTGTTATTTCGTTTAAAATAAGAGTACAAATATATAAAAGGAGTTCCCTCCCATTTTATTTATATCAAAACAAATCAGCTTTCTCAATCTACAGTTATGGCATAAGACAATGTCATTTATCGGCAGCTATTGCAACTCAATGACTCATCAGTCTCTCTCCGTTTCAAACTCTAAAATCTCTAACTCATCCCTAACCCTCTCCAAATAAGACGCTGTCGAACCAGTCTTCGCATGCACAATCTATCAGGTACATCTCTCTCACATACCATCACTATTTGTCTCTGTCTCAGTCTTTCTCTCTCTGTACAAGTTCAGCTTTTGTAATTCTACGTAATTAGTGAAAATTTCCACGAGATTTAATTAGATTTTTTTTATAAAAAAAATTCAAATTTTGTATGATTAGGGTTTAAGATTTCTACGAAAGGTTTCGTTTGATTGCTGAGAAAATGAAGTAAATGGAAAACAGGGTTTTTGCACTCTGGAATTTTATTATTTATGGTTTCATTTGGCCGTTGAGAAAGTGATTGGTAAAGATAAAATGATTTTTTTTTGGCTTACAGAATCGTCGTTTGGCAGGGAGGCCTTTTGTTAGTTTTATATGCATATACTCGTATACGTAATACTATGCGTATAGGGTTGCATATACACATATATATTTGTGCATGCGGGCTACCTGTTTGTTATAATGTCCGAACCGAAGTGTTTTGTGAGCAAGCATCCGTGCTACCTGTTTGTTAGGATGTCCGAACCGAAGTGTGTGTTGTAAACAAGCATCCGTGCTACCTGTTTGTTAGAATGTCCGAACCGAAGTGTGTGTTGTAAGTAATATGTGTCAATGCCTCTTCTCTCTCTAAAGGATTTTCTTTATGCGAGAATCTAACCTGTATTTATGTTTTAAAAATAAATTACAGTCATACATGTATATATGCTATATATATGTATGTATGTGTATATGCACATGTATATGCTATGTCTATATATGTATGTGTAATTTCACGTGTGTATTTGTGTATGATATCCTTGTTTTTGAGGTGAATTAGACCATGACTGATGCAATTATTTCTTGCTGTTTGGAAGCAGCTAGCGAACCATGTTGAGGCATGTGTATAGCAAGTTATGTTCACATGGAGGTTATAAAATTAGGCCTCGGTTGCAACCACAAACAAGTTATTTCCACAGTGGACAGGTATATTCTTGATCTTTTTTATTTTTTTAACCTTACCTACCCTGGACCACCCCTCCTCGCTTGACCATTTAAGTCCATGGAGCAAGTTACACTTTTGGATTTTATTTTATCTATTTTAGTTCTCTTGAAATATATTGCTGTATGTAGAAAAAAAATGGTATTCTATTCAACAATACCATTCAACTCCCACAAGCTTTCCTAACGTATATATTGTAAAGATTGTCTTTTAATCTCAACTATAATTAGTTGTTGGAATGAAGAGTCAACATGTGTGGTATTACATGCACAATAATTAGCTCTTTGACTTGGCATCCAAATCCTAGTCA
Organism: Cornus controversa; assembly: GCA_026545225.1. Taxonomy (NCBI): domain Eukaryota; kingdom Viridiplantae; phylum Streptophyta; class Magnoliopsida; order Cornales; family Cornaceae; genus Cornus; species Cornus controversa. The sequence continues at coordinate 57,481,525 of CM048852.1, forward strand.
AAACCAAAAGGAAATTGAAGAATATAACAAAATTCTTGTGAAATTTTTGAAAAAGTTGAAATTTCTTACGAGTAGTTGAGGTTGCAATGGCTCAGATTGTAACAATCTCAGATTTCAATGTTTATTTAAGATATAAGACCTAGTTAAGAAGACGAAATACCTTTTGTTGTGCTTCTTAGTTATTCCTATGATATTACAGCTTCGTTTAGCACCAAGAAGCTTTTTTGGGGTAGAGGATTTCCTTGATGATGACAATAGCCGGCCATACACTTACCAGAAGGAGAAGAAATCAAAAAATCCAGACAAGAAGCATGTGTCTTTTAAACAACGTACAATAGCTTACATGGAACCATTTACACTTGATGTTTTTATCTCAAAGCGGTTTGTTTCAGCCTCACTTACCCACAGGGTAACAAGTAAGCAGGTTGCAGTTGCTGGTACCAACTCTAAAGACATCAAAGCTGCGCTCAAGTCGCGATCTGATATACCTGCATGTTTAGCCATAGGCCGGATTTTATCTGAGAGAGCAAGAGAAGCTGATGTGTACACGGCTTCCTATACTCCAAGGGAGAGAGACAAGTTTGAAGGCAAGATTAGAGCGGTTGTACAATCCCTCATAGACAATGGGATTGATATTAAAATTTATCTTGATTGAACCAGTTGTCCCACCACCCTTTTCTTTTCCAAAAGTTATCTTAGGACCATCGGCAAATGGAGGGTTGTCATTATTGATTGTAGAAACAAATTCATAGCCTGCAATGTCTATGGTTATTCTCCTTTCCTGCACTTCATAAGTAATGAGTCCTTGTATAAACTCATAGTTAAGTTTGGCTTGAGTGATAGATCAACCCGAGGCTCTGCTTCAGCTGAATCCTAGCCTAACCAACCTTGCTCAGACTTGGTTCATATAAACATTTTGGAGACGTGACCTAACTCTAGAGATTTGTTATCGCGTGCTATCACAAGGGGAGTGACACTAAGGTGATATGTGAGGAACTAATTGCGTGTTTAATCTGATTAATCGTCTTAAAAGTTCCATAGATGGAAAAATTGATTGGAGGTACGAATGTACAATTTTGTTATTGACCACAAATTTCTGTTTTGGTTCATATTATGTGACTGACCAGAACTTTGTTGTGGACTTGTGGAGTGACTGAATTTGACTATAGCTATAGTGCCAAATATAACAGTTATTTTGTATTTATTATGTATAACTGTAGAGGGAAAGTTTCTTGGTGAGTTGAACCTCGATATTCTTAAAGGCTGAGCTTTCTAGCTGAGTTCTTGAAGAGAGCATGAGAATATTTAGTCCATACCTTCTGATAAAACACTTGGTTCATAGGGGTATATATTTTTTCAGAGAGAGAGAGAGAGAGTTGAAGCTGAGTACTTGGCACTCATTTCATCAACAAGTCACTAAGTAAAGCCATTAGAAGTTAAGCTTCAACCTAGCTAACAAAATACAGATCAGGAGCTTGATTTCATTGCTTCTTGTTTCTTTGGTCCCAATACTCATTTTCCCATATCTCCACTTGCTTTGTTGATTTACCCTTTTCATCAAGGAAGACTTTTAGGGACAGAGAATCATATGGTGGAGGCATAGTGCATGGTACTGCATCAGAAGGAGACTTCACCATTGACTCCACCATGAACTTCTTCCAATTACCATCTTCATCGCATGCCATTCTTTCCGGACACAGCTCAATCCCCATTGAAGGAATAGTTGTTTTGAACTTCATGAGCTTTGCGTATTCATTCAACAAATGAAACATGTAATCATAAACATAATCCATCTTTAGATCCTCTTGAATATATCTGCTCGATGCCTCTCCAATAGCTTGTGCCTAATAAATTCACACAATTCACCACTTCACTATTAGAAATACAACGGATGTACTAATTGTGTGTGGAAAATGATACTCTTGATACATAGGAGGCTAATCAGATTAGAATTCCACCCATTTTTCCATATGATTTTAAAGTGTGAACTCTTGAGATATGCACTTAAATTTCACTTTGTGAAATCATATGAAACTTGGTGGGACTTCATCTATGGAGCATCTTTTTAGTCTACAAATTTTATTATATGGTGCAAGAAGAGCCATAATATATTTTTGTTCTCCTATTTTGAAAAAAGTTGCATGTGTCTACACACACACACACACACACACACACACACACACACGTATAGAGAGAGAACGAGGTTGAGAGAGATTGCCTTTTCGGTGTGATTGTTGCCCCATTCGACGGCAAACTTGAGAGATTTACACTTATTGTTGTCCCTAATGGGCCAATAATGTTGCAATGGTACCATGCCTCTTGTGAAGAAATCGGAGTAACGTGCCAGCAAGGTTGGAGAGTTGCATGCTAGAATGTATTTTTCACTTACTGACCATGCCCATCCTTCTATATATATCTTACATCTTCAAGGATTTGCACAGAAAGAAAAAAAAAATCCAGCAATAAAAATAAAATATAAAAGAGAGAGGAATACTGTTGAAATTTTAAAATGAAAAAAAAAAAAAATATATATATATATATATATAGAGAGAGAAGTTAAAAATTTTGATGTTCACCTGTGGGTACACTGATCTCCTAGATTTGATTGCTTGTATCCTTGTTTGGATTCTCTCTCCCAATCCTGAAATAATAATTTATTATTATAGATATGTACGAGTAGTAGTATACCTGCGTGCTTCTGCTGGGCTTGGACCATAGGGCCATGACCGAGGATTAAATCCAATAGAAATCAAAAGTAACCCATTTTAACTCCAAATTCAATTGCGTCATTGGGCCACTATTGGGATGGTATGATCTCTGTCTCTCTCTATATATATGTATATATATAACCACTAATTAAGAGCATGAGTTTACCTGGATATATAGGCGAGTGTTCCAGTCATTTTGAGGAGTGGCATTGCACTTCTTAAGGTCAGCCCTTGTTGGGGCTACATGTGGGTTACCCCTCCAATAAGCCAAGGGTACTCTGTCCTTCCACTTGCTTTTCTTGTTCCCCTCTTTTATGTCCTCCAACACACTTCTCCATGGCCTTATGTTTGTCTCAGCCCTAACAAAAATGAATTCTAACTCTCAATCTTTTTTCCAAAATGGGCTTCGTTCTGTTTTTCTCTTATAGTAAGTCCATTTTAAAAGGCAATCTCTTCATAAGATTGCACTCTCAGTATCGATCATGTTCATGATAAGAGAGCTTCCTCATAAAATCATTTTTTCCTTTCTTTTATCTATATATCATTAGTTTCAGTTTTAATTCTGTGCTAAAATGATTTCAGTCGATGCATTCTAAAATAAAGAGTAAAAATGATACAGGCTCCACAATACCTAATAAAATAAAATAAAAAAGAGGCGAGGTTCACGCAAGGACCACTCTATGATTTATATTTATTCAACAAATGATGTTCAATATTCATTGGAACATCTAGGCCTGCAAATGGATCAAATTGTTCATGAATAACTTGGGCTTGATCCGTTTAGGTTTGGCTCGGGCTCATTCGTTAAGTAAACGAGTTGATTTTGAACTCGATTTTTAAACTCGTTTAGTAAACAAGTCAGATCTTATAAGCTCGTATATGTTCGTAAACGTAAGCTCACATAGAGCTCGTGAATATTTTTATAAACACAATCTTGTATAGATTCGTTAACATAAGTTTGTATAAGCTCATGAATAAACCAAAGCGATCTTGAATATGAGTTTAAATCGAGTTTAAACGACTTTTGTTATAAAACAAATCGAGTTCGAAAATTTTAAATAATGACAAGTCGAGTTGAACTCGGCTTTTCAAACTCATCACGATCCTAAACTAAACTAAGTTCATAAATGAATCAAACTTGAACAGATTCAAACTCAGCTTCAACTATCATATGGTAATACTCTTTTCATAAGAAAGAAAAATAGTAAGTTCTTATCATCCCAAAATGACTAATCCGAGAAGACAATGTCCAAACTCCATCCGTCTGAACAGTACTGAAACAACGGGAGTGGGCTCGAGTTGGATCTCCGATAGTCCTTCGATCTAATGGCAAGCCGATCATTACAATCAAACATCATTTCCAGATCAGGCAATCTTCCTAATATATTAGGAAGATCGCTGTATAGTTAGTTGATTTGTGGTGCACATATATTAGTGGGGAAAATGATACCTTTATAAAAATAAATTTCATCATTCCTAATATGAAAACGTTTAATTTAATTAAGTGGGTGCAAAATGTTAAATTTCCAAGATTAAGGAACAAAATACAGCGATATATATGGCCAAGATGGAGTTGAAGTGAAAAGTTACGAGTTCAATCCAGTAGGCATAGACTAAGATGACAACGAAGAGGAAGAAGAGAGAAGAAATCACAGTAGTCATCGTGACTCTCTTCTTCAAGGCTTGCCATCCAGTTTCCAAAAAGTACTTGTGAAATCCAGACCCATGCCAGACGTTATTCATATACTTTTTGTTATTCCTTTTCATGCTTCTATATATATATCTCAACTTGAACCATAGACAAGAACAAGTTCAACAGAACACCACTTGAATTCCTTTGATCAGATGAGTCCTCAATGATTCATTTCATTGATAGTATATTGTAAAAGGCTTCATTGAGGACTCAGCTGATCAAAGGAATTCAAGTGGTGTTCTGTTGAACTTCTTGTTGTCTATAGTTCAAGTTGATATATATATATATATATATATATATATATATATATATATATCCGGCTGGACCCTAGGCGGTTGTCTAAGGCCCCAACCAATAGAAGGCCTCCAAAAAATTTAATCTACTATTATTAGAATTTTAATTTCTTTCCTTTTTTTATTAGATTTTCTAAAAAAACCTTCTCTCTCTCCTTATTACACCCGCCGAGTTGTCGTATTTAATATATACTAACTTTTAATGTTGTAATGCTCATTACACTAACTGATAATTTTAGAAAATTAAAAATTGTAAAACTTTCCATATCCTATTAATTTTATCTTATTTTTTACTTTACTTCAAACGTTTTTTTACTCTTTTTCTCTTCTATAATTGCAACTTTTACCTTTTCTATTCTCTCACATACTCTACAATCTTCATCCCTCTCCTCTCTCCATCTTTCATTGCAACGTATTTCTTTTCTTCACTCATCACAACCATAAATTTATTCGACGCTTTCAAGCTACTAGTTAAAAAATAATTGAAATTTTTTTGGAGTATTAGATAGGATTTTTCTAAGGCCAGGTTCTATTGTTCTTTAACTTAAATTATTTTGTATTCTTATTATTTTTTGTTATCATAAAATTGTATATTTTGTTTGTAATCATTGTTATTTATATTATTGAATATCAGAATATATCTACTAGAAAGTATGAATCAGGATATGAAAAAATTAAAAAAAAAAAAAAAAACTAATTCAATCTCAAAAAGGAACTCATGATAATTTTGCTAACCCTAATAATCAAACAACAAAAAAATTAGGTGAAAATTCTACAAAAAAATAATATATTAAATATTAAAATGCCACTTTTATAATTTTGAAAACACTTGAATATAAAGCATGTGATTAGTAATTTTGTTTCTCAAAAAGTAAAAAAAATAATTTTTAAATAAGCATTATTAATTATTATTTGATATTAATATATTAAATATTAAAAGATCACTTTTATAATTTTTGCCTAAACCTCAAGTTATGTTGAATCACCCTATGTATATGCACTCATATTATTTTTCAGTTGGCGGCTTTACAATTGAATCTTACTTCCTGCCAAGCGCGTAAGTTTGGAGTGAGACCAAACAGTGTTGGTTATCATAGAAAAGGTGCTATTGCTTCTTCTTTAGCACTGCATGATGAACTTAGAAAAGGACAAAAAGCACAACATGATGAAATTGAGCCCCAGAACTGCACTATCTTAACATCTACAAAAATTCATGAATCATCCACTCATTTGCACTAGAAGACTAAATGTTTCTGTAGAAATCGAACATCATAGGTAAAAACAATATGCTATGAAACGGAGTACCTCCTGCTCCTACCGGTCTTCCCTTCCTTAACTCTGGACTTTCTCCCAGATTTATGGTGTTTCCCACCTGTTGGACCGCTAAATATTCCAATCCTTCCTATTCCCCTAGAAATTGAAGTTAAGAATGTTCTACCGTTGCCTGATTTCTCCATCATCCCTTGTTTCATGAAAACCTGTTCCTTTTCCAAGTCGCTGAGTCTCACTCTCATTCTTGAAATCTCAAGCTTCAGTTCTCGATTCTCCCTCCTTAGAGAAGCATAATTATCTCTAGGTGACATAGCTGCACTAGGGACACCACTGCTGATTTTTTGCGACAGAAAGCCATCTCCGGAACTTCCAGATAGGGCATTCCTCAGCCGGAGCTGCTCAAAATACAGAACTCGCACTGTCATCTGGACTGGAAGTCGGTCATTCTGTGCAGCATGATTGCAGGCTTCTTGAGAGAGCTTTTGACAGTCTATGAAGTTGCAGAGCTTCTTAATTTCGTGCTCTGTTAGAGTTGGGTGGGCCTAATCAGGCAAAATAAGACAAAATCCCGAGTCAAAGATATAATCAAAGAGCAATCAGATTAACATTGGATCAGAGAAGAATCACAACTCTCTCTTCAAATTGGTAATGTAATATTCCAAAATATATATATGTGCGCAAGCAGACCCCCACCCCCAGCACCAGCCACATAAAGATATCGACAATTGGAACTCACTACTTTAATTTATACCGTGACTCCAAAATATTACGAGGAAAATTGGCCAGAAGAAAATATGAAAATCAGGTGGACGACAAAGATGTGTGGAGTGGCTGTAAATGAGAATAGATTCTTCTCTTTTAGAGAGAGGATTTGATGGTCAGGTAGAGCTTAACACAATTTCAATAACTGAATTTGAGAATTTACCTTAAGATATATATCAACGGCTCTATACAGCCCATCATCAATGACACGAGCATAATCAGGCAGTAAGTCAATCATAGCAATGAATTTTTGGAGACTCAGATAAGGATCAGGAGCGATTTCTGCTAGATATGCATCAATAAGCCGTCCAACTTTCAACAAAGAGCCATGGCTTGGAGAGCCAAGGCCTTCTGATTCATATCCACAACCTTCATTTTCTTCCTCATCAATCCGCTGCAGGAAATGCACCAAAATCCTTTGGATAGTGTCGACATCAAATAAAGAATCACCAGTCTGAACAGATGGTATAAGCAGATCATCAAGCGATACCATTTCCATTCTGAAAGCAATCCTCCTTTCGAGCTCAAGCCTGCAGGCCATGGTAGCGTCCACCATAATTGCTATTTTCAGCATTCCAAATAGAAAACTCAGCGGAATAGATGAGCTCTTCTCTGTTGGCAGAAGGCTTACGAGAGTTTCCACAATAGCCCTCTGGCCACTTTCCAATGTGCCAGCATTTGTTTTCGCCGGATTCCAAAATTGATGTTTTCCAATGCCTTTTAGCGACACCTGAGCATAATGCATTAAAGATGCAATAATGCTATCTGGTCGGACACCTGTTCTTCCAATGGCAGAGACAACTCTGTGATACATATCAATCCTTAATACTGATAGCTCTTCAACCCACCAGTCAATACAGCCACCCTTCAGTTCTGCAGATCCACTGTTGCAATCTAAACGAGACAAACCGGATACTAATTGCTCCTTACAAGCATTAATGGCAATAGCATCCACACATCTATCCGGTATTCCCACCACCTCTGCTATTGGAAGTAGTGTCTCACAGGCAGATAGAACTTCCAGTGATTTTTCAAGACTTCTAACCACCACCTCTTTCAGAAAGGCTTCAGTGCGTGAAATGAGGTTTTCTTCCCGGTAGCCTTCAGTCATTTCCAAGTATTCTGAAGCACACCGCAGATGTGCAACATTTGCAGTAGTGATATCTAAGTCCATGCCATAACAGAATTTCACTGCAACTTCAAATGTCTGAGGTCCACCTGGAAAGTTTAGAAGCTCCAATTTTGAGATATTAGAGTCCTTGGCATCTGCCACCATTCTCCGAACCTTCCCACTTCGAGATACCAGGGGAAACTTCAGTAAAACAAAAACAAAAAATGGCACTATTTTCTCAGTGTTGAAGAAATCAAGGAGTGGTAGAAATTAAAACAAAACTCATGGAGGAAATCTATTTTCTGAGAATGTACAGAAGAAAGAATAGTAATAATTGACAAAAGCCTAACTGGCAGCTAAGACACTAGAAAACCATTGAATAAACATTTGCTGCCTTGCTATTATATGTAACTAAATTTATGGAAAAGAAATTGTTAATACAAAATTGTGCATTTCTTATAACATTTTGGACCACTGATACATAAGCTATTGGACACATTGAAGCTGCAGAACATGCAAATCCGGTCTTCATTAAATATTTCAATTTAGGATCCTACATATAAATAATAGATTTTTTTTTCCTTGGCAAGAAACTCACACACCCGTTTGTCCCTATGGAGACTTCGGGAGGCAGAGAAGATACCACTGGGCTACAGCCCTTGGTGGTAATAATAGATGTTGTTTCTCATTCACCACATTCCATATTTGCACAATCTATATCCTATCTGAAGTTATTTATTTATTTATATTTTTACATCATACAGTTATTGTGTGATCTTTACAAAAATTCAAATTTGCATTTTATTGTACTTCAAAGCAAGCATGAAATTACCACCAAAGCCTTGGATGAGTGGTATGTCCTTCACCTCCCCCAGGGGAGGTGTACCTATCAGAAAAGAAAAGACCAAAAAAAAGAACAACCATGAAAAATTCCAGGCATGCTTCCAGATGCTAACATATCAGGGGGTTAACATAACACAGAGGCCTTTAAACTGAAACAAAATTGTAGAACATTCAGACAAAAAAAAATTACCTTGTGCAGTAGAAAAGGCTCTCCATCAACAACAATAGTAATGTCCCCAGCAATATCCGAAAATATACTGTGTAAATAGAACATGTCATCCGTGTTGGGATTTGAACAAGTAACATTGAACTACACGATGTACAAAGAGGCTATCACATATAATTCAAGATTTAACCATATATTTTACAGAAGCATTTGCAATGCCTAAAGGGATCAGAAATCACACCATTATGACTCATTCAAATTTTGAGATGCCAAAGTGGAAAAAGAAACCACAACAACAAATGGTATAATCAGTATCAGGCTTGAATCCATAACCTGGTTATGACAATTCATCTATCTATGATTCTATCCATGTATCTATACATATAAACAGAGAAACGCTCTGTTTGAATTGTGAAACAATTTAAGAAATAAATAACTTAAACTACTAGGAACCTGAAGAACAAAATGTCCATTCAAGATCATAGACATCCCAAGCCCCAAACAGAATGAAAAAAATAAAAGTATCATTACAAAAAAAAAAATGAAAGAAAAATGCAACAAATTAAAAAATAATCGCAGATAAATAACCAAAAACCTAAATTCTAAAAAGTACCCCCAAGCCCCAAACGGAATGTGAAGATTAATAATAATGATGGAAACCCGGTTGAATAAAATCGTAGAAAAGGAAAAAAAAAAAAGGAAATACTTTGGAAAATATCTGCAAATAGGAATGATCACACAATTAAAAGATAGAGAACAAGCATTATAAGGCATCAAAATAGGTAACTAAATCTCTCAACTTGGAACTCATAAAACCACATTTGAAGTTAAACAACTGAACAAATAAACTTCCGGGAAAAAGAAAAAAAAAACTGAACTAATATGAATACAACCATACATATATATACTCCTGTATGCGTGTGTGTATGTATATAATATATATATATATAGAGAGAGAGAGAGAGATGTGATTAGTGATGATTACCGGTTAGCGAAAGAGTTGCTGAAGTTGGGAGTAGTAGGAGAGCGATAGGAAGAAGAGAGAGAATTATCGGAAAGCATATTCGATCTTAGTCTCACTGTCACTTTGACGCTTGAACAGCAATAACTGAGACGTCTAGAAATGGGAATAGTAAAATGGAGTGATATATATGGATCTTCGTCTTCGTTTACGTAAATAGCCTTGTGCTTTCTATTGATTTACAACAAAACACACACACATGGACAAAGACGTACCTTTTCCTTTTTCTGAAGCAGAGCTTCCTTTTGCTTTTCATTTCTTTGTCTTGTATTATTATTATCATTATTCTGTATTATAGTATGTTACAGTATGTTCTTCTGTTCTCGAAGGAATACAAAGATAACGTTTTTTAATCTTATTATATATATATATATATATATATGTGAGTGTGTGTGTGTGCACCTCTCAGAATCAGAATGAATGCAAACTCACGCGATTCTAAAAATAACGTTATTCCAAATTTTAAATTTCTGGCCCAGACGTTACAAGTGTACGTTATTATGGATCGTCAATTACCAGGTGGTCCAGGTCACCTTGATCAGAATTATACGCAACAGTAGTTGGATGAATGATTGTGTTACGTATATGAATAAGTAAAACAACAAAAATAGTAGTAGCTTTTATCTGTACAATAAAGTATACTAATTAATTGTATAAAAATTATTTCAAAAATAAACAATTTTTTGATGTGAAAAAGTAAAGCCCTCACTTTTTTCACACTTAGTCTTGCTTGGCAGAGCTTGCTTCGACTCTTATACAGAAGAAAAATAGAAGCAGAAACTAAATAAAGAAGATGGTAACTACTAATTTTCTTTGAACGCTATTTTTGAATTTTAAAACTCTTTAGTCTTGTCAATTCAAACACTTTTTAAAATAATTTTTGAACTTAAAAAATCAAAAATCGCTTTTCAAAAGTTAATTAAAATACGGTATAAAATACTGAGTAATTAAAAATTTAAACATAATGTCTTAATTATAAGCCTACCCTACGTACGGTGGAGCTCAGTTCGTATGTATAATGTATTGTAATTTGTATGTATAATGTATTAATTAATGTGAAGGGAGCTAGGGAGAGGCAGGGTCGTTAATAGATTGAAAGACATGGGCTATTTTGTTTGTCAGTAAAGGAAACGAATGAATACTACTACTACAGTTGTACTAAAGTCAGTAAAGCGACTGTATGGAGTGTGGATCGGAGGGAGGCGTGGAGTGGAATTATAGAGAAGTGACACGGAACTCAATAAAGAAGCAATTATTGGAGGGGGAAGGGAAGGGTACCCACTACCCACTGTGGTGCCCATTTTTTTCATGCATATATAATTATAATCCCATAAAGGTTAATTGTGTATAGATATATATATATATATATATATATGGATAATAAGGGAAATTCAGTTCTTCGAGCCCAACAAGAGATGGGGGTTGCGGCCATTCGTGGTTCGGATGGAATATAAGAACTATATACATCTGATCAAAACACGACTAAATGACATAAATGTATGGTTTAGACATTGTCTTTGAAACCATGTGTGGCAGTGACACAGATCTAAACAGTTTAATGCTAAGAACTATGTATTGTATCGGACGGTCCACAAATCACGCACGTGTGAAGAGGATACAGATCTAAACAGTCAACTATTGTTAAAAAGAGATGTCATGAGATACAATCTTAACATTGTTGATTGCAAGGAAAGAGGAGAGAACAAAAGTTAGATATGGGAAGTTGTTTCCGATTCCTTAAAAATGTATAACAAACTTTTTAGGGAAGAACAATTCTATAACCAAGTTGGTTGTTGTTATCATTTAAAAAAATCTAGGAACCATCCATGCCAATTGCCTTTACTTCCGTACGGCAGGATATATAGTTCGGTTACAGTTTTTCATATCATCAAAAAAATTCCGATTCAAGAACCAATCCATTGTCTGTAAATTACGTTTTATATGATTAGTTTTTTATAATTTATTATTTTAAATGAGGAAGTTGTCATTTTTTTTGTCTAATATTTCTTTTCATATCTATGTAATATGGTAATATTCATTTTTATTTAAAAAAATTTTTTTTTGACAATTTATTTTTTTATCCAATAGAAAAGTCTAATTTATAAAATCAATCATATCCAATTAGATTTTGTGCAATTCGAATTGGTTCAATTTTGATACAAACTTTGATTCCATTAAATTTTATTTTGGATTAGTTAAGGTTAGGGATTCAATCCCTAATGTTAGGTACTTTAGCAAATAAGGTGAGTTTGGATAATGCTTATCCAAATTAATCATCACTTATTAACAAACGTGGACAAAGATAACAAGAAGAAATTTTGAGAAAAAATTAAATGTATGTTTGGACATTTTTCGAATTGAATGGTTCCCTTCAGAGTATACCATTTTAACACAATTTTTTAATGGAGCCACTCACAATGTTCTTGCCCTTCTTGCTATATCGGCCCAAACAAATCACTTAAAGTGGATCGAGTTGTCCTTGTTAGCGTCACGAGCTAAATTGCCATTCCATAAAAATAAAAAATAAAATAAAAAACATTTTTGGCATATTCATTTTTATTACGTTATCATCCACAGAGTTCTTCAAATGATCAAATTTATATACTGTAAATATCATTTAATATATGAATTAATGTATATCTATCATTGTTTATGGTCGCGCGCAAGCTCCGTTATTGTTGTACGCTGGTACGAGGACACTGTCGTATATACATACATAATATGTAAACCAAAGTCAATACTAGTTTGTTTTGGGTGTCGTTCTCGTCTTTCTCAAATCCAAAGTCACCCACTTGTTTTACTTCAAATCTATCTCTGTCGGGAAACCGGTCTACACCTCTTTCCACCCCCTGTAGAAACCGGTTTTCCGGCTAGATCAATATAATATAATAATCGCTGCCCTCTGTTTCAGGTAAGCGGTTTTCTTTAATCAAAATCTTTTTCCTTTCTTTATTCTGAAAACAACGGTGTCCATTCAAATATTATTAAATGCTTCCCTTCTCTTTTAACCCTTTTCGTTGAACGAACGATTATTTTACTAGTATTACTGTACGACTTTTCTGTTATCCCAATTCCAGTTTTAGGGTTTATTCTCTCGAATCTAGAGTTGTCCGTTAAAACTTGGTTCTTTTTTCGTTGAGGAGGGCTTGTCAAAGCATCGGTGAGTTGGGTTTATCCGATTTGAATTTGGTTTAACTCATCAAAATCAATTCAATTCATGCCTTTTATGTCTCCCATTATACATATACGCTGTGGTTTGATTGTCGATTTTTTTCTCTATGCAATGATGGAATTTGAGGTCTTTGTGAAATCAATTTTTTGTTTGGGAGGAAGGTGGGTTGGTGTGTGTGTCTGAGTTTTGTTGATGACATTGATCGTTGTTGGTGGAATTGGGGCAATGCTAGATTTCAGCTCCTTTCTGATAAAGTTCCTTTCATATTTTTATTTGATGGAGTGTTGATCAGTGAAAATTGAATTAATTTTGATTAGCATCCATGAATTATTGATGTTTTCATTTGGGCGTGATTTGATATCAACATTAGTTTAATTTTTTTTGTTGTGAGATTGTTTGCTTATGGGAATTCATGTTTGGTTTGCAGCAGAAGTTGATCCAGGCACGCTTTTGACAGTAGCTGGTAGCTCCTGGTATTTAGCTCCTATTAACTGGAATTCAAGTGGATTTGACATTCAACAAGTTATATTTATGCTGATTATCTGAATAATTTTGTTTGATAAAGTTTGTGTTCCTGGTGATCAGGGTGAAGTGGGCTTGGATGAGATTGAGTTGGTGCTTTTGAGAGATCTGTGGTTCTGCCTACTTCCTTGACAAGATAATTTGGTTTTATCACCTAAGACTGCATAGTTGAAATACTGATTATTTCGTAATGTACATATAAACAAGAATGGGATTGAAATTCAAGCAGGTCCTGCTATTTTTGCTATTTCTTGTAGTATTGAATGGTTATGTTCTAGCGGAATCAGGGAAAGAAAGCTCAGAAAGATTAAAAGCTCCCACATTGAGGATTACAGGAAATAGTGTTATAGATGGAGCGGGTGCGGAGAACTCCTTTAGTTCTGATAGTACTACAAATGGACAGGGTGAAAGGAAAGAAATGAATAACAGAGTTTCAGTATCCACAGTAGCATTGTGCACACTGGCAATGGCTGCTGCTACTGGTTTGGGTGCGATCCCATTCTTCTTTCTGGAGCTTGATCCCCAATGGGCTGGAATATGTAACGGCATGGCTGCTGGTGTGATGTTGGCTGCAAGCTTTGACCTCATACAGGAAGGGCAGGACCATGGTAGTGGCAACTGGGTTGTGATTGGAATTTTGACAGGTGCCATTTTCATTTGGCTTTGTAAGAAGGTGATGACTCTGGTCTTTTATGCTCAATTTGTCCTTTTTTGGTTTAATTTTATTCAGCAGCTTTTTTATTGTGGAAATATATATGTTTTGTCTTCTATTGGTGGTAGTACTTTCTTCCTGTATTGCCATATCAATTGTCTTCATTATATTTCCACTAACAATCTTTCTTATTGTTACAATTTTCATTGTTGTCACTGTCCTTTTGGTTCTTGTCATCATTGTTGTACTTTTCACATCTATAATTTTAATAGTTTCAGATTAACATTGCTTTGAATATTAACTACTGTTCCTATTATGTGATGCAATTTTAAATAACAATTGTGTAAACACAGTTAGTTGGCGTCTATTACAGTCTTCTTCAAAAACCTGAATTGCCCTATATCAATGCGTTTATTGACATATATGTAACAAACCTGTATTTGGGAGGTCTAACATGCAAGAAAGGTTAGAAAACAAGGGTTTCTGTTTAGATTTAAATATCATTTCTATAGTTTTCCTTAAGTCTAAAGAGTGAATATCATGTATTATTTGTATGTCAAATACATTGCAAGTTCCTAACTTTTTCTATTTATTGGATGTAAAAAATATATTGGTTACCAAAATTTGACTTTACTATGAGAGAGAGCCTTATGATGTGTACGTCATATGAAGGTTGCTTTGTGCTAATTTTGCATGACATGAGTCATAAGCATTTTCAGGCACTTAGTGATTATTACTGTATATGGATTATATCATACTAAGTTCATGGTTATGCTTTCCAGCCCTTGATTCTTACTTATGTAAATTGAAGTAGACTTATGTAAGTTGAAGTAGAGACACAATATTAAAACTTATTTGTGTGAATCTGTCTTAAAAAGATGAGTATACAAAATAAAGATTTTGATGATGATATTTCTGTACTTTGAATTTTTTTATTATTGTGAACAAATCGGGAATAAAGAGTTCTTACATGTTCATAATTTCATGCACTAGTGGCCCTCTACGTGCTTCGATGTTCAAGAACAGCATGTAGTGAATTCCCAGATGTAATCTGGGAGAAATTAAATAGCGTAGTAAACAAAATGAAATAATTTAGTAGCATCATATGTTTTTGTGTTACAGCACATGACATCGACAAGTTACATTTTCAGCCTCCATACTACACTGAGGAAGTATTATGCTATGTACATATCAAGAAGTAGTAATGGAATATGGATATGAACAGCTTTTTCTATTTGTTGGACTAAGGTAGACAATATTAGTAGGTTAGTTGCGGTTTAAAGAAATTACACCTTTATCTCTGGTTGGCATCCAGAGAAACAAACTCGTGCATAGGGAGTGACAACTGGGAATGTCCTCGTGTATGTGTTTTCATTTCTAGCTGAGAGTGTCACAATTTTGAACTTGTGCATAGAGATATTGTGGGACTGTTATTGGAATGATATCTGTTTATGCAACTGGAAGTGGTTTCTTAGAAAGTGGGAATGTTTTTATGTATGTGTGAAACAAACTCATCTCTAGCTGAGAGAGTGTCACAATTTTGAACTTGTGCATACAGATATTGTGGGACTGTGATTGGAGAGATATCTGTTTAAGCAACTGGAAGTGGTTTTAGAAAGTGGAGAGATTCTTACTACTTGTCAACCATTTTTACCACACCAGGCATCTGCTACATACAGTCGATTCCTGTTGGGAAAATTTTGGTTCTGGTCTTTTGTACCAAAGTGATCCAGCTTATAGGCAAACTGTAATTAGGCATATCTTGTTGATTTTACTTTAGCGTGCACGGTGGCATATCATTGTCTTACACTTTTTTTTCCCCCTTAAATTTTCAGTTTCTGGAGCAATATGGTGAAGTAAGTATGTTGGACATAAAAGGAGCAGATGCGACAAAAGTTATTCTTGTTGTTGGCATCATGACTCTTCATTCATTTGGAGAGGGCTCGGGTGTTGGAGTATCCTTTGCTGGTTCAAAAGGTTTATCTCAGGGCCTTTTGGTAACCTTGGCTATTGCTGTGCACAACATTCCAGAGGGCTTAGCTGTGAGTATGGTTCTTGCATCAAGGGGGGTTTCTCCACAGAATGCAATGTTATGGAGTGTAATTACGTCATTGCCCCAGGTAATATGTCATGCTTAGAACCAAAAGCTGGAAATAGATATTTGAAACCTCAAAAGCTGGTGAGTATGTATTAGAACCAAACCTCGATAACAATCTCGAAGCTTTTTGGATCTGTACAAAGTTTTTAACTTCGATGTCAAATTATTCAAAAATTATATATTGTTTTGCAGTCCAAACCTTATTATTTGGTTGATGCATAATGAGAAAAAACCGAAAAAGAAAACCAACCTTTCACTTTATATGGAGTTGCTATAGGGATATAATTTTACCCTTTCTTTTTTCCTATATGCCTGCTTACTTGATGTCTCTACTTATTTTCCCCTTGAATCTTTTGTTGCTGCAGCCTATTGTAGCAGTTCCTTCATTCATATGTGCAGATGCATTTAACAAGTTCCTGCCATTTTGTACGGGCTTTGCAGCTGGGTGTATGATCTGGATGGTCATTGCAGAGGTACTCCCAGATGGATTCAAGGTAACATGACTCACTGAGTTTGTGGTTGAGTTCTTCCTTTTTTTTCCCTAAAATATTGTGAATTCAATAATATTTTAGTCAACTTCCTATAAACCCAGCAAAAGCCGAAAATATTTTTGAAAAAAATTAAAACAAAAGTTGGCAGTATACTATTACTTAATTTTTGCCCGTTGTTCATTGTATAGTACGGTTACCCTTTTTTTATTATCTTTCGCTCTAATGTTCTCCCATTGTGTTGTACACCTTTTTTTTCCCTGTAGTAAACATTAGTTTAACAAAGCTTGAACTTTTATTGCTAGTATTTATTAATAATAACATATCTTTTTTACGAAATGCACATGTATCCTAGAAAGGAATGAGGCATGAGATATGATGTTTTGAATTTCTAGTGGTGTATGATCTTGTAATAGCTAACACGTGCTTTAAATAGAGAGAGAGACATATTATAACCTTTAAAATGTGCCAGACAATATCTAGAAAAAATTCTTTCAGAGTTAAACAAGCAACATTTTAGTATTATCCTTACCAAGAAAACATTTTAGTATTATACAAAAGTTAAACCAAGAGAAATCCTGGTAGCACAATGAAGCATAGTGTTATTAGATGTGTACATTAAGAACTGAAAGATTTTTTTGTCTAAAAAGCAGAAGGAAACAAAGTAAAAGAGAAGGGCAAAAAAAAAAGGTACTTTAAAGGAATGTGTGGAACATTGAGAGAGAGAAAAATTGTACTGTTTTAGGATAGCTTAAGATGGGAAACTGAGGTTAGAATAAGCCAATCGGGAAATATATTCAGGAATGCCAATTAAATTTTGTCCCATTTTATCTTTTTAACATGAATTTGCAGTTGCCACTATCTTTTTTTTTCTTCTTCATTTGATATGCCTCACTTATCAAGTTCATTACTATAGCTACATATATTCATCTATTTTGTGTCTGCCGATTATTGCAAAAACCCTGACCTTCAATTTCTGTCATGCACAACTTACAATATGCAAAGAACTTCGAGTTCAGAGTTCTTCCATGAACTACATGTGTTATTGCTAGGAAGTTTGACTTTGGAATCATGTTCTACTGCTACATATTCCATTTTTGTTCTCGAGTTGAAATGGGTAAATGAGTTTTCACGTCTGACATCTAAGTTGTGATGTTCATCATAATCAAATTCTAAATTCCAACTGTTTTGCTCCTTTTGGAGTCAGTCATGGTGATTCTTCTTTTCTTATTTCCTACTCACTTTTTTTTTTGTTCGGGGTACTGTTTCCTAGTTTATTGCAGTCTTTCTTTGTTTCGTGACAACAATTTAATTCATTCTATAGATATATGGACTGTTTATTTTCAGATTTTATCATACTTCTACGAAATGTTTCACTTCTTCAGAGACACATTTTTACATGAACTGAAATTCTTCTCCCTCCCCTTTGCACCAAACAAAAATAAAAAAATAGATTTTTTTGTTAAAAATGTAAAAGGTTTAGATTTTTTTCGCATTTTATAGTTTCTCGCACTCTTTATGATAATTTTAACTTCATCCTGTCCAAATTTTGTAGTTTCTTCTGATTTTTTTCCCCTGGTTTGTAGGAAGCCTCTCCATCTCATGTTGCATCTGCCGCTACACTTTCTGTTGCATTTATGGAAGCTCTAAGTACCGTGTTCCAAAATTTCAGCCATAACTACAAGTAAGTTGTTTTCAGTACCAAACAGTTGACCTTCTAAGTGTGACAAAGAACTGGTCTCTAAATGTCTTTTTGGCATCTTATTTTTCCCTCAAGGTGTTCATATGGCTTATATATACATTCACAAGTGTATTCCTCATTTTTTAACAGAAGTATCACTAGCACCTTTCCTTCATTCATTTGGCATGCATAACTTACCTTTTGTTACATCATTAACTTTCCTGCAATACATAGGGGGATACCATATGCCATCGTTTTGTAAGGCGTACGAAGCTTGCCTCAAACTTTAGGTCAAGGACCCTAGGGATAATCCAAGAAACTCCATATCTAGCCAAATTTATTCCTCAAAAGTGTGATTTTAAGGTGCATGCCTAAGGCCTTGAAACAGAGTTAATGAGTTCAGCCTTTTCAATTATATTAGAAGAAAGTTTTGCTACGAAGATGTATTACCCCCTCAGGCCAGAGGATCGGCTTCCTGCATTATGGAAAGTGTCGGGCCTTGTAATAGTGATTATTCACTAGATGCTCTACTCAGCTTTTGACTAGATTTATTACTTTAATACCAATATGTGTACACCTAAAAAAGATCTAACCACTCAGAATTTGGGGTTGAATCTCCACAGATTGTGGCATAATCGTGATTGCCCTCCCTCCCCATTCCTTAATTAATTTCAATCGGTTTTTATTGCAGTTCAGAGGATGCTTCTGGCTTCTTTGTTTCACTACTTTTTGGTCTTGGGCCCTTGTTTGGTGGCATTGTTCTGGTTGCATTTGCTATTGCTTTCCGTCTTCAGCATGCTCTTCTTGCCGGTGTAGCTTCTGGCATTGCCTTTGTCCTTGGTGCCTGGCGACCACTACAGCTGCTTGTGTCTTCAAAGATGGGATTTTTTCCCCTCATATTGCTGCTTGCCATGGGATCTGCATTCGTCCATATTTCAAATTCCAGTGCTTTGAGGCTTGCAGGTCGCAAGAAGAGTTCCGCAGTTAACATATCTTCAGTAACAGGCTTTTCAGTGAGCAACCTCACTCTTCAGTCATTCTTGTCATGTATGGCAGTTGCTCTTCATGCTCTGGCTGAGGGGCTTGCATTGGGGGTGGCTGCACCTAAAGCTTATGGTTTTGGTCAACACATGGTCCTTCCAGTGTCTCTGCATGGAATCCCAAGAGGTGCTGCTGTGGCTAGCTGCATCTTTGGTGCAACTGACAGCTGGCATGGGTCTCTTGCAGCCTCTGTGCTGATTGGATTCGTGGGCCCATCATCTGCAATTGCAGCGATACTTGCTGGAATTGATTATAGTGGTCTGGACCACCTGATGGTGTTTGCATGTGGTGGGCTACTGCCATGTTTTTGGGCCATAGTTAGGAGAGCATTAAGGTTGGATACACGGAAGAGCATCTTTGGGCTCATAATGGGCATGGGATTTGCTAGTGTTTGCCTAACGAGCACCAAGTTGGTTTGCTTGCACACACCATATTGTAACTCTGCACCAGAGGCTGTCAGATGATAATATCAGATAACATGTATGATGGTAGTCATCATGGTGCAGTTAGATATGTGAATACAGTTGGGAGAGCCGTGCCAAAGACACGCAACATGTTATACAAGTCGAACGGAGTGAGGAGTCCTATAAAGGCTTGTAGAATAGATATTTTGGGAAATCAGGATAAAGGCAAGAATTATGCAGGAAATTTATTGTACTCTGCCATAGAGGGTTTATTTTTGTCTGCACATAACACTTGGTTTACCAACGGCAGTACATTACATTTGTGTTTCTTTACCATCCCTCCTCTACGGGGTGGGTATTCAGACAGCACTTGTGCTGAAAGATTATTATCAAATTGAAACTTGTATTGATTTCATGTGGGTTGGAACTTGGAACTTGGAACTTGGAACGAATGTGTTGCCGCAGCTTGCATCTTATTAGTCTAGTCCGTACACCACATGGATGATGATCTAATAAATAAAGGCTTTAACTTTATCTGAAAGCAATGCTACTATAGCATAATTAGCAGAATCAACCTAGAATCAATAAAAGTCCTCCTCTTCACTTCGCTCATGAACCTGGGCTCAAGCTAGAACTCTTGATTCACCCATGTATGACAGCAACATCAATACAAAATTTGGATCCACTTTCTCTCTTTCTCGTGCCCATTTTGATATAGCACAGCATGGCATGGCATTTCAAACTATTCCAGCTGCAAATACTACATCAGCTAAAGAAGTTCCTTTATATGCAAAAGTCGTAGAGCTGTAAAGCATAGGGTCCGGTTGAAATATATGTGGCTTTGGGACAATTTATGAAAGCTGAAGGTAGACTGAGGTTGAACAAGGCCAACTGTCTTTTTTTCTTTTTTGGGGGAGAGTGTTGGTTTGAACACATACAACCAAAACTAAAACTAATTTGGAATGAATAATTACAAATGACTTTGAAATTTTTTAATATAAGAGGAAATTTGACCTGTAATAGAATACAATGAATAAAGGAAATTACTGTGTTTGAGATAAAAAAAAAAGGCGACAGACAAAGATAGAAGAAAAGAACTAGAGTGGAGAAATCAAGAGGCCATGTCTCCAAGAAAACGTTAATGACATTAATAAATAATAAAAATACCAATTTGGGTGTTTTATCATTTCCTTTTAACTATTACTTCAACATACAAATCAAAACAATCTTGCCAGAAATTGTTTGGTTCTGGTTAGGAGGACGGCCTCAATGTACAATTTTTTATTCAATCATTTTTATTTAAAATATTTTCCAAGTCGTTTTGTGCTTCAGCACAACAATCAAAAGAGAAACCCATAATAGTATAAAATAGTTTATTATAGAGGGGGAAAAAAAAAAAAAAAGCCTATTGAAGCTATTTAATAGTCCTGTACAAGTAAAGACAGAATAAAAAAGAAAGTTCTTTTGGTTCTTGTTGCGAGGAATTCAGGCAGTCAAAAAAGATCAAAGCAAAAAATGCCTATACTTCACATTATAAACTGTATCAATGCATATTCACCAAAAAGCCATTCTTACTCTCCTCTTCTTATAATATACATCAAAATTAATTGCCTAAAGCTTTTCTTGGAGTCCCAATATCACCTTTTCTCAAAACATTCAACAGAACGTTAAACATAATGTGTGTGATTTCACAGATTATACAACACCAAACCTAGAAATTTAATACATTTGCTCAAGCCTTCTGCTGCATCAATAACAATATATCCACACTACTCAACGTTTACTAACACAAGAATAAATCCAATGAATGAAGTTTACAGGTTTTGACACCACAAAACCTAAACCCAAAATCCAACTATAAATATAAATTAAAGAAAAAACATTTTGGTTCCTCGTTTGTCTTTTTTTTTTTTTTTTGGTTCCCTTTAATTTTGTTCTCTGTTGTTTAAATAAAACAAAAAGAAATGATAACCATAAAGCTCACCCACAAGAACAGTTAGCCCTTCTTTTTCCTTCTTCCTTTTGAGGTAGCTGTGCACAATTGAGAGGTACTGGGAGGTATACTCGAGCATGATTCTCTGAACCAGAGCAGATACCAGCAGTTTGGACAATGACTAAGCACTGATCTATTAACGTCCGGTTTTTGCACGTTTCATTCCACTGGTATTGAAAGGCGATACACTACCACTTGGTCCAGGGCTCTCTTCTCTGAAATTTGAATTAAGCATAGCTAGTTCACGCAATTGCTGCCTCTTGATGAAATCCTGGGACTCATCCTGCACACGGAAAGATTTACACAAAAATGAAAAAACAAACACAAACTGGAAAATATAGGCCTGGACCATTATGACGGCTCTTTCCATAAGATGCATATGGGAAAAAGTGGGAATGATTTGTTCATTACACAAAAATGAGAAAACAAATACAAACTGGAAGATATAGGCCTGGACCATTAAGACGTCTCTTTCCATAAGATGCATATGGGGAAAAGTGGGAAGGGTTTGTTCATTAATTGACTGGACCGGTGTTTTGGATTACATCTCTACACCAACAACCTCTAAATGCCACTAAAAAATTCTATTGGCATATTTCGAAATCTCTTTCAGGGTAAAAGAGAATGGAAGAATAAACAAGGTGCAGTTCAAAGCATAGAATGTTTACTTGAGTGTTCAACCCCCAAAGTGAACCTTATTACCTCTCTCTTTTTCTCTCTCACAAATAAGCCAATATGACCCGTCTTAACCTCTCCCAAGAAAATAATGGTAGCTACTTACTTTTTTAGTTGCTACCTCAAATACCAGAATTTTTGGAAGTACAAACCCAGGATATGATCTTAGCCCGTAACAAGGCGAACCTGTTAAGGCATATATATCCAAAACCACTCTCTTTAAAAAAACTTCCAAGAGAACCACCTAAATAGTTTACGACCCAACGGTCTACTAAAAAAAATTAATTCATATTAAAATAGTAGTTGTGTGGCATTCTATTGCATATTGAGAGTCTATTATGTGCATAGAGGGGCACCACACACATTAGTGGCCAAAAGGAGAATGCTGTGAAAAACAGCAGCCAACCAAGCACAATCACGAAACAAAACAAAACAAGCACAACACACAGAATACAAGAATTTACGTGGTTCGGCGATGTGCCTACGTCCATGATGAAGATCCGGCGAAAGTTTTCACTATACAAAAATTAGGAGATTACAAGTTTCAACCCCAAACCCTAGCTCTCATTCTTTCACTCTCTTTTTGCGTTTTCAATGTTTTCTCTCATTCCTCACTCCAAACCCTAACATGCCCTTATATATCGGGCTACAAGAGAGTCCTAATCTGGGTCCAAAACCCGCAAGCGAAAAATGGGTCATAAAATTTTTCCCAAAAAACACAGCCCATTTTTCAAGGCAAAACCAGGTCCAGCCGAGACAAAATTCGGGCCACAACATAACAGAGAAGAAGCACACTTCTTTCTTTATTCTATCCATAAGCTAAGGCATGTGCTTCTCATTGTCCAGGCTTATGACTCACTCCTCTACATGCATCTTTAAATAAAAAGCAAGAGAAACCATTAGGTTTGAGATAATACCACAGGTTTGAGCAATTCTTCAATAATTTCCTGTGCCTGCCTCAGTCTTATATCAACAATATTGGCAGGTAAATCAGCCTCAATCAAGATGTGGAGCGGCTCATTCAGGTGTTCATAGCCTGGTCTTCCTCGTAGCTTTTCTTCCTACAGATTGGAAGCATAAAAATATAATTAAGCTCACAGGTAAATTATGCTCTCTTCTCGGTTTTGGCTGACTGAGCCATAATCAAGAAATAGTAATCAGAAGAGGAAAAGAATATGCCATACCTTGTCCGGGTCCTTTATCGATCCTTTTCCTCTAATGTATACACGGCATCCTGTAGTAGCTTCCACCCGCTTCAATGAATTGCCTCTAGGTCCCAAAAGTCTTCCAACAAAATTGAACTAATAACCATAGAAGTCAATAGCTCAGTTAATCCTTTGCTTTTACTAGAAAGAAACACGAGTGCCATTAGCCAATCAAACTTTGAACAACACACTAGAAATCTTACATTTGGATAAGTATCTACTGGAATTTCTAAGCGCAGTATCCTCTTCACAGTGTATGAAGTAGGACTTGCTGGTGCCCCTTGCCAGTCCATCGTCATTCCAGTGGGTCCACTTAATCTCTGTCACATAATTGAGTCTTAGTGTTACAAATCTTTATTTTTACAAAAAGAAGCTACAGATAAAAAATAAAAATAAAAAAGAACTTTTACATACACGAGGAACTGAGCAATTCTGTAGCAAGCAGAATAATCACACAAAGGAACAAACAAAGGGCATGGTACTAAACATTAAAGAGAATCAACTAATGCAGAACTCAAAAAACTACTTGAAAACTTCCATTTAACCAAAAACAGTGAGTGCAGTGCAGATGCGCAGCAGCATGCAAAACAGGTACTACAAAAGCCCTAGTCAAAGGTCATAATTCTACCTTTCATGATTTTCAATCTCATATGAGATTAGATTTTCAATCTCACCCAGATTTCTAATTCTTGCACCACATGAGTGAGAACTCAAGGTTTTTCATTAATGTTACGTCCAGCAGTTGCAACTACCCCATCTTCAGGTCACTTGGCCTGCCAAACATTCTTTCAATTGAACAACCATGCAACATCTTGCAAACAATCTTCTTTATCATTATATATAGACTTCAAAAAGGGGGGTGGCAATCAAGTACAAGAACATCAAATAATATTTGGAGCTCATGAAAATTCCAGAAATTTGTAGTTTGTTAATTTGACAGAGAAAGAATCGGATTAGGACACAACTAAAAAAAATTTATTTTATCCCTCGTCTTATGCTTATAC
This sequence comes from Cornus controversa, assembly GCA_026545225.1. Taxonomy (NCBI): domain Eukaryota; kingdom Viridiplantae; phylum Streptophyta; class Magnoliopsida; order Cornales; family Cornaceae; genus Cornus; species Cornus controversa. Next base: position 57,506,329 of record CM048852.1, read on the forward strand.
TTTCCATGAAGCTATGGACCTTTCTGTGCATGAAGGGGTTATGGGGTCATATACCAAGACCATTGGCATGTGTTCAGATTCTCACCCATTCCCACCGGGCTGAAAACTATGGCCTTCTGCAGATTTACGACATGCCAAATGAGAAAGAGATCTGAAGCATCAGCAGTCATCAGAGGAGCAAGTCACCAAATTGTAACCGCATTAGAGACAAAAGGGGAAAAGGATATTTCATCAGCAAAGAATGATGACAAATGACAACAATTTAATTTGTGGAATTCATAGCCTCAAAAAGTTGACTCAGCTACCAGAGTCCAAGAAGAAAAGATGTAAATATTGACATATAGTTGCAACTACTGTAAAATAATCCCATAGAAGAGAGCTGGGGAGGGTGGGTGTGGGGGGAAGCCAGATCAATGCTTTCTTCCATTAATACTCCTCTAGGAACCCATGATTTTTTTATTAAAAATTGATGAGTGGAAAAGTAATTTTCAGTCCCCTTATTTTATAAAATAATAGCCTTCCATACAATTCTTTTATCCCAAGACCTCTTGGCTTCCTGACAAGTTAGATAACGCCTGGCTCCTCGAAGAAAATTATATACAGGATACCACTATCATCTAACCATAATAACACAAAATGTGAAAAGGGATCTAGCAAGAGAAACCCTGTACAGTAGATCAAGTACACAAATAACAAGCAAGAGTAGATGGGTTTTAACCAATTGGTTCGCATTATTTTTATGAGGCTTTTGAGAATGTATTAACAGTGTCCAATCAGTAGATAGAGTTCAAATGGCTGAAAGCATCAAATCGTGACTGGCCACAGAACTTACTCCCTATGTACTTGGAATATTCTACGTCCAGTATCTCTTTTCAATATCAAACTCCTAGAAAAGTTAACTAAAGAATAACCAAAGAACAAACCATTATCAAAATTTTAACGCCATACAATTATTTTTTACCAAATTCAAATGATTAGATACAACTCTACCAAAACATATGTTACATTTTATATTTAATTACTCCAACCAGATAGTTGCTGCACTACCCCGTGTTATTTCCTTCCATCAACAATACACATAAAGAAAATAGACTTGAGTTCTGAGTTAGCATTACTTCAAACATAATTTCAATAGATAAATAAATAAAGCAACTGGGAATAAAATGTAAAGAAAAAGATAAGCCAGAAACAAATATCATTTCCAGTGTGCTGAATACGGATACCAACTTTTGTTGAAAGTTGAAACAAAAATTGCTCAGCATGCAGAGGCATATTAACTACTCTGTGACCTACGAACACAATTTTGTTACTCACTGGATAGAAGGGATGGAAATGCAGGTGTTTTTCAATGTTCATAACTCCCTATCAATAGTTCTCCACCTATCGCTGCAAGCCTGCAACATCTTGCTTGGCTCCTAAGAAGACGGTAGCTACTACTGAAGCCTAATGTCATAGTGTTCTGGTATTGAGCATCAACTTGCAGTTGAAAAGAGTTTGCAACTAACTACTAATTGAAATGGATTCGATGGTGAACTTTTAAGTGATATATCAGCGGCTCTACCTACCTACCCAACTTTAAGAAGGCTGATATGTGTTTCCAACCTTCTTTTTTTTTTTAAATACTGTGGATATATTTAGAATGTATAATGTTGTGGCCCATAATTTAGTAAGATGGGGTATTATTTAAAGGTGAAATCCTGCTGTCCTCCGTGGTATCTTTGCAACATCTTCGCACTAGAGAAATAATATCACATGTATCTCAAAGTTGCTTCTGTGGAAGATGTATGAAAACAAACTGAAGAATTTCACTATTTCAGTACTCTGTCCTATTTTTACAATCTGAACTGCCTAAAATCTGGGTCAGAATGAAGAAGATCAGCGCTCTGATTCTCAAAACAATTATATATCTAATAATTAAATTGGGCTGATGAGCAAGGAAGCCATAGGTATGAAGTTGCTGTAGGTTATGAAAAAAGAAACTCAAACCATTTAACATCAATACCATCTTTTCACCTCATTAAAGGGCAATTGCTTGGTATACTAGTAAAATAGAAAACAATTTTTTCTCCTCACTAATATCTGGTCCTAAGCAGACAACACTCAAACATTCCAGGCATAAAAGCGAGTAAATATCATTAACATGAAGAATACAAAAAGGTATACAATTACATATTACCAAATACAAAATAAAAGGATGGACACTGAATGAGTTTTTAAACTAAAAGCGGGAACCGTTACCTCCTGAGGAAGGCCATTCCAGCCACTGAACCCTGTCCCAGCAACATTTGGCATAAGATTTGAAGAAGCCATGGGACTGGGGCTTCGATGCCTCAGTCTGTCAAGCTCACCAAGACCTTGGTTGGGCATCATCCCTGAAACCCGTAATATCTCTGAACAAATAAGAGATATAAAATAAGACATCAACTCCCACAGTAAAAATAAAAAAGAGGAAAATGAGGCTGAAACTATTTTCATTACAAGATTCAGTCATTGAAACAAAAATGTGGAGACATGAAGGGCAATGCCAGATGAACAAGAAGAATAAGAGGAGAAAGCGTAAGGGCTATAATCAAGATAAAATGGATATTAGTTAAAAGCTCGTGTCAACTAAGAACCACAAAGATAAGATAGCAATGCAATTACCTGCAATCTATTAACCCGATGTAACACTGTAGCTTAAATGCAAGGAAAATCAAGGAAGCTTAATTAAGTCACAAATTTTAACATTCCAAATGCAGGTCACTGGTCAGGAAAGCAATCTACTAAGCAAGCTAGCAGTTTAAGGTGCCAGCCACACCATTCTGTTTCAAGCTTGCCACAGCACTACTTGGAGCTCCTTTTAGTTTAGATGAAAAGATGCTACCTAGACCACCAGTTGAACTCTAAAGTATCCAAACTTACTAATTATTTTTCATCTACATTAGCTCAATTTCTACTCATCAAGCAATTCTGGATATAGCACCAGCCCTTTTGTCGCAAAATGAATCTATTCAAAATTGCTGAAACCCGCAGGCAAAAGTTTTCAAGCATAGGGTGGAAAAGCTCTAGTAATTAAGCACCATTTTTCATAGCTTACCAAATACACAATCTACAATAAACAACTTTTTTCAGTTCAAACCAACCGAATTAAAAGATCAGTTCTTTAAAATTGTTCCACTCTCTCAAATTTATTCCTAGCAAAATATCAAACTTTTATATTGCCACTGGGCCAACTATAAGTATAAAAACGATAAAATATGGCCATTAAGTTGTTGGAAACCCTTCCCGAGTCACAATTATATTGAACTAAGTAGTTGCCTCCTAATGCACCAAAACTGACAAAACAACTAATTATACAATAGGACTCCAATATATTTATCGCCAAGAGAAAGGATCAGTTTGCATTCTCATGTAAATTAAACCAAAATAATTTTGCTTCACATAGAACACAATGCATATACATTTTCCTTTTCCAAAGCAAATTATCTTGTGGTCCGCTATCTTCATACTAGTTTGAAAATAGTTCAATTCAGTATTTTAGCGAATGACCTAGTTTACTCATCATGACTTTATCATAAACTCACACAGAACTAACTAAAGCACTTCAGATGCTATGAGAAACATAATTGATGACTTCATTTCCATGGACAGTCCAAATGCCCTCTTGAAAGTTTAAAAACAGATATGTGATTGAGCTAAGCTCTATGCACAATCCTACTGGGATTGATGGGGGAAAGGGGTAGAGAAAGTAAATAAATGCAGATTGATTCAATAATGACAATGAACAGCAGAAACTATATCAGACAAGGTTCATAAAAGTTAACGGCAATACAGACGGATCTAACCTGTACTTGTGATAAGCAAACAAACAGAGTCATAGGGCCAGAAATGCAGTTAAAACCCGCAAAAACCCAGAAACCTAGATCCAAGACTGAGAGTGAGAATACCCAGTTCCAGACTGACCTTGATTCAAGAGTCTACTACATATGGGAAGGACTTGCATGAAAGGTCCAAGCTTCTGGTGCTCCGCCAACAGCTCTGACAAGTACTGACTATTGATACGTGCGAAGAACAACAATCAAATGACAAAACCACATCGATCAAAACCAAATAACAACTCAAAAGACTCAAAAAAAATAAAAATTACCCCGATTAAAAATTGACAAGTCATATAGTTAGTTAGACATACAGTACCTATCAACATCTTGGGTACCTCTAATCTGTGGAGAAACAGCTCTTGCAGGTGAGAAGTTGGAATTATACAGACCTGACATGGTTTTTTATGACAACTGATCAACGGAATGGTTAAGGGTTTTAATTTGCCGGACGGAGAGAGAGAGGGGACAGAAGCAAAAGGGTTTGTGTAATAAAGGAAGGTCGATAACAGAGACCGGAAAGGTCTGCAAAATTTGCAGAAAGAAGGCAAATCTATGTTTTTGCTTATAAATAAATAAATACATATATATATATATATATATAAATGTTTCACTCCGACAGTCCGCTGTTTTGCATACAGGCAAAAAATGAAGATTAAAAATTAGATTGTGCTGGTTTTTTCTTTTCTTATTTTTTTTTTCCTGCCAAATACCAAAAATATATAAACAGAGTAAGTAGTAGTAGTAGCTAGAAAGTGAGAAGATCTTTTTCACAGGGAGATAAAATTCACGTAAAGAGTGGTGGTGGTGGCTCGATTGAGCTTCTATATTATATAGATTATTATATTATATTAAAGATGAAAGTGAAAAGGTTTGACAGCGGCAGAAGAAGTGATAGAAACGAGTAATTTTCGGAGAGAGGAGATTAAATTCCAGTAGTAGTAGGTGTGGGGTTATTTGTGTGCGCACTCAGATCAGGACTGAGAATCCTGAAGAAGGAGCGCACGTGTGATGCATGCAGCGATCTGGTAACCACTGGTCTAAAGTGGGTTCCACTGGAGCATGCGGCCAATGGTAATTGATGTCGCCAACACAGTCTTAGCTGGACTGACAGAGTGGCCGACATTACTACTGCACGGCGCCGTTTACCACGCTCACGATGTTTCTCCAGCGACGTCGTTTCCCATTGTGTAAATGCCATGTTTGGCAAAACCAATCACTACTACTACTACACCGCTATAGTGCTATGTAACGCTTATAATGCGGCTATGAAAGAGCCAGAGAAGCTCCCATGGTGGGTGTACCAGCTAATATGCAGCAAGCTGCTGTTGAATATAAAATCCAATTCGTTGTATACATACATACATACATACATACATACCTAATGTCTTTAATGATTACATAATACATACATTGTATTAAATAATGCCTTGGGAATTTCGGAACCTTTCCATTTGTTGTTCCGTTCCCACTACGCACCCTGCCTCAACTATTATTGATGCGCTATCCTCAGTGGGTAGGTGTGGTGCAAGCTGATGCGAGGTACTAGAGGTATTATCGCAATTAAGAGTTACGAGTGTCATGATTTTATATCACCAATTGAAGGTAAAGTGTTTAAATGACACCATGCGTTGCGTTTAAAAACCGTAATCACGTAAACTTATCAGAACTCCGGCGGCATATGAGACCAGTGCCAGAGTTTATTTGGTTATTTTCGAAAACAAATACTGTAGATGCTTTATGACATGGAATTGGATGGGTCAATTGGTCATGTCACGGGTCAGTAGATTAGATTAACCTTAGAAACATATACTCAATTCGAAAACAAATAGATGCTTTATGATTATGATATGGAATTGGATGGGTCAATTGGTCATCTCATTGGTTAGGAGATTAGTTGATCAGGGTCTACACTTTTAACAACATTGGGGAGGAAGGAGGAATACTATTTTATTTGTTTGTGATTAGAGAGAGAGAGATAGAGATAGAGATGACGTTGGTGTGGTTGGAAGCAGTACTGCCATTGGGGATCATAGCAGGGATGCTCTGTGTCATGGGCAATGCTCAGTACTACATTCACAAAGCCGCTCATGGCCGTGTAAGTAGTAATTCTTTTCAATATCATCACTTCCTACGCATCACTCTTTTCTTGATCCAACCTTTTTTTTGCCGAGGTGCTTTTTTTTTTTTTTTTTTTTTTTTAGAAAAAAAAAATTGGTTCTTTATTTCTTATTTAGATGTTGTTGTTATACACGGAATGAGACATTACAGCCGAAGCACATAGGCAACGACATGTGGGATGTGGCCATGGAAAGAAGGGACAAGAAGCTCGCTTCTTCCTCAAATTAGACCCCGCAGACACCCATTCTTTTTCTGGTATGCTTTTTTTTTTTATTTTTATATATATAGTAATTTATCGGTGATACATGGCTATCTCTCTCCTTTTGATAGATTAAAATTAGGGTTTTGGTCGATATGGTCCACTTTCCATACATATCATCTCAATATGTTTTCTTTTATAAAGACTCCCAACTTTATTTATGAGCTTTGATGGTTGTGGAATAGCTATATCAAACAATCTTCTATGTTCATGGTGTTGGCCTTTTACATCATGTATTAGCTTCTTGGGTGATTCATTCTTATGATCCCCCATCCTCCTCAATAAATAAATAAAGAATTACGACAACATAAGACTTATTAGACTTTTATAATATTGGCCTATTGTATATACACAAATCCATTGATAGAGCTCTCAGCTTAGGCCTTCCCCAGGGAATAGTATTTTCTTGGCTTTGTTTTTTCAATAGCTAAGGTCATAGATACTACATGGCCTTGAATAAATGGCATCACACGTGCCTTTCTACATGCTGCTAAGATCTTGCTCAGTGTGTTGATGCAATGCTGATACTAAGACGTTAAGTTAGTTGATGATATGATAATTTGAAATATAGGTGTAGAACCTTCACAACGATTGATGAGGTACAAGGATTATTGGTGGTAGTTTCATCCAACACATTACCTGTGGTGATATCCTAGAAAGAGACAATATTATAAATAAATAAATAAAAAAGAAAAAAGTGGCAAGAAATGTAGTTAGTGAAGCCAGATCAAGGTCACCTAATGACCAAATTTAGTTTATTCTAAAGAGGGTGAGAACAATACAAAAAGATTTATAGAAGAAAATTGGAATTTGTGGATTGTGTTAACAAAAATGGTCAATTGCTGACAATTAGGAGTGAGTAGTTGTAAAGAGAGTGGCTGCAATGCTGATTATTTGAGATTGTCATCCTAGGACGGGCTGTCAGTTGTTTGTTCTAGACTTCTAGGTGGAATATCTCTTGGTGCATTGTGGTTGATTTCAATGTTGTAAGATTTTGATTTTAAAGAATTAGAGTATCCAACTAAACTGACATGTTTTCAAGGTTGAGTGGAATAGTTTTGCCTCCTACATGTGAAGAGCATTACTCAAGTCTACGAAATGAGATAGATATTATTTCAGACCATTCTCATATCTTTTTTCAGTAGTAAATCACACCAGCATCAATTATTGTCCCAATGGAGACTCGAACATCAATCTTCCTCTGGAAGGAGGAGATACCTCTTGGGCTAAGCCCTTAGTGGTCAATCTCATATCAGTATTGTGATTAGGTTGGTTTTGGTTTAGTAGAATTGACTCTCTATTGATTTGAGAATATATATCTCTCCGTGGATATTATTTCGGATAACTTGACTATATGGCAGAGTGCAAAATTCAACAGTTGCCTTTGTTTTGCCTGCGTAAGAATGTTTCAAGGTGTGGAATGGGAGCAGTGTCGGAACTTGAGGTTAAGAAAGTAGAGTTTTCAGAAGAAATGAAAAGACACTGCTCTTTGCTATGGAATACAAATGAGTGCCATATGTATTTCATAGAAGAAAGAATGTTACTAGAAAATTTTCAAATAAGAATGTTACTAAAAATTTTACCTTCATATGGAAGAAAACAACCTAACATCTGACTAGCTTTAAAAAGAATGAACAGATAGAAGGGAGTGTTTGTAGGTGTACCCAATCATTAGTTCATCCATTGACATGGATTTTTGGCAAGTATATTTGAGTATGGGTTGAAGAAGGTGCAAGATATGTCTAACCTAATTCTCAGGACACAACAATTGGGATTGTTTGGATGTTGCATCCAATTTTCATTTATTTCTAAGCAACTCAACCCAACTCAATTAAGTCTCCTTCCAGCTATTTAGCATCACTTACATGAATCATGTTTGTCATTCTACTTTGTCTATTGCCATAACTTCAGTTGAAATACTTCCCGACATGCATTTTCTTACTATCTTGAAATGATTAATTTTAGTTGACCATGTCATTTTTCCTTTTTGGTACAGTTATCAGACTTCGCTGCACATAAGCAAATCATCTTGCAATCTTTTTTATTATATCTCCAATGCGTGTTAATTCCTTATTGGTATAGAGGCTCTTGTGTAGATGATATAACAGCAGTCAGCACAGTAATTATTGAAAGGGACAAATTTACTGTGAGGTTCCTCCAGAAGACAAGAGGGTTAATTTAGAGGTAATTAAACTAGGGGAAGGTAAGGTGTCTATTCAAGAAGGGGCTATTCGAGATCATGAAGGTCTGGTTTTGGCTGGTCAAACAGGAAAGGAAAACAGAGTACTTTGGATAGCTATTTGGATAGGGGGGATTAGAAGAGTGTTGATGGTTTGGCTGTTAAAAAGTGTAAGAGGGGAACCATTAAGGATATGAAAGGGAGTTAAAATGGAAGAGGAACCCATGTCTAAGCTTGACAGTAGCAAGAAGATGACTTTGAGGATGGGAGAATCTATACAAGGGGAGGTTTCGATAGCTAAAATAAGAGCAATTCAGAAAGCAGTGTCTAATAGTTTGGCTGCTGGAGGAGTTGATTAACTTACCTTCCAAGGGATGCCGGAGGAGGAAGCTAGCCATAAATGGCCCCAACCCCATAAATGAAGATATTGGGTTGAAATTGTCAGGGGGTGGGGGTGGAAACTCCTGATAGTTCTTTTAACTTAAGAAGTTTTTGAAATTTCATTCCCCAGATGTAGTAATGTTACTTGAGACAAAGAAGGATGGAGTTAAATTGGAAGAGTTAAAGAATAAGCTGGGCATGAGAGGATTATACTGTCAATATCCTTGTGGTATGTCAGGGGGCTTGCCTGTTCTGTATAGGGCAGAGGTGGATCTAGAAATAGTAAAGAGCCACGAATTCCATATTACTTATAATTTGAAGGATGTAAATGGGAAGGAAAAGTACGTCCATTTGCCTTCATTGAGTCAATTATGTGAGCTAGAGAAAAGGTCAGAATATGGATTGTTTTAGGATCATGGTTTTAAGTGTTATTGTTGCATCTAAGCCAGAATTGATCATGCGCTAAGAGGCATCATCTCAATCTAAGGATTTAGATGGTTGATTAAACCTTGATGGACATATCACTCCTAAGGCAAGGGCTAAATGGAGTATTACCTAAATGTTGCCTAAGTGGGACACTTTAGTTTGAATATGATCTGGGGGGGACATATTAGTAATGTGCCGAATGTGAATTAGTGGGAAATTATTAGCTCGAAAGGTGTCCTAAATGAAATGTGACTTGAGTGGGACTTATTAGCCCAAAAGTGATCTAGATGGGACATATTTGCCCATAAGTTTAATTTTAGTGAGACCTATTTAGCCCAAATGGTGACCCAAGTGAAAGAGTAGGGAAGAGAAGAGAAACTTATTATTTGGCTTTGTTCGGTTGAGAAGAAAAAGTTAATGGATTTCAATGATTTTCTCCTCTTATCCACAACCAAAAACACTAAGTTCCTTTCTGTTATTGATGGTTTTATTAAAAAACAAAAATAATAATGATAATAATAATAAGAAGAAAATAATCATTCCCCTTCCCCACCCTACCCCTCTTTTGTTTATTTTGAGTTCTCTCTTTTCCGAATATTTAAAGTCATGTACATTAATTTTCTCATTTAGTTTCTGGATGGTTGTGTGTGTAAATAATAACTGCCAATCATAGGCTTGAGAATTAAATTTGAACTGCTCCATGCTTTTACTTTAAAAAAGAGAGACTTTTGCTCCAATACCTGATTGAATCATACTTGTCAAAAATATATATATAACTGATTGAATCATATGCCTTCTTTTAGAAGCTCTCTTTTAGGAATCCTTGAAATACAAGGTTCCTGGAAAGGACCATTTGGATCCTCTTTTCTTCTACACAAAGATGGTTGTATATGTATATTATTGTGATGTTGTTATGCAGTATGCAGGAAGCTTTGCCAATGGACTCATTAGGAATAAAGTGCCCATCCGATGTTTCAGGCCTGCTGAAGATGTGATTGGGAGCACCTCTATTCTTCATTTTTCTTTTCCCTTTCTTTTTTCATGTGTGAATTTGTTTGAGCGTGTGAACCTAGTAAGAAAAAATGTTGTTTGGCAAGTTCCTTATTGATGCTAATGTTCTGAATTTGGTTTGTCAAAACTTATTGGCTTTGAATTTATTACCTTGTTTGTTGTGCCTGGGTAGTCATCGGGATTTTTTACTATTATAGGATACTCCAAACCTCAGTTCTCGAGGATCTCTTTTCTATTGGATGTATATGAGTTTTAATTGGTGTGAGTTTACAATAACTGCATTGTGGTTTGAATTTTGATAGAAGGGGTCTGTCTCCTTGTGAACTCTCACCATGCTGGATTGTCCTGTGATATTGACTACTAATATATGTTTTCTTTTCTTTTTATTTTCTTTTTCCTTGGGAAGAAACTCACACAAGCACCTTGCCTCCATGGGGCTTGAACACTTGAGCTTCTACTTTGGAAAGCGAGGAAGTAGCATTGGGCTAAAACCCTTGGGTACTAAATACATGTTTATTAGCCCAACTAGCCTTGCGTGTGCAAACAATGGAATCATGGAGTTCTAGGCAAACCATTTAGTGACTTTGAAGAAAAAAAAAAAAAAAATTTCGCTGAACTTGTTTTCACGGCATCTTTGTCCAGTTCTATCAATAGCTGCTTTATGTTGTAACTTAGTGATATTCTCCAACTATTCTCATAAGATTCCAAGACATGATTGTGATCTGAAGACAGGCTCTGTAATTTCAGCCCTTGTTGCCATTTTTTGGCCAACAGCTTGATGATGATTGAATAACTGGAATGTAGGACTAATACTTGATCTACCATAAATAACAGTTTTTGTTGTTTTGCTGTTCTCATCATCATCATCATCATCATCATCATCAAAGCGTTGTGATTCCTGTCTGCGCACACAGTGGTCACCCCCCCTGCAGAGTTGAGACAACAAGGTCCGTACATAGTGATGGGGCGTGGATTACATTGATGATGGACCTTTTTGCCAACGTACTCATTCAAGATGGAAAGAAGCTGTCTTCATTGTTGTCATCTGCATTCTGAAGATGACCTTGTGAAGGAACAAAGGAGTAGTAGTTATGAAAACAAGCAAGCTCTCTCATTGTTGTCATCTGCATTCTGAAGATGACCTCGTGAAGGAACAAAGTAGTGGTTCTGATTGTAACTTATCAAAAAAGGAGTGGTTCTGATTAAACACAGAAATGTTTAGGTCATGTGCACATGGTAGCATACTAGCATGACTTATTGGGATGTATTGGAAATCAACGACGTACTGTGTTTGTTTAATGACATTAACGTGGTGGTTGATAACTGACATCTGAGTATTATTGATCCAGTAATAAAACATCCTGAACCCAAACACTGCCTGGTGGCTGGTGCTTCAACAGAGAAGCAGACCAAATTAATTGAAACCAACCCCTTTCTCTGGTTCACTGTAACACTCATCTCATTTAGCAGTAGACGAATGAGAATTTTGTCTTTAACTAGAAGGCTTGTTATTATAATGAGATGCAAATGATGATCTTTCAAGTGTAATTTGGAATATTATTAAGTGGTCCGAGGGCAAAGAGTTTGAAGAATATTAGATAGGAGTATTATTTATTATATTCAAGTGGGGATGATAGTTGTCTTTGGAAATAATAAATACCAAATATAGTAATAAATTAGATTTTGAAACATATGACTTTTGCAAGTGATATATTATATCAGTCGAATTCGTAATAAAGAAAATAAATAAATCTCTCATGTGGAAAAAGTGGTTGCTCAATTGGTTAGTTGGCTTCATAAAGTTGACATCCGCTGTGGAGCAAGTGTCTTCTTCTTCACCCAATTATTGCACTAATATTTGTTTAATTTTTTTTAGCGGAATATTTAATATGGTTATTTAAACCAATAAAAGGTTAGTATGTTCCTTTCATTCATTTATTTTATTCTTATTCGTATCCCCGCTCTTCTGTTCAAATGTATCCATTTGTTTTAATTATTACCATCTTGGATCCACGTCTCATTATTTTTTTTCCGACGGTGGGGGGCATGACGAGCACCACACTTCAGCAGTAGCGAGCAACGGAAAACAAATGAATTTTTTTACGGTCATTTTCATTTCTTTAGAAGAAAAGGATTCCTTTGCCCTCAGAATTCGTACACATTATATATATATATATATATATATATAGTAAAAAGAGACTATTGGGTTTGGCGATAAACACTGCATTTGAAGAAAGACAGGGTCAAATGGTTCGATCATATAATTTCCAGCAGTCTAATTACACGTGAACTAATTACGCTCTTGCTTGGGGTCCTAACATTTGCAGGAAGCAGGTATTTGTCACACAGAGTCAGCAAGTGCAGTGTATGATGCAAAGCTGAACATAATGGTTGATACCAAGTGGTGTGCTAGGGAAGTTGAAGGGATTATTTTAAGGCTCCATTTGAAACCATAAAATTAGTAAGCAAATACTGAATGGAGACACCATTTTGTATATTTTAGAGAGATTTCATCTAAAAATTACATTTTCGGGACGAAAACCATCACTGAAATAGAAAGAAAGCTTCTTCAAAAGTCTCAAAACCAGCCCCACCCAGCATTTCACATTTCAAATAATAAAGAAAGCACCCCAGAAGACCACGCTTTGTTCCTTCAAATACTTTTGGTAATGCGTAATGGAGTGCAGTAGGCTTAGATATTAAGCATAATCATATCATACTAGGCGAACAACCTTGAGTGCCTATAATAAACACTATAACAACATAAGACCATTCACAAGATCAAACTATTTGAATAATCTCACGTCCACAGTGACAAACTTTATCAAAAGAACTTCATCTAAAGTCATCATTGAGAACACAGAAAGGAAGATGTCATTAAAATTTTATTCCTCGTCAATGGGCAGTAGAATTGCCTTCCAAAAAACAAAAAAAACAAAAAATGGGCAGTAGAATTCATCACACTTGTGGAATCACTCTGGGCTACAGACTACATGCACACCCCCAATGAATCAAGAAACTGTGAATGGGTGTTTGTGAGTGGTAAGAGATTATTATTTACCCAATAACCCTGTATTACTCACACTAAAACCAGCAGCCTACCAAGAACCAACAAAGCAAGAAAGAAGACACCAACAAAAGCAGGTGTGATCAGAAGAATATCTAAACCAAGAATTGAACATGAATATGAAGGGGAGAGAACAGCTTGTACAAACACCAGAAGTTATGGCACATATTCGTTCTCAAGAGTTGGTTGCGTTCGTGTCACCATTGCAGCTGGTGCTTTTGTGTTCCCTACCGAGGTCATGTGCAGTGCTTCCCCCACATCTGTAGCCTTTTCCATCTGCTGCATTTTCTTTCTGTGCTTGTACCTCAGCACCCACAATGCCAGAAATCCCAACAAAACCAACAATGCTAAACCACCAATCACCGACCCGACAACTATCCAGACCTTAGTATTGTTCTTCTTTTCTCCACCACTTATTGTTGGACCCTCATCTGGAGTTTCCTCCGGTGGTTCAGCAGAAATTGGTGCAGGAGAAGGGGCAGTGGACTCCACTACGATGGAGAAATGCCCCTGTTGGAATGTTGAACATATATTGCCAGATACTAAGTTGCTGAAATTGACCAAACCATGTAAGTCGAACAAAACACACTTCGCAACAGACCCATGCGGCACCAATTTCACATCCGGAAACTCAATTGATAGGGGTTGACGAGCTGCCCTAATATCCAATTCTGGTAAATTTTTGGCTGATAAGTTTGAAGCATCGTAAGCAAGTAGTCCCACTACGGGTGCTAGATACATGTAACCGGGTAAGGGGTAATAAAGCATAGACCAATTGCCCAAGTTATGGTAGACCAGAACAAGCCTTTCCACGTATGGCTCCTCAATAACACCTACAGGTATCATAAATTCTTTGTACATAGGAATGCCTCTGGTCCTTAAGCTACCACTCCTGAGCCTCATTGCTGAAATCTTGATCCCGGTTAAATTTGATGGTACAACCCCATCATACATAATGCCAGTCCTGGGATTAACAATTGCCCTATAAGCATAATCTTGGAGTAGTGCATCTAGGGCCCTTGCAGGACTTGATGAAGAGCCAGGGGATTGAGCTTTGAGTTTTGGCAACAAGAACCATACCAAAAGGAAAAGCATCGCGAGACTTTTTCGGAGAAGCCCCATCGATGCTATCAAGTGTTGAAAATCAGCACAACACCACTCAATTTAACTCGAAAGATCCCAACAAACACAGCAAAATCAACCCCCAAAAATAGTGGTGAAACTCAGATACAGAATAGTACAGTAACTGAAACTTAAACCAGATTTGTAGTGGAAGATTTCAAAGAAGCTTCACAATCACTTGTCGCGAATTTCGAAATTCATGTTTTGCTAATCTAACGGGTAGTAGTAAAAGGAAAGAGATATCTAACAGGGTAATAAAGCAACACCAAAGCTTCAACGGTTGCAAAATTGCCGCTAAAATCACTTTATATTCTTTTTTTCCCTTTGGAATCCTTTCTAAAAGAGACTTGCAGTGAGAATATTTCCAGCATTTCATCTCTCACAGAAGTTGAAAGTAAAATCGTAATCATTCAACTACTATCTCCATAGAGAACAAGCAAAAAATGATTGAATATATAAATTCAGAAATGATCTTCAAGAAGTGAATAAACGCTTTCAGATTTGCGGCAAAGTAAAGCAATGTAAATCGAGTACGAACATGAGAAGCAACAAACCAGAAAAATCTAGCAGAAAGACCTTTCGATTCGGAACAAGAGTATTACCTGATCTATATTGTAACCCTAAAAGTGAGCATCGAAGTTCAGCAATGCCAAAATGAGTTTTGAGTGCATCGCCAAAATCATCAGAGAGACGAATATACTTCAGATAAGTGAAACCAAATCAAGCAACGAGAACACCAAAACTTGCTAGAACAACTCGAATCTCCGAATGTTGTATATCATCATCATCACCACCTCGCTGGGAACACAGAAGAGAACAGAGTCCACCAAAACCCTAACAGATTCAATTGGATTAGCCTGCATTTTCAATAATATTATTGAATCTAACGGAATCAACGGAGAGGAACACCTTCAAATGCAATTCTCTTTAGCCCAAAAAAAAAATTCAATAAGAAACCAATAACGGTGAGGTTAAAGATATATGTATATATATAGAGAGAGAGAGAGAGTATTTCCTCTCTCTAAAGTAACAAATCTAGAGAAGATAAGCTTCAACTGAACTGGTGGAGAAAGAGATAGAGTCGGAGCGATATCAAATATCCAAATGCTTGAGAACACACTTCTTTACTAGTTACTACTCCTAGGATATAGAGAAAGGAAAGATACACAGGTGGGTGAGTGTGTGTGCATGTGAAATGTAAAATAAGAACACTGATAAACCCCACACATTTCAATTCTTTTGTGTTGACATTATTACCCTCATATTTTTACATGAAGACGAACGTATTCTCAGTTAAAGCTGTCTGTTTTTTTGTACTGTAGTAAAAGTACAGCTGTACTCGATATTAAGGAGTATTTTATATACATACAAGGTTAAAAGAACGGAGGGTAATTTTCACCGTCGATCTCGCATCCCATGTGATTACTACTTAATCTCGGCAATTTTTGTTGGCAACATATGTAAGAGTTCGAATTTCTAAATTATTTTGTGAAGAGGGCTTGTCCATTAATTTTTTCTTTTTTAATAAATTCTCTACTTTTTCACTCAATATATCCTTCTAGTTTTAAAGTATTTTCATTAGTAAAATTAATAAAAATAAATAAAATTATAAACATAAAGTATTAAAATATTTTTATTAATATATTTTTTATATTGTCATGCTATTAAATATTTTTAATAATCTATATACTTATTATAATCATTTTCTATATAATTTTAAAAATTTTGTAATTATGATTAATTGAATTAAAGAACATATTTTTAAAGAATTATACTATTTTTATTAATATTTTTATATATATTTTTTTTTCTGCTTTTAAATATTTTTAATAATCTATATATTTATTATAATCATTTTCTATATAATTTTTAAAATTTTGCAATTATGATTAATTGAATTAAAGAACATATTTTTAAAGAATTAAAATATTTTTATTAATATATATATATATATATATTTTTCTGCTTTTATATATTTTTAATAATCTATATACTTATTATAATCATTTCCTATATAATTTTTAAAATTTTGTAATTATGGTTAATTGAATTAAAGAACATATTTTTCTTTTATATACTTATCATATTTTTCTTTTATAAATTGTTTTATTTATTTGGAAGGGTATGAATTATATCAATATTCTGTTAATCTTATTATAATTTAACTTAAAAATTATAATCAAATAAATTTTATTTTATTTATAGAATATTGATCTGCCGTGTAGAATGGAGGGTAATTTTCACCATTCATCAATTTCATCTACCACCCATGTGATTGCTACTTACTGTGCAGTATTAAATGGTTTTAAGAGATGTTAATGTTGTTCGTTATCTCATAATGTTTGTGTAGTCATAACAATTTCAAAGTTGGTGTTCCATCAAGTGTGTGAGATTTGTTTCGAATCCTTACCTTTCTGGACTTATTGTAATGAGACCAAAATTGCATCCTTTTTAAAATAATAATAATAATTTTATTGAATTGTTGTTTATAATCAAGCGAATTTGGTTTCTCAAAAATGTGAGAGCACAATGTGTAGCAGGGTTGGGGGTTGTGGAAACAGCTTTAAATGAATGAATTGCATGACAAACCATTTTTTTGACTTTGAGGAACATAAAATTTTCAAACACAACTTTTGTCTAGAATTCCCATAAATTATGTCACAGCGGCATTTATGGTATTACAGAACTATATAGCTTTGAGGTTCATGACGTGGTATTTTCAAAAAATATAAGTCCTCTATTTCTCATTTGATTGTAAAAAAATTGATAATTTTTAAAAGAATTGGAAGACTTATGCTTGTTGAGGATGTCATATCAACATTGTATACATTTTGTATGAGATTTTTTTTACAAAAGTTTTGCTTTTGTATATGAATACTTTGCTTTATTTATCCTCATCAAGGTGGCCTTAAATTTATACTTAAGGCTACGTTTGATACTCACTAATAAAATGAAATAAAAGCGAGAAAATGTCATTCACATTCTAATATTTGGTTGCAAATATGAAATAATGTAAGAATAAAATAAATTTTAAATTGAATTATCCAAAATACCCCTTAGTGGCAAATAAATTAAACTAACAAAATAACTTTAATCTATAATTTTTTTTTAAAAGAAATGGTGGTAGTAGAAGTGGGCAGTGGAAGGCAATGGTAGAAGATGGTAGAAGTGGTAGTGGTGGAAGGCGGTGGTGGCAACGGTGACATTGGTGGTGATTTTTTGACTTGAAACATTAGATTTCTTTGGAACGTGATTTTTTTTTTTAAATAACTTGAAATGAAATGATCATTCCATATGTTGAGATGTATAATAAATTTTTATTCTTATCTGAAATTATTATTCTCACTTTAATTTTTCTATCAAACAAAAAATAATTAAAATAAATATTTTATTCCTCTTTACGAAACGTAGCATAAATAAAATGGTTGAGCAAGACCGTAGAATTTTATCAATAGCATCAATAGCTAGATTCATTGACATTCTGTCTACCAATATGAAATTTGAAAAATAATATTTTCATGGTCATCGGATTCAATGAATAATGCAGTTAGCTTACTTAGCTCAGTTATCAATTAGGATCTGCAATCACCTTCTGAGCATTTTTCTACAAATGATTTATTTTTTTTTTGGGCTAAGCCGCCAAGTAAACATAATCTATGTAGAGCTTAGCTTAATTGGATGTTCTTTAACTATTTTTTCTTAAGTTGAAACAATTGTTGTTCTGAGCCCTGACCTAAAAAGAAAAAAAACATATATATATATCAAGGACCGGTCCTAGGCCCAGCCCAAGTGGCGGCCAAATGCCACTAAATTTGAAAGGCCCCATATTTATACACGTGATTATAAGTCCAATTTTTTTTTTTTTCTAATTTAATTATTAAAGTCCTGTATTATTACTTGAGCTCAATTTTAAACTTATCAATTAAAAGGCCAAACACTGTAATCTAGACTAAAAGCCTACTCATTATTTCCTAAAATATGACATAACCTAATCCTAAACAATCTCTCGTCTCTCTCACCGTTGCAGCGGCCAAATAGCTGTCTCTCACCAAAAATCTCATATGAAGTTGAATTTTGATTTTTGTAACCAATGTGTGTTGTATATTTCCTTTTTACTTTTTTGATGTAAACTAAATCATGCTATTTATAAAGCACCAAGACCAGATTTTTTATTTTATTTATTTTCAGTATTAATATATTTTATTTGTTTATCATCTCATTTTAAAGAAAATTTTGCACTATTATAATTTTTTTGTACGTGTGAAACCTTTTGTATAATGGGGCTCGCATTTGATAATTCACTTAAAGCCTCTCAAAATTTTGAGAATTTCAAGGCCCACCCGTAGCAGACAAAGAGAAAAATACAATGTCAAAAGATTTAGGAAATTCTTTCATGGATGAAGTCTTGCTTCCACTGCATCAACAATTTTGGCAACAAAGAATGTTAGGGCCAGGTAAACCATACCTAAAACAGTGTCTGAGCCATTTTTTTACACAAGTATTATTTATAAGCAATAAACAAAAATCTGAGAAAATATTAGAGCATTTTACCCTTAGAAAATCTGTTCAAGCACACCGCATTAATAATTTCATTATGAGTTATAACCATCTTTATTAGAGTTTAGAGAACAGACAGACAATTGATATACTTCTATATATGCAATGAATTGAATAAGCTACGATTAAAATTGAAGGATTTGAATGAGTGGATCAAGTTAATATTTGTATTTTTTTTCAAAAAAAGAGTAAAAAGAAAATCAAAAAACAAGTTCGCGCGTGCATATTATATAAAGATAAATACATGAGATGATATCAAAGTCCTTCGGAGGATATTTTTGGATTCCACTTCATATCTAGAAAGCACAGATACTTCATCTAAGGGTGTCATGATGGTGTCGAACATTCGAGCACTCCTTAAAAGTGTCCTATAAATTTCTTTTTGACACATGAGGGACACGAATAGGACATGCGAGCAACATGACATAATATATTTTGTAATTTAAAAAAGTAAAAAAATACCCCTGAACATTTTGAAATAATTTTTTAAGCATTTTAGTCCCTCATCTTCTAAAAGTTGATAACTTGAACCCTGAAAAAACTATAATGATATATATATCATTTAATATGACTATTGTGTCATTTTCTCTACAAATATAGTGTTTTTCTAAATAAAAATTCAAAAAAATAATGTTAGATAAAATTATTAAATAATAAGTTTAGAAACAAAAAAATAAAATAAAAGACCAATAAAAATTTATTTAACATAAAGACATATTGTGTTGTTTGGTATTTTGTATTTAAATTTATTTGTTTGTTATTAGAAAAATAGTAACGTGCAAGATTCTAACAGCGGGTTTGAATCCAATGACACCAACCTTTTTTGGAAATGCATTAATTGTTGATAATAAATTTAAGTATTATTTTAATTTAATCCTTTTTTATTGTTAAATTTATGATGTTGTGAATATTGATTAATTTGTTGAATATATATTAACATATAATATTATTATTTTATAATTGTATTTCTGTCTTATTTGTATTTTTTTTTTTAAATTATTGTGATGTCGCGTCGTATTCCATGTTCTACCTCATGCTTCCAACTTCATATATATAATATGAAAAAATGATAATGTTACTCAGGCAGAATTCATAGGCAGAAAATTTTACATTCATTGGATGCATGTGGTGAGTGTATATGATGGAGCCTATCACATACATTTAATGAATGTAAAATTTTCTACTGATAAATTCTGTCTGAGCAGCATTTCTCATACGTAAAACTTTCTACTTATAAATTATACCTGAGTAGCATTACTCATATATACATATTATATATATATACATAAATGTATGCTGTAACAATATAAAAGCACAACTGGAAAGGAATTACGTATTTTTAGAATTGGGGTTGTTGTCCTTTAGCTCTCCCTTCTCGCGCTCTTTGGTTCCAAACAGAAACCCAAAGAGGGAGCGAGCGAGCGAGAAAGAGAGAGAAAGGTCACAACTCCAAAAGGTATCATAATATTTAGCCAACAATAACAAGACGCAGTATCGTTTCCTTATAGTTCTAACTTTGATTACAATCCATAAGAAGAAGAAGAAGAAGACAACGACGAGCAGCTTTTATCGTTATTCATATAAGCGTTTCGTTATAATCAATCGTCTAAATCACGCGTTTCGTTATGGTCCAATTAAGACCTCCAAGTTCCTATACGCTTTGACTTTTCAATTTTCTTGCATTTCTAAACGGCTCCTCTATCGATTTTGAGGCTAGGGTTTGTTCAATGTTTCATCTTCATCATCTCTGACTCAAAATAGGTCTTCGATTCATCGCCACGGTAAGATCTTTATTCATTATTCATGTCCTTATAATCAGTCGTCGTCGATGTCATGTTCTTGTTAGCGTAAAATATGTTATGGCGAGAACGCCTTGTGTGTACAAATTTCGGTTATATATATATATATATATATATATATATATAATCTGCCCTGTTCATTATTTTTTGAACTGCAGTCACAAATTTGTTAGGGTTAATAAGAAGATCACTGCTAGTGTAAGAGATCAACGCAAATGGAAGCGTCCGGTGGTAATAATTCGGACGCGTACAGTGGTGCTTCGGCGACTAGTAATTCCAGAAGATACGGAGGGGTGCAGCAGTTGTCTGCATCCAATTTTTTCCGTTCACCTTTATCGACGTTATTGGAATACTCGGGCATTCTTCGAACCAGGTCGAGTCACCACCCGGAATCAGATAGTTTGATAAACAGTGGCGTCTCTGTTGGTTTTCGAGATCACACACAGAATGATTCTGCCGCTGTGGCTGCCAGCAGCAGCGGGGAGGTTTCAATTAGGATAATTGGTGCCGGTGAACAAGAGCACAATAGGGTTGAGTCTGTGCCAGCGTTGTCTTCTTCAATGGCCGGACAGGCTAGGGAAGTGGCTGCAACACAGAATGAAGTATTTTTCCAGCCAATGGCTAGAACAGCATCAGCCACATCAGTGTCACCGGCATTAGATGGTCAGGAGGATTCCAGGAGTGATCGAGGGGCAGGAGAAGGCGTTTCGCAATCACTAAATGGAGGTGTTGATGGTGAAGCCGCAGATGGGGTTGGGGTTACTAACAGGGATTCTTCTTATCAGAGATACGATATACAGCAGGCAGCGAGGTCCATTGAGCAGGTCCTTCCCTTCTCTTTGCTTTTGTTGGTTGTCTTCATCCGGCAGCATTTGCAAGGTATTTTCTGCAGCTTCATTGTTTTTCTCTCTTTTTTTTTTATTTTAAAAAAAATAAAAAATTAATAACTCTTTTGTTATTTGTCCTGGAAAAAGTTTACTAGTTTAGCAATCTTGCACATTATATCCTTTGACATACTATTTTTCATTCCTTAGCTAACTGGGCATGGTCGTGCACCAGGGTGACTAAATTTGGGTGTTTGCTTCTTACATTGTTCCACCTCTTACATTGATATGCGTCAGGGAAAATTATCTGACCTCTGTACCTCAACTATTTTGATTTTCTCTATAGGAATTTAGGACTGACCTGAAGTTGTGCTTTTCACAATTTTAACTTTTGAGCATGCTTTTTGCTTTTTGTAGTGTGCATTTAGTTTTCCATTTTTTTGGTTGGAATTTCATCTTTGCTAACTATTTCTTTATGCTACTGCCTTCTGACTTGTTGCAAGAACTTGCAGGTTTTTTTGTTACCATGTGGATTGCTATTGTATTGTTCAAGTCTAACGATATTTTACGGAAGCAGACAGCTCTAAAGGTGGTATAAAATGCTCTTAGATACTCTATTTTTTTTTTAGGGTTTTGCTAAGCTTCAAAAAAAACTACTGTCATCTTTTAGTATCATGAAAGAATTGATTTTTAGTACAGAAAGTATTGGTATCTGCAGGGAGAGAGGAAAATATCGGTTCTTATGGGCATCTCGCTCATATTCATGCTTCATGTGGTTGGCGTTTATTGGTGGTATCGGAATGATGATCTTCTATATCCGTTAGTCATGTTCCCTCCAAAAGCTGTACCGCCTTTCTGGCATGCCATATTCATCATCATGGTGAACGGTGTGTTCTTGTCATTGAGTAAATAATATCACTACTCTTCTCAATTGATGCAAACTTATATTGTGTATACTGGAGAGATTTCTATAGTTTCAATATTCAGTTTTATAATACTTGGAATTTCTTTGGTCTGGCTTAGTACTTGCATTCACTTGCAGCATTCTCGGGCAATATGAGAAAGTGTTTTCCTTTCTTTTCTTTAGTTTATTTAATTTTAATCTTTCGGGGAGAGGGTTAGGTACTTAGGTTTATGTCACGATAGTGTGTTGGAGCCTTACTTTGCTCTGTGTGTGTTGCAGTCCCTTTCGGGCATCCACTTCTCCTGAATATTAATGGGCCAATTTGTTTTTAAAAAAAAAAGAAAAATAGATATTTCACAGTATATATATATGTATATTACCTCGCATAGAATTTGAGTTAAACAAGCTTGATCTTATTCTTCTTTTGTATGAATTTTTTTTTGCTCTAAATGTTTTTCAATTTTTTTGGGGGTGTGTGGATATGATTTGCTCCTTTCAGTAGTTTTGTCAATCATCTTTCATTGGCTTGGGAGAATTCATTAGAATCAGTTTTGTTGCAGATACTTTGGTTCGTCAGGCGGTAATGGTTTTCAAGTGTATTCTACTGATGTATTACAAAAACAGCAGAGGGCGAAAATATCGTAAGCAGGTGAGATAATATCATATACACAATTCATTTAGGGACCATTGCTTGGTGCAGTGGTAAAATCTCGGTATGTCAAGTGTGATAATGTGAGTTTGAGTATAGAGGCAGCCATTGTGTGCAAATAATTGTGAAGGTTAGGATTGTATCATGTCCACTCCTATTAGCACCTTGATTATCGGGAACTATATTGGGTAATGGCCTTTTATTTAGGTTCATATAATGCAATATTCTTCAAAATGCAATTACCATTTGACTGTAAAAGTAATTGTTTTACAGGGTCAAATGCTAACTTTGCTTGAGTATCTGCTGCTGCTGTACCGTGCGTTGCTGCCAGCACCTGTCTGGTACCGTTTCTTCTTGAACAAAGAATATGGGAGCCTTTTTTCTTCATTAATGACTGGGTTGTATTTGACTTTCAAGCTCACATCTATTGTTGAGAAGGTATGATTTTTTGTGGATGTACATTCTTTATTTTTTGGCACCTCTTTTGCCCTTTGAAAATTTGCAGTTTCATCATTTTTACTGATATATTTCTAAGTACATTGATTTTGTGAATGGATCTTATTATTTGCCCTTGTGATTCCCCCATTGGGTGGGTGGTGTGCAGGTCCAATCCTTTTTTACTGCTTTAAAGACATTGTCTCGCAAAGAGATCCATTATGGGGCTTATGCAACTTCAGAACAGGTAGCATAATTTCCCTTGGCTATACACCCTGCTACAACTTTCCTAAGTTCAGTTATCTGTGAATTTGATGTTAAAATCATGGTTATAAAAATTGGCAAGACTGTTACATAACGCCTTTCCTATTGGTATCTGAGAGTATGGACCCATTAGGAACAATGGAAGTGATTTGAAGCTGCTTCATGTGTAGTTGCTGTTATGGTGTGCTACCTTTATGTACCAGCTGTTACGGCCCACAACAACTTGTTATTAGTGTTAGAAAATATTTTTTTTATTTTATTTCTTTTAGTTCTTATGGGCAGTTTAGTCTTTTTGTCTTTTCCTTTCATAGGTAGGATAGTCTTTGTTAGGGCCTATATATAGGCTTTTAAGGATGTAATTTGGTTTAAATACATGCTTTACGATTGAATAACAAAAAACTTCTCCAATGTTTACATGGTATCAGACTAGGTTTGATTTTGGCCCTAAGGGTTTAGGGTTTAAATCCTAAAAGAAAATCGCAATCTGTAAAAGAAAATCTTAGATTCTTCTTGAACCTGATTGCAAATTACAGAGCATCTTTCTTCTACAATAATTGCAACATTGCAGGCATAATCATAGCATCGCAACTCTTGGCTTCTTCTGTTTCTCTTCTCTTTCCAATGTTGCAGAGCAAGTCCCCGTTCGTCCATGCCATTACAGTCAATATTTCTTTTCGCCATGCAATTGCAGTCTTGCCCTTAATTACAGTAGTGTTTGACATCTCGACTTTCTCAATTTATTCACAATATGTTCGCAGTTTCGCAATAAGTTCGCATCTGTTCGCTAGCTCCTCTGTTTGTCGCATCTCAGTTTAAACCTAGGTGTTGGTAGCAATCTGTTTGCAAGTTCACAATTCAACATAATCACACGAACCCTAAGTTCATTGCAGCAGTCATCTTTCTTCTCCTTTGTTCAAATCGCACATCTACCTCAGCTTCTCTGCTAATCCTAATTTGAAACTGCAATTGCATTGTGATGTCATCACAATCCCTTGTGTTCGCAGCTTCTCTCTCTCTCTCTCTCTCTGTTCGCGACAACTTTCTCATTCTGTTCGCAACATTGTTTGCATCAAATCGAATTGCAATCAATTGTATCGTATCATCTTCTCTTCTTTCTCATCTCTGTTTGACTTTGCATCAACAATTGCATCACCGATTTCTGTTCACTTCATCGTTTCTGTTGGATTCTCTCTTCTTTGGTTTCTTTTAGCCCTAATTGCATTGTTCTTGGCAACTTGAAGTTCATTGTAGCCTATCACAATCGCATCTCAGTTTTTGTTTGTTTGCAAAATTGCCGCATTGCAGCAATTTCTCCCTCTATATTCTCTTTGCAAAATTGCAGCCCTCGTTCTCTTACTTTGATGATTTGTAACAGCATCCTCTTCTTCAGTGATTTCTTTTACATCAGGATTTTGCGGTTTTGGGTTCTTTGCATAAGGCTAGAATGGCAATTTCTTCTACAGTAGCTTGGCACTATTTCTTTACCATATGTATCTTCTTCTACACAATTCAATTATGCGTTTTCGTTTTCTTTCTTGACAAACTCTCGATGCTTCTCACTGTCACATCATGAGTTTGAGGGAGAGTGTTAGAAAATATTTTGTTTATTTTATTTCTTTTAGTTCTTATGGGTAGTTTAGTCTTTTTGTCTTTTCCTTTCATAGGTAGGATAGTCTTTGTTAGGGCCTATATAGAGGCTTTTACGGATGTAATGAAGCTTTTATGGATGTAATTTGGTTTAAATACATGCTTTACGATTGAATAACAGAAAACTTCTCCAAAGTTTACAATTAGCACATGGATTAAAAAGCTCATATGTCGATCCCTACCTTTTATACACACACACACACACACACACACACATATATGTATGCATGTATTCTTCTCCTCATTTTTTACTCCCGATCATATTAGCATGGACGTATTTATGTGTATTAGGTGTGATTATGTGTCTAAACTCCATTTTATTAATTGTTTAATTCCAGGAGACATTGATAAGACTGAATATATCTTCTTTTTTTTTTTTTCTTTTATTTCTTGGGCTAAAATGGCTTCTTCATATTCCATAGAGGTTCAACATGGACGTTTCTGACTTACTTGTTTTGAAGCAACAACGTATGTAGAGGAATGTGATCTATGTACAATTATGTAGGAAACTTGAATTATCATATGTCTTTGCTAACTGCACAATTAGGACATGTATGATGAATATCCCAGAGACATGTCAAGTATTTAGAAGAGTCCATGTAACTAGTTTAGATCTACTAAATTTAACATGAAGGACCAAGTGTTTAACCCAAATTTTAAAGAAATTGTTCTGAACGGACTGGAATTTGCTAGATTCAAGGTAGGAGACACACATAACTTATCAAAAAAGGTAGGAGACACACATCATTTGCCTGATTGAGATTAGATCTTCTATCTTTATCTAAATTGACTGACTTAAGGGCCAGCAATCATTCTTCTTATAACTCTTTGAAGAGCGTTTTTTTTTCAAACATTTTGAAGGGTAATTATTCATGCATTCTAAGTTGAATGCGATTTGATGCAGGTCAATGCAGCTGGAGATCTGTGTGCTATTTGCCAAGAAAAAATGCATGCTCCAATCTTACTACGTTGTAAACACATATTTTGTGAAGACTGTGTATCAGAGTGGTCAGTTTTTGCCTTCTAGTTCAATGTTTTTCTTCAATTCTGCATATATATATATATATATATAATAAGGTCGTTGTACCCAGTGCACAAGGCTCCCGCTTGAGCGGGGTCTAGGAGAGGTGGATGTCGGCAAGCCTTACCCCCATTTTTGGAGAGGTCGCACCTTGGTGTGATGGCAAGTGCCCTTGCCACCATGTGTACGTGAATGTTTTTTTTCAATTATATATATATATATATATATAAACCATAATCCTCTGAGAGCACCAAAACAGGAGTGCAATTCATGTACACGTAGGTATACAACTTTACAGAAAAAAGCCACTACTGAGAAGTGAGAACTCATTTCCCACATAAACTTTAGAAAAGAATGTAACAGACTACATTGTATAAGATTAAAACCCAAGAGAAATGTTTTCAAAGCTTCTATTTCGAATCTAAACTAGAAGCTCCCTTCAAGAATCCTCCTATTTCTTTTTGCAATAATGCACAGCAAGTAAAGGGAAGCTACATTATATATCTTTGTAGCTTTCCTTCTCTTGAAACCCCCCCTCCAACTGTTAAAAGTACCCACTACTGTGTCTGGCATAATATGACGCACTAGCAAATGAGCAGAAAAGAAGGCTTCATTACTCTGATGCCACTCCATAGTGAGGAAGAAGATGGCTCACTGTTTTCTCAGCACCTTTATGGATAAAACACCAATTGGCCAACAGGACCCTCTCCTCTTCATATTCTCTGTAGTCAGAATTGTATCATAGCTTTTGATCTAGTTATATACACCACCTTGATGGTGGGCTTTGTTATGCCATATAGCTTCCAAGGGAAGCTTGTGGCTTCTCATTTAGAGAACACTTCATAAAAGAACTGCGCACGGGAGACTCCAACTTTACCTGCCTTCTATTTCATTTCATCATTCATCTCGCCACACCATATGGACCCCTTACTGCATTTCCAACAAGGTCATAAATAAGTCCATCTCCCATTCCTAAAAGGCTCTCCCAATTCTAGGACTCGAAACCAAACTCAACTCTACTAAATAAAGTCTTCGTTCTAACTATTTGCAGATGGCTACATGAATCTTCTTTTCCCACTTTGCTCTATTTAATGTCATAACTTCAGGAAGTTATCACATCTTTCCTTACTATCTCAATCCATGTTAATCTTTATCTTCTTTTGCGTTTCGGCGCACATGGACAAACAATCTTAATCGATTTTCTTTCATTTTTATATCCAATATATGATGCTTCATTAGTTTGATGAATGTATTTGTTTCTAAATTTATCATTTCTTGTTTTACCACACATCCATCTTAACATCTAAATTTTGGCTACACTCAATTTTTGAATGTCCTATTTCTTAGTCGCTGAACATTTTGTTCCTTAACTATAGCTGGTGTAATTATTTTTTAAATAAAATTTACCTTTCAATTTTAGACACATATATTTATTGCAACTTTATTTAATTTATCTTGGTTTAATTCTATGAGCAAGATGATCCCTATTCCCTAATATATCCCCTATGTGAATAATCAAGTTTAGTAGGTTTTGGAACTTTTCATTTTTTGTCATCTCATCGCTCGATCTTCTCCAGATCTCTCTATTTTATCCCCGCTTTAGTTTCATCAATTAAAGAAATATAATCAACAAATAGTATAAACCGTGAATCCTCATATTGAATGTGTTTTCTCTGTTTATTTACAATTAAGGAAAAAAGACAAGGTTTAAGGTTAATCTTTGATGTAAACTTAAAGTAATTGAAATTTATTAGTTTCTTCTACAGTTGTTAGTATAGTCATAGACATGTTCACAGTTGTTAGTATAGTCATAGACATGTTCACAGTTGTTAATATAGTCAGTTCTGTTGAACATTTTTTTATCATGTCAATATATTTATTTTTTTTTAATTTCTTTTTTAAAATCCACCATATTATACTTCTAGTGATGATCTCATAGGATTTCTCTTTTGAGGATGTCTTTAAAGGCCTCTCTCCCACATTATATGTTATGCCAAAATCAAATTTTGTTTCCTTTCCACCTCAAAATAAACACAAGGGTGGAATCCCCCGTCCTTTCATACTACTCTTCCAAAGACACACCCCGGGAAGAATTTTCCATCTTTGGTGCCCAATCTAAGAAGCATGGACGTAGACACGAACCCGATATGACACGTATACGCCGACACGTCAAACTCTAAAAAAGTAGGACACAAACACGACTAATATAAATATAAATTTTCATTTACATATCTATTGAATAAAACAATTATAGATCATTAATTAATTTATAATTTCTATGCTAAAGTTACATCAGTTAGAAATTGAAGCTATTCGAATATCAAGAAGAATATAATATATTATATATGATATTACTATCCTGTCTTATCATTATAGTTATGGTTATTTTTCATTACATTCACGTGTATAATGTCAATTTTTTAAGGAGGTTGAATACTTTGATGCACGTGCATAATTTATAAGACTGCCATGCATTTGTTTTATAAAGACAAAGGGTGTGGGATGTGTTGGTCATGTGTTGAAGTGTCCGAGATGTGTCGGGTGAGTGTTCAAAATGTGTCAGTCAAGTGTCCGAAATAATAAAAAATATTTTTAAATTATATGCACGGCCATGAAGTGTTGGAGACGTATCTAGGAGTGTCCATGAAGTGTCGACGTCTGAAACGGTGTCGGACACGGACACGGACACGACACTTCATAGAAGTGTCCGTCCTTCTTAGTGCCCAACCATCCCAAGATTAGTTTCCCCGAGAATTCTTTATGTTCACTCCACTAATCTTTGCCACAAGGAATCCTCCTCAACATGCCTAGATTATGAAGAGAGATAATATGCTGGAAGGTAGTCAATCTACTCTTTATAGAAGTAATCCTTCCCTTTTCAAGAGATACCACTACTTTCACCCCCACAAGCCTCATCTAAAACAGCTCCATAACAACATCCCAAACGGCCTTCTCCTTGTAGGATGAACCTTAGGGAAGGGCAAATAGAAGGTAGGAAGGGAACCCACTCTTCCCCTTTAAATTGATGGCTAGATCTTCCATGTTCCTTATCTTCCCAATTGGAGTTGGCTACTATTTCTAGATTCAGTTGTAGCGCTTAGACTCTTGAAGCAAAGGAATACACACAAAATCTCTCAATTGCCCCACATCCACCTGCAAAAAGTGATGGCATCACCTGCAAGCAGGCAGTGAAAGACTTCTATTAAGTGACATCCCTCCTCCTGTTCTATAGCCTCTCAAACTCCCTTGCCCTCGTCATTGACCTGCACTAGGCCGTCACCAATATAAACGACAGGGGACACGGGGGTCACCCTGCCTTGAAAGAACCCTTTCAAAGAGTTGTTCATCAAGAATGAAAAATGAACAATAGAAATAGAAGCTCAAAGTAATCTGAGCAATACTTTATGAATCTACCAAATTTTCTGTATTGATAGCTTATAATAGTAGAGTTCACTTGAAAAGGCTAGAATTATGTTCCATGGGAATGAAACATAGGATTCATGTAGCCGACCCTGAGTAGTGAGTAGTTGGGAAAAAGGTTTGGTGGTGGTTGTTGGGAATGAACTTGGGACTAAATTAATCATGGTATAGTACTCAGAATACTTGTTTTGCTTTCTGGAACAATTATACAATGACATGCTACATTCTATGTGTCAGGCATGTGTTTCGTGGTATTTAAGAAGTATCATATGTGTTCAAAACAAATAAAAGAAAAAATGAATTTTGGATTCGTTTAAGAAGTATTATGACACAAATCCATGAGCATTCAAGAAGTGTCTATATCTGATACAGATACAATACGGCTCTTTTGTATAAAATTATTCATAGTCAGCCCATTTCTGGACAATTGAAGTCTCCCAATCATCATGACTCAATAATAATCCTTGATTTGTTCTATTGGCGTTAACCAAATGAAGTTGATTTTTAATTTGTATACCTTGTATGCATTTTCATTTGGGTCAAATACCTTTCAACCTCATCTCTTAGTTGTTGTGACTAGGCTATGGCACAATTGCAACTTGGATTGTTCAGAATGGCCTTTGAAGTGCTGAGGTCTTTGATGAAAAAACACAAGTGTGGAGTTGAAGCTTGGTCATTTGCCTTTGTAGTGTGTGGTGGAGTTGATGGTTGGTCCAATCTTTGGGAATAGTGTGTCATGTATGATTCATGTTACTAATTTAGTGAGGTTGTGGAGTATTTAAGAACTTAGAAGTGATAGGTCCGTTTGAGTGGTATCTTGAAGGAACTTTCTTTGGAATTAAATTAATGTGACAAGAGCATGCAAGCAGAAGTCATGATTAGTTCTGTCAGAAGGGAAAATGTCTGATTTAGGAGCATCACCTATTCTGATATTCTTATTGTAGGAGAATCGGTTTTGTGTGTTTGAGATATGATGGTAGATCATTCTATTGTATTTGAGAATATGGTCATCTGGATGCAGGGCAGTTCTCCCTATCCTTTGATTGGTCCGTCAGAGGATTGGTGACACCCTATTCGCGTGCACTTGTGTGTTTGAGAATGATCTGGAAACTTTTACAATTAGCACACTTCCATTTACTTTATATATTGAGAAAGAATCTGAATGACGTTCTGCAATTTCTGATCTTTTAAAGCAAGAGTTTCATTGAATGGACGAATTTGATGGGTGTTTTTTTTTAAACCAAACTATAGATGGAATTTTGAACACCAGGGGGTTATTATCATATTGAAACATAAAGATCTCTCTTATATTTTTGTTTTGTGGGCTGAGAGAAAATGGAAAGGAAGAATTTCTTCCTATTATGCAATCATATATATATATATGTAAATAATATATGTTACTCTCTTTATAGCTGAGTCCTTTCTATTCCAGGTTTGAGAGGGAAAGAACTTGCCCATTGTGCAGGGCCTTGGTGAAACCTGCAGAACTCAAATCCTTTGCCGATGGATCAACTAGTCTGTTTTTTCAGTTCTTCTAACAACCAGGGAGTTTTTCTGCTTTGAAAGCCTAAATTCCTATTCAAAGCACTGTCTCCTGATCTTATCAGCACTGGTAATTTTGACTGGATCCTGCGCAACCTTGTTGTTTTGTTGCTGCAAGAAATTAAACCAAAGTAGCTGGATGGAACTGAACTGCATTGGTCATCTGTTCATATGTTGTATTGGTCATCTGTTCGTGTGTTGTATTGAAAAGCTTAAATGTATGTAAAGTATCCTTAAGCTACTCGTATACTTGCCATGCAAACTGTTCAATTTGCCATAAATGAAAGTTTTGAATAAATATATAGTGCATTTGATGTTTTTTATTTTTCTCCTATAAAGAGTTCCACTGTTCTAAGAGAGATTTGGATATCCTCTTGCACGCCTTAAGGTGAAAATGTTACTGGTGAATTACATTACTAGATATTTTTATTGTGCAAAGTAGTAGGTAGTGATGAAACAAGGTTATGAAATCAATCGTAATCTATGAGAGTGTGAAATTGAAAAGTGTGCGCTGAAAATGCACCCACTAGAAAAATAGTTGTACCTGGTCCCAATCCAATCCAATCCAATCGTAGAAGTACAATGCAAGCCACAAGTCACAGAGAACTCGTTGAGGTTGGACGTGGTTTGAATTATGGCCCCGGTATCTAACAACACTAGCAGTAGCCACATAGCAGCAGATGGGTGAATGGTGGAAATTCTGTATGGGGTAGAAATAAATTGCAGCAAGAAGAATGACAATACTTCGATAGAGAGAGAGAGTGAGAGAAGCATTATGAATCAGCTGTGGTGAGGTGAATGGGTGGGTGGCCAACTTCATTCTGTGATGTCTAACGATCAGAAACAAAAAAGCAGAAGACATGCGAAACAGTTCAATCAGCTGTTTTATTGTGGCCGGTTGACATGGGTTGTTTCCTGCAGGGTGGGGGGGAACTATCAGCCTGCTAGTTAAAGAGATGGGCCTTGATTTGTTGACTGTTGAGGAGTTGTTCATTAAGAGACTCTTGGTGGAGTTCAGAATACCTACAGTTGAGTCTGCTGGTTTTCTTCTTTCCTGGACTCATATTTGATGAGGGCCGGGGGGACAAGGTCTTGCCTGGACTCATATTTGATGAGGACCGGGGACAAGGGCAGACCCAAAAATATGTACTTTACCTGTGTTCTACTCATCTATATCTCTTTCTTCAGATGAAACAGAAGGTCACTGCGAAAAAACAGATTCCAGTTTCTATTAGGGAAAGATTCTGCAAACCTCATGCGGAATCTAGAGGTTCATTTGTGTGATAAGAATTCCATAGTCGGCCATGAAAATTGTGAAGGCAGCAGCAAGTGCAAGTAGTCACTCCAATATCATACAAACCACTACCGTAACTACGCTGCTGCTGCTGTTGTTTGACTAGTGTAATAATGATAATCAGTTATTATGAAATTTGGAAATAACCCATCATGGGTGCCAATTTCCTTGTCTAGAAAACTGCATGTATTCGGTCATATTTATTAGTCTGAATTCAGTTGCAATTAACAAAGAAATCTTCCTAAAATCATCCCCTTCCTTAAAATATCATGAACAGTACCTGTATAGGTTGAGCTGGAAAGTTGCAGTTAAGCTTGAAGAGGAAAAGCTTTTCTGTCATTATTTAACAACAAATCCAGGATGCTAGCAAACACGGTTACATACAGAAAATACAGATAGCCTGGACAACGAATACCCAATACTCACTTTCCCATCTCTTTACCCTCCCACCAAAAAAAGTCAAAAGGAAGAAGAAAAAAAATAAAAGAATGTTACAAAAAGCATTGACAAAATTTGAGAAATAAGGGATTCAACTGGCAGAATTGTCCGAGTGTGTTGTAGAATCTTCTGCTGTGGAAATTGGACCATCAGAACTTTGTGAGGCCTCAATCTGAGGAACACCCTTTACTACTTGTGGTGGAATGGGGACAGGAAAGGTTTCATTTGTCAATGAAGAGCTTCTAGATGGGGAACTCTCAGGGGGTGAGTGTGAGGATGTAGGAGAGGGTGGGGAAACAGATTGCAACCTGGAGACTGCAGGGATGGGGTAAACCTCTGTAACCTCTTCTATGCCCTCGTCCAAATAGACAACATCCTGCATGGTGAGTTGGTGGTATTCAACAATTTCCCTTAAGAAGCGATTCTCACGAGCATATACAGAATTCTCATTGGCCAAGCGAGCCTTCTCAGCTAAAAGTGTTTCAAGTTGAAGGCGTATCTGACATTTGGAAAGATGTACACAAAGAATAAGCCAATGACGTATGATAACACGTCTTCCACAACTCAATACAAATAACATGCATGCACACACAGATTCATTCACAATAACAAAATAAGTGTCCGCGTGATTAATATATCAGCATTACGTTTCTTATTAGTAAATGAACCAACCACACCACTGAATTTTGAACATATTAAAATAATGCAATGGTCTGAAAGTTCTTGCTGCACAAAAAATAAATTTATGTATACCAGATCATCATCTGCAGGGTTGACTCCCTTTTCACAAGCCTCTCGAAGAGTTCTATTTTCTTCTTCTAGCTGAGCAGATCTTTCCTTAGCAAAAGCCAAATCTGCTTTGACAGTTTTCAGCTCCCGTAGAAGAAGTTTTGCTTTGGCAGCTGTTGCCATTGCCACCTGTAACCCAAAACAAAGGCCAACAATGCAATTTACCCGCAAGGAGATACAAGTAGGTTTAAATCTTTTAGATGTAGAACCCCTTCAGCATTGTTTAACTTTAATATGAGTACTCAATGAGCTGTATACCCCAAAATCCTACCAAGCTCCACGGAGAAGAAACATGAAAACCCAACTAAAGCTTGTAACTTTGTTGTTAAGTATCAAAATACAACTAAAGCTTGAGTAGCATTAGTATTATAGGAACTGGATATAGTATACTATTTATATATATATATATTTGCAGTTTCAATGCTACAAATCTCCATGCATGCAATAAAGTGAGGTTCTCAATACTTGAAATAGTTTGGTTGGATCAATGGTGTAATGGCCAAACCCATGGTAATCCTATCTTGTAATTTAGAGTGGTTCTATAACTTCTAAGAAGCTTAACATTGAATTAAAGGTCAACAAATTTAATATAATTCTACTACATGAATCAGCGATGCACAATTACACATTTGCCACCTTACGTCGCGGGATGCCTTGAGTTGAGTTTCTTGGTTGGTTTGCATCTGTTGTTGTTTGGCTTGCACTAAAGGTTGTTGCCATGGATTATGTACGCCAGGGACTTGATTTTGTTCATCAGAGCCTCTTCCTTTTCTCCTGATTTGCAGTTTGCGAGTTTCTTGGATGATGTCTGCAGTTTTATTCTCCACAATTGTACGTCCTTCCTGAAAGACGATAAACGAAATGTAGCAGGATTATTTCTATTGATAGACATGGAAAAAATTCATAGATATTCTGTGAGAAATTCATAGCACTTCATTATAGCATATGTAAGGCTATAGCAAGAGTTCCACTTCTTGATGTCATATTTCAACTCATTGATTACCCACTGCTTCCAGTCACCTCATTTCCACCCCAACCCACCTTTTTTTTTCCTTAAATTTTTTGTCCCTGTAAAAAGTTCAGCACCTATTCAGGGCAAAAAAGAAAAAAAAAAAGGCCAACATTGGAGATCCTAAGAAGAATAAGTAACCATCCGGTGGTCGTTCACATACATCAAATGTGTTACATACTATCACATAATAACAACATTATAAAAAAATCACCATTAAAAAAAAAAACCGGAGATGGGGTTTCCCCTAAATGGGACGGGGCAGGGTGGAAATGGGGGCTTCTTCCCTAAATGGGGATGAAGATGGGGAGGAGGTCCCCCGCCCCCTACCCACCTGGTTGCCATTCCTAGATACAAGTAATGCTGTTGCCTAAATTGACAAGACAAGTAGACACGAAAATTTCTAGAGCTCAAAAAATTGCTCAATAAATTTACAAAAATAAGCAGCCTCTCCAAAAATGGGGGTAAGGCTAGCCGACATCTACCTCTCCCAGACCCCGCTCAAGCGGGAGCCTTGTGCACTGGGTACGACCTTTTACTATAATAAACCAACTATAGGGGGAGCACTCACTACAAGCATTCCTTATCTCATGATATTTTATCTTATAAACACTGAATTATTTCCCAGTATCTCATTTTGGTAATTTTTACTCACCAAAAGTTCTCTCACAATACCAAGTTACAGTATTTTAGATGAAGACTTGCCAAAGCACACCAATTAGACTGAAAGGTTGGTTCATAATATAATAGAATATATTTAGAAATATTCTCTAATATATTTTACCTCCAAGGCATTTCCAATGGTGTCACCTATGTGATTAAGGGAAGAGGTGAGCGCATCCAAGCTCTTGCGTAGTGTAGGATTGTCCA
The DNA here is from genome assembly GCA_026545225.1 of Cornus controversa. Taxonomy (NCBI): domain Eukaryota; kingdom Viridiplantae; phylum Streptophyta; class Magnoliopsida; order Cornales; family Cornaceae; genus Cornus; species Cornus controversa. The sequence goes on from CM048852.1 coordinate 57,542,211, forward strand.
TTTTTCTAGAGCTCCCATGCAATTGATATGGCTGATGAAACTGGAATTCAGAGAAGCAAGAAGGGAAGAATATAAAGAATCAAATAATGAAGCATAGCCAATTAAGCATAGTATATGACCACTGTATGGCACCTGCAGACTACATGAACAGAAAAATGGTTGCAAACAACAAATCAAAGTATTACAAAGCTTATTTTATGCTCTAATTTTCTTAGTTTTATGTTTCTGTCCATATTATGTCTGAGGCACTGTTGAAGACGTTCACCTGGCCCAAGGAGGTATTGAGCATCTCTGGCTGCATTTCACTAGGTGTTTCAAATTGTTGGGAAATGTTGTCATCCTCAAGGATTGCTTTAGCTTTCCTAGCTAGAACACCCCAAAACCCCTTGGATTCATTTGAGCTTTTCATCGATGTGTAATCATAGATAGTAGAGTCCTATGTTTTCAGGAATCACAGCATGTCAGCAGAAAAGAGAACACAAAACAACAATATTAAATGAAAAACAAAAACTTAGCAAAAATTCATGGCAAATAGAGCAATCCCAAGTAGTTGAGATAAGACTAGGTTGAATCAAGTCTGAGTTAAACACATTAGAGCATTAAAAGACTTAATGAACAATCAGTTAACAACAAATAAACATAAGCACCACAATAAATAAATAAATAAAAGGTGCCTGCCATGAAATTCAAAAACCATGTGGACAAAGTTCACACGTCCAACACTAATAGATATGAGAAGTACTACTAAATTTAATCCAGTTTTTACGCAAAAATCTTAAACAAAGCATGACCTCCAAAAGAATGGTCTACAACTCATTAAAGTTAAAACTTTCAGAGCTAAACTAGCTTTGGTGTCAATGAGCATGCCTGATCTAGAGATGCAACAATCCCTTTATGATAACAAGAAGGATCAGTAGACTTGCCTACAGGTTGTATCTCCCTAGTTGTGTCAAGGGCCTCAAGAAGTATCTTTTTTGGTTTATGTCAGTTTCCAGAAGAAGTACAATAAGGTCCCAAATAATCCAGAAAGGGAAGTCGCGAATGTGTTCCTACCACAATCAGGAAACAATTACAGAACAAAGCTAAAGCTACCCTAGACCATAGATCAAAGGAATTGAGTAAAAAGAATGAAACAACTCACCGTTTGGTTTAGTGGAAAGAAATGGGGCAGAGAAAGATACTGGCAGAAGGATAAGAACTGTGGTGATTTGAGGAACTCGTAAGAAGTACCATGCCTCATTTTCGACAAGGATGTTGGGCTCTTCTGGTGGGATTGGCTTGTTAAACACAACTAGCTTGGGTATAATGGGCATGCCTGGGCACCTTACACCAAGGCATGGCATGAGACAATCTTGTGGATGCAACCTGGTGTGGCAGTGTAAGCTTTTTTTAGCATGCTTGGTGGTGACAACATGCCTTGGGGCATGGCAGCAAGCCAAAACCAACTGTGGCAATGATATCAGCATACGGTATGCCCTTGGAGCATGCCTTGGCCAGTAAAAGGCAGCTTCCACGTTTTGGAACGACCAGACTTAGCATTTAGGGTTGCATTGGTGTAGCAGTGGTCATTGTCATTTTTGTAAATTGACAATGCAGTGGTAAATTCATAAATGAGCCATTGTGATCCCTGTGATACAAGTGATGTTTCCAAATTTCTAAAGAGATGACCTCCCATCTACCCTAAGGCATGGTGGCATACTCATATGCCAGCAGAGGCTAGGATGGTTTGCAGGGCCCCAACGGTCTCTCTTGAGTGGCTAACTGATTGATGGCTAGTGTGGTGAATTTGTTTAATTTTTCTGTGAGTTGAATTTTGATTAAGTCATGGGCACATGGGCTGGTGTACCTGTAAAATCATTTATGGACAGTGGTTAAGAATTGGACACCTTACACACTAAGGCACATGAAGCTTTTCTAAAGGTTGAGAGTTGAGACCGACCACACATTCAAGGAATTGTCTGATTGGTGGCAAATAGACGGCATGCAAAAGAAATGTCGATAACACATTAATTGTCAGTAGTGCATGACACATCAGTAAGGCCATTGCCTATGTGGTGTTGTCCAGAGGCAAACTCATAGACTTAACCGCTCAAGGTTAGATGGCTTGATTGAAGAGACAGAAATTTTTACAACTGTCTTTGAATGGTTGCTGTAATGCTATATATGGCCATTGCCAACCGAGGTAGAGAACCTTTCGCCGGATATTGTCTTCATCTATACTCATAAAACATAACAAAAAGTTGAAGATTGTTTTCCCCTGCAAATTGTGCGCTGTGCCTATCTATGAATTCGTGTGTGTGGCTGGTTCTAGTGCAATGCCTTCACAGGTTAATCTTCGTGAGATAAAAAATGTGTGTGGCTGGTTCTAGTGCAATTGCTTCACAGGTTAATCTTTGTGAGATAAAAAAAAAAAGGAAGAGAAAAACTATGACATTAAGCATACCCTAATATGCTCCATAAGAAAACCATTCATACATGCATCTCTTGTCACCCAGGAGTAAATAACATGACTATTAACTCCAGAATATATCAATTTGTATAGAATGGAATCATGGGATCCCTATCAAATTGACAAATTCATAACATGATAGAAATTAATAAGTCTTGTATCCAAAGTTGAAAATTGAGAAACCACAGAAAAAAACATATATAGATTCTCGAAATTTATGCAACAAAACAAAAGGAAACAAATCTGGTAAAGAAAAAGGAAAGGAAAGGAAAAAAGCAAATGAAGGTGAGCATAGAAGAAGATTTCCATCCAAAGCAAATAGCATAAAAAAAATCCCCAACCACATCCGTAAAGGGAAAAGGGGATTATTCAGTCCAATAATAACACATTAACTAATCGCTGAAACGTGGAGATATGTATGTTAGATACATTATATATAGTTTACATACACAAGCATATATGTATGTTATATGCATTATATATATATATAGATAGATAGATAGATCTGTTGGTTATGAAAAAGAGAAGGGTAGAGAGAGAGAGAGAAAGGAACCTTTGATCTATTATTGAAAGAGGAGTGAAAGGCAGAGTCACCATAAGCGGAAGAGAGGGACGAATCACGATGAGCGGCGGAAGCTCGGATGGCTTGAGCGGCCATAGAAGAAGATGAAGAAGAGGTGGAACTGTCATCATGGGGCTGATGATATATCTCTTCCTTGAATGTCGAAGCCCTCGTGATTCCCTGTCTTCTCCTATACGCCATTTAATTAATTTCTATTAACAGCCCACCGCCACCGCCGCCGCCGTCGCCGCCACCGACGATACCCGCCAGTAAACGAGGGAGGGAGGGAAGGAGGTCGGAGAGGCTGTAAGTTAATTAACTAATTAATTCACCACTAACGAACTCTCATTTTTTTTAAAAAAAAGAGAGAGAAAAAATGCTAATACCAATTAAAAAATAGAGAGAGAGACCACCACATCAATTGCTCCTCCACGTATTTCTTTCTGCAAAGCAAAATTCAGGTAGTTCGGTTAATTGGCCTGTTTGAGAAACCATGGGCCCGGCCTTTATGTCCATGTCACAGCAAATCCAAGAGTTGACCCACATTTATTGGAACTGGGTCATAATTGTCTCACCCAGCCCACCAAAGTGAAGTATTAATTTTATTAAAACAAAACCCCAACAGATTTTGAAATTACTAATATTCATGACAATTAGCTATCACCACAACTTTACATCAATTTTCGCAATTAGCGTGACTCTCCCACTCTCCCAGCCAGGGCTAGATGTAACTGGTTGCTTTTTCTTTTTCTTTTTTGCTTTTGTTTGGTGTATATATATATATATATACAAAACATACGCGTATACTCTTTGGTAGAAGTGCTCAGTCTAATGTGTTTTATTAACCAGACGATGGTTGTGTCAAACCTTTAGAGCACGCGTAGATAAAAGTCTTATCATTATTACATTATTCCCTATGCAAATAAAAGTCTCATCATTATCAGATTATTCCCTAGGTTCAATGTAATAGTAATGAAGAAGCCTTCGGAGAATTTTTTATTGGTTTTTTGTTCAGGAGCGATAAAAATATTAAACATTGAATAAATAAAATAACCATTACAACTTTTGTGAGACCAAGCACAAGCTCGCCAGTAAAACCTTGGGCAGCCGACATGCAGATAAAAAGTCATAAGACTGTTCCTTGAGGTTCAATGTAATAGCAATTAAGAAGCATTCGACATTTTTTTTTTTTTGGGGTGGTGTGTGGTTGTGGTGGAGTAAAATAACCAGCTTAGCTCTTGTGAGCACAGCACAGCACAGCACAAGCTCGCCAGTAAAACCTTGGGCAGCAGATATGAAATGATTTCATGCTCATCGTCCAGCTATCACATTGATAACATGGAAATACATCACTAAAAGATGTGGCAGGGGGCTGTCACCACAACATCATGATGTATATTAGAAGAGTATGTGGACGTCGAGAAGTACTCATCCAAAAATATGAAGTGCAGCAGCCCATCATCCCCACTTCTGGCCCATCAGTGTCTTAGAAAAGTATGTTGAGATAGAGAATGATCCATCCAGCCATAGAGAATACTGCAAAGATATGAACCCAGAACAAGACAGCAGCTGCCTCCCTCCCACAACCTCTTAAATTGGCAACAGCACCTATAAAGATGGAACAAGTAAATAACTGAACAATCCTTTAACTTTCATTCTACCAACAAAAAGATGAAATCATTGAAACCCGAGTATATTCATAGGGATCAGTTTCTATTTGCCTATTTATTTATAATCTCAAATATAACTAGATCTGTACTTCAACCAATCATTCAGCTGCATTGAGGTTTTAAGTGCAAAGGATGAGAGACGGAACCAAAGTTATGATGATATGACTATTTCAGATATGGTACTCTTTTGTCTACCACAAATTGTTGAGGAAAAAATGTCTGCATTTTGTGCAAGTGCTGCAATGTTTAATATAAGAACCTAAGCGATATAAAAAAGCAACTAGTCATTTTCCTATTGCCTTGGGTTTGTCTTTTCAATTCAAAAATACACAACAGCATATCTTTTTTAGAAGAGACGGGATGTTACCAGAAAGCACGGATGTAGGCATTGTATGCTGGAGCAGGAGGACAAATCTGAACATCTTATCGTCAGGTGGAAGGAAGCCAAGCTTGTCAGCCAACATGACAATGCCAAGTCCAGTTGGAGGAACCAAAACCAACCGCGCAAAAATAATAGCACCAGTTGTCCGCAGACCAAGCTTTGAACTCCCTGGACCTGCAACGAACCAACAAATTTTTATGCCACTTCACTTCTTGGATAATATACGCTGTTCAAAAAGGTCGAGGACCAGTTGAAAAAACAGGATGGTTTCACCAGGGAATGGGCACATCAAGATCCCATGTTCCTACTGAGATGATTTATGGAAAAAAAAAAATTTATAGGAACAAATACCACATGTATTAACTCCAAGGGGTGGATGAGATGACCAGGACACCGCTTCAAGTTGCAGGGGTCCTGAATTTGGGTCATCCCCCTTATGGCCACCCCACTAGGATTTATCCATGGATTGTGAAACGCATGTAGGAAGAGGATTGCATGCGTCTAGGAGGATTTGTTGGATGCAAATAGCACCACGATATCTCCCAGTTAGCCCCCCAAAAGAGTATCATACAGATTCTACAGAAATTCCCAAAAAAACCACAATAAATGATGCAAACATTACTAATCAGATAGTTAACTTACCATCAACAAGGTTGCCACCTAATGCCAACAAAATGCATGGAATCATTGCCTCCCTGAGAGTCAGCCATAATGTTAGATAGTCATCATAAGCTTTGAGATCAAGATACACCACATATATATGTGTGTGTGTACATATTTATATATAATGAAACATATTCAGCCAAAATAGATGGCACCAGTAAGCACTAACATACCCATCATGCAATAGAGACACATATCCAGAATCAGCCCCTCCCATTTTTCATATGAATAAATGGTATATAGTCTAGCCGTCTAGCTAAAAGTATATTAGTGGAAATGGGATGACAGTTGTGAGCTGTTCCATCAATATTGATCACAACACTATGCAGATTTAGAGCCATTTTCTATTAAAATGTTCCATTATCAACTATAAACACAATTCTCAAAAAGTCCTATATTCGGTTTTCAATTTCAACCAAGATTATTATGGATCCCAAGGACAGGACTAGAACCTTCATAAAATAGTACTCTTCTCATATGCTGCAAAATCACACACGTGCAAGTCATATATGATGATAAGCAGATAGTAGAAAATGACAAATTTCAGTGGGCCACACAAGAAATTTCAATTTCTGTTCAAGTGATACTGTATATGCTAGAGCAGTATTTTGAAACCAGCACATTCATGAGAGCCAGAATCCTGACCAGATAATGGGTCCATATAAGATCAACTCACTAACACAACTCGACGACCTGACATTAAGAATGCTTTAAAGAAGGAACAATTAGATAATTCTAGAGACTTTCCACACCACAGGGTCATACCGTAAAGTCGTAAACAGTAGTTTAAAAAACGTGGGAACCTGGCTAAGAAATGGATTTCACAAGTCTAATCAATGAGTCATCCAGCTTAAAAGACACTGTCGTGAGGGGCCAATTTGTGTTGTTTCAATCAGTATCTTAACTGACAATTCAAGACACTCCCAACAAAGCTCGCATTCATTCTAGGTGTTAAAAATCCAACATATTAGTGAGAAAACAATTACTTCAATGTTTTAAACAGATGAAATGTGATGCGACTTTTAACATAACTCAGACAATACTGAGGCACTAAAGAAATTTTACAAATTTACATCCTCTCTTGTTTTATGTATGTAAGCTCTACTAGAATTTTGCATGTGCTCTGAAATGTATTTTTATGTGCATTTAAGAATTGAAAATAATATGATAAGCAAAAATATTCAAAGTTGCTACATGTTTATATATTCTGGACGTATAGTATTTCCATTTGTTATTTTTTCTTCATCTAGCAGCCCTAGACAAAGCCAATAACACAAACAAGCCCGCACACGCACATGAATATAGATTAGCAGCCAGCCATTTCAAGACAAAAAGGAACAAACAAATACTATTAAAATATATGTATATGAGATGGAAATAGGCATACCCAAGAATCATGCAGCTGTCAGTGAAGAAAAAAAGTGGGGCATCAGTGGTAAAGATCAGTCGCTTCAAAAATGGCACAGCTCCAATTACCATGGCAAGGATCTGCAGTAAAGACATGCATACAAACTTACTTGAGGGTTGGGTAAACAAATTTTCTTGAAAGAGCATTCTAGTGGAAATGGTGAAACCAGACACACTTATGGAAGATTCATCCCCTCCTACAAACAAGCAGATTATTTAAAGAATCTTCAGAAGTCCTGTGTTCACTGGAAGTATGTTTAATTGTGAACTTGTAGATGATTCAGCTCATGATTTATTTGACCTTTCTGATCATAGAACTTGGGTAAGTAAGCACTGCAGGAAACACTGACAAGTCCAGCAGAGATAATTAAACCGGGTTGGCGTTTCTAAAGATCATATTCATGGTAGAGTGCCTACTCAGGATTTTTTATCATCTGGTCCGATACTGTTCTATTCATTAGTTGGTTTGACAGACGTTCACAGTTTAACACACTGTGAAACACAAAATCTGTCGTCTTTAAGTCCATCCGGGAGTGAGTATATTCTTTGCAACCAAATGCAAACTAGAAGTTTTCACAAGCATGGAAATGACAGGTATCAATTAATATTCAGGGGGAAGAGTCGAAATAAAATCTTTCGCACAAAAGGTGCGTAACAGTAAACTGTGAAAGGAGATCCATCTACAAATAAAATGAAAAGGAAAAATCAATTAAATAATAAGTTCTAGGAAACTGAACTTACTGAAGCAATGATAGGGGGCTGTAGGATTTGCTTGAGCTTCAACTTCTCGTATAAAAAATTTAGCAAGTCTTTAATCTGCACGAAAAGCACACTAGTAAGGAATAAATCCATGTACTGATAAACAAGTAGCAACAAAGAAAAACAAGTGCTAGCACAAATCCCAAAAGCAAATCATGGAAACACCCACGTCAAGTTGATTATTATTGGAAAGGTAAACTAAAACATGGACTTTCGAATGTCAAATAATTTTGTATGATCTTGTTCTTTTGTCCTTACACTCGAAGTAAGTTCATTTAACAGAACAATTTTTTTATGCATTGACTTAAAAGGATATAGAATATATGTATATATATATTTGTAAGAGATGGTGTTGTGCCACTCCTTTTGGGAGTGTATTATTCCATTCAGATACTTGCAACCACCCCAAAGCTACATGTATCAGGTAAGCCTGGGAGGAGTTGAACTTGCAACCACCCCAAAGCCACATGTATCAGGTAAGCCTGGGAGGAGTTGAAGTTGAGAACTCTTGGTTGTCACCAAGAGACTCTAGCTAACCTAGTTGCCCTGTTGGTGTTGCATTCTCACTTTCCTCGGTGTTGAAAATTCAAGCCTTTTTTCTCTCTAAAAGAAAGATCTAGATCCACTTCCACAATGTAGGAAGAGCTTAACAAAATATACCGTGCCATGACATATAGAATACAAGAAAATTGGTTCTCACCTTCTCTTTATTTGGGGCATTTGAATCTGTCGGTACAACCTCCTGCGTACAAAAGAAGATCTAGATCCATTTCCACAATGTAGGAAGAGCTTAACAAAATATACTGTGCCATGACATGTAGAATACAAGAAAGTTGGTTCTCACCTTTACTTTATTTGGAGCATTAGAATCTGTCGGTACAACCTCCTCCGTAAGCAAGGGAACTTGGTCGGGGGGGCTATCTTTTGGAGGACTCTTTATGGGAAGATTTTCATCCTCGATGTCAAAGGTGCCTTCCGGAGGAGGTGCAAGCATATGAAATACGTAGGTGTATAAGACAATTGCACCAACCTGGATATACACATTGACATTTATTGAACGTTTACTACTATCTAAGATAGATAAACTATGTTTTTCCCCTAAATGGTAAGATAGATAAACTAATTATACTTGTATAATTTTAAAAGAAGCATACATGAGTAAAATTACTTGAAACATAAAGATAGACATGCACTTAACACTGCTCTCTCTGAAACTGATATGCATGGAGAACAAAAAAGTGACCTTTCCCCAGAAAAGAACTAGTACTTAAAGATGTTATATTAAGCATTTTAAAGCACAATAATTCAAGAATCAAGATTGCAGGGGCTTAAAACCTAAAAGAGAAGCAATACAAAAGAACAACTGATAAAAAATATAGATAACTACTTATTTCAAGAGTGCATTGCAAATCAACAAAAATCTAGAGTGCGATACAATCTGCAGATTCAATGACTTTGGATGAGTGACTGAATAAGATTTGCTCAAAACTTACCCATTGGCCAAATGAAATATATGCATTTCCATCTTGAGAACATTTATCAAAATCACCAAAAGGATTTGATTTATCTCGACATAAAGCCGCAATAAGGACAAGTGGCACGTTCCCGATATTTCCTGCATATAATGTAAATCCCAGATTAATTCAAGAGACCTAACATGCATTAACCCAATACATACAAATAGAAGGCAAAAGAAAACAAGGGAGCAGTCTTCTGTACAAATTTAATGTACCAAAACTTTAAGCTTCATCAAACGTAGATGGAATAGTTAAACATAGGAAGGACAACAATCTACCATGACTATAAACTATGTGTACATACAGCCAGTGTAGAAATGATAAAACTGATTTCTTGGGTTCATGATTATGATAATCAAAACCATATACAGAGGTGAACCACAATATGTCACCGTGTTCCCATCCAACCAAATAACCTAATTCATCCAACCACGAGTAGAGAACATGAATTCAGTAGTACATAGCTTGTACATTGCATGTTAATAATTTGTCTCAAAAGAAGAAACATCTTGCCTTTTCAAGTATAATTGGAATATTGGAAACCATTCTTCAGTAATTGTGGCGGGGGTTCCCAGTTAGGGCAAGAGCTATTAACTAAAAATAAATAAACCATGATTTCATAATAGAAGGAGACACACTTACAAGTTGAAAGTACAATAACCATAATGCTTAAGCACATTTTATCATCCTGTCAACTTTAATACATCCATATGTCATCTTTGATAGTGGAACTGGAAATCAGCAACTTGTATAAAAATAATTCAAACCACTAGGGGTACATATTCAATGCGGATATAGACTACAGAAATTATTTTATGATAAAAATTAGAAAAAAAATCAAACCACTAGGGGTGCATGCTCAACACAGATATGCATTACAAAAAATGTTTCCAAGATAAATTAAAATAAAATTTTCCTGGAATGCAAAGAATATTATTTGAAATTTTTCTCCAGAAGATGAGCTTACCAATTCCAATTTGTACTATAGTAAACTTGAAGAATGGGTATGGTGGATGGATAATGGAAGCAACAACTAAACCTATAATTGAGCCTGATATGGTAGCCAGAACAACATTAAAAGGAATAAACCACCTGAGAAAGAAGAAAAAAACTACTTAAAACCAAATACTTATTTCAAATACACACGGAAAAAAAAAATAATTCTTACCATTCAAGCATTTTCTGTAAAGTGATGGCTTGTCCAAGTTGAGAGAATATCATACATGGAAGCAAAAGTGAAAAGACCAACTGTACATCATAGTTTAACCACTCAGTTAGTATCATCAATTTCTCACTAAAAGGGGAAGAAAATATAGATAAAGAAAAATTTTAAATCTCATCATCCACTGATTTCAAACATCTTTCACTTAATTATATTACCGCCCGGCTACTAGCTTGAATGGTATGATCTCTCCCCCAAAGGAGAGGCTGAGAGTAAGAGCCCCGTGAGGGGAATATTGTGGGTGTATTGTGCGTTTGCTTTAACTTCGGGAAAAAAAGAACTAGATTTAGGGAAGATCCAGCTATCTAGGTGAAATTCCGAAGTTGAGGGCATCTAAATTCAGTTGCCCCTCATCTCTTACACTAAAGGATATACTGATTGGTTTATTTTCTGACTGACAGATAATACAAATACGTACCAAAATTTCCAGAAACCCTACTCAGGTCCAACTTTGATATATTAAATTGTGTACAATGAATAAAAATAACCTCTAAAGCCATACAGAAAATCAGTCACAGAGCTAGGAATTTGTTTCGGGGGGACACATTGAACATGATAAAGTCAAAAAAATTTCCAACTATGAGTGCAGCAAGAGAGCAAGCCAAAAATAAAAGTGCAATACGGTGCAGTAATCAAGATTCAAATAGTATGTCATAATTTGAAAAAAATTAAAGTATAGAAAAATTCATAAACGTAAAATACAGACATTAAGTTCAAAAAATTACAGTAATAAATTTAAAGAAGAAGAAGAGAGAAAAAAAAGGTTATTGCACATACATCATACATGAGTACAAGAAGAAAAGAAAAAAGAAAAATGAGAGGACTTTGAAGGGCAAAAAATTAGGGTTTGATTGAAAAAGGGAATGCAATATTTTTTGAAGGGAATAAAAAAAAAATTTAAAGAAGAAAAAGAGTATAAAAGAAAAGAAAATCAACATTAGAGAGATTTTTAGAAAGAAGGAATTTTAGGGAGACCATGGCTCCGCCAGTGCAGCAATTGCAAAAACCCAATCATAATGGAAGATAGCAGCATTTTTTTTTTTCTGCCTCTGGGTTGAAAAAAATTAATTAAGACAAGATTAATCTCTTTGATTGAATAGAATTTGATAGCTTACCCCATTTAAAAGCTTCCTCCCACTTGCAGGTAAGATATCAACATACTTGGACGCCATAAGAAATCCCAAGAAGCAAATAGTAAAGACCTTTGCTATCGGTAAAACAGCAATCTTGATAGTCCCAATTAAGGACTCTCCTCCAGCCTGATTTTCCATTAGAACCGTCGATAAAAACCTCTCCATCATTCTTTCTAAACCTCCTGACTTCAAGAAACAGACAAAGTCCTATATACACCCACAAACCCTGCTCCAATCGCAGAACTCGTTTCCTTTCCTTGTGCTAGACATTGATTCTCTCTTACAACTGAAATTAAATCTATCTGTGCAACTAAACAGCAACTGATAAATTCCAAGGGCTGCTTTATTGCATACAAAGAAATTGATAAAGAGATTTCCAATTCCAAAAAAAACCTGGAAATCTCTTTATTAAGCCAAGGGTCTTTACTGATAGTCTGACAAAACTCTTGTTTCTTAGTAGATTTGAAGATTAGTCTCTTCCTCTGCAATATTCTCAACAAAAGGCAAAACAAAATGATAAAAGAGGCGTGATAAATCTTCTTGGTAAAAAAAAAAAGAAAAATGAATATATATATATATATATATATATAATATTTAGGAGAGAACAGATTCAATTCTATCGAGTAATGAAGAGCATTTGATAGCTCAGAACAGTCTCATTCGATTTTGGGAATATTAGTTAAAAGTATATTTAAATGGACGAAATATATTACCAGAACTGTTCATAAAATTAAATGTAAAACTTGTTTGAGAGAAATTCAGCTTAAAAACTGAACAATTTAATGGATAGAAAAGAAAACTTCAAAAAGTATTACTTCAAGAACCATTGAATGTATACATTAAGCACTAAAAAACCTAACTAATCAACAACGAAAACATCACGTAAATAAGCGAAAGCTATTCAGATCTACCACAAAGAATTGTAGAACAGCATATATATATATATATATATATGAAATTGGAAAACTAGGGAGAAAGAAAAGGAATAACTAGAAATGAAGGAATCGGAGAGCGTTGCCTACCTGCCAATCAAAGAGTCTTCGCTGCTGTTCGTTGTTAGCTTCCAATGGTACACACACATATAAGTATACGAGTCTATTGGAAGTCTTACAAATATATACGTAAGTGTCACCGCAAGCATCCTATTTACAGGAAGCACCTGAAGATTCCGGATTTACCTCCGGTGTTTTATTTAATTATCAAGTAATACTCCGTACCAACGGAACTTTCCCCACGCCGTATGCGGAAAATTATAAAATAGCCGCTGATACTAATTTTTTTTTTTTGGAAAATTAGGTGTTTTTGAGAAAATCAAGTTTTAGTGACCAAAATTCAAAAAATATTATTTTTTCTAGTGACCTTAAACTCAATAAAAAATAAACTTCAAAGGATCGGATGATTTCTATACCGTATATGAACATGTATACATTATAAAAAAGATATAATAATATAAATTAATTTATTTCCGTATATTAATATCTTATTAACAAAAAAAATTTTTAATTTGAGTGCAATAAATTATTAATAAGAAATATTGGTGATAGGAATAGACTTGATTAATAAATCTATTGCCTATTGCCCCATGACGGCTTATTATCAACTTTCTTCTAAATCTTCCTCTTCTTATGTTATGTCTCAAATAGTTAATTCATCTCAATCGATAACTCTTGTTACATTTTTGGAGTCCTAAAATTCATCAAAGAAAAAAATTCATATATGCAAATGCATTAATTGAAAAACGAACATATATATATATTAATGATCTATTACTCACCGTTAAGTAAGAAATTTATTCACACCAAACACAGTAACAGTTGGATGTGATTTCTATGTTTTTTTTTTTGGTAATTGCCTTTTTTATATCAATCACATCCAACGATTAATGTGTTTGGTGTAAATAAATTTCTTATTCACCGGTGAGCAAGAGATCATTATATATATATATATATATAGGCTCTCTATATATATATATACTTTTTTTTTTAAAATTCTTTTATACCTTTTAAAGCTTTGATATTTAGGAGTGAGATTGAAAAATACGAAGAAAGGATCGTGAATCTTTAGATAAAAGGGAGGGTGGTATTTTGGACATTAAAGTTAAATGATCACTCATTGACAATTATTTTTCAAGATTTGAAACTATTTAGCTTTCATTGACTTTAAGGTTTGTAAAACAAATTTTTTTAGTATCCGAATCCAATTTAAACTCATGGAGGCAGTAAGAAACAAAATTTATATTAGACGGGGTATTATATTTTTGATACCCTAGGTAGCCAATAGCTACTCGTACTATTGATCCATTAGTTCTACATACAAAATAAATCATCTCCAAATTATATAAATTATCTTTTCCTTTATATCCAAAATAGATCTTCCAAACTAAGGTTACACAAAAAATCCATATAATCCATAAATCAAATTGAACCGATTGATATTTTTACAGTTTGGTTCGGTTTTGATTCCAAAAACATGGAACAACTTATAAACGATTCAATTTTTTGTTTAGAATCTTACTTAATCGAACCAAACCATTATAGTATTATATATATATTAGTGATAACATAAATAATCAAGTGATTCTTCCACACCATGTTTAGTAATCACTAGATATGATTGTTATGTTTTTTTATAACTATCTTTTTTTACACTTACATCATATCTAACGGTTGTTATGCCTGGTATGTAAAAAATTTCTTGCTCACGAGTGAGTAAGAGATCTTCCACACCATGTATATTAATTATTGTATATGATTGCTATGATTTTTGGTAACTACCTTTTTTTTACATTTAGATCATATCAAATGAATGTTATGCTTGGTGTGTAGAAAATTTCTTACTCACCGATCATATCCAATCGTTACCATACATAATGTGGATAAATTTGTTCATCACCAATGTGCAAGAGATCATTTTCGTAGACATGGAATATAAATATAATTTATATATTATTTTAGTCCAAAATAAAATAATCGAATTGAACCAAACCGTTCTCTCAAAGTTCAGCTCTATTAGTTTCATGATTTGGTTCGGTTCGGTTCAGTTTAGTTCCAATTTTTATAAAATTGTTAGAATCGGTATGATTTCAAAATATTCTTAAATCGGTCCAATCTGGATCGTGTACGGGTATTCAAACTATAAATATAACGTTTTGTTTTTCTTTCCTAGTTATCTTTTTCTTACCCCAAGGAAGATCGTGGAGTTGTTTTTGTTTCACTTTTGTTTTCAAACTTAAAAAGGATTTTCTAGATAATTAAAAAATATATTCTAAAATTGACACACACTCTCTCTTTTTTCAGTTAATTTTGTCGAGTGCTAATTTCCTTCACTCTTAGAGGCGAGTTTTCCTAAAAAGATGAGAGTGTTGGCATTGGTTATTACTATCAGTGCATACAAGTAACCTATCGTATAGTTTATAGGGTTGGTTCCATCCATTTAGGAAGGGAATATCAGATAAAATAAACAAATCAACAATTAACAATGTTATTTTGATGTCTAAAGACAAGAGTAAAAATTATAAACTCATGTTTTTTGTGTTAGAATATATCAGATTTGGATCCTCCCTAATTTTGTGGAGCTCGATTAAAGGGATATAAAAAGGGTCACGTCATCTATTAAACGAAAAGATTTACAATACACCTGGTGCCAGGTGAATCTTAGTTGTGTGTGTACAACACGCACAGGGGGACCCACCACAAGTGTTGTACACGCATAACCCAAATTCACCGGGTTTATTGTAGCTCTTCTCTTATTAAATCACTTAACAATATTACATCGTTTTGGCCAAATGACAACTCAAACATTAACAGAACACATAAGTTTTGATTTTCATCAATATCTCTCTATATATTTTTTTTCAGAAATTGTTCTCTTTCCGCCTTTCATTAGAGCCTTTCACTCTGCTATGAATTGACTTGTTCGAGAAATTTCTAGCCAGTTTCCTCTATTGAAGCCTCATTGTGCCTTAGAGGTTGCTCTTATCAATTATCACTTGATGTTCATTTTGGGAATGAAATCTAGGTTTTGCTGGTGCGGTCATCTTTCATCATCAATCAATGTTTTGTAAAAGATCTCTCAAGTTATGAAATTCTTTGTCAACTTATTTAGTAGACTTCGATGATTGAAGCGATTGAAACCCTTTTTCATTGCACTGTTGGAACAACATTAAAACAATAAATGACGATGTTAGATGTGGCTTTTTCATTTAATGATGTTAAATCAAAGACGAAACGCCATTTATGTTCTATGGTATTGGCAAAAACAGAGAGAAAATTATTATTTATTATTAATGTTAAAATTTATAAATCAAAAGATTGGGTTGTCATTTGGCCTTCTATTAGTGTTTGGTTGTAGTTTGGCCAAAATGATGTAGTGTTATTAAGTGATTTAATAGATGGCGTAGTGTTTTTATATCATTTAGATCCAACTCTAGAAAATTCAACAAAAAGATGCCTCTAGCATATCATTTGCTTAAATCAATCTCTTCATAATATAAAATGTTGGAATGTGTTTCAAAATTATATATATTTTAAAATTACAGTCGCGACTTTTCATCTCCCTTCATCGGTTACAAAATTAAATAGTCATAATCGATTGATTACGTGATTAAATATATCATTTACTCATTGATGAATAAGAAGACTCTTTGACGTATATTTTGTAATTGGCAATTTTCAGTATCAAAATAAAACATAGTCGAGTTACAATATTTGCTTTATATTCTTATAATTGATTATGTAATTGAAGTCCCAGAGTGAGCATGAAATTCTACACCAACCATGCAAGTGTTCTTCAAAAGATAAAGTTTGAATCTTCAGAAGAAACCATCAATTGTCTGAATAAGGATTCGATCGATTGAATTTTTGAGATGGTTCCGAGTGTATGAGGACATATTTGATCACGTATGAGAGTCACATAGTTCAGGTAAAGTGGTGACAACACATATATTTCAAACCGGGTGGTCCTGACATTGAAAAATAGGATTTTTGAGCATATTTTCAAAATATTCAAGGTTGGACCGGTCTAGGGTTTAGCTAGACTAGTCCATGAGGTCTCAGCATCTTAATATGAGATTGTTATAGGACTTGGACTGGTCCAAGTGAAGGATGGATCGATCTAAGGCTTCTGGTATGCTGAATTTTGACTGTTTTGACCCGGATTTGATCCAGAACTTGCCTAAAATGTTGGAAATTTTTTTCTATTGATTTTTAACTTGTTCTTCGAGGAAAATTAGGGTTTTTAATCTATATAAAAATCTCATATGATTTCTCTCTCAGTGTGCTTTCACAGAGCTTTCAATATCATCAAACTGAGAATTTATAGAGACAAAGCAGTGAGATATTTTTCTAGGAAAGGATTTTTCTCTCAAATTATTTATTTATATTTTTGAGAGCACACACACATTCACTAAGTGATTTAGGGTGTCTCTATTTACTTGATCAACTGTTCGAAGACTGCATTGAAGATTTATTCGTGATTAAGTTGCTGGATTGGTTTCTTCTACAAATATTCATTGGTGAGAAAGGAGAAGAAGATCGAGTTACGAAGGGGATAAAATACTTGATGAATGTTCGTATTTTTCCAGTTACCCTTCTGAGAGGATTTTGACGTTAGCGAAAAATCTGCAGTAGTTGGACGAGGTAGTCGCAATAGTAAGCTTGAGGTGTTCTGCATCAAAGTTCTTGTCAGAGTGGAGTGGGTGTGACTCTGGGACAGAGTCTGTTGTACTTTGCTTCGACGATAGCGGATTTGCTTCTCCTGGGCTACAGTGCCTCACCTGTAGTTTTTTTTCGATCTGAATTTTTCACGTATATCTGGTGTATTTTTTACTTTAGTACACTTTATTTTATTTACTTGCTCAGTGGGATTGTTTAGAATTTTAATTGGACTTAAAATTGGATAATATGAAAGATTAAGCAAAAAACGAGTAAACCTATTCACCCCCACTAGATTTTAAATATAAGCTTAGAACTCTTGTCTCTTGGAATTTCGTAATTAATACATCATTTATACCTATTATAACTTCTGTCTTTTGAAATTCCATCATTATGTCTATATTTAATCATCTATAAATGACTTGTAATTCCTAACTCATGGGTTACTTGATTAAATACAGTATTTCATCACCCATAGATAAATATCATTTTTACCTATATATTGTAACTTGTCTTTTGAGATTCCATCATTATGTCTATATTTAATCACTCATAAATGACTTGTAACACCTGACCCATGGGTTACTTAATTAAATACATTATTTAATCACCCATAAATAAAGACCATAAATATGGGGCCTAGAGTGAGCCTATACAATACACATTACACATTGACAAATTCATAATTTAGATAAGTCTAATGTATAGTGAGTGAAGTTACCAAGTTCAAAAAATATTTGGTGACTCTGTTGAAGTCTCCAATGACCAAGTCCAGAATATGGCGAGATTCTGATGAAGTTTTAGAAGGTTAAACTCCAGATTCAAAGGAAGTTCCGGTTCAGGTTTGACAATGAAATTTTGGTATTTCGATTGGTTTTCTGGTAACAAAATTATGAGAATTCTAATAATTTCATTATGTTAAGTTTTTAACTTCTATGGTCAATATATATATATATATATATATATATATATATATATATATCTGTGTGTCTGTGTGTTTGAAAATAATTTCTTAAAATTATATTTTATTTTTGACGAATGATTGGACGGATATGAATACATGGGTTTATAAAAGGGTGTCACCCTATAGACATTCATATTGTTGAATTTGGCTTAGTTGAATCCTGGAGATAGTATTGTCATTTGATATTCCGATTGCAACAATGAGAGACTTTAACTATCTTCAAGAAGCGATTATGCGAAACCTTGATTTGAAAGTATTTGTAATTTTATTAATTATTTTTTTGGGATATTATTATTTACCACATATTTTTATTTATGTGGTGATCTCCTCTCATAATTAAATATTGCCACTTTTGATTGTTGGATTTTAACATAAAAAATGTTTGGGTAAATATCATTGACAGCCCCTGAAGTTTGATGCATTGACACACATCTACAATTTTGTAAATTTTCATCACCAACACCCCTATCAATTTTTTTAATTTTTTAATATGTGAAATGTCTTGATTGCCCCTGATTATTTAAATGTATTTTAATATAAAAATATCATAATAGAAAAATGACCACAATACCCTTCATAATAATATGCAATGGCAACTAGATTTTTATTTTATGTTAATATTATTATTTATGGAAATAAATAATTATATATATTATAGTGTATATATAGATGAATAGAGAAAAAGAAAGAGAAATTTAATTATTTTTTTATTTTATGTTAACATTATTATTTATGGAAATAAGTAATTATATATATAAGTTATATATATATATATATTAGTATATTATATATATAGATAGATAGAGAAAAGAGACAAAAATTTAATTACTTTTTTATTTTATGCTACCATTATTATTTATGGAAATAAGTAATTATATATATAGGTTATATATATATATATATTAGTATATTATATATATAGATAGATAGAGAAAAAGAGAGAGAAATTTAATTACTTTTTTATTTTATGCTACTATTATTATTTATGGAAATAAATAATTATATATATATATATATATTACATATATTATAATATATATATATATAGATATATTCAAAGGGGTATTTTGGTCCATTAGATAGGTTTAAATGAGTAACTTTAGTATTCAAATGGGTTAGATTAAAAGTCAAAGGGCATGGTCATTTTACCATCAAAAAGTGTTCTAATACAGTGTATTTTTGGCAAGAGGTTGTTTATGTGATATACGACACAAATCACATGAGGTGTTGGTGACGAAAATTCACAAAGTTGTAGTCGCATGTCAATACATTAAACCTCAGGGGGTGACAGTAATATTTACCCAAAATGTTCTTATTCTGTTGAGTAGAGAAATTGGAAAGAATGACAATAAAGTTGTTGAAGAATAGCTCAAACTAATAAGTTTCATAATTGAGAATGATATATTTTTTTATGTTTTTTAGACTAAATTTTATTGATTGTTGGACCATAAAAAAATTAACAAATATATAAAAATGAGTGTGGCATGTAAATATGGTTATGTGGTAAGAGAAGAAAAAATATAATTTGAATTGAACAAATCAAGAGTAGTATTACTTGGAAATAAAATGAGAGAGAATTGATTAAAATAATTTGAACTACCAGAAAGAATGATATAGCTCATGTCAAGAGACAATGAAGACCAAAGTTAACATAAATAAAGTTAGGAAGAATATGATAATAAGTGATTTGATCGAAATTCTTGAATAGAGCAAAATGAAAAAAATAGTATTTATGCCAACTCTAAATAGTTAAATATTATATGAAAAGCAAAAGTATTGTGATTTGATTTGAGTGTTCTCTTGTGTTTTCCTGTAGTACTTGTCCTTTCTTTTATTCTGCATGAGAATTCTCATGCCCTTCTTTTTTTTCACAAGGACAAAGTCGTAAGATAAAGTAAAATGAAATTAGGAAGAGGCACCAACCCACTGTGCAATTTGATTGCGACCTACAGTTGATGATTAATTAGACAACAAAAAATGGGAAACAAGACGTCTCATGTTTGAATGGTGGGTGGGGTGGGACTGTTAAAACAACCAATTGTCAACACAAAGTCGTAAGTTTGGCCAGTTTGGTGATCTTGTAACTTGTAAAAGTAAGGGTAGTATTTTACATAATATGTTAAAGGGTAATTTTGTTAATACTTTAATAATATTTTTTTTCATTTTATTGTATACAATGACAATTAAGTTATTTTTAAAAATTTTATTATTGAAGAAGAGGTTGTTGATGACACGTCTAATCTTAAAATAACACAATATAATAAACATCAGATTCCAAAATAGGCTAGTTTAATTTTCCAAAATAGGCTAGTGTAATTTATCCTTCAACTTAATAAATGAAAATTCAGGTCTGTGAGTTTCTTTTAAAGAAAAAAAAAATTTAATGTTTTGTCAAATTACACAAGCCTGTTGTGTTGTGACGTGTTATTTCCGATTAAAAACAAAAGAAATGTCATGGACAATCATATCAACTGCCAGTCTGTCACAGAAGTTAATGTTTCATGTATAATAATAGAGAAACAGTTTTTCTTTTTCATTTTCTTTCTTAAAGTATACTACTTTACTTAATCAGGGATTTAAAGTAACTAACAAAAACGATGATCAACGCAATCATTGAGGGTGACACAGCTGTCAGTTTTTTATACCAGCTTATTACTGTCCTTTTTGTCTTAATACTAGATTAATGATTGATCTTAACGATAATATTATTATTACTTTATGTTATATACTATTGATAGTTTCGGTTGTTGTGTCCCTTTTATTACTCAAGATATATCTTTTATATGACTCATTTATTTTGACATATATATATATATATATATATATATAATTTTTGACAAATACAAAACCGGATGCACTGAAGTAGGCTGGAGCACGTCTTGTCTGACGTTAATTATAAAACTCCTCTCTTTCATGCCGCACGGTTTGTCTGATGTTAATTATAAAACGTTGGTGGGATAGTCAGTGTTTAACTTACGCGAATATATTAAAGTGTATATGAAGATGCCATCAGTCTTAAATTAAATCTCACCATCATTCAGAAAATTATATTAACTAATACATGTTTTAAACCAAAATCTGATCACATATGTGAACGTATTAGAGTCTGTACTTAAATACTAAATTTATAATCTCTCTAACCATTTAAGTTTTTAAGGTGTTCAAATTTAAAATTGAATCTTGGAACTGTAGATCACCTCATCAACCAGCTTATCACTCTAGTTTATAAATAACTGTTTTATTGATACAAGGGGACTTGGGAATGTTCCCAGAAGGATCGTATGTGAACATTGTGTGATATGGACGTATAGTACGGTGTGGTTCATGTGATTCCAATTTCTCGTTATCGCATGCTATAGAGTGTTCAACCAATAGATTATTCGCATCCTACATAGTGTTCATTTTGTAGAGTGTTCAGGATGTTTGTATCATATTCTTGAATAAAAATTCTTTTCATTTAATATTTTTTGCGGTCTCTAACTTCAATGAATAATGTGTAACTAATTATGAGTGACAACATCATCCTATAAATTATCGGCATCATGTAGAGTGTTCAAGATGTTTGTATTATATTCTCGAGTAAAAATATTTTTCATTTAGTATTTTTTGCTGTCTCTTCAGTAGATAACGTGTGTAACTAACTATAAGTGGTAATACATGTTACTAAAATGAGTGATACAATATTATTTAATGTCACCTATTTTAGAAACATGAGTTTCTATTAATTTGTGTCATCTAGTAGTAATGTCCGTTATCGCTGATTATAACAAACATTGTCACTGACGTAATCGGAGAAAGACTCTCACCGAAAAGGATAATAGTCTCATATTCTTGTATACTCGCTGATGCATGTATACGGTATACATATGTGTATTTATATATACATATGTATGCATTCATGTATAGATATGAACATGTGGTTACTATTTATCTGAACGACCAGGAGTGAACGGTGAATAAAGCGGTTGTGGGTTCCCGCAGAACAATGCCAAATTAAGAGCACGTGATTTATTGATCCGATTGAGACATAGGAAGCTTCCTAATTTCTAAGTTAACTTTATCGTATTTGTCAAATATTCAAATAAGCAAGCTTTGTGTGCCATTTCTCTGGAGTTTTGAATAGGAGTCCTTCCTTCCAGGATGGATGCGTGCTTCGTCTCCTAGTTTCATGGACCCACCAGAATGCCCAACCTACCTCTTTCACTGCAGTTCTGTGATTTTAACACGTGCCTCCTATTAAAGGTGAGAACACTAGAAATTTTAGAATTTCCGGGTTTTAAATCCCGGATCATCCAGCCGTGCATGCTGAACCCGGAGTATGAACCCTCGGCTAATCTAAAGTTACTCTATTACCACATTTACTATTTATTTATTTTTAGGCGAAAGAGCCAACAATCTCTTTTGCTTTTAAAAAAATGCAAAAAACTCATTTGTGTTTTTTTTTGGATCATATTACACTCTTAATTTATTAAAGTGAGCAATTTATCCCCTCTTGTACATATTATATTTTTTTTAATTATTTTACCCTTTCTATTATTAAAAAAAGAAGAAATTTTTTTCCGAAAATAATTTTTGAAGAACAAAACTAAATATGCACAATTACTTAATAAAATTTATTGAGAGGAGAGGTTTTATTTTTTATTTTTTATGTACTTTATTTTTATTCATTGGTAATTTACATTTTCATTTTTGCTTTTGAGTTGGCTAAAGCTGATATATAATAATTGTACTAATTTGTATTTTTTCTCCTTCCCTTGCCTAGCTGTCTGAAATTGGACATGGAATCTGTTTGTTTTGTTTCCATTCATGATTAACCTCACTTTGAACCGTAAAATGATTACCTCTTTTCATGTTATGTTATGTCCTTGGTTGATGGTTAATGCTAATGGTCTTGTTGGTCTAACAGGTTGATGCCCATTTCAGTTTTGGATCTTCATGTATGCGCATATTTATTTATAAAGTATTTGGACCAATTAAGGTTTGCACTTGTGACCGCAGTAATGAATACAGTCATCCGATTCATAAGTGAATTTGTAATCTCACCAATATATTGATGAGACTCGGTATCGGACTTTTCATTCTGAACTGAACAGACTTCGACCCAAACTGATCTCGTTTGATGAATCATGCGAATTGATTCCTTTCTTTCTATGAATTATCTATATGTTCAGATCAAACTCTAAAAATATCATTTTATCCCTATTTCAGTTTATTCATTCTATATTTTCATGTGCATCAAATCACATTACATATTGCATTTACTCTTGTCTTATAATCTATATATGCAGAAAGCTAAAGCTTGATGATGCAGTTGTTGGTTGTAGCTTGTTTATCTCTAGCAACCAAAATGGAGGAGACTGAAGTCCCTTTATGACTTGATTTACAGGTATGAGATAAATTTTAGTGTATCATTGCGATAATTATATAATTCAAGCTACAAATCATATCCATATCCAAGCAAGCAATCGATCAGTATCTCAAAGCCAACGGACTTGGGGGTTTCAGTTGTTTAAACGTAATAATATATCGTTTTGCTAAATGGACAAAATGATAATTTTATGTTTATATTTTATTTTAGATTAATTTTAATATACTGAAGAGAGACATTTTTGACATTTCGTTATCCAACTAACGGTTAATGTATGGATGATAGTTTAGGAGAGCCGAAAATTGAAAAAAATTTACAATACACTCGGTGTATTTTCATCGGATGAATCTGGATCGTACGTGTACACGTGCAATAAAACATATCGCGCGTGTTGTATACGCACAATCCTATTAACCGAATATATTTACACCAAATGTATTGTAGAAGTATTCCAAAAATTGATAGTTTAGAAAATTTCATGAAATTAAGCCTAACATATATGTCTGCATATTGACAATTATTTACCACTAGCTCACTCTCACACAAATATATATATATATATATATATATATATATATATATATGGTAAAAAAGACATGCTTTAGACTCCCGTCAACTAAAAATTTCGTACTACATAAGAAGTGCAGTTAACAAAGTTTAATAATATGAGCATAATTAAGTGGTAAAAAATATTTACTTTATTATGGTACAAAGGTACTTCACTTATGCCGGAATCTATATATATATATATATATATATGGTCAAGAAAACATGCTTTACATGAGACCGTGGGACAAGACTCAAGTTTACTTAAAATTTCTACGACATGAGAAGTGCAGTTGACAAAGGTTAATAATATAACCATAATTAAGTGGTTAATTTTTTTTACTATATTATGGTACAATGGTACTTAATTTATGCTGGAATATATTGCTTCCCAATGAAAAAATATATAATACTCTGAAATAGTGATGATGCGTATTCTAAAAAGTGTAAGTCATTTATTTATTTTTAATTATAATAAAATTGATAATCTTTAATAAAAATGTACGACCTACACCAACGAAAGATATCACATTATTAATACTTTTATGGTATTATATAATTTCTCCATTCCAACGCTTTCACTTTTAACCGAGCACATAATTATAATGGGTCATTCCACGAATCAAAGCCCCGGGCCCTTACGAAGGAAGAACAATAACGCACCTACCTTTTAAATGAATGTTACCCTAGGTGCGTACGTGTCACCTAACCATACTAAACTACAAAAAAAGAATTATAGTTTAATCACACGTTTTTATTTTTTAAACTATTAGTAATTTATATTGTATAAGTCAAATTGCACTAAATTCTCTGGACTATTAAAAGTTACTGTACAAAATATCTTCCATTACTATTTTTTATGGCGACAAATATCCTCAAGTTACCAAAAATTACAAATTCCCCCCTTTACTATATTTTTTGTACCAACAAATACCCTCAAGTTACAAAAAATTACAAATTATCTCCTTTGAAATATGAAAATTAAAATTTTCAACATTAAAATGGTCACGTGCAATGCATGTGACACACGGGTTGATTGTTTTGACTAAAATATCTTTTCGCATGCCCATTTTATCTTTTATAATTGATTTTATAAATGAGAAGTTGACGGTGTTTGTTGCATTCGTAAATGTATTTTTTGTCAAAATAATAGCCCACATGTCCCGTGCACTCACTATATCATAATTTTTTTTTGCAATTTTTGTATGTGAGAGAAGGTAATTTGCAAGTTTTAAAAAATTGAAAGTGTTTGTTACTGCCCAAAAAATAAAATAGATGAGAGTATTTTGCAACTGTATGATAGTAGAGAAGTTTAGTACAATTTCGCCTGTTAGTATCTCATCAGACCAAATCTTGTAGTATCGAGTTTGTGGTGTCTAAGGGCTCTACACCTACTCATGTATAAGATCCACATCAAATTCTACAGAATAAATCTTGTAGCCCCTACAAAATCGATCCACATTCTATAATTTTTTACTAGTCATTTTTATTTTTAATTGGCATAGTGTAGAGGGAAAATTCTTACTCAGTCTAATGAGCCACCAAACTGGTACACAAACAGATTAGACTTATCTCAGTTTAAGCTCAAGTATCAGCAGAAGTCTCAAAGGATTGATTTGAGAAAAGCAAAGGGTCTAGTCGCTCCATTACAAGGCCAAGACGACCCAGTCCAAACTCTAAAAGGAATTCAAATCTTTGAGAGAAAATAGCTACAAATAAGGGAATTTGAATCCAAGAATGACTCAAATTTCAAATTGTATAAATATCCAAAGACAATGAATGAAAGGGATCCCGAATCCTCTCTTGAATTGATCTCTAAAATATTGTGTTCTTAATTTTATTGGGTGTGTGCATTGAGTTAATTAGCAGAACTTAGCTAACCAATTTTTTGTACCGACACATAGGTAAGAAAATGCTACATATGCAGATCAAAATATTGCATTAGTCACAAGATCATCATGCATATTGTCCATAATATAACAGTTCAATTTGATCAAATTTAGTGAAAGAAGAAATAAGATAAAAATTTGACTGAAGAGTGTGATTTATTGATGCTAAAGCTTCACCCTATGCAATAATTATAGTCCTTCCATCCCATTTTAGTTATCTGATTTGGGAAATCAAATTTCTCACTTTTCAGGAGGCAAATATTATAAAAGTTGTCTCTTTTTTAAATTCTCAAGTTACCTTAAGTTTAAAAAAATTAAATTATTAATTTGTGAAGAGTTTCAAAACTTAAGTAAGAATATCTTTAAAAGAATGATTTTTGAGATGAGGTATGAATTTGAGATAAAAAAAAAAGAAGAGATATTTTGGGACAGTAAAGGGTGAGAGTGCTGTCGCATTACTAAACCGTAAACTATTTTTTCCAAAGTCCAAGACACTAATTCAATACGACCGAACATAACATTAATGAATTCTGAAAAGAAGTCGGTCTCAGCTTTTCTTTCTTGTATTATTGTACAATTACACATGCTGTAGCCTGTACTCATGGGCCAAATAAAATAAATCCAACAGACAAATAACTAATTGTAATTTTTTTTCCTAATTAACGAATTGTATATATACAAACTTTGAGCTTTTTGCAAATTGGAACGCTTTGCATAGCCTATTTTGCTCTGCTATACAGCACAAATGAGATTGAGATCATTGAGGTACACAAGAAGTGAGAAATGATTATCCAAACGAGGGATTACCCAACCTTAGCCCATGTATGCATGCTCTACTACTTTGCCTTAAAATGATCAGATTACAAAAAGGAGTTGCAAGAACACTGGACCAATTGTTCGAAGACTAAACCAAAGTTATGGAAGACTTCAAGAATGTATGGAGAATGTAAAGCAACTTGTGGACAATGAAAAGACTAGTATTGGAAACAATGTTTAATTTATTATCTTATAATTTGTGTGCTTCTAGATTCCTCTATTGCTACCTATAAATACATGTTGCAGAATGATTTTGTAATCAAGAAGTGAGAACAAATAAAATATCAGAATTTGAGAGTGTTTATATAAAAATTTGTAATCTCCTTCAAATTGAGTGCTTTTCTACAAATTGATATCAGAGCCATTTTTATCAAAGAAGATTGTAGAAAATTTTCTACAACTTTTTCTCATGGCAAATACAAACAATTGAGCTTCTCTTATTCCTCGTTTCAATAGAGAAAATTATGATTATTGGAGCAACAATGTAAAGATGTTGCCTAAATCAATGGAGCTATGGAATGTTGTTGAAGAAGGCTTTGTTGAGCCTGAAAATGAAGATGATTCATCTCAAGCCCAAAAGAATACTTTGAATGAGAAACGGAAAAAAGATAGCAAGACACTTTTTCAAATCTATCAAACAATTGATATGCCTCTCTATGAAAGAATTGCAAAAGCCGGAAATGCCAAGCAAGCTTGGGAGATTATACAAGCAGCTTACATAGGAAAGGAAAAAGTGAAAAAAGTACTTCTTCAAACATTAAGAGAAGAATTTGAAAAGTTAGAAATGAAAGAGAATGAATCTATTTATGAGTATTTTACAAAAGTTACTTCTATAGCAAATCAAATGACTTCTAATGGAGAAAATTTGGGAGATGAAAGAGTGGTTGAAAAAATTCTTTGTAGCTTGCCACAAAAGTTTGACTATGTTGCAGTTACCATTGAAGCATCTAGAGATCTCTCTTCTATTTCTCTAGATGATTTATTGGGAACTTTGAAGGCTCATGAAATTCTAATTAATCAAAGAAAACCTCCTCCTCCTCTCCCTCTCGACCAATCTCTTAAATCACAAGTTTCAATTACGGGAGGCCGTGGTAGTAGCCTTGGCCGAGGCTGTGGAAGAGGTGGAAATTTCCATGGAAGAGGTTCTAGTTTTCGTGGGAGAGGAAGAATGTTTTCAAAAAATGAAAATTGTTTCAAAGAAGATGAGAAAAATCAAAATAAAAAAATTTCACATAGAGGAAGAAGTCGTGGCTCTTTCCAAAGAGGAAGAGGTTATATCGAATGTTTTCATTGTCATAAACTTGGTCACAAAATTAATGAATGTTGGTACAAGCAAGCTGAAAAAAATGAAACTGCCGGTTTTATGCATGAAAACAAGGATGAGTCTCATGAAAATGATTCTCATGAAACTTTGTTGATTGCATATCATGGTGATAATTTTGATGATACATGGTACGTAGACAGTGGTGCTAGCAAGCACATGACATGCAACAAAAATCTGATTTCAAAATTGGATGTAGTGGATCATAGCCAAGTAACAGATGGAGATGCCAAAACTTACAAAAAGTTCAAGGTGTTGGAGAAGTTGCATTCAAAACAAATTTTGGCAAAATTGAGAAAATATCGAAAGTTTATTATGTGCCCGGTTGGAAAGGAAATTTACTTAGCACTGGTCATCTTCTGCGGAAAAGATATGATATTCATTTTCATGATAATGCATGCATCATGCTAAAGAACAATCAGCTTGTTGCTAAAATTAGAATGGTAGCTAACAATCTTTTCCTCTCAAGCTCCAAGTTGCTAATTTTTCTTGTTTCACAGTGTTGCCAAAGGAAACTCCAAGTTGTGGCATGACAGGTTTGGGCACTTAAATTTTGGAAGCTTGAAATTTTTATCTTCAAAGAAATTGGTGGAAGGACTCCCTCAAATTGAAAGCATAGATGGAATTTGTGAAGCTTGTATGCTCAGAAAACAACATAGAGATCCATTTCCCTCTCAATCCTTGTGGCGAGTTAAGAATCCGTTGGAACTTGTTCATACAGATTTATGTGGTCCATTGCCAATCCCATCTATTGGAGGTAATAAATATTTTCTTCTATTTATTGATGACTTCACTAGAAAAAATTGGATATATTTTCTGAAGGAAAAAGCTGAAGCATTTCAAGTTTTCAAAGATTTTAAAGCCCAAGTTGAAAAAATTTCGAGCTTTCATATAAAAACATTAAGAAGTGATCAAGGGCGTGAATATCTCTTTTCTGAATTTGAAAAATTGTGCAGAGAGAT
The DNA here is from genome assembly GCA_026545225.1 of Cornus controversa. Lineage (NCBI taxonomy): Eukaryota > Viridiplantae > Streptophyta > Magnoliopsida > Cornales > Cornaceae > Cornus > Cornus controversa. The sequence goes on from CM048852.1 coordinate 57,571,492, forward strand.
TGGCATAAACCGTGAATTGACGGATAGATGCACACCATAACAAAATGGTGTGAGTGAAAGAAAAAACCGAAGGGTCATGGAAATGGCAAGATGCATGCTTAAAAGGAAGAAATTGCCATATGTTTTTTTGGGCGGAAGCGATCTCTTGTGCTGTTTATTTGATCAATAGATCTCCCACAAAAATCTTGAAAAATTATACACCTCATGAGGCATGGTATGGCAGAAAGCCTAGTGTTCAACATTTGAGAATTTTTGGAAGTGTTGCTTATGCACATATTTTTGATGTAATGAGAAATAAGCTGGATGACAAAACCGAAAAATGCATTTTCATTGGGTATAGTGAAAGGTCCAAAGCCTATAAGCTTTACAATCCGGAAACAAAGAAAATTGTGATTAGTAGAGATGTAAAATTTGATGAAAAGTCGTCTTTTATTGATTCAAAAGCAGTTACTTCTTCAAATACAACCATTCTTAATGAAGAAAATGATTCATGTGTGAAAATTGATGATTTTTCTTCCCCAACTCCTTCATCAAGTAAAGGATCCTCTCAATCCACTCCATCTTCAAATGAAAGGAAGACAAGAAACTTGCAAGAGATTTATGAATTTTCCAACCAAGGTGATCAAGACAACACTGTTTATTTTGCTTTCTTTGCTGGGGAATATCCAATTTCCTATGAAGAGGCATGCAAAGAGGAAAAATGGAAGAAAGCTATATAAATGAAGAAATCCATGCTATTGAAAAGCAACAAATACAAAGCAAGTCTTGTTGCAAAAGGTTACAAACAAAAAGAAGGGGAGGATTCTAATGAGGTATTTGCTCTAGTCTCTCAACTTGATACGATTCGTTTAATTATTTCTCAAGCTGCCCAAAATGATTGGAGGTTGTTCTAACTAGATGTCAAATCCATTTTTTTGAATGGGTTCCTTGAAGAAGAAATTTATATTGAACAACCAATGGGATTTGTGACAGCTGGGGAGGAACACAAGGTTTATAAACTTAAAAAGGTTTTATATGACTTAAAACAATCCCCATAAGCATGGTATAGCCACATCAATTCATTTTTGAGAACAATGGTTTTCAAAAGTATCCTTATGAACACACACTTTACATCAAGAATGATTTGCATGGAGGCTTCATGGTTATTAGTCTTTATGTTGATGACTTAATTTTTACCAAAAATAATTTGAAGCTATTCAATGATTTTAAGATTTCAATGATGAAAGAATTTGAAATGACAGACTTAGGGAAGCTACATCATTTTTTGGGCATTGAAGTTCATTAATCTAAAGAGGTAATTTTTATTTCTTAAGAAAGTTATGCTAAAAAAGTTCTGGAAAAATTAAAAATGGAGCATGCCAATCCTATTTTAACACCATGCATCACCGGAATCAAGTTGAGAAAAAATGGTGAAGGAAAGCTTGTTAATTCTACCATGTTTCGAAGTTTGATAGGAAATTTGATGTATTTAACGGCTACAAGGCCAGATATAATGTTTGCGGTAAGTTTGGTTAGCCGATTCATGGAGAAACCATATTCAAGTCATTGAAAAGCTGCCAAAAGAATTTTGAGGTATGTCAAAAGCACCATTGGCTATGGTATTTTTTTTATCAAGCACTTGTTTTGATTAAACTTGTTGGCTACATGGATAGTGACTTGGCAGAAATCATTGATAATCGTAAGAGCACATCTGGCTATGTTTTTAATCTTAGAAATGGTGCAATTTCATGGAGTTCGAAGAACCAAGCTGTTGTGGCTCTTCCAACAAGAGAGGTGGAATTCATTGTTGCTTCTTCAGCCGGGTGTCAACTCATATGGTTACAAGGCATTTTGGAGAGTTTCAAGCACAAGCAAGAAGGGTCAACTACATTATTTTGTGACAATAGTTCAAAAATCTCCATTTCAAAGGATCCGGTCCTACATGGAAGGACAAAACATATTCGTATCTATTATCATTTTTTGATGGAGCTTGTCAATGAAGGAATTATTCAAGTTGAATATTGCAAGACGGATGATCAATTGATAGATATATTACAAAACCTCTTGGTGGAAATAATTTGAAGAGAAACCTTGCAAAGATTGGGAATGAGAAGTAAATTTGGTTTACGGGAGGTATTGTTGAGACTAAACCAGATTTATGGAAGACTTCAAGAATGTGCGGAGAATGTAAAGCAACTTGTTGGAGAATGAAAAGACTAGTACTGAAAATAATGTTTAATTTATTATCTTGTAATTTGTGTGATTCTAGATTTCTCTATTGCTACCTATAAATACATGTTGCAGAATGATTTTGTAATCAAGAAGTGAGGAAAAATAAAATATCAGAATTTGAGAGTGTTTATATAAAAATTTGTAGTCTCCTTCAAATTGAGTGCTTTTTCTACACCAATCAATATAGTATATATAAAACTATAATTCTTAAAAGTGTATAATTGAAATCATATTAACGTTGCGTTTGGGAGCTTGATTTCATGCTCCCAAACATAGCTTAAATGACTTTCTATGTTTCATAACATGTTGCCAAATCCAAGAGATGGAATTAACTAAGTTAAAGAATGGAGAGGGGGCGTTTGGTCGAATGACCTCTTACAGTGAGCAATGGCTGCCTGAACTGAAGAGTTCTCTCTTGCAAAAATCTTGTTCTGATCAGTGGGCAGCGACGACTTATTTGAAGATGGGCAGCTTTTTCTCCTAATTTTACCTTTGAGACGTCCGATGTTGATACTACTAATAGCCTCTAAGACCACCCGTCTAATGGTGTCCAAGTTTATGTCAGTGCCAATTCTGCGATACTCGTTGGTGTTGGTGTTGGTGTTGGTGTTGGTGTTGGTGCTTTCTTCTTGTTTCCTTTGCACTGACCATCTCTCAAACGGTGTGATTAACCTCTGATAATTCCAAACAGTTATCGCTTTAGATCTTCTGTTAATGTTGTCTTCTTCACTGTTGCCTCCAGTAGAAATACTTCGCTCCGGTTTTGTAGTTAATGAAGCAAGCATGGACCTGAAGTGCTTCATATTAGATCTAAACTTGACCAATAACTTCATCACTCTACCGTTCATTGCTGTGGTGGCCTCCCTCGAACCTTTTCTGAATGGTAAGAGAATAATATTGTTACAAAGTATTCAGATTATTAATCACTGTCTAGGACAATAATTTCAATCATTGCTTAATTGTCCTCTTACAATATGTAACGACATCACATCTTCCAAAAAAAAAAAAAAACAAATCTAATTATATATCCTCCCTCCCTCCTTAGAAGGCACAATATATAATTTCAATCATTGCTTAGAGAATACATTTAATTTACTTGTCCTCTTAGACTCTAACGACGTCACATCTTCCAAAAAAACAAGGTTACATCAAGGCAAAGCAAAATAATAAGGTATAAATTATTAATAATCATGCTCCACACTTCTTCCTATCTATGATCAACAGCGAATCATATCAAATTATATATCCTCACTCCTTCCTTAGAAGGCAAATATTTAACACACACACATATATATATATATATATATTGCCACAAAACTTGAGAGTAAATATGACATATACCTGCTCTTCGTGGGTTTGCAATAATCCCTACCGTTGGACGAGGCCTGAGGACATACTGGAATGTGGATTGGACATACAAAACTAGTTGCTGCAGAAGAACTTGAAGCAGAAGTAGTAGTAGTAGTGGTTGAGGAGCAAGATTCTTGAAAGGGAAGGGCAGTTCTGGTACTACTCCACGAAAATGATATTGGGAATTGGTATTCCAATTCCTTATGATCAGTCAACTTTTCTTCCCCTTCTACGTTCGTTTCTGTGGGTGTGAGTTCAAGATCTATTTCAATGTACGCCCCTTCTTCTTCTTCTTCTTCACAGTCGTCGTCGTCGTCGTCACAGAGTGAGTCATGTCCGGGAGAGGTGTTAAATTCGAAGAAGTTGAGTGGGAAGCTACAAATATCTTCCAGTTCTGGGTGTAGAAAAGTGATGGTGTTTTCCATGAAGAATAATAATTAACCAATCCAAAAGTTAAAATCTGAATAATTGTCAGAATAGGTACGTGGAAGATGAGATGATCGGTGATATATATATATATATATATATATATATAGATAGATGACTTGTGTGCATGTGAGTATGGTGTTCTACGGATGATCGATCTACTAATTGATTTGTTGTGTGTGTGTGTGTGTGTTCTAAATGTGTATATATCCCAACCCAACAAACTTACTACTAAATTCTTTCTTTCTGATTTAAATTAATTTACAGGCCATCTCTCTTCTTTCTTTATGCTATAATACGTCACACAATACTAGTCATTAGTCTTTACCATCAACTTTAAAGTCGTATTAATAGACATCAATGTTGACCGTCAAAAAAGTCCTAACCCTCACTTGTTGAATATTTGACTGACCCTTTTTCTTTGTCTTATCTCAGGAGCTACTGCACAAAGTATGCAAAGTTGACTACTATGCCCATATTTAAGAAGTTAGTTTATTTACTCAACTAAAATTTCTTCTTCTTTTTTTCACATACGACTACTTTTTTACTCAACTAAAATATCTTTTTTTCACATATTTTTAATTATTCAAACGAACCTATATTAAATTGATAACTCCTTGTAATGCCCAACAAAATTAAACTATGATGAGGTTTGGCTGCACGTATGCCTACTGTCTTCCTACAGAATTAAATGATAAGCCATTGCTAAGGTAATTAATATGCAACTCTGTAATTAAAACAAATAATAAATACAAATTTGGATCCATCTTAATTAATTTTAAAGAGAGAGTTTTCCAGAATATTGTTTATTTCTTATTTTAAATGGCTCTGATACCAACTGTAACGGATCAGAGACTCACTAATAACTTAAAAGCCTAAATTATTGAATAGTGTTACCTACCCGTTCATTTATACTCATTTGAATCTGATGTGGGGGAAAGAATACCTTCTAACAATTAACCTAGTGTGACACACATTTCATTAGATACTAGTTGAGGGTCTTGAACTCAAGAGAACAATTATGGAATATTCTCCAATCATGCATGTGACAATATAATTTATATTATATTTAAGCTTGTTATAATTAGATAAAAAAAATTAATTTAACATTTAAAAGTTATTAAAAAATTAATTATGTGATTTAAAATATCTTTATTTATTTGTAGTTTAAAATACGGGCATTGTTAGAAGAAGTCGCCATCGTTAAAGTAACCATTGGTATATACTAATATATATACCCACATCGCCGGTGACGAAACTACATAATGATCTTCCAGATCTTGATTGTGGGGTTCATAGTTGAACAGCATATGTCACCATTCCCTTTAATTACAAGATTAATTCATTGCATCCAAACGTGTAATCCTTGAAAAATTAAAGGACACTGGTAAGTTTAGAGTATTGCTGATTAAATTAATTATAAGAGCTCCCAGACCTACATATAAGGGTGACCCTTTTGGTTCGCAACGCACTGGATTTTGTTGTAATTTCGTCAATTATTCTATTTACTCAATACTTTTTATAATTTTTTATAATAAAAAGGCAAACGGGTCAAAAAAAAAAAAAAAATCTCCCTATATTTTTAAAAAAGTGCAAGAAACTCTCTTATACTTTTTTTTTTTTATCATATCACACCCTCACATTTGTAAGAGTGAGCAATTTATCACCTTTTGCACATATTATATTTTTTTATGACCATTTTACCCCTTTCTATTATTAAAAAAAGATGAGGCTTTTTTACAAGAAAAAACTTTCAGAAATAATTTTAGAAGAAAAAAACTAAATATGCACAATTACTTAATAAATTTTTTTGAAAGGAGATGTTCTTTTTTTATATATATATTAAGTTATATGAATTTACAAAAAATAAAAATAAAAATGCACAATTACATAATAAAAAATTTTGAATTTTTTTTTTACCAGAAAATTTTCTATTAGAAAGAGAGGGTTTTTTTTATATTAACTTTCTTTACCTTAATTAAAAAAAAAAAAAGAGGATTTTTTTTCCTTAATTTAAAATTTTTGGGCCTTTTTGATTAATAAAAAATTGTACAGGTGTCAAAACACTTTAGGTATTATAGACTTTGTCGTTAAGATTTGAAAACTGTTATAAATAAGGACTGGATTATAAGATAATGGGATAATGCAAGCGTACTAAGTGAAACTATTTGATAAGGGTTACAATCCTTAGATAATGGGAGTTGAAGACACGGGTAGACATGGCCAATGTATTTAATTATTTTTTATTTTTATCTTGTTTCAAAATTTTAAGAAATTTGTTAGCATTCTTAAAAGTCTAACTAAGAACAAGTGAGATATAGGATTGCGCCAAGAGATCCCTGACCACACCACAAATGCAACTCTACGTCATTTATCTTTCCTTACAAATTACCTTCCATGTCAATTTAATTCTATGCTAATTATCTTTGATGCAATTTACCTGCTTATTTACGTTTTTAGCACTTTTAATTTCATTGCAATTCTTGAAAAGTACTCTTCATTGAGTCAATTTGAAACTTAATAGAGTAAGATATTTTCTCTTATGCAGCAGCGATAGTCTTATCAATCATTAATTTTTAAAAAGAGATGTACATTCAATTGAGTAATTAATTAAGTACATTTGATAACGCAATTTCATATCACTAAAAATGATAAGCACCAATTACAATGGAATAAATCTTAAGTGACAGGAACATCACTTATCACTAAATGCTAAATTTTTTAAAAAATGTCAAAAATATTTATTTTTTAGTTATCACCTAAGAACATTTAAATTCAACTTTTAAAATCTTCAATTTTATCAAACAACACCTTAGTCTATGGCACGCGGGCAACCTTATTGATTAAATTTGGTATCCTCTCTTTTAACAATCATCCATTAGTTTTCAAAAGAGACACACGTGCAACCTATCTTGAATCTCAAATTATAGACTATTAATAGTCAAAAACACACACACACACACACATATATATATATATATATATATATATGTATATTGATAATTGGTTGACATAATATCTTCGTCACAAATAAATTAACAATTTTCTCTTTTTGTCTTCACATTGCTATAATAATAATAATATGAAAAAAAAAACCTTTAGTACAATTGGTTTTTGGGCTAAGTCGTGGAGTATGTTTAAACTAGCCTAAGCTATTAAGTAGTACTATATATCCACTCATTTATATCCATTCGGATATGATGTGGGACAAAGAAGACCTGAAGTCGAACCACCATGCCTACTGGTCCCCTAACAACAGGAAGATCCAGTAACGACCTGAATCCAGACTCCACTTGAGTGGGCGTTAGGCATAGCACCAAATCAAAAACTGAGTTTAGCTCTGATACCAAATATAACGGATCGAACGCTTACCCTCTAACTCAAAAGTCTAAGTTGTTAGATAATTCTGTATACCCACCCATTTATACCCATTTTCTTTCTCATTCAAATCCAACATGGGACAAAGAAGACCCTTGCCCAATATAGCAATTGAAATAAGTATTTTAGTCCATGCCTGCTGGTTGATTACCTACCTAATGTTTCTCATTGCATTGCGCATTCAAGTCGAAAAATATTGTAGTGACTTGTTCCATTCTAATCAAGTTGTTAGACTGATATTTAAATATAGGAAAATGATTTCTCTTTTAAATTTTGATTGTTTTTGAATGAGTTTATGTGGGTGAGGTGTGGCATTATCATAATATTATCATGTTGATGGTGTCATCTTTTATTTACAAAAATTCATTTGCTTGAATTCGACATCTATATCATTATTCTTAAATATATAAAGATATTTTCTTTAAGAGAAAGAGAGTGACAAAAAGGAAGCCAAACAGGCTCTCTCTTGATGGACGACTTATGCAAGGCCTAAATGAATTTCACTTGAATGCATTGGTTCAGCATTGTTCAAGTCCTTGGCTACCTACCATTTATCTAGAGAGAGTATCATTTTGGGTCAAATAATGAGCCAATTAAGACCAATATCTAGTCCATCCCATATTTGAGCTGAAGTAACGCAGTCACTTTCTCCGTTAGATGCAACTATCTCCAAAGTCAAATTTAGTTCCTGTAACTTATTGACTTTAGATTGCGAATAAGACCCAAATGGAGGACTAAAATGCAAGTGTTGAATTAGCTTGTAGAAAAGTCAAAAGCCTCTCTGTTTTGGTTGTGAAGAAGTTCCAAATGATACCTAACTGCATACATGCTCTTGATCTTGATGATATATATTGAGTCAATAAATTAAGGATGGGATATTAATCATCTCTCCTCCCAGTTATATATAGAATTGCTGCCTAAATATAGCTTGGATTTTGCTTATCCATTGAAAATTCACATTGGAGCAAAACAATGGTAAGAATATTGGATCAGTCAAAATGCCACAAGCATGAAGATGTTCAGTATTAGTTATGTTATCATGTCAAATAGATAATGATTCACTGTATAAAAGTTTGCTTAGCGCAATCCATAGACACCATGAATGAGAAAGGAAAGGTAACAGAAGCAATCTAAGATGGAGAGAAAAGGCCTTGAAAATGGCGATCATTGTATATAACAACACACACAAACACAAACACAAACACAGAGAGAGAAAAACAGAGAGAGAGAGAGAAAGAGAGATCTAAGAGGATAGAAATTGATGGATGTAAATTGTAATTAAGCGGAGTGGACGATAACACTTCGCATCATGTCCTTGAACTCGAAGAAATCGACAAGGCCATCTTTATTGCTGTCAACAGAGGTGATCATCTTCTCAACTCTACCAATCTCTGTGCCTTCAGGCAATCCCAGTTTGCCAAGAACTACTTGCAACTCCCTAGCTGAAATGTAGCCATCTCCATCCTCGTCGAAGACCTTGAACGCCTCCGACAGATCTGACTCCTCCTGCGATACGGCATTAATATGTTCCTGATCATTATTTACCAACAAGTCAACCTCCTCATCGTTGAAACCAAAGAAGGTGTCATTCAACGATCGATGCAGGGCTTCGAAGTCTTCAAATCTGAGGCCCGTGTTGCCCTGTTTGATGAAGGAATTGATCATGAAATCCAAGTCTTTCAGATCGGCATCCAATCCGAGAAGGTTCAGAGCTTGGCAGATCTCATCAACGGTGATCACACCATCGTTGTTCTTGTCGAATAGATCGAAAATGCGACGGAGACGAAGGGAATTAAGACTCGGACAGCGAAGACGGAAGGAGGAGGAGATGGAACTCCTCCTGTTAAGGCTCCTTTTCCCCCCATTTTCCGTAGCAACAACTGCTTGATCCATTGTCCTTAATTACTCAACAAGGAAGATGAATTGGAATTGGAATTGGATTTGGATTTGGATTTGGATTGGATTTGGTCAGAACCTGAAAACAAATTAATGTTAAGCACCCTTAATTTCAATGATATAGGTATGATAATATGGAGAAGAGAGACTACATTGGAATATGTGATTATATTACTACATGTATATTTATAGGTAGGAAGGAGAATAACGCGCATTGCATTTGAAGCTGTACCATTTATACAATATGGCATTAGTATTGCCGTGTATACGCGCGCACTAGCCAGCCAACCAACCAACCAACGCAACGCTGTTTCTCTTACTTTTCGTGTATACCAGTATTCATAGTCTACTTTTACTTTTTTTTTTTCTTCTAAAAACACAAAAGAAGATTCCTTTGACAGTTTTGCGCGTGCTTAGCTTTGAATTGTGGAACGATAGATATATAATAGTTGAATGGAAAGCCACACGATACGAGTTGGTATTTAACTATTTATTTCCCTGTATATTGAACTCCCACTAGTCAGTCATTTTTTTTGAGTATTACTAGTATTAGATTAGATGTGCAATCCAATAATATTTGAAGGACCCAATGAAGGAGGGAGAGAATTGGTATCGCCATGTGCTTGCCAATTGCCATCACCCCACCTTCATATGCACATGCCTGGTGGTGACCTTGACTTTGTATACAAGAGTCTTAATATTGCCATGTGTTAACAAATTACTTCTTTGGTACTACTACTTTTCAATAATTTTAAAAGGCATCAACTTGATTTGACCGTCAATAATTAAACAATTCTATAACTTCAAAACTTTTCGGAAAAATCTAATGACTCATTGTGAATAGGAATATCTCTAGGCTCTGTTCTGTTCTGTTTTGTAGGGGTGGCTACTGGCTATGGGTATTTCTTTAATTTCCCACGTTATTTATTTATTTTTTTTGTTCCATTGATGTGTAATGATATAAAAGTTAGATCAAACTTATTTGAGTTGATAGTTGAAGATATCCGAGGAAGAGTAGTTGAATGTATCAAAAGTCTGATTTGCAAAGTCAGGTCAGATAAGTTAATACATCTAGAAGCCCATCCTAATCCATGTTAGAAATCAGTAATCTTGAATTAGGCTTCTATTCCTAAGGACTGACTGTTTCTTCTTCAATGAGAGCACGCTTTAATCCCTCTTGCTTAGAACTTGATGTTAGATTGACTTCTTCTACGCCAATAAAAATAATACTATACTCCTCTTTCAGTATACTTTTTGTAATATTGACCTTCTTTGCCAGTTTTAAGAGTACAAAAATTATTGATATCACGATTTTCTTTTACTTAAAAATTCAAAAATACTCTTAAGATGTATGAAAAGACTATTGACATATTATTTGTGGAAAATTAATTTTGCCCTTATTTAATTTATACATAACCTACCTCGTTACAACTCTCTCTCTCTCTCTCTCTCTCTCTCTCTTTTACTACAGAACTCGGCTCATCTCTCTCAGGTAGCTCTAACACTCTATTATCATCAACGTATGCTGCGTATCTCACTAAAATCTTGCATACATTATGTAATTCTTGTACATATACATATAGGTCAAGAGAGAGAGCGAGAAAAAAGGAACAATTTGGCAGCAACTTCCATTTGTTTCTTCAACATAGCATGGGTTTGGCAACGCGAAAGAAAGGAACTCGGACTCGAACTCTGACCCTTCGCACCACCACTACTTCTCCGACGAACATGCAACGATCCTATTCGTCTTCCCCAAACCTTTGCAATTCAACCATTGTGGTCCCCGCATTGAAATCTGCAAGAACCTTGAAGCTTAACGAGTGCATTTTCCTCCTTTCCCAGATTTTCTCTCACTTTCTCTCTCATTTTTCAAGAAAATCTTATTGTGTTTGATCTACGAACTGATCAATGTTTAATTGTGAAAAATGAAAAATGAGGGGTTTTGGATCGTAACAAAGATAAAGTGCTTACAAAATCGCATTCTTTATATAAGATTATCTGTTTTCACGATGTGAAGTTTCTGAATTTGGCCTGTAAGTGCCTTACAGTAGTCGAGGAATGGTTGATTTTCGTGCATTTTTTGTGGATCAGTTTTGCCTTTATTAGTAATCCAAGCAATGGGTGGGGTCTATGACTATGAGAATCCAACAACTAGGGGATTCACTTATGAGTTTGTTTAAGCTGTTGGATGGAAACTATGGATGTGTGAGTAGGAGTGCACACGGTACGGTTCCTCACGATTCTTGGCGGAATCAAAACCGGAACCGTTATCAACGGTTCTTGATTTTTGGAACCGGAACCGTTAAGGGTTGGAACCGTGAGGAACCGTACCGCGGTTCTCGGTACGGTTCCGGTTCCGAACCGCGGTTCTTTAGGATTTTTTTTTTTTTTTTTTTTTTTTTTTTTTTTAAATGAAGCTTGAAAATAAAAAATATATATATATATATTCATTAACTAAATGTAATACCTACAATCTAAACATGGCACCCTATATATATATAATTATTATATTATATTATAGATATATATACATTACATATAATGTATATATATTATGTATAGTAATTATATTATAATATAATTATTATACATAATATATATACATTATATATAATTATTATATGTAATGTATATATATATATATATATATTATATATAGTTATTATATTATATATATATATACACATATTTAATATAAAACGGTTCCGGTTCCGGTTCCGGTTCCAAGGAACCGTTACCCCCAACGGTTCTGGTTCCGGTACGGTTCTACTGGTCCTGGAACCGGAACCGGAACCGTTGGTAACGGTTCCTAATTTTAGGAACCGGAACCGGAACCGTAGCCACGGTTCGGTACGGTTCCGGTACGGTTCCCCTCGGTTCCGGTTCCGACGGTTCTTTGTGCACCCCTATGTGTGAGCCTCACTGGGAATGAGAGAGGAATGGTCAAACTATATTTCACCCATTGCACCGTAAAAAGGTTAATAGAAAATCTTTTACCTAGTAGATTTTTGGTGTTCATGGAAGATATACTTACACGTGTTAGCTTATTGTTCAACTACTAGAAATTCAAATTTTAAAATTCAGATTTTAAAATTTTTGGTATTACTTGAAAAAAGAAGGATCGGCTCCACAATTGTCCCTCTATTAGATGGTTTTTATCCCACATCGAATCAGGATAAAGGTCTTGGGCTTAAATAAAAGGGTAGGTCACACCTTGATTTTTGATATCCGATTAAGAGTGAAGAAATGGGGGTGATGATCGAATGTAAATTGTCATCCAAACTTTTAATCAATTCAAAAATCTCATAACTGCAGAAGTATAGTTGTCACACCCCCAAATTTAAATACCAAATTGACCTTGTCTTATATTCTTATATATAAGAATTCGTACAACAATCTTTATTTGATTAGATTCACAAATTTCTTAGGATAATTAAACTCTAGTTAATTATCATATCTACAATTTTTTTCACATAGAAATCATATTTTCAATAATTCATTATTAAGCTAATCGTTTAGATTAACTTAAACATTATTAACCTCACATGAGCCCCAGGCTCTACTAAAATAAATGGCATGCTTAGCCAACAAGTGGTGTGCATCGCATTTCAATAATTCATTATTAAGCTAATCGTTTAGATTAACTTAAACATTATTAACCTCACATGAGCCCCAGGCTCTGCTAAAATAAATGGCATGCTTAGCCAACAAGTGGTGTGCATCGCATAGTCCCAAACTATTGAAGATCACACATGTGGTTGGGCTTGTAAGTCTACTCACCCAGATAATCCCAAACCACGTCTACACAATAAAGGTACGCTTCGCCCAATGGGGCATAACAAAAGGGTAGTGCACTCCCAATAGGTAGGTCTCACCATACCTAAGAAATCTTTTAGGAATATTATCTTATTTCCAGAATTTAAACTTTTAAGATTTACCAAATGCTTTTAATATTTAATAAATCAAATTATTATTTAATGTGGTCACTAATCACATGAATTTATCAATTTAGGAGTCACCACTTATATCTTTTCTAAACTTAATTATTTTAGCATAATTAAATTTTTTATGCCGAAATATACCACTCTAAGATTTTTCGTAAATTTTAGAGCTTTAAAGGATATTTTTTCCCAATTTAAACTAAATTGAAACAAAAGGTAAAACAAAACGCTCTTTATTCCAACATTTCATCTTTTATAATTTATTAAATATTTTTAACATTTAATAAATTAATTGACCGATTTGTGTGTTCATTATGCTCAAACGTCGTTATTCGGGTTTTAATCCTTAGAACCAGTTATTCCAACATAATGAGTTATATTATGCTGAAACATATAATTTCAGAAATTTTTACATAATTTATGGAACATTAAAAACATTTTTCTCCAATTTTCTAATTTTAAACAATTTGCAACCACATAGAATTCAATCCCACAAGTACATAACACTATAGTTCCAAAAAGAATTGTTAAACTAACCTATATTCTTTTTAATTACACAACCCAAGTCCATAATTTTGGCTCAGTCCAATGTTAAGCCCACCATTTATTTTTTTTTAAATGAAAATGGGCTTATTTATAATTTCTTGCTCAGTCCAGTTCACTAAGCAATGCCCATTAAAACCACAACCCAATTTACTGTCTAAGCCCAAACCAGACACCAAGCTCATTTCATTTAAACCATCACCACCTCTCCAATCAACCCATTTACTAAACTCCAACACAGCCCACTATGAGCTAACCCACAAGAAAACTCAAACCAAATATAAATTTATTTATATTTACAATCTTTGCAACTGAGTCTCTCTTTATTTTAATTTACTCATTATTACTATTAACTCTCTATTAATCGCATAATAACATTTTTTTCTCTCAACTTATCTTTTAGACCCCTCAACTCATAAAAGTCTACTCACCTCGGGTCCCACACCTGAACCCAAAAATCCGAAAAAATCCCATAACTTATCAAACACATATTTAAACAAATTTCTCATGCTTTATCATAATTAAAACATAATCAATTGTAATTAAAAATAAAAAATAAAATTCAAGGCTTTATAGTAGGCCACCCAATAACTTAAGTTTTTGGGTCACATGACAAATGTCCAACCCGTTACAATTAGTATTAGAGTCGACTCAGTTCTTGATTTGATGTTATGTCAAGTGACAACTCAGCCGATGTTTGGGTCCAATCGTTACTAGTTGGTGTTTGGGTTGTGGCATTAGCCAACGAGGGTGTTTCAAGCTCGAGTGAGGACAGATATTAGAGAGTTCTTGTCCCACATCACCAAATTCGGATGGGCTTAAGATTTTGAGTCAGATGACAAACGTCAAACTTGTTACACCTTCTCTGTTGGGCCCAAAATTGAATTTTTCAAAACCTTTGATCCACAAATTCGAACAATTTATTACTCAAACATTATAGGACAACTTGATCTTAAATGAGAGGATGTTCCGATCCTTCTTGTTTATAACTCAATGATAAAATTGGGAAATGGATTCCCTTCAATATTTTTCTCTCCAAACTTAGATCTAAAGGTCAGAAAAATTTTATATTATTATTGTTGTTTGAATTAAATTTGTATGAAACCATAACATAGGATCTCTTAAGCAATCGTTTCCGTTTTACATTTTTGTTTTCATTTGAAATGGAAACAACATTTTTTTGTTATAGAGTATATTCAATAGTGATTGAAGCATGTTTGGTAAAATGAAATTTGTCGCAAATATTTTGAAAGCAAAAACAAGAGAAAATGTTTGGTAAAAATTAGACCGCCTATAATTTTCTTTTTTAGTACTCTTCACCTCTACAGTGTTTTTACTACAGTATAAAAATATTAGGATACACCAATTTGATGTTTCTTATTTAGACTTCAACAACAAAATTTCCAAACGCTTGTAAGTTGTGATACGACACATTTTTCATTGTTGGACGTGGACTTAAAATTACGGAGTACCTGGAGAAAAAGCAAGCCATCCAAATTCTAAAATTGTTGGTATTGCCCAGAAAAAGAATGGTGGCCCCACATTTGCCCCTCTCTATTTGGCTAGGGGCCCAAATTGAATTTTCCAATGGTCCGATCTGTTATTTCGGATGCGGTCCTCCACACGAAACAAAAATCCGAGGTTGTAACTTGTAAGCTCGTAGACATCGAACCATCCCAGCTTGTAAGCTCGTAGACATCGAACCATCCCATTCCCAACACAATCACATTCAGGTACTGTAGAGACGTTCCATTTTCTTATCAGGCGATATATATATATATATATATAGCCAAATTTGACCACGACGCTGCCGTTCTCTCTCACATTGGCCCCCGCTATATATATATATATATATAGCCAAATTTGACCACGACGCTGCCGTTCTTCTCACATTGGCCCCCGCTCTCTGCTGCTTCTCATCCATATCTTTCCCACCAGCAAAAGTTTCTCTCCAATAGCAAGTAAGTTTTACAGAAACACACAAACATAAATATGTATGTTCTTATTCGATCTATGTATGAGTTGTGCTGAAGGATTTGCAGTACTTGACACCATTGAACTCTGAGATTTCGAATATTTTGTGGGAGCTTCTGCTAGGGTTTCTTTCCTCTGACATTTTTCTTGCTCCATGCTAATCCGCCCAATGTTGCTAACAATTAGGAGCTTTTCCGGTCTCTATTTATTGAATGCACTCTTCTTTTGTCCTGCTTTAGGTTACTGAAATTCCTGCGTTTTTTTCTTTTTTAAAGAAAATGTTTGGTATTTGTCTTTCTCTTTCTCTAGTTGAATCTAATGTCTCAAATTAGGGTTTTTTCCCCTCTACTTTGCAATTTATTTTTCTTTTTCAATCTTTGGGTTCGCACTAGGGTTTCATTGGGCACGTGATATGGCGTATTTAGGTTTGCCCTTTTCTTCTTTATCTGTGCATATTATCTTCTGATGAAAAGATTGGAAGCATTAATTTAGCTGATAATGCCTAATTTCTGCTTTGTTTATTTTATGACGATTTGTTTGTTTTTGTTTTTGTTCTTGGAGATATGGATTTTGAAGCGAGTACAGATCAGTTGATGAAAGAGGAAAATCACTCTCAGAAGTTCATGAATAAATTAGATGATAAATTTGTTGGTGCGGAAGCTAAGAATGTTGATGAGATGCAACCACCGTCCACAGCGATTTGCGACAGAGGAGATTCTCTAGGGCCTTTTACTCCCGATTCCAACAGAGAGAGTGGGGATTTTCCCCTTGATTTTACTACATCCCCACTTACATTAGTTACTTCACTTCCGAAAGTAGTTTGTTTTGTTTCCCACCGGAATGCTGACCCGTATGCTTCAACTTCAATTGATGGTAGCCCTCGCACGCCAAAGGAGGATGTCTTTGATCCATTTGCTCCTGGTCCAGACAAGCTCATGTTAGCTCCGCAATGCAATAAATATCTGGAAGAACCGCGGAGCAGTGTAGCAAGGCAGCTTAATTTCGATACTTCTATGAAGTTCGTTGGAGATGGAAATGATGCAGAACATATGTTGGATGTCGTTGGAGATGGAAATGATGCAGAACATATCTCGGATGAAGAGACGTTACTGGAAGCAGTTTACAGAACCCTCTTAAAAGAGATTGTTTCAAAGCAAATAGAAGAAATTTTTACTGAAATTTCATCTCTGGATTCAGTCTCTGATGGTTTTAAGACACCTACTTCTGCACCTCGCCTCAGTGGAGTTGCCGACACCTGCCCTGGTGCTCCTATGAAACCCATAAGGAAATCGAGGAACATTGACCAGGGTTTGTGCAGAAAGCTTGAATTTTGATAGCAGGTAATGCCAGAAATTTAGAGACGGACGTTAAAGGACTCTTTTGGTGACTTGCAGCACTGCTAACTACATTTTCATGGATATGGGATTCGTGTACATTATATTTTGTTCTTAAACATCAACATGTTTGCCTCTAAATTATAAGCATCGGCTGGGAACAGGTTTGACATGCTTGTTCTGACCAAGTTTATATCAAAGGAGTAACATTTTGTAGTAATTCTAGCATGAACTAATTTGCAAAATAGCAAGTGTTGTAATCTTTCAAACGATAAATCATTTGCCCGTACTGGCAAATTAATGCATTCTGTCTGCCTTTTTTTTTTTATTTCCTTTTCTTCTCCTTAATTCCTTTTGTTTTGGGCTGATCGGTTGATTTTGTATGACTGGCAAATAGCAATTCATGATGTCAATCACGATTTGTTTAATGGAGTGTGTGGGATTGGAGCATCATGCTGGATTTGGGTGAATATAATAATGATGAAGTGGGATACATTATCAGGGTTGACTATGCAGTTTGTAGGAACTAGGAAGGGAATGATTTCTCTGATGCTTACATGATTTATTCAGTAATTTGAGTATTTCAATTGTAAGAGCTACTTTCCCATCTTGTACGGTGGTGGTGGTATCGGTAGCTCTGTTGCATCAAGCATTACTGATTGATTCTAACCAAGATTTTGGCTCAAGTCAAATCTGGTTTCGTTCACTCTCAACTGATGAAGATGGAGTTGAGATAGAAGTAAGATGGAGGGAAGTTGATATGTACAAAAAGAAATTCATCTACCGTACCACAGGTAAAAACTTCCGAGGTCTTGTTGATTTTTTATTTATTTTTTTGTTGAAGTGAATAGGGATAATAAGAAAAGTGAACTTGTAATAGGTTGAAAATTTTCATACAAAGTGATATAGTTTGTTTTATGAATGTAACAGTAGAAAACATCTCTAGGCAGGAAACTAAGAAGTGCCCGTATAGTATACATTAATGTAATGAATATTTCTGGAAGAAAATATATGGATTCTTATGTAAACAAGAAATGGCAAACAAATTTTCACAATTACTAGTTAGTGTTTGTTGATTAAGTCCGGTGTAACTGTTTAAGCATAAGAAGAAAAACATGAAAAATGGACTGAACAAAAATCATGTGGTCTTTCGGGTAAATTGAGATTTGCATAGCACTTTACGCTTCCTAGGGACAGGAAGGATCGATCCTTTGAAGTTTCAAAGTGCTTGCGGACAAAACATCATACCTCTTACCAAAAATTGACATTGAGAGGTTTCATTAAATTTCACGATGGAGAATCTCTCACTGCCACATACATAATATAATACACATGGAGCTCAAAACTTGGTCTTGCGCTTGCACTCTTCCCTTCGTATCTTCATTTCAGGAATTCCAATGGCCATTTGACAATCGATTATTGCAACAACATGTTTCTTGAAAAGCCCTCCAAAGATTGAGACTCTTCCAGGAATCAGAGTATGTGTTTCCACCACCACTTCCCCTGCCAATACATCCCTAATCAACAGCGCCATATTGGAAGCAATCTCATTGACGTCGAGCGTCAGAAGGCACCCAAGCTCTGTGGACCCCTTGGCCGGAATGTAACCGGATCCCATGTCCACCCGCCCAACCTCATTGCCCCTGTACGTGAGCAGACTGTTGCCTGGCCCGTGCTTGAAGCTGGCATGGTTGGGGTTATCAACCTGGATTTTGAGGTCCAGGGTTATGTTGAGTTCTACTCGGATGACCGGAAGCGAAATGCCCCCCACCATGCCATCAACAGCCACTGACCGGAGCCGAGTCCGGGGATCTTTAACTTTAAAGACAGTAAGTGTTAATACAAGGAACACAATGAAAAGCAGGAACAAGATGCCAAGAGTGACACCACCCACAATTATGCACCAGCGTTTCGTCCGCAGTCTCTGATCAGAGGCAGGCTGATTATTCTGTGTCATTTGGGCTTCCTTCCAGTTCCAGAGGATGGGTGGATTGGGATGGTGATCAATGAGTTTGCTGTTTCTTCTCTATAGCATAGAGCATAGTATAGCTGTCAGGTCAGCTGTAGGTGTAGGTAGTGTGGGGACAGTTACCATAAGAAAAGTAATTAAGATGGCGGTGTGTGGTTGGATTAGGCCTTAAATGCTTGGAACAATTGGTTTGTTCTTCAATTCAGGAGGACATCGAAGATTTTTCCCACAGGCAGATCTAAGAGGAGCCTTTAATTTAGATGCTACTTTCAAGTACGAATTAAAATCCCACAATAAAAGTTGCATTTTCAGTTCCTTTTATAAAAGGAGTGGTACTATATAATCTGAAATGAAATTATTCTCTGACTAAATAAGTCCTAAGAGAGATTTTTAAATAGAAATACAGTCATTTATCATGTTATATGCAAAATCATTCAAAATTTACAACTTTCTTATTGTAGCTTTTATTTCTTTCTTTCTTTCTTCTTTTTTTTCTTTCTTCTTTGGCAGTTAAACTCTTGCTAGAGTTTAAAGTTTGGGGAATATAAGATCAGGTAGTTAAATTCGGAAATTGCTTGCTACTTCAGAGGATTTGGACAATTATTGATGAGTTAATGAAGTTAATTTGACATTTTCTTTCTAATAATGAGTGACTTGCGGTCATCATACAGATTCACTACCATATGACATTCATTTTCATTGAGTTATGAAGATAAAAATAATAATAAAACAATCTCCTAGCTAGAAATTCACAATTCGAGAATTACAGCATGAGGATTGTCAGTGCTGATTGCGTTTTCCTTGTTTCATGGAAATTTATTTTCCAAGAACCGATGTTTAACATTGTCATTTATTCTAATCATCTCTAGTGCATGAAGATCAAAATACTAAAAAAATAATCTCCAAGGAGTTCAAAATTCAAGAGTCAGGGCATGAGAATCCTCAGTGCTGATCTTGGCTGACTAGTAACTTGAGCAGAAGGTTCTATATGGCATATTATAGTCTGGATTTTACCCAGATGTAAATGCCTTGTAGTGTTTCAGCTAACAGTAAATGAGTTCAAACAATCATTTACAAGTAATGAATAGGTCAAGAAATTTTGGATGTGAGTTTTTGAATGTGATGGTAGTAATATATAAGTATACGGGTTGAATGCTGAAATTTTCAGGTGTTGAATGTATGAGTCTGTTTGATACTGTCTTAAATTTCAAAGATTCCAGAAATTTGGACTTGCACAAGTTGTCTATGCCTTGACATCTAAACAAATATAATTTTCAGTAAGCTCTACGGTTGGAGGTGTCTAGATAGCATCTCTTACCAAGACCATGATACTCTGGTTGCCTATTTTCTATAATGATGTACCATTACACACCTAGAAGTGCTTGCAGCATCTAAAGCAACAGATTTAAATATCTGAATCTTCTACACTGTACACATACAACACCATGTCATTTTGCACTATCAACAAACCAAACCCCAAAAGAAACACAACAACTTGTGTTCCATGTGTGATTTGTAGTATGAGTTTTAAATCCTTGTTGTCTTGCTTTATACTTAGAGAATGTGGCTTTACTTCCAATTGTTAGCATTTGTAATGATTTACGTGTAAAAATTTTGGGTTCACGAGTTACTGAAAGAGCTATGATACTTGTCAGAATTATTCCACATATTATTCAAGGTTCTTTACAATTTATGAACAGGCATCATTATTCAGAACAAATTGTGTTCTTTACAATTTAGGCTAGCATCACATGAAGCTTCCTGCTCATCAGCCATTCACATTGCCCAACTACGCTAGCTGGTGTCACATCACATGAAGCTAAAAGCTTGACTCAACGAACAATTCCAAAATCACAATAATAAATCCAATGGTGGTGATCATGCAAATCAACCCTTCTTTTACAGTACCCAATTATCGATGCAGCCTTTAAGCACAAATCATGCAGTTTCTAAAGGCCATTGAGCACAGCTAGGTTAGAAGCTTTGAGTGCTTCATAAGTGGCTACATTCAGAAGTTAAGCATATTGACCAAAATAATGGCCCTAAGATAACTGCAATGTAAAGAATCTACTCAACAAAAAGTATGTGGTGATTACAAAACTTACAGAAATATTTCTTCTCTTTTTTTACTTCGGTTCTGACCCCTTTTGATGCTTTTTATTCCCAATGAAATACTTTACTCATTTAAAAGGTATTTTATTCTACATGACTTTGTGAAGGTCAAGGAAGTAAAGACATGGACACCTTAAATTTTAAGGCAGGTCATAACCTACAAGACTAATGCTAATTTCAACAAAGAAAATGTCAATGATAAAAAGTGCAGATTTCTTTTATTCGCCTTAATAATAAGGTTGATTTTGGTAATCATACTGTTCATACAAAACAGGGGGAAAAAATTTTTGGCCTGCAAATTGACGATAAACATTGGAGAATGGACATATAGCAAGGATTCAATCTCTAGAATTCAATATGTTGATATATATTTACTTCAAAAATTGGGGTTGTTACCAATTCAAAGTGTTTTTGAAATCATTATACAAAAATGCCTATCTGCGTTTAGTGTTGTTACTTTTTCCTGTAGACGGTAAGGTTATATATATTTAAATATATAGTTCACCCTTTACCACCGTCTAGTCCAACGTCTTTCTAATCTGAATACCCAATTATTTTAAATACACACAAGCAGCCAAAAACAAAGCAAAATTGTATATACAAAACGCAAAACAACTACAGTAGTACTCCGTATCTTTTTATTGCCAAATATGATATAAAGAACAGTAAAGTACATAAGAGATACGACAAAAAAGACAATTCCACACAAATTGTACCGTATTCTATAACGAATCTTAAATAAGTCGGCATCCGACGTGACGCGACTCGCTATCCTACAAACCAACCGATCTCTCTCTCCCTGCCCAAATCCTCTCCGGTGCATCGCCGAGTACACCAGCCATGGGAGAGGATTTTCTCCTCTTTTTCTCTCTCTATAATTATAATTTGGTTTTGTAGTGACAAGTTTGATTGGCAACAGTTCTACTCAGAACATTAATGGTCAATTCGCAGGTGGTATATGAAACAACATGAATTTTGATGAAATTCAAGATCTGAACTTTGCCGGAAATTCTAGTGTAGGTGGTGAGGGGCAACGTACCGGAGAGGACATCGGAGTAGGCATTGGAATTGGTGAGCAATCGATCCGCCAATATGGTGAGTGTGAGATTCATAGGGACGGTTTGGTCGGCGGGTGTCTTCCCCGCCGGGATCGGCGCTTCTCCAACGACTTCGCCTCTGTATTTCAATAAGGCGGAGCTGTTGGTATACTTGAAGCCGACTTTGTTAGGGTTTTTAACGGATAGATCAACGTCGAGGGTGAGGTTCAGGCGTACTCTGGGCCCGTTAAACAGGTCGAGAGAGAAATGGAGATCCTGGAGAGAGACGGAGTTAACGGTGGTGACGGGACGTTTGGCCTTGAAGACGGTGAGGCCCAAAATCACCATGAGAAGCACCACCGCCAATATTACGGCGAAAGTCACCAACAAGCATATCTTTCTTCTGCTCATGCGTTTGGAAGATGAAGACCCGTGAAGAGCACTCATTGATTTCCCATTCACCTTTGATGAAGAAGATTCTATATCCATATTTTGGTTAAAAGTGATGAGATATGAAACAAATCAAAATCAAATCAAAACTGTCCCGAACTGAAGGAGTGTATATATATATATATATATATATATATATATATATTCTTTTCTTAGATTGTACTACTACTACTCGGATGTGAATAATAATAAATGATGCTTGGGTTGACTCCTGATGATGTTTGAATTGTGTGAGTCGGTTGGGGGCATATGGTTAGGTTTGGAGTCCATAGGTTGGGTATTGGCTGGACTTTAGAGGTAAAGAGTTTCCATTTGACATCCAAAAGAAGTGGAAAATATCTATCTTATGTAGGCTTCAGTTGCAACCGCCCACTGTACACTATATATATTGCAACCAACATATTATTATTATTATTATGTATGTGTGTATGTATGTATGATTTGATTCCCTGTTTATGAATAGATTGAAAAGAACTGGTCTCTGCTAGCGTGCAAGATTTCAAGAGGAGAAAGAGATTGAATCCAATATTATAGTATTATACTATATTCTCCGCATGTTAGTTCAAGTGAACACTTCGTTTAATCACACTACTCTATATATATATATATATATATATATATATATATATATATAACATGATGTTTGGACAACAAGTGCAATGCTTTAATTTTGAAATTGCATACTAAATATAATAATATTGAATCTTCAATGTAATTGTATTGTATATGCACAACAAAATATATACAATAAAAACAAAATTTGTAACGGAGAAATCCGGATTCTGATAGGCACATGTTGTTTACATTTGATGTGGTTGAAGAATTCTAAAATTTCTCATCAGACATGTTAATTAATATACAGTTGGAAGTTGGGTCTTTGAGGAGATTAATTAGTCTTCCACCACGAGGATCCCGAAAGGGTAAGGTTAGCTTATGCGTGTCAAAGTAGTTGGATGTTGAGATCATTCGACAATTGACCTTGTTTGGTTCCTCATTTTAGAAAATGATGATAGGGAGAGAAAATAACACAAAATCTTCTGCCAATCAGAAGAGTAAGATTTTTTTTTTTTTAAAGCTCCGTCAGTTGGATGTTAAAATTATCAAAATATCCTTCATTTATTTAATAATTTTAAATACATAAAGAGATATATTTTAAAATGATAGATGTGCCCATAAGTTATTTTAAAATGATGAATGTACCAATGAGGTACACAACATGGTTCTATTTTGTTACAAAAATTAAGGGGTTTCACTCTACAAACTTTGCATAGGATTTCTCCCACTTTGAGCTTAGCTTCAAGATCAGCAAGTTCGTTTGGCTGAGCAACGATAGTGGAGTAGACGGCTTTGTTGCCGCGAGAACCTCACAATCCTCCAAACCATGATCCTTTGAAGCTTGTGCTTCGCCGATCAGAGATGGACTCTAATAAGAATTTTCAGGCAAATTTTTCCTGTTTTCTAGCTAACCTCCATGTTTTCCAGTGACCCCTTAAGGCTCGTCTTTTGATTTTTGGAGCAAATTTGAGCTCAATCCTATCTCAATTTCTTCAATCTAGCTCAAATTCTTCAATTTTCACCCCATTTTGCTATTCTTATATTGTTTTTCAACGATAGAAGATTGTTTGATTTGAAAACTTGCTCTTGCGAGTTTTGTCTATTACATTTGGAAGAAACGAAACTCCAGAAATTTTGAGAATAAAGGTTCTCCTTCTTCGAAAGTCTTCAACTCCATTATTGACTCTGTTCGCTTCAAACTTTTCTCTATTAGACGAACCAATTGTCCTTTCGCTGAATATATGGCTACCACGTGGAATTTACCTCGCTCTTTCTTCGACCCATTGGAAAATAATCTCTTCTTCTCTTTTTGTCAAACATAGCTCAAGCACTTGCTCTGTTAAAATTTCAGATGTATTGTTTGTTCTGGTAGCCTAGATACCTGAGTTTGGATAGTTGACTTTTTTTGTGGTGTGTTTGCTTTGATAGATTATCTCCCTTACTTAGCTATCTGTTATTTTTTCCTTTGGTTTCAGGCTAATGGTCTTGTTTGTTTAGTTTAGGTTATGGACATACCCATGTTTCTTGTACATTTGTTTCTTCTTTATATACTGATTTATTAACCCAAAAAAAAAAAAAAAGAGAGATTGAATGATTTAATTTAGGTCGTCTGGTCTCTCTGTAAAATTGAGGCGTGAGGTGCTCTTTGACGTGAATTTAGAGTTTTCTTGTGGCTTCCATCAATAGCTGATAGAGATATTTCCACAGAGAGAACATTTTGTTTCTGATTATTATTGCACTTAATCATTATTTATGAGCAATGTTTGTTTTTTTCTTAGCCTCTAGAAATCGTAGTGTTCGATATATGTTCTTTTACTGTTCATTTTTGTTTGTTTGCTTATGAAGTCTTGATATCTTTATGCTCTTCTACTCTTCTTTGAGATCTTTGATCTTTTACCGGGTCGTCTTGTGATATCATGTTGGTTGTCGCCACTTTTTTTGGTTTTTGGTACAGTTTAGGTTTGTACTCAAATTCTGCCATAGTTGTTGAAACTTTTTGCTCCTTTTTCTTTTTTCTATAGGTTGATTGTGCTTCAATTGGTTTTCGTTCTTCTCTTGCGTTCAGTATATCCACACACACACACTGACACACATATATCTAACTAATGGGGTGATATGTATATAGAGCAGATGAGTGGTATATATAATAGAGCGCGTGAGATGCAGCCAACAGCATTAAGGGCAATTTAGTCATTTAAACCTCAATTAAAATAACATGTGAGATGTACACACTGTTTAAATCAACCAAAACTAACGGACTAATTTGATTGATTTTTTTTTTTTTTTTTAGTACAAGCGAGTTTTATGAGAATTTTTGGTAGTTGAGAGGAATTTTATGATTTTAACCCCAAACTAATGATATATAATTATAATTTTAAATATATATATATATATACACACACATATATATAAATTTATTATAATATATTTTTCTTGAAAATATTGTATTCTTATAATTGTTTTGATTGAAAGAAAACTCTTACAATCTCACAGTACAATGGTTATAAGGGTGCAAGCTTAGTAAGGGCACCCTCAAATGGTTACAAGGACGCAACCTCTAGCTCTGCTCCTCCCTACAACCCTCGGTGGTTATGTATTAGTGTTTGACATATTACCAAAAAAAAAAAAAAAACCATTTTAGTGTAGATGAACAATGAATCATAAAGGAAAGAAAAGGTAATTTTAAATAGAGTACAACACTGGATTAACCAGAAAATAGAGTTTGCCCATGTCACCACATTGACATGAAATCCCTGCAGAGAAGTAGCAAAAATAAAACTAGGCTTTTCAGGCACATAGTACATTCAGCATTATATGCATGATTTTGCGGATGAAATAAAGATGATAATGCGAGGAGGATTCAGCGTGATCCCATTTCGTCGTGCTGAGAAGCCTTGGGTTGGAAGGAGGAAATTTGGTTGCAGGTCAAAACAGGATATATGGCCAAGCAAATGCCCAAATATATATATATATATATATATATAGGGGGGCATCCACATCCACACAGTGTTTGTTTCATGCTTTAATATATTAATGGATTGTAAGAGTAATAGCAGCAAGTAATTCCACCATTCTTGAACAAAACTACTAGAAACAGATAAATGCAGTACTTGAGTTGTGAAAGCACTTAATTGCCCAACATGGTTAGCCAAATCATTTGCATTGAATCTGATTGTCTACTTATTTGTTTAATTTCAGGATACAATGCAATTGCAGCTACTAGGGATTATATACAAAGTTTTTTTCTTTTTTTTTTTCGTTGCTTGATTGTTTGTTGTTACATGGATAATCAATCACCAAGTGAAGGAAACATGGGTAATTTTGTGGTGGATGCTAATCAACATTTCTGACTTCAAAATGTGCAGCATCAAGCACACGGGCTTTTAGTTTATATGGTTAGCTCTACCATAATGTTTGCTCCGCGCTATGACTATGAGATTTCAACATCTTCCTTGGATAGTCTTTGGAATTGATTGAATCTATGCTGGCTTTCCTTTCCATGGCTTGATAATTTGGAAAGAACATAGCAAACTCTCATCCACAGTCATCAGTGCACCTGCATTGTTGAATTCTCCACAGTAGTTTGGTGCTGAGAATATGGTAACCAGCTGCCTGTTTGCAAAGAATTCATAACCATCTTCAACCACCTGTAATATCATTTTTGCTCAAGTAATTAAGAATCACAGTTTCGCGTTTATGAACAATCACTTACTACTTATCAAGAAATTTAAAAAACATATGAGAGAGAGAGAGAGACGAAAAGAATGGTATTATTGGGATCGACCTGGTGAGCTCGGCATATGAGATCAAGGTCTTGTTGCTTCAAGAACTCAGCCACCTTGTCCGGTCCAAAGGTAAATGAAACACCCCTATCATTCTCACCCCACCCTGTAATGTCTTTATCAGGGTCAGACCAAAGGAGATCACAAAGGAGGCCCTGGTCTGGGACATCAATTGGCCTAACTATGGCTCTTATCTGATCCAAGCTTTCCAGTTCTGGTGAAAGCCCACCGTGCATGCATAAGATCTTGTCGTCAATGACTGCAGCCACTGGCAAACAGTTGAAGCAATCTGTAAAAGTTCTCCAAAGGCGAACAGTGAATCTACGCTTACACTCATCATAAAATCCATAGATTCTGTTAATGGAAGCACATTCATGGTTTCCTCTGAGGAGAAAGAAATTATCAGGGAACTTGATCTTGTAAGCTAGGAGGAGGCATATACTCTCTATACTTTGTTTTCCTCTGTCCACATAATCTCCAAGGAATAGGTAGTTGGAGTCCGGTGGGAATCCACCGGACTCAAAGAGCCGTAGTAAGTCTGCATATTGCCCATGAATGTCACCTGCAAAAAACATTACATTCAATTCACCATTCATTTCCCAACAACACAGAAAACATCATCTGAAATATATGACAAAAATGTGGAGGACTGTCACTTTTTTCTCCTCCCCCAACTTCTCTTTAATTGTGGGATGTCCAATGTACAACTTTCCAATTAACCATTCAAATCTCATTACAAGAAATGCAACTTAAATTCTGGAAATGTTGACACTGACATTTGAAATCTTTCAGACACATCCTAAATATAAATATTTTGTTGTATTAGGCCTGCAGGGATCCAAGAGACTTGTGAAAATTCTTTCATTTGAAACTTATTTGATATAAATAAAATTCATTTTAGAAATAACAGAAATATGGATGGTGAATCTGTCTGACTATGGAAGAACATTGGCTAAACCGAAAGAAACAAAAAAAAAAAAAAAAAGATGCAATTCCTAGGCAATGTGAAGAAGCATGGATTCTAGATAAGGTTACACCCCTCTGAATCTTGGAAAGAATGGGACAAAGAAATTGCTACAAAGAAGAAAGTAAATGAATCTGATCAAACCCTTTGCAAATTAATAGAAAAATTATTTTATTAATCCATGCATGGTAACATTAATTGGATGAAAAATAGTGAAAAAGAAGATGGTGATGATGATGATGATGGTGATGAGAAGATGTACCACAAACACTAATAGGGGCTTCTAACTCCAAGAGGTTAGGTTGGCTGAGGAAGATATCCTTGGCCATCACGCAAAGTTGACGGATCTCTGTCTCCAACAGCTGAATCTTCTTCCCTCTGCTCTTCCTCCCTTCCAACAGCCTCTCTATAATTTCATCCACCCCTTCCATTCCACCCTGATCACCTCCTATCCAATAAACAAACCTTAATATTCCCTTCTCTTCTCACACACACTCTCTCTCTCTCTGATGGATCAATCATATATATGTTAGCTTGTATAATTAGTTAATTAATTAATTGTATGCAGATATCTTAGTGACAAGAAAACCCCCATTGGAAAGGAAAAAGAAAAATGACATAGAGAGAGTTTTTGATTAGTGATGGAGAAGAAAAGTGCAGAAAAATCGTAAAATCGTAAAGATTAGTTAGAGATAAATTTGGCAAGTGAAGTTTATCTGTTACAATGGGAAGGAATAGGTCCCCCGATTTCTTTGGGCAATGCATCCAATCATTTTATCTGTATAATGTATATATACATTTTCATCATATACATGTACTCATATACAACATTACATATAGCTAATAAACTGATTTCCATCAACCACTTGGGGAATTGCCGTACGTTGATTCTACATTCATATGCCCAAGCATTTTACTTATATTTCTCTGTTCCTGCACCACCACCATCATTTCTTCCCATCCCTGCCCATCAACACAAAAAAAACACACACATCTTAAATTTGGATCCTATCAGATTCTTCTTCTACATGCATATATATATACATGTATATATATATATATCATCCATTGCAATCTTCATATAATTTCACAATAGAAGTTTAGTTTAAGATTCCAAGACTGCTTCAGGAGTCTTGGAATCTTCCAGAAACTATCTCTTCTGCTTAACTTCGGCTGCCTGCTTTTCATGGTTTTACTATTCTCCTTTTGCTCCTATGCTTTTGCTAGGCCTGGATGTAGTTTTGGTTCTTGTGGCATAGCCTGAGGACAAAAGTCCAACAACCAAGGGAGGCCCACAACAAGAAAAGGAAATAGTAACAGACAAAAAGCCAACCAAAGGCTAAACCGACGTGTTTGTCAATATGAGTGACTACGAATCGCATCGGATCAGATTATGCATAATCTTAATTTGATCCGCGGATTACAGATTAGTAAAAATTCAATTCGATCAGATCCGTAACAATCCACCAATCCGATCCATGATTGAACGAATCAAATCGGATTGACGGATTAGACTAGTACTCCTATTTGAATTTTTTTTTTCTACTTCAAAATTTCTAAAAAAAAAATTGACTAACAAACACAACACTTTTTAAATGAACACAATTGTTAAATAAATAAATATAATATATATTGAGTTTTAAGGTTTTTTTTGCACCCTAGTTGCCAAGCTACAAAGCTATAGGGCAGGCAATTAAACTTCACTCAGCCGCCTTGATGTGTTTCGTCTTTAGCTTTTCCGGTTTTCTTGTGGTGTGCGGCCTATTTGCTACTTTTTCTCTTGCAAACCTCCTGGTTTAC
Source organism: Cornus controversa (assembly GCA_026545225.1). Taxonomy (NCBI): domain Eukaryota; kingdom Viridiplantae; phylum Streptophyta; class Magnoliopsida; order Cornales; family Cornaceae; genus Cornus; species Cornus controversa. The sequence goes on from CM048852.1 coordinate 57,601,214, forward strand.
TTTGTAGTTTTCTTACCACAAAAAAAAAAAATATATATATATATATATATATATATATATATATACTAGATAACAATTGTTTCCAAATTAAATCATCACCAAGTTTTTAGCTTTTGACCAGCACATCCCGTAACATTTCCAGATCAAACCACTTAAAAACCAGTGTGTAAAAGCAGAAGAATTTGGTATTTTGCTACTCCAGTAGTCCTGGTAACATTTAGTAGAGATCCAAACCGCTTATTCAATGAATGAATAGGGGTTCCGAAAAAGCAGAAGAAAACAAACAAACAAGGGGAATTTTGTCACTTTTTTGCCAAACAGAAATGTAAATGAGAGGTGGACTCTAATTCAACCTACCTGTTGGATGAGAAGGTCAGATAGTCATCTAATTGCAACTGCCCGGAAAGTAAGTTTCAAGAGTCTGACCTCATGAGTCACATGACATGTGCACCCTCGTTATAACTGTTCCCTTGTACAAATGGTCCCAACTATCCATAAATGGTCCAGCTCTATAATATAACTTTTCTTTTTGCGGTCGGGGTGCTTCGGGGTTCAGACAGTTCCAGGCAGGCTAATCCCACATGCAATTTAAACTTTAACCGAAAATTAAATCAGCTTCAACACAAGCAAACAAATATTCGAGGCACAAAAGTAGAATCTTAATACTAAAACATCATCTTCGTAACGTACTTCATCCATGATAACAAAGCAAACAAAAAAAGTAATGGCAGTTCAGATACAACTGCCATAATATTCTTATGACAATGCAATATTGGAAAATTAACACTCCTGCTGAGCAGACTCGTACCCAGAAATTATTAATGTCATTGCCCAATGACATAACATTCATGTGTAAGTCAAAATTTTAGAAATTTCAATTACTGTCATTGACTTGCTAGTTATCTAGAACCTCAATGAGAGTCGGCTCATAGTCACTAGGAGCCTCGTATCCATGGAGGTTCATCACAGTTGCAGCCACATTTGCTAGCCCACCATTAGGAACATCCTTGCGGAATCTCACACCAGGTGCCAGCCCAGGACCTCCAATTGCAATAGGTACCTAAATAAGATCATGAAAGCACAATTATCAGGGACCCCCAATTTAAAAGTTTATATCGCCAATTCAACATTATTGATAGAAATTAATTATAGATCAATGCAAAGTGATATATACATAGCACACAATTAAATGATATCATGCCACGTAGCTACAAGAGGGGGAAGACTGTAAAAATGCTCTGGACCTTCTCTAATTAAAAGGACACTTGATAATCAATCATGCAATAAACCCAAGAAAACATCATCAATCAACCCAAGCAAAATGTAAGATTCAATGCTAATTCAAAACATCTACACCCGAAAAGAGACTACGCTCAAAACATTATAATTCACCCATTCCACCAAGTAGCAGGCACCTTAGGTTCCAAGATCCTTAAATAAAATGACTTTGCCAAGAATGAAGAGCACACAATACTTACTGGTTCACAAGTATGCGAAGTAAGTACTTGGACATTGCCATTCTTGTCAAGAACAGGTTCCCCCTTCTTGTTCCTTTTCACCATGTCCTCGGCATTACCATGATCTGCAGTGACAACATATATTCCACCCACCTGCTCTATTGCATCAAGTATCATCTGTAATCAGATTAAGTCATTACAATCAGCAAAAGTTCCTGGCCTTGGTCCAACAAATCGAGATAAAAATATTCAAAGCTGAAATGGAATGCACCACAAGCTATAAGAAGAGTGGCAGAAAAACAATTCTACTAGCCTGCTCCAGCAAGGTGGATAAGGCTTCATTAAGCTGATGTAACATTATGCTTATTCAAAGATTTCACCGACTCGATAGATCATTTTACAGGATTTCTTGTCAATTCTTCAAATAGAACTGGAGGGCAAGGTTGTTAGGATCAGGATTCTATGCAGGATCGATGGGGGTCTATAGGATCGGAATCGTAGGATCAGATCGTAAGATTCTATAAAACTATTAGAAAAATAACTCAAAACTAACTTTCTAAATAAAATATCTTCGATATAAATAGAGAATAAGGGTTAAACAACCAACATCATCAGCATTCTAGCTAAATCAATTAGCATAAAAAGATACTAAGAGAGAGAAAGAACAGCAGAAAAAGAAACAAAGTCTCTTTGTTTTTGGTTCATAATGTGCAAAGAATAGGCAAGAACACAGAGTTCTTCCTATTATTTGTTCAGAAAATAAAAAAATAAAAAAACAACAATAAAGCAAAATAGAGGAAATTTTGAAGTTTTGAGATATACTTTTGAAGTTCAAAGTCGGATCATCTCTACCTTAGACAATGGGTCTCTTTTTTTCTTTTTTCAATGCAGTTAGGCTAAAGAGTTAGACTTTATACTTGAAAGTCTTAAATTTCTTAGCGCAAAATGGGCTTTAGACCCAAATAAATCCAGAAGAACAAAAAACATTATTAAGTAGGATCATATGATCCTATGCAATTCTACGATCCTACTTCAGATTCTATTGCGATCCTACCTCCAAGCAATTTTACATGCGATCCGTATCGATTTAGCAATTTGGGTTCGTAGGATCGTAAGATTCTATGATCCGATCCAAATAGGGATTTTAACAACCATGCTGGACGGTTAATTTCCAGGTTCTTTCAACCACTATTACATTAAAGAAGATTCTACCACACCTTTGAAAAGGAAATAATATAGGGTACATCACATATACCACCAAGTCAAAAACAAGTGCCCTCTTACCTACTAAATTCCCACACCAAATAAATATTCCTAAAAAACATAACTTTCCAGTGAAAATAATTTTATAGCTTCCACATAAAAATGAAAATAATAAGGTTCTCTAGTCACTGACCAACACCTACTACCTAAAAGAGACAACATTCCTTCAATCCAAAATTTGAAGCACAATTCTGTCATATATCACAAAGTTACATTATATCTTCTTTTCCTGTCCACCTGCTCATGAACCCCACATAAACCCGGACAAAGGCAGGATTGATCATAGTTTTCTAGTGCCATAATGGCTGTCATGAGATTTTAAGGCATTTTCCCCTCACTGTTCCTTAAAACCACCATAACCATGTTTCTGAGCATTCCTCTCACATCATTTATTACAAAGTTCTTCTAGTATTGCTTTATTTTTAATTTCAAATCACCACTTGACTTTTCCAAAGGCTAGCAGCCTAACCAAGTAAAACAAGAGAACTTTAAGGGCACAAAGAAATAATGCCGATTCAATAAACCATGATGTGAATCGGGTTCTTCAAATCTGAAGCTAGACTACATAGAAGAACCATACCTTGACAGCTTCATCAGCAGCTTTGCAAGCCACAACAGTGGCTTTAATGTCACCTGTATGCCCCACCATGTCACCATTTGGTATGTTCACACGTACCTAAATCAAACAGTGAAACGGCATGATAGTCAATAATCCAAGTTAAACCTTGCCTCCTCATATAAGACTCAATGAAGTTATAAGCTACCTGATGGAATTTGCGGCTAAGGATAGCATCCCTGGCCTTCTCACCAATTTCCAATGCCTTCATCTTTGGTTGGACATTGAATGTTATTCCAGAATCACTCGGAATTTCCACATATTCTTCCATTTCAGGGTTAAAATACCCTGACCGGTTTCCATTCCAGAAAAACGTTACATGCCCAAATTTAACAGTCTCACTGTTGAAGAAGAAAAGCAATCAGAAACATGGCCCAGAAAGGATTATGATTTAGCTGAAAATATGCTTAGGAGTAACATTGCGAAAAGATGCATGAAAGTCAACAGAGAGTTTGAGACAAGGTATAAACCAGACATTAGATTTAATCAGTGATCTCCTCCTATGTAGATAGACGTTAGATTTAACCAGTGATATCCTATGTGGATAGATGTTAGATTTAACCAGTAATCTCCTCCTATGTAGATAGACTCTTCTAAATGAACGAAATACTTGTGCAAACACATAACACTTGGGTATTTGATTAAATTATTGTGTATGACATGTCTGCTCGGACATGCACCTAGTAAGCATATAAATAATTCAAGTTTATTATATAGGTGTACATAAAATTATCTTACTACGTTCCTGTTATTACATTGATACTTCAATACTAGTGGAGTGCCTGTTTTGAACACACTATGATATAAAAATCATGTTACCCAAAAAGTTAAAATAATAACATTAAAAATATATATATAGTTAGCCATTTCTCCATATCCTTGGTTTTGGAGTTTTGACAAATTCAGCACCCAACACACATACCCAAGTCAGTACATTTCACATAACCCAATTTCCCTCACCATAGTTATTGACGTTCTTTACATGCGCTAGGTATTAAGGAAAACATCCAATAATGAGATTCGGAAAAAATATATATATATGTAAATATTTGTATAGTTACAAGTCACAGGAAAGCCCTCAAAATAACTAATTGCTCGATAAACAGATTTTAGGATTCATCATCTAATCTAGCATGTACAAGCTTTTAGACAATTTGTACTGCCGCTTCAGATCACATTCAGCTGCAAGTATAAATTTAACATATAATACAGATTTGTAAAGGTGAATTATAAAGCAAGCAAAGAGTCCAATATGTAGAGGTGAATCATAAAACAAACTAAGAGTTCAATCTAAGAAACAATGACAAACATTACCAATGCTATTGATAAAATCAAACAATCAATTGGTTGCCAACTTACCTGCAAGCAAAAGTACGGACACCATTATGGACTAAATATTCGCCAGACGTTCTCTCTATCTCAGGCGGAGAAACAAGGTATTGGCTCGGAAGCTTCAACTCACCATCATACTGAAGCATTCCAGCATAATGGATTTTAGGGAATCGAACTCGATCAAATTTATCGAAGTCTTCATATTCAAGTGCTTTTGCCATCATAACCATTCGATCCGCCCGAAAGTTGATTGTCACAACAGCATCCCCGTCCACTATTGGACCCACAGGCTTCCCATTCTCATCAACAGTAACAAATGGCGGTAAGTACTGGTCGCTAGCATTGGGTTGCTCCCTCAGTTTCTTGACAGCCTCAACTGCATTTCTAAACTTGTATGGGGCTTCACCAAGTACGTGGGCATCCCACCCACGTTTTACAACTTCCCAGTCATTCTGCAAAAGAAGCAGCAACATTTAAAAATTCACATTCTAGGCAAATGGGAGTTGATAAAACGATATCTTAGCTGGAAAAACTCAAACTGGCTTCAATAATAATTATTAGGGTAACATTGAACATGATAATCAATTCGTCATACAGAAAAATATGTCTGTGTGCGACTTCAACGAATGAACGACGTGTAATCTGGCCTATGGTACCTGGACTCAGGTATGTGTTTCGGATACGGGTATGTATCCACGCGTTAGATGTGTCAAATCTCCAAACAAAATGACACATGAACATTGCTAAATATTCATATTATTTAATATTTTTATTTTATTTTCTAAGGTAAAATAATGTTTTTACATAACATAGTGTCTAATAAAAGCATTTCATTTGTTTTGAAGCAATAATATAATAAAATTGAATAATCAGATGTGTTTTTTTATATGCATGTCCAACCAAAAGTGTGGACACATATTCCATACCCATGTCCAAGTAGAGTGTGTCAGACACAGGTACTTCACCCGCTTTTGAAGAGTCCATGAAACATAGATTCTGGCCCACCTTTTGGAAGCAAGGTGGCTCCTCCCTTGATGTTCCTCCCCATAACAAAACACCCATCTCAGAATCATAGTTGTCATTCCAGACACTAATATGTTTGAATAAGGACAACATTACAATAAATGCATACGCTACCAGAGAAGAATATACCAATATCAAGCTGGGGGAAGACCAGATGAAATTTTATAGTGGGAGAGGCCAAAGGGCAGAGTACGTTGTCCTAGAGAAAGGGATGGGATCATATATTAATGGCGTATTGGTGAACCTGACTTCCAACTGTTCATAGGGTATGCAAACTTTCAATATTAAAAAGAACAGAAATATAAATGGTAACGGCATTGATTGACCATGTGTCATTGCAAACATGGTCAATTTGAGGACCAGTGTCTTTATAGTTTATAACTTATCAAAAAAAAAATGTCTTTATTGTTTATACCATCCTGATCATGCAAAAGTTAGAACTCAAAATGTAAAACCCCAAAAAACACCTGTGATCATACGAATAGTGGCATATAGTGTGAGAATCATAACTAAATTACTCCACCCAGACATTCCACATCTATGATTACGCCAATTGTGGGTTTATGGACAATATTAGGAGAGAGAATATATCATGAAAATACCAGCTGGATTGGCCTAGGGTGGAAGCCGAGGCTGACTTAAGAGAGAGAGAGAGAGGAGGGAAGGGGAGGCAGTATAGAGATCATCATAGAACCTGCAGGGTCAACACCTTACCATAGGTCAATGAGGACTAGTGGAGTCTCGAAGTCAAGTGTTGCTTTGGTGGGATTTAGAGGTCAAGGTTTGACTTGATGGGTTTTAGAGAAGCCTATTATGAGGACTGTCTGTTATGTGAAATGAACTACATGGCCAGAGGAGTGTTCAATTGGACCATTTTGAAGGCTACGGGCATGCCATGAATCTTCAAGGTCCCTTTAAGTTCCTTCAAAATGGCGTGTAACACTGTACAATAAGAGGAAGTTGCTGACATGGTACCTGCGTAGTGGTGGGTGACCTTCTGATAGCCACACCAATTTATGACAATATCAATGCTGCAGGTATCAACTCTCAATGAAAATAAATTCAGATAATGCTGGTAAATTATGATAATCTCATCCCTCCAAAATGGAAGCTGTTATCAATGGTTTCACTCCTATGAATTTGCCAGATCCTCCAAAAATTATCAAATATGATATTCAGCACTCTCTTAATAAAAATTAAAACTGAAATTACCAAATCGTCAAGAATTTACCTCGTAACGATCCATTGTGACATACATGCGACCTCCACCAGATGCAATCTGCGCATCAACACCTTTCTCACGTAATTTTGAGAGTTCATTCTCAAGGGCTTCCACAAAGCCTACACTTGAACCATCCAAAACATCACGGCCATCAGTAAGTACATGAACACGGATTCTTTTGGCACCACGCTCGCTAGCACCATTTAGCAGCAACTGCACACCCCCAAAAAAGCAATATAATAGTCAATTAACTAAAGAAAGATCTACCAAGGATCAGAAGGCAAAATGACAGTCTTCAATTACAGAACATACCAGCAACTGATCAAGCCGGGAGTGGACACCTCCATCACTCAATAATCCAATGAGGTGCAATGTGCCAGTTTCAAAACATTCCTTAATGTATTTAAAGCCTTCTCCTTCATAAAGTTTTTCAGAGGCAAGAGCAAAATCAACAAGCTTTGCTCTGGAAGAAACCAAATATTTCAATAGTTGGTCATCACCGATGTGGCATATAAATTACATATTGGCAAGATAAAAAGTAAAATAAAGCAGACTAAATAAAAAACAGCAACCAGTGAACTTCCTTGCGAACTTCCTCTGTTTTTCATGGCATGATAAAAACTTCAAATCATGAATCAAACAGTAAAATTTACCCAAAAACGTTGTAAAAAAATACAAATGGGACGAGAAGATCACCCTTGAGCATATATCCGACCAGCACCAAGAGCATTGTGACCAACTTCACTGTTTCCCATGTCATCTTCAGTTGGAAGCCCTACAGCAGTACCATGAGCCCTAACCAACCTCCATCTTTCAGGAACACCCTGCCAAGGAAGACAGATAATGAATGTTATGGACTCATTTGACCCAATAAATGTCAAGATAATGTGAGTGTCTCGATGACTACAAAATTCAATATCCCCAAATCAGTATAAGAACTTTGTACCCATAAGAGTCAAGCAGCCAATCTTGCAAGGGAAGAAAAACTAGATGGCTATTAAACATTTTGAAACGGACAACATGCATGTGCATTTTTTTCCCCTTCAATCCTTGCAACTAGCAACTACTAAAGTGCCATGCCAAAATTAAGAGAAGATTGGGTCACAAAAACGCCAAGCAAGCACTCAATGTACAGATGCATGGCGTGAGAAACATAGAAGACTATGGTGCTCGCAAATGTATCTTGTAGGAAATTATTCTCTTGCATGATTTCAAACCTGTAAATTGGACCATTCTTAGAAAGTCCACAAAAATGTGTATTTATATAATATGATATACATATATATAATTATATAATTAACATAATATATAAATTATAGGTAATACCCTGAATGCCAAGGGTTATAGCCTAGTGATGCATCCTCAATATCCCAAAATGCAGGTCGAGAGTTCAGTGCTCCAATTTGGAAGAGTAACATGGTTCACATTAAGGGTAATGCTGGGAAAAGGGAAAGACCAAAGTTAACGTGGGTAGAGTTAGGAAAGAAGGATATGATAACACGTTATTTACTGAGGCTATTGCTTTAGATAAAGCGGAATGAAAAAAATAAGATTCATGTAGCCAATCCAAAGTAGTTTGGAAAAAGGCTTTGTTGAATTGAGTATAAAATATATGGAATACTAAAATTTTGTAAATATGCTTGTTGTGGTTGGTGACAAAATCACCACCCATGGTTCTTTCCCATGAACGTAATCAATAAAGGGTTATTAGAGAGACGCATTTTGGGGAAGAACCAAAATATGGTCTTTAACTATCTGTATATATATTGAGGGAATGAGGATTTTGATAAATAAAAGAGGGTGTGACTTGTGAGGATAGAATGTAGCATCCAATCGTGTGTTGAGAGTTGGGACTCTAGAAAGTGGTCCTCTTCCTACAACACTTTCTTCCTCTTCTGCTAGCAACTCCAGGAGAACACCGAAGTCTCACTATTGATTTCAGTATCATGGTCATGGAAGTAAAGACAGACTGCATTATAGCAACAGGCTACCGTGTAGCAATGTTATCAGTTAGTTGTGAGAAAGAGATATGTCGGCAGGTTTACCAGGTTATCTCATGGTTGGTCAAATTCATTAATGTTGTAATCTCCAAGTTCTGATACTGCATTTATCTCGTCTATTTGCTTGCACAAAATGCCAGAGTACATAAATCATTGTGTTTCTTTTTGTAGTTTGTTTGCTTCATTCTTTTCCACTTCCTTCAATTACACAATTTCAAACTATCCTTGAAGGCTTTTTCCGCTATCAAAAACTAAAAGTATGCATAAGCGGTAGCTGAACTTTTAAGAAATCAAGTAGATCAGGAGTTATGTAAAAAGCAAACTGTTCAGAGAACTCGTCCCAGGCAGGAGGCAGTATGATCTTAGTATGAATTTGGTCCCATAGTATGAAAAGGGCAAAAAAGTAACAGACCCAGAAATAAGAGTACCAAAAGTTGAAGAAATTCACTGGGTACGATAACCAAACTGTATTTAAAACTGTATATATTGTCCTTTGAAGAGAATAGGCAGCACAAGGACCCAGTGAAACACACCGATTTGATGGAGAAGCATAAACTGATAACGAGGAACAAAAGGAAAAAAAATACACGATTGAGATTCCAATAACAAGAGTGCAAATAAATTTTCTCAAATCTGCGCAGAACTACCTACCCAAAAAAAAACTGCGCAGAACAACGTGATTGAAAGATCCAATGATATCACAATCCCTATATGTAGGGTTATATATATATAAATATAGAGAGAGAGAAAAGAGAGACCTCTTTAAGAGAATCCATAGTGGGAGTATCGGCGACATGGATGCAGTTGTACTGATTGGGATTAGCTTCGCCCCAGCCGTCCAACACCACCATGGCCAAGATCTTCTCCTTAGGGAGCTTCGGGTGATCCGGCAGCTTCCATGAAAATCCTGAGCTCCCCATTTCTCTTCCTTCTGTGAGAGAGAGGGAGAGAGAGAGAGAGAGAGACCAATCAAATAGCAAAGACCAATTAAATTACAGCAAATCACTAAAAGACAGTAATAATATCAGATGAATTATCGCAGAACCAGATCATCAATCGGAATCATATATACCTCTTTTCTTTTCAATATAAATCAACAGATCTGTGGTGGTTAAGGAGAACAAAGACGAGGCTAGATATTAACTGCGATACGAACACAAAACAAGCACAACACCGATATTTACTGAGATATATATTATTTTGTTTAATATCAACTGATGAAAGCACGGTTGAGATTAGGGCACGCTTGTATTATTGTAATATATATGTATGTCGAAGACAAAGTTGAGGAAAGCATGCCATACCCGTGCCGCGCTTAGGACTGTTTGTTTGACTCCACCTAAAACTAGAAGCGGCTAGAAGCATATTCCCTTTGAGATGCCATTTTGGTTTGCCAATCTTCTATTTCCAGCCTCCAACCAAACGGTCCTTTCTTTTGTATTTTCATTTTCATAAAATTAATTGAAAAAATTACCTGTTCAATTTTGGGATTAATATTGTAACACTTTAATTAATTGCACACACATATATATGCCACTTTTAACGATATTATATGTGCACTTTTAATCTCTGAATTTCACAAGGTAGTAATTTTTACAAAGTAACTTCACAGCACAAAGTTAGTCTCATCCAGTCCTATAATGGAGAAAGAATTAGGATACTCTCCGTTACAAGGGAAGATCATGTACTTTAAATGCATTAAAACTACGTCATTTTAATATACACGTAACATTTTAAATCGAGATGCAACACTCAAAACACATATTATGTCAAAAATAAAACACACACAAAACTGTTATATCAAAAATATAACACATAAAACACTATTGCATTAGATGGATACATATCAAATCGTCAATGTTACATTTTTGACGTAATAGTATTATATTTTCGATGTAATATGCTTTTAATATATCGGTGTTACACTTAATATAATGAGTATTATAATTTTGTTGTTTAGAGTTTTGTGTTGTATTCTTGATTTAAAGTATTGTGTATACATCGAAACGACGTTTTTTCTTATACACTTGAAAGTACACAATTTTTTTTTGTCACGGGAAAGATTTGAATTCAACATAGAAATGCCACAACTCCCCCAATCCATTTCACTAATCCAATTAAGTCTCCCGTAATAAAGGGTTTAGGCATTGAATTTGGATCTCTTTTTGCACATTGGAGGACTGAAATTAAATCAGTAGTAAACTTCACACGATGTTAAGTGTTAATCCCAGCCCTCCCTTGTACACTAGTAAGAAAGTACAGACAACTGGAGATCCAAACTCTCAGCCATTATGTTTGTAATTGACTCTGTTGAGTTATGAGGCCATGATATTTTTCTTATCATAATAATGATTAACTATACGTCTAAATTAATTTTAAACTTGTAATAAGAATGTAAGTTTAGTCCTTATAACTCCAACATCTTCAGTAAACAAACATGACAAATTGAGATGAATGTATATACTATTCACAAATTAAGATAACGTGTTTAAACGTGACTCTCTATCAAGTCAGATCTTTCTTAAATTTTATTTTTATTTATTGTTAATTTTAATTATGTATTTAATCTCTTGCGTTTTAATTTAGGTCATGTCCATCCTTTGATAATGCCTAACATTTGATTGTTATAAGCATATTCGCATAGTTATGCCTATACTTCATGTTGATTTTCTAGCTGTATTTGGGTTGTATGATTTTTTTTAAAAACAGAGTTATAGAAAAATATCATTTTATAGTTTGAATAGTAGGAAAGTTTAAAATATATATATACTTACCTAAATTGCCCTTGTTATATTATATGAAATAATATAATAGTAAAATATAGTAAAATTACTAAACCCCCTATATTATATACTAGTAAAAACGCACGTGCCATGCATGTGAAAAGTGATTTATAATTTTAATTAAAATTATTATACAACTTAATAATTATTAGACATGAAGTGCAAAACAGTGAAGATGAGAGTATAGTTTATATTGTTATTAAATTTGTGAATTAGTTATTTAGTTTATATAGAATGCTTAGAAATAAATTTTTTGTTGTTATTAAGTTTGTGAATTAGTTATTTAATTCATATAGAATTCTTAGAAATAAAGTTTTTGTTCTTATTAAGTTTGTGAATTAGTTATTTAATTCATATTGAATTCTTAGAAGAAAAAAAATTTGTTCTTATTAAGTTTGTGAATTAGTTATTTAGTTTAGAAATAAAGTTTTTATTGTTATTAAGTTTGTGAATTTATTTAGTTCAAACAGAATTTTTAAAAGTGTTTAATAGCCTGAGGAATTAGGAGGTCATTAGTATGAGATGAGAGTGGGGGAGACCTAAATTATTTTATTAATTTTTTTTTCTAAATTTTAGGGATGAAAGAGTTTGTATTAGGTATGAAGTTTGAGAGAATAAATAAAATTAAAAAAGAATACTTGTTGTTCAGTATATCAATGAAGATTATATTTCTATATATTTATTGCAATAAATAATATTATAAAAAATTAAACATGCATTATAAAAAATAACAAATGATGGGAGACTTTTGTACATTTGAAAGTAGTATAGGTTTTAATCATACCACCTCCTTGTACCAATTAAACCTCATTAAATTCTATGACTTTTAAAAATATCATCAATGTACCACCAATCTCTTGTAACATCCGAAATTAAATGATCGAAATGCCCTTTAAATTAACCCAAATACCATTCACAATTTGTCCTCTTCTTCTTCTCAAGAGTCAATAAAAAACCTAGCAAGTTACAACATATACAAAATCAAAAACTAAACATTTCTATTAAAATTCACATTTAACCATCAAGACCACTTTTAATTTGGAATTAACGTCATCTTCTTCTGGCACAATTGTAGCCACATCTTATTTCAATAATTAATCAATAACCAAACGAATTAATTCCAAGTTCTTGATTGTTTGCAAATGGTTAGGAGAATTTTATGAAACGGAGTGTTTTCATATAATCAAAAACAGGCTCAGTTAGCCATTGTTGTCGATGATGCTCTCAAATATTTGAATATGTATGTATATTTCTATGTGTTTGCTTTCTTTTTAAGGGTACGATTTTATTTGAATGGAATAAAATTGCACACATGTGAAGGAATGAGCTTATGTGATCAGTTTTGTTAGTTTAGAGGATTATTTGTTGAGAAATACTGAACGTCATAATTTTATTTCACGAATTTAAACAACTACCACATAGATTCGAGTTAAAATTTATGGTATTTATTCAAGACGTGTAGCATTACTCTTATTTGTTAAGCAGGAGGTATAAGATGAAGAAATATCGTATAGGGTGATTTTATGTTTTTACCCTTAATAAAATTAATTCGTGCTCCATCGGTCCTTCAATTACGAATTTTTAATGTCTAAATTGACCCGTGATGATCCTTTAATAAAAACGTATGTGGTGTCGATGTCCGCTATATATACTGCTATTAAAAGTAATTTTTTTGAGTTTCAGTATTTTTATTTTTTAAATTAACAAAATAGAGATATCTAACCTGTTTGGACATAACCTACCCACTTTTTTATATACAACAACACAAACCCTTCAATTTTATTTTATCAAACTACAAATACCGAATTAAACACAAACTCCTCTTTGAGAAATTCTTTAAGGAGAAAGTAATTAAAATTAAATTCTAACATTATATATATAAATTAAAATATATCTATTTTAACCTTAATTAGGACCTTCTTCTATTTTATTTTATCAAACTACAAATACCGAATTAAACACAAACTCTTTAAAAAAAAATTAATTTTTAATATTAAAAGTACAAAGGACTTTTTTTTAATTTCATTATAAATTTTTATTTTTAAATTAACAAAATAGAGACCTAACTTAAACAAACTACCTAACAAATAACTTACTCCACGTTTTATATGGAATCTTAAATCATATAACCTTCTAAATTCAACTACAATTTATATACACAAAAATAACTACTAATAAACTCCGAATTCATAAATACACAAAAGAGCATATATACAATTTCACGTATAACTAAATACAATTTATATACACAAAACAACTATTATTAGACTCCTAAAATGTAGAATTTATATATATACACACAAAATAACTATTAATAGACTCCTAAAATATAGAATTTATATATACACAAAAATAATTACCAATAGACTCCTAAAAAATGTAGAATTTATATATATACAAAAATAAATATATACAACTTACACTCAGGTATAAATATATATAATACAATTGATATACACAAAAATAATTACTATTGACAAAACTGCTACAGTACAAAGTCAACCAAAGACAAAACTATTACAATAAAAAAGGCAAATTTACTCTTCACTATAGTTATTGCCGACACTGTAGTCATCCGACATGACACTGTTCATGAACAGTACTGTTCATTACAGCCAGATTCGATTTTTTCCAGATTCGATTTTTAAAAAATATATTAATTTTTTCCCTATAAAAAATAAGACCCTTCAGTAAAGAAGACATCTCTAATTTTCTGATTCTTCAAAAGCTAGAATCATTGAATACAATCAACTTAGGACCCGTTTGGTAACCGTTTATATTTAGTGTTTATTGTTTATAAAAACAAATTTTTAGAATAAACACGTTTGATAATTTTTGTTTTGTTTATAAATTGTATAAACGTTTTTAAAACAACACTGTTCATAAGCTTTCAAATCCTAAACACCAAAATGATGTTTATTGTTTATGTTTATGAAAAAAAAAAAACTTTTTTTTTCTTTTTTTATCTAAAATGGTGATTATATTTTTTTAATTAAAAATTAAAACTAAAAGTGAGAAAATGAAAAGAAAAAAAATTATAAAAGACTATTATTTGATACAACGATCAAAATATTAGAATTATCAAGTGTGGACAGAATTAAAGAGCATCAATTGCCTTAAGAAAAAAATATTGGATACAATATGAATAATTACTAATATACTTGATAATTAGAAATAGTTACTTAAGGGCACCCATGCTAAACAAAAAAAAATTTTTAAATAAGTCAAACGTTTTTTTGTTATCAAACAACACTCATATTTATGGATAAATAAAATCGTAACATAAACACTGTTTATATAAACACTTAAACAATAAACACAAAATATAAACGGTTACCAAACGGGCCCTTACTTATGGAAATATTATCAGCATGATCCAGAAAGAAAAATAAAAAATGTGCATTGACATGAAAATAAGTAAAAAACTTAATAATTAAAAGAAAAAAGCTAAGTATGAAATGAAAATTTTTTGTGAGCAATATGGTCTTCCACCTATTGTACCTTCTAGCAAGAAATCACATAAAAATCATAAATATCTTACTAAGTATAAAACTTATAAAAACTACAATATGAGTAAACCTAATTTTCAGAAAGACGAGTTTTATAAAAAATGTAAAGCTTATCCTAAGAAGAAATTCAAAGAAAAGGAGAAGAAATCTGACAAAAATAGTAATACTGGAAAATGTTTTAATGTGGAAAGCAGGGCCATTTTGCAAATAATTGCCCTACAAAAAATAAAATTAACCAACAATTACAAATCTTTGAAAAAATAAAAAACAAGTCTTCGAAATTTTTAAACTGAAAAACACCAGTGATGAGAATAATGATTCTAGTATGTGTCATTTTACTAATATATATATATATATATATATATATAGAGAGAGAGAGAGAGAGAGAGAGAGAGAGCAAGTAGATGAAGATGTAAGCATGCAAAACAATATATTAAATTTTCAATTAAAATAAAGGTAAAACGACAATTACAGAGTAAAAGAGAGAACTTGTATTTGGATAAAATAGGAACGTAGAATAAAAAAAGGTGAGCTCATTTCACGCGAAAATATACTTTTTGCGGGAAAAGTTTTGGAAGGAAAAAATAGACGGTTGCGGAAATCCTAATTTCTACAACTTTTCCTTTTCATTATATCCAAACTCCAAAACAAAAAAAAAAATTATTTTATTTCTTTTCTAGTTGATTTCATCTAACCAAATGGAGCCTTAGACTATGTTTGATACAATGGAAAAGAAAAGGAAAGATAACATTTAATTATGAGAGAGTGAAAAGAAAATAAAGGAAAGGATAGTGATAATCTTTCTTCGTGTTTGATTGATTAATAAAGGAAAAGAAAGAAAATGATGGTTAATATGTTTGGAGAAGAAAGAAAAGAAAACTATTTTAAATAATCACCACTATACCCTTTTATATTTAAAAGACAAATTTTGACTTTCATCAAATAAGGGCAAAATTAGTATTAATAAAGTTTCATTAAAAAATGCTAGCCTCTCCGTCCATTTTTTAGAGGATAACAAAACTTGTTCGTCATGCTTTATGCTATCCTTCCAAATCCATCCATTCTCTTTCTTTTCCTTCCAAACTTTTATACCAAACACAAAAATTCATATATTTCCATTACCTTTATTTCCCATCAATCCATTTCTTTCCAACCAAATTAGGCCTTAGTTACCCAATACATCTATATCTATATATATATATATAAAAAAGAACAAAGAAACTCAGCTTTGGTGTGTGAAAAAAGCTCTTAGTTTTAAGGAAAAAATAAAAAATGTAGTGTTTGTTACTTACTTTGCTAAAGTGATCAAGTGCCAAGGTCTATGTTCTTATGCATATTCATTTATTCAACTGAGCAACAATGCTTGTTGCTTCAAAGTAGCCTCAATGAGTTCAGCTAGAGTTGTGATTGTTGAAATTAACCTTCTTCGCAAATACCTTACAGTATATAAAGAGTGGTGCGACCCATTCCCATGACTAGTGATCGAGCTTACTTCAATTGCCATGTTCATTATCTCATTCTAAATCTCTCTCTCTTTTGCCAACACAAAGTGAGTGTCTCTGTCATAGTAAAGTGTTTAAGCTTCGATCAGCTGACTATTTGGCATATAAACTATTTCAGTCCCATCTATCGAAACGCTGAATGGTGGGTTGAATAAGGGACGTATTATTGGAAACTGGTCAGAAACAAGTGAGGCCATCCACTATGGCTTGGCCAAAAATGGTTCTCCAAATTTGAATTTAGTCACCTTAGCATTTTAGCCAGCCATATCATCATGTCAGGATCTCCAAGTTTTGGCTTCACAACAGCTTCTCCAGATTTTCGCCAACCAAAAATAATAATATTTAATTTTTATATTTATTTAAATTTAAAATTATTAAATATTTTTTTATTTATTTACTAACGGCTATATTTTTCATCTTATATAAACACTCATTTGCTCATTCATAAAATTATCAATACTTTCATTCTTCCAAAAGTTCATTTATCATCTCTTTCAATTTTGAAATTTCAATGGTTTCGTCATCACGACCTTTGTCAGATTCTAATTCTCCACGTTATTCGTCATCCTCCTCGTTAATAGATCTTGATAAATTGTTTGAAGATCATGTATCTACCTACAAAGAAATTATGAGCTATTGTATGCAGGAGATTATAGCGCAAGTATTTCAACCAGCTTATAGGCGACGGTTTATTCATCGTGACCGAGAAGGAAGCCACCGTCAGCTAATGAAAGACAACTTTGACAAGAATTACTTATATACACCCGAGCAATTTCATAGACGATTCAGGATGCGCTGAGAACTATTTATTCATATCCTGAATAATGTTCAAGCTTATGATGACTTATTTCTCCAAAAAAGGGACTTGAGTGGCCGTCTGTGGTTGTTTTCTATATAGAATATGACAATTGCAATACACATTCTCGCATATGGTGGACCAGTCGATTCATTTGACGAGTATATTAAAATTAGTGAGACTATTGCAATGAGTTGTTTGAGGGCATTTTGTACTGCTGTTATTGTTGTGTATGAGTAGCAGTACATGCACAAACCAAACGAAACCGACATCGCACGACTACTTCAAGAATGAGAGGCTAGAGGATTCCCAGGTATGTTTGGTTTTATTGATTGTATGCATTGGGAGTGGAAGAATTGCCCAGTGGCGTGGCATGACACACACAAGGGTCGCACCCATAAAGCTACTTTAATATTGGATGCAGTAGCCTCAAAAGATTTGTGAATTTGACATTCATTTTTTGGAATGACTGCTTCACACAATGATTTAAATGTGTTGGATCATTCTTCTGTATTCAACCGTATTGTCAGTGGCAGAATGCTTCAAATTAATTATGTGGTGAATGGGCATTAGTATAGCATGGGGTATTTTATGGTTGATGGTATATACCCAAAATGGGCAACTTTGATGCAGACCATCTCAAATCCAAGAACTCCAAAATAAAAAAATGTTTACAGAAAGACAAGAGGCATGCAGAAAAGATGTGGAGCGAGCATTTGGGGTCTTGCAAATAAAGTGGGCAATACTGCAACGACCAGTTAAATATTGAGAGAAAATGGACTTGTGTCTTATAATGAGAACATGCATAATCCTTCACAACATGATCATTGAAGATGAGCGTCATAACAATAATGGAATTTGGCTGCCACCGAAAGAGAGTATTATGAATCACACTCGAATATTAGACCCCAATATTTTTACGGCGCACATCTACGCTCGCCAAAACTCAATACCGCAAAAGAGAGACAAATATGCAATTGAGGAAGGATCTGATAGAATATATGTGGAATCAGATTGGTGATTTATATGAAGATCTTTAATTGATTTTTTTATGTACACCTATCTTTAAGTTATGTTTATTTTTTATGTACTCCTTTATTTAAGTTCTATTATCATTTTATATACTAGAACTTCAAGTTATGTTGTATTTTTATGCTTGTAAGATGTTATAAAATATTATGCAATAAAATTTTGATTCTGAAATTATTTTTTTGCATGACACAATATCCATAATAGATTTAAAAGCAATATAACATAAGTTAAATGAATTACAATATCCATAATGGATTGAAAAAAAAACATAAATTAAAATGATACAATATCCATAATGAATAAAAAAAAAAAACATAACTTAAAACGATACAATATCCATTATAGATTAAACAAGTCCTATGGATTGCGCAAATTTTGATATATTTCTGCACACATTCGTTCATATATTTGTTGTTGTTTTCGGATAAGCCATGTTTTATGTACTTCTGTTGGCATTGAATTTGGATCTTTTAGCATCAACTCCTCTTCTCGAATTTTTTCTTCGTGTAGTTCTCTCTCCCGTTGTCTTTCCATCTGGTTTAGTTTTGTCTCCGTAATAATATTTGTTTGGGAGTCAAGTTTGGATGTTGCTTGCTAGAAATTGACCTCGAATGATATGTGTGATGTCTTATATTCTGGCTATTTCTTCTTATTTCGACTCTGCTTAGCCGCTTTATGTCCCACTGGTTGCTCTAATGGTTGAGATTCAACAATACCAGATGAATATTCATTCATGTCGAACTGTGGCGATTCTTCAGAAGGAATACCTTCGCACGCTGCATTACTTAATGGACTTGAGTCACTTGATGGGTTTGAGTGAGTAACAGACTCGTTGATGTTGATTCCAGTACTCCTCTTATTTGTGCGCGCAATTTTAGATTTATTTTTTCCTTGACCGAGACAATATGCATGTCATTTTGGAGAGTCTTTCAAAATGTTCCAACAAGCATGGAGTTTAAAGTCCTCATTCATAGTATATTTATATAGATGTTGAGCTGTTGTAATCTGCTTTAAATAATTACACAATAATTATAATCAAATTATTTAAAATAATTACTTATTAAATATGATCAAGTAAATAAATTAATTAAAATTATTAACTTACTATATCATGATTGTTGAAACCACTAGTCTAATTATTTTCAATTGTAAGCAAGCACCAAACCATTTGTTAATTTTTCCTTGGATGGTGGACTAATGATTTGCCAAACCTCCATTGCTTTGGGCAATTGGAGTACCAAGTTGTATTTGAAATTCGACGAGAATTTTTTGCCATAACGTCGACTTCGCTTGGTCTGCACCAATCACTGCTAACTTCTAGCCATGCATTGCACAGAGCCAAATTTTCTTCGTTAGACTAATTAGGCATTTGAGAAACCGGTTGCTTTCAGAAAGGTTTGACATTACTGGATTGAGGCAATACCGGCGAATAAAATGCGGCTGATTGATTAGATGGAAATTAAAAATTACCACCATAATATTGAGAAGAGCCGTCAAATGATAAAAAATCATCATTTGATAAAGGGTTGAAGTTGAAATTTGGTAGTGTTGGATCCATGAAATTGGATTTTGTAAAAATATAATTAACTAAGATTGAGAAAATAAAAATAATTCTAGACTTAGGAGGAGAAAATATGAATTTTTGGTTATGAATTTAGTGAATGTAGGAGTGGTGTATTTATAGGGATGGAAAAAGATGAAAAAAGAAAAAATTATTTTAAAGCCAAAAGAACCAAACAGCCTTAACAGCTCTTTGGCATAGTTTAATTTTTTTTTTTAAAAAAGCAAAAGGTCAAAAAATTGAATTATGGGCAACCAAACAGGGCCTGTTTGGATGTGCAACGGTCATATGATCGTTGTAGGACACGCGACGCCCTCTACGGCGCCGAGCAAATTTTTTTTTTAAAATCACTTATCGAAATGACGTTGTTTCGATAAGTAAATTTCTTTTTAAAAAAAATGAGCTTACATTAAAGTGGACCAAAATAAACAGGGTTAGCTAGGTGGTTAGCCCAATCCAACAAACCACCTAGCCAAGCAATGACCTGACTTATATTTTTGACCAAGTCATTGTTAGACTACACGGGCAATTGGGTCGCTTGATTGGGCTCTAGCGAATGTTGGCCTTGTATGTATAAAAACGAGGATTGGATGTTAGGTTTTTCATTCTTTTATTATATGTAGTGAGAGAGGTTCTTATTTCTTAAGGACCAATATTGGAAGAACAACTAAGCCCTTTGGCTGTGACTCATCTACTTCAGCACACCCTGAGAAGCTTGTGCATTCAATAAAACTACTATATAAAAATACTTGCATATATATATATATATATATAGACATTGTCATGGTCTCTCCCATTTGATTCGGTGATATTTTTTTTTTTTGATAAAAGTCAATCAAGTAGTCGCTATGCTTGCACGCATGCGTGTTTATTGTTTTGTTAAAGTGTATTTGCTAAATTGGAAATGTAGGTGATATCGTGCTCCACTGTTAGATAAATGTACTCTACTTCTAAAAGTAGAAATGATCCACATTTTTTTTTTCATTTGAGACTTTAAATCAATAACTGAAACAATTATTTAATTTTTAGAGTCGAAACGCATCGTTCTATTATATAATCAGACTAAGCCGTATGATTTACTTTAATCCGACTTGATTTACCAAACTTTACCCTTTTTTTTTTTTTTGACGGAATCATGGTGATCAAAATATAGTACCCAATTGAAAAATGGAAAAGTTTTACCGAGTTGCATCCTATTATAGCAATCATGAGATCTCCGTTTTTTTTTACCTTAGTTACTTACAAAGAAGAACTTCATTGCTTGAAAAGAGCATTATAGTGTCAAAAATCTGTATCAAAATTCATTCCAATAAATGTTAAACTTTTATATTATCTTTTGTATTTATCATTTTAACAAGCTAGAACTTTCACATTTGACTTACTCATATAAATTTATTTTGGAATATTTTAATATGAATTTCGTGACAAAAAATTTAGTCATGTCCGATATTTGTACTCAAAATGCATTAATTTAATAAAGAATTTATAACAATTGTTATGAGATGCAGCTCATCACAGTGTTGGAAAGTGAAATTATCTTACTAAGTTTTTTCATTTATTTATATAAATCCTCTCTTGTACACTCCTGTAATTTTGGTTGCACTTTAAATTAATAATACAGTACACTATGTTAAAGATGCAATATATTTTCATTTATCATGTAATATATATATTTTTTATTCTTTTATCGCGTAATATTCATACGACATATTATATTATACGGAGTTTCAAAACTGTAACACCACTAAATAATAATAAAAAAAATTAGTGTTTTTTATATAATATTGTTGCGTGAGTGTGATGCTGATATTTTATTAATATGTGATTGGTTGGGACATGTAAACTCGCACCACGTAATAATTTCTAGAAAGGGGTCTGGAACCTTGCAGTTTGGCCACAGCCACAGCCACAGCCACAGCCTGCAGCGCTGACTCTCCTTCTGCTACACCTAGGGTTTTCATCTACCCTTCTTCCACCGTACGACGCCCTTTTTCCCGCCATCTCTAAATACAGTTCCGGCCGCTATGGCCGGTGCCTCAAGGTTCGTCATGCTGCTCACCACCCCTTTCCCACTCCACTACCGTCCCTCACTCCTGCGCCTCGCTCGCCATTCTCGTCATTTCCCGTTATCGTCACTCACTGTCATTCCTCACCACTTGCCTCACTCTCCTACTACCACTTCTCGCACCAAGTTAGTTTTTCCACTCAGAGCCTCTCAGAAGAAAGAAATTCACACCCAGACCAGCACAACACTCAAAAAGGAGGACCATTTTGGAGACTCCCTCGAGTTCTCATCCCCCAACACTCCGGCTACGCACCCATGGCCTGAATGGTCCAAACTCGTAGACAGCTTCTCTGCTTGTGGGTATGAGGGACAGGGAATAATAGCTGAAGAAGACGAGTTTGTGTCGAATGATAATTTGTCGGACGATTTTGTTCATGCTGCAAGCGCATGTTTGACATTTGCTCGTTATCGTTCCGATCTTTTGAGGCCTGTTGCTTCCTCCTTTCGCGCTTCCTTAATCTAACTAGTATTTTGTTTATGTTTCTATTGAGTTACTTACCTCTCTCTCTGTCTCTTGGGTACAGGTCGCTTTCGAGGAGAGATATCGAAGTGGTTGTAGAAAAAGGAACACCATTTCTGTTCAAAAATGCTATTGACATTGCAAGAAGGATGAGGCCTTTTATGGACAGAAGCGGAAGCAATGTAAGCCAAATAGTATTTCTATGCTCATAAAGTTCTGCTTGAAACGTAGGTTTTTTAATTGTTCCATTTGTACAGAAATGGTTTAAGTTTATAATGTTGGGATGGGTTTCTGCTTATTTAGGATTTACTCCCACCGTCCCATAACTTGTTGTCCTATGGGACTCCAACTTACAAAACTAACCTAACAAAATTTAAACATTTACTTTATTGGTTTGAAAAGATTTTCGAAACCTAAGGACAATCTAAGAGAGTTGAAATTTGAAGCATTTCAAAAAGAAAAGTAGACACATATTTTGGGACATCCCAAAATGGAAAGCGTGATACTTATTATGGGATGGAGGGAATAGTTATATTGTGTAATGTAATAGAAGTTTAAAGTTGCCTTTGTTTGCTGAAAGAATGGATAAAATTGTGCATATATGTATTTAGCAAAAGGAAGAGAGGAAACAGAACTTCCTTCAATAGTGACACTAAGTTTTGCAGAGATTAAGGCAGTGTGGTAATTTTTGGAAGATATGACGATGACTTTGTTGTTGGAATAAGTGGTTTTGATGGTTGTGTGATGGTGGTGGTGTTATGAGATTTGGGGAGCATCACTAGTAGCAGTAGAGTTTGGAAGGAGGTGTTTGTGCGAGGATTGATGGATTATTGTAGATATTTGTGATGGATTGTTGATAGTTGTGTTTGGCATGTAGTGCTATTAGTGCTGCATCTGCAAGTGGTAATATTTGTTGAATTTTAGTTCAGATATGGCTAGTATTTGAGACATAATGGGAATAGTTCATGTTTCTTCTAGGACAGAACAAAGGGGGAATATCATTTTCCTTGCAAGATGTCTCAATGGGTCCATTTTGAATGCTTAGTTAGAACGTGAAACACAAAATATAAGTTTGGAATGTGTGTTGGGATCTCTTTTCTTTTTGCTTTTCACATTCTTTCTTTTATTTACTTGAAACACTTGTGAAGGAGAGAGGAGCTTTTGTTTGGTTTGAGTATAGCTTGCAATTGATAGAAGATGAAAATAATTTTAGAAAATATCTATAAATTAATTTGGAAATGCATAATTATACTGTTGTCATAGACACATAGGTGCGATATTAAAGCCAAGCTTTTAGTTTGAACATTTGAAGTACACACAAGTATGGGAAGAGAAATGACTTGATTACATGTACTTCTGACCATAAGTCTGATTTGACGAAGGAAATTAATTCTTTGACTGTTCTTCAACACACTCAAAGGATTGATAGAGCTTTATGATGACGTATTATTGGCGGAACCACGTTATATTTGATGATATCTTTGTGACCTCAAAGAAGTAGGACTACTGTTCTTCAACACACTTTATAAGGATCGACAGAGCTTTATGGTGGGTTACCATCTGGTGGAGCCACCAGATGGATGAACCGTGTATAACCCAAGAACCCACAAGTGCTTGTCATCCAGAAGAGTACTCATGGATGATGGATCCGAACTCTTCGACAGCTTTGAGAGTGAAGCTCATGAGACCATCTAACCTTCAGATACTATACTATACATGATGTTGGAAGATGAGGAGTCAGTGAGGTTTGATTGGATGCGAGGTTGCAGAAAGGTAGTAAGAAGTTCTTTGATGTTGATTTACAGAGAGAAGAGATGTCTTGAGTGGTGTCAGCATCGGAATGAGGGAGGTAGTCAGGGATGGTCTATTGGTCTCAAAGTGGAAGTTCAGCAAGCCGTTGAGACAGTTGGGCCCTATGGACTTGAGTAAGTGCTTGTGGTTGTACTCATTGTTGACAAAAGTTAAGTGGAAGCCTCTGTAGTGAAGAAGTTTTGCTAGCTTGATAATTGGGTTTGTCTCCTTGAGCTGGGTATGGAATACACAGCATGAGATTTGTCATCCACACCAACGGAACCCATTTCTCTCTCTCTCTCAAATGATATATTAGAGAGGAGGAGAGGGTCTGTTTTTTTATAACCAAACTGTCCAGGAGAAGTTCTTGCAATTCTTCTATAAAAGATTATATTTCTTAGAACTAAGAACAGAGAGAATTAGTTATTTTTATGGACATTGAAGTTCAAATTAATTGTTTTTATAAGTTTTTAAAGTCCCACTGCATGGATGTAGACATTTAATTTCAGTGATTTTGTCGATGGCCCACAATGTGATATGGTTGAATTCTTTCATATCCATTTTCCCATCAAAATAGATTATCCAGTCACCAGTCCTGTTTTAACTTCATTGTTGGTTAGTTAGAGTCTTATGACTTAGGGACCCTTGAGGGGACCATGTATGACAACTTAGCTTTTTCCTCCTGTAGGCGTATATATCTAAAATGTAAATGGCTTCTCTACATAAGCAAATAGTGATGCAACTTCAAAAGTTTGAAGTTTGGGAGCAACCTATTTCACTTCAACCACAAATCCTAGTGCCCAACTTCAACTAACCAGTTTCAATATTCTATTTTGTACAACTCCACCTAGGTCTGTTAACTATTGTCAGCTACGAATTTGAATCCAACTGTCAATACATAGTTCCAAGTTCAAAGTTCAAACCCGATCAGATGGATCTTAAATAATTGTATCCCAGTACAAATAAAAATTAGAATTTAAAAATTAATCTTTACAACTTCTGTGACATGTATATTACCAAAAAAAAAACATATTTTACACGTTTTTATTGATGTAAATCACTTACTTCTTTGAAGAAAAAACAAAGACTAAAATTTGAAAGGTTGGACGTTCTGGAGCTTGACCACAAACAAGGTTTATGATCAAGTATCAAACTCCTTTTTTTTGGGTGTTTTGGAAGGTAAATTTAGCTTTTTATAAGGTGAACAGAGAGTAAATTTTGGCTTGAAGAAAGAAAAAAAATGAAAAAGAGGAGAAACTGGGTTTTTATATCCAGGATGTCGATTTTATATTGCTGGGTCGCCATTATGCCATCACTGTATGGTAAGCATACTGAAAATATTGATGCAACTCTTACTCGACGTTTCCCATCTCTGTTATGACTTCGCCAAGTTGTTGTGCATTGGCTGGTACTTGAGACAATGGGTGTAAACAATCAATCAGGCGTGAAAAGTTTAGGAGAGCTTTGAAGTGTGATCAACTACATCTTTGGATTGGTTGATTTTGGCCAAGTGATATTGTTTAGGTGATTATGAGAAGGTATAGGAGGTCCGTTTACCTAGGTTATTCATTCATTGTTAAAAGGGCTTCAATTTTAACTGTGTGATACTTTATGAGTTTAGGTGCATATGTGAAATGATCAAAGCATAAATTGCTGGAAATGAGTAAAGATGTGTTGTATTACTTGATAGAGAATTCAAATAAACAAATACAACTCAGTCCTTTAAAATGAAGAGGAAAATAATGGCCACCAGTAGGCATGTAGAGGAAAAGGAAAAGTGCATGGAAAGTGAGGAACAAGATAATAAAGGTGCAATAAAATGAAAGAAATACAATCCAGGTGTTGGAAAATAGAGGTTGCTACTTTTTGTAATATTATATGAACCTTTTAAGGAAACTGCTAAAAATCAAGAACCACCCGTTTAAAATTCCTCACTTTTTTTTTTCTTCAGCATATATATCTTGTGGATTTAAAACTCATGTCCTCAGTCAATCAACACATCAAGACTAACAAATTTTTTCTTTTCTTGTCTCAACTTCGAGGTGTGTTTCAACTCAAGAAATTATCTCATATTAACAAATTAACATTTATTGGGAATGACTCATGAGTGTCTGAAACTTGAGAGATCTTGTTGTCTGACACAATTGTGGTTTCTTTGTAGAAAAGTATTATAATAAACAGTTTGTATGAGGGGAATGTGGGGACTATGGGCAAAGATGTAGGATTTGTTTATTGAATTTAAACTTCTGGATGGACCATTGGACAACTACTGAAAAAGCTCTGTTGAAAATTTTGGTGGATAACAATTTTTAGCAATTCTTTTGCTGGATAACAATTTCTTCGCTAAAATGGGATTTTGGTTTGATCTATTGCTGATCTCAGGACATTTGTGTACTCCATTCTTGATTTAGGTATTGAAGTAACAAGTGCTCATCTGTTTTCCCTCCCACAACGCTAATTCTTTCTTGAATTTTAGGTGTTGTATTTTGACGACATACACATGGTTGATCTGATGAAGTATTTATTGAGTTATGCAAGCAATCCTAGTGTTTCCTCAGAGAGCAACAATTTGTACAACGGAAAGCTTGTTGAATCATCTGTTCGTAATCTGTTGGGCCAATTGGCTGAGGTGAGCAGTAAAGTTCCAGAATTGAACTCCTCTGTTTCTATGGAGTATCAGTTACCCGATAGATATGGACAGACACCAAGACCTCTTGGACAACAAATTGAAATGAAAAGAGGTGATTGGATATGCCCAAGGTATTGTCTTTCTATTCTGTTCTTCAGATACGTGTTTGTTTCTCTGCAATATCTGCTACTGGATAGAGATGGACAAACACGAAGACCTCTTGGACAAAAAAATGAAATGAAATGAAAAGAGATGTTGGATATGCCCTAGTATCCTTTCCTTTGTTTTACCTTTCTCCACAAAATAGTAACGCTATGGCGGTATCCTACTCGCCCCAAACTTAATCTCTATGAAGTTTTTGAATTTTCAGTTTCTATGTATCTTGTAGCATTTTGGCCCTCAGTGTGCTTGTATATGGATATTTTACTTTGTGCAAGTAGCTCCTGCATGCACACGCCTTTTTTAATCTTGATTTAACTTTATATTTGCAGGATCTTGTTTGAAATGCTGGATTCTTGCATGGCCGGTTGGCATACTTTCTGTTGTTCAACTTTTTTACTGTAATCTGTTTTGAGCAGGTGCAGTTTCATGAATTTTGCAAGGAACATTAAATGCCTTGAATGCGAGGAGGCAAGACCAAAAAGGCAGCTGACTGGTGGGGAGTGGGAGTGTCCTCAGTGAGCATTACTTCCTTTCTCTGCCTAACTAATAAGCCCACATTGTTTAGAATGTCAAATGGTGACATTAACTCTTTTTTTGGTCACTCCAGATGCGATTTCTTTAATTATGGGAGGAACTTTGTATGCTTAAGGTGTGACTGCAAACGACCTGGAGAGGCTTCATCCGGCACTAGAAACTCCAGATCAGGTTTGGGATATAATAATGGGGACTATGCAAATAAGGGTGATGTTGATAGTCGGTTGGCTGCCAATGAAGAGAAGGCACAGCGGTGGTTTAGTAAGGTTTCTCAACTGGACAATGCATCTGATTTGAGCAAAGTTGCCGCTGATGAAGATTTTCCTGAAATCATGCCATTGAGGAAAGGAGAGAACAGGTTTGTCGTAAGCACGAGAAAGACATCTCTGGAAAGGAGGCTGGCCAATTCTCAATATCAAAGAAACTCAGGTGATGGTGGCACTCCTAGGGGTAATCATTTTCAAACTCAGGATGCAAATAAGAGCCATGACACATCAATCAGCAGGAGTTTGGACAAAATTCATGGTCACGTGGTCACCGTTTCTGATACAGATAAGAAGAGCATCACTGATAGACAAAATGGTGAGACTGAGAGGAGTTCCTTTCCACGACTGAGTTCAGCTTCTTTACGGAATGGAAATTCCAAAGAGAGCAGTTCCAGTTATGTTCCATTTGTGCCATTACCTGCTGACATGTTTGCTGAAAAACCTCAAAATTCAAAGGTGGACAACGAGAAGATGGTGACAGAAAACCCTGAATCTCTCTCTTTGAAGGCCACTCGTGAGCAGAGAGATCCTAGTTCAGTGAACAGTGAGTCTGCAAGATCAGGAGATAGTTTGGACTTCTCTGAAATGCCAGCTAGTCTTGCTGAGGGCCAGGATAAGGAGAGAGACCAAGCTGGAAAGTCAGAGAGATGGTTTAAGAGGGTAGCAGAGCTGCATGATGTTACAGATCTGGCAAGTGCGATTTCTGATGAGGACTTCCCAGAGATTATGCCAATGCGTAAAGGAGAAAACCGATTTGTGGTTAGCAAGAAGAAAGATCGTTCTTTAACTTCACCAATGTACAAAAGACGAATGGCCATAGAACAAGCAGGCAATTCCAATTTTGTCCCCTTCGTCCCTTTCCCGCCTGACTTCTTCGCTAAAAAGGACAAAGAGCAGCCAACTGAGGCAGATGAAACTGTAATAAAAGCTACAGGTGAAAGTTCTTCCATTTCTATGATACCAGAAAAACTTCCTGAGAATCTCGATAATGCCAAAATTGGGGTGTCTGATACAAAACAAATGGAAAATAAACAGACCAGTCTTGGGAGGTGGACTTCAGAATCTCATGTAGGTAGTTTAAATAAGAGAGAGACTGGTCCTGTTTACAGGACACCAATCAGTGAAAATCCAATCCAAAACTCCTCTACTTCTCAGACTAATAGCAAGGATAGTTGGAGTACTGGATATTTTGGGAAAGATAGTAGAACGGAAGCGACAAATATGGCAGGGAGTTTACCCCGACCACCTGAAAATCAGAATGTTAGGAGTAGCTGGACAGGGAAAAGCTTGGAGGGATCAGCTGTAAAGGAACCTGATCCTTTAGACATGTCAGAAGAGGCTAAGGCACAGAGGTGGTTCCGTCGTGTTGCCCAGATCAAGGATATCTCTGAGCTGAGCCAGATCCCTGATGAAGATTTTCCATCAATAATGCCCATGCGTAAAGGGGTGAACAGGTTTGTAGTAAGCAAGAGGAAAACACCATTGGAGAGGAGGTTGACATCTCCTCAGTATAAAAGGAATCTTCCAATTATAAGCTCCAATCCTCTGGAGAAAGAAAATGACAAAAACTGAAAAACATGGAGGGATTTCTTGTGACTTTCATTTGAGGTAATTATTCTCTTGGCAAATTTTGATCACTGTATTTAAGAATAAGACATTATTTTGAATGTGTATTATAATTATTACATTTTGAGGTGTTGATCATTTATGTGGCCATTTTTTGTTGAGGTTTTATGATAGTTATGAATTTTATTTCACTTTGGTGAAATCAGCTTGAAATGTTCCATTTTGCTGTACAAATGGGATCATAGAATAAATATTTTCGGGATTTTTAATCTGTCTTGGTTGTTCCAGCACTGATAATTTGTTTTGGTCCAGAATGGTCTATATTTCCAGCATGCATGCACACTAATTTTTTTTTTTTTTTCCGTCATTTTGCTTTTTGGGCAATGCAGATATAAAATATAAGGTTATATTACCTGGAATCAGGTCGAGCATTTAATTCGTTTTGAAGCTGTAATCAAATAAAAGTAAGTTATTGGATATATTTTCAAATGCTTGTCTGACTGACTAAATGCATAGGACGCATGTCTTAGACCGACCTTTGTCTTAGTGAATAAGGTGAAGATAAGCTTGCCAGATAGCAGATGCTTTTCCCCTTCCCCTTCTCCATGTGTCTCTTCAACGTCGGTGCATTCACGGGGGGTATTTGGCAAGAGGCTGCTTGTAGTAGTTAAACCAACATATCAGTATGCGACAAAGTAGTCGAATAGATAATGTCCAAGTATGCGACAAAGTAGTCGAATAGATAATGTCCAACCGGGACGACATATGAGCATGCGACAATGTAGTCGAATAGATAATGTCCAACCGGGACTCTGAGTCAGTAATACATAATAAATAAAATTATCTCCTCTTATTCCTAAACAAAACAAAAATGCAGACTCCCCTCTCTCTCTCTCCCCCTTTTTCAGCCAACACCATCAACCTCATTTTTCACCTTATTCACTAAGACAAATCTCCCCTTATTTTGGGAAAGCTGGTGGGAGCATCTGAATTCTTCCAAGGCATCAATGATTATCAGTCGGTAACAAAAGAATATCAAGGATTCATGGCAAAGCTTAATGGACCATGGCATATTGTGATGGAACTCCAAAAGCTCATTGTCATACAAGGCAAAGTTGAAGACCATGGGTAGTATAGGCTTTTGGCGAGAGCTGGATCTAGTGTAAAGTAATTTGTGATGCATATTGATTGAAAGCTCAAGTTTAGGATTAAGAGACTCTAGGACCTAACAAGCAAATTCTTAAGGTCTCTAGGATCATTGACTTGACACCCATGAGCTTAGACGACTCATATTATAAGGGTATAAAAGTCATTTGACAAGTTGGAAGCCACCTTAGACTCAAAGAAGTCAAGTTTAAAATTTTGAATAACTTGACGGCCAAACTAAACTTGTAAAAACTTGAAAATTCTGGAAAAAAGCAACTTAGACGCCTAAAAAGTTCATTTAGAGACCTAGAAGGACAATTTCAGTAAGCCAAAATTTTGTAAGGGCAAGTTAGATGCCGAACAAGTAGTCTTACACGCCTAACTAAACATTCCAATAGTTGAACCAAAATTCTACAAACGCAACTTGGATGCCTATCTTGACAACTTAAAGGCCTAACTAATATTTCTTGTTACTGAGACTGTTTTAGAAAAAGAAACTTAATCGCCTAATTAATATTTCTTGTTGTTGAGACTCTTTCAGAAAAAGAAACTTAATCGCCTAATTAATATTTCTCATTCAGAAAAAAAGGAACTTAGACGACTAACTGTCTCTATTAGGCACATAACTAACCTTTCTAATAAGTAGCACAGTATGTGAATAACAAACTTAGTTGTCTAACTTTTATACTTAATTGCCGAACTTTGCAACCAACTTTAAAATTGCTCTTTTAGATTCCTTTCACGTGTGCACTAAAAGGGCCAAAATGGCTATAAATACAAGGTCTCTTGGCCTTGCATAATAACTTTGCTACATTTGAACATTTTTTTGAAGATCATTAACTGCTTTCATATATTTTTACTCTAGAGTTGAGTTTTTATCACTTGCTTCATCTATTATTCTAGTATTGTGAGTTCTGATTTGTATATCTATCGTTTGAAGGATTCTCTACATTGTATTCAAACTCTTTTCTCTCATTCATTATTAGTATAAAGGGTTGGTGTAATTCTTGAAGCCTAAGTAAATGTGTTTCACTTAACAAAGAGAGAATGTTAATTGTGAAGTTTTGTAAAAGATTTACTCTTCACATGTAAAGAAGTAGAGTTGAAAGTAAATTTTAGACTTAATCGGGAGATGCTCTTGAGGTGTGGATGTAAATGAGAACATAATATGTGCTTGTGTTACTTGAGTTTGAATTTCTGAACCTCCTATCTCTCTTTATTTTGTGCTTGTTTTTAGATTTACATTATAATATTGTCTTAGTTTGTTACAAACAAAAAGACCCAATTCACGCCCAGTTGAGTCCATTGCCTGCACAATATATATTTATGTGTGTGTATAAGACTGATCAATGAAAATGGGAAGAAAAGTTAACATGACTTAAATGACCACTGTACCCTCGTCATTATTTTTTACTATTAATTTTCTCTCTCTAAGTAATCTCAATGAATTTATGTATATTATACATTTATATATTATAACTTATTCATGTTAAATGACCATTGCACCCTTGTCATTATTTTTTAATATTAATTTTGTTTCTCTAAGTAATTTGTATACCAAGATATATGCCTACAAACTTATTTAGTATATGTACAGCGTTCGAGTCTCTCAAAAAAATATGTGGGAGCTTCTTGCCATGACAAAAAAAATAAAATAAAACGGTTTGAAAATTATTTTTAAATTAGTTTACAGCGACTCTAAAATTCTAAAAAATTGATAATTACCTAACTTAAAAATTAATCGCTCTTTAGTGACTTTGTTGGATACTTTTGCCAAAACAATTAATTATTTATAAAAATAATAAAATAAGAACAAGATACATCTGTTTATCTAGATGGTATAAAAAGGAACATAAAACCTAAAAAGAAAGAATCTAAGAAATTCATTTGCATATCTCCACTGCAATTTCAATCCAATTCTTTTATTTATTTATTTTTATCACTCTCTCTTCTATTGCCCCCATTAATAAGGTCTTTAAATATGCATTACCAGGAAAGGAAAGATGACCTTTCCTCGCTCTCTAAAATCTCATTTTTAGAGTGAATCAAATTCTATCCTCGATCGATTTATTCTCTCTCAAAAACCAAATGCTACTACTCCTAGGACTAGGAGAGATGACGGACGTACCTTTCCCAACCATTCATGGAGGTGGCAATTGCATACACCATATATATACATATATATATATATATATATATATATATATATATTTATGAACTTGAAGAGGAATTATTCTTTACTTTGCTCTCATCATCTCATAAGAATACATATCTCCGGTCACCAAGTCCGAGGAATCATTCTTTACTTTGCTCTCATCGTCTTTATAAGAATATATATCTGAGTGAAGAGGAATAACAGTGATGTATTATTATTCATTGCATTGGGATTATGGGGGTACAGTCATCAAATAGTAATTAAATAGGGGCATTTACGGCTGTTAAATTTAGATTTTGACGATTATTTATCTTCTGTGTAATAAATAAGTAATTTTCTTTGATTTCGGTCAGCAATATAGAATAGAATATACCCTTCTTCGTCTATCTTTTTTTGTTCGTTCGGTACTTTTGTTTTGTCCTCTAAAAAGCAAAGACCACTTCGTGGCCCTATGTTAATCACATCTCTGGGCCCAATCCACTTCTCTCGTTTACTCATTATATCCCCCATCTCTCTCTCTCTATCTCTCTCTCTCTCTCTCTCTCTCTCACACACACACACACAAACACATTTCCGTTGCCGAAAATGTACGTAGTTTCGGCAATTTTCTCAGGAGCTATTGAAATGCTCATATCGGCTGCGAGTTCAATCGTATTCTTGTTTCTCGACCTTCTTGATAATATACTTTGCACTTTCTTCAAAATTGTGGATGGTTTCTTTGAAGGAAACCCCTTTCCATGTTACTGCAAAAACAGGGGAGGAAAAGGAACAACTGCGACTGATGATGATAACACAGAGACTGAACTGTCGGAAACACTTTATGGGAGGAAAAACATTTTCCGGGATATGGATTTCTTTGCCTTTCCGAGAAAATACGGTGGTTCCAAGAAAGGACAAGGTTGGATGGTGGAGAAGAATAGGTGGTCCGACTGTGGTTGTATCTCTTGTGTTTCATGGCTCAGCAATGCTGATCAGAAGAAGCTCCATGTTGTTCTTAGAGAACCATCTAAAGGTATTTCACGACCAACCCATTTGTGAATTCTTGACTTCTCACCACTAATTTTATGGATTTTTATTATTATTTTTTTATTAAATAAGTGATAAAGTAATTCTACATTTCTCTCGAATAAATATCTCGAATTTATGTTATAGATGATATAATTATTATTTTAAAAGAAAAAATTAAATGATAAGTTAGTGCTGATAAAATTTATTTCATTTACGGAGTTTGGGTAATATACATGTTTATCTCTATTCTTAGATAAACACCATATTACTTATTACAGATTCAAAATGGTACTTCAAAATATTTATTCAAAATATTTATTCGGAAACAAAGACTAAAGAAATAAATCATGATATCTGCAGTTAGTTTGAATTCACATTATTTAATCCGTGTAAACCTTTCGGTTTCTAGAGCACTCTTCTTATCAGTTGAGAGTTGAGACTTTCAATTTTGTTCAATCTTAAAGGGTGCATAACCGGTCGGGCCAGACCGACCCGTGGTTTTGGGAACCTAAGCCCGCCCAGGCCCGAGTCCATCATGCTTTGACTTTTCAACTGATGGGCCGGAAGGCATTTTAAGAAATCCAAGCCCGGCCCTTGGGCTTTGGGATAGCGGGCTGAGGCCTTGGAATAGGCCGGACTGCGGGCTTTGGAAGGCTACTTATTTTTGGATCACATGATTATTGTTTTTAATTGGGAAGCATGCATACGATACATCACAGTTGTGCCATGCATACGGATACATCACAGTTGTGCCGATACTTCAAATCTTTAAAATAAAAGAAGAAGAATACGAGTACGTTAAAATACAATAATATAAAAATAATAAATTATATATATAGAAATCTGATTTTATGTTATATATATTGTTAATCTTAAAAAAAGAGAAGAAAAAAGAATATGAGTAGGTTAAAATACGATAATAGAAAAATAATAAATTATATATATAAAAATCTGATTTTATGTTATATATATTGTTAATCTTTAAAAAAGAGAAGAAAAAAGAATATGAGTACGTTAAAATACGATAATATAAAAATAATAAATTATATATATAAAAATCTGATTTTATGTTATATATATTGTTAATCTTAAAGAAAGAGGAAAAAAGAATATGAGTATGTTAAAATACGATAATATAAAAAGAATAAATTATATATACAAAAAGTTGATTTTATGTTGTATATATTGTTATTAACATTGATTAACAAACAAAACTAAGAGTTAAGAATTCTTATTGCATGATAAATTTTGTACTTAATCATGATATATATCTCAATACTTCTTTTTAAATAAATTTTAAACTTTTCTAAATAATTATACCGTGATAATATTGTTGGAAAGCTACATTTTAAAGTTCAAAATTTGTAAAAAATGTATTTTGAAGTATCTGAACAGTATCAATATGTGGTAACATCGAATACGTGTTAGAAATAAAAATTTATATTTTTAAATTATGGATAGGTTTAGAAAATATCGGACATGTATTTGTGAGAATCCAATGAGTATCGAGTAGGTCACTATTGTAAAGGTGTTCATGCTTCGCGAGCACTTTTGAATATTCTTAAAATTGCGCCACTTCACTATCAACATGTGTGAATAATATACTAATATGTGTAATTTTGATAATGGAAGTCTTTGTTTACAGTAGTTTTTCACCATTTCTATTGCATTTTCAATCAATATATCATGGAAGTTGTTTTCAATATAAATATTAGGTGACATTTCTTGACTGAGTTCCTCAAAATCTAATAAAAACCTTTCTAGTTTCTACTATGCATACTTGTCAATGTGGCCTCCATGGCATATTTATTTTTATGACTTCGTATAATAGAAAACATTCTGTATTCGTATGCCTACCACCACGATTGGAAAAGCTTGGTAGATACAATTCTCCCTGCCAAAGACTAATTGGTTCAGCAACATAAAGGCCTTGACTTCTCAAAGGATGGTTCAGGATTCGAGCCTTACTGGAGACTGTGTGCGTGTGGTTCTACTTAGATGATAAAAAAAAAAAAAAAACCATCCTCTCATAGGGTTGGCCCCGTCATGGGCTCAGCCTGCAGGCTTCGGGTCATTTTTGCACCCTTATCGTATCATGTCCATTTAATACAAATCCTAGGATTTACAAATCAATTAGTGTGTGAATCTATGTATTAGCAACTCCTCTATGTGTAACTTATTATTTCAATATCTTCTCACTGTGGACGTGGTGGTGACAGTGTATCTTAATTGTTGAAATCAATAATTCGGTTGAACTAATGTCTTTACTGTTTCTTGTTTGACAGCTCCCTTTGAGGATTGCAAGGAGAAGCCAACAGAAAATGTGATATTCTTACATGGTTTCCTCTCATCTTCCTCATTTTGGACAGAGACAGTGTTTTCTAATTTGTCTGAATTTGCAAAGTGCAATTACAGATTGTTCGCAGTAGACCTCTTGGGATTTGGAGGAAGCCCAAAGCCAAGAGATTGTTTGTACACTTTGAAAGATCACTTGGAAGCCATTGAGAATTCAGTTTCTGATCCTTTTCAGTTGAATTCTTTCCATTTGGTTGCACACTCCATGGGTTGTATACTGGCATTGGCATTGGCTGCAAAGTACTCAAAATCTGTAAAATCTGTCACCCTCATTGCACCGGTGAGTGCATGATCAAGTTTCAAATTACACAAATATAGCTAATGTGTATGCCATAAACATTACAATTACAATAATACAATGCAGCCTTTTTGGAGCTAATTTCTGAACAAATATAATATAACCTTTGTGAACATTTTTCGTTCAATCACTGACTTGTTTTGATGCTTACCATCTGTTAAATCTTTTTCATATTTTGAATTACTTTGCAGCCATGCTTGCCTCCTTCTCAAGGCAGTGCAAGCTTAAATGTGCTCAGAAGACTTGCAGATAGGAAATTATGGCCATTGATATTGTTTGGTTCATCGGTTATGTCATGGTACGAGCACTTGGGCCGATGTGTATGCTTTATTATTTGCCGGAACCATAGGGTGTGGGAATGGATTCTGAGGCTACTCACTAGGAGAAGGTGAGAACAAACTACAAATTTGGTTTCAAGAAGTAGCATTTTGCAAATTAACTTTTGATTGGTTCCATCCATGTTATTGTTTTTTTGTTTTTGTTTTTGTTTCAGGTGCCTTGATTTTATGATCGTCGACATTACAAGGCACACTCATCACTCAGCTTGGCATACCATGCATAATGTGATATGCGGGGGAGCAAAATTGATGGATGGATACTTAGAAACTTTGAAAAATTCAAGTGTGAATGTGAATGTAATTCAAGGCAGTAGAGACCAGGTAGTTCCATTGGAGTGCAGCAACAACATTAAGTTGAAGGTTCCACATGCTGACATTAAAATCATACCAAATGCCGACCATCGTAGTGTAGTTGTAGGTAGAGAGAAGGAGTTTACTCAGGATTTAGAGCGCGTATGGGCCTCTGTTGCTGATATTACCATGGGAGAGGAATGCTTGCAAGACACTAGTACATGAAGATTTTTTTTTTCTTTCTTTCTTTGTGATAATTCTTTTATTTCTAATAAAAGATATACTTGATTGAATTTTAGATCATGAAAATTGAAATTTATGGAAAAATTGATTGAATTTTAGTAAGGTAATGAGAACCATGTTGTTTTCTAATCAAGACTAGCATGAGGTGAACATGTAGATTCAGTAAATAAGGGCTTGTCTAGATGATCTGTTTCATTTATTTGTAAGCAACTGTCACACTTCTTTACAGTAAGCAAGAGAAGATTGGAGGTGAGGATACAGGTTTGAATCTAAAGAGCAACCCTCAATGAATGGGATCATACTACGTAATTATCCTCTAAAAGAAGATTGGATTACAATAATAAATACAAAAAATAAATAAAAGCCCTCAGCAACAGAAAGAAGCAAAGCCTCTGCAACAAAAAGACAAGGAAGTTCTGTGAATTTGAAAACAATTTTAAAGAACTATTTTTCAACACAAAAAGGTTTCAGGTTTCAGTTACACTATTTTATTCAATTTCTCTATTCAACAGACAATTTGTCAAAATGTTCCATCATCCAATAACAGAAAACTAGTTTTAGAAAATTAAGCCAATTTTTTTTGTAAGCTTCATCCATGCTGTGTGTGTATGTATGTGTGTGCGTGTGTGTGTGAGAGAGAGAGAGAGTTCTATTGTCAAATTTTGGGTAAAAATATTTAATTAAGTTCACTTTTTTTACTCTGTTTGGTAGGAAGGAGGAAGATGGGCAGAGGAAAAATAGAAAGGAAGGAATCAACTTTTTTTATACAAAATTTCATTCCTCTAATGTTTCATTCGGTAGAAAGAAAGAAAATTGAATAGAAGGGAGAGATAAGATATCCGAAGAGAAATGATAATGTCCTTCTTCTTTATATTGTTTGTTAAGATTGAAGAGAAAAAAAAAATATTGCTAATATTGAGTTTATAGAATAATTATGAAGACTAATATTGTGATTTAAATTTTAAGGACTAATTCATAAAATCTCCTATACTATAAATTTTAATCACATAACTCCCTAATGCAGTTATACTACTTAAACCTTATGAAACTCCCATGACTTTTTTAAATTTCATCAATGTGCCCTAATATGTCAATTTGACGTTAAGGAACACGCGAGTGACATGTGCGATATTTTTTTAATCTATATGACAAAAATCCCTCCTTAGAAGCTTTTAAATTTAAATGAATGACGACGATAAGTTAATCAATTTACAAAATTTATAACAACTACATTATAGAAAGGATCCATTTAATTAATTTTGTTAATTTAGGGTGTATATGATGAATATGGATTATAGAGAAAATTTTATGATTTAACCCCAATATATATATATATATATATATTTATTTGAAAACACATGCACACTACTGATTTTTTTGTCACCATCGGGGTTTGAACATTCGATTGATGGCACATCCATTCCCTTTTATCTTTCCTCCCTAATTTCGGATTTATCAAACGAGAAAAAAGTTTTATCGAATTTGTGGGATGAATGGGAATAGATGATGTTTCTAGGTATTGTGCTAATGTCAATTCTAATGTCGCTGCTACATTGACAGCTTTTCTAAAAGTTTGAGCTTCCGCAATAAGAGGATCTTCAACTTCAGGTAGAAGCAAAATCAGAGCTTTTAGAATCTTCCAAAATGTGGTTCGGAAAATAGAAAATGGGGTGTTTTATACATAAAATTTCACATGTGCATAAATTTTATAAGAGTGCAAAATTTTTATCAAAATGAGACGATAAACACATATAATATATTAATGTTGAAAATAAAAAAAAATCCTAGTCTTGATACTTTATAAATAACACAATCCAGTTCATATAAAAAAAATTGAAAGAAAATATTCAACACACCTTAGTCACAAAAATCAAAATTGAACTTCATATCAAAGTAAATGTGATTGTCTTGTATTTTGAGCTGCAAAATTATCAATTAAAGTGAAGAAATAAGAGAAAAAATGAGTTGTTTGCTGCTAGCATGAAGAAAGAAGAAGAAAAATGAGAGGAAAAGCTTGCTGCCGAGTCCTAACGTGAAGAAAGAAGAAAAAACGAGTTGTGATTTGTGAGGAAAGAAGAAGAAACCAAAAAAAAAAATGTACATAGAGTAATTGAACCACTAATTTTTTTTTTTTTTTAAAATGAGGCCCAGTACCCACTATCAACAATAGTTAGTAAAAATGATTTTTTTTTTTTAATGAGATTCATTAATATTTTTTTAAAAGAGGTCCATTAGTATTTCTTTTATATACGGCTTAATAGTATAGGTTGGATAAAATTTAGGAACCCTAAATTGGGGCACTAAGTGGTCTCCTGGACAGCCTAGCTCTAAAGCCGACCCGAGTTTCACTATGATTCATACAAAATAACAATCAACACTCTCTTAAAAAAAAGAAAATAATTGAATAATTTTCAACGCCTTAACAAGAAGAGACAATTTAGATACATTCGTCAAAGAAAGACTTAACAAATGATGTAGTTTAATATGATTATTATTATTATTTTAACCCAAATTGTTAATAATTCAATAGTTTTCCTGCCATGTGAAAGGGATTTAAGAAAAAAAAGAAGAAGAGATTATCTAGTTATATATATTTTTTTTACATTTCGCCGCCAGATAATATATTAACCTTTATTTATTGTAATTATTAGTAAAAAATACCTTTATTTGTTATTATTATTATTATTATTCACTGTCCTATTATTTGTTTGAACCGATGTCGTTCATCACGATGCCACGCCACCAACCAGTCATGCGAAAAACAGAAGTGATTGATGGCTATGATATCACAATTGGTCCACCCTAATCGAAGCTAAATTAGCTAATATAATCGAGATTCTTTCGCTTGTCTATATATATGTATGTATGTATATGTATACCGCACACCTAATTGAGGATAGGTGAAACCAAATCTGTGTACTCCTTCACTGACTTCACCTACCCACATTGATTTAACTCTTATTTTATTGTCCATGGTGACACACCCCCCATTTGTCAAGATTTTCCCATTACGATTTTCAAAGCTATAGTTGATAAACAAACCCAATCTCTCTAAATTCTTCGGATTCAATTTTTTACTTGTTTGTAGGAGCCCCTAAAATTTCTCTTACATTTGAGAGATCAATGGATTTCTTAGAAACAACTGAAATCCAAATTCTGGGTGTTGCTGTTGCTCTTGTTGCCGTTATTGCTGCTGCTGCCTACTTCTTTTCCTCCAAGAAACCCAAAGGTCTGACACTCTCTCTCATATACCTATGTGTGTGTTCTAATTTCTAATAATTTTTTCCCGAATATCAGGTAATTTTTTCATGGTGGCATTTCATCATATTCATTAACATAATTATTTCTCCATTTCTTTTTTCTTTACAAAATTGTATTTTGGGGTTGCAAACTTGCCCATTTATCTATTTTATATTTTGCCAATTTGTTAGTCTTGGTGATCTGCAAACTGATATATATAGTTGTTGTGCTTAATAGTTTGCTTAGATCCAGAGAACTTCAAGGAATTCAAGCTTGTGAAGCGCACGCAGCTCAGCCATAATGTGGCAAAGTTCAAATTTGAACTACCTACACACACTTCGGTCTTGGGTCTTCCTATTGGACAACATATAAGTTGCAGGTACAGTTGATTGAGTTAACCTATTCAAATGGTCTATACTTCTAGATCTATGTTATATATATATATATGCCACATGCTAAAATTCCTTGATCATTCAAGGGTTGGGTCCATCCTTGTTCTCTTGTTTTTGCAACTTCAATATTATCGATTTATAAGCAGGGGTAAGGATGGCCAAGGTGAAGAAGTCATTAAACCATACACCCCAACTACTTTGGACTCCGATGTTGGATACTTCGAATTAGTTATAAAGGTATATTTATTAAAAAAAAATCTTCTATTTTTGGACCTGAAGTTATTGGTTTTATTTATGTTTTGATTGAAGTAGATACTTCAATCTTTGTCTGATTTA
The DNA here is from genome assembly GCA_026545225.1 of Cornus controversa. NCBI lineage: Eukaryota > Viridiplantae > Streptophyta > Magnoliopsida > Cornales > Cornaceae > Cornus > Cornus controversa. Next base: position 57,642,585 of record CM048852.1, read on the forward strand.
AATGCCATCTGTGGTATTGATTTTGTGCATAAGTAGATGTACCCGCAAGGAAGGATGTCACACCATTTCCGAGAAATGCGTGAAGGCCATTATCTGGCAGTGAAGGGCCCCAAGGTGTGTTTCTCTTCTTTACATGGTTGTTGCTCATGCCACAAATTAAATCCCTAAATCAACCTTTTTGTAGCCGTGAGGGCTGTAAAGTTAATGGTTCTCCCAACGTAATGGAATTGGATTATTCTCCTTGTGAAATATGCCACATTGATATTAGGCTGTTTTCCCAATTTTGGTCCTTAAAAATTGGAGGTTTTGAGAGTTCAGAATTAGGTACAGACTAACTTTTAACATCATTTGGCTGCCTTGGGGCTTTAACCCACATTCTCAGGCTTAGCAATCTGAGCCTTTGCCACTTAATAGATAATAAGTTCTAATAGCACTTAAAAAATATGAAGTTATATCTGCTGTGAAAGTGCTCTTACCTTGTCAGCTTTATTGTTCCAGGGCCGTTTCAAGTATCAACCTGGCCAAGTGAGAGCATTTGGAATGCTTGCTGGAGGTTCTGGCATTACTCCGATGTTCCAGGTATGTATCTAAGAATTGGTAGTTACATTTTATTTTTTTATGAGCTTTTGATGTCATTATATTTCCAATTGTTTTGTTCTTTTTGTATTTTAGGTTGCAAGAGCTATATTAGAAAACCCCAAAGACAAAACAAGGGTGCATCTCATTTATGCTAATGTGACATTTGAGGACATTCTTCTAAAGGTATCTTTATAATCTCTCTTTTCCTAATATGTTCCATTTCAATGTTATTGTATTTGGGGAGTTATCACTTATTAGAGCCAAATCTTCAAACCCTGTACAGATATGATTTATCACTTAAGTAGGCGGGGAGATTGTTGGCTTGTTTCGGGAGTTGAAGCCAATTCTGCTCAATGAAGATGGGAATTATAAATGCAGTTAGCATGTGGCGCTTAGTTTTTTCAGCCACACGTTTTCTATTTGCAAATTTGAGTAGTTCAAGGGGTTTTTTTATTCTCATGTTAGGGGAGTATTTGCAAAAAAAATTGATAGTTCAAGAGAAGGGAGGGAGTATTTGCAAAAAATGTGATTCTTCAGATTTTGAAAAGACCTTACTGTAATTCTTTAGATTTGCAAAAAACTGTGATTCTTCAGATTTTGAAAAGACCTTTTGGGCTTCTTGTCATTCAAAAGTTTTTCTTTAAGGTTTGGACAAGATGCCACATTCTTCTCAAACCAAGACTTCATCAAGGAATCAGAATTGTTTTCAGTTTTTGAAAACTCTTGGCCTTTTCAAGATCCTTTTTTGAAAACAACAGAATTTTGAATGACAACTTTCTGTCACAATATAAACATGATCCTTATTGAGGGTAATGTTGGAAGAAGGGGAAGATCAAGACTCTTGAGAAATAATCACTAAAGGTAGTGTTGAGAAATAAGCCCCCAATCACGAACCACCAAATATTACGATGTGATGATAAGTAAACAAGCACGAAGAAATTTGCAAGAACACATCAAGAATTATACGTGGTTCAGCTAAACAAGCTTACGTCCACAGAGAGCCCGATTTCACTATATAAATTGTAACAGTATAAATTGAAAGATTGTATCAAGTGTACGCCCAACTCTCAACCCTTAACCCTTATACACCCAATCTCACTCAAAAGGAAATCACAAATTCTAAACAAGAATTCTCTCTCTAAGTGTCCTTTCAAAAACAATGAGAGTATTGCCTCTTCTCTTCTCACTCATCTCAACCTATAACATAGGTAACTATTTATAGAGCCCAAAACCGCATTCCTTGGTGGACAAGGATTACAATTCCTTGAAGCCATAGACTTGCCTACCAAGAACTTTCCTTCCTTGAGACATAAAATACAACTCTATAATAGAAATCTAATCACAATAGGAATTTGAGCCAACCCAACAGGTAGGTTACATAAAATGTCATGCAATCTCCTTAAAAGGATACGATTGGTTGGAGAATTATTTTTCATTTGAATGAAGACTTTGTACCTCTAGCGCAAAATCTGAATTTTGATTGGCAGTGGATTTCTGTTAAATCTGTGGACTTTAAAGTATGGGAATGAAATCCTATATAATCCGCAAGTTTGACTTTTGTAATCATGGATTTGACCACAAATTGAGGTGCCTCTGTCAAATCTACCCAGAACTCCATGAATTTTTTAGGTTCTGTTACCATGGAGGCTTGAACGTGCATTACTATGCTGTAATATGACCTTTGTTACCACTGTGCCTTAGGCTCCTATTAATTATTTTGTGCTTCACAATATCATTAATTACATTGATGTGGCAATTCAATCTCTCATAGATATGCATATATGCAACATATAGGCACTTTGGATCCTATGGTAGTTTCCATAATTGCCACTCTCACTCTTGCACCATACTCTGGGAGCCTACCTCACAACCACTAAAGACTAGGGAGGATATGTAATAGCTTAAAGAGCATCTTTCAGCTTAATTACTTGCAACTCTAATGATTCTTTAATATTTGATCAACATATTCTATTGTTTCAAACAATCTTTGAAACATTTCATCTTTCCACCCCATTCTCTGTATTACCATCAACATTTTTGTAATACTAAAGGTTTGTCACATAACATTTCTTTATGGAACCATGTACTTGCTGACAGTCATATACCAGTCTTAGGGGTAGTAGCCCAGTACCCATTGAAAAAATCTGGAGAATAGAAGTTTATATTTCAGACTTTATCTTGGAAGAAATTTTATACCCACAAGACTTACCCAACTACTGGCAATAACGCAATAGCAAAAATTTCTGTTAATCAAAAGCATGGTTTTGTTGGTCACCGGTTCACTTTGGTAGTATGCCTCTGCCTCTGGCTTTCTCGCCCCTTTTTATCTTTATTTTTGTTTACTTAAATATTTTGTGACCATTCCTATGCTGAAATGTCACAACCCAAAAATTTATCCCAATTAATAAAAACAGAATTTTAGGATTGATTAGACTAATAAACTCGAAAGATAGCAAAAAGGTGAGCAAAATCCAAAACAAGAGCGAAAAGGTCATTTTGGAAGAAAGTGAAATTTTATCAGTTGTAGGGCCTCACTTTGTCAGTTGAACTTGAGTGGTGGCGTGTCAGATACGCTGGTATGAATTGTCCATAGTGGGCTCAATAGATTGAACAAAAAGCTCGATGTCGTGAATAATTATAAATTCTTAATGGACCCAAAATGTAATGTTGAATCTCGAATTGAATTGTGGAATCTGAAACGTGCGAGGATGTTCAAATCATTGATATGCATTGTGAGGAATGATCTGTCATGTTGATTGAGGTCCTGGGCTTTGAGAGTGACGATGATGTCGTGATTTTGGTTTTGGAATCTGATTTGTATTGGTTTTGTTGTGAAAATGGTGTCATTCAGAATTGTTGTTGTTTTGTTGTTGACATTGTCTTGTTGGAATCCTTCATCTTTGTTAATATTTCTATTAATGGCTATCACTCGGTTGAATCCACTTTTCCATTCAAAATGACTCTGTTGTGATCAGATTCATTAATTGTTGGAATCTTGTTATTGATTTTGTGGTCGGTTTAAGATCCGATTTGTGATTGTGTTACGGCTAGAGCCGGCTTATTCTGTTCTGATGTTTTTGGTGATGTGATTGCTGTTAACACAAGCAGAAAGAGTGGCGATTCCTAGGAACAGACTGGTATAGTGTTGTGGTGACTTCCAGGAAGAAACACCTGAGATTGACTTGGGGGAATAAGCTGGACTGTGCATATGGTGACTCTAGGGAAGAGCTATGATCCTTTTGTGCTAACGGCCAGTTTTGATTCTATTCCTGGGTGTTTGTAGTGAGTCCAACCAGTATGGGATGAATGAACTGCGGTAGAGGGCGACTGGAGTGGACATTCATTCTACTCAATCCTTTTAGTGGAATTAACCGGTATGGGACCAATGAATTGCTTTAAAGGTAGTTTGGAGTGGACATCGTGCGGTATTTGTTCTCCTGATGTTATTCATGCAATAGCAATTCTTGTGATTTAGTTCATCTGCAATTCGATAGTTGTTGTGTTGAGTTATAGTACTGGTGTCATTGTCCTAAAGATGGGATTCAAGCTACGAAATGACATGTCTCGTGGCGCGTTTGTTAAACTGTGGGCAGTGATGAATATTGGTTACTGCCATCTTATGTCCCAAAGAAAGGATGAGTGTCCATGAGATAGCTAGTCTCATGGAAATACATAAAGAACTATGGGCAGTGTTTTGATCTAAACCATTGCGTAAACTTAATGTGGTCCTAAAGAAAGGATTGTTCCAGTATGGGGTGACATATTCTGTGAGGTTAGTATGATAAATTTTCGTTGCGGTAACCCTACATGATACTCCCGTCCCAATTTTGTAGTTCATCTTTCCATTTTTGGTTACCCATTTGAAAAGTCATAGTGAGATAATTGCTTCTTTCCATAATACCCTTTAAGTTTTGAAAAATTTGTACTTGGTAATATATATATATATATTTAAACTTCAAAGCATAACTTTGGAATTTCAAAAGAGGACAACGCATCAAATGCATGTCCCCTTGAAAAGTTAGAATCCCGAAGAAAGACTAATAATGTGGAGCAGAGGGAGTAACTCATTCTGTGATGTCGAATGTTGTGTCGATGTGCATGATTTAAAGCTGACATGTTCATATTCGACGACCAGATCCTGTTTCCCACCAATCTCTTTACCCCCTATATCATATTCTACAGATATGAATGTGCTGTGTGTATGTGATAACCTGGGAATGGATGGCATCGATATGATCTTATTTATTTATTGGAAGAAAAGTAGGAGCCATCTGATGTAGAGAGAGAAGTAGGAGCCATCTTGTGTAGAGCTCTCAAGTGTTCATTCTTGTATAACACCCTCATTGACGAAGACCCGGATCTTAGGTAATTCGGTATTGATGTCAGTAGGTCTTACAACCGAAAGAGATGAGTGATTGTGATTGTTAATTGAGCTGATGTCCTTTCTAATATATTGGTAAAGTTGATGACAAAGTTATGATTTGTGAATTGTATTGTGGATGATGCATTTATGATGTAATGGGAAATCCCGGAGGTTTGGGATTACTTTGGCGTCAGGGTCATGCTCTAATCTTGTGGATCTGGCCCTGTGTGAGTGACATGAAACCTAACATGCATGCAGTAATGCAGATGGATTGCATTACAAATGGTGAGTATGGTTAGTGGCTCATACTTGTGCATTACAAACGGTGACCTGGATAAATGGCTAGTGCATCACAAATGGTAATGTAGGATAATTGGCTCATATTTCAGAAATAATTTGATATGAGAGGCTGATTTGGGTCCGTTCTTAATTTATTGATTTTTTTAAATGTTGGATCTCTCTTTCATTAAAAATGGAATGAATTAATTCATATTGGAAATCTGCAGGAAGAATTGGATGCTCTTGCTACTAACTACCCTGATCGCTTCAAGATTTACTATGTACTAAATCAGGTCAGTTTCCTTTCTTATGTAGCACATCTCTTATTTTTATTTTCTTTTCCTGCCTTTTACCTTTTTATCTCTTGCTATTAATTTTGTTGCATATATGGAAAACATTGCAGTAGTCTCTAAAAAACTGTATTTACTTACCGACACAAAAGAATTTTATTTGTCCTCTTTTCATTCTCAAACATTTAGAATAGAATTAGATTACAAGGGCATACATGATGGGATTTAACAAAGATACAGGTGCTTGACATGAAAATGGGTAATACCGGGAGCTCCTGGATGTCATTTGAAATGCTAATCATTGTAAACTTTAAAGTCTTGTTAAGGCTCCTGTATCCAGTTCTATCAACAAAAAGATGGCGTATTGTGACACTCTATTGCTTGAACTGCATATTACAGCTCAGCTAACTGCTTGAAAACATTTTCAATTGATATTCATTTCAAGTTTGCGGTTAGATCAAGTAATTTTGCCTTATTCTGATGTGGTTTGAAGTTTTTCTCATGCTCGGACTAGCTTGTTAATTGACTTGCATCAAAGTCTGTACCACATGCAAGGTGGACCTGCTCTTGTGTATCACTTGAGTTAGAGATAGCTTATACATAGCATATAGGCATACCTATTTTTGTGTTGTCTTATGAACCACTTTCCTGCTCGATTACTTTTGCAGCCTCCTGAAGTATGGAATGGTGGTGTTGGGTTTGTATCCAAGGAGATGATCCAAACCCACTGCCCTGCACCGGCACCTGACATTCAGGTATATTTTGAACTCTTAAGATTTAATTATCTTCAAATGCATTATAACTCGTACTTTTAACATATTATGTTCCTTAAATTTCAAGTGATGAAAAAGAGAGAGAGAGGATAAGGAAAAGAAAATAATAATGAAGCTCTGATTCTTTTCTTGGAACGTACAGATTCTGAGGTGCGGCCCACCACCAATGAACAAGGCGATGGGTTCTCACCTTGATGCGCTCGAATATGCACCACACATGCAGTTCCAGTTCTGATCCTTGTGTGGGGGGTTCTTAGGCTTCACTCGGCCACATTTAGCCCTTACATTGTTTTGAGCAAAGGCATCTTTGTTCTGTATGTTGGATTTCCGTGCTTTTAATGGAATGTTTAGACAATGGGGCAACAATAAACTTTTCTCCGTTCAGCTTCAATAAAGGATTCTCTCTCAAAGTTAAAATTGCCTGTATCTGTATTGTTGTGTGTTTGGTCTTGCACTTCTGAATCATTCATGAATGTCTCATGTCTGGAGAGGTAAATTGAAGCATTCATATAAAAGTGCATTTAGGGAAAAAAAAAATTTTTGAAGCATTCCTGCAAATTTGTTAAGACATATCTAGTTGCCTTTCTGAGATCGCTTTCTGTAGTCTTTTTTGCTCTTTAGGAGATTGGCCGCCTATACAAAGCAGCCAACTGGGTTGCCTCCCCATTGGACATGGTATTAATCAGTATGCAAGAAATATTAGTATCCCTTGTGAATACTTGCAGAGTTACAATATGAATTCGAATCCTTTGAAGAGGTAAGAAATTGTTGAAGAGGTAAGAAATTGTCGTCACCATCGTCTTTGCTTCAATCTCATATGAATGAAACTATAAAGCAAACATGCCAATGTCTTCAATCTCATATGAATGAAACTATACAGCAACATGCCAATGTCTTCAAAGTCAAACAAGGAGCTTTAATCTCATATGAATGAAACTATGCAGCAACGTGCCAATGTCTTCAAAATCAAACAAGAATGTGTAAACTCGCAATATAACAGAATTTACAATTAACTTTCGTGAGATTTTTGAGTGTAACAAATAAAAGTCAAGTGGATACCAGAACAGTTTAAAACAGCAGAATTTGAAAAAAAAAGCAGAAAAGATTTCCACATTAAATCCAAATCCTAAATCATTGTTTTTGAAATCACCCGAAAGAGCACTTTGTGCAATTTTAAAAAACACTTTCAACTTTTTAACCAATTTTTATTGTTCACCTAGAAAAATACCTATAAAAGCCAAATAATTCTCAAATATTTGGTTTTTTATTTTATTTTTATATATACAGATTAAACACCTTATAATAAAAGTAATTTTATTTTTTTTAGGTTTGGCCCGTTTTGGGGGGAGACGGGGGTGATGACTTGAGGTCATGCCAAATCTTGTCTTAGATGGTAAAATAGTCAAATACTATCACTGTCGTAAGGATTATTTATGTTTACTTACTTATAAGTAATGATGGTTGAGTTAAAACTAAGAAGCAATTATGTGAGTAATAGTCCCAACAACAAAATAGGTAATATAGCAAAAACTGGAAATAAAATCTCTCTCATACATTACATGTTCTGAACAGAGGAGGAGGAGGAGCCCGCTTCTACAGATAGACCCTATTCCCACGCGACTTAAAGTTGAAGGGTCATTTTCAGAGACGAAGAAGAGAGAGAAATAGGAGAATGAGTGAGCGAGTGAGTGAGTGAGAGAGATTCTGATCAACAGCCTCTGTGTTTGTTCATTGTATATCATACGAACTACAATATTCTGGTGAACAACTCTCTCTGGCGTTATTTTCTTTTTATATATATATTTTCGATTTGGCCTATTTTTTCTTGATGGGTTCGCGAGTTTAGATTCAAATTCATCTGGGTTGCTTTTGTTCACGTTGGATGATTGTTGTTGAACTGGGATTTCTTTTTCTATTATATCTGACAAATGTAGAGAGAGAAAATGACTTATTATAATGGGTAACTTCAGTTAATCCCAATGGGCAATGAATAGATGGTTGTTTTCTGGTTCTGTTGATGTGATTGTTATAGGGTAACCTTGGAATTTGTTGAGTTCGAGTTTCGGCTTAATTTGCATGTCGTATTCATCTTCTTCACTTTCCTGTGTCTTCATTCAAATCTGTTCTCTAATCAGTGTATGGGCCGTGGTGGTCGATATGTGTTTTAATCTTAATTATCAAGTTAAAAGTTTTTTCATTCTGTAGTTGCTCATACATTTTCGTTTGGATTGTGTCGTCTTTTGGAAATAGAGAATATGTTTTACAGAACATTCTAGTGATTCTTGGGATTGGTGTGCAATGGCTGAGAGAAATGCACCCTCCATTGGTCTTATTTCTCAGAAATCATTATTTTATTTGTTTTCTATGACATCCGTCTTGTTCATGTTGTCTTGGTTCTTTGTGTTGCGTTCCACTGGTCATACTCACTTCATTGACCATAGTTTGTTACCCAATTCCAAACTCTTTGCCATGATTGACAATGGGAATTCTAAACCCCATATTCAGAGTGAAGATGAACCCTCAGTGTTGAATAATCCAATGGCTGTTGGAGAAGAAGTACAAGCATCCAAAAAAAATGCTTTGGTGAAATACAATTCTAATAAAATAACCCTTAAGGTTTTCTTGTATGATTTACCACCAGAGTTTCATTTTGAGCTTTTAGATTGGAAGGCAGATGGAAGAAGTGTTTGGCCCGATCTTCGAACCAAAATCCCTTCATATCCTGGTGGATTAAACTTGCAACACAGCATAGAATATTGGCTTACGTTGGATCTTCTCTTGTCGGAATTTGCTGACCCATCCAATGCTCATACCGCAATAAGAGTCCGCAACTCAAGTGAAGCTGATGTCATGTTTGTTCCATTCTTTTCCTCCTTATCCTTGAACCGCTATTCCAGGTTGAAACCACACCAAAAGAAGAGCAAGAACACTTTGCTCCAAGAAAAGTTGGTTAAATTTTTGACAGCTCAAGAGGAATGGAAGAGGTCAGGAGGATGTGACCATATAATTTTAGCCCACCATCCAAATAGCATGTTAGATGCAAGGATGATGCTTTGGCCTGCGATGTTTATACTCGCAGATTTTGGAAGGTACCCCCCAAATATAGCCAATGTAGAGAAAGATGTGATTGCACCTTACAAGCATGTAATCAGAACCTTTGTCAACGACTCATCTGATTTTGATAGCCGTCCAACTTTGCTGTACTTCCAAGGAGCCATATATAGAAAAGATGTATGTGATCTTCTTTCCTTAATCTTTCTATTAATTGTTTCATTATAATTTAGAGGTTGGAAAAGAAAATAATTGGCTTTGCCAGTAAATGTGATTCCTTACATTTTTTGACTAATAATTGGCTATATAATCCAAAAAAAACTTGTTTTACATGCTTTATTTACCATGCCATATTTCAGACATATGCTTATACTGATATGCATTTATTTATTTTTCTTGTTGTCTGGAATAAGTAAATTTACAATCTTCATATGATTTTCAATTTTTTTCAATCATTAATGCTAATTATGACTTGTCCCTATTCCCATTCTTCCCTTTTGCTCTAATGCTAATTTACATAGCTCAAGGTATAAGTCTTTAGGAAAGGTTGCAATTTAGATATGTTGTATGCCGTGTAGAAATTCTAGTGTTCTATTTTTATTTTGCGTGAAGAATGCCATGGTTGTTAGAAAGGTGAAAAATTAGGCAGTTTATAGCTGTTGCAGCTTCTTTTAGATTTATTGAAGGTTCAGTTAAAAGTATTAGTATTTTCTTAACTTGAGAGAGGAACCCCGAGGGGGTGGAAGAGTTGGTTAAGAACTACACTTTTAAGGTTGATGTCTTGAGTTCAATTCCCCTCCCTTGAGCCAAGCTTCACAGTAGAATTGGCACGTGAGATTGGGGCTTATCACATGTTTGGAAGGGATTAGTCTCACCAAAGGAGCAGGGACACCGCTCTAGTTGCCAAAAGGAAAAAAGTGAGGATTTTCATTAAGTGGTGCCAACAATGTAGCTGTTGGGACTTGTAAGGGCAGTATAATTAAGTTCCTTTACTTTCATTTTATGCTCTAAGTCATCATTGTTTCTTCAATTTTGAAGCTCAGGTTGTAAGCGGAATTCTCGGACTTCCATTCTGATAAAGTCATAAAACATATTTTCTCCTCCCTTTTTATCAAGCAGACAAATCATTTTACTCTGTGTTTATATTTGCAACTACACATATCCAAATCTGACCAGTTTAGGGGTTTTCTAGGCTCATAATTCATGGTTCTAGAAGATGAAATTGAAAGGAAGGGTAGATTCAAATGGTTGTTTTCAGTAAGAAATTTTATTAATTTGCTTAACTTGAGTTGGTCTTTTTGCTATCAACCCATCTATGTGCTATTCTGTTGCTTAAAAGGCTGGGGAGAAGGAAATTAAGTATTTTATATCATTCCAGCCACCAAAATGGCCTTATTAGTCTTGTTGGCAACCTGATGGAGATTTGTGGTGAGTGAAGTCCTGATGTAATTTCTTTTATGTGCAAGTGAGACCAGTAATTTTGTACCTTTCCCTTTTTTATACTTCCAATCTTTAAGATATCCGAATGCACCTACATTAAGAAGATATAAGTTTGTGTCTCCCTCTCTCTTCTCTGCAGTGCACTAACTTGCTTAAGAACGGAACACGCCTTACATCCTTTTTCTTTTTATTTCTCGTGTTCGAGGAGGATAGGTTATCATGACTATCAGTAATGGAATGCTTCTATCTTCTTGGTTGTCACCAAAAAATTTCTTTTGACTGTTGGAATTCCAATGATTTGAAAAAATTGTACTCTGTGGGGATTCAGAAGGGGTTATTAGAGTGGTTGAGGAGCTTGGCACAGGGTGCAGGTTTTGTGGTTTAGTATAGCAGTGAGGTTTCTTTTGTGAATGGCATTTGGTGCTGGAAGATGCCTTTAGGAAAGGTGTCTCTGGCCTTATTTCTGCATTATGGTCAACGAGGGTGTCAGAGTGTCATGTGTTGGAGGTAGAGTAAGGAATTTGCCTTAGAATATCAGATTTTTAGAAATCCTTTCGTGATTAGAAGTTGGCACTGATTGAGAAGCTCTTGGAGACATGATAGATATTAAGGTGATTGGTGATGCAAGTATTTTTTTGGCAGTTTCAATTTGACCTAAACTTTTTGCGAGAGATACCATTCCCCATTTTGTTGATTTGGAGATCAGTTGTTCAACCTTAGGTGGCTTTCTTTTATTTATTTATTTATATTTTTTTTGCCAGGTTACCTTGAGTAATAGAATCACTGGAACAAGGTAATTAGTGGGTGTTAGAGATGGAGCATTTTTAGTTGCTCATCACCAAGATGATAGCTCCCAGCCATCTGATTTATGCAATTCTGTTGTCAAATACTTTCTGGGAATTGCTTTTTTGGCAATCCACAAACAATTCATAACCCATATAAATGTTATATACATTGGATTGCGGATTACATTGTAAAGCAATGCGACTTTATTCTGTGTCGAACTTCCCTACCCCACCCTGATTTGTTCTATATTTCATATTAAGTTGCCTTTCTTATTCATCTGATTCTTTTCTTATTGGTTTCTCATCTTCAGGGTGGTTTTGCTAGGCAAGAGTTGTTCTATCTTCTAAAAGATGAAAAAGATGTGCACTTCTCCTTTGGAACTGTCCAAAGAGATGGGATCAGAAAAGCTACTAGTGGTATGCATTCCTCCAAATTCTGCCTCAATATAGCTGGTGACACTCCATCATCAAACCGTCTTTTTGATGCCATTGCTAGCCATTGTGTCCCTGTTATCATCAGCGATGACATTGAGCTCCCCTATGAAGATGTCCTGGACTACTCTGAGTTCTGCATATTTGTACGTACATCAGACGCTCTTAAAGAAAAATTTCTTATAAACCTTATCAAGAGCATTGGAAGAGATGAATGGACTCGAATGTGGGCAAGGCTTAAAGAGGTTGAAACTTTCTTCGAGTTTCAGTACCCATCAAAGGAAGGTGATGCTGTCCAAATGATATGGCAGGCTGTGGCTCGTAAGGTTCCTGCAATCAGAATGAAGTTACACAAATCTAGGCGATTCTCTCGTTCTCATGCCCCTAAAGAGAAAGGGCTAAGATCAGCTCCATTGCCGCGTAATTTTGTTGAGTGAGCCAAAAACAAATTCTCTTTGGCTAGGCAGTTTTTAGAACTTTCGATATGTGGTGAACATTTGGAACGCCGCTTGAAGAAGATGGTAAGTACAATATATGCTTGCGGCAGACTAAATTGTAACACTTGTAAATGACAGACTGAGGGGAAAGGGAAAAGAGGAGAAAAGGAAGGGGTTTTTTAAGGCATTGGGCTCCCAATTGGCTAGAAATATCCATGACTGCTATATATATATATATATATTTGTTTAATTCATTCATTCATTTATCTATATGCTGTTTTTCACCTTTTAGTTGATACAAGAACTAAATGCCAACACATCTAGACATTGTAAACCTGTAGTCAAATACTGATTAAAAAAATTCTTGATGAGAGGGTTATGTTTATGCTGCTCACCAGAAAGGAAAATGACTTTGAAAAACGGAGGACCGAACGGGAGTAGAAGGTTTTGAATATGGTGGGCTGCGGAGTTGCAGATTTAATCCATGTTCCTTCAAAAAGTAAATAAAATGACATTCACGTTTTTTTTTTAGAATATATATATATATATATATGTGTGTGTGTGTGTGTGGGTGGGTGTGGCCTTGTAGATGTTTGTGTTAGAAGATAAGCATCCGCAGGAATTTTTTTTTTTTTCATTTTAAATCTTTTTTTACAAATAACTTGGACACTCAATTTATACCTATGACTCAGACTGGAGCTCACAAATTTTCATTTCGAACGGTGATAACTGAGTTATTTTTGGCGAGTGAAAAGCTTATTGAAAGTGAATAACAAATTAACAATTCGATTCTCGCATAGACCCATTGAAGGAATGAATAAGTGAAATTCTCTTTTCAATTTAAGATTTTATGTGAGTTTTTTTTATAAAAAAAATCAAGTGTTTTGTAATTAATAAACAAAGTGCATGGAGACAATTAATTTTTACATGAAAAAGCTAAATTGAAAATTTTCATGATTACATTTGTCTAAAATGAATAATTCATGATGAACTTTGGAAAACTAAGAGCAGTGATGTCAAACCTGGCGAGGCCGAATGATGATTTTAGCCGAATTGGGCTCGCCGTAATGGTGGGGCCCAATGTGGGCTCACGGTCGGGCTCGGGTAATTCTCCTTGAGAGATTTATTTATTTTTTTAATTTTCGCCCTTTTCGCGGGGAGATTTATTTATTTTTTAATTTTCACCCTTTGAATTTGACCATTGGCACAAGGGCCTGTTTGGCTACTTTAAAACCGCTTTTTTTCCTTCTTTAAAAAAATATATATATCTACACACTGTTTGGCCCCAACAACTATATTGACCAATAATGGCCCCAAAAAAATATATATATATATTTTTAAAAAAAATGTGAAAAAAATCTTTTTTTTTTTTTTTTTTGACATTTGTTTTCATCCACAATGGATATTATATGTTTAAACCATAATGGAAAGCATTGTATAATTTAAACTTCTATTATATAAAACTTCATAACATCTTAAAAACATAAAAATACAACATAAATTAAATGTTTTCTTCTCCAAAGCAATTTTACAAATTTTCTATCAAAATTTCCTTCAATTGCGTATTTATTTCTTTATCGCGAATCTGGCGTTGGTGATAATAGATTTGTGCTACTAAAATAGATAGATGTTGACTAAAAGTGGGAATCAAGATTGTCTCTTCCGGTGGCAGAGTCCATTTTTCAACATTAGTGTGACACTCATCTTGAATAATCATGTTGTGAAAGATGATGCACGTTTTCATTACGATACACAAGTTCTCTTTCTCACAAAAATGCATTGATCCTTGCATGATTGCTGACTTGATCTACAAGATCCTAAAAGCTTGTTACACATCTTTTCTACAAGCCTCTTGCCTTTGAGAAAATAATTTTTCTTTTCCAGTAAATGGTGGGGGATAGTCTACATCAAAGTTGCCTATTTAGGGTATATACCATAGACAGGTAATACCCCTTTTGTAGTGATGCTCATTCATCACATTCAAATCATTGTGTGAACCCGACATTCAAAGAAAGCATGCCAGTTTCACAAATATTGTGAGGCTACCGCCTCCGATATGAGACTAAGCCTATGGGAGCGTCATTTATGGGTGTCATGCCACTCCACCAAGCAATTCTTCCACTCCTAGTGCATACAGTCGATAGAACCAAGCATAGGGGGAATCCTTTTTCTTTTTCTTCTCGAAGGAGTCGTGCTATGTCAGCTTCGTTCGATGGGTGCATGTAGTCCTCTCCATACACAATAACAACATTATTACAAAATGCCTTCAAGTTGTTAATGACAGTGCTCTCGCTGATTTTAATATCTTTGTCACAGTGATTGGCTGCACAACAGTATACGTATTGCAGTTGTCATCTTTTATATAGAAAATAACTCTAAACGACCTATCGCATTCTTTTTTTTAGACGAAATAGTCGTTATAAGCTTTGATATCATTCAGGATACGAAGAAATAGTTCTCGTCGCATCCTGAATTGTCTGTGAAATAACTTCGGTGGATATGTGCAATTCTTGTCAAAGTAGTCTTTCATAAGGGCTTGGTGGCTTCCCTCTCGGTTGCGATAAATATACTGCCTCTTACGCAGTTGAAAGACTTGTTGTACTATCTTCGGTGTCATTGAATTCAGAAGTGCATTGTTGGCGTCTATATTCTCTTGAATCAACGTGTCAATAGGATCATCTGATGATCAAGAGGATGAGGGAGAAGATGAAAAATTAGAGTCTGACAAAGGAAAATATTGTGATGATGAAGCCATTGGAATTTCGAGATTGAAAGAGATGGGAAATGATATTTTACTACAACTAAAGAGATGAATGTAGTGATGATATATTGATGAGCAAATGAATGTTTTTATATAAGATGAAAAATATAGTTATTTGAAATATAATTGGTGAGAAAATTTTCAAAAAAATTTAATTTAATTTTTTTGCTAGCGAAAATCCAGAGAAGCCAATGCGACACCTTCTATAGCCAAAATCTGGAGAGTTAAAAACGCTAATGTGACCCTGAAAAAAGCTGATCGGTGACTCTGAAAAAAGTTGAGACGACAAATTTGGAGAGCCAAAATCCAAACGCTGATTTGACTTTGGAAAAAACTGACGTGTTTTTGAATGTTAGAAATATAAAAAAATTATATTGAATTGAATTGTCATGAACAATACATAATGACCTATTTATAGATATATAATTTTGGAGGCTAAGTAAACTTAGGAGACGAGAAATTCAAGTCCTAGATGGCTTAGGATGTGTAAGAAACTTGTGTGGTTTAGGAAATAATATATAATCTGACAACAGATATAATAGGAAATATATAATCTAACAGCCCCCGTAAACTCAAGGCAAGTTATATGAAGCTAACTTGAGTTTGGAGACAAAATCTTGAATGCAGCTCGTGAAAGCAATCTGGTGATGTTACCAATTGTGGGTCTGTGATTGCGAACACATACAAAGAAACTGTAAAAGAGCGGCTCGGTAAACAAATGCATCTCATTGGAGCGAAAACTGATTTGAAAATAAAAAAAGAAGCTTGTTGAAATTAGCAACTTTGACACACAAATGCTACAGCTTGTAAAAGAAATCTGGTGATGTTACCAACAGTGACTGCGAACATATACAAAGAAGTTGTAAAAGAGCGAACTCGTTGGAGCGACTTTAAGACTGAAAACTACTTGTTGGGGGTGAAAACTGATTTAAAAATCAGAAAATGGTCTCGTTGAAATCAGCAACTTTGACACACAGATACTAGTTAAAGTTGATGAATTGAACTTGAACTGAATTGTCATATTTTTTTCTTTTATTATCTACATAAAATATATATATAAAAGACAAAAATTATTTTGACGATCTTCTACTAAGGATAAAGTTGATGATGCTATGGTGACACAACAAAGAGCCAAAATTCGAAGACGTCAACCTAAATGCTCTAAGGCTCAATATTATGACCCTGGCTAATGCTTGATCCTGGATAAATGTCTACATGCATATTCTCGAACACGTCAATTTATCCCAAAGATTCCAATATTTTAAACTCATGATTACATAAAATAATCAACCGTTTATTTGTTAGAACGAGTCCAATCACGAATTTCAATTCAAGTGATCAAACCACCATGACAGTGACCGCTAGGTTCTGTTGTAACCTAGCTTAGTACTATTATTGAAGATAATTTAATACTAATAATACATAAGAATAACAACGAACAATGAGCCTGGCATTATTGAGATTTGAGGGATTATTATAATGTTGATCAAAGTAGATCACAAGAGTGTCTTAGAACTATGCTTTGCTAAAAGTTCACGTGGATAACTACGCTGCATGCCCTCGTGATAGCTATATATATATATATATATATATATGAATGTCATTGTTTGGCTTATGGGAAAATGTTGGTTTCTTTCTCAAGAAATTAGTGAGAAATCCAACCTCAATTTGATTCACTCTGTGGACTATATTTTAATATTTTCAAGGATTGATTTGGGTTCTTGGAAATGCAGATAACAGTAGGTGGAGAAGAACAAAGAGTCGAGAAATAGACATGCATCTTAGTTTTTTAGCTTAATTCCAAATTTATATTTCTAAAATGATAACAATATTGAATATGACTGATCTTGAAATCAGTAGATCAATTTTAACGCAATAAATTCCTTCTGCTTTTTCAAAGAGTGAAAGTCGTATTCTTCTATGGAGTTGGTAATTAAATCATATATATATATATATATATATATATATATATATAGTGGTAGCAAAAGGAACACATAGTAAACACAAAGTTGTTTGTCAAACACATTAAAAAATGTAGCTTGTAGGTGCAGTGAAACTAGAATGATCCTGTCACTATTAAAATTACTCACATGGGAAAAAAACACTGAATGACTAATTACTTATTATCCTATATATTTAGCTGATGGGTTTGTTATAATTAAGATCTTGATGTTTGGGAAAGTTATTCACTTTATTAATTAATTTCTCAATTAAGAAAAAGAAGAAGAAGTAATGGTCAAGTAATTCATATATGCTGACACCATACACACACACACACCTTGAAGGTGCATTTATATTTTCAACAAAGGCTGCCTATGATGTTTAGTTTCTTGCTACAAGAGGGACAAAAACCAACCAATCCTTGTCGCTAATTGCCCACAGAAACCCTTGTCTGCTATGGTGATCGAGTCTCAACATTCCTCTGGCTGTGTTAGTTACTTACTACTGGGGTCGCCAACAGACAACTATTTGACCAAATTGGTGCATTTCTCAGTGTAACAATTAAAATGTTGCAATCAAGAATGCTGAGCCTCACCAGAGCCAATTTGAAATCAAAATCAAAATCCCAAAGGCACTGTTGGGAGATTAGCAATGCAGTCACTAAAGATTAAAGTCATGTTTGGATGTGCTCTTTGATTTTAAAATTTCTTCTGTTTAAAAAGTTTTTGAAGAAAGTATTCAACAAAAAGAATTTAAAGAAAGAAAAAAAATCGTTCGATGGATGTATTTTTTGAAATTCCCTACCATAATTAACACATTTTTAACCTGACAAATTTATCCTTAATAATTACTTTTAATAGAAAAATTTCACAAAATAAAAGTAGATAAAATTATTTATAAAATTGTTACTTGAAATAATTTTGGTTTTCTTTCAAAAACAAGTTTTCTCAACTTTCTTTGAACAAATTTTTTAGGACTTTAATTTTCATTAGAAGTCTTTTTTTTTTCTTTATTTTACTAAATACTAACATTTTTTTTCTTTGTGAGATTGAAAGCCGGTCCAACAAACTCCTCCAAACAAACACTAACAATATTGTCCTCTCCGTTGCGTTGTGAATCTAATGACACATAAAAGTGTTAAAAAGATGTGGTTGGGTACTTCAAATTTTACTTTTAAATGGTGAATTTCAAAAATTGGTACACTACTGAAAGTAGTAAAATTTTAAAATAAACATGGTAAAATTATGATGGGAGGTATAGCGAGAAAAAGTGTACCAGAATTTTTTTTTTTTGATTCGTCGTGGTATATGAGAGAGACTATATATAGTACTATACTACTATTTAAGTATACGTGTATGCGTAAGATAATTTTAAATTTACATAAAACAACATGGTAAATAAACAAAATAATTAACAATTTATTTAAATTCAATCAATTGTAATAAAAATAAATATTAAAACAATTCAAAAAAATTTACATTTTTTTTCAATGAGGTGTATATATATACAATTAATGAATTATTTAATTTTTTTCACTTTTTTTTATTTAAATTGTTTCACAAATATATAATTTTAAGAATTAAAAGTAATTTTATGTAATGGAATGGCCTGCTCTCCTTGGTGCTGAGGTCGCATTGGCGGTATGTCACACACACATATATATATTTATATTTAAAGTTTATCAGGATGGTATAATTTTTTTTTAATTATTTTATATAAGAATGAAATTAATGATATTTCTATAAATAAAAATATGCACTATCAAAGGAAAATCAATGAAATTATGAACTTAATTGAAAATATTAGTTAAATATACGACTTAGTTCTCTTAAACAAAAAAATTTTAAGATTTATTCATCCTTATAATTGCAGATAGAAGTTATAAAGAATTTTTTCAAATTTTTTTGATTCGCGGTAGTATATGAGAGAAAAAAAAAAAAAATATATATATATATAAAGTGACAACACAAAAGTTGTTTTGGACTTCAACTGTAGAAAAGAAAGCGTTGCAAAAACAAAAATCAAAAACCGTTGTTTGCACCCGTGTGTATGCGTCCATAACGCCACATAAAGAACGTAACGTTTCTCCTCTAACTTTCTCAACTCATTGTTATTTTATTTTTTATTTTTGGAACTACTCAATGTTATTTGAGTTTGATATATAAGATGTTTAGTTTGATGTATTATAGTTAGTTATTTTGGTACAATATTGCAGCTGCAGTAGGTACAAAGCCAGAAATAATTTTCATTTGGGGGCCTAAGTCCTGTAACATGAATTTAAAAATTATTGCAAATAGTTGTTACAATTTTTAAAGGTAAATATTACGGACACTCTCTGAGGTTTGATATATTGTCACGCGATTACAATTTCGTAATTTTTCGTCACTAACACCTCATGTTATCTTTTTCATTTAAAAAATGTGTGAAATGTCTAAATGGCCACTTAAATTAATTATTTTTTAATATAAAATTATGTTACAATCAAAATGACAAAAGTACCACTAACTCTCCCTACTTTCCTTTTCCTTTTCTTTTTCTCTCTCTTCACCTCTCGATTCTCTCTTTCTTCTTTGAAGCTCTCGATTAAAGATGAAGATGGGTCTTTAATGAACACGAGGGTTCATGCTTCGTGGGTCTATGAAGAGTGGAGACCATGGATGATGGCTTCTGGTTGGTGTTCGCCTACTATTCCAGATGGTGATGAAGATGATCAGATATGATTACAGGTGATGCTGATAGCTGGAAATGATGGCTTTCACAGTTGGTTGTGGAGTTGACGGTGCCGGTGAGTAAGCTTCAACTTGGGTTGGTGATGATGATGGTTGGTGAACAGTAGAGACCATTGGTAATGGTTTTGGCTTGGTGCTCGCCTACTGTTTCGGATGGTGATGAAGATGATCGGATATGATTATAGGTGATGGTGATGGCCGAAAATGATGGCTTTTATGGTTGGCTGTGGAGTTGATGGAGCTGACGAGTAGGCATGAGCTTAGGTTAATGATGATGATGTCTGGTGAAGAAGACCCGACAGTGGTGTTGGTGGTCATGGCAGCTCCGACCATGATGGTTTTTAGTTTGGATTGATCGGTGATGATGATGATGGCCGATAAAGAAGACCCAACAATGGTGTTGGTGGTCATGGTAGCTCTGGCCATGGTAGTTCTTTGGTTTGGATAGATCGGTGATGATGATGATGGCTAGTGAAGAAGATTTGGCAGTGGTGTTGGTGGTCATGGTAGCTTCGGCCATGGTGGGTTTTCGATTTGGATAGACCCAAAACTGGGTCTACAATGGGGCTTGTCGGCGGTGGTCTGTGACGAGGAAGAACGATGGTGATTGATGAAAACTGGGTCAATGGTGATGGCCGAATATGGTTGTTTTAGAGAAAAAGATGAACGGTGACTATATCTATGATTACAACTTAGAGTTACTAATTGGAGATTTGCAAAAAGAAAAGGGTTAAAAGGGATTTTTTGGTTTATAATATAGGGTTAAGTAGGTAATTTTAGTATTAAAAAAAGTTAGGTCAAAAGTCAAAGGACAGTAGAGTTATTTCATCGACATGATGTATTTTTACAGGAAAATTACTAATTGGATATTTGCAAAAACAAAAGGGTTATAAGGGATTTTTTGGTTTATAATACAGGGTTAAATAGGTAATTTTAGTATTCAAAAGAGTTAGGTCAAAAGTCAAAGAACAGTAGAATCATTTCATCGTGAAAAAGTGTTTTGACATGATGTATTTTTTTATAGGCAAGAGTATTTGTGATATACAGCACAAACTACATTGTGTGTTAGTGACGAAAAATTACAAAATTATAGCCGTGTGACAATACATCAAACTTTAAAGAATGTTAGTGATATTTATCCAATTTTTAATGTGTATTTTTAAGAATGCATGTCTATTATGAGAATATTGTCATTGAACTTGTATACTTTACTGTATCCTTATAATTATTAGATTAAGATGTTGGCCTCACAACCTTATAATCCAATGGTTGCATTGGCACGGTTTTAATAAGAACATCCCTGTGATATTTAATTTTAAAAATGAAGGACATACAATGTAAAAAAAAAAATGAATAGGAAGAATTTAAATAAATAAAGAATAGAGAAGGACAAATAGAGAAAAATATGTTCATAGTTAATAAATGAGACCCTAAAGTGTTTCAACATTTATTTTCTTCTCTCTTGAATTTATATATATGATTTTCTCTCTTAAATTTATATATATGATTTTATGGTCCTAGTTGGGTTAAAGTATAGAATATATTGGTTGGATTGAAATTAAGTCATAATTAAAGTAACAAACTTTAGGGTGTAATAAAATTTGAGTGTATAATTTCTTATTTATGATTATTTACTATCTAAAATAACTCTTTTTATTTATAATTAAATAGTCACGATTCACTTACTACACTAATACTTAAATTCATGTACACATCCACCCATTTTTACATGTAAGTAATATGGGATAATTACACTTACCTCCCTTCTAGTTTGGCTTTATAACACTTACCTCCCCTGTGTTTTGGCATATAACAATGCTACACGTCTCGAATGAATATCACGAATTTTAACTCGAATCTATGTGGCAGATGATATAGTCCATTATTTTAGGAGATAAAATTAAATGGTAAGTTATTATTAGTGGGATTCCCCCCATATACGGAGTCTCTATGGTATTATCACCTGCCACATAGATTCGAGTTAAAATTCGTGAAATAAAATTGTGACGTTTAGCATTTCTCATAACACTTACCCCCCTCTAGTTTTCACATTGTAACAAATACCCCCTTTTATCAATCAAACTAACGGTTATTGCTAATATCATCAAAATTTAATCTTAAAAGGATAATTATACTCTCAAAAATGTTGCGACTGAAGTTGGCGGGTCTTAATTTCAATGACAGCTCCGACATTGGGATAGTAGTGGCTAGTGGTTTGGTCGGAGCTGGGTCTTCTCAGCAATGGTTTCAATGGTGAGTGTTGATGGCGTAGGTGGTGAAGCATAGTGGAGATGGAGGTGGGTGGCGGCTCGACTATAGGTGATGTCATTACTGTTGAAGGTTCGAAGTGGGTCTGCTCACAGTAGTGGCTCATGGTGGGGAAACGAGTTTACACGACTGTTTAGGTGTTGCTTGAATAATGGTGGTGGAGTTGGTGGTTTGGTGAGTCTGACTAGCATTAGATCTTTTTGGTCGTGGTGATGACGACAGTGGAGATATAAGTCTTCTAGGTGCGGCAGTGGAGGCGGTGGGTCTTGGCTTCAATCGCAGCTCTGGCATTGGGATGGTAGTGGCTAGTGGTTTGGCTAGAGCTGGGTCTTCTTGGCAGTGGTTTCAACGGTGATTGTTGATGGCGCAAGTGGTGGGTGGTGGCTCCTCTGGAGGTGATGTTGCTATGATTGAAGGTCCAAAGTGGGTCTGCTCAAAATGGTGGCTGGTGGCTCATGGTGGGGTATAATTGTTCTTTTAAGATTAAATTTTTATGATATTAGCAATAACCGTTAATTTGATTGACAAAAGGGGGTATTTGTTACCAATGTGCAAATTAGAAGGGGTAAGTGTTATATGCCAAAACACAGAAAATATAAGTGTTATAAAGTCAAACTAGAAAGGAGGTAAGTGTAATTGTCCCTAAGTAATATTTATAGTGCTCCATGTACAGATAATAAACTACTATATATATATATATATATATATATATATATATATATATATACATGTAACCAATCTTTAAAGTGTCCTCTTCACAAAGCCCTTGTCCACTTTACGCTGCTATCGACAAATCCGCTAAGCAACGGGTACAAATGGTCGTGTTGGTCTTTTAAGACTCTTGCATTGTCTTTTTGTAATTTGGTTTTCCTTTTCTTTGAAAAGCTAAAAAAAAAAGGTTCACAAACCAACAGAGATTTTGGTATTCTCAAGGAAGAGAGAGAGTTTATAGATATATATATATATATATATAACTCCAGTCTCCCACCACCCACACGAGCGGTTATGGAGTTGCATGCACACGTGCTAGCTGCTTTAGAGAGAGAAAATAAAACGGACAGAAAGCTATCCTTCTCAAAATAAGGACCCTGACGTCCTCACATGGAATGATAGAGTGAGAAAAGAAGAGAGAGAGAGCAGATTAGGGAAATCGTGTGGTCCATTTCTTTATATTATTCCTTTCCACACTAGTATAAAACCCATTTCTCCTTCCTCTTCCCCATCTTTTAAACGTTTATACCTCCTCACCGGCCATCATCCCCTCTCTCTCTCTCTCTCTCTCTCTCTCTAATTAAGTTCCTTCCTTCTTCTGAGACCCTTCGAAGGGTGAGAGAGAGAACAGGAAAGAAATTATTGAAATCATAACTTTCTTGTGATTTTTTCTCAAATTTCTCTAATCTTTTCTCAAGTTTTGGCTATTGATCAGGGGAACAAATATTGCATTTTTGTTGTTTTTCCTTGATTTTCCCAGGATACTTTCCTTTTTCCCTTCTGGGTTCACAATGAGTCTTCAAAACCTCAGGAGTAGTCATGCTGGTGATGTCAACTTTCTGCCTCTGCTTTCTGTACCTCAACTTTCTCTGTCCATGGAGGACAATCTTGAAGAGAGTAGGGAGTCTCATCATGAAGATGATTCTAGAATGGGTTTTCAGATTTTGAATGCTGATGAGCCATTTGATCAACAAGTGACCAGGGGATCAACCAAGTGGAAAGACTTGAGCTTTGGGACTACTAGTTCTGCCTCTGGGGTTGATGAAACAAAAGCTCTTGCCTTCAATATTCTAGCTGATCAGGAACAGGATATTGATCAAGAGAGTGATCATCAGAGGAAAAGTAGTAGTGGGCACACAAAGCTCTGTGCCAGAGGCCATTGGAGACCCCACGAAGATGCCAAACTCAAAGACCTTGTCGCCCAGTATGGTCCTCAAAACTGGAACTTAATTGCTGAGAAGTTCCAAGGCAGATCAGGTACACATATCCTAATTTTTTTTTTTTTAAAAAAAACAGAGTGAATATTTGGGGGAAATGACCACATATTCAGAAAATGATTTTGATAATCATATATGCATGTTTGAAAAATCTTTACGGATAAAATAGAGAAAGTACCCTTTATATATATATAAATCTATATATAATTGATTATATGACTACCCTGCCCGGCCACTAATGACTGTTTGACTTATAACTATGTAGTATATATAGCATATACTGTAATTGTTTTCTTGAAATTTCTCTTAATTTTAATATTTATATACTTATTTTAGGCAAAAGTTGCAGATTGAGGTGGTTTAACCAGCTAGATCCAAGGATTAACAAAAGGTGTTTCACAGTGGAAGAAGAGGAAAGGCTGTTAGCTGCACATAGAATGTATGGTAACAAGTGGGCCATGATTTCTAGCCTATTCCCTGGCAGGACTGATAATGCAGTGAAGAATCATTGGCATGTGATCATGGCAAGAAAACACAGAAACAAGAACAATTTTTACAGGATCAGAAGAAAGCCCTCTTCACCTCGCCAAATACTCCCCAAGGGACTCTCTGTCACATTATTCACTAATCACAAAAACAATATTGCATGCAGTGAATCAACCATCACTAGCAATAACGATAACAATAACAATACAAATACTAATACTACTAATATTGATCATGAATCTGCTGTCTCTACATGCACTCATCTCTCTCCGTCGTCTTCAACCAGAGTACTCCCTCCTGCCTTTCTCACTAGGTTTAGTCCACTTCTTCAGCAGCAGTATAATTTGCAGATGGGTATGATCAATTTCTTCTATTTTTTACTTAATGGGTGGTCTCTGTTTTGGTTAATTATATGTATATATACTTTTATAGCTAGTTTGTAAATTATATCTTCATAGTTGGAATTGTTTTGTAGGAAAAATATCTGCAGAGCAAAAAATGGTGACAATGAGAATTAATGTAGGTGTTGACCAGTTGTATGGGGGTGTAGCTCTGCCAATGGTCATGAATGTTGACCAATCCAGTCACTCAGATTCAAACTCAGAAGTTTCAGCAACAGAGTCTGTTGCCAACAATTACAGAACCATTAATCTGTACATGCAGGGATCAGAAAATGAGAAGAAGGACATGCCCTTCATTGATTTCCTTGGAGTAAAAGCCGCTACAAGTTAAAGCAAGCTAGTGTGTTTCATCAACTGTTCAAGTTAAACAAGAAGGAGAGTACAAGATAAAGAAAGGACAGAAGATAGAGGGAAGTTGCTGTAGATGGGTGTCCGCCATTAATAATGCATTTCCTTCATTTGCGTATGTAAGTAATGTGACGACGATATGCTGAAAAAAATGGCTTCTTTTGCGGAGATGACAAAAGGGTCAATTCTACAGTACTCTTTCATGTATAGTTTAGTTCCAAAAAAGGAAAAAGAAAAAAAACAGTAACAAAGGGAAAAGAACAGGGCAGAGAGAGAGAAAAGGTTTAGCTTTAATGCTTTATGTTTAATTTAGGTTAATAGGTTGTTTTGGATATCATAATTATCAGTGTCACTGGTTTTGGACTTTGCTTTAGTTTTTGTTAGTATTGAAGGCGTTACATATCAGGTAAAGCCAATGTTGTCTACTAAGACTGACAAATCAATGAAGCTGCACATCTTTTATGACTTTTTGATGCTGTCATTGCATACTTTGTTGACCATGCTTTACACGTAGCTGTATTTATAATACTTGTGCTTGTATCTGCGGTTTGTTGGTACTATAATATGGTAATGCTTTTTACATTCATCTGTACTTGTTGAATGCTGACTGTAATTTTAAACTATTGTAAATGAGATTGAGTTGTTAAACATTATTTGTTGAATACTTTTTATTTAATAATTTTTTTTATATTAGTTCTAAATCTGTCAAATTTTAACTTTATTCTTTATAATTTATTGTATATTGGTATTCAATTTTAATTCTCTCAAAATATTTAATCACTAAAATATCGGTGTAATATTATTTTTTTATGTGGAAAACATCTGAATAATTTTATTATATTTTTAAAATGACTATTTTTTTTATATATATTTGAAATTTATAGGTTAGAAAAAAAATCTATTACTAAGAAAATATTTTATAATGTTTAAATAATTAAAAAGTATTTTTTTTATAATAAAAATATGACATTTTGCACAATAATTATAATTGGATTAAATTACACTTACTTTTTCTGAAGTTTGAACAAATTACATACGAGTGGAGTATTTGACCTCTCCTGTGGACGTTCAACCTCTAATGGAAGATAAATTATTCACTACTCTATGGATTCCTTACATATAAGAATCCCATCGATAACAACTTTAATTTTTCCATCATAATAGAAAAAATTAAAAAATAGAAAGATAATATTGGTGGGATTCTTATGATCAAGGAATCCCCGGGTATTCTTTAATTTTTTCTAATGAAGGTTAAGTTGTAGTGCAAAATGTCATTTTTACCCTCATGGGTAAATTACACTGACTTTTCTTTAGGTTTTGTCAAATTATACACAGGTAGAGCGTTTCAGGTCTATTACTTTGATATCTCCTAAGATTTGGCGCGTGTGCTTAATAATATCCCTATAGTTTTCTATTCATCAGAGCAATGAATGAATTTAAAATAAAAATGGCCATATTGCCCTTCTCTCGTATGAAAAGACAATAATAGTCACTCATATTGTCCTTTAAAGTAAGTCGGTGGCAATAGTGATATGTATGAAGAGCAAAACGAAGAGTGATTGCCACCATTACCCATCACCATCATTGGCGCCAAAATCCTAACCTTTGACTCAATCATGTTTACATATATATATATATATATATATATATATATACATGTGAAGAGTTTTCTTTACAATTAACTTGCTACAAGTTATATTTAATTGAAGGGCCTAAAGAACTTTTACGTTTATTAGATATTTGAATTATAATATATTATTATAATTTACTTTTGTGTAATTTTTAACACTCAATTTTAATGTTCGTTAGCTTGCGAACGGGTTTAGGAGAGGTCAAAGTAATAACCATCAAACGTTTTACTTTTGTGTAATTTGACCAAATTCAGGGGAGGTCATTGTAATTTACCCAATATCATTGAAGGGAAGGACAAAATGATCATTTTTAAAAATTTGGTTAACGGTTCTAATAGAAAGAAAACACTAGAGGATGTTGTTGAACACATGCGTCAAACTTTTAAGAAAGATAAAAGAAATAAATTTCAAACGTTTTATACGGTATAATTTATCCAAACCTCATAGTGTAATTTACCTTTACAATTGCAAGAAACTAGTTATTATTTAATAAGAGTATAAATGAAAGATTGATGGGTGTAAAACTTATGTGACGGAAAAAGTTTTAGAAGTAGGATTCAATGGTCTTATTCAAATTTATTAGGAGTTAGTAGTCTTTCAAATCAAAAGCATGATCCTTTTCTTAAAGGAAAAACTATATATAACCAAGTGGACCATGTGTAAGCATGCACGAGCGCTTTGCTTTTTATATAAATATCATTTGATAAAGAATACTACACGGATTAAACATTCATTTGATTTAATAATATGTGTATACTAAACACCAATCATCTCGGATCTTTACTGGTGTGTGATTTTACTTGAAGATATGTTAGTCTATTCTTTTTAATTTTTTTTAATAGTAAGATTATTTTAATTTAAATAAATTGATGACTTAACGACATGTGAACTCATGAATCATTGTCACGAATAATATACTAATATACTAATACATTATTCAACAACAATAGTTTTTATCAGTTTACAACTTGATGTCACTAATGATATACTCGTACATGAAAATGAACAAGAAAATAAAATTGAAAGAAAATGAAAGGAGGTTTGGTTTAGTGCAGGTGTTTATGCATTGTGTCATGGGAGTTCCCATATATTTTCAAAGGCCAATTTAAGACGCCATGTCCTTTTTCAAAGATGATGTGATTTTATTTTCAATAATAATAGAATATAGGATGGTGTATCATATATATAGTTTTTATTTTTTATTTTATCAAACTCACACATCTTTGTTCCTTATTAAAATTTGAATCCAAACCTTCTATTTTGAAAGGCAAAAAAATATGGCTAAAAGTTTTGGTGATTTGTGATATAGAATTGTGTAGCTGGTAGGAAAGTACTCAACACATAATAAGAAGGTATATTTCCATTAATAGATATAAAATGAAGGATTTATAATCAATCTTATAAAAATTATAGCATAAATTTAAAGTGAGTAATGTAATTTAAGTTTGGATAAAGTGCATAAAACTCTCTTACTATATAAAAAATGTGCAAGAAACACTCATACTATTTGGTATGTGCATTAAATTTTTATAATTTCAAATTTTAAAACAAATTTTCCTTTGTTACAATTTTCTATGTCAGAATTTTTTTTTAAAATTCAAAAATATCCGAATGACAAAAATGCCTCTTTCAAATTTGTACATATTTGTACCCTTATTTGGAAATTCTTCAACTTCTTCATATTTTTTTCACTGTATATATATACACACGTATAAATTTATATATATACATATTTGATAAAGAGAACTGGGATGCCGAGATCGATGCAAAAAGAAAAATGCTGTACAAACCATAATAGAACTACTATACATATACAAATGAAAAATTTAGGCCTAAAATTAAGAATATTCTGGTGACACCAATTTAATCCATAGCTTCAACAGAAATGAGTGTTGCCAAATTGAGAACATGGTTGAAATTTCATTACATGTATAACCTCTTCTTGGAGAACCATCACAGATTCACAGACCTATATATATATATATATGAACTAGTCCGACGGCCACGTGTCCACCGCCATGCCAGCACCTTGTGCGGTGGAGACACCATCTTAAGGTTTTGCATTGTTATCTTCAAATCACAGAGAGAGAAATCAAAGAGACGGGGTGAAATCGAAGAGAGAGAGAGAGAGAGAGTTCCATATGAAACTTTAGAATTGGCTGTTGTAAATCAAAATAAGATTAATATAAAGTGTTTTTGATTGATTGAATGATTGAAACTTTGGGGTTGGCCGCCCCGAGTGCCAAGAGTCTCGACTTGCCGAAACTTTCAAAAGTTTTGTTTAATTATGTGCGGCGTTCAACAATATAATAACATGATAGATTCAAATTATTGACTAGTTTCTCCTGTTATGACTACAGTTTGATCATATGCCTGTATAATCCTTGCAATTGTAGTTTACTGTTGTAGTCATGTGATTGGTGCTCTGCTTCATCTTAGTTTGTACAGAGAGAACAAAGCAGAGAAAATATTTAGTATATATTACATATGCATGTATGATGTATATATATGAAAGGTCTTTTTAGAGAGAGAGCGAATCTGAGAGGGAGGGAATCTACAAAGAGAGGAATTTAGAGGGACAGATAGAGCGTGCGAGAGAGAGAGAGAGAGAGAGAGCAGTTTTAGGTAGGGGTGCACACGGTACGGTTCTCCACGGTTCTTGGTGGAATTGGAACCAAAACCGTTAAGGGTTGGAACCGTGAGGAACCGAACCGCGGTTCTCGGTTCGGTTTTGATTCCGAACCGCAGTTCCACCCTATATATATATAATAACTATATTATATATATATATATATATACATTACATATAATTATTATATATAATATATATACATTATATATAATTATTATATGTAATGTATATATATATATTATATATAGTTATTATTTTATATATATATATACACATATTTAATATAAAACGGTTCCGGTTCGGTTCCAAGGAACCGTTACTCCCAATGGTTCCGGTTCCAGTACAGTTCTACCGGTCCTGGAACCGGAACCGAAACCATTGGTAACGGTTCCTAATTTTAGGAACCGGAACCGTAGCCACGGTTCGGTACGGTTCCCCTCGGTTCCGGTTCCGACGGTTCTTTGTGCACTCCTAGTTTTAGGAGTACCTAGTAAGTATTCGGTAGCCCGTAGATCATGAAAATAGGAATTCTATCGCCACAAATTTTATAAGTTTTCTCTATTATCATAAAAAAAAAAAAATTAGTATTTGTATTATGAGATTCTCTAATACACTAGTCTGTTGGTATTAAATATTCTTCTCAATTTTAGAGAAGGAAAAAGAGATGTCCTTTTTGGACATTTTGATTTTTCATTAGTTTTATATTTATTTATTATGTTGTAAATGTATTCTAGACATTCCAATTGTTAAATTCACCATTTGTCTTTATTTGAATAAAGTGAAAAATATAGAGGTTAATTGAACATTATAGCAAGAGCAATGGGATCGCCAGAGTCCAATATGGCGATCCAAATCCCACTATAGCCCAACAATGGGTTGGCCAAAAATGTGGGTCAGCCCATTAGTTGGTTAGGTGATTCGCCGTTTCATCCCTATAAATACACTATCCTTACATTCACTAAATTCACAACCAAAAATTCATATTTTCTCCTCCTAAGTCTGTAATCACTTTTATTTTCTCAATCTTTAGTTAATTGTATTTTTACAAAATCCATTTTCATGGATCTAACACCACCAAATTTCAACTTCAACCTTTTATCAAATGATGATTTTTTATCATTTGACGGCTTTGATCAATATTATGGTGGTGATTCTCAATTTCCATTTAATCAATCAGCTGCATTTTATTCGTCGGTATTGCCTCAATCCAATAATGTCAGACCTTCGCGAAAACAACCGGTTCCTCGAATGCCTAATTGGTCCAACAAAGAAGATTTGGCTTTGTTCAATGCTTTTAAATCTATTACGAATATTGTGTCGTGCGAAAAATAATTTTAGAATAAAAATTTTATTGCATAATATTTTATAACATCTTACAAACATAAAAATACAACATAACTTGAAATTCTAGTACATAAAATAATAACAGAACATAAATAAAGGAATACATAAAAAACTAACATAACTTAAAGATAGGAGTCCATAAAAAAACATCACTTAAAGATCTTCATATGAATCACCAATCTGATTCCATATCTGTTCTATCAAATCCTTCCTCAACTGCGTATTTGTCTCTCTGCTGCGGTACTAAGTTTAACGAGCGTAGATGTGTGCCGCAAAACCATTGGGATCTAATCTTCGAGTGTGATTCAGAATACTCTTTTCTAGTGGCAGCCAAATTCCAATATTGTCATGGTGCTCATCTTCAATGATTATGTTGTGAAGGATTATGCACCTTCTTATTATGAGACACAAGTCCATCTTTTCCCAATATTTAACTGGTCGTTGCAGTATTGCCCACTTGATTTGCAAGACCCCAAATGCTCGCTCCACATCTTTCCTGCATGCCTCTTGTGTTTCGCAAACATTTTTTGTTTTGGAGCTATTGAATTTGGGATGGTCTGCACCAAAGTTACCCATTTTGGGTATATACCATCAGACAAGTAATACCCCGTGCAATACTAATGCCCATTCACCACATAATTAACCGGAGGCATTCTGCTACTGATAATACGGTTGAATATGGAGGAATGATCCAACACATTTATATCATTGTGTGAACCAGCCATTTCAAAAAATGAATGTCAAATTCACAAATCTTTGGAGGCTACCGCCTCCAATATTAAAGTAACCTTATGGGTGCAGCCCTTGTGTGTGTCATGCCACACCACTGGGCAATTCTTCCACTCCCAATGCATACAATCGATAAAACCAAGCATACCTGGGAATCCTCTAGCCTCCCCTTCTTGAAGCAGTCATGCGACGTCGGTTTCGTTTGGTTCGCGCATGTACTACTGCTTATACACAGCAATACAAAATGCCTTCGACCAACTTATTGCAGTAGTCTCACCGATTTTAATATATTCATCAAATGAATCGGCTGATCCACCATATGCGAGAATGCGTATTGCAGTTGTCATCTTTTGTATAGAAGACAACCCCAAACGGCCAATCGCATCTCTTTTTTGGATGAAGAAGTTGTCATAAGCTTGAACATCATTCAAGATACAAAGAAATAGTTCTCGGCGCATCCTGAATCGTCTATGAAATTGCTTAGGTGTATATAAGCAATTCTCGTCAAAGTAGTCTTTCATTAGCTGACGATGGCTTCCTTCTCGGTCACGATGAATAAACCGCCACCTCTGAGTTGGTTGAAATACTTGCGCTATAATCTCCGGCATACAACAACTTAGAATTTCTTTGTAGGTAGATACATGATCTTCAAGCAATTTGTCAAGATCTATTGATGAGTAGGATGACGAAGAATATGGAGAAGTAGAATATGACAAAGGTTGTGATGACGAAGCCATTGAAATTTCGAAGTTGAAAGAGATGGTAAATGAACTTTTGGAAGAATGGAAGTAGTGGTAATTTTATAAATGAGCAAATAAGTGTATATATAAGATGAAAAATATAACCGTTAGTAAATAAATAAAAAATATTTAATAATTTTAAATTAAAATTTTTTTAAAAAAAAATTATTAAAATATTATTATTTTTGGTTAGCGGAAATCTGGAGAACCTGTTGTGGAGTCAAAATTTGGAGATCCTGACATGATAACGTGGCTGGCTAAAATTCAAATTTAGAGAACCAAATTTAGCGAACCCATAGTGGATGCTCTTAGAGTATACATTCCGTATACATCCAGACTTTTTTTTTTTGCACTTAACCCTTTAAGTTATAACAATGATTTAATAAAGAGTAATGATAGACACTGTAAAAGTTATCACCGAATTGAGAAAATGAATCATTCTTATCATTAGATTAGTGCAAGTGGGACTCACAATTTTACAATCCAATGGACGAGAGTGATTCATTTTTCTAATTCGGTAATAACTTTCACTGTGCCTATCATTACTTTTTAAAAAATTTCATAGATCGAATCATCTACTTTTCACTTGAAAAAAAAGAGAAAATTACTCTTAACCACAAGCCTCAATGGTATCCCCTAATTTTCTCACACTACATAGTTATCACAAAATATTCTTACATTCACTTCTAATGGGTGATTGTATAGATTGGTTTGATGGAATACAAATATTATTATTTCCTTTATTTTTAATTTAATTGTTTCTCATTCTTTTGTAAAAAAATTTATTATTTCATACATCTTTTACTTTTTCTTTCAACAAGCCACGCCAATTTATTGAGACACTGTTCTTTAGGGTAAATTACATTCACCTCCTTGGTAAATAGGTTAAATAACAGATATCTCGTTTATATTTTCAAAAATAACACTGATTTTTTCTATTTGCAAGTTTTTGTAACAGTAACTTCCCTTGTCAGCTTTTCATGTACAAAAATCACATGAAAATTCAAAAAATATCTTTAAATTTTTTACATAATCATATATTTTTAGAGATTTTCACATAGAGTAGAACTCTTGTAATCATGTAACTTTGCTTCTTAAATCTATTCTAATCTTAATTACCAAAAAAAAAAAATAATTAAAAAAATTTGTACCAAGATATAATTATAAAAAAATTATACAGGAGAGGTCAGTGTTAAAACACAACGTAGGTATGTGTTATGTAGCCTATTTACAGAAGAGATGAGTGTTAATTTCTCCTATTCTTTATATGATTGGGTAGTGGGCTTCAGGCGATGGCAATGGGGGCCCAAATATGGGATTGTTGCATCACTAGCCCAATGCTACATGGACTCTAGTAGTCCATCCTGCTCGAATTTGTTGTACATTGGCTTGTAGTGAGATCAAAATACTTTCATAAATTGAAAATTGTGAATTTACCAATTGGGCTTTGTGACAAGACTCCTGAAACTCAATACTATTTTTCTGTTGAGATCAAACTTTTTTTTTTTTCTTTTTTTTCAAATGTTGAGATCAAACTTATCATGCACAAAAAATCTATTACAATTAATAACCAAAGATTACCACCAGTCCACTATATGCTATGGACAAATAAAAATGTTAACCTACGTTTGACCTGCTCAAGACCTGAGCCCACCTCCATCCAGTTGGCAATATGTGCTTCTTCTCTCTAACATTTGATTAGTTCAGAAATGAAAAATTATAGTATATGAGTCCTATTTTACTCTTAAACACTGATGAGATGCAACAATTTTCAGTAAGACAAAGAACTCTCACTTTTTTTATTATTATAAATATTTCTGCATTAATTATAAATCTCTTGATTTTTTTTTTTAATTTTACCATTCCAATTTGTGTCTATAAATTTTTTTTATAAGACTAAATATTCTGTTCTTGCTTTGTTCATCATCATTATTATTTTTTTATTTTTGGAACAGTCGGAAAGGAAAATAATTAGAATATATAAAATGGGAGAGGAAGGAACCGAAAACAAATGAAAGAAGGAAAAAAAAAAAAGAACAGATAAAAGGGGAAGCAAATGGGCACACTCAAAGCGGTGGCTATCATCACCGGCGACACCAATGTTAGAGGCTCTCTCCAGTTCGTTCAGGACCCCAACGGTCTCTCTCTCTCTCTCTCTCTCTTTCTATATATATATATATATATTTTTTTTTTTTTTTTTTCTGCTGTGGTATGGGTGCTTATATATTTGTATATGTGTGTATATATATCCAGGAGCTACCCATGTGAAAGGAAGGATTACAGGACTGACCCCAGGCCTTCATGGATTTCATGTTCACGCCCTCGGTGATACCACCAACGGCTGCAATTCCACTGGTTACTTCTTTTTCCTTTTTTTTTCCCTAATTCAGAGCTTTTATACACACACACACACATATATATATATTCCAGTTCCAATCATGGTGTTTTTTATTTGTTTGAATATCTTGCATGAGTGAATTCTGCTTGATGGTTGAGGAGGGTTTTCTGATTTTATCACTTGTTTCAGGACCTCATTTTAATCCGCTAAGGAAGGACCATGGAGCTCCTTCCGATAAAGTGCGTCATGCTGGCGATTTGGGTAACATCGTTGCCAGCCCAGATGGTGTGTTCTGTTTCTGTTTTCAGCTCTTATTTTGTTGTAGTCTTAGAGTGGAATGATAAATTTGTAACTCTGATGTTATATGTGTGTGTGTATATATATATATCATACTATATTGGTGTTCTCGTTTCAGGCGTTGCTGATGTTTCAATCATAGACATGCAGGTACATTAGATTTACTTGTTTGTGCCATTGAAATAAAATTGTTTCATTTTGTTTTCCATAACCTTTGAAGACAAAATTCCATGCTTTTTAATGATAATGAAAATGTTTACAATATTGTTTCCGAAATATTTAAAGATTTTACCCAGACTAGGATTAGACTGGCTTCAATTGCTATGGAAAACCAAAATGAAATAATTTCAAATGCTAAGGAAAAACTATCTAATGTTTTCATTTTGATATTATGTGAAATGTTTTAGTATTTTGAAATTGTGTCCTAAAATTTTCACCTCCTCATTGCTGATTTGTAGATTCCATTAAGTGGGCAGCATTCCATATTGGGGAGGGCAGTTGTTGTGCATGCTGATCCTGATGATCTTGGAAGAGGTATGGTTCTTGAATATGGTTGCAAAGTTTTTCATGTCATGCCACTATGCAACATTTCTTGGATAAATAATATTTTGTTGAATATATGCTTACTTGAGAGATTTATATATGGGGAGGGATGTGATCTTGACACCCTTTTGTGCTTGTGTCATACGACCTCAAGATATGGAAAGGGGTTTAGGGCACTTTAAATAAATTGTTTACTCTTAATTGTAGTTGAGAAGTATTCACTTTAGAGAAGAAGTGCAACTAGTCCAGTAGGATGGCCCTAACTATTCCTGCCAAGTGCCAAAGCTAACAATCTATGCCAAAGAGAGTTAGCTGTTAGGCAATAATTAGCGAATGAGCTGCTGCAGAAAATTACGATTTCACATTGCATGCATTTCAAGGGAAAGACGCATGCCTTCCAACTTATATCACCTCAATGATATTCACTTTCTTATGAGCAACTGATGAAGCCAACGCTTTAACCTCTGGATGCCTTAGCCTCCAAATTAACTTGGTGAAGTCAACTTACTGGGCTAAGAGATTGAATTCTCTTCCTTATTAGCAGGAAGCCAAAAGAAAGATGAGGAGAAAAAGTGGTCATTACTCTTTAAGGATATGCATTTTTCATCTCTTCTACAAGCATGATAGGTGCAATATTTCTAGATATCCAGTGTGTGGAAGGAACCTTACATGGTCAGTGCCCAACACTAGTATATGATTAATTTGGACATTTCCAAGTGCTGATGTAAGGTCTTCTCTTATACTTCGTTTCCTGGTCTATAATGCTTATAGATACTTGTTGAGGAGTAAACAATAGAAGCCTTCAAGGTTAGGGATGGTTTATCTATTCATCTAATTAATGAGATTTGGGCTGAAACCTTATGAAATAGAATTAGTAAATTCAGTAAGTTCATATTAGTATTCATATCCCTATCAGTGATTCTGTTACTTCCCCTCCTCCTCTCTCTCTCTCTCTTTCTCTCTCTTCTATATATGATAGATAATGATATTGTAAGAATTGAAGTATACAAACTACAGGAAAGGATATCTTTTATGGGAAGAGGCTACAGAGTGAAAAGCTAGAAACCAGAAACTACAACGAGACTAGATAAAGGAGATCTACTAGCTAGAATTTGAAATTGGTTCTGCACTGTAAGGAATTTAAAGCCTGTGGAATCTTGGCTCATTCTCCTTTCCTATCTATAAGTTTGTATTTAAGTATGTTAATCCTTTCTTCCATGAGGATGGAGTCTACGGTCTATAAGTTTGCATTTAAGAGGTGAATAGATTTTTAAATGAAAAAATTCAGAGCACATGCATTTTTACTTGTATGGGAAAATCAGGGGCTGCTGATACATATATATTTATAGAAGACAATATGGTGGTTTTTAGTGACTAATACTCTAAGAGATGTCATCAACCTAGGTTTTGTAAATTCTGTTTCAAAAGGGAGTTTTGGTTACTCCAAAAATGTTCTAGGAATATTAAAAAATGCTTTAAATTGGAGGAATATTTTGTGGAAGTTTGCTGGGAACATTATTAATTTGGAGAGAACTGTATGCCAGGTATGCTTAAAAGCAACAAGGTAGGTATAGGTATAATATGTTACAGATAATGTACCTGCCCACAGGGTGGCAAGTGCAATACTGCAACGAGCGAGCAAAAAGAAATGCTAATAAAAACTGACGTTTGGATAACTATGACTATGATAGATCAGTTACAACTGGGATACCATGCAGAATCCCACAAAATACCTACCCATCATTATCATCATCCTTGCCTTTATCGTAAACAAATGGGCTCGGCATATAAGGTGATGAAATAACACATACAAGAAAGAACATAAATAATTGCAATGTGTTCTTGGAACTTCCTTGAATCTTAAGATAAATTACAACATGAGAAGGAGGTTTCATTGGCGGAGCCTCTCTGAAGCTGTGCTATTACATCTCTCTATATGTGCGTGTGTGTGTGTGTGTGTGTGTAATGCAAAATTCCCAAGTCTTCATTTTTTTACATAAATCAGGGAATATTGCGCACATATGAAATGAGGTGTATTTTAAAGCACAGTAGCACTTTATGTGGCTACAGTCATGATAAAGTGCTAACAGTCATGATCTTATTATAATGCTACAACTCTGCACTTGAGATCCAGGACTTGAGTTTGAATATATGGTTTATGGTGATTCGAAATTCATTTCATGGGTGTTAAAAACATCTTTTGGACTCAATATCAGTTTAAGTTATACTTATCCCTTACGTTTCCCCACATTTCAGTTTAACTTGGGAAGCAATTTCCGTACATCGGTAGGTAGATGAGACAAGACCCCATCGACTTTATAGGTAATCCTTAAAACAGAATTAGAAAGGGTGTTGACTGAAAGAAAGGGAAGTAGCTCTTATTTATTAATCAATTGAGTAATGTGGATTTAAGATATTCAAAATATTTGTACTCCCTTAGCATTAGTTTCATCTTTCAAAGAAAAGAGAAGGTTTTTCTTAGGAGTGTTGAGATTTCTGTTTCAGAGTTGTAGTCCATTTTTTGCGAGAGGGAATCTTACAGAGCTGTTTCCTGCAACTATAGGTATAGAATACTTCAACTGCAGTTGATGAAAGATATGGGGGCAGAAATTTGGGTTGGATGGTTTTTTGACTTTTTAAAGGTCCTTTAACATGGCCATAGAGGATTTAACCATCAATGCTTTTGGATTGAAAGTTGGAGGGAAATGGAAAGGAGATGCTACTTTTTCCTTTATTCTCCCTCCTAATTGTCTGAACACATCGAAAAGATTTATGCTGAATGTCAATTACCTAAGAGAACTCTCCTTTCTTCGGTCTAGCAACACTGGGCTTCGTACCAATGAGGAAGAGATATATGGTCCACGTTGAGGGTAATGCTAGGAAAGGAGACGCTTCTATCTCAATGCATGCTACTTTTGGTCTTTCGCATTGAAAAGATAGTTATGAATATATGATAGCATGAGATTTGACTGAGGTTATGATCCTAGTTAGAGTGGTGACAACTAGGATTTGTATAGCCAAATCCAAATAGTTGGAAAAAAGGCTTTGTTGAATTGAGAAACATTTTAACATTTCAGAAGAGCAAAGAATTTTGCTGTCATCTTTAGTACCATCAAATCGATATAACCTTCATGTCTTAATATTTCTTCAGTAATATCAATAATATCTTAACTTGAATATTCCTAACTAGCTATCTAGCTTTGGTTATTAACTAATTATAGTGATTTGTGCAACAGGTGGACATGAACTTAGCAAGGCAACGGGGAATGCAGGTGCAAGAGTAGGATGTGGTAATTACCTTTCTTTTCTTTCTGCGAGCTTTTGGTATTATGGGCTATATTCTTGTGGTCGGTTAAGCTAAGGTACATAGTAGGTGAGAACTTAGAGAACAATGCCTATGCAAGAACATGATGATTTTATGGGATGATGACTGACTATTGAAATGTTTTAATTAGTTTGATCAAACGTTGTTAACAGGCCAAAATAATTGAATGGCAACCCTTGAGTAGCTTCACAAGCACCTTGGAATTTAATTTTTGGCTTTTGCATATATGGCATACAGAAACATGCACGCATGTATGCACACACTCATATACCATTGTCCTATCCAAGTTTTGGTAGAGCGTTCAAATTTATATCATTCTTGCCAGGTGATACTTCTTTATTTCGTATTATCATATCTACAATTTGTTGTTATTAGTCTAGTCAGACATGTTGATTTATGATATCATTACCTATTATTTTGTGATATTCTTTACGCATATGCTATAGACAATCATGCACTTCAGTGTATGCCTAGAGTAGGAAGATTTAGAGCCAACTCAGGAAAGTGTCTACAAGATGTTTTAATGGAAGATTTCCACCTCGACCTTACCTCATAATAAGGTTCTGTTTTCTAAAACCTCATTTCATTGGACCTTAAAAAAAGGTCGTACCTAGTGCACAAGGCTCCCGCCCGCTTGAGCGGAATTCAGAAATCAAATTAATTTGCTTGGCCTATAAAATTGCAAGTCCCATTTTGTTAAATGGGCGGATCTTACATTTGTTTTTCCCCCTCCTGATGCATGTATTTAGGAGCCTAACATTTGTTACATCCATGTTTGACAGGTATCATTGGGCTTCAATCATCTGTTTAAGATCGATTTGCAATTTGTTCGTATGTTCCCATTGAAGAAGATGGTTGGATACGATGTACAATTACAACTGATTTCGGAATCTTTTCCATCTCCCAAAAATTTAAATAATTGAATAATATTTTAGGTTTTTTTGGTCATGGAAATCGTTATTTGGGAATTTGGGGTTAAAAATGTTGTGCTAGATACAAGAAATTCAGTTTCAGCCACACTTTTCAGAATTATCATTGGGGTCGCACGCAATATTTTGTAAATTCCTACCTGTATCTCAATAACGTTTATTGAGGTTGCCATTCTGTACTTTATGAATCCATGTTTGATATGTTACTCCTGTGGATTCTTCCATCTACTCATTACTCATAAATGTCTACCATTATTTTTAAACAAATTCATAATTTTAAAAATAAATTATTTTTTCCCCCAAATTGATCAGTATTCTAAATATTCACTTGTAGCATACCATATCTCAATGGATTGGCTGATATCTTTTATATCTGACTCGTCTACAATACTAAATTATGACAATGCAAATATAGTATAATTGTTAGGAAAAAGTAACATAAAGCATAGTACATGTTTGTAATTCCAAAAAGCAAAAATAACATGAACAATTTTTTTTCTTTTGAAAGGTAAAACAATACTCCCACACATTGCCTTTACATAAGCTCGAACTTTGGACTTTCTATTTGGAAGCCAGAACTTATAACGCTGGACTAATTTCTATAACACTCTTTAATACTAATTTTACCCTTTTGAGTTAATTTTTAAAAAAAAAAAAAAATGAAGGAATTTAATATTTTTTCAAACCATGAAGAAATGTTTTTTTAAAAAAAAAGTGCAATTTTTTTTTTTGAAAAAAATTGTGCAGAAATGTTGTTGATAAAAAGTTTGTGGAATTTTTTTTTGAAAAAAAAAATTTTCTAGCATTTTTTTTTATTTAAAAAAAAAAAACATTGAAAAAAAAAAATTTCTAGCATTTTTTTTTATTTAAAAAAAAAAAAACAGTTCAGAAAAATTTATTTGCATCAAATATAAACTACAAGAGAGGAAATTAAACATGAAAAAAGAATTTTTTTGCACACTTTTGTAAGTAGAAGGAGATTTTTTTATGCACTTTACTCCAATGCCATTTGTAGTTTTTTAAATCTCACACGAAGTGCAACACATTTGGGCTACATGAGCTCAATTCCTTCAAAAATAATTGAACCGTTGCGCACCACAAATCCATATGACAACGTGGAGCCTCCAAAGAAAAAAAAGAAAAAGAAAAAGAAAAAGTTCCAGCATACCAAACAGGTCACTTAACCAGCTTTCCACGCAATGATTCAATATTTACATTGAAATAGTCGATAGAATCTCAGAACTACCCTTAGCTACATGGGATGAAACCCCAAAACATGGTCGTTTATGGAGGTGATAATAGTCTTTCCAGAGTATGTGTTCTTTTCAAATCGAAAATTGAGCCCACAAAACCGTTGGCCACAACTGGATGGCACCAACAGGTTGAGGGTTGAGACTTGAGACACCCTGTCAGCAATCGGGCAAGCCAAGCCAAGCCCGTGAACACACTATATATATATAACTAACCTAATTGTTGAGAGTAGTCACTCGCAAATCACATTCATAGTCTTTATTGCTGTGTTGTCTTGGCCTCCACAAATCGTTTGCAGACAATTAGCACAATTCATCTTAGAAACATAATGGAGGCATTGAAGATGAAGCTTTTCGTTGCCGTGATGGTGGTGCTGATGGCAGTATCTCTTGTCCCAAAGGTGGCTGCGGCGGAGGCCCCTGCGCCTAGCCCGATCTCTGACGCCACCGTCTTTCTGCCCACTGCTTTCGCTTCTCTTATCGGCTTTGCGTTTGCATTGCTCTTTTGATTTTCATTCATCTCTCTTGCTGTGTTGCATGTTTTCTTCTGGCCAACGGAATTTGAATTTTTCTTGGAGCTCTCTCTCTCCCGATTCCGATTGGAAGAGGAAGAGGAAGAGCAAGAGAAGGGCTTCACAATCATTTGTTCATTTGATTTTGTATTGAATGTTATGTTTGCCTGAACATATTCATATATTTGTAATTATTCTCGTTATCTATGAAAGTAAAATTCTTTCTTGTGATTTGCTATCTATTTATTTATATCTTTTTAGTCTTGGGGGATTCCTGCAACTACAATTAAGAAAAACCTTGCATTTAGTCTTGTGAGACGACTAAATTGGAATTCTCAACAGTTTTCATAATTTCTTTTGCCAGACCCTAGATTTGTCTACAAAAACTTGCAATTATTCACCACTCTTTCAACTTCTTGGCCAATATCGAAAGTTGCTCTTCTACATTTGCAGCTTCTTTACAAATTATCTACAAACATATGTACGAATTTGTTTTCCTACGGAGTTTAATTTTTTGAATGATGCTAAACGAGAAAATTATCAATCACAACTTAGGTTCATTTCAATTTCGTTTCTCCAATATATATATTTTTTTGAAATATTCCAAAATACATGTTCCTTTTGAACAGTCGATTGCAACTTCCAAAAAATTCTTTAATTATGAAAAGAGTAATGCTTCCAAAAAAATTCTTTAATTATGAAAATAGTAATTCTAGAGCACCCGACTAAAAAAAATTGATTACTATTGACATGCTTACGTGGTTGTCAAATAAAAGTGAAATTCATTTTTAAAACAAACATTTTTAAATTCGGACAACTTTTCATCTTCTCAACTTTCTAAAAAATAAAACTTTCATTTCCACTCTCTCAGTTCCTTTGCCTCACTCTTTGAAGAATCAATGCTTCAAGAAAAAAAATTTCAAACGAGAAACTGAAATCCTCATATATAAGTTTAAATTTATGTAATATATTTTATATTTTTATGAATGGATTGTCTTCTTTGATTTTTATGTGTTCTTTCTTGTAATTTCCATTCTGTTTAGTTTTTTTTTCTCGAAAAGACATGAATTGTAGCATATATAATGCCATTCGAAGTGATTTACCTCTGTAAATGGATTGTGTTCTTTGATTTTTACTTTCATATTCATGACTTCTCTGTTAAATTCATTGTTGTGAGTGGGAGAGAACGAGCAAGAGAGATTACTTGGGATGGAGTAAGAGCGAACAATTTTGTGAGATAAAATTGACGATGATGAGAGAAACGAAGAATTGAGATTACGTGTTTAGCCACTTAAGTTTTCCACGTAAGTCGGTTTTAAGTCGGGTGGGAAGATGTCGTCAATTATATCATTTTTCTTATGAAAACGGTTTCCAAAATTATCAATGTAAATTTATTATATTTTGAAAATCAGTTTTAAAATTTCAAAGACAAACTTGCATTAAATCATGCAAGGAGTACCTTAATACTGTACAGTTTAACAAATTTGACCTTGTGTTCTGTTTAGTCCCAATTATGATTATGTAGGTCTGCAAGTTGACATAATTATTATACAGAGAAACAATAAATGGTAATTAAAGACGATAGAGCAATTTCAAATAAGGTTTATGGACTCTTCAATTTCTATTTACTGACTGCAGCAACTTTCATGCATCTTTCGACCCTTAATCACACCTTTGTTTACAATAACAAAGTAAATCTAAAAGCACGTCCAAGAGGAAGCTAAAGTTGGCCAAAATATTTATTTCCTGATGTGACCAGAAGCAGCACTTTGATCTCTATTTGCATCTTTTTTGTCCGTATCTGTCCATACTAAAAAGAGGTCAAATTCTGATACTTGAATAAACTTTGCACAAATTAGTGGGAAGTATGTATGATAAATGATGTCAAATGCACATCCTATGTAAATAGTAAATACACAAAAGAGCAAGGTTATGTTGCGCTGGAGGGATCATCACATAAACATCATCTCTTCTCCCTAAACATTGACCAAGGCCATAGACTGTTAGATAATATTGCTGTGAACATATATTAGGATCACTAAAGCTAATGAACATTTACACACTCTTATTTCCAGAGCACTGAGCGATACAAGTGTTACAAGTTTTAATATTATTTGTTAGTTTAACAGAACCAGGTTTTGTAATTGATTGACAAGTAGTATGTACTATATCCCCAGTGGGGCAGAGCAGTTGGCTGAGAACCAATCATCATCAAGATTCAAGTAGAGGCCTCGCTAAAATTCCCCTCTCGTGGAACCAGCCTCCACAAGACTTGGGGGTGTAGACGTGTGCTCCGGAATTAGTAAAGACTGTAAAACAGACTTCAACACTTGCAGTCTATTTGGATAACAGATTCGATAATCAATTTCGATAAGGCCAGTATAAGGTAGAGCAATGGACACAGTGCTGATGACAACTAATGGATCAAACAAGAAACTGCATTAGGAATTTGGGAAACCACACCTCTTTGATATTCATCAGTGGAATCAATCAACTTTGAGGCGTAGCAGCTTGAAGCATTTCAACAATGAGAGTCTTCACATCCCTGCAAAAGTTTGGGAAAGAATGTGAACACAACCTACCCAGAAAGGCAATCCAACTCTAATCAAGAACTTAAATCTTCATATAGCATCTTATTTATATGGACAGTGCTATTTGCGAACC
Organism: Cornus controversa; assembly: GCA_026545225.1. Taxonomy (NCBI): domain Eukaryota; kingdom Viridiplantae; phylum Streptophyta; class Magnoliopsida; order Cornales; family Cornaceae; genus Cornus; species Cornus controversa. The sequence goes on from CM048852.1 coordinate 57,686,810, forward strand.
AAAAATACTTCTGGCACTTTACTACAATTTTTCATTTAATGCAATGACAAAATTGCCTATTTAATATCGGGCCTTTTTTATAATGTCTCAGTTCTTTCCCTTGGGACTCAACTCTCAAATCTTTCTCCTCACTACTCTCTCTCTTACAATCCCTTGTTTTGACCTCAGTGGATGTCAATCTAAGCTTAAGATTTAAGCTGGAATGTGGTGTCAGAAATTCCCACTCATGCTAAGAGGATTAAGAATATGGAGTAAATTTCATATGGGAGATCAGGATATGTAATAATGGAGAAGGAAGCTAACTGGTGGAAATCAATTGAAGCTTCAGCTTTTAACTTCCAATTTTGTGGTGTCAGAAATTCCCATTCATGTTAAAGGGGGTTTAAATATGGAGGAAATCCATACTGGTCTATCTCCCCCCTCCTCTTTATATATATATATATATAGATATATCCCTAAAGAAAAACACCAATTTTATCGTTGTCTCCATCACTAGGAAATTAATTGGTGCTTCCACAGTCGTCATCGCCAAAGCACTGTTCCATTTCAAATTATAAAATCTTATGTAATCCTTCTACCTTTCCTCCATCAACTAAACCCAGAAAATGGAAAGGCCCTTCCTTTTTCTAAGGATATCTCTTCATCCTTCCTAACTTCTTTCCTTCCAATTTTTTTTTCCTTTAAAATTCTGACATTTGCATTGCCTCTGCTGTGATAAGAGAAATTAAGTGATATGTGTAATAAATTTGAGATCAAACCCTTGCAGCGCGGTCCATTTGATCAGAGTGTAACAATAAACAAAAGAAAATGTAAAGAACAAAGGAAAAAATGTCAGTACAAGATTCAAAGTTATGGCAAATCATTCATATTTGAACGACTCACTTTCTATCCACTGCACGTCTAGGGAAAGGGATTCGAAGCTTGAAAGTGCTCCCTTGATAGCTAGCCTGATAGAAAACAAATTGCAAGCACAACTGTGAAGAGGATGTTTTGATATAGGGAAAAAAAGGTGAACCCAATAAGATTTTTAGCAAAGAGAATCCTTTCACCAAATAGCTTATTTTTCCAGCATATGTCACTTTCTAATTTAATTCAACTAACAAAAAGAGCCTCGAGAACTTCAATGAAAGACCCAATCTTCCTGTCATATATCGCATAAGAAAAACAATAATAAGGTCTTCCATTTATTAGGAATAAACAGAGTATGAAACATCAACACCACCTTAACATTGAAACCAAAACTGTCCAAATCCAGCATGTAAGCAGAGTCCACCTGGAGAGAACAAGATAAACTCAATTTTTTGAAACGTATGCCGTCCCACAAAAAATTAAGTATAATTTAACTAAACAAACATTTCTATACTGAGGAATTAGCTAATACAAGAAATGGGAGACATAATAACACAAGTATCCTTTAAGAAGAGGACATATAAGCCAGCTAGGTACAACATCCACAACTCGAAACTTTCCTATTAAGTAATCCCGTTACCAAAATTCATGCTTTTAACAAAGGCCAAAAGAAAAGAAGGGAATGTTTAAGATTTCATCCAACACCATACAAGTTTTGAAAAAAGAGATAATTACTGCAAATTTTGGTACAAGACTCGCCCCCTTAAACTAAACAAGTTTGAAAAAGTGGCTGGTTTCAGACGATATCATTTTTTTAATGATGCAAATTGATTGGAAACAACAAATTTCAGCTTCATTGTGGTGAGAACATTTTCCATTAATATTTTTTTCTCTTTGTTTGGATAAGTAAGATGTGTACATCCATGTCCCAACTGACATTTGAACCCAGGGAGAAAAGGAAAGGGGTGTCATAAAAGCAAGCTTGATCAAATCATTAGCATAAAATCCATCCTGGTTATGGCTCCAAATCCATTAGAATAGAACATTTTCTTTTCCGAGTGAAATAGGCCTAGTTGGAAGCGTCAATTTGCAATCATCCCTGGTTTATCTATTTCAATCAGTTGAGCTAGTTTGCTTTTTTAATAATTAAATTAAATTTCCAGCTAGATCATATAAAAACGAGATGTCCAAAGGAGTCTTCTAGATTACCGGGATTGATGTTGAGTGTTGTACAATAAGCTTTGTATCTTCTGCGTGATCTTTATTCATGTGGGACTGACAAATGACAGTAACATAGAGTTAAACAGAAGTGATAGAAGGTCGCATTGATGGTAAGGGAAAAAAAATGCAAACCAAAGGCACATGCTAGTTGGTAATACCGCAACAGGCTTAGAGAACTGATATATTGGATCTACTTTTGCCATTCTATACTCCTCTTTGCTGAACTCTGAAAGTAGTACAAGATATTATAAGTGAAGAAAGAGAGTTTTAGTAAGAGAAATCGAACGTGGTAAAGCAATTGACAGGAGGCACTGAGAACATGAACAGATAAAATATTCAGCAACAATAGCATAAGAGGGCCACTGTCACTTGTATTTTGGCACTTAAGCAACACGTCAGCTCCCCCTTTTGCCCCAACCCAGTCCACATGCGCACACCAGAAAGGAAGATGGATGGATGGTACACAAACCTCCTGATCCCAATGAAGCTGTGGCAACCCCCGAGACAAATCGTACAACTTTGGGTTCGATGCGTATAAATTGGAAATCACCAAAGTCAACCTTCATATCAGAACAGTTTCTCTTAGTAGTTTGTCTAAATGAGTAGGGAAAGCATAACAATAATTGAGCCATGATACATTGTATGCCAGATAATAAGTGAGCAAAAGTTACCCAGAAAGCATCAGGATGCCTTGCCAAGTATGCAGTACGAATAGCTTCTATATCTTTTTCAGAAACCTATAGAATTGAACACAACAAAAATATTTCATTTTTAATGATCCAATTAAGGGTCGGTGGATGGAAATGCAACAACCAGTAAATGAAAAGAACACAAGCAGCATAATTTAGGAAAGGTTCTTACCCCACCAAGTATTGGAAAAAAAAGAATAAAAAGAAGAAAAACAGTAAAATATTAGGAGAAAGTTAAGACTTACAGAAATAGCATCACCATGCAGTGTTATTATTAAATCAGTCCTGTCCTCAGGATCTTTTGCCACAAGCAATGAGCATTTGGGATTAGATAGGAGGTCCTGCATATAGCAGCCAAGTTCCAAATAATTACCCGACTTTTCAAAGACAATTTCCTCAAAGAAAAGGAAACAAAGAGGCCTTAAACATTTATTCTAACAAAGTTTTGATTCATTTGGTTATAAGGGTAAAGAACATGTACCAGAGAAACAATCTAAAGAATAACGAATGTCTCGGACAATCTAGGTTTTGACCAAGACCGAGCTCATCTTAACATTCATGAGAACGCATAGTCACGTTCAGACTGTTAATTCAACAACTTTTTATTGTACGAAACATTACGAATACAATCAACCTGTTAGGTTGGCTCAAATTTCTATTGTGATTAGGTTTCTATTATAGAGTTGTATCTTATTAAGTAATTTCTTAGTAGACATGTCTTGGCCTTAAGGAAAGAAAGTTCTTATTAGGCAAGTCCATGGTTCTAAGGAATTGTAATCCTTGTCCGTCAAGGAATTGGGTTTTGGGCCCCATAAATAGTTACCGATGTTATACTCTCATTGTTTTTGAAAGGACACTTAGAGAGATAATTCTTGTTTAGAATTTGTGATTTTTTTTTGAGTGAGATTGGGTGTACAAGGGTTAAGAGTTGAGAGTTGAGTGTACTTTTGATACAATATTTCAACTTGTACTGTTACAATCTATATAGTGAAATCGGGCTCTCCGTGGACATATGTTTGTTTAGCCGAACCACGTATAATTCTTGGTGTGTTCTTGCAAATTGCTTCGTGCTTGTTTACTTATCATCACATCCTAATATTTGGTGGTTCGTGATTGGGGGCTTGTTTCTCAACAAATTCGTATCAAAACTTCAAGGTGCACACAAGGTGTTTGATAAAAATCTTGTCTAGATTTTTCTTCATAACACGGGAGTTGTTCGTCTTGGTACTTGTGACAGTCATGGCCGGTAATATTACTCCACAATACAAGGTGGAGAGATTTGATGGTAAAGGTAACTTCACCCTATGGCAAGGGAGGGTGAAGGACATCCTAATTCAACAAGGCTTAGCGCAAGCATTGAAAGGGAAGGATGGAAAGCCATAAAAAATGTCAGTTGATGATTGGCAAGATATAAAGTCAAGGTGTGTTAGTACTATTCGACTCTGTATTGGGGATAACATCATTAACAATATTAATGGAGAGGATTCAACGCCGAAATTGTGGGAGAAGCTAGAGAAGCTCTATCTAGCGAAAAGTCTCATAACTAAACTTAATCTAAAGCGGGATTTGTACAAGCTAAAGATGAAGGAAGGCGGAAACCTCTTGGAGCACATGAATGAATTTCATGGAATTGTTGATCAACTTGAAAAGGTCGATGTGAAAATTGAAAAAGAAGATAAAGCCCTATTACTTCTTATGCGAAAATAGTGACTACTATATTGTATGGCAAGGATACGCTGAAGATAGAGGAAGTTGAGTCAACTCTCTTGTCCAACGACAAAAGGGAATCTCCCATTGATGAGAGTTCAAGTTCGGTTATGGTTGCTCATTGGCAGAATAGGGGAAGGCAGACTAACCAGGGATCTAGTGATAACAGTAAGTCTAGATCAAGGGATGGAGAAAAGGGTAAGCAGTGCCACAGATGTCATGAGTGGGGCCACATTAGGAAGAACTGTCCACTTGCAAAGCGGAAGGATGATGGCGGCTCTAAAAATGGATCTACCGCATATGATTGTGATAATAACTTTGGAGATGTTCTCACAATTTTCAAATGTGACACTCTTACTCAATATGAGTGGTTTTTAGATTCGGGTTCATCGAATCATATTTGCTCCGTGAAAGAATGTTTTAATTCATTTAAAGAACTTGATGGTAGTTCTTTGACATTGCCTAATGGTGACAAGTGTGCCGTTGAGGGCGTGAAAACGGTGAAGTTCAAAATGTTTGATAGGGTGAAACGCACTTTGAGGAATGTTGCTTACCACCTAAGTTGCGGTGTAATCTAATTTCCTTGAGTCGGTTGGACTCTATGGGCTGCAAGTGCTCCATTGCAGGGGGAGTCATGAAGATCACCAAGGGCTGCATGGTATCAATGCGAGGAGAACAGAGTAGAGGTTTGTATCGTCTGGTGGAGAGTGCCAATGGCACTCAGACTTCGATTGTGGACAGGAAACGGGGTGCACATGGTCACAAGATCTTGAGATGTGTTTCGTTTGATTTATCAAAGACACGGGTTGCACATTTCTGGACAGACGAGGGTGAGATGAAAGTTCTTGCTTGGAGAAGGGTTGCATCGAAGCCCCCTTCCAAAGTCAGTTGATAGTGTTGATTTGATACAACTGCATGAATATATTAGCCATGTAGATCAAGGGGAGTATTGTTTCATACTTGATTCGGGTTATGTAACTGGAGTTTGAAAGGCCGATGGATCGTTTGTGAATTTGTAGACGGGAGTCTCGTGTATTGAAGACTTGTCAAAATTTTTGCTAAGGGGGAGTTTGTTAGGTTGACTCAAATTCCTATTGTGATTAGATTTTTATTATAGAGTTGTATATTATTAGGTAATTTCTTAGTAGACATGTTTTGGTGTCAAGGAAGGAAAGTTCTTGTTAGGCAAGTTTATGGCTTTAAGGAATTGTAATCCTTGTCTACCAAGGAATTGAGTTTTGGGCTCTATAAATAGTTACCTATGTTATAGGTTGAGGTAAGTGAGAAGAGAAGAGGCAATACTCATTGTTTTTGAGGATACTTAGAGAGAATTCTTGTTTAGAATTTGTGATTTCCTTTTGAGTGAGATTGGGTGTACAAGGGTTAAGAGTTGAGCGTACTCTTGATACAATCTTTCAACTTGTATTGTTTCAATCTATATAGTGAAATCAGGCTCTCTGTGGACATAGGCTTGTTTAGCCGAACCACGTATAATTCTTGGTTTATTCTTGCAAATTTCTTCGTGCTTGTTTACTTATCATCACATTCTAATATTTGGTGGTTCGTGATTGGAGGGCTTGTTTCTCAACAAATCCTTATCATCAAACTTAAACATTCTCTTTGTTCCAGGAGTGTCCAAGCATTCCCTTTTCTATTTATGTTTTATCAATTTAAAAGGTTGCAATATAACTATAAATGTAAACCAGAAGAAAAGGACGGTTTGCACTTACAACTCACAATATCTCTCAGGATATTGCCAATTTGCCACATTGAATAATTTTAAAATTTGAATATTTATTTGACTAATTTAAAAGGCACAAGTAAAACACATGTATTGCAGTATAACTATACATGTAAACCAGAAGAAAAGGACATTTTGCACTTACAACTCACAGTATCTCTCAGGATATTGCCACATTGAATAATTTTAAAATTTGAAGATTTATTTGACTACAAAATTTAAAATAATGCTGCAAACCTTGGTATGAACTGCCAAGCTGCTGATGGCTAATATTGGAGATCCATATGCATCACACGCAAAGTCAACCATCGACCCTGACGGATAACCCTCATGCTTCTGCATGTATAGGGAATTGCAACAAGTTTAGTTAATAATGAATCAAGAAATGAGACAATCCTAATGCTATATTTTGTTATGTAGTTAATTTTCAATTCCGTCAATGATTCTCACAATCATGCAACAAAAAGAAGGTATAGTAGAGTAGAGCAGTGACACGTGAATTTTTATGTAAAATAAAGCCAAAAAGGGCAAAATCACGGGACCTAGAATTGAGTTCATAATGATACTTGTAAGTTACTATCAGATGATCACATATTTGTTCATTACAGGAGTCAATCCTGACCCTTCCAAAGATGGAATCCAGAAAATAAAAACTCCATTTAATCAATCATCCAGAACATCCACAAAATTTTGATCTGGTTCAAATAATACTATTCCAAATAACAGTACAGAATCAAAGGCCGATCTTATCTGGTCTGGTTCCAATAAGAATAATTAAATTGACAAGTACAAATAAAAAAAAGGCTCACATGAGAGAGAGTAGAAAGCATGCCGCGTAAACTGTGATCAAGAAGCGTCCGAATTTCTTCAACTGGAGGAAGCTTAGCAGCCCTTTCCTGCAGTAACAACCCATGATCAATAAGATGTACCAAAAAATATACATAGACACAAACACGTGTGTGTGTGTGTGTATATATATATAGAGAGAGAGAGAGAGAGATTAATAAAGTTAAACCTGATGAGCTTGAATGAGTTGAAAGACATTTAATTCACCAGTAGCATCCTCAGAAGACACAGTCTGATTGAGAAAAAGAAATTGAAGAAAAATAGATATATTAATAAGGAGGAATTAACAAAAATCATTCCATCATTTAAGTAGATATTCTCGTAAGAAATTGTTAACACTAGAGTAATACAGGAGTATTAGATAGAGAGAGAGAAAGAGATGCACCTGCTGAGTAGGGGTCGGGGTAGGGGACTGAGTAGAAGAAGAGGCCATTGCGAGAACAAGACGACGAGTGGTTGGAGCTTTGCAATGGCAAAATTGCTGAGACAGGAGAGGTGTTTGATTGATGTTGCGGCCATTATTACTATGAATGCGTGAAAGTGGGGCAATCGAGCAGCGTAAAGCGGAGGGTGAAACTAGTAGACTCTTCATCTGCGCACCAACCTCCTCTCCTTTCCTCTCCTTTTTCAATTTTTTAATTACAGATGTACAGAAGAGAGATGACCCCTCTGTTTTAGCCTACCCACTTATATGGACAATCTCAAGCTAAGATTTTTGTTGTTGTTGTCGTCGTCGTCACATAGCTTATTACCTACTTGTTGCCTATGGAGTCGTCATACAAAATTAATTGATGTCTCTTATAAAATCTACTCTTTTTTTGTGGTAGCGCGCTTTTCTTGTTGAGTGACACTATAGTCTATACATCAATTGTATCGCTCACTCTCATGGAGGTGTGAATTTACTGTACTTACACCATGCGAGGGGATTAGATATTCGGTGATTGGGCATACAACACGATAGGAGTAAGTACAGTAGTTCTCCCAAATCGGTTGAATTTTTTTTATTTCTTTTATTTGTTAGAAAAAGGTATTTTTCCATTACTCCGTTGACAAACAATTTTTTTAGTACTAAAAAGTTCGTTTACTTAGACAACAGTCGGAACTTGCAATCTCCCAATAATATTCACTACATGCCATTGCCTTTATATTATAATATTATCATGAGAATTGATATATATATATATATATATACACACACACAAATTGGTTGATTTTTATTTATTTATTTTATTTGTTAGAAAACAATATTGTTTATAATAGTGTTTTTATAGAGTATTTTTACATTACCCTTATTTCTTTTATTTGTTAGAAAACAATATTGTTATAATAGTGTTTTTATATAGTATATTTACATTACTTTGTCGACAAACAGTTTTTTAGTACTAAAAAGTTCGGTTGCTTAGAGAACAGTCGGAACGTGCGGTCTCCCAATAATATTCACTACATGCCATTGCCTTTATATTATAATATTATCATGAGAATTGATATATATATATATATATAAGCTGTTTTTGAGTATCAGTAATTGTATTTTGTGCTTAATATTATGATTTTAGTATATGATGAATTTTATGAATAAAAATATAGCAACCGAACAAGGGCACAAGTGAAAAAAGTTAAAACAAGGGAATCCTCAAGGTTAGTAAAAGCTTGATCTTGGTGGAAATTAAGAAGATGGGTGTTGTGACTTGAGACTTGAGAGAGGCATCATTAAAAATTACTACTGTAATTGGCTAAAGGATAAAACTAGGGATTGATTAACAGCTTCCAGAGTTCTTTCCTAACCATGCATTAAGCAAATCATTAGAGGATCAAACAGCCATAAAACGAGCTCAACCAAGACATACGCAACATCTTAAAGAGACCCAACCTGCTATTTACTGTCCTGAAGAATAGATCAATTAACCTGATACACACACACAATCATATGTCATTGTAAAAATCTTTGTCAAATAGCAGACCTATATACGTAACAAAAAGAACGAATTCAACATCACGACATTAAACAATAAACTCACAACAAAATTCGAATCCTTTTTGGCAGCTGCCATCACAATCAAAATCTAAAGTAATATCTTGTTATTGAATTTGTGCTTCTCACATGATCCTGTTTGTCATGCACACATACCAGCCATAAAAATAAATAAATAAATAAATAAAAACTGATGGTAACAATATACCATGCACCCTCCAACAGTCAAGTACGCCTTCAATGATTTTTCAACTCAATCGTCTATAGATTGATCCAAGTACCTTCAACAGATACCTCCAAGCTTTCCTATATCTGCAAGAGTATACACAAAGACAAAATATATGATTGTGAAGGTGAAATTTTACCTCCACATACATTTGATATTTCGTTGCTTCAAAGGAAATACAAATTTGGCCTCCAGTAAATTTAATTCTGCAATAAGCAAACATCAGCAAGGGTGAACTTTGCCAAAGTAGTCTGAGAAAAACTTAAAAGCCTGATCAAAATTGGATATGCAAAATTCGACTTTGCTCAATTCAGCTTGAAAAATTTTCTCCCACAGTTCGAATAGAAACAGTCAGTTTTAAGCTCACTTGGTATCACCATATTGCCAATTGATGAAAAAAGATCCAAAAACACAAATTAGGGATTTACAAAGTCCATAATGTCTTTCCAAAATTGTTCAGTCCAACAAAGAAAACATACTAACATCATGGCGCTTCAGTATGTACAGAACTCCAGACTGCCCAATATTCATCACACGTGCCTGTGATGCACATAATGATTTATAACAGAACATATAAAAAAGGACTTAATATGATCTTCTGCGCCGAGAAGTATTAGAGATCTTGAAATCTGTTTTCAAGCTTAAGAACGGTCTACTCTTGAGCAGCACACTAACTTTGAAACCTCATACATTTTTTTTTTCCTGGACTCAGCACAAAAAGAAAAATAAATAAAAATCTCCTGGCTTCTTCTCGTTACCTTCAAATTTGGCAATTTCCCCATAAACAGTGACAAAAGCAATGCAAACAACAATCTTTCCAGGAACATGAATGAAGAATGCTTGTTAAATTAGCCCCTTGTTTTTGCAATTTTCCTACTGATATGACCTGTTTCTGGTTGTGAGTGTTTTTGGCATAGAGAACCGATGGATATGTGGTACAAATTATTAATTTCCTTAAATCCACACAGAACAATAGAACACTCTTAGAGATCAGCAGAGCTCTTCCACTTAAAGTGATATAATTTAAGAGGATTTCTACCTGATTTGAAGAAGTTGCAAGCTCTGAAAGTAGATGGCATAGAATAGAAAACAACGCTTATGATGCATCAAACTCTTTGAACTAGAGAAAGCAGACAGTTGCTTGAAAAAAAAATAAAAAAAAGGTGCTCTCTCTCTCTCTCTCATACACACACACAAACTCAAGGAGAACACACTGCCTTATAAACAAATGCACACACAAACTTATCCATGAAACAACATGCGATAATATTTAAATTGAGAACATAAAAGACAGACAGAAACTAAGAACAGAATAAGTGAATACCTCTATGTCAATGTGGGATGGTGGCATCCTAAGCTGCACCTATAAATTCAGTAACACTATAGCACCTTAGTAGATGAAAAATGTATGTTAACTGGACATCTTCTTCAAAGAACCAACAAATGACTTAATTGCTGATAATAGAATGGAAATTTATCCACAACATGCGTCCAAACGCATTGCCACCTATTCAAACCCCACATTGGTTAGGCATGCTAGTAAGAGTAATTATCCTTGAGTTTTTCTTTCCTCAAGTTACTCCGAAAAGAAAGGAAAATATTATATCTTAATTTATAACAATAATGAGCTAAAATTTCAAGATATTACACCTCATGCTATCATACAAAAGGGATTTTCAAGGCACTTGACTATTTACAAATATTTTTTTACGACTTTGCCCACTAACATTCGGTCCATAGGCCAAAAGGTGTCCTACCATTCTACAACAGTGAAATTCTAATTCCAAAAGTGAACTCCTAATTTCTAAATACCATTGCCTAATGACACATGCACTGAATCAGTTAATATTGTACCATTCTCAACTATCAGTAAGACCGTGACTTCCTAGAATCCAAGCTTATCCCATACCTTTCCCCGGGGGGATAAATTAGGAGTGTAAATACTTACATATCATGGAAGTAACTATACATGCAAATAAGTTCTTTTTAACCAATCCAAAACACTAAAACAGATCATACAAATTAGAACTTGATCCATATAAGCACAAGAGCGCTCTAATGGCTTTTTAGAAGAAGAAACTCCATCTATTCATGTCCAATAATAATCTTATGGCATCATCTTGAAATAATATCGTATCAAAAGCGAAAAACTCTTGTTAATAGAGTTCTCAAACTTTCCCAGATTAGCAGAAATTGGTAGCATCATATAAACTAGAATTTGAAAAATCAACTCAGGCCAGGAAAAGGTAAATGTGAATTCCTCTCTCAGATGTAGTGTTTGATGTAATAGGATTCTAGAACAATTCTCAGAAAGCCTGGTCGAGGGATTTGCTAGGATGCATTAACAATATATTCAGAAACAATAATTGATCTGCAAGCCGTGAGAAAATATGGAATGGAACGCATTCTTCTATTGGAAGTCTTAAATTTAGTAGCAAACAAATAGTTCATTGATGACAATTATAACAATTTAGAATAGAAGTAAAGAGGAATAGAACTCCCAAATAGAATAGTAGCAGAACAACACTCTTGTTCTCTGATTAAGTGCATTTAACAAGGCTTGATGATGATTAATTGATGTTAACCAGAATACACCATAATGGAGATACATAAAATATGTTTTGGGAAAAGATTCATATACTCTGATCTGTTTGAAATTACATAACACACAAAAAGAAAAGAAAAAGAAAGGGGGGTAATAAGTATATAGGCAACTGCAACAAAAAAATTCAAATGGTTTGGTAGTTGGGTCACTTCACCGTGATAACTTTCCTTATTGACAAAAGGCCTCCACATATTGTATACTCATTCAACAAGTAAATGCGAACTGTGTAAATTGTATCACAAACAAATCGTCTAACAACGACATAAAATTCATCTCTCATTTTCAATACAGTAATATGTCCTAACTACATTGACTACAAATCTCAACCAACAAATCATCGACAGTACTAACCTACAATTAAAAGACGGATCAATTGATCCAATAAAAGAGAACACAGAAACCCCAAAACTGTTTAATATGTCACCCATTAATAAATTGAAACTTCCTATAGGAAATTACATGAAATCAACATTCACATAGCCAAATAAAAAAGAAAGGAAAAAAAAAGGAAGGAAATAATACCATATTTATAACTCCATACAGTACAGAGCATGTATATCTATAGGTATCAATCGGAGTGAGGACCAGCGAGATCGTAGTCGGAATCGGAGGAGCTATCGGAGGATGAGGATGAAGATGAGGAGGTGAGGAAAGGATTGGAAGGAGGAAAGCAGAAGAAGGTCCAGAGCGAGAGAGCGAGACGGCGAAACTGGCTGAAGGGAAAGCAGAAGATGAGATGGAGGACTTGTTGGCTGCTCAATCTCTCTGGATTGCACGCTATGTATTGGCACAAATTTGCCGATACGTTCGCGACCGCCACCACCAGCGGGCTGTTGAACACCATCTCTGATCTCTCTCTCTCCCCTTCTTCTCTCTCTAGATATCCACGGTCGTCTCAGTTTGTTATTCAATTCATGATGTCCAATCGAAAGAATGGAAGCATTTTTTTTGGCGTGTAGTGGTCTGACTATCAGGTTTGTGCCGCGTCAGCACGGGCCTACTTCTTTCCTGATGACATGGGAGTCATTTAATGGATAATTCAGAACAAATAAAACAAGGGTAAAAACGTCCTCAAAGTTTTGCTTAATTACTCTCGGATTAAAGTTTTTAAAATATAATGATCAATCTCTATTGATTTTGTTAACTTTATTCTGGATACCCCTACCGTTAATTGACAGTCAACTACTATTAAAATAAATTAACATAAAAAATTAAAATGTCAAAACTATCATCAGTGGTGGTAGTAATGATGTGGCATTGCTAAAGAATATATATATATATATATATATATATATATAACATTTTAATCTTAGTCAAAGGGATAGAAATTAAAGTTATTTTTGTACAAAAGCATTATAACTTGAGGGTATTTTTGTAATTGTATATTAGATGTGATTTTGTTTAACGAATTGTTAGTTTGACAGAGGTGTTAGAATAATTTTATAAAAATTTTAATTTAAGAGTAATTAAGTCAAACTTCATGAGAGATCAGAGTAATTTACCCATAAAACAAACATTGTGTTTGAAAGCCCTCCATTTCTAATCATACACCATATGCTCCATATAATTGAATGTCCTAATGAACATGGGCGGAACCAGTAATGGGCTAACCTGGACTATAGCGCAAGTTAAAAAAAAAAAAAAAGGTTTTTACTAATACTGTTCCCAGCCCCTTAGCCCAGTCCACTGTATGTTGATTAGGGCAAACCCTCTCTCTCTCAAGTCTCATTGCAATTGAACGTGCTATATTCTAAAGAAGCAGCAGCTTTGGACAAGAAAGGAGTGGCAAATTATAAACCTTCTATAGAGAGAAACGATGAGAAAACGTGGATGAGAGAAAGGAAGTGTGGGGTTTGCTCAATTTTTTCGATATTGGGTTTGTTGAAATTCCTTTTGGAAAACAGATTTTGGGTTTGGAATTGCAGAAATTGGATTTGGTGGAGAAGAAGATGGTGGTGATGGTGCGACAGTGAGACGCAGATGGTGCTTTAATGGGTTGTGCTCGGCTTCAATGGTATAAATTTATAATGTATTACTTTTAGGGATTTCATTGTTTATTTTTGGTACAAATTCTGTCGAAATCATTCCTACACACATATTCATATCCAAAAATATACATTATATACACACACACGTGTTTTTAGCTCTCCCCACTTTGCAATCCTGGCTCCTCCCCTGCTAATGAAAACGAATTCTCAACTAAGTTTTTTAATTTTTTTTATTTTTATAGCATTGAGTGAAAATAATTGGATAATAGATATCCTTTTCATTACTCTAACATCACCTTGCACATCGTATGTTTGAATTAAGTCAAGTCAAGTACAAAGATAAAAATACAAGCATGTAAAAAATGCAAGCACTTGTACAAACACTTATGCTGCGTTTGGTACGTAACAATTAAATGAAATGGAATGTCAATATTATCTTTTTGGACTCATTCCTTTGTTTGGTAAGAAAAACTAAAGTAGGAATGATTATTCTGCGTCATTCATTTGAAATGAAAAAAAATGAAAATTCATTCCACTACTTAACCTATAGAATTGTCATTCCATTTCCAATAAACATTAAAAAATAAAATATAGTTACCAAAAATAATATAATTATTATTCTATTCCGGCATCATTTCATGTTTGAAACCAAACAATAGAATGAGAATGACCATTCCATTCCCATTCTCATTCTGTTCTCACTTTACCAAACGCAACATTAGGGCTGGTTTGGTATGCAGTAATGAAATGGAATGAGAATGGAATGAACCTGAGAATAGAATGAGAATAAAATGAAATGACCATTCTCATTACAATGTTTGGTTACATATAGAGAATGATGTATAAATGAAATGGTAGTACCTTCGAACATGCTATTTTTATAAAAAAATATAATCAGTTTTAAAAATGGGACATTTAGCCAACTTTAATTTAATTATCATGTGAAAAAAAAATTAGTTACTCATTCAATTAAAACTTTCTAAATCAAGAAATAATTTGTCCTTTTCTTTTGGTCAAGATTATATAATATTTTATACGAAAAAAAATTAATACTTTATTAAAAATTGAAAGTGATAAAATAAGAACCTTCATTTTCTTTTACAACTTAAAATATGACAAGTTATATATATGGGCATGTGACATGTATATATATAGAGGCGTGTGACAAATATATAACATACCTATTATATATAGAGAGAGAGAAATTAACGCTAATTACCTATTATATATATATAGAGTAATGATCTCTTGCTCATCGGTGAGCATTAAATTTTTTGCACACCAAGCACGGTAACCGTTGGATATGATCTAGATATAAAAAAAAGTAACTTTCAAAAATCGTTGCAATCATATCCAATGGTTACCATACATGGTGTGAAAGAATTTCTTACTCACCGGTGAGTAAGAGATCATTTATATATATATATATATATATATATATATATATTATGGAGTGAGTTGTAAAAGAGAGAGAGAAATTAATGAAGAGAGAAAATAATTTTAATAAGGGTAATGCTACTCACGCATAATTCGTAGGCAGAAAATTTTACATCTATTGGATGTATGTGGTGAGTGTATGTGGTGGGGCCTACCACATGCATCCAATGAATATAAAACTTTCTGCCTATGAATTCTGCCTGAGTAGCATTACCCTTTTAATAATGAGTGGGAATGGAATGACAATTCTATAGATCAAGAAGATGAATGATTTTGTTGGAATGAGCATTCCAAGGGAATGATTTGGAATGACCATTCCATTTATAATGTAGCACAACAAACGAAAGGAAGGGAATCAGAGGTAAAATGACTTTCATTCCACCTTCATTCCTGCGTTACAAATTAACGTTTTCGTCGTGTATTAAAAATTATAATTCGTTTTCCTTGTTTTTTTAGCCATTATAGTCAAATTTCATATATGGATGTCAAATGTTGAGAAAATTTTGATAATAGTGCAATGTAGAAATGTTCAAGGTTAAAGGATTTTTTTTTGGGGGTAAGCAAGCAATTCTATCAAAAGAATTTTAAAATACTATAGAAAGATGGGATAAAGCCTTAATAAGGCCCAAAGGGTACTGAGAGAAACAAATATAAAAAAAGGCCTAAACTACAAATGACAAAAACCTAATATTAGAAGCAACCAAACCCAGTATTGTAGTTATGACCAAGCCCACAACATAGTAGACAAGTCGAAAGTCAGTAATGAAAAAAAAAAATGTTTTTATCAGTAATTGTTAATTAAATATTGGGTATTTCGTGATTCATTTTATACAGTAGTTTACATAATTAAAGTACTTTTTAATTTATTTTAAATTTTATTACTAATTTTACGTCGTTTTACGAGGTGTTACAATAGTTAGAGAACTAGTGGAGCCCATGGTTAGAGAAATTGTTTTCTATAAAAGTTTCATGCTCTCACACAACTTCTGCAATTTAACTTCAATATAGTGATGAAGAAGAGGAGGCCACCATCTCCTTATTCATGAATTTGTGTTCCGATGAAATTTGAACGAGAGCTCCAAGGATTACATCGAAGGTAAAACAATTAAAAAAGAGTAATGATATAGATGTTAAATTTGACAAATTTTTAGAGTTATATTTGTGAGTGGAGTGGTGAATCTCATTACATGTAGGAGTGGACAAAAATACGTTTAAACTGAAAAATCAAAGCGGATCGAATAGTTTAGTCCGATTTTTCTACGGTTCGATTCGATTACGGTTTCAAAATATTGAAACCATAAATTAATGGTCTGGTTCCGATTTCATGTCCCTTAGGACCGGACCAGACTGTTTGTATAAAAAATATATTATATAAATTAATATAAATAAGTTATAAACTTGTAAGTGTAAGTGTGTAACTAGTAATGTAATGTACTAATAATCTTATTATGAGAACCGTTTATACTTTATATAATATATATTATATAATTTATAATAATATAATAACTTACTAAGATACTAATAATTGAATCATGGAACCAAATCGAATCAAATTGGTTCTTCACAATTCGGTTCTATTTTTTAATTGAATCGGATCGTATGATTTGATTATAAAAAGTATTAAAATCAGACCAAATGAAACCATGTACACTCATAATTAATGGGTTAATGATGATGATATGTGGTGAAACCATCAACCCCTTACAAAACACACATCCGTTTATTTGGTTTCGTTTAAATAAAGGCAAATATTATGGAATTATGAAGTCCCTGTCAACTACCAACCTCTCTTTGAGGAACATAGGAATCCAATGTCTTTTGAAGTAGCCCTTTCTCTTTCTCTTTCTCTTTCTCTTGCACATTAATAAATAGAACTTTTTTTCCTTTTCATTTATTTGAATAATAAAATTGCTCGGATTGATTAATTAGAATCAATTATTTTTATCAATCATTGTTAGAACCTTAGTGCTCCTTTCTTGCATATTAGGGTGATATCAGGACTGCTTTTTCTCTTCAATCATTGGTGTCTTTAACATTCATAATTAATCTACTATTATAAGGTCATATCGTCAAGCAGTGTATATATATATATATATAAACAATAAGGACTCATACGAGCACTTTGTCATCGATCATTTTGTGATGAAATCATAAAAACCAACATCATGTATTATAGTATTGAAACCAATCTTCCTTTGAGTTTTTAGAAAACTTCTCTCTTCAACTTCTATTCTCTTCTTACTCGCTTAATATTTTTTTTTTCTTTTCTTTACTACGATATTTGGTGAAATTTATATATATATAAAAAATGACTACAAGAAGTATTATAGTCCGGTGAATATCATATGGTCATTTTGTTTTAATTTTAGCAACTGAAAATCTCATAAGTGATCGTTAATTAGTCCCCATAGCAGTTATGAGCATGCAATATGCTTATGTTACGTTTGGTATGCAATAATGGAATGAAATGAACATTCCATTAAAGTAAGAATTGAATGAGAATGAGAATGGAATGGAATGATTATTCTTATTCTATTGTTTGGTTTCAATCATGAAATGATGCAAGAATAGAATGATGGTTATATTATTTTTGGTAACTAATTTTTTTTTAAAATGTTTATTGGTAATGGAATGACCATTCATAGGTTGAGTAATAAAATAAATTTTTATTCTTTTTCATTCCAAAGGAGTGACGCGGAATGGTCATTCCCACTTTTATTTTTCTTACCAAACAAAGGAATGGATAAAAAAAGGTAATATTGACATTCCATTCCATTTCATTGTTGCGTACCAAATATGTAATATGTAGAGGAATATGAGGGATATGATTTAAAATTTATCATTTTTATTTTTGATTGGTTTTTTTATTCGTGAAGCATATATATATATATATATATATATATATATATATATTGAATGTCTTGACAATAAGGCATCTTCCTTTCTGGCACACATTTGTTTCTCCATCTTTTCTTTATACCCTACCATTTATTATGTTAATTACTCTCACAATTTCAACTACACAAAAGAAATGTAGAAGGGATTGTATCGCCTCTAAATAAAATTTTAAAAAAACATATATTTCATGCTACGATCTGTAAGTTTTTCTAATTAAGTCATACTTTTAGCTAAACTGTATTTATATTTAATTCTTCTTTCTAATGGTAAAATATTAATCATACTGGAATTTACATAATTTTTAGCATATATAATTTCAAAAAGCTCGTAGAATAGTTTTAATATTAAGCAGACTTTATGAAATAATATATATATATATATAGTGCTACTTTATCTTTAGTAGTAGTAGGATGAAATCCAAGTGTTGCGTGCCCCGTCGCAAGGGAAGAAGGGGAATCTATAGATAAATTGTAGGAGTAGACTAGTGGTTTAGATTCTGAGAAGGCTTCCATCACAAGATTCGCTCCATAGTGGAACTCCCACGCTCGTTTCTCTTGTCACTACAACTTGCAATTCCCCCATTCTTTTTTCTTATTTTAAATACACATAACACACACACACACACACACACACACACACACATATATATATATATATATATATATGGAAAAAAAGAAGCAAAATTATAATATTTTAAACTTAAACTGCACTGAAGTTTGAAAATTGTTTTGATTAGTTAATTACATGGTTCACACGTACACACCCATCTTTATATTACATTTAACCTTGGTATAATAAGACAAAAAAATCGATCAAAAGTTGTTAAAATATTAATTATGTGAGTCAAAATGTATTTGATAGTGTTTTGTAGGTGTACACTGTTGTGTGTGTGTGTGTATATATATATATATGTCATTGCAACAACAAGAACTATAAAACTTTCAGTACTACTTTGATCAAATATGAGTGGAACAATTGTTTTAAGCTTTAATTTGATGCATCAATCATGGGCTCATATAATTTCAACTTTGTGATTGGACATAAAATTAGTCATAGGTAGGTATAGCTCATAGTGGGTGATAATGTGGGCTTCTTTTCAATTTTGTTCTTTTATGCATGTGTCCAAGACTCATAGAAGGCAACCAGCCGTGAAGTGGTGAAGAGTTGTTGTTGTAGTGGAAAACCTATCTTTTTGACCCACAACCTCAATTGGCAGACCCTCTTGCTTGTCATTCTTTCAAAAAAAGAAGCAGTCTTGAAGCTTTTAGGGACTAAAAGTTATTCCCAGAACAACTTTCCATATGTTCATCTCTTTTTAATTACTGGTATAATTAACATGTTTAGATTACGGTTTAAAGAGCAATCACAAATTGATGATATATATGGAACCTCATGCTCATTAATTCCACCAATTGATCATTATATATATATATATACACACACACACAGTAGTCATGGAGGAATTTAGTGAAATAAGAAAGAAATTGAATAATTATTTGGAGTTTTTTTAGCGAGGACTTCTAAGCTTCTTTAAGGGTTTTAAAGCTCAACTCAACAGTTCAGTGTTCGTTACAATAAATTTGGACAATAGTGTGATGGCCTGTGGGCTCAAGTCAATGCTAAGCTTTCAGCAAATCATGTTTTTTTTCCCGGTAAATATAGCAGCACACAATTTGGTACCCAATTGTGTGCAAACAGAAGGTTGATGTTTCAACCTTGCAAGAGTGCAATAGGACCAACAATGCACATACTACATAAAATGTTGTCCTGTGAATTAGAGAAGCAAAAGAGGCTGTCTCACAAAAGATACTGTAGCTATCATGATTTGATCCTACTACTAAACGTTCCAATTATTGAATCTCAAAATATGATTTTATTTTGGGACACTATGTGAGCCGACGAAAATAGTGTCGAGCCTCTTAAAATACCTTATATAATAGTGTTTATAAACTTTCTCTTGCATTTCCACGCCCTCCTCTTAGAGGTCATTAGCAATGTAACCACCCTGTGTTAAACCAAGCTTAACACAAGTTTTTTATTTCTGTAATTTGAGCGGGCCCATCCATTGAACCAGTTTGGATAGATGTTTTTGCTACTCAAATTAGATTTGAAATGTAGTTTTACCTAATATTGGACTCGAATAGACATGTCAAGCAACCCAAACCAATCCAATACTGCCATGTTATATTTGTAGTACTAGTAATTTAGCCTAACTAGCCCACAACCCGACGAGGATGAGTCCAACCACACCAAGCTGATATACACTAACCTAACTCATCCGAGAGAGACTCAAATAAGTTTGGGTAGAACCAAGTTAGGTCTAGACTTAGGTTTGAGAGTTTTATATCTCAATTTAGCTTTACAATCCGCCAAATTCATCTAAGTTGCACTCCTAGTACTATATTGCGTTTAGAGTGTTTCATCCATGGACCCGTTTATATATATATATATATATATATTCGGAAGCTAAACGAAACGAGACAACTTGTTTGAGAGTTTCAAGTAAAAATTAGTGTATTGGGATAAATAAGTTTTAATTATGGTAAAAAAAAAAAAAAAAAAACAGACACTGCTGCTGGAATCTGAGCTCAGAAGTCAGTAGAGCTTGAAAAGGGTGAAAATTAAGTACTTTCATGGGGAATAGACCCAATACGACTCCTTCCGATTCCTTCATTAATCTGTCGTGATCCAAAACGTTCATATATACGTCATTTCTTTTTTTCTTTTTCTTTTTTTTTTCTTTTTTGGGTTTTTGTTTTCATGTCTAAATAAATGGAAATTTGCTTTCCATTTGATTTCATATGCAAAAAGGCAAATGAATCTCCCAATATAGAGTCAGAAATGAAACTGCTATCTATATATATATATATATATATATATATATATATGGATAGTTGACCTCACACACATATATATATATATATATGATGCTCTTACAACACTATATATATATATGTAGAGTGAGAGTTGATCGATCAATTCCCAATTTTTTTTTTTTTGCTTTGAGTAATTTTTTTTTTACTAAGAATGACTGATATGATAATGAGTTGATAACGTGCGTTTCGCGTCGGATTCACGTCCCTGTAGCAGGATTTGTGAAGTGGTGTTTTGCTCCTCCACGTCCGATTACTCTCTCTCTCTCTCTAAAACTCTCTTATCTGCATAGCTAGCAGTGGGGGGAGGAGGAAGATAAGTGGAAGGTGAGTTGATTATGTTGGGACCTGCTGTACCAGAAATACATAGGCATCATATTCGTATTCATATTCTTTCTTATGACAAAATTCAGACATTGATAGATTCATTCTCTCTTTATATACATATAGATGCATATGTATATCTATATATATCTATGCATGTATGTTTGGTGTTCTATACATATACCCAAACATTTGGATTTGGTGGATCGCAAAAGTTTTGGGAGGAAAAAGAAAGAGAGAGGAATTGATTCTGATTCTATGTCGTTTGGCTATATATTCGTAGATTGGGAGTTACGAGTTGGATCTACCCGTTGCCGGAAGTCAAGACTGATCCGAATTTGCTGTGCACTTCTCAATTTCTCGGTATGATTGCTCTTCGTTATGAAATTCGATGATAATTTTCTTTTACTAGAATCTAATTTTCTCCTCAATTTATGGTAAACTTTTCTTCAAAATATATCTTATTACAGTATGCATCTGTAGAGAGCCGGTAATTGGGATTTTATAAATTGTTTTTTATGTATATATTTATTTCTTTTGGTAAGGATTTTATAAATTGCGTCAAAACCATTTCCCATGAGAGAGAGAGAGAGAGAGAGAGCGCGCGCGCGCGCGCGTGTGTGAACAGAAGTCTTTGGATTTTGGATTTTCTAGGTAATCAAGTTAGAAATGTCTATTTGGTCGCTGAATTTTCTTCTGTGGGCCAATTGCCCGACTGTATTCTTTGTCTTTTGTTAACTATTTAGAAAAATGTTAAAACAAATGTATTTTTGTATATATATTTTTATTTTCACTTCTCTAAAATTTTTGTATTGTCTTTTTTTTTTTTTTTTTTTACTTTTCTAAAATTAGAAAATTGTTCAAAAAGAAATGAACCAAACAAGCCCAGCATCTTTCACTATTTTTCGATTTTCAACTTGTTACCTTAGTCCTGTATCTTCAAGAAAAACAATTTAGATTCATAACATGATGGATTTTCATTATCACATCATGTAGCTTTACGCATTTATTTGTAATTAAATTGATTTCTTGCATTAGAATTTTAGAAAATATTTCTCAAATATATGTTATATATATATATATATATATATATATATGATTAAAACTCATGTGGTCGAAGAAATTTTGGTCCATTAGCCTCACCAACTGAGAGACTTACGGATGAAAAAGTCTTTAGCCCAATGGAATAACCCCTGCTCTAGAGGGAGGGGTTCAAACCTCGTAAAAACTTAGAGGTTTAGAGTGGCATATATGGCACTATATACATAATTGTATTTCATAGATGGGGTCCATCAAAATTAATTAATGGCGCTGAGCCGGGTTGGACTGTATTAGGCTCGATATTGTAGTGTGATAAGTCGATAACGTTGGGGGGAAATATTTAACTCAAATATTTCAGCCGACAACTTAGATTTAATAAAGTTTTGCAGTAATAAAATAAGGAGTCAATGTCAAAAATAGAGAGTGGTGTTGGGGATCCGGTGACATGGATCAGATATGTTTAATTACAGCAAATATTATAGTAGTTATACTTTGCTCAAACCTCAATGCATGATAATCAATACTTAAATTGGCTCTGAACCAACTTCATAAGCTTATTAAATTTAAGGTCAAACATAGGAAAAGTATGGTTAATTATCGGTGTTAATCAAGAGTTTAGACTTCTTTCCAAGTCTCTATAATGGGCAATTTTGGGTGTGCTCGTCTTAACATATCAAAAAGAAAAACACCAGCATTAAATCCATAATGACGTCTTAGATTAAATAAGTAAAACCTTTCTTTGCAATCCCAAAGCACTTGATACCTTAACTTTAGTATATGTGAATCATTAAATTTACTTAATATTTTGGATGACACTCAAGTTGCATCAAGATGTTCAAGGCTATGACACCTTAGGGTTCTTAAATCTCAATAATTCCATAATCATAGTCTGGAGTTTAGGCATGCCTACTCACTCGATATATATATATTTTTTTCTTTCTTTCTTGTCATAATCCCAGTGTTGCAGTCCCCACCCTTCCATCTCAGATATCATGTTTTTTTCATTGTACTAAAATGGCTTTGGTAGTTACTACTCGGGTTAAGAGTTTTTTTTTCGGTAAATAGGGTTAATAGTTGAAATCTGTTAACCTGTGGATCTTCAATTTTCAAATTCAGGAGCTTATTGGTAGGAGTAAAGGTCATGGCAAGATTACCATGATACGCCTTATTATAATTTATAAGTTTCCTTTATTTGCTGATCATGAAACTGCATGTACTCAGCATAATATGGTTTTCTAATTTCTACACATAAGATGATAACAAAACAATAGATTTAAGTAAAATCTAATTGGTAAGTTAACATTTGTGGTCTGGACAAGAAAGCAAGTCTATTATGTCTGCTTAAATCTTGAAAGAACATTGTAGGATTTATATTGATTTTCTTTTACTGCAATTTTTTTCTTCTCTGTGAGGTTCCCTTGCATAGTTCTCCAGTTTATATGAGATCGAGTAGCAGTTGTCTTCTACATCTGCTTTGTTTTTGGTTTCTCATAAGAAAATCTGTTCAAATTGTTTTATCTACCTCATTTTACATTCCAAAGTGAGATACCTGATCTCCTCTTTTTGCTCCTTGGCAGCTCTTTGATCAATCATGAATGCGTTAGCTGCAACCAACAGAAACTTTAAGCTGGCAGCTCGGCTTTTGGGGTTGGACTCGAAGCTTGAAAAAAGTTTACTTATCCCATTTAGGGAAATCAAGGTGGTTAATGTTCTCCTGCTTGGATATTATCTAAATTTCAACTCATCTATTGACTAACATTTTATTAGCCTAATGCATTGATGCTTTTCAAGAAATAACTTTTCTTTGCCAATTTGCTCTCTGCACATATTATTTTTGTAAAGACTTGATTGCTGTTGGCTGGAAGTTTTTATATTCGTTGGAATTTCTGGATTGATTACAATTTTCTCAATATTTGCACTTTAGTTAGACTACCCCTCTTTCTTCAGTACAGTTTCATACAGTCCAGAGTTCACAACTCAGTATTTAAACATCACTCTTATTTCAGTCGCTCAAAATAGGCAGTCCATAATAAACCTATTGCATTTTACCCAATAAAAATTAGAATCTCCTGACTACTTGCTCCTCCATAATCCATCTAGACAAGCTCAACTTAGATGACTTCTGACACAGAAATTAGATATATCATTTCTAATGAATTCAGTATTGCATCATGAATTATGAGTGTCAAATATTAATGTATTTGTTGCCTTAGCTCTCCTGTATTTTTGAGAAATGCAAGGGGTTCTGACCCGTATAAAGTTGTGGATCCCAATACTTTTTGCTTTTATTTACATGATATCTCATTTGATTAACTCTGCTCCTTCCACTGCCTAACAAAACTGCAGGTTGAGTGTACCATACCAAAAGATGATGGCACATTAGCATCTTTTGTTGGATTCAGGGTTCAACATGATAATGCCAGAGGCCCCATGAAGGGAGGAATCAGATACCACCCAGAGGTTCACTTCTTAGTACTTGAAACCTTTACAAAAATGGGAAAATCAGAACTTTCACTATCATGGCTAAGATGGGAAATTTATTTATACGTATATATAATAAGATTTAAAATAGCAGTAATATTCTACAATAAGTCAAGTTCCTTCCTGTTTAGGTTAGGAGTCAAACCATAATAGCCTTTCTTAACATGCAACTGAAATTCATAATATCTGTTACTTCGTTTCTTCTAATAAATATTTAGGATAAAAGTATGCATATTTTTGTCTCACTTAATTTTGCAGTGTGAATAACTTCTTAAGAGTCTAGAGCGTTCTCCAGTTTTTTTCTCATCCAACGGTGGAGGATATGTAATTGTATTTGTAACCCGAGTTTAAATGTCAGTTGAAGTAGTTACATTGAATGTAGGTTGACCCAGATGAGGTGAATGCTTTAGCTCAACTTATGACATGGAAGACGGCAGTAGCCAATATACCATATGGTGGGGCAAAAGGTGGGATAGGATGTGATCCAGGTGAATTAAGCTTCTCTGAGCTAGAACGACTTACCAGAGTTTTCACCCAGAAGTTACATGATCTAATTGGAGTCCACACTGATGTTCCAGCACCTGATATGGGAACAAATCCACAGGTGTGCAAAAAATCCATTTCAATTCACAGGAGATTGGTTAACTGCTGGTTTTATTGTGTTGATAATGATAGTACTTACCAAAAATAATGCTACAAAATAGTGGTCACATGTTTGCCTTGAACTTTTTAAAAAACTTGAACTGTTGTCTGATTGCTTTGTGGTAAACAGACGATGGCATGGATACTAGATGAATACTCGAAGTTTCATGGATACTCACCTGCAGTGGTAACCGGAAAACCTACCGTAAGTATAAATGGTGGCCCATCTCTACATTATCATAACCGACCATAGATACAGGTCTTGCAATTGCCATCTTATTTATTTTCACTTGTTCTGGTAATATAAATACACCTTTTTTTCTATTTGATCGGAATTTTTTGGAATTGTTCATCTTATAATTGTTGATGCCTTTGTTCTAATGATATATTCATGGCTGTCTGATGAATCCGAACATGTATTCTCTAAATACCATGATAAAACGCTTAAAATAAATAAGATAATGTTGGCATATCTCCCTCTGTGTAAGTTTCACTCTTTAACATTCATATGGCAATCTTTATAATTAAAAACCATGGAACTCCTGCCTGCATTTTGACAGATTCAAGTTTTTGCATCAGGATCTTGGTGGATCCCTAGGAAGAGATGCAGCTACAGGAAGGGGAGTACTCTTTGCAACAGAGGCCCTGCTTCATGAGTATGGGAAGAGCATAGCTGGACAACAGTTTGTCGTACAGGTGCACCTATTATATGACTATTACTAGCAAATTTGAAGCTTAATTTGATGCAGTCCATGCACAAAAAAGTAAACTGGGTTGCAGCTTGTTGGAAATAGCAATTTAGAGAAAGGTTTGCATAAAGAAATTTTATCATATTACTTTTTGGGTGTCTAAAAGAAAAGACCATGAGTGCATGGGTGATTGAGGAAGGGAGGAAAGCTTGATAGAAAGGAAAACTAATGTAATTGTTTTTCACCAATCATGTGTCTTATAATAATGGTTATTCTTTAATCTCAGGGATTCGGGAATGTTGGTTCCTGGGCTGCTCAACTCATAAGTGAAAAAGGTGGGAAGGTTGTTGCAGTAAGTGACATAACTGGAGCTATAAAGAACCACAAAGGAATTGACATTCCAAGCCTACTCAACCATGTCAAAGAAAATCGTGGGGTTAGAGGTTTCGAAGGTGGAGATCCAATCGATCCTAATTCAATATTGGTTGAAGACTGTGACATTCTCATCCCAGCAGCCCTTGGGGGTGTGATTAACAGGTTCTTTTTAATGATCATCTGCATCATAGTCTCCTTGTTCAAATTTATTCTTCTATATCTACACTCAATACCTACTTATCCAAATTGGAAAGGGAAAAGAATGGAACAGAATTCCCTTTTAGGTACAGGAATGGAAAGACCAAATTTGAAGGAATACAAGGGCAGAAAAAGGGAAAAAAATAAAAGAAATAAAAACATAATCAGCTCTTTGAAAATAACTTTGACTTCTCAAAAAGCAAATTATTCAAGTCTATTTTGGTTAAGAGTCGTAATGGTAGGAGTGATTTCCCTCACTTGTAATCTAGCACATTAAATTCTTTTTTACCAAACCTTTTTTACCAAAAAGAAATAGTGCCTCCACATATTCTAGAAATTTGAAACACAATTTTAATAGTCGTATGTATTTTTTACTTAGTTATCCAATATCCTTGATCTTAGGAAATGAACAATGCAAAGAGAGTCAACTCTTAGAAGACTTTAGCCCAATATCATGGAAAACACTTGTCATGGTCATGGTTTATTATTAAGTTCTACTGAAATGTTCTTTTGATTTGATTGAAGGGAAAATGCAAACAATATCAAGGCCAAATTTATCATTGAGGCAGCTAATCATCCAACTGATCCAGAGGCTGATGAGGTAAGTGCATGCTTGAAGTTTGGGGTAGCAAGACAAAATATAAATGCAGTAGCATCAACTATTGTCTACTTTTGCAGATCTTATCCAAGAAAGGTGTTGTTATCCTTCCAGACATATATGCAAACTCCGGTGGAGTTACTGTTAGTTATTTTGAGTGGGTTCAGGTATTCCATTTTCATCTCTTCTATGCACATGGCCACTGCACTTAGTATTTTTGAAGTATTATGACCAAAATTGGCTGAAGGAAAAAAAATAAAATAAAAAGTGGATTCGAAATCTTTTGAACAGTCGTCTTCCAATTAAATGAGAGAACATAGGATATCGAACGTATATAATCCAGATGATTTAAGATGGGTATCAGATGTATTTAATATACATACAGACATCCACTCCCATCATCTATTAAATCCATAAGCATAGGTTAGACCATGAACTTTGAATAATTGTTCTCTAGTATGGTAACTGGATATCTAGTGTATCACAGCTTTTCCTTTCAAAACTGACTAGTCTATGTAAAGAAAAATTAATAGGAAGCATTATTGGAAACAGAGTTCTTTGATGAATATGAGAGATCCGATTCATAAATAACACAACAGTTGAGAAGATATGGAAAGTAAATTTTTTATTTTTATCAGTGCATTTACTTCGTTTTTCTTTTTTATTTATGCACATTTACCATGTACCTGATGGAATACTCTCCTCCAACTTTCGTAAATCAAAAGACTTGAAGTGATATACAACAATTATGATTTGGCATATCTTTCTTGTTTCATTATAGTCCTCTCATCAATTTTTTCCTACTATTTTCTCAACACTTGAGAGTGTTTTTTGTCCCCCATACAAAATGAGGCTAGTATTGAAAGGTATTGTTGATATTCAGCCAACATAATTATTTTGAATGCCTATCATGTTGATATGCTTATAGTCCAGTATTTTGTGAGATCAATTGTTATTTTGTGCTTCACAGAACATCCAAGGCTTCATGTGGGACGAGGAGAAAGTGAACAACGAGCTGAAGACATACATGACTAAAGGTTTTAAAGATGTCAAGGAGATGTGCAAGACCCATAATTGTGATCTCCGTATGGGAGCCTTCACACTTGGAGTTAATCGCGTTGCGCGGGCAACAATTCTTAGAGGTTGGGAAGCATGAAATGAGACTTGTTGAATAAAGATGAGGCTTCCGCAAAGCCTTTAATTTCCCTCTAGCATGCATGAGAGCTTTAACAAGAGCCTCTTATTATTATTATTATTATGTTCGGATCTTAATTAACTTTTCACCCTCTGAGTTCTATTAGTTCTGCATTTTTCAATGGTTTGCTTATTAATTACTCAACAGCCATTTAAAGCGTGCTGAAATGTTTCAGGAAATATAGTGTTATTAAACTCAACTCCCCCAACCATGGGAGCCATACGAACTGTTTGGATTTAAATTTACCTAACTCTGCTAGCAGTTATGAATGCAGGCACATTAATCAATTGCTGTTTAAGATTTTTCTTTATTTTTTTGTCGATCCCTTCGTCCTGGCAAACAAACACTCCCATTTTGCCCCTACTTTCCACTTTATAAAGTTGGAAGAGATAGCATTGAGTTAACCTTGTGGTGTTCAAGTTGTAGTTGAAGAAAGCAGATGGACTGGGATTGTCCCCCATTAAGCCCCGATTGACCAATGTTTATTTCATCGGTAGGCACGATGCGGCGCACCTCCCCCAATTCTTAGTCGCGGTGCTACTGTACCAGTTGAATCAAATCGTTTGTCCAATTGACTCCTTTGAGACAGGATTGGAGGAGCTGCCCTGGTAATGAACCAACTTCCGCATGAGATAAGGGGCCACCTTGTCCGCTTCTTCCTCTATTGCTGAAGTGAATCCTTTTAGCATATACCTTCTTAACTTGAGGTTAAAGAATAGTTATATGGAGTGCGCTGAACTGGATCCTGCCCGACCGCTAACAAGTGTGCCTTAGCCTAACGTAACGACTAGAGAACACCCCGCTAATGCTAGCCAGACGCCTGCATGGGCGGTAGATCCGGGAATGCTAATCTCCTCAGCAACAACCTATTCTCCATCTGGGCCGGCCTTGAGATTCCAAAAAATTTGAGAGGTTCTAGGCGAACTTTTAAATGGGAATCCTTTATACATAAAGTTTCACATACGCATAAATTTTATAGGAGTGCAATTTTTTTTATCAAAATGAGACCATAAACACAAAATATATTAATGTTGAAAATAAAAAAAACCCTGATCTTGGTACTTTATAAATATCACGATCCAGTTTACATAAAAAAATTAAAAGAAAATATTCAACACACCTTAGTCACAAAAATCAAAATTGAACTTCATAAATGTGATCGTCTTACATTTGAGCTGCAAAATTATCAATTAAAGTGAAGAAAGAAGAGAAAAAATGAGAGAAAATAAGTTGCTTATTGCTGGCGTGAAGAAAGAAGAAGAAAAATGAGAGGAAAAGTTTGTTGCTGAATGCTGATGTGAAAAAAGAAGAAGAAAGGAGTTGTGACCTGTGAGGAAAGAATAAGAAACAAAAAAAAAAAAATTGCATAAAGTAATTGACCTAGTAATTTTTTTTTTTTAAAAAGCTGAGGCCCAGTACCCTAGCAATAGTTAGTAAAAATGTTTTTTTTCAAAAAAATAAAACCTAGTAATTTTAGATGAGGCCCAGTAGTATTTTTTTTTTAAATGAGGCTCATTAGTATTTCTTTTAAAAGATGCTCCATTAGTAATTTTTTTTAAAAGAGGCCTAGTAGTATTTTTTTAAAATAAGGCCTAGTAGTATATGTTGGGTAGAAATTAGGGGCCTTCCAAATTTGGGGGCCTTAAGCAACCACCTAGGCTAGGGCTGGCCCTCTTCTCAGTCATTCCATAGGTTCTCAACCAATTTTAAGCCTAATTAGGCCCAAATTTTAAGCATAGTATTAAGTTTGATTTGAGATTCACGGGTCCTACTTTGCTATTATATTTTATTTTGAATTCTAAACTGTTGAGAGACCATTTGCCACCTGATCAGAAAGAAAGATGATAAAACACCCGAATCGGTATTACTATTGACTGATGTGTCAATTATTCATTTAAACAATTTGGAGGAGTGAGACACTATCCTTATTGTTAAAGGGTCTTGTCACATATCGGATTCGAATGAAAAAGAGAATGGGTATAAATGGGAGGGTAGGCAACGGGTCCGGGTCGTTACTGGGTCCTCTTGTTGTTAGGGGGGACGGGTAGGCAGGGTGGTCTGATCGTAATGAGGGTATTACGAATTCGGGTGGAAAAGAATGTTAGAGGGTCTTGTTCCACATCGGATCTGGATGGAAAGGGTCATTGGTAAGCACCCGACCCGTTACCTAAACTATTGAGTAGTATTGCCTACCCGACCATTTATACCATTCTCTTTCCCATTCGGATCTGATGTGGGACAAGACATTCTAACATTTTTCTCCACCCGAACTCGCAGTGCCCCCGTTGCTATTAGACCACCTTGCCTACCCGTCCCCCTTAATAACCGGAGGACCCAATAATAACCCGGACCCAGACTCCACCTGGGTGGGCACTAGGTGTGGCACCAGATCAAGAACTAGGTCTGGTTCTTATACTAATTGTAATGGATCGGACGCTTATCAATGACCCAAAAACCTAAACTATTGGATAGTGTTATCTACCCGCCCATTTATATCCAATCACTTTTTCATTCAGATCTGACATGGAACAAGACCCTCTAACACTTATCCGTTAATCTTGTTGGATACAAGTGATTGGAGTGCGAAAAAACTGATAGGAAAGTGTAGTACTACTTAACCAAAAAACGTTTTGAGTTGTAAAACTTGGCCCAAGCCATTACGCCAATAGCCAAGCCTAGACCTTGGGTTTGCTGTTTGGACTTGGATTCTCTCCAAAAAATTTTTTCTCTTTTTGAGAGAACATCTAACGGTTCCAAACATGCCAAGTAAATTTTTTTGTTGAGATTAAATTGTATGTGAGATCATATATAGTGGGTA
Source organism: Cornus controversa (assembly GCA_026545225.1). Lineage (NCBI taxonomy): Eukaryota > Viridiplantae > Streptophyta > Magnoliopsida > Cornales > Cornaceae > Cornus > Cornus controversa. The sequence continues at coordinate 57,718,223 of CM048852.1, forward strand.
GTTATAACAAATGATGAAATGACACATTTATAACCTTGGTTTAGCCTTGGAGATGCTTGCAAAGGAAAAATAAACTTGGCCTGGATGCCACCTTTGGTAATATTTATTATTATTATTATTCTTCGAGATGGTATCTCATATTTTTTCTACTTTTTTGAAAAGAAGGATCGAGAATTACTACACTTAGCAGACTCACACAACTCTCCTTTGAATATTCTCCACCAAGAAGGAGATGGCAACCTTTATTTTTTTCATTCATTCTGGAACACTATATTTTCACTCTATATTTAATGTGAATTGCAGAAGTAATGTGAGAAAGCTTATGTGTGGGTTCTTATATCGAACCATCTCTTTTGGGCCCGCTGATTTTCTAAGTAAGTAGCAAATTAGGTATCCTAGTCATTTAGGGCGAGGTACTCATTTTTTAATTTCTCGTGAAGATAATGCTGAAGAAAATTTTTTTGCGCGGTCTTGCAGGAGCACTTTATTTTCTTCTTTAATAGTATCTCGGAGTTTTTTTTTTTTTCCATCAAGATGAATTTTAATCTCGAAAATTCATGACAAATAATTTTTGTCCGAAATATCATCGACAAAAATACAAGTTTGGTAAGTCTTAGTTGCTTAAAGATGGTCAAATTGAGTGGCGCCACCTCAGGGCTCACCATCTTCTAATATCAATTCACAAACCCCGTCCTCTGGTACTAAATAGCATATCAGAAACTCCATCTTCTGATGCGCCAAGTAACTCCACAAGTACGCCTGATACAACCATGCCCTTGAAATGAAAAGGTTTGATGCTCTTGTTGATTTTAGTTGGCTGTTAATGCTATGTATGAGATTCTTCTGGATTGAAAAATGAAGAAATGTAAAAGTTCATTAGTTAACCCTGAATTGAAATTTATTGGAGAAAGAGCCAACTAGTTTCTTAAATATACTAATCTGAGTAAAGATTGATGCTTTGAATTTTAGGATCTCCACCCAATGGAAATCGACTAGTTCTACAGTTTGTCTTACTTGAGGCCAGTATTTCAATTCTTAGAAACCAAATCAGAATAGAGCTCTAAAATCCGAATTCAACCCAAATGTGTAGCTCCAATTTGCAAGTTCGAGTTCAACCTAAGCTTTAAAAATTAATAATAGATTGGGTTCGAGTTCATTAGTTGGAGTTCATGGTCGAATTTGGTCCAAATTGAATTGACAATTTCTACTTTGGGTTGAGTCTCCAACTCACTCAATCCAACCAAATTGCAGCTCTAATACATGTGTAGATGTGGAGATGTGATATTCACTCTCATGTTATACCTTAGCACTCACGTTTAAAAGATAATTATTAATAAATTATCTCATTTCAAAGGAATCAGGGAAAAAAAATCTCTATTGAATAAATTCACTTTTGAACGAATTCAAAAATAAGTTCTCTATTGAATAAATTATGTCCTTCAATATGACCCAAAACAAGTATAGTACGTAAAAAAAAAAAAGGACGAAATTTTTTTTTTGTATTGCATAAATTATCTTTTTGACAAGACCAAAAAAATAAAAAAAATTCAAAGAGAAGTAATCTTTATTGAATAAATTATCTTTTTTTGACATGACAGAATAAATTTCTCTTTTGATGAAAAAAAAAGGACTAAAAGAAGTAAAGAAAAAAAAAGTTAAAAGTTTATAATATAAAGAATAATTATGGTATTATAAAATAAAAGAGATTGAATTGATGAGTTTAGGATTTTTTTTTATTTTTTTAAAGTAAAAGATAAATAAAGTGTGATTGTAAAAAATGATAAAAAATTAGAGTGCTAACATGGACTCCCTATCATAATCATTATTATTGCCTTTTTAAAAAAAAAAAATCAAAGTTTGTGCATATTGATCCTAATAATCATTATCGCCTTTTTTTTAAAATTAAAGTTTGCATATATCTTAGGCATATTCTTGGTTTTCTCCGTTATTCTCTGTATCACTTGCTTTATTGGCCGGGTAGATTTGTGGCTTTTCATAAAGTTAGGTGACGAGTAGCCCATGGCTAAGAGCATGAGCAATGGGATCGCCAGAGCCCAATCTGGCAATCCAAATGCTCCTATAGCCCAACAATGGGTTGGTCAAAAGTGTGGGCCAGCCCGTTGGTTGGCTAGGTGGTTTGCTGGATTGGCCGAACCACCTAGCTAACCTGTTCACTTGGGCATGCTTTAATGCAGACCCATATTTTTTTTAAAAAAAATTTACTTATCGAAACGACGTCGATTCGATAAGTGATTTTAATAAATAAAAAAAACACGCCGCATGTCCTGCAATGGTCTTATGACTGTTGCACGCCCAAACAGGCCCTAAGGTTGCCCATAATTGAGATTTTTTTGACGTTTTTTGCCTCTTTTTTTTTTTTAATTTGAGCTCTGCCAAAGAGTCGTTAAGGCACTGTTTGGCAAAGCCAAACAGTGCCTAAAGAGCTTTAAAATAATAATTTTATTTTTTCTTTTTACTTTTTTCATCCTTATAAATACACCACCTCTACATTCACTAAATTCACAACCAAAATTCATTTTTTCTCCTCCTAAGTCTAGAATCACTTTTATTTTCTCAATCTTAGTTAATTGTATTTTTACAAAATCCATTTTCATGGATCTAACACCAACAAATTTCAACTTCAACTCTTTATCAAATGATGATTTTTTATCATTTAACGGCTCTGATCAATATTATGGTGGCGATTCTCAATTTTTATCTAATCAATCAGCCGGATTTTATTCACCTGTATTGCCTCAATCCAGTAATGTCAGAACTTCCCGAAAGCAACCGATTCCTCAAATACTTAATTGGTCCGATGAAGAAGATTTGGTTCTGTGCAATGCGTGGCTGGAAGTTAGCAGTGATTCGGTGATTGGTGCAGACCAAGCGAAGTCGACGTGGCAAAAAATTCTCGTCAAATTTTAAGTACAACTTGGTGCTCCAACTGCCCAAGGCGATGGAGGTTTAGCAAATCGTTGGTCCATCATCCAAGCAAAAATTAAGAAATGGTCTAGATGCTTGCTTACAATTGAAAATAATCAGACCAGTGGCTTCAACAATCATGATATGGTAAGTTAATAATTTTAATTAATTTCTTTACTTGATCGTATTTAATAAGTAATTATTTTAAATAATTCGGTTCTAATTATTGTGTAATTATTTAAGGCAGATTACAGCAGCTCAACATCTATATAAATCCACTATGAATGAGGACTTTAAACTCTATGCTTGTTGGAACATTTTGAAAGACTTTCCAAAATGGCATGCATATTGTCTAGATCAAGGAAAAAACAAATCTACAATTTCCCGGGCAAAGAAGAAGAGTACTGGAATCAACATCAACGAGCCTGTTGCTCACTCAAACGCATCAAGTCCATTAAGTAATGCAGCGTACGGGGGTATTCCTTCTGAAAGATGGCCATAGTTTGGTATGAATGAATATTCTCCCGGTATTACTAAATCTCAACCATTAGAGAGACTAGCAGGACGCAAGGCGGCGAAACAGAGCTGAAATAAGAAGAAACAACTAGAATATGAGACCTCACACTCATCATTTGAGGTCAGTTTCCAGCAAGCAACATCTAAACTTGACTCCCAAAAAAATCTTATTATGGAGACAAAGGTAAAACAGATGGAAAGACAACGAGAAATTATGATCTGTGGAGACATTTTACATATTTGAAAAGGCATGGGTCTTATCTATATCATCTGAAGCTAATGTCAATATAATATCATGCATGGAATGGGCCAGTGCGCTGTTTGGTTGCACTCTTGGCCAAGTGATGTGTGGTGTCTCGCCTGCTCCCACATTGAGGGGGAGTGTTGTGATTCAATTCCCACATCACTTGGGAATAACCAAAAATTATCATTTTGATGAGATATCTCACCATTAGGGGGAGTGTTGCAAGTGGGTTCATCCCACGTGATTGAAGTTATCACAAGCCTATCTTCCTAAAGAAATATCTCTCCCTTTGCCTATATATATGGCATCAGATATATGTTTTGGGTGATCCCTTTTTGTGAGAATAAAAAGATGAGCTTCTCCCTCTTCATCTTTTTTTCTCTTTCTACTATATCAGTATATATACAACAGCCAAACATCATAATATTTATAGTATCATATAGTACTACTATTATACAACACTTGCAGAATTTTTTTCTTTAGAACAGACACTAACAAAAGAAAATCTGAATAACAATTGAGATAAAATCCCCAATCCTTCAAACCAGATCAGAGATTTCTCAAAAATACCCAATCTTCCAAATATTCAATCCACCAAACCTGTCCATCCCTCACCTCAAGCTCGCCCCACAAGCCCGAATCCTTCAAAAGGAAGAAACCCAAGTACTCAACTCACCGATTCATCTCAAAGATGTCGTTGAAAGGCTCGCAAAGTTGTTGATGCTCAAGCTAGAGATGAGCTTGCAGTTTTGGTGATATAGATGAATGGTAGTCCAAGGCGTAAAAGGGATAAGCAGATAAAAATTATAGATAGAGAAAGAAATAAGTGAGAGAGAGCAGGCTGAGAGATTAGAGATGGAAAAAAAGGACAAAGAAGGAAAGAAGACAGAGAAGAGAGAGAGAATGTGTGATGAGTGAGAAAAAAAAGAAGAGAGAGACGGGAGATAGTGTGTGTGTGTGTTTTTTTTTACTAACACTCTTTCAACAAAGAATAATGATAGAAATTTGAATCGAGAATACTTGTATGTGAGTGAAATGATAGATCCCATCACATGATGTCATAATAATATTATGCGGTGGATCTCATTACTTTACTCACATAAGAATAAAATTAACTTGTTCAATCAATCTAAAAATCATTATTCTTAAACAAATTTTGGTTCCACTATCAATTAACTTAAGATGTGTTATGTTTAGTCTGTTGAATATTTTCTCACACAACATGGACATTTAGAAAAGAAGGTAAATTACATTGACCTTTTATGAATTTTGACAAATTACACACGCTCATAGGATTTTAAAATTTATTACTTTCATATCTTCTGAAGTTTGGCGCGTGTAATGAATGACACCCTTTGACATTTTCTTTCTATAAGAACCATTAATCAAAAAATTTAAAATGACCATTATGCCCTTTCCTTCAATGATAATTTATATTAAAATATTAAGAGTAAAAATGACATTTTGCACTATAACTTAATTTTCGTTAGAGATTTAACGTACACAAAAAAATCGTCAAAGTAATAACAATCAAATATTACAGTTTTTACTCTAGAAATAAAAATACCACTAGGTATAGTGGATGCCTTATTAATGGGTTCGAAAAGTAAAAGGTCCCTCAAAGAGGAAGAAGTGCGCTGTTACATCTAATCACTCAGCAAGCTTGAAATTAAAAAACACTGAAAAATGGGGAAATGGCTAAGCCAATTTCAAAGAGGTTTTAACTCTATTTTTAAAAAAAATTAACATAAATATTTTTAATTTTAAAATAGTTATATTGGACAACAATTTAATGTTTTTAAATATAAATTTTCATACTATTTTTTCAAGTTCAACATTACTATTATTTATCAAAATACCTCTGTTCTAATGTTTCGTTTGGTTAGAGGGATAGAAAAATGGATGGCCTTGAAGGTGAGGGATGAGTGAAGCATCTTTAGGAAAGGGAAGATAGACCCCTCACTTTTTGCTTGTTTGAATGAAAGGAGTAGTAGAAAAAATGGATGGAATGATCAACTCTGTTTGGTTGGAGGGATGAAAAAATAAATGGAAGAGAAAGGGGGTGGGATGAATGATGGAAGGGAAGGTGCCTCTCCTACTTTTTTGTTTGGTTGAATTGAATGAACAGTGGAAAAGAGGCATGGAGTGACACTTTTTTTTTTTTTTTGGGTTAGAAGAAAGCACATGAGAATTTTTATATATTTTTTAACCAATGTACTATCATTATACATAATTAAAAAAATAAAAAATTAGAATTATATATTTGTATTCTATATTCTGTCCAATTTTGAAAAATTATAATTTTTTTGAAAATGATAAATTTAAAATTATATATTTATAAGTAATTATTCTAACTTATCATTTTCTCTTTAGAGCAAAAAAAAAAAAAATATATATATATATATTATCCCTTGCTTTCTCCGTCTCTTTTCTTTAATCCAACCAAATATGAGAACCTTCGTTTATTTCCCTCTCATCCATATATGTTTTTTTATATATTTTTTATTTTATGTAAAAGCGCATAGTGTAAAGCATTGTAGTTTTTGATGTCAATGTAGGGGTTAGTTTGGTACGGAGGAATGGGAATGGAATGAAACTGAGAATGAAATGAGAATAGAATGGAATGACCATTCTCATTCCAATGTTTGGCTGTGAATACAGAATGATGTAGGAATGAAATAGTAATACCTTCCAACATGTTATACTTTTTCATAAAACATAATCAGTTTTAAAAATGGGACATTTGACCAACTTTAATTTAATTATCATCTAAAAAAAAAATTAATTATCCATTCAATTAAAACCTTCTAAATCAAGATACAATCCGGCTTTTTATTCTAGTCAAGAGATTAATATAATCTTTTATACGAAAAGATTTAATACTTTATTAAAAGCTGAAAGTGATAAAACAAGAACCTTCAATTTCTTTCACAACTAAAATATAACAAGTTATACATATGGACATGTGACATGTATATATATATAAGCGTGTGGCAGGTATATAACATATATATTATATATATATAGAGAGAAATTAACACTAATTACTTATTATATATATATATATATATATATATATATACACACACATACAAACAATAGTATTCAACTGCTCTCTGGTGAGTAGGAAGTAGTCTACACACTTTTAATTCTAGCCTTCCGATCTAATCCTACGGCTATTTGGTTAAAACCATTATTTTAGGAAACTATTACAATTTCAATTATAGTTAATTAGTTGTGAGGTGAAATGACTATAATGGACTTTTTCTTAAAAGGAAAAAAAATCACTTTCTTTAATATGCTTTCAATATTTGGCATGTGCATTCAATAGTGTTCAACTGCTCTCTGGTGAGTAGGGAGTAGTTTACACACTTTTAATTCTAGCCTTCCGATCTAATCCTAAGGCTATTTGATTAAAACCATTATTTTAGGAAACTATTACAATTTCAATTATAGTTAATTAGTCATGAGGTGAAATGACTATAATGGACTTTTTCTTAAAAGGAAAAAAAATCACTTTCTTTAATATGCTTTCAATATTTGGCATGTGCATTCTCTCTCTTTCCAATTGATTGGGAATATCCCTGGACAAGATCCCTCCTGTGATATTTAATTGGGTTGATTTCATGAAGGAACCTGTGAAAATTTTCTTTTTAATTATTTTTTGTTTGTAATATCCATACACCCACGTATTAAAGTGGCAAATTCACTTCCCTTAGCGACCGTTTGCTGGCCGAGAGCGGTATCTTTGGAAGCAAGTAGATAACTTAAAGTGCAAGTAAAGAAAAGAATGTACCGGATATACGTGAAAACTCAAGGTGAAAAAAATTACGGAGGGAGGCGGAAAGTCTCAGGAAACCAATCCACTATAATGAAACAAAGTACAACAGACTCTGTCTCAAACTCATACCCCCCTTCACTCTGTCAAGAATCTGATGCAGAACACCTCAGGCTTATAATTGCGACAAACGTCCAACTGCTGGAGACTTCCAGCTAATGTCACGATTCTTACAAAAAGATTGTTGGAAGAACAAAAATACTCAACAAGTATCTCGTTCCCTTCGTAGTGTGATATGGTCACCTTTCTTCCTCAGCAAGTAAGCAAGCGAAGAACTATCAATCCAATATTTTGATGAGCGAATATTTTGAAGTAGTCTCTGAACAGCTAATCAGTAGAAGAACATCATTCTAAATATCACTCGTGAAGTATAGATGTGTGTTTTTAAAAATATATAGCCCTAATTATACTGTATATACTTTCTCTCTCTAAAAACAATATTCCAGGCTTACTCTGTAGAGAAAATATAGATACATATATATGGGCAAGGGAGTCCTAATTCTACTTGAAAAAGTAGTTGAATACTAAAATAGAACTCTCCTAGAAGTTTCAAACCCAATAGGAATTAGAATTTTTGTCAAAATTTGTTTCCTATTTGGAACAGGATAAGTGGGACCGATGCCAAATAAATAGGACCGGTGAGACTTTGTAAAAACCTGCAAAAATCAAACTGCCGAGAAAAGTTGAACCGGTCTTAAATATTGGGGACCGGTCCTACTTTGAAAAACCCTAATTTTTCATTTAAACCCTAGTTTTTCAAAATAGGCTTGAAAAAAAAAAGTGCAGAGCGTCCTTAACTGCTTCCATGCACTTGAGTGTCAGCTCGAAGATGTCGATGATCGATACAAAGAATAAATCAAAAATTACAACTCGATCAATCAGATTTTAATCACCGAAATATGTCAATTACAAATTTATATGTCACAGGTCATTCTAGTTTTATATATAGTATAATTTGCAGTGTGTAGATATATGTAACCCAATATTATTGGTTTCTTTTTTATTTATATTTCTTTCTTTTTTATTGCTGTATAGATTTGTTGTAACATGAACTTGACTGTTTATGCAGTTTATTGTGTTAATTATTTAAAAAAAAACAGTTTAAGGTTAAAAAACATGTTTTTCTATTTATGATTTTTAAAATAAGCTAAACATTTTTTCGTTATCAAATAATACTATGGATAAACAAAATCGTAACATAAACACTGTTTATATAAACACTTAAACAATAAATACTAAACATAAACGGTTACCAAAGAAGCGTGAGGCTCACCCAGCCCAATCAACTAGGACCACTTTCGACCCATCTAGAATATAAAAACATTTTATGTATTTTTAAATGATTAAAAAATAGAAATAAATATTTAAAAATACCAAAACATTAGAAAAAATTGCATAAATCTTTTTGGTCCAAAATATGCTTAGGAAAATATGTTTGGGTTGGTTTTAGATTAATTAGATATTTATTTGGGTTTAAAATTAGTTTTTAGGCACGAAAACAGAGAGTACAAATTGTCCATAACTAGTTAGGTCCTGAAATTTTACCGGTAACTGAATTCGTTAGGAATACAGGTTTCTAGCTACAACCCACTCTTTAAATTAGGTTAGTAGGTTAGAAATGGAAGTTAGAGTAAGTTATAGAGCACGTGCATAGGGAGCGTTTGTGGTTGATGGTGGTGGTTGAGATGTGTGTGTCTCCTCCACATTACCTACTTTTACGATTTGGGCGTTATTCGTACACACGCTAACACTAGGTTATGAACTGAGTTGAATTTTTACTCCTCCACATTACTTCAGTATGTTGGGACAAATGTTCTCTTATGTGATTAGTTGTCAAGTGTTTGTATATTGATTAGCTGGAGGTCTGGATTAGAGTTGAGGTTAAGGGCTAAACCTGATAATGAACATAGTCCTAATATGTCTTGATTGTGCATTTAGAGCGCACCCATTATTGGCTAGTAAATCTTAAGATGTTGGGTTGACCGAGGAGATAAGATTTAAATATTGTTAGTTTATCTTTAATTACATATATATAATTGATGTTAAATTCATTATTAGTAAATTAATGAATTACATGATTATCAATGTTTTTAATATAATTGTGTTATCTGCCGAATAATAATAGTTATTGTCAATTGGTCAATTACTAGCCTTTTCAAGCTCACCCCTTACTTCTCCCACATTTTAGCTAGGTGTTTGAGGTTGTGGTCTGTGACGTATTTAAGGTTGACTCTGCGTGGTGTTGGTCCTATTAGTCCATTTTATGGTTACTCATTCATTACCGTCTAGGGAGACACTATTGTAGTAAGGTTTGTTTAGTTTATGATATCAGTTGGTTATGTTATGCGGACATGAAACTATGATTGTTTTATTTTTTGTTATATGGGAAAATTGTGACAATAAGTTATTATTGGTTATTGTTGTTGTTACGGTTGAGTTGTGACATTTTAGTATGATGATTGTGATATTAAGTTACACATAAGTTAAGTGAAAGGTCAAGAATACTCTAAACTTCAACTCGCAGGCGTGACACTTTTACATTCATATGTCAATTTTTGTAGTTAAAAACTATGGAACTCCTGCCTACATTTTGATAGATGCAAATTTTTGCATCAGGATCTTGGTGGATCCTTAAAAAGAGATGCACCTACAAGAAGGGGCGTGCTTTTTGCAACAGAGACCCTCTTTCATGAGTATGGGAAGAGCAAATCTGGACAACTTATGTGCACCTATTATTTGACTATTACTAGCAAATTTGAAGCTTAATTTGTTGCAGTTCGTGCAGAAAAATTAAACTGGGTTGCTGCTTGTTGGAAATAGCCATTTAGTGAAAGGCTATGCATAAAGAAATTTATGATGTCACTTTTTGGGTGTCTAAAAAAAAAGACTATGAGTGCATGTGTGACTGAAGAAAGGAGGAAAGCTTGATTAGAAAGGAAAATGAATGCAATTGTTTTACATCAATCTTGTCTTACAATGATGGTTGTCCCTTAATCTAAAGAAATTGGGAATGTTGGTTCCTGGCCGGGCTGCTCAACTCATAAGTGAAAAAAGTGGGAAGGTGTTGCAGTAAGTGACATAACTGGAGCTACAAATTGTGTCTCAAATTTCTATTGTAATTAAGTTTCCATTTTAGAGTTCTAATTTATTTGATAATTTCTTATTAGGCACGTATTGGGTTCAAATAATTATAATCCTTGTCTCACAAGGAATTGGTTTGAAATTCTATTAATATATGTTGAATTGATTAGAGAAAGTAGAGAAGGAAAAAAAAAAAAGAGGGTGAGTAATATGAGGAGAGAAGAGAGTAGGTGAGAATAGGGAAATGTAGCCTAACATATAAATGTTTGCTTTGAGCCTAACTAAAAGAGCCTTAAGAGATCGATAAGAGTAGTGAGTGTGCATTCTTTACTATTGTAATATTCTCTTCTTGATTCATTATAGTGAAATTTTATCTCTCCATGGATGTAGTCCTAGTTTTGATGAACCATGTAAAATATTGTATTTTTATGTGTGTTTTTTTTGTGTTTTGCTTTTGTTGTACCAAACGAAAAGGGAGTATAATTTCTAATTACAAGTCGTATGAGAGCTAGGTTCGACTTGGAGATTAGAGTCGACAATTCATGCGAGGAGTTCGATAGTTGATTGATAGAAATCCATAAAACACAATAAAAAAATGACGATTGAGTTGATGATCTTCAATTAAGGTAGAGAATTTGAGTCAAGTTGGAGATTGTTAGAAATTGTGTCTCAAATTTTCATTATAATTAAGTTTCTATTTTAAAGTTGTAATTTATTTGGTAATTTCTTGTTAGACACATCTTATACTTTAAGTAATTGTACTCCTTGTCTAACAAGGAATTGAGTTTCTATAAATAGCTATTGAATTGATCGGAGAAGGTAAAAAAAGAAAAAGAAGGCGTGTGATGTGAGGAGAGAAAAGAGTGTATAAGAATAGAGATATGTAGCCTCACTGAAAAAATATTTGCTTTAAGCCTAATTAAAAGAGCCGTGAGAGACGGGAGTAGTGAGTGTGCATTCTCTGCTATTGTAATATTATCTTTTTGATTCATTATAGTCAAATTTCATCTTTCTGTAGATGTAGCCATAATTTGGATGAATCACGTAAAATATTATGTTTTTATGTGCACTTATTTGTGTTGAAACGAGAAGGGGTATAATTCCCAACAATTCCAAGCCTACTCATCCTATTCTGGTTGAAGAATGTGACATTCTCATCCCGGGGGGTTCAACAGGTTATTTTAATGATCATCTGCGTGTTCAAATTTATTCTTTTATTTTTATGCTTAAGACCTACTTATCCAAATTGAAAAGGGAAAAGAAATGAACATAATTCCCTTTTAGGTACAGGAATGGAAGACAAAATTTGAAGGAATACAAGGGCAGAAAAAGGGAAAAATAATAATAAAAGAAAAAAGAGCATATATAATCACATGTAATCTAGCACTTTAAATTCTTTTTTGTTTTTTTGTTTTTGAAGGTTAATTTAAATTCTTCTTTACCAAAAAGAAATATATGATTAATTCAGATCCTAGTTAGAAACAGCCGGAAAAAAATTATAGGCTCGAATGTATTTTTGTACTTATTCAATATCCTTAGTCTTAGTAAATGGACAATGGAAAAAAAGTAAACTCTTAAGTGGACTTTATAGCCCAATATACTAGAGACATGGTTTATTATTACTGTAAGTTTTGACTGAAATGTATGTTCTTTTGGTTTGATAGAAGGGAAAATGCAAACGATATCAAAGCCAAATTTATCATTGAGGCAGCTAATCATCCAACTGACCCAGAGGCTGATGAGAGGTAGTACATGCTTGAAGTTTAGGGTCACAGGACAATATATATATATATATATATATATATATATATATATCAAGAAAGTTGTTGTTATCCTTCCAGACATATATGCAAACGCGGGTGGAGTTGTTGTAAGTTATATTTTGAGTGGGTTCAGGTATTGCATTTTCATCTCTTCTATATATGCACATGGTCAGATGTATTTTTAATATACATACAGACATCCCACTCCCATCATCTATTAAATCCATAAGCATAGGTTAAGAAGCCCTTAAACTTTGAATAGTTGTTCTAGCTCCAGTATGGTAACTGGATATCTAGTGTATATATATCAGCTTTTCCTTTCAAAACAGATTCTATGTAAAGAAAAATTAATAGGAAGCGTTATTGGAAACCGAGTTCTTTGATGAATATGATGGAGAGACCGGATTAATTCATACAACAATTATAATTTGGCATATATATCTTTCTTGGTTTATATATTATAGTCCTCTCATCAATTTTTTCCTACTATTTTTCTCAACGCGTACGAGAGTGTTTTTTGTCCCTCTAGCCTAGCTTATGAAATGAGGCTAGTGTTGGAAGGTATTGCTGATCTTCTGCCAATATAATTACTTTGAATGCCTATCATGTTGTTATGCTTATAGTCCAATATTTTATGAGATTACAGAACATCCAAGGCTTCATGTGGGACGAGGAGAAAGTAACGACGAGCTGAAGACATACAGGTTTTTAAAGACGTGCAAGACCCATAATGATAGGAAGTGTGGAGCGTGAATATACTGTACACTTTGATCCAATTTTGTGGATCCAACTTGTTATGTAGTCCTAGAAGGTGTCTATATATACTGTCTAATTTTTTTGTAATTACATTTCGCTTTTCTCATCATAGCAAAAACCTGCAATACTAATAACGTAGTTCTAAATTTTGGGTGAAATTTATAAATTTGTGTCTTTCCTTGAGTGTTTGATTTTTTTTTTTGTTAATTTTCGCAACACATAATTGTGATGTCCGTGTGGGAAGCCGTCACACTTAGAGTTACTCGTGGGCAACAATTCTTTGAGGTTGGGAAGCATGAAATGAGACTTTGACTTTCTTGAATAAAGATGAGGCTTCTGCAAATTCCTCACCAGTGTTTAATTTCCCTCTTCCATGGATGAGAGCTTTAACAAGAAGAGCCCCTTATAAATTATTATATATGTTCCGATTTAATTAACTTTTCACCCTCATTCTCAGTTCTGCATTGAATGACTTTCAACAGCCATATAAATTAAGCGTCCTGAAATGAAAATAGTGTTGTTAAACTTAGGCAGATGTATAGAGGCACTAGTGGCTACTAATGTATTCACTTAATTTTATAAATTTTTTTTTAACATATAGTAAATACAATTTTTTGAGAGTTTAGAACTGGGAGGACCTATTAACTCTCGAGTGAAATACCCACTTAATTTTATAAAAAATAAATTAGAATTTGAGGTCTTGCATTCGTACCGAGTTATATAAATTCCTAACTACGTCCTTGGTTAAACTGATCTCCCGGGCCCAGAGGCGTAATTATGAATTTGTACAAGTGAGTACGAAATCAAAAGTTCGAGCCATAATTTATTTTTATAAACTAAGTGAGTACATCACTCGAGATTTAATAGGCCATCCCAATTTTAAACCCCAAACAATTATATTTACTATATAATTTTTTTTTTATATAGAATTAAGAGGGTACTAATGTACCCACTTGTACCTCTTTAGCCACGGCACTGCCGGCCCCAACCATGGGAGCCATATATATAAACTGTTTGGATACATAATCAACTGCTGTTTAAGATTTCTTTTTGATCCCTTTGTTTTGGCAAACAAACACTCCCATTTTGCTCCTACATTCCACTTTAGAAAGTTGAAGAGATGGATAGCAAAGCGTTGAGCTAACATTGTGGTGTTCAAGTACTAGTTGAAGAAAGAATGATGGATTGCGATTGTGCCTCTCTTTTTGATGTGTAATTTTACAAAACATCGGAAATTCTTTGAACATAGATAAAACACCATTTTTTATTAGTGTAGAATATCATAGAAAAAAGTGGTGGGATTCCCAGAATTTCTGTAGTATTTAATAATTTTTCGATTTTGAAAACAGATAGGATTGTTCGAGTATCCAGATTGGCCCAACCAGAAAACATTAGAGTCACAAAACTTGGCCCAAGCCATTACACCAATGGCCGAGGCTACCTTGGGTTTGAGGCGCGAGCTTGCCGATTGGCCTGGCCCTGGATGCTCCTTTGCTAGTTCTTTGTTACAATAAGAGATTGCGATTTGCGACAAGAAATTCTGAATTTCATGATATCGTCACCTTATGTTCAGTGGGTATTGAAAATTTGAAACCCAAAAAAAACACAAACCCCAATTATATTACATGGAAATTAAGATGTTTCAATTTAAGTCATTCTGCTTTTCATTTGGACAGTCCAGATTCATGGAATGATTCACCCAACGCTTGCTTGGTCAAGTTAGAATCAGACATGTATTTATGGGACCAAAACAAACCATTACTAATTAATAGATGAAGATATACTTGGGAATCAAGACCACAAGTTGACCTTATACAAGTCAAGGATACCTATGAATGACGTACCAATTCAGATAAAATATTTACAATATATCTGATATAGAATTGGAAGAAAATTTATAATATATTGGGTGAATTTAGACTTTGCGTGTTGTGCACGCACAATAAAATCCATCATGTGTATTATATACGCACGATCTAGATTCACCCAGTGTATTTACACCAGGTGTATCTCCAATTCAAAACAGACAAAATTTTCTTTATATTTTGCTATCACTTTCTAAGTGTGACTGAACACAACTTAACACGAATGAACCAAAGTTGGAAAAGGCCAAGTGTAACTTGGGTTCCGTGTCCAACAGTTTAAGCCAACAGGTAGTGTTGAATACTTATCCTTATATGTCCAATTTCTGTATCATTGTACTGCTTACCCCTGAACTTGGACTCTATCCGAGTATATGTCCAAGTTCTTTATCATCGTGTTACTTACTCTTGAACTTAGACTTCATCCGAGTAGGCGCTTGGCGTAACACTCGCAGTGGACTTGGATCCTATCCGGCGCTTGGCGTGGAACTCGCAGTGAAACCACGCTGCTTACCCCTAAACTCGGACCACTTGACAGTCATATATATATATATATATATATATATATATATATATATTCTTCTGTGTATCAGAAAGCTTTGAAAGGGCTTCATTTGAAGTTTCTTTTAGAAAATTATGCAGAATCTAATTACTGACTTCAGTCCTAAATAAATATGAATGTTCCGATACTAAGCTTATCAAATTAAGCTCAAGCATGGGGTATTTACGAGAGTAAGTAAGGGTATAAAATAACAAAAGAGGAATGGACGAATTCTCATTTGTTATATATAGCGTTTTTTAATCATTATCATTACTAAAAGTCTAGGCTATCAATTAATTAACATAAAATATCACGAATGGATCCATTCTCATCTGTTAGCTCAAATCGCTTTCGTTACAAGTTGGAAGAGACCAAGTCAGTAAGTAAATCCAGAAGCAACGCTGCATCTCTCCGGAATTAACTCCGACCACTTGACAGTAAAAAACTTTGAAAGGGCTTCAAATGAAGTAAAATTATGCGAGTCTAATTGCCGACTTCAGTCCTAAATAAATATGAATGTTCGATAATAAGATTATCAAATTAAGCTCAAGCATTAGATATTTGTGATCACCAGTTGTATAGGATTTTCTTTTCCGGTTAATAATTAGGAGGTGATATTTGTACTCTTATTTTCTACAATTGCACTCCACTTATCTGTTTTTTTTAAATGAAATGATAAGAAAGTACTTAAACTACTTAATACATCATTCCTCATTTTATAATATCACAATTACCCTTTTATAAATTTTATACATCATCCCTTATATAAATTTGGTCAAAATATGAGAGATAAGGTATGAATAAAAAATTAAAAGAAAGGCAAAGGCTAATCTTATCATTTCATATGATAAGGAGAAATGAATCATTTCATATTTTTATTAGTGAGAACTCAGTAGCTTTTTCAAAGAAGGGCAATTTTGGCACTAAATCAAAGATTTTCTAACGGAGATACCATGATTTTTTTGGCCAAACTTCATGAAAGATTGACCATAACTTTGACCAAATTTTAATCTGAAGATAAAAAGTGAGAACCTCACGAATTTGAGAGTAATCTACTTATATATAATATAAATAGATTGGAGATGCAATTGGACTAAGGATCCATCAATGTTAGCATTACAACACACAAAAACACAAGAGGGGGAGAAAACAACTTGTGATTTGGAATTCCAAATTGAAATTTATGGTTGGTGGCTTTTAGATGCCTCTCAAATAAAAAAAAAAAAAAAAACTCATGAGAAGCAATAGAGTGTGGAGACAGAGCGTCAAAAATTAGAAAAAGCTGAATAAAAGAATGTGAACATGTTTTTCATGAAAAGTAATACTTCCAAATGGTCCTGGACAGATAAATTCAAGAAGTACTCTAGACTCGTGAGGAATCTGGCCTCTGAAAAAAGCTGATATGTCACATTACAGATGAGTCCAAAATAAAAATAAAATAAAAGTGTAATTTCCTTCGAGTCATGACTTGGCCTTTTGTTTTGGTTGAATAATTGATTCCATAAGAATTATTTTTGAATTATTTTTTTTCTTTGGAATTATAAGAAACAGAAAAATATAGTAGAGGGTGAAACACTGAAGCCCAACCCAAACACAAATGAGAACCACAAGAAAACAACTATGGCCATGAGTCATGTTACAGAGCTTGGCCATGAAATACACGTTTTGCTTTCTGTCAAAAGACAAAGTAATAAACATTTTTCTTATAGATTTACAGTGTATGTTGTATACGTACGTTTTGCTAGTCTGTTTAAAAATTCAAACACCTCTTACACTGTTTTAATACAAATATTCAGAAAGTGTTTTGTTTCATTTGTAGTGTAATTCGGTTTATTTTTTTTTTACAAACAAGCAACAGAAGAACTGTAAATTTAATGTTCTAATAAGCAAATAATTTTGATGCAGTCTTTAAATAAGTAATCAATACACAGAATATAATTTTAATGTCTTAATTGAGAAATTTATTGCTCTAAGAGTAATTGCAAGCCCTAGTTATGTGGTCAAATTTCTTTTGTATTCCTAAATTTGAACTTAAACGTATAACTCTTGCAAAATGATATTTTTACCGAAATGGTGAAACAAATGGAAACCAATGGCTGCGCTAGAGTTTTTGTTCCATCATTTCGGTGAAAGTAAGAAAGTTCGAGGTTAAGAGAAGATGACCAATATTAGTTAATAAAAAATGATAAAAGCTTCTGTTACTTTTTACAACTTCCGACTGATGTGATAATGAACTAAACGCTTCAAAAAGAGAAATTTTATCCTAATAATTACTATTGTGTAAAAGTATAATAAATTAATGGAAGCTGATATTGGCACTCCACTAATATCCTCTGGCACTCCACTCCTATATTTTTGTAATGTAAAATTATAAAAGTGGTAATATGTTATACCATTTTAGATTCTTATATTTTTAGTACCCTAATTGTCCTTCTAATTCAAGACTCAATTTTAATTTTATTTTATTTTTCTTAAAAAAATGTTTTTCAAATTTTTTACTTTAGGTTTACAGTATAACAATCTATTTATTATCACCCAAATACTATAATTTAGACATTTTTCAATTAAAACTTGTTGTTCGTGTCCCTATCATATATAACTCAAAGAATCCAAAATTTGAAATATTCTATTTTTACTCACCAAACGTGTAATTTATTTTCCATGTGTCTTATTTATAAAATAACATAAATTAAAATTTTGAAACATATCATCAATTTGTGAACAAACAAAATAGAAAGGAAGGAGGAGAAAATAAAAAGCAAACGAAGAAAAATATCATATTAATTTTTTTATTTTTATCTTTTGAAATTTTGGTGCAAAGGTTCCTTAGTTAAATTAAGACAACTACAATTGAAAAAATATTTCATAAAGTCATGTTTTTCTCTTTTCATCTTTTAATTTCTAAAAGTTCTCTATGAAAATAAAAAAGATTTTCTTAGTTTTCTTAAAGAACTATATATCATAATTTTTATTCAAGTGAAATTAAACTTTCTTTTGATTTTAAATATAATTAATTTTTTTTCAAATAGGTTTTATTCATTGATATAATGTTTGTTTCCAACTCAAATACATTTTTAATATTTCTCTAGGTAATCTATTATTAACAACTTCTTCCCAACTTATCTAATCATGTAACTTTTATTATCCGAATCACATATATTTGATTGATACTCTCTAAATTATTATATTGAATCCTAAACTTTTTTACTTCTAAAATAAATATTGATAAATTGATTCAACATGAAAAAATAATATTTTTAAAATCAACTAAAAAGTATTTTCACACCAAAAAAGAACGTGAGAGAGAAGTTGCAATTTGGAGTTAAGAATTCCAACATTATCAAATAAGGACAATTAAGGTATTAAAAATATAAGAATCAAATATTGTATAGTAGATGGACACCTTTGTAATTGTACTTTATAAAAAGATGGAAGTGGAGTGCCAGGGAATATTGGTGGAGTGCCAATATCAGCTCCCTAAATTAATCAATCAATATTAAAAATGACTTATGTAAGTAACTCTTCATTAAAAAAATCGAGAAGCATGAAAGACAAAAAAAAGTAAAAATAAAAGCATAAAACATATATATATAAAAATAAAAAAAATCTGCACACTTTAAATAGTAATACAAATATAAATATAGATATTTGGATGGTGTGGGTATATATATGCTTTGTGAAACACATTTGTAGAAGTTTTTTATGAAATTTGTGGGGACTCTTTTTGTGAATGTCATTCCAGATCACTCATTTTACTGGACACTTTATTGGAGTCTTCAAAAAATCATGCACATTGTGGACACTGTTTGGGTTAAAAGAAAATACAGCAAGCATGTGGGGACGGTCCTTTTTGAATCATGTTATAGTCGCTGCACGTTTTGTTCTCCATCAAAAGAAGAGAGAAAAGCAACTCCCCGCTTATTACGTCTTTTTGCTTTTGGTTAAAATAAAAACAGCATGCAAGTGGGACCCCTCCCCTCCCACTAGCTAGAAAATGGACATGCACGTATAGTGATAGTGATGGTGTTTCAATTTTGAAATGATGGAAGCTATTGCATGCGAGGTTGGTACGTAGTCATTTTCACACGCATTATCTTTATCGGGTGAGAATTCCCTTCGCTCCTCTCGTAATCACATTTGTTATTGTTATTAATAGGAACTCACGTTATTCTTATACGTAATACAAATTATTAATAATTTATGTTATTAAAATAAATGATATTGAATAAAGTTGATATCATTCATTTTAATAATATGAGTTAACACAAATAGTTACAAATGTTATTGCTGTTATTACATATGTCGGTTGGAAAGAATTTTTACTCCCATCTTTCAAGTAATAACTTTGTGGCTTTGCTATTTTCAACATTTCCAATTATATTAATGCATTTCATTGTTTTATGTATTTAGAGTTCTAATATGAAGAGAAGTCTAAGACAACAAAAGATACTAATATATCAGTACAAAAATTACAGAATGATTTATGCAAGTAGCTCTTTGTCAAAAAACAAAAACACTAAGAAGCCTAAAAGACAAAGAAATTAATAATAAATAATTTATCATAAAAGTATAATAAATCAATAAATTTTATGTAACTAAGCTTAAAAGGCAAAGAAAAAATAAATTAATAATTTCACATGAAATGATATTATAAATCAACATTAAAAAAATAATCTCGGTAAGTAGCTCTTCATTGAAAATCGAGAAGCCTAAAGATAGAAAAATAATAAATCAATATTAATATAACATTGAAAATGATTATAAATCAGTTCATTAACATAAAATTTAACATTTAAAATTGATTTATGCAAGCGAAGTGACTATAATTCCTTACTAGTTAAGGAAGAAAACTAAGAAGAAGAAGAAATTGTCTCACTCTAGTCCTTACTCTCTTAGTCACTATCTTTTATATCTAATAGAGTAGTGTTTTCCTCTATTTCTTTTAACGAAGAGTGTTGTCAAGAGGCTATCGTTGATTCCTTGCTAAGGTAGAAAGCTAAGAAAAAGAGGTCTTTCTCAATTACTTACTCTCATAAGTCACTCCCTATACTTCTACAAGAGTAACACCTTCTTCTTTTACTTTTTATAAATAATGGCATGGAGTGAAGAGGGTATAGCTCCCTACTAGTTAAGGTATTATTCTTGAAAGTAACTACCCTTACATCTAACAAAGTAATGCTTTTCTCCCCTCTTCTTAATAAAGAGTGCAATCAAGGGGCTATAGTCACTTACTAGCTAAGGTAGAAAGCTAGGGGCTAGATGTTTTTCTTCCAAACTTATTCCCGTAAGTCACACCCATTACATCTATAATATTGCATTTGGTACGCAACAATGGAATAGAATGAAATGTCAATATTACTTTTTTAGATACATTCATTTGTTTGGTAAGAAAAACTAAAGTGAGAATGACCATTCTGCGTCATTCACTTGTAATGAAAAAGAATGAAAAATTCATTCCACTACTCAACCTATGGAATGGCCATTCCATTCCCAATAAACATTAAAAAATAAAATCTAGTTACCAAAAATAATGTAATCATCATTCCATTCCTGTATCATTTCATATTTGAAACCAAACAATAGAATGTGAATGACCATTCTATTCTATTCCATTCCATTCCATTCACATTCTCATTTCATTCTCACTTTAATGGAATGCTCATTCCATTCCATTCTTGCGTACCAAATGCAGCATAAGAGTAATGTCTTCCAAGAGAAAAAAAATCCAATACAAAAATTAAAAAATGATTTATGTAAGTAACTCTTTATTAAAAAAATGAGAAGCTTAAAAGAAATATAAAAAATAGATCAATAATTTAAAATTTAAAAATATAATAAATCAATATTAAAAATGACTTATGTAAGTAACTCTTCATTAAAAAATCTAGAAGCCTAAAAGACCAAAAAAAAAAAAAACAATAAATTATCATTTAAAAAGTGACTTGCGAAAGTAAAAAGTATAAAAAAGTAGGAGTATATAAAGATAAAAAATCTACCCACTTTAAATAGTAGTATAGATATAAATATAGATATTTGGATGGTGTGGCTATATATATGCTTTTTGAAACACATTTATAGAAGCTTTTTATGAAATTTGTGGGGAGCCCTTTTTGTGGTTGTCCTTCCAGATCATGGGATCCATTAGGTAGGATGATATTTTGTGACTACAAAATGAAGAAGAAAGAAGAAATAGAGAAAAGAAAAAAAATGTTCTCTTTCAGACATTCTTGTGTAAGAATAGGGACTTCATCTGTTTAGTTTCATTGTACTGATCAAAAAGAGAAAAAGAAAATAAGATAAAGCAATTTTTTTTTGAGACATAGATGAGAGCTAAGTAATTTTTCAAATTCAGATTTTAAAATTATTTTGTTTGGTTCTAAATTCTCCATCGCGAGTAGTAAATATTTAGGATTTTTTTTTTCCACAAAGCAAAAGGAAAACCATGTATTTCAGTAATGTAAATAAACAAAATGTGCATAACATATGTTAAAATATAGCAATCCTCATTGAATCTTTCAAGGCAGTAAGGCACTCCAAATCGTTGGTTTGATTGATGAATTCTTGGTTGAATTCTCCTTTAATTCCGGGTTCTAGTACTTCAACACCACTTGCGTTCACAGTGCTTGTCAAATTTCTACAAGTTGTCCCCGCTATCAATTATTTAAGCAAAGCAAAAGTCGAAATGACTAAAGGGAAGTACACTTGTTTTTTTATTTGGACTTATTTATAAATTATACTAAAACTCTATTACTTGTTGAATTTATCTGTCTGGTTCCCATTTGGAAATATTCCATGGTTGTCACATTCCTACAAGTGGCCCCCGCAATCACTTATAATGTCGTCCTAAAAAATATTTACTACAAGGGCAACGTAATACACCAAGCCTTTATTATTGTGATTCCTGTCAATAATTAAAGAGGGAAACAAAAAATTGGTTGCTAACACGTTTTGTCACTTTGGAGACTCGAACGCTGTCCTCTCACATTGAAAACCACAAGTGATATTAGATTAGATTACAGTTTTTGGTAGTTGTCAATAGATATCTTGTGTGAGCCCTCTTACTTAAAAATGGACAATCACCGTGTGTTTGAATTTCATGTGTTTCCGGTATAGAATTAGATTTAGAGAAAAAAGATTCAGTGTTATTATTAGTCTTATGATTTAATCACGTGACTAGGAACGTAACTTAGTGGCAGAGATAATAGTTCAAGTACTTCTTCCTAAAAACAATCTGTTCTATAAAACTTTATATTATTTCATAAAATTAAGTTCAATTATCAACTGATTTCCATTCTAGGAGTTCAATTTATCGATTCAAATGTGTAAGTCAAGCGATTAAACACTTCAAAATTATATCAAAAATTTGTAAGAACTAAAATGATAACTAAAATAGGCAAGAATCACAATAGGCAGAGACGAAACCATGATTTCATTTCGGGAGACGCAAATGAAATAATAATAAAAAAACTAAACAATTGTGGTATATCTAATAAAGGATGGTGTGGTGGTTGTGTTGGTTACATATACAATGGTATTTTAATATACAATATTGAGTCAACTAATATTGGCACGTTGGTTTGATTATTTTGGCCACGTAAATCAACCCACGTATTACATTAAGACTATACAATATGTTTCTTTTTTGAAAATCATAGCAAATTTGTAAAAATCATTCGTATTTAATTACTTGAAAATGGAGTTTGGTGCAATATTATATATATTGGATTAATGTTATGATGTAGGACAATTGGCTTTGGAGTTTGAAGAAGAGATTGACCGAAAATTGGCAAAACGCACTGGTCTGAAGAAACGGGCATAACTTTTTGCTCTCGGTTGTCAGAATAACTATTATAATATGTTTTCGAAAAGGGGATTGACCGCTCTATACGACCCAACCAGGGTGGAACCCGGTTGAGATCGTTTTTATCCTCAAATTCACACTCTAAGGCGGTCTGGCGGGAGGTTCAAGTTTTAGTGTTTTCTTTCCTTTTTCGTTTTCTTTGGAAATAGATTTTCTTTTTCTATTAGGATTAGAATTTCAGCAAGTTTCCTTTATTTTTTAGGTTTCCTAGTACTGTTAGGATTATGATTTCTCTATTATAAATATATGTACTGCCATAGGGTAGAGATCAATCAATTTATCAATAAAGTTTTACTTTGGTTTACAATTAATTGTGCTGGTGGATTCTAGTTTCTGTGTTCTTAGGGTTTACGCTGGTAACCCCTTATACTTCCTTTCAGCGTCAACTAGTATCAGAGCCTAAGGATTTGCCTTGTACGATGATCAACAACGAAGACGGAGGAATTAACCCTGGCGACGCTGGTCGTAGGGATGCAGATATATGGGCAGCGATTAATGAGCAGCGGCAGGAGATGGAGAGGTTGACGACCACGTTACAGCAACTGATGGAGCGGCAGCCTAATCCCATACATCCCTATTGGTAACGCTCAAGCCCCTGCCAACAGAGTTAGAGTCGAGGGAGTTGCCCTTGGCCGCCCTGGAGGTGGACATCTACCTAGAGCGGCGAGACACGAACAGTTCGAAGATTTGAGTGATGAAGACTTTGATGAGGACGTTGCGGGTCACCAAGGAATTCGTCAACAAAATTGAAACCAAAATTAACTTGACTATAGAATACGCGCAGACATACCGCTGTTCCATGGTAAATTGCAGATTGAAGAATTTCTGGACTGAATTTCTGAGGTTGAGAGGTTTTTCGAGATGACTGATGTTACGGAGGATCGATAAGTCAAGATGGTGGCATATAAGTTGAGAAGTGGGGCTGCTGTTTGGTGGGAGAAGTTGTAAAATGATAGGCGACGACAAGGCAAGGTTCCTATACGAACCTGGAGGAGAATGAAACAACTTCTGATAAGCAGGTTTTTACCCCCCAGATTATGAGCAATTTATTTTCCAGAATTACCAGAATTGTGTGCAGGGTAATAGGACTGTTGCGGATTATACTGAGGAGTGGACCAGGCTGTCAGTTCGTAACAACCTGAATGAGACTGAGGGACAGCAGGTTTCCAAATACTTAGCAGGATTGAAGTCTACCATTCGAGACAAAATTGGACTGCAAGTTGTTTGGACAGTGGATGAGACGCAAAACATGGCATTGAAAGCAGAGTTAATGGAGAAGGCATCCAATCAATTTTCCTACTACAAGAAGGACACGGCTGGGACGTCCAATCCAGTTGCAAACAGGAGCAGATTTCCACCAGGCAATGGGCAGAATTATCAGTCTAAAACTGCTATAGATCAGACTCAAAGGGGTTCGTCTTCTAGTAATAACCATGCTGGGACGAGTCCGACAGCAGCAGCTACGAAGGAAGCCCCACGGATGGCACCAAACCCATATGCTAAAACAGGCAGCTTGAAGTGCTACAGGTGCGACCAACCAGGCCATCGTTCGAATGAATGTCCAGCCAGAAAACTAGTGAATTTCGTGGATATTGGGGAAAACGATGAGTACGATCAGGATGTTGAAGAAGGAGTAGGCATTGACGAACTCCTGGATGGTGTAGAAATTGCGGAGGAACAGGAAGAGCATGTCAACTGTGTGATTCAGCGAGTCATGTGTTCAACGAAACTGGAGGATTTCTCACAAAGAAACAATATTTTTAAGGCTTGTTGCAGTGTCCAGGGCAAAGTCTGTGATTTAATTGTTGACAGTGAAAGTTGTGAGAATTTTGTGTCCAGAAAACTAGTGGAACATCTGAAACTGCAGGCAGAAAAACATCCAAAACCGTATACGATTGGGTGGATTCAGAAAGGGCCTAAAGCGAACGTGACGGAGGTGTGTAAAGTTTCTATTTCAATCGAGCAGCATTACCGAGATGAGGTGGTCTGCGATGTAGTCGACATGGATGCTAGTCACGTGTTATTGGGACGACCATGGCAGTTTGATGTGGATATCACCTACAGGGGCGCGACAATGTTGTGTTTTCAGTTGGGATGGTAGGAAGATTGCAATGGTTCTGAAACAGAGTTCCGGTGGTGGCTCAACTAAAGCCACGGTAGAAGAGCAGTCTTTAGTCTCTTTAGTCACGTCAGTAATTGAGTTAGAATCTGAAGTTAAGGAGGCACAGGAGGTACATGTTGTGGTTGTGCGAGCTCTAGTGATAGAAGGCAAGGAAGAGTAGAGAGTTGTGTTACCCGAGGAGGTGCAGTCCTTGTTGACAGAATTCAGTGAGTTGGTGTCTGAAGAGTTACCAAATAATCTTCCACCGCTGAGAGATATTCAGCACCATATTGATTAAGTTCCGGGAGCAAGCTTACCAAATTTGCCACACTATCGGATGAGTCCCAAGGAGAATCAAATTTTACAGGCTAAAGTGGAAGAATTGTTGCAGAAGGGGTTCATTCGAGAGAGCATGAGTCCTTGTGCTGTTCCCGCATTACTAGTCCCAAAGAAGATGACAGTTGGAGGATGTGTGTTGATAGTTGCGCGATCAACAAGATAACTGTCAGATACAGCTTTCCAATTTCAAGATTGGATGACATGCTAGATATGTTGGAGGGTTTGAAGTTGTTCTCAAAGATCGACCTGCGAAGTGGATACCATCAAATTCGGGTCAAACTTGGTGACGAATAGAAGACGACTTTCAAAATAAAGGATGGACTCTACGAGTCGCTGGTTATGCCTTTCGGATTGTCCAACGTGCCTAGTACTTTTATGCGACTTATGAACCAGGTATTGCGACCTTTCATTCGAAAATTTGTTGTCGTCTATTTTGATGACATACTGATTTACAATCAGAGTGAGAAAGATCATATGGAACATCTACAGGCTGTGTTAGAGGTGTTGTCCAAAAATAAGTTGTTTATCAACTTTAAAAAATGCAGTTAGCTGACAGAAAGATTGTTATTCCTTGGGTATGTGGTCAATTCGAAGGGAATAATGGTTGATGATGAAAAGGTGATAACCATTAGTGATTGGCTTACACCAAAGACAGTAGGAGAGGTGAGGAGTTTCCATGGGTTAGCGACGTTTTATCGTCAATTTATTAGGGACTTCAGCAGTATTGTGACTCCTATTACAAAGTGCGTAAAGAAGGGTAAGTTTCAATGGGGTGAAGATTTCGACACAACTTTTGCAGTCATTAAAGAAAAACTGTGCACTACTCCTGTTTTGGCTTTACCCAGTTTTGAGAAACTATTCGAGGTGGAGTGTGATGCTAGTGGAATTGGGATTGGAGCAGTTATGTCACAAGAGAAGAGACCAGTGGCATTTTTCAGTGAGAAACTTAGTGATGCACGCCGAAAGTGGAGTCCCTATGACCAAGAATTTTATGCTATTGTCCGTGCTCTGAAGCATTGGGAGCACTATCTGATTCAGCGAGAATTTATTCTTTCCACTGATTACCAAGCTTTGAAGTATCTAAACAGTCAGAGGAATTTAAGTAATATGCATGCTCGGTGGGCGACCTATATGCAGAAGTTTTCTTATGTGCTGAAACACAAATCTGGAATTCTGAATAAGGTGACAGATGCATTAAGTCGACGCGCGAGTTTACTGATCACTATGCAATAAGAGATTATTGGGTTTGAGTTCTTGAAAGAGTTATATTCGGATGATGAAGATTTCGCTGAGGTATGGGAAAAATGTGGTCGTAGACAGACGGAGGGAGAATTCCATTTGGTCGAAGGGTACCTGTTCCTTGGTAATCAGTTATGTATTCCTCGGAGCTCTTTGAGGGAGAAGCTGATTCGAGAGTTACATGGTGGAGGTTTGAGTGGTCACTTGGGGCGTGACAAGACTATCAGTGGGATAGCCGAGCAGTATTACTGACCTCAGTTGAAACGCGACGTGGGTAACCTTGTTCGCAAGTGTTATGTTTGTCAGACTTCTAAGGGGCAGGCACACAATACAGGTCTTTACATGCCTCTACCTATACCAAATGCCACATGGGAGGATTTGTCGATGGATTTTGTTTTGGGTCTTCCACGAACTCAGCGTGGAGTAGACTCTGTGTTTGTTGTGGTTCACAGGTTCTCCAAGATAGGACATTTTATCCCTTGTCGGAAGACATCTGATGCGTCATATGTGGCTCAACTGTTCTTTCGTGAGGTGGTTCGTTTACATGGAGTTCCTCAGTCTATAACCTCTGATAGGGATTCGAAATTTCTTAGCCATTGTTGGGTTATGTTGTGGCGGCGGATGGATACTACTCTAAAGTTCAGTAGCACTGCGCACCCGCAGATCGACGGGTAGACTGAGAATCTGAATCGAACACTCGGGAATTTAATTCGGAGCATTTATGGTGACAAGCCTAAACAATGGGAAATGGACATGCACGTATAGTGATAGTGATAGTGTTTCAATTTTGAAATGATGGAAGCTATTGCATGCGAGGTTGGTACGTAGTCATTTTCACACGCATTATCTTTATCGGGTGAGAATTCCCTTCGCTCCTCTCATAATCACATTTGTTATTGTTATTAATAGGAACTCACGTTATTCTTATACGTAACACAAATTATTAATAATTTATGTTATTAAAATAAATGATATTGAATAAAGTTGATATCATTTATTTTAATAATATGAGTTAACACAAATAGTTACAAATGTTATTACTCTTATTACAGATGTTGGTTGGAAAGAATTTTTACTCCCATCTTTCAAGTAATATCTTTGGGGCTTTGCTATTTTCAACATTTCCAATTATATTAATGCATTTCATTGTTTTATGTATTTAGAGTTCTAATATGAAGAGAAGTCAAAGACAACAAAAGATACTAATATATCAGTACAAAAATTACAGAATGATTTATGCAAGTTGCTCTTTGTCAAAAAAACAAAAAAACTAAGAAGCCTAAAAGACAAAGAAATTAATAATAAATAATTTATCATAAAAGTATAATAAATCAATAAATTTTATGTAACTAAGCTTAAAAGGCAAAGAAAAAATAAATTAATAATTTCACATGAAATGATATTATAAATCAACATTAAAAAAATAATCTCTGTAAGTAGCTCTTCATTGAAAATCGAGAAGCCTAAAGATAGAAAAATAATAAATCAATATTAATATAACATTGAAAATTATTATAAATCAGTTCATTAACATAAAATTTAACATTTAAAATTGATTTATGCAAGTGAACTGACTATACTTCCTTACTAGTTAAGGAAGAAAACTAAGAAGAAGAAGTCTCACTCTAGTCCTTACTCTCTTAGTCACTATCTTTTATATATAATAGAGTAGTGTTTTCCTCTATTTCTTTTAATGAGGAGTGTTGTCAAGAGGCTATCGTTGATTCCTTGCTAAGGTAGAAAGCTAAGAAAAAGATGTCTCTCTTATCAATTACTTACTATCATAAGTCACTCCCTATACTTCTATAAGAGTAACACCTTCTTCTTTTACTTTTTATAAATAATGGCATGGAGTGAAGAGGGTATAGCTCCCTACTATAGTTAAGGTATTACTCTTGAAAGTAACTACCCTTACATCTAACAAAGTAATGCTTTTCTCCACTCTTCTTAATAAAGAGTTCAATCAAGGGGCTATAGTCACTTACTAGCTAAGGTATAAAGATAGGGGCTAGATGTTTTTATCCCAAACTTATTCTCTTAAGTCACACCCATTACTTCTATATTGCATTTGGTACGCAACAATGAAATAGAATGAAATGTCAATATTACCTTTTTGAATCCATTCATTTGTTTGATAAGAAAAATTAAAGTGAAAATGACCATTTCGCGTCATTCATTTGCAATGAAAAATTCATTCCACTACTCAACCTATGGAATGGTCATTCCATTCCCAATAAATATTAAAAAATAAAATCTAGTTACCAAAAATAATGTAATCATCATTCCATTCCTGAATCATTTCATGTTTGAAACCAAACAATAGAATGTGAATGACCATTCTATTTCATTCACATTCTCATTCCATTCTATTCTTGCATACCAAACGCAGCATAAGAGTAATGTCTTCCAAGAGAGAAAAAAAATCCAATACAAAAATTAAAAAATGATTTATGTAAGTAACTCTTTATTAAAAAATGAGAAGCTTAAAAGAAATATAAAAAATAAATCAATAATTTAAAATTTAAAAATATAATAAATCAATATTAAAAATGACTCATGTAAGTAACTCTTCATTAAAAAATCTAGAAGCCTAAAAGACCAAAAAAAAAAAAAACAATAAATTATCATTTAAAAAGTGACTTGCGAAAGTAAAAAGTATAAAAAAGTAGGAGTATATAAAGATAAAAAAATCTACCCACTTTAAATAGTAGTATAGATATAAATATAGATATTTGGATGGTGTGGCTATATATATGCTTTTTGAAACACATTTATAGAAGCTTTTTATGAAATTTGTGGGGAGCCCTTTTTGTGGTTGTCCTTCCAGATCATGGGATCCATTAGGTAGGATAATATTTTGTGGCTACAAAATGAAGAAGAAAGAAGAAATAGAGAAAAAGAAAAAAAATGTTCTCTTTCAGACATTCTTGTGTAAGAATAGCGACTTCATCTGTTTAGTTTCATTGTACTGATCAAAAAGAGAGAAAAAAAATAAGATAAAGCAAATTTTTTTTGAGACATAGATTAGAGCTAAGTAAATTTTCAAATTCAGATTTTAAAATTATTTTGTTTGGTTCTAAATTCTCCATCGCGAGTAGTAAATATTTAGGATTTTTTTTTTCCACAAAGCAAAAGGAAAACCATGTATTTCAGCAATGTAAATAAACAAAATGTGCATAACATATGTTAAAATATAGCAATCCTCGTTGAAAATTTAATATAAAAAAAAAATTGGCAACAAAAATGACAAGCTATAATATGTTCAGAAGCATTACTGACAATTATGAAAAAATATAAATTTGAAAATATTTTAAATCTCTAAAATTCAAAATATCATTGTCACAAGATAATTTTGACACATTCAACAGCTTAGCATTGTTTTTCGTTCACGATTCGTGAATCACAAACTCCAAATCGTTGGTTTGATTGATGAATTCTTGGTTGAATTCTCCTTTAATTCCGGGTTCTAGTACTTCAACACCACTTGCGTTCACAGTGCTTGTCAAATTTCTGCAAGTTGTCCCCGCTATCAATTATTTAAGCAAAGCAACAGTCGAAATGACTGAAGGGAAGGACACTTGTTTTTTTATTTGGACTAATTTATAAATTATACTAAAACTCTGTTAGTTGTCGAATTTATCTGTCTGGTTCCCATTTGGAAATATTCCATGCTTGTCACATTCCTACAAGTGGCCCCCGCAATCACTTATAATGTCGTCCTAAAAATATTGAACAATGCTACACGTCATGAAATTATTTCATGAATTTGTATCATGAATGATGTGTAGGTAACGTGGAGAGTTAGTATTGGTGGAATTCCCCCCATACACAAAGTCTCATGATATTATCACCGAATTCTACCAATACTAACTCTTCACGTTACCTGCCACATCATTCATGATAAAATTCATGAAATAATTTCATGACGTTTAGCATTTCTCAAAAATATTTACTACGAGGGCAACGTAATACACCAAGCCTTTATTATTGTGATTCCTGTCAATAATTAAAGAGGGAAACAAAAAATTGGTTGCTAACACGTTTGGTCACTTTGGAGACTCGAACGCTCTCCTCTCACATTGAAAACCACAAGTGATATTAGATTAGATTACAGTTTTTGATAGTTGTCAATAGATATCTTGTGTGAGCCCTCTTACTTAAAAATGGACAATCACCGTGTGTTTGAATTTCATGTGTTTCCGGTTTAGAATTAGATTCAGAGAAAAAAGATACAGTGTTATTATTACTCTTATGATTTAATCACGTGACTAGGAATGTAACTTAGTGGCAGAGATAATAGTTCAAGTACTTCTTCCTAAAAACAATCTGTTCTATAAAACTTTATATTATTTCATAAAATTAAGTTCAATTATCAACTGATTTCCATTCTAGGAGTTCAATTTATCGATTCAAATGTACAAGTCAAGCGATTAAACACTTCAAAATTTTATCAAAAATTTGTAAAAACTAAAATGATAACTAAAATAGGCAAGAAAGAATCACAATAGGCAGAGACGAAACCATGATTTCATTTTGGGAGATGCAAATGAAAAATAAAAAATAAAAAATAAATAAACAATTGTGGTATATCTAATAAAAGGATGGTGTGGTGGTTGTGTTGGTTACATATACAATGGTATTTTAATATACAATATTGAGTCACAACTAATATTGGGCACGTTGGTTTTATTATTTTGGCCACGTAAATCAACCCATGTATTACATTAAGACTATACAATATGTTTCTTTTTTGAAAATCATAGCAAATTTGTAAAAATCATTCCTATTTAATTACTTGAAAATGGAGTTTGGTGCAATATTATATATTGGATTAATGTTAGAAAACTATGTTTAAGCATATATGAGAATAGGAGATCACCAATATAATTGCTCTAGAAAGACCACTAAAAATTTTTGAAATGAAATTTAATTACGTACTTTCCTTGTTGACAGAAATTCTTAGATCTTCAAAAACTCTTTCAATAATTAAAGCATATCACTTGTCTGAATTAAGTACAATACGTTTGGGTGGACAGCTCATTCGTGGGACACAATATATTCCTCAATTCTTAGTAATGAAGCCACAAAAAGAAGGAAAAACAATCAGAAAAAAGAATGACAAGAAATAAAGAAACCTATTAGCAAATGTTGGTTTAAATCGGAGTAAGAGAGTCGAGGAGGAGGAGGGGGTGGTAACTGAAGATGATAGAGGTTGTACTTTCCGTCATTCAAAATAAATTGAGGGAATTGGAGTTACACTGCCCAGGACGACCTTCCGATGATATCAGGAGGATGATTGAGGCAATTGAAAACATCATACTGTATCTGTATCTGTATGTCCATGAAGTAAGAAATGAAAGCATCGAGTCTTGGGTGAATGATCTGGAAGATTGGGTGAATGATCTTGAAGATTGGGTGGATGAGTGGGAGTGGAAGTGGGAGTACTCCAACAGTTCAAGTAAACCATCAACGGAGTTGTCCACGAAAGCTGATGATGTTGAGAGAAAGCGTCAAGAGATTATGAATTTTGAACTGCAAGCACAAAATCTTTACGACGTGAGGCCCTCCATTTCTCCTTACATGGCTTCAGTTCTTAGCATTGAGGGTCAGAACAGTAAAGTTGAAACGCTGGCGACATTGTTATCTGAAGTGCCGCAGTTTAGGACTATCTATGTGTCCGGGGACGTGGGTTCTGGAAAGAGCAGAGTTGTGTCCAAGGCCTGTGATCGAGTCAAGAGGCAGTTTCACATCTTCAGCTGGTTCTGGATATGCGGTTCCCCCATAGATATGGAGAGGAGTATTACGAAAGCCAAGAAAACTTGGGAAGATTATAACAAGTATATTAAGGAAAATGCTAAGAAAAGATACTTGCTGGTGTTGGATGGCATAGAAGACGCTACCAGCATACAAGATGATTCCACAAGGTATCCTCAGCTTCCTCGAAGTAATGGTGGTGGTGGAAGGGTTGTCATCATAACTCGTGGCTCAATACCAACTCATCAACTAGATCAACAAGGCATTAAAATTGAGTCATTATCAGAACATGATGCACGGAAGCTCTTCCGTGCCAAGGCGTCACAGCATCTGCCGATGAGCAGTAGCAGTAGCAGCAGCAGCAGCAGCAGAACGTTTCTTCCAGATTCCCAAGTCGACGACATCCTTAGTAAGTGTAGGGGTTCACCTCTCTTGATCTCTTTGATTGGCGGCCTAGTTTCTACCAAAGGTGAGGATGATCTGCAAGCATGGACTGAAGCAGTTGACAAGCTCAAAAATGATCATCTGCTTGGTATTGATAATCAATTAGCAGCTGGTGGCAAAGTGTACGAGTTCCTGAGAATAAGCTACAAATCTCTTCCGCCTCTTGTAAAGGCCTGCTTCCTGTATACCTGTATCATGTTTCCCAAGGATATGGAAATTTCTAAAAAACAATTGATTCGAATATGGTTGGCTGAAGGTTTTGTACGACGGGAATCAAATAATATCACAGCAGAGGAAGCCGCAGAGATATATTTTAAACAACTCATCCAGATGAGCATGCTAGAAATAGTTGGATTGAAATACGACGGTGATGTTAAGACATGCAGGGTTCTCCAACCCATGCAAAGTTTTGCCACTAAAATCTTATCATCTTCACCAAATTTGTCCTTCATACTGTCAATTGATGGTAATGATGATGAACAATGCCGATCCCTATGCATATCAGATCATCGACGAGTCTCAATAAATACATACGGCAAATCAATTAGCAATCACATTAAAAGCAGAAAATATCCAAAACTCCGATCACTACTAGTTTGGGGAGAAGAAATTACAGACGGCCATTCCAATAATATTTGTAATCTTTTTTCCAATTCCAATCTGATTCGAGTGCTGATACTGCAAGACATTTTTTCTGTCAAGAAAGTTGCTTCTGATGTGCTGAAACGTCTCCTTCTTCTCAGGTATTTGGGGTTAAAAAGTAAACCAGACATTTTTTGTGTCAAGAAAGTTGCTTCTCATGTTTGGGAACCTCTCCTTCTTCGTCTCTGGAAATTGGAGTTAAAAAGTACACCGATAAAAGATCTTCCAGCTGCATCCCTTGTCAGACTACAAAAACTAGAAACCCTAGACGTGAGAGGCAGAGAGATATTAATGAAGAATTCCCCACAATGTACGACATCATTAGTTAAACTTAGGCATCTCCTTCTCACAAAATCAGGTTCGGAAGAAGCGCTACAGGTTCCATTACAGTTCCTGTCTGGTTCAACGGACCTGCAAACGCTGACAGGCCTAGATTTAATGGATGTTGGATCATCTGCTCAAGATTACTTGGAAAAGCTCAGTACTAAACTTCGTAAGTTTTCTGTCAAGGTGAGAGGAGAACACTCTGGTTATCTCTGCACTTCACTCAACACGATGAAATTTCTCCGCTCCTTAACAATACACTGTGCTGATGGCCATCTCAATATTGCATCACTAAAAAATGATCCGTTGAGGTCTCTCGCCGAGTTAAGTATCGGTGGTGAAATTGACCAGAACTCGCTGCAAACAATCAGAAATTTTGATTCCGTTGTTTCGTTGTCCCTATGGGACAGCAATCTGGATCAGGATCCACTCTCAACTCTCCGTTGGTTACCAAACCTTGTTCGCCTCACCTTGCATAATGCTTACACTGGAAAAGATATTCGTCCCCTAGGTGAAGGATTTTCAAGCCTGAAGCACATGAGCATCTTTAAGTTGAATAACCTAGAAAGTTGGGGGGAAATAGGTACAGCGGCGATGACGAAACTCGAAACCTTGAACCTCACTGACTGTGGAAAATTGAGGCAACCACCGGAGGGTCTTCAAAATCGAGGCCAGGGCTTATATGTGTCTGTTCAAGATATGAATCCGGAATTTGAAACTGCGGTTAAGCAAGGGAGTTGCAATCTTTCCTTACCAAAAAAAGAAGGGGGTTACAATCTGCGTATCATCTAACTAGATATTTTTAGCATTTCTAGCCAAGGTGCATGGTAATTATGTATTCACCAAGCTCAATGGGTCTTCTTTTCGGATCAAAATCCTCGATCTCCTCTCAGGTATGTAAGCAAAATATTATTAATATATCATTTGATTAGACCTAAATCATTGTTTCTCAGAGAGGTTGCACGTACCCTATTTGACAGGGGCAATGTTACACGTCTCGAATAAATATCATCAATTTTATCTCGAATTTATGTTGCAGGTAATATAATTTATTATTTTAGGACATAAAATTAAATGGTAAGTTATTATTTGTTGGATTTTCCCATACACGGAGTCCCTATAGTATTATCACCTGCCACATAGATTCGAGTTAAAATTCGTGAAATGAAATTGTGACGTTTAACATTTCTCTATTTGACAGAGGTATATATATGTATATGTATATTTATATATTTGAAGAGTTGTGTTGCTCTATATACACGCATGTCTTTTTTGTCAAATTTGCTCACTAGACTATGAGTTTGATTAATATTGAAATTAGGAGTCTACAAAAATCGGTTCATATCGAGAAATTAAACCTGACTAGATCAGATCGTACAGTTTGATTCAGTTCTTTCACAATTCGGTTCAATCACGGTTCCAAAATACTAGAACTGTGAAGTAATGATCCAGTTACGATTTTTGGTCCCTCAAGACTAGACCAAACCGGACCGGACCGTTTTTATATGTCATTTTCACACACACACACATATATATATATATATATATATAATACAGTATATTATATGATTTGTAATATTATAATATGTATATTGTTGATGAAAAAAAATAAATATACGAATACAAATGTTTTACTCTGAATTTAGGTGATTATTAGACAACTACAGTACTTACATGTAAATTTATATTTGTGGGGTATATGAATTTGTGTGTAGTCGAAATGTGGGGGTTGAGAGCTGAGTTTGGGTTGTCTAATTTTAGGAAATTAGTGTTGTTGGGTTCGTTTAGCTTGATTGGGACAAAATGAGAATGGAATTTGGTTGTTGTAGAGGGGTTTGGTACGGTGCAGGTTAGTGGTTACTGTGTAATCAAATGTATATATTGCTATGTATTTTGTTGCTTCGTACTAATGTAATTTCTGGTAGAAATAGATGCTAATTGTATTATTACTTGAAGCATTTCATGCAGTTGAGTGGTTGATTTGTGAGGTAGCGTGGTAGACTTGAATGAATTTGAAGTAGAATTCTGAATTTGGGGTGTTTTGTTATGAAAAATTGCCTTCATAGAATGAGATTGTGTTATGATGAAAATTGTTTTGGACAACCTAAATGAGATTTACCTCATTACATCATGAAAATGATTCCAGACACTCAAAGTCTCAAACCCATGCTCAGCATTTCAGGTGAGAACACAACGCATATATGTGTGTGTGTCATGGCTTCTAAAAATGATGAGTGGGTTTGATCAAACTCATCCACTACCCAATTATAAGCCATTAATTAACATTAATTTAATTGAACTAGCTTTGTAATCATGTGCAACTAATTAATTTCTATAATACTCTCATCCTTGATATTACTTGCTTGTATCTTAAATGTTGAGGTATTTTTCATATATGCCCACCTAAAAATAATAATAATAACAAACAAATAAATTTATCCATTTAACTCATAAATTCTTAACTGTCTTAATTCAAATTTAAGTGTAAATTTACTATCGTCTTTCATTTTTCTTGATTAATTGCTAACTTGAATATATTTATTAGTTCTTGAATATATTTATTAATTGCTAACTTGAATAAAATTATTTACTTTTGCAGTCATGAGTTATTTAACTACTTCTTGAGGAAATTGGAGATTGAGTTCGGGTAGCAAAAGAATTTCTAGAGGCTTGGAGCTTGGAAATTGTGGTTTTTGTTGTTTTGCTTTCTAGAATTCTAGTTATGAATCTGTATTGTATTGGGGTCTTAATCACTTTGGATGGTAACTTTTGGACGTTTAGTTTTTGCTTGGGATTTTAATTTGTATTGTGTTTAAAGTTTATTTGATGCTACGTACTATGTTATTACTGGTTGAATTTTTACTATGTTACTACTGCTATTTGTTTGAGTTTTTAGTAGTTCTTTAAAAAAATTATATTGTGATATAATTAGGTTGGCATTTGGCATATAGCAGTGTTTTAAAAGGTCTGAAATTGGTGGGCAATAGGCTTGAAATTGAGGCCTGATATAGGTTGACAGTAGGCATAAGTTTAGGCTTGAAACATGTTGGTGAACCGTAGAACCAAATTGAACCAAACCAGTACTTCACAGTTCTGTCCGGTTCTATTTGTTCAAACGATTTGGTTTAGTGGAACCGAATCGTACGATTTGGTTCTAAAAAAGATTAAAATCGGATCGTGTGCACCCCTAATTGAAATGATATACTTAGGAGAAGATCTGTCATTGGTTGGACATACCAAATCATTGGTATGTCCGGCTTATTGTTGATCTGTGCATAATTTTATTAGTAAAAGAAGGTTTACTGAATGCATGCAACTATCAAATATTTGCAATCTTAATATATTGGAATACTGAAAAGGGAACTAATGTAGACATATTATTTGGAATACTTTGTAATAATTCATCTCTCGTGCACATTATAGGGGAACTAGAATTATGCAACTAAAATTTGAAAAAAATATAATTAATTTTAAATTAAAAATTTTAAATATTAATCTTAGTATATTTATTGAGAAAAATATAATTCAAAAAATGAGAAATATGCAAATAAAACAAATAGAGATGGAAAATTGATTTGAGAAAATAAAAAACAAAGAAGAGGAACGATACATTATATATAAAAAGAGAAGTGTAAAGAAAAAACAAATTGTTAAAAAATTAATTTTTCTCCCAGCAATTGTTATAATTTTTGAAAAAAAAAATTGAGTACTTTATTTCTAATTTGGGAAAGATTATATCATTATTACCTTGATGAAACATAGAAAAGAACTTTAATAACTTAATGTCCCTGAAAATAATTAATAAGATGCAATAATAATATATAGTAATAATAAAATAAGCAATAAATTTCTTAATGTAGAGTTAATCTTAAATAAAAAATTAGAAATTTGTATTAAAATAGTGTGTGTGTGTGTGTGTGTATATATATACACATATTTAGTGGATGAAATTGTAATACGGCAACTTAATTGGTGGAATGGTAAACAAAGAGATTATGGAAGATGTACACATTCATATATAACGTGGCATCAAGGAGACCAATTCTGGGACTTGAGGGAATCAGTTGAATACTGGATGCTTACATATACATATGCTCTGGGTCTTCTTGCTTGCTTATTTTCCAACTTGAATACACGGAATGCCGTTTGGGTCATGCACTGATTGGTCTTTCTTTATTCATTGTCATTGATTCTAATTTCTACACATGTATGTTGTGTATATATATATGTTTATATATACAGTAGTAGATGTAAATACATATATATACTTTTTATAATGTGGTTCATGCTCCATAGATTTTGGATGTGCGTGTTATGTATGTGAATCTGTGCGAGTAACTTAGGTGATTGTCGGTGTAGTTTCAACGTACATGTAAATACTCCATGGTAGACTAATGGAAAATAAATTAAAATAATAATAATTTTAATAAATAAAATGTGATAGAAAATAGATAAATAAATAGAATAAAGATAAATAAATGTATTAAGTGATTAAAATATTGCATGGGCATAATGGTAGTCCAAGTTAAAAGGATGTATGTGCTACTACAAGTTTGACCAAGTAAATTTGATTTTCTGTCAATTGTGTGATGAACTTATATAAAATGCGCGTCCACCGAAAGTCGGTAACCTTCGTCACAGTCAGCATTTGGTACTCTCTCGATAGCTTCAATAGTGCAATATATTAAAAATAAATAAATATAGTTATCATTTGTTGATTCTTAAGTAACATTCCACAATAATTTCGGAGATATCAATTGTATTTGCATTAAAGTGTTCTTGAGATTTCTAATATGGAGTTTGAAAACTGCACTTGTTTACGGTGGACTTATTTAAAAGTGGACATAGGTGATTAACATGATAGATGACCCCTCGGTGACAGCTTCAGATTGGTAGAGGATCCATGCTATGTTAGGGTGGCAACAACCCTTCTAGTGACGGCTTGAAGTTGGGTTTGATGTAGACGATGGTGGTTGGAAAAGTTTTGCCTTAAATTCCATTCACAACATGAATCACTTGCATTTAATAGTTTTTGTGTGTGCTTTGAGCGATATGATGTTTTATTTCAACTACTGTACAATTCATACATTGACATTTTATATATTGTTCATGTATGATAATTAAGCTATTGTTACTTGAGTAGGTCAATAAACTTTAAAAATGGAGTAAAAGACATAATAATATATATAACTCCAAAATAATGTTCATAATTTCTCTTATATCTTGAGTCCAATTTATTATAATGATAATGTGTAATAAATAATGTAAACATTTAACCCTACCTATATTAAGAATATATATATTTCCTTACGGGCAGTCGTGCTCATTCCTTCTTTAACAATTTTCAAGTGACGTGATGAATGGTTGAGACGATGTTTCCGTTGTGGCATACTTATCATTTAGTTGTTATTCTCTTTTGGCATGTATTAGAATAATGAATTTTGAATTCTTATGTGAACTTAATTACTTAATATGATGATTATGTAATAATAGAAGTGTTTGGGATGTCTTCCCTCTTTTCTTTTCTGTTAGTTGAATTGAATTCTTGTTAGCTTCATTTGGATAATATATTTCTTATTTGAGTTGGAATGTTGAAATTAATGTGAATTTATTCTATAGTTGGTATTTGCTAATTTGTTAGGTCATGAAACACTATATCAATCTGATTTGGTCTTTCTTAATTGATTCATTGTTATTGATTCTACACGTGTATGTTGTGTGTGTATATATATATATACACAGTAGTAGATGTAAATACATATATATGCTTTTTATAATGTGGTTCATGTTCAATAGATTTTGGATGTGTGTGTTATGTGTGTGAATCTGTGCGAGTAATTTAGGTGATTATCAGTGAAATTTGAACGTACATGTAAATACTCCATTGCTAGACTAGTGGAGAAAAAATTAATGAATAAATAAAATGTGATAGAAAATAAATAAAAAGAATAAAGATAAATATATGTATTAAGTGATTAACATATTGAATGGGCATAAAAGTAATCCAAGCTAAAAGGATAATGAAGTGCTATACTACAAGATTGACCAAGTAGCTTTGATGAAAATCTTCACGTTAATTGTGTGACGAACTTAGATAAAATGAACATATTAAAAATAAATGAACATAATTATCACTTGTTGAAACCGGAACTACGTGGGTGCCTACTGTAACATTAGCTCTTTTAACATTCTCTTTCATCCGAATTTGCAAATCTCTTGTTGTGGTTGGGCCACCACGTCTCTCTAGGTGGGCACACCCGAACACTTCTGGACCGGGCACTTGGCGTGACATCTGATCAAAGACTGGGTTTGACTCTGATACAAAATGTAATGGATCGAGTACTTGCCCTCTACCCAAAAGCCTAAATAATTAGGTAATGTTACCTACTCGCCCATTTATACCCATTTTCTTTTTCATTCGGATCTGATGTGGGACAAGACTCTCTAACACCTGCCTAGGTAGCATGACATGCATCACTTCCATTTAATAGTTGTTGTGTTTTAAGTGTTATACATGAGATGTTTTATTTGAACTATATGTGATTGTACAATTCACATATTGACATTTTATAGATTATTCATGTATGATTAAGCTATTGTTACTTGAGTAGGTCAATAAACTTTAATAATGCAGTAAAAGACGTAATAATATATTTAATATCTTAATCATGTGAAATAAATAATGTAAATATTTAACTTTATATTAATAATATGTATATTTGCTTATTAGGTTGTATTCCACTCTTGAACATTTTTTAGATTACATAATGAATGGTTGAGACGATGTTTCTGTTGTACTAGATTGAAGAATTTTAAATTTGTATTTGAACTTAGTTGGCAATTAATATGACGATGATGTAATAATGAAGGTGTTTGGGATGCCTTCCCGCCTTCAAGTTTGTTGAATTGAATTCTTGTTAACTTCATTTGCATAATTTATTTCTTATTTGAGTTAGGATGCAAAAATTAATGTAATGTTACTTGATAAATTTGTAATTTTATGACATTTTATCGGTCTATTATTATATTTTTCACAAAACACCAAGGGCATTTCAGTCACTACAATGTAAGGTTTAGGCAATATCCGGAATAGACCCCCTCTAGTTTCAATAATCCCACCTCCTCAATTTTGAGTTCACATATTGATTTTTCCCTTCGTTAGTGTGACGTCAGTAGAAAAATGGAATCTGCTGACGTCAGCAGCATAAAAATGTATGAATAGTCATTTGTGCCCTTCTTATATATAAAATGACATCTTTGACCTCATTAATCAATACATAATTACAAAAATACCCTTACAAACTCTCTTGTTCTTTCTTTTTTTTCTTACTTTTCTTTTTTTCTTTCTCCTCTCTCCTCCGATTCTCTCTCTTCTTTTTTTCTCTCTCGGCTTCATCTTTCTCACCCTCTCTTGGCTTCTCTTCTTCCTCATCTCTCTCACTCTTCCTATTTTTTTTTGCCACTGAACATTTCTTCCCTGTAGAAATTGAGCCATCACAAAAGACCACCATTGTACCACCATCAACCTCTTATACATACCATTGTCTTCCCCGTCAAGAGACCTAAAGACCCATCACCACCCGCCGTCGATCATGGCCATTCTTGCCACTACCAAAGACCATCAACGGTCACCAACCGAAGCTTACAACTGAGCTCAATGTCCACCCACTACCACCTTACATCTTCACCATCCGAAGAAGACCCAACACCACAATGAACCCTTATGCACAGCCTACTACTCATCGTCGAAACTCCACCAATTCTACTGCCATGGTTGCTGATCTCCTTCTCCATTGACAGTTAACGCCATCGCCGGAATGACCTTTGCTGTGGACCACCATCCGGCCATGGAAGAGGGAGTAAGGGATGAGAGAAAATGTGAGAGACCCACAACCAACTCACTGCTAGTTGAAGTTCTCTTTAGGACATTTATACACAGGACACACACACACACAAAAAATATATATATATACACACACACATTTATACATAGCTTCTCTCTCTCTCTCTTTCTTTTTCTCTCTCTCACCCGATTCTCAGTCATTCCTTCTTCCCTCTTAATTGGGTCTCCTCCGATAAAGCTCACAACCATTTCAGTTAAAGCTCTCTCCACTCACTGCTAGAGCGCCACTACTCATCACTCACCACGTCAACCACTTACCACCATTAGCCACTACTCGAGTCTCCACCGATGAAAACCCACAACTAACTCAAGTCAAAACAACTTCGAACAACACCAAGAATCCCCACTGCCACCGTCCAATCATCGGTCGAACACCTGAATGCCATGGTTACCATTTGAAGGCCATCGAAAAACACCCACGACCAGAAACTCACTGTCTATGGCCAAAAGCCAAAGCTCTACTGTGAAGCCGTGAACACGCTTTAAGCATCTAGTGTGGGTTTGCTTTAGAATCGATTTTTGTTAATTAGTTTACTCTGGCATTGGGTCTTCATCGGTGGAGTGGGTTGTCGGTTAAATTGGTTGGGTTTAAAACAAATCTAACTAATTGTCTCTTCTAAATTGACGGCACAGAGAGAGAACGACATGGGTTCTTGGTTTGAAGATGGCGATGGAAGTGATGGTGGTTGCTCGGTGGGTTCATGGTTGCATGTTGTTCACATAATAGTGTTCTAGTATTTTACAGGTTGGCCATGGTGGGTCTTGGCAGTGGTTTTGTAGGGGAAGATGGAAGAATAATGAGGTTTAAAGTGGTATTGGTATGTTGTTGATAATGGCGTGGGTGAGAAGGAAAGAGAAAGAGGGGATGGGTTTCGCTGACACTATATTCCAATGTCTTCCATTTTTTTTGACAGTGGTGCTTCGACTAATGATCGTAGCCAGTTGAGCTTGGTGTTGGATGTGAGTTGCGCAGTGCAGAAGCGGTTGCGAAAAGTATTTTAGAACCTAGAGGGGGGTGAATAGGATCACTTGCTCGTTTGCTTAATTTTTAATTAATTCAATTTTAAGTCCAATTAATCAAACAATTAAAGCAAGCAAATAAATAAAGTGCAAGTAAAGAAAAGAATGCGCCAGATATACGTGAAAACCCAAGGCGGAAAAAACCACGGAGGGAGGCGGCACGCCTCAGGGAACCAATTCACTATGATGAAGTAAAGTACAACAGACTCTGTCTCAGTCTCACACCCCTCTTCACTCTGTCAAGAATCTGATGTTGAACACCTCAGGCTTATGATTGCGACAACACGTCCAACTGCTGCAGACTTCCGGCTAACGTCACCACCCTTACAGAAAGGTTGCTGGAAGAACCAAAATACTCAACAAGTATTTTGTTCCCTTCGTAGTGCAATCTGATTACCTTTCTTCCTCAGCAAGCAAACAAGCGAAGAACCTTCAATCCAATGTTCTGATCAGCAAATCAATTTGATGCAGTCTCTGAGCAGCTAATCAGAAGTAGAACACCATCCTAAAAATCACTCGTGTAATATGGATGTGTGTTCTTAAAAATATATAAACCCTAATTATTATGTATATACTTTCTCTCTCTAAAAATAATATTCCAGGGCCTTCTTTGTAGAGAAAATATGAATACATATATATAGGCAAGGAAGTCCTAATTCTACTTGGAAAAGAAGTTGAATACCAAAATAGAACTTTCCTACAAGTTTCAAACCCAATAGGAATCAGAATTTCCATCAAAATCTATTTCCTATTTGGAACATGCTAAGTGGGACCGATGCCAAATAAATAGGACCGGTGGGACTTTTTGAAAACTTGCAAAAACTAAACTGCCGAGAAAAATTGGACCGGTCCTAAATATTGGGGACCGGTCCTACTTTGAAAAACCATAATATTTTCATGAAAATCCTGGTTTTTCAAAATAGGCTCAGAACTAAAAAGTGCAGAGTGTCCTCACCATACTTACCTGTACTATATGGTGTTCTAACTGATTTATCAGCTTCCATGCATTTGAGTGTCAGCTCTAAGTTATTGATGATCGATACAAAGAATAATTCAAAAATTACAACTCAATCAATCAAGTTTTGATCACCGAAATATGCCAATTACAAATTTATATCTCACAATGGAGAGAGAAAGAGAGGGGAAGAGAAACCGAGAGGGAAAAGAGGGAGAGAGAGGACAATTCGATCTTTTAGCATCACCAATTTTTATTAATTAAATTAAATAAATTAATTAGGGGTAAATTTGTAAAATCACCAAAAGTCATTAATTTAACTAATGAACATTAGTTACAAGGGGTGTAGTCAAAATTTTTAAAACTAGAAAGAGTTTAGTCGGGATATTGCCTAACTGAAAAAGTGTAAGTGGTATTTACTCAATTATTAAAATAATATTAAAATTCATTTTCAACCGCCTACCAAGAAGGTATGATTATAATTTATTTTAGAATTAAATATGGCTGACTATGTGTATTCAAAAAATCCATAAATCCATGAACCGATCCGAACCAAAGCTAATCCGTTGGTAATGGTTCAGTTTTGGATTTAAAAATGCAAATCTGTTGGCAAAGGTTAGGTTCACGAATTGGTGCTTGAAAAATTCGATCCGAACCGTAAAACCAAACTGTGGTCAAACTGTGGCTAATCCAAACATTTATAAATATATTTTATAATTTATATGATATAATGATACCAAGAAGGTATGATTAAAATTTAAATATATTATTCTTTGTATTTATTATTAAA
Source organism: Cornus controversa (assembly GCA_026545225.1). Lineage (NCBI taxonomy): Eukaryota > Viridiplantae > Streptophyta > Magnoliopsida > Cornales > Cornaceae > Cornus > Cornus controversa. The sequence continues at coordinate 57,763,121 of CM048852.1, forward strand.
TACTGAGTAGGCTCAATTCGCCAATCCGAACTGAATCAGTCTGTTTTCTAACGGTTCAGTTCCGATTAGGTTTGGCCATGGTTCGGTTCGGATTGGAATTTAACCAATCCGTGAAACACGGTTCAGATTAAGTTTAGTGTCTAATCCGAACCACATAGAAGGTATGATGTTGTCTCCACATTAATAGTTGTTGTGTTTTAAGTGTTATACATGAGATGTTTTATTTGAACTATATGTGATTGTACAATTCACATATTGACATTTTATAGATTATTCATGTATGATTAAGCTATTGTTACTTGAGTAGGTCAATAAACTTTAATAATGCAGTAAAAGACGTAATAATATATTTAATATCTTAATCATGTGAAATAAATAATGTAAATATTTAACTTTATATTAATAATATGTATATTTGCTTATTAGGTTGTATTCCACTCTTGAACATTTTTTAGATTACATAATGAATGGTTGAGACGATGTTTCTGTTGTACTAGATTGAAGAATTTTAAATTTGTATTTGAACTTAGTTGGCAATTAATATGACGATGATGTAATAATGAAGGTGTTTGGGATGCCTTCCCGCCTTCAAGTTTGTTGAATTGAATTCTTGTTAACTTCATTTGCATAATTTATTTCTTATTTGAGTTAGGATGCAAAAATTAATGTAATGTTACTTGATAAATTTGTAATTTTATGACATTTTATCGGTCTATTATTATATTTTTCACAAAACACCAAGGGCATTTCAGTCACTACAATGTAAGGTTTAGGCAATATCCGGAATAGACCCCCTCTAGTTTCAATAATCCCACCTCCTCAATTTTGAGTTCACATATTGATTTTTCCCTTCGTTAGTGTGACGTCAGTAGAAAAATGGAATCTGCTGACGTCAGCAGCATAAAAATGTATGAATAGTCATTTGTGCCCTTCTTATATATAAAATGACATCTTTGACCTCATTAATCAATACATAATTACAAAAATACCCTTACAAACTCTCTTGTTCTTTCTTTTTTTTCTTACTTTTCTTTTTTTCTTTCTCCTCTCTCCTCCGATTCTCTCTCTTCTTTTTTTCTCTCTCGGCTTCATCTTTCTCACCCTCTCTTGGCTTCTCTTCTTCCTCATCTCTCTCACTCTTCCTATTTTTTTTTGCCACTGAACATTTCTTCCCTGTAGAAATTGAGCCATCACAAAAGACCACCATTGTACCACCATCAACCTCTTATACATACCATTGTCTTCCCCGTCAAGAGACCTAAAGACCCATCACCACCCGCCGTCGATCATGGCCATTCTTGCCACTACCAAAGACCATCAACGGTCACCAACCGAAGCTTACAACTGAGCTCAATGTCCACCCACTACCACCTTACATCTTCACCATCCGAAGAAGACCCAACACCACAATGAACCCTTATGCACAGCCTACTACTCATCGTCGAAACTCCACCAATTCTACTGCCATGGTTGCTGATCTCCTTCTCCATTGACAGTTAACGCCATCGCCGGAATGACCTTTGCTGTGGACCACCATCCGGCCATGGAAGAGGGAGTAAGGGATGAGAGAAAATGTGAGAGACCCACAACCAACTCACTGCTAGTTGAAGTTCTCTTTAGGACATTTATACACAGGACACACACACACACAAAAAATATATATATATACACACACACATTTATACATAGCTTCTCTCTCTCTCTCTTTCTTTTTCTCTCTCTCACCCGATTCTCAGTCATTCCTTCTTCCCTCTTAATTGGGTCTCCTCCGATAAAGCTCACAACCATTTCAGTTAAAGCTCTCTCCACTCACTGCTAGAGCGCCACTACTCATCACTCACCACGTCAACCACTTACCACCATTAGCCACTACTCGAGTCTCCACCGATGAAAACCCACAACTAACTCAAGTCAAAACAACTTCGAACAACACCAAGAATCCCCACTGCCACCGTCCAATCATCGGTCGAACACCTGAATGCCATGGTTACCATTTGAAGGCCATCGAAAAACACCCACGACCAGAAACTCACTGTCTATGGCCAAAAGCCAAAGCTCTACTGTGAAGCCGTGAACACGCTTTAAGCATCTAGTGTGGGTTTGCTTTAGAATCGATTTTTGTTAATTAGTTTACTCTGGCATTGGGTCTTCATCGGTGGAGTGGGTTGTCGGTTAAATTGGTTGGGTTTAAAACAAATCTAACTAATTGTCTCTTCTAAATTGACGGCACAGAGAGAGAACGACATGGGTTCTTGGTTTGAAGATGGCGATGGAAGTGATGGTGGTTGCTCGGTGGGTTCATGGTTGCATGTTGTTCACATAATAGTGTTCTAGTATTTTACAGGTTGGCCATGGTGGGTCTTGGCAGTGGTTTTGTAGGGGAAGATGGAAGAATAATGAGGTTTAAAGTGGTATTGGTATGTTGTTGATAATGGCGTGGGTGAGAAGGAAAGAGAAAGAGGGGATGGGTTTCGCTGACACTATATTCCAATGTCTTCCATTTTTTTTGACAGTGGTGCTTCGACTAATGATCGTAGCCAGTTGAGCTTGGTGTTGGATGTGAGTTGCGCAGTGCAGAAGCGGTTGCGAAAAGTATTTTAGAACCTAGAGGGGGGTGAATAGGATCACTTGCTCGTTTGCTTAATTTTTAATTAATTCAATTTTAAGTCCAATTAATCAAACAATTAAAGCAAGCAAATAAATAAAGTGCAAGTAAAGAAAAGAATGCGCCAGATATACGTGAAAACCCAAGGCGGAAAAAACCACGGAGGGAGGCGGCACGCCTCAGGGAACCAATTCACTATGATGAAGTAAAGTACAACAGACTCTGTCTCAGTCTCACACCCCTCTTCACTCTGTCAAGAATCTGATGTTGAACACCTCAGGCTTATGATTGCGACAACACGTCCAACTGCTGCAGACTTCCGGCTAACGTCACCACCCTTACAGAAAGGTTGCTGGAAGAACCAAAATACTCAACAAGTATTTTGTTCCCTTCGTAGTGCAATCTGATTACCTTTCTTCCTCAGCAAGCAAACAAGCGAAGAACCTTCAATCCAATGTTCTGATCAGCAAATCAATTTGATGCAGTCTCTGAGCAGCTAATCAGAAGTAGAACACCATCCTAAAAATCACTCGTGTAATATGGATGTGTGTTCTTAAAAATATATAAACCCTAATTATTATGTATATACTTTCTCTCTCTAAAAATAATATTCCAGGGCCTTCTTTGTAGAGAAAATATGAATACATATATATAGGCAAGGAAGTCCTAATTCTACTTGGAAAAGAAGTTGAATACCAAAATAGAACTTTCCTACAAGTTTCAAACCCAATAGGAATCAGAATTTCCATCAAAATCTATTTCCTATTTGGAACATGCTAAGTGGGACCGATGCCAAATAAATAGGACCGGTGGGACTTTTTGAAAACTTGCAAAAACTAAACTGCCGAGAAAAATTGGACCGGTCCTAAATATTGGGGACCGGTCCTACTTTGAAAAACCATAATATTTTCATGAAAATCCTGGTTTTTCAAAATAGGCTCAGAACTAAAAAGTGCAGAGTGTCCTCACCATACTTACCTGTACTATATGGTGTTCTAACTGATTTATCAGCTTCCATGCATTTGAGTGTCAGCTCTAAGTTATTGATGATCGATACAAAGAATAATTCAAAAATTACAACTCAATCAATCAAGTTTTGATCACCGAAATATGCCAATTACAAATTTATATCTCACAATGGAGAGAGAAAGAGAGGGGAAGAGAAACCGAGAGGGAAAAGAGGGAGAGAGAGGACAATTCGATCTTTTAGCATCACCAATTTTTATTAATTAAATTAAATAAATTAATTAGGGGTAAATTTGTAAAATCACCAAAAGTCATTAATTTAACTAATGAACATTAGTTACAAGGGGTGTAGTCAAAATTTTTAAAACTAGAAAGAGTTTAGTCGGGATATTGCCTAACTGAAAAAGTGTAAGTGGTATTTACTCAATTATTAAAATAATATTAAAATTCATTTTCAACCGCCTACCAAGAAGGTATGATTATAATTTATTTTAGAATTAAATATGGCTGACTATGTGTATTCAAAAAATCCATAAATCCATGAACCGATCCGAACCAAAGCTAATCCGTTGGTAATGGTTCAGTTTTGGATTTAAAAATGCAAATCTGTTGGCAAAGGTTAGGTTCACGAATTGGTGCTTGAAAAATTCGATCCGAACCGTAAAACCAAACTGTGGTCAAACTGTGGCTAATCCAAACATTTATAAATATATTTTATAATTTATATGATATAATGATACCAAGAAGGTATGATTAAAATTTAAATATATTATTCTTTGTATTTATTATTAAATACTGAGTAGGCTCAATTCGCCAATCCGAACTGAATCAGTCTGTTTTCTAACGGTTCAGTTCCGATTAGGTTTGGCCATGGTTCGGTTCGGATTGGAATTTAACCAATCCGTGAAACACGGTTCAGATTAAGTTTAGTGTCTAATCCGAACCACATAGAAGGTATGATGTTGTCTCCACATTAATAGTTGTTGTGTTTTAAGTGTTATACATGAGATGTTTTATTTGAACTATATGTGATTGTACAATTCACATATTGACATTTTATAGATTATTCATGTATGATTAAGCTATTGTTACTTGAGTAGGTCAATAAACTTTAATAATGCAGTAAAAGACGTAATAATATATTTAATATCTTAATCATGTGAAATAAATAATGTAAATATTTAACTTTATATTAATAATATGTATATTTGCTTATTAGGTTGTATTCCACTCTTGAACATTTTTTAGATTACATAATGAATGGTTGAGACGATGTTTCTGTTGTACTAGATTGAAGAATTTTAAATTTGTATTTGAACTTAGTTGGCAATTAATATGACGATGATGTAATAATGAAGGTGTTTGGGATGCCTTCCCGCCTTCAAGTTTGTTGAATTGAATTCTTGTTAACTTCATTTGCATAATTTATTTCTTATTTGAGTTAGGATGCAAAAATTAATGTAATGTTACTTGATAAATTTGTAATTTTATGACATTTTATCGGTCTATTATTATATTTTTCACAAAACACCAAGGGCATTTCAGTCACTACAATGTAAGGTTTAGGCAATATCCGGAATAGACCCCCTCTAGTTTCAATAATCCCACCTCCTCAATTTTGAGTTCACATATTGATTTTTCCCTTCGTTAGTGTGACGTCAGTAGAAAAATGGAATCTGCTGACGTCAGCAGCATAAAAATGTATGAATAGTCATTTGTGCCCTTCTTATATATAAAATGACATCTTTGACCTCATTAATCAATACATAATTACAAAAATACCCTTACAAACTCTCTTGTTCTTTCTTTTTTTTCTTACTTTTCTTTTTTTCTTTCTCCTCTCTCCTCCGATTCTCTCTCTTCTTTTTTTCTCTCTCGGCTTCATCTTTCTCACCCTCTCTTGGCTTCTCTTCTTCCTCATCTCTCTCACTCTTCCTATTTTTTTTTGCCACTGAACATTTCTTCCCTGTAGAAATTGAGCCATCACAAAAGACCACCATTGTACCACCATCAACCTCTTATACATACCATTGTCTTCCCCGTCAAGAGACCTAAAGACCCATCACCACCCGCCGTCGATCATGGCCATTCTTGCCACTACCAAAGACCATCAACGGTCACCAACCGAAGCTTACAACTGAGCTCAATGTCCACCCACTACCACCTTACATCTTCACCATCCGAAGAAGACCCAACACCACAATGAACCCTTATGCACAGCCTACTACTCATCGTCGAAACTCCACCAATTCTACTGCCATGGTTGCTGATCTCCTTCTCCATTGACAGTTAACGCCATCGCCGGAATGACCTTTGCTGTGGACCACCATCCGGCCATGGAAGAGGGAGTAAGGGATGAGAGAAAATGTGAGAGACCCACAACCAACTCACTGCTAGTTGAAGTTCTCTTTAGGACATTTATACACAGGACACACACACACACAAAAAATATATATATATACACACACACATTTATACATAGCTTCTCTCTCTCTCTCTTTCTTTTTCTCTCTCTCACCCGATTCTCAGTCATTCCTTCTTCCCTCTTAATTGGGTCTCCTCCGATAAAGCTCACAACCATTTCAGTTAAAGCTCTCTCCACTCACTGCTAGAGCGCCACTACTCATCACTCACCACGTCAACCACTTACCACCATTAGCCACTACTCGAGTCTCCACCGATGAAAACCCACAACTAACTCAAGTCAAAACAACTTCGAACAACACCAAGAATCCCCACTGCCACCGTCCAATCATCGGTCGAACACCTGAATGCCATGGTTACCATTTGAAGGCCATCGAAAAACACCCACGACCAGAAACTCACTGTCTATGGCCAAAAGCCAAAGCTCTACTGTGAAGCCGTGAACACGCTTTAAGCATCTAGTGTGGGTTTGCTTTAGAATCGATTTTTGTTAATTAGTTTACTCTGGCATTGGGTCTTCATCGGTGGAGTGGGTTGTCGGTTAAATTGGTTGGGTTTAAAACAAATCTAACTAATTGTCTCTTCTAAATTGACGGCACAGAGAGAGAACGACATGGGTTCTTGGTTTGAAGATGGCGATGGAAGTGATGGTGGTTGCTCGGTGGGTTCATGGTTGCATGTTGTTCACATAATAGTGTTCTAGTATTTTACAGGTTGGCCATGGTGGGTCTTGGCAGTGGTTTTGTAGGGGAAGATGGAAGAATAATGAGGTTTAAAGTGGTATTGGTATGTTGTTGATAATGGCGTGGGTGAGAAGGAAAGAGAAAGAGGGGATGGGTTTCGCTGACACTATATTCCAATGTCTTCCATTTTTTTTGACAGTGGTGCTTCGACTAATGATCGTAGCCAGTTGAGCTTGGTGTTGGATGTGAGTTGCGCAGTGCAGAAGCGGTTGCGAAAAGTATTTTAGAACCTAGAGGGGGGTGAATAGGATCACTTGCTCGTTTGCTTAATTTTTAATTAATTCAATTTTAAGTCCAATTAATCAAACAATTAAAGCAAGCAAATAAATAAAGTGCAAGTAAAGAAAAGAATGCGCCAGATATACGTGAAAACCCAAGGCGGAAAAAACCACGGAGGGAGGCGGCACGCCTCAGGGAACCAATTCACTATGATGAAGTAAAGTACAACAGACTCTGTCTCAGTCTCACACCCCTCTTCACTCTGTCAAGAATCTGATGTTGAACACCTCAGGCTTATGATTGCGACAACACGTCCAACTGCTGCAGACTTCCGGCTAACGTCACCACCCTTACAGAAAGGTTGCTGGAAGAACCAAAATACTCAACAAGTATTTTGTTCCCTTCGTAGTGCAATCTGATTACCTTTCTTCCTCAGCAAGCAAACAAGCGAAGAACCTTCAATCCAATGTTCTGATCAGCAAATCAATTTGATGCAGTCTCTGAGCAGCTAATCAGAAGTAGAACACCATCCTAAAAATCACTCGTGTAATATGGATGTGTGTTCTTAAAAATATATAAACCCTAATTATTATGTATATACTTTCTCTCTCTAAAAATAATATTCCAGGGCCTTCTTTGTAGAGAAAATATGAATACATATATATAGGCAAGGAAGTCCTAATTCTACTTGGAAAAGAAGTTGAATACCAAAATAGAACTTTCCTACAAGTTTCAAACCCAATAGGAATCAGAATTTCCATCAAAATCTATTTCCTATTTGGAACATGCTAAGTGGGACCGATGCCAAATAAATAGGACCGGTGGGACTTTTTGAAAACTTGCAAAAACTAAACTGCCGAGAAAAATTGGACCGGTCCTAAATATTGGGGACCGGTCCTACTTTGAAAAACCATAATATTTTCATGAAAATCCTGGTTTTTCAAAATAGGCTCAGAACTAAAAAGTGCAGAGTGTCCTCACCATACTTACCTGTACTATATGGTGTTCTAACTGATTTATCAGCTTCCATGCATTTGAGTGTCAGCTCTAAGTTATTGATGATCGATACAAAGAATAATTCAAAAATTACAACTCAATCAATCAAGTTTTGATCACCGAAATATGCCAATTACAAATTTATATCTCACAATGGAGAGAGAAAGAGAGGGGAAGAGAAACCGAGAGGGAAAAGAGGGAGAGAGAGGACAATTCGATCTTTTAGCATCACCAATTTTTATTAATTAAATTAAATAAATTAATTAGGGGTAAATTTGTAAAATCACCAAAAGTCATTAATTTAACTAATGAACATTAGTTACAAGGGGTGTAGTCAAAATTTTTAAAACTAGAAAGAGTTTAGTCGGGATATTGCCTAACTGAAAAAGTGTAAGTGGTATTTACTCAATTATTAAAATAATATTAAAATTCATTTTCAACCGCCTACCAAGAAGGTATGATTATAATTTATTTTAGAATTAAATATGGCTGACTATGTGTATTCAAAAAATCCATAAATCCATGAACCGATCCGAACCAAAGCTAATCCGTTGGTAATGGTTCAGTTTTGGATTTAAAAATGCAAATCTGTTGGCAAAGGTTAGGTTCACGAATTGGTGCTTGAAAAATTCGATCCGAACCGTAAAACCAAACTGTGGTCAAACTGTGGCTAATCCGAACATTTATAAATATATTTTATAATTTATATGATATAATGATACCAAGAAGGTATGATTAAAATTTAAATATATTATTCTTTGTATTTATTATTAAATACTGAGTAGGCTCAATTCGCCAATCCGAACTGAATCAGTCTGTTTTCTAACGGTTCAGTTCCGATTAGGTTTGGCCATGGTTCAGTTCGGATTGGAATTTAACCAATCCGTGAAACACGGTTCAGATTAAGTTTAGTGTCTAATCCGAACCACATAGAAGGTATGATGTTGTCTCCACATTATTGGAGAGGGTGTGATGTCGTCTTCGCCCACTACCGTCATGGTTATCCATCCTACTACCTCATAGCATATTAGTAATATATTTAATTGTTAAGCAAAGTAGTGTATCTAATACTCCTACTACCTCATAGCATATTAGTAAGTCTCACAAACCAAATGCATTACATATAAGGGTGGCAAATTGGGTGCAAACTCGCCAACCTGCCCATATCTGTCCAGGCAAAAATGGATATGGGTGACTTATTTTCTTAAACGGGTCATAAACGAGTTGGATAATTATAAACCAATAATTGACGGGTTAGATAGGTTGAGTATGGGTACCTATATTCAATTCATCTTCCACCCATAAAATAAAATGTGAATTAAAGTTTCTCTCTTATATCTAACATCTCTCTCTTTGATCTCACTTCTCTCTCTCTCTTCCCTTTCTTTCTCTTCGATCCCACCTCTCTTTCCCTTTCTCTCTCTATACTTGGTCAATCTTTTTTTTTTTAGAAAAAAATATTTTAGTAAGAATTCTATTTGTAGAAAAAAATAATATTTTTCCTTTTTAGTAATTATTGTAGGGTTTCACCAAAATAATATATATATATTCATCGTCTTATATAGGATTCATGAACGAACTTGTTATTTTCCACTGCAGTACATCTCTTATCAATCCTAAAAAAGTAGAATTGAGTAAACTAAGCATACATAATAATAATATGTAGGTTTGTGTTTTGATATTGGAAGCTGTAAGTACAAGTTCATCCATTATTCTTTTCCTTGTATTTATTTATTTATTATTCTAAGCATTGTCATTTTACACTATAATAATAATAAATAAATAAATAATCTTAATTTGAATGTAATATATTTTCAAGTTTGACATTTAGTCAGTCATCTTAGCTGTTAGGTCAGCGAAACTTGCATTCCAATAAATTAATTAATAGCCAAATTAAAAAGAGATTATAATTATTATGCAAGTATTGATATAAAAATATATATATACCATACACACTGTATAAGGAAGTGTTCTCTGAAATTTATTAGGTGATATCAAAAAAATACCTAGAGTTTTATTCACAGAATCCAAGAAAAATAAATAGACCAAAAATTGAATTATTTTGATTCAGACCAGCACAGATATATACTAGGACAATACTTGGGTCCAACCCTAGGTGAATGAACTTCGCCGTCCTACATGATGTGGTCCAGTGAAATATTGACAATTTTTTAAAAATTTAAAAATTAAAAATGGGTCAAACTCGGTAAGTTAACAAACGGGTAACAATAATCTCTCTTTAACATTAATTAACAAAAATTTCTCTCATCCCACCTTCTCTCTCGTATTTCTCTCTCTATATATGCAACATATTATGATTCTCTCTCTCTCACTCATCTCTTTCTCTATATCTACTACCAGATCTGCAGCAAATCTCCTTATCTAACCCAACCTCCGTACAATACCTTATCGCCGCTCCACCCTCCGCCACCACCACTAAGAAACCCTAATTTCCATATATATGTACTTTATATCACACATATATATATTTGCAACAATAACAGAAATATATATTTATTTCCCAAAACAAAGACAAATACTTGAAAGAAACTCCATTATTTGCAAGTTGAATCTAATTTTTATTCGTTCAATTTTATCTCCATTAGCAAGCAAAAAGAAATTTATGATTTAAATTTCAAATCAAACTGAAGTTATTTTAGAAAGATCTATCTTCTTGGTTTTGTATGTATTTACCTTTTTTGAGAGTCATTCCTTATTATTTCTTGGACACTAGGTGTGTGTGTGTGTATATATATATATTACCTGAAACGAAGAGAGAATCAAAGATTTCGATGGTTTTGCTTAAGAGGAATGGGATTATAGAGGGGTCAATTGGGTTAATCCATTAAAAAATGTATCTAATTTATTTTTAATTTTATTTAATTTTTTATAATTTTAGGACACTTGTCAAATATTTGTTAGGCCACGTCATGCAAAAGAACGAAGTTCATCCACCCAAGGTTGGATCCAAGTATTGTCCTATATACTATATGTGTTTGTTTGTAGATATATAAATACATTAATATTTTTTGCTACTGTCGTGTCTAGTCGAATCAAATATGGGTTGATGAGTTGATCCAACCCATATTTGACCCGCTACAAACGGATTGAATATGGGTCACAACCCATATTCAACCCGCCCATATTCGACCCAGTTGAAACCTGCCCAATTTGCCACCCCTAATTACATATAAGACTGTTTTAATACATCAAATTTATTAGGGTAAATTACCCCAACCTTTCTTCAGGTTTGATTAAATCTCCCACAGATAAAACATTTTGAAAAAGCATGGTCATCCATTCTTGAAGTTTTGTATAATTATTCTGATCAATCACCCTGACTTCAATTAAGGTTTAAGTCCGTTAATGAAATAATAGTAAATACCAAAATTATTCTGATATAGAAGAAAAATGGTTTAAATGTCTCTATTAATTATGAGAGGCAATATTCGCACTCCCCTTTTGAATGGTTGCACTTCATTTCTTCTTTTCTTTTAAAGAAAATGACAAGAAAGCCCCTAAACTCGTTAATTCATCATTCTTTATCTTATAATACCATAAATACCCTTTTTACTAATAAGGCCTGTGCATAATTTTTTTTTTCTCTCCTAAATCTACTTTCATTAAACCAACAAACAATTATAGCACATTACCCTTTCTACTAATAAGGCATGTGCATGATTTTTTTTTCTCCTAAATCTACTTTCATTAAACCAACAAACAATTATAGCAGTTAGGGTTTTTATCATAATTGTATATTATATGTCATATACAATTTTTTTTCATATGCGTGTAAAGGCTGGACAAATTTTATGTCATAGTTGTATATTATACTCATCTTTTTTTTCTTTTTTTTTTTGTTCTTTTCACAAGTTCAATGTTGTGATTTTATTGTCAAAATAGTCAGGGTTTTTATCATCAAAAAGCTAAATTTCAAGATTCAAAGACATTCCAAATTAATTCTTAAAAAACAAATAAGGAAAAAAAATCCGAAAACTAATATCAAAGCATACAACAGAAAAAGAAAAATAAAAGAAAAAGTTATTATCACTATTAGCATCGAAGGAATTGAATGTCTCACGAATATTTGATAGTTTTTCAATACTTTCCATGCTAACAAAATCAATTATTTTACTCAACTCGACCATTTCTTCATTTGTGAGATATTCCATTGTTACGTAAAAAAATCAGTAAATCAAAAGAGATAATAGATACAAAGTAGAGAAAGAGAAAGAGTTTTGAGAGGTTGGAAGTCTAACGGAAAGAGGAAAGGGTTAAGAAAGTGGAAGACAAAAACATTAATTGGAAAGGGAGGAGATGAAAAAATCATACCATAAATGAAAGGTAGTTGTGGCATTTGAAAAAAAGTAATTATTTGTTTATAAAGTTAAGTTAATGGAGTCATTTTTTATAACATTGGAGTGCAATCATTCAAAAGAAGAGTGCAAATATCGCCTCCCTATTTATGATTAATTTCTTTTCATAAGTTCAATGTTGTGATTTTATTGTTTAGACTAAAATAACCTTCTTATAATCTATGTATATAATCTAACTAAGATTTTTAATTTGTAACATTAGTATTATTTATTCAATCTAATATTTAATCTAATTACTGAAACATTAATGTTGTCCTCGTCATCTTGTAGCTATGAGTATTAATCTAATTATGTTCTTTCTTTTTTTTTTTTGTTAAACCAAGTAATGGTCTTCTTTATCCAATCTATAATCTATATTTATGATTAATTTCTTTTAGCAGCGCTCCACTCCAAGAAATCGACAAAGCTCGCTTCGTGATCCCTCAAACTTGGTTTGATCTATCATTTATTAAATCTCTCTCTAAAATATTCACATTCACATAAATAGTTGGATCGATTGAATTAGAAACAAAAGAAAAAAGTTTCTTTTTTTTTTTTTTTATGTTTGGTTTGTTAACAAGGAGAGAAAAGAAATTATTAGGAGATATTTAAAGGGATAACTTATCCTTCCAAATATCTCATTTGATATCTTCTAAAAGTGAAATAAGACTTTGAGTAAAACATTCATAATACCAAAATTAACTTTAACATTTAAATTACAAAGGAAATACGATACTAAATTGGTTAAAAAAAGTTTCTTTTCTTTTCTCTCATAACTTTTTCAAATAAGAATATTATACTTTCCTTTATTTTTTTTCATAATTTATTGAAACATAATTTCTTTTATAATTTATTTTATTTTATTTTTTCTTATAATTAACTAATGTTTTCCATTCTTTTCATTTCTCTCCTCTTTATCCTAACAAAGTCTCAGTGCTGCTTCTGGCATATGTTTTTCCATTGATGTGAGTGAAGTTGTTCGAGCGAGATTTGGCCGAATAATGTGTGTGGACAGTGGAAATCTAATGGATAGCGAGAGAGGGGTCGTGTTCAATCTCCGTTCATTGACGGCCAATCACTCTATCAAAATTCTACTAGTTATGTTCTTTGCTTATTCTCTGATCTCCATCTCTACACTCCTTATTTTAACTCTCCGTCTCTCAGCGTTAGATGAAAAATATGATTTTTAACATTAGATACTCATATCCTTTATACATGTTTGTATGTTCTACATCTACATGTATATAATTTGTGATTGCAGAAATATATATATTTTTGGGAAATGCTAAACGTCATAAAATTTTATCATGAATTGTTTTCATGAATGATGTGGCAAGTGATAATACCATTGACATTCCGTGTACGGGGGGAATCCCACCAATACTAACTCACCATTTAATTGCCACATCATTCAAGATAAAAATTCATGAAATATTTTCATGACGTGTAGGATTGCTCTATATTTTTTTACCATATTTGAATTTTTAAAAAGGTTCATTGGACTTTAAAGGGGGCTATAAGTAATTTCTTTTGCAAACAACCTCTCAGGTAAATCATATATAGGAATTTTTTTTAAATGTGAGATTTTAAATTTTTCTATACAAAATCATCATAAATAACCAAAAATTAATACTATTAACAGGAGTTTTCAAAAAAATTTGGGGGACCATGACCCTCTTAGCCGCCTTCCTCCGCCCTTGAGTGATTGCTGTCTTGATGCAATTTGATTGGGGGTGGGTGAGCCGATATAATTCTTTTTTTCTTTGAAAAAAAATATTATTATTTTTTATTAAAATCAAGGGTAATATGGTACTTTCACAGAAAATATTAACGAAGAGTGATTTAAAAAAAAAATTTCATCCGTAAGTAATCTAGCCAATCGGGAGTAATTTATCCAATCTATTAATCAATAACCGACAACTATCAATTAAATATAGGGAAATGCTAAACGTCATAAAATTTTATCATGAATTGCCTTCATGAATGATGTGGCAAGTGATAATACCATTGACATTCCGTGTATGGGGGAAATCACACCAATACTAACTCACCATTTAATTGCCACATCATTCAAGATAAAAATTCATAAAATATTTTCATGACGTCTAGCATTGCTCTTAAATATATAATCAATTCACATGTCTATCGTTATTAGATCTCTTCTAATTCATCCTTGTCTACCATCTTCACACACGTTAACCCATAGCTGCTCTTGTGCATATTCAACTTCCTCACTCACGCGATCAAACAAACAGAACAAATTGACTGTTTGAATGTCGATCAAAACTCCATACAAGTGTCTCATATGCCTTAAATTATGAGCTTGGGGCTTGTATGGACTACCCATGGTGACCCCTCGTAGCCCCCTTCTCATAACCATTAATGGCTTAAGACTTGTTATCGAGCTAGTGTACCTGGTCCTTCAACATTAAATTAATTGCATTTCCCTTATATATACTAGTATGGACATCTATATATACACATGTATAGAAATATATATATATATAACATTCATTATATTTTGCAAGTAGTATAGCTGCTTAAGGTGCATGGACTTGCTTGTAGAATGACCGTATCTATAACATAATTCATGTACCATCTTATATATATTTTTCTCTCCAGAAAATTTGTGAATTTAGTTATTGTGACAAATGTTGTGACGGCCCCACATGAATTTTTGTGGGTTCAATTGTAATAATCTTTCATATTTCCTAAAATTTCTGTATGATTTAATGAACAAACTTTAATCGACGTGATCTATGTGAAATATAATGAACCTTTTAGCCTACACAATGTATTTTCAAAACAAGTCCAAATTAAAAGCATTTGCAATCTTGTTTATTGAGAGCTACGCTGTACATAACATAACCATATCAACCCCTTGATAGATAGGAATTGAGGAGATTTCACTCCATAAATCTGCAGCTTCTGCTATCAAGTAATTAGGCCTACATCACCTGCCATCCTGAATAATTCGGCTAAAGGGAGCAGTCCTTTGGTAAATCAAATTGTATCACTATATAATACCCAAAGGAATGAATTAAAGATGTACCATGCCACCAAGGATCAAGAAACAACTTTAAAGAAGTTTCATTACCAATCTTGAAAACACTGTTCTCAACCAAAACATCCCTGACCTTAATCAAGTTCTTCCAGAAAGCAGAATGAGAAGGCTCAGACTTACATACCCAAACAGATTGAAATTGAATCTATGCAGCCTTAACCCAGTCACACCATAAACTGCTTCTTTTTTTCCTAGTTGGGGTACTCTCACACACTTTTTTGTCCACGCCCGAGCTCGAACCCCTCCCCTCCTCTTCCCTTTGGTATAAATCAAATCCCACAACAATTTGCATTTAGCTGCTTTTGTCAACATCCACCACTCTTTTAATCCCAAAACCTCCTCCTGATTTAGGACTGGTTACATGACCCCATTTGAGCAGATGCAATTTCTTACTATTCTCCCTGCAACCCCAAACAAAAGCTCTCAATTTCTTCTCAATCTCAGCAGCAGTATTCAGAGGGAGTCTGAAAGCTCCACACCAGTGGTATAAAAAAGAATGAGTTACTGTTCTCCTTACAAGTTCAACCCTCCTAGCAAGGGACATGTTAATAGAATTCCAACTAATTAGCTTAGCTGACATTTTATCAAGCAAAGGGTTACAATCCCTATTCTTCAGACCCTTATCAAGCATGGGTAAAACCAAATCAGTGATGGGGAAGGTGCCCAATTTCATGTTCAAAATTCTTAAAATTCCTCTTCTTCTCTTTAAAGACTTGGACAAGAAAATCTGACTTTTGGCAAGGCTAACAAGCCTAACATTCAGGCCAGATACACTATTGAACTTCTGCAGAATATGAAGAATATTTCTAGAAGAGCTACAGCTGGCTTTGGCAATAAGAATTACGTCATCAGCATAAAAGCAGTGCGAAAACTCCAACCCCATCTATTTTACAGCAGAGCACAGTTTAATTCTCCCCTCATTTACCTCTTTTTGCACCATATTAGAGAAATATTCAACAATAAGGGTAAACAAAAGAGGAGAAAGGGGGCACCCTTGCCTTAACCCTCTCTTTGGTTGGAAATACCCAGCAAGAGAACCATTAATGACTACAGAAAACCAAGCTAACATCAGACACTCATTCACCCAACCAATCCATTTGTTGTCAAAAACCCATGATTTGAATAAGTCTGAAGAGAAAATTCCAAGACACTGAATCATATGTCTTGTGTAAATAAATCTTCAAAGTCATAATAGGGGACATCCTTCCAGAATTAAAACTTCTGACCACTTCGTTAACCAGAATCACATTGTCAAGCAGCCTTCTACCTTTGATAAATGCGTTCTGTTCACCTCCCACCAATTTATGCAGGTACAAACTCAGCTTGTTGGCCATGATTTAGTAATGATTTTGTACACAGTACTAATTATTTTTCTTAGGTATCAGATAAATGCAAGAAGAATTGATACTCTTATTCAACTTGGACTGACAGAAAAAATGTTGAACAGCATTTATAACCTCCTTGCCCACAATGTCCCAAAACATTTGGAAAAACCTAGGAGGAAAGCCATCAGGCCCCGCCCTTTTGTCAGGGCCAAAATGATCTTACTTCCATAATTTCAGTATTTGGAGGCAATTCAAGGAATTGAGCTTCAGCATGAGATAAACAGCTTCTGGGCTCACAATCAAGCTCAACAATGCTAGACCTTTTCTGGTCATTGAATAACTCTTGGTAATATTCCACAAAACAGTCTGTGATCTCGTCAATGTCAGTAATCCATTCACCACTGTCTTTCTGAATATTAGAAATAGCCTTATGAGCCCTGTGATGAGCAATCTTCTGATAAAAAAGCTTGGAACATCTGTCATTACTATGAAGCCATGAGATTCTAGCTTTCTGGGCAGTCTCGATTTCCTCATTGAATAAGGCCCTTTCCAAATCAGCTCTAGATTGGAACTCAGCATTACAAAGAACAGGATCATCTGGAAAAGACTGCTAGCCATCTGAGCAGCTTCAAGCCTGTTTCTAGCATTCCATGCTTTAACTTTAACCTTCACATTCTGTAATTTTTTGGACAGAACATACATAGGGTCCCCATAAATCTGCAAATCCCGTGCTTCTGATATAACCTCTCTAATTCCCTCATGCATACACCAAACCTTTAAAAACTTGGAAGGTTTAGGCTTCTTAGCAAATTTGTCGTATAATGATCTTAAATGTTGGTAGCTGTCAACAGAACATTTAGAATTAGGGAAGTTCATCAACCAATTATTATTGACCAACCCCCTATCTAATCTGGCATATATCCTTCTTCACATAGCCTGCCTGTTACACCATGCCCATCCTCCATTAATCAACGGAAGATCAATCAGTTCCACCGCAGAGAGAGCATTATTAAACTCTTCCAGGACACTGTGAGGCACAGCTAGACCCCCTTTTTCTCCTTTTTGATATCTAATGATGTTCCAATCACCTATAACAGACCAAGGACGACCCACCAAAGAGTGACATAATTTCAACTCATCCCTTAATCTCCTTGTATTACGTCCTAGGAAGCACGGATACTTCTACAAGAGTTACGTACTCGTATCGAATACCGATACTTTTCGGATACTTGTGGACAAGTGTCCAATTCTTCCTAAACGTATCCATAATTTTAAAATATATATTTTTTATTTCTAGCACGTATCCGATACTTCTTAAATACTTCGATCATGTATCTGATACTTCTCGAATACTTCAGAACAAATTTCTAACAATAATATCATACTATAATTGTTAAGAAAAGTTTACATTTATTTAAAAAAGAAGTGTTGATATATATATCATAATTTAGTACAAAATTTATTCATGCAAATTATGCAATATGATTCTTAACTCTTAGTTTATTTGTTAATTATAATATTTTATAAATAAATGTAAATAAATCTGTTTTTTTGTATATATAAAAATATAATTTGTTATTTTTATACTGATGCATCCTGCCGTACCCGTATCCTATTTTTTTAAGATTTGACATATCGCCGTACCCGTATCGTATCGTACCCGTGTCCCGTATTTATATCCATGCTTCCTAGATTACGCCTAATCCTTCATGTCTATTTGTTGTAGTATTTATCACTGAAATTTATAGTTCAACTCGATCAATTCAACAAATTAAGCTTTTGAAAATTATAGTTTAACTAAACAAAACTTTTCTTCAACTAAGGTCAATTACATGAATAATATTTTTGTACTGAAATTAGAACCAAATAAAAAATTTAAGCAGTTTCATTTCACTATATTGAATATTGTATTTATTAATATTTATAGTTCCTTTATTTTTTTGCTAGTGCAAGAGATAATATTATGGGGAAAAACAAACTCATCACAGATTTTCAGATTGCAATTAGACCACTAAAAAATAAAATCACACAAATCAACTCAACTGAATACAACAAAACTTAAAAGAACAAAAAGATAACTTATAATTCATGATCAAGTCTGTTGTCATGAAAAACCAAGGAAGTGCAATTACTTTCCCACTTTCAGTGGATTGTACTAAACAAGATATACACCAAGCCAAGGTTGTAATATTTTTATTAACAAAGTACTTAAATTTTAAGTATCCATACATCTTACAATCATAGAAAACAATGCAGAAATACATTCAAAGCTTCAAATTCAAACCCATCTCACAACTTGGAACAATAGTACACATCATGTCATATTGTCATTCCTAATTTAAGTTTCTACATCTATGGAATCTTAATTAGACGAAGCAAGCCTATGATCTTTTCAAATATCAAAAAAGAATTTGAGATAGTTTCATGTACAATCAATACAAAAAAATGCTTGGAATCACGACAATAAATAGAAAAGCTGAAAGTTAGGTAACCAAAGTGTTGAAGATGAATCTGTCAAATCCATTTGCTATTTTGAACTCAACATGTATAGCCGCCCCGTTGCTCTGTTTCTGAAATAGCCTCAAGGATGCCCTGAAAATATCTAAAAAGAAAAGAAAAAAAAAAGATTAGGAGAGCCAAGATTTGAGCATCTCACAGGCTGTAAAACTATGTGTGTGGGAAAGGAAAGACAACACAATAGGAACCCAAAAAACTTTTTTCTAATAACTATAACATAGAACAAAGAAAAATGAATAATAATTCCAAAAAAATACTATCATGTTTATTGATCTCAAGGTTTCAACCCTAGGTTACTTAAGTGATTTTTGGTTTTAATAAGTTTACTTAAGTGTACAGTTTACAAAGTATTATATTATCTCAAGTATCTTAAAGGCATTGGACTTCAAAAGGAATTACAAGAAGATATATGAAGCCACATGATCATGGAACTCAAGATTAATGGCGAAGTTAAAATTAATCCAAGTCACATGATGAAGGAACCAAAAAGCTTAAAGAATTGAAGATCAAAAGACTTGGGTAGGCTAGTCTTGGGTGAGTGTTAGATTTAATGTAAAGTTATTTTTGAAGTAACTTCATTTGAAAGCTCATCTCTTGACTCAGTGGACTATAGGAATACGCATATCATTCATATTATCCATAAGTCCTTAAACCATAAGCGATAGGCCATGAACTTCACTTATAACATCATGAGGCCGTTACTATGATTGAGTTAGTTCAAGTCATCATAAGCTTTAGAAGAACTCAACTAGTAAGCCATAACTAGGACCATATCTTTTAATCATATCATTTATAGTTCTTAGATACATTGACTTAGGCTTTAAACTCAAATGAATCACTATATAAAGTCGTATCATGCACAGTTACTATTTCGGGTACTTAGTGTAGAAATTTGGCTAACTGTTGGATTCTTGGGGTAAAAACATAAATATGAGTTTTTAATAAATCCTAACATAAAAATTTCTGGTAATTGTACCCCATGATTTATTACGATCATATAAATTTTCTCAACCCTAAATGTTGTGAAAATCTATTTTGTACTAAAACTGAAAAATCAAATTTTGAATGGAAAAAGTTCCGAAAAACAAAA
This sequence comes from Cornus controversa, assembly GCA_026545225.1. Classification (NCBI taxonomy): domain Eukaryota; kingdom Viridiplantae; phylum Streptophyta; class Magnoliopsida; order Cornales; family Cornaceae; genus Cornus; species Cornus controversa. Next base: position 57,783,425 of record CM048852.1, read on the forward strand.
AAAAAATCAAAAAAATTTATTAAATAATTGTGCATATTTAGTTTTTTTTCCCGGAAAAAAAAATCATCTTTTTTTTTATTAAGATAAAAAAAACTTAATATAAAAAAACCCCTCTCTTTGTAATGGGAAAAAATTTTCGAAAACAAAAAAAAAAATCTGAAAATTTTTATTATTTAATTGTGCATTTTTAGTTTTCTTTCCCGGAAAAAAAACTCCTCTTTTTTTTTTTATTAAGGTAAAAAAAAAAAAACTTAATATAAAAATTCTTCTCTTCTCTCTATTGGTCTTTATTTTGTATAATAATAGAAATGGTAAAATGGTCATAAAAAAAGAGAATATATGTAAAAGGAGTACTTTGCTCACTTTTGCAAATGTGAGGGATATGATCCAAAATATAGTATAGGAAATTTAATAAACCTTTTTAAAATATAAAAATCACAAGGGAGTTTTGTGATCATTTTGCCTTAAAATTAATTTGAATGTTACACCACGTCCACCAATGTCTGTCTCCATAATTGCATCCAGGTATCAAATTGTTTTTTAACTTTTCTAATTTTCTTGTACAATTCTGTATTAGTATTATTTTTTTGGAGTACAATTTTGTATTATTTCTCTTCTACACTTTGAAGAGATAAAGTTGATGTGTTCATCCGAAAAAGCTGAGAGAATTCCAAAATGCGTCCCAGTAACACTATAATTGTTACAAGTATTGGTATTGCATGAATGATGTATATTAAGCATCTTTTTTTGGTGCTTAATCATCTCGAGCCTGTAACATGAGATTAGCCAAGTTTCGCTTTCGCTCTCTGTGTTTTTTATTAGCTTTTCTGTTCTTAGCTTCTCTCCTTTTGTGTTGTAAAAAGAATTAAAAAAAACTTCTGTGTGAGCTAACATTGATTTAATATATTCATTGTTTAATGGCGGTAACTATATGAGCTAGCCTTGAAAGGTTAGTTGTCCCTTTCGCTACCTAGTTTTGGTTTTTTTTTTTTCTTATTTAAAATCATGTAAGCTTTACTAATTTGGAGTATATGAAAAGCTTTCTTAATGGAAGATTTGAGATCTTAAAGAGTTCAATAATTTTTATTATTATTATTATTATTATTATTATTTATCAAGGTAAGTATGCTTTTTGGAGCAAAATGCAATAGATGTCCAATTAATTAGAGTGTTAGCTCAATAATTTCTTAATCTCCAATTTAGCTTAGAAGTTGTCAAAAGTTAGTCAAGTGCGAGTAACCTTCCAAGTTAAAGATGTTTCGCTACATGCTTCATTCAAGGACGATTTGGTAATCTTAATCAACATGGCTAAAAAGATAATTTTAGACAATGATCTCACCAATTAGGCTACACGCATTGCATAACTAGGGCTTGTTAATTTTCAAGTTTATAACTTCTTTTCATTCCTAATTATCTTCTAAGAATGAATGATCAAAATTTGCATTGCATGAAGTTTTATTAAAAAAAATCAAATTTGAAAACTATCTTATTAATAATTTTCTAAGTATAAGCAGAGAGGTTTGTTTGATTAACGACATTTCGAAACAACAATGTCTTAATAAGTTTCAAACTCTTCGGATAAAAAAAAAACGTATTCTCTTGACCGCCTATAAATAAACAACTTCTGGGTGGACTTTGATATATATATATAGAATATATAATATACACATTTTTTAGAGATAATACTTGTGATGTTTTTGTGTGCATCTTTCTTTACATTCATTATATGCATTAGTTTTGGTGAGTGTATTCATAAGTGTTGATACTGTATTGATCATTCAACACATCAGAGTTCAATTCACAACCAACCAGATTGACAACCAAATGACCGATTCAGTAGAGAAGCAGATTTTATGGTTAGACTTTTGGAAAAAAGTTTAGTGTCATTTGAATCAGAAATTAAAAGGAAAAGAACAAGATCTTACATGAGATGTGTAATTTTTTATATAAAAAAAAAACTCCCTAAGTCATGAATAAATAAAATAGGAGCAGGATTCAATTTGAGTTAAATGACCACAAATAAATATGCAAAGAAGAACACTAATGATAAGAGAAGTGGGAGACCAAAATTAACATGAGTACTATTGCTGATAAGCAATGATAACATGATATGTCATTTCACTTGGCATATATATATATATATATATATATATATCCCATGTACCCTAGGCCACCACAGGCCAACCTGGTGATAATAACCCATAACATCTTGGCCTCTATTGTATTGTTATTCTTGCAAATAAAAAAAGAAAACCTAGAACATCGATCTGATTTCAGTGCTGCTAATTAGGACATTTAATTAAAGTGGTAGCAAGATCGCCAACTTCCTTGTCTGGTGCAAACCCAAATAAAACTGCAAAAACAGATATAAGGGTGATGAGCTCTGTCCCTTCGCCAAGCAGTTGAGCATGACTCGAACCTCTGCACTGAAGTGAAACATAACACATCAGCTCCACCAAACCCCTCTCCAAAATCTCCACTTTTTCATTCAACTCTAACCGCTTGAGCTGTTGGGCAAGTTTGCATGCATCCAACAGTACAGAGTCTACAGAATCTCCTAAAATCCTTTTGAGAAGATCAATGTCTCGACTGAGGAGTTCCTTAAGTGAGGTGCTATCATCGTGTAAGGACTTCCTCAAATGTTCAACTGTAGCCACACATGTCGTTACTGCATCTGATGACACTGAGGATGAGAACCAATCTGACTTTGCCATTAAAAGATACAACAAGTAATCACCTAATTGCTTTGCAAACTTTAGTTCGTCTGGAAGTGATGAAGGATGATGCTCTTGATGCTCTTCACAATACAGGTTTATAGCTATGCTCCAGATGGAAAGGCTTTGGTTCAACTTCTTCTCTGTCAGACTCCTCCAACCGCGTGTTAACAAATCATTCTCAATTTTCCAAACTATATGAAAGAAGCTCCGTACGTTAACACAGTGGAAAAAAAAAAACAACACATCTAATTAGGTATCACAGAGGAGGACTCCAGATGCAGAATTTACTTGCAAATCAGTTATATATATATATATATATATATATATATATATATATATATATATACATACCTGTAAAGCAACAAAGCTCTATATATATATCCAAAAGCACAAGAGAGCTTTCATCAAGTTCCATTTGGAAAAAGCAATAACTAATATAATAAATCATGCCTCTGAGTCCCACCACATGGTCTAATGCATTTTTTCTTAAATGCTATAAAACTTACTACCATCAGACCACTAAATGGTCAGAGTAAACAGCTGTTTGTCCAGAGGTCCCTATTGTTGCAAATAACCCCCGGTCCCAACAATATGAAAAACAGTTGCACAAGGCAGCAGCGTTTGTCTACCGTAAACACTAATGTAAAATCAATATCTTGTCATTTGAAATAAAAAAAGGGTTAAGTACAAAAAAATATATTTAAAAAAAATTAAATGAAAACCCTTGAATAACCCCCCCGGGACCTAGTAGTGTTTTGCGAATAAGACCTTTATATTACAAATAACCCCCAAACTACGCAAATTAGTCCACGACATTAGGCTGCCATTATTAACAAATAAAAATTAATAAAGGGGTAAATTGCAAAAAACTCAACATTTTGCAAAATAAGAAGAAAAAAAAATCCAAACTAAGCAAATTATGCAAATCAGGCCACAGAATTAGGTAGTTGTTATCCCCAATTAAAAATTCTGAAATGTCAAAAAAAAAAATTACTTATTAAATAAACTTTAGGGGTAAAATAGGTGCAAAGTAATTTTTTTAGTAAGGAAAGAGAATTAGGGATAAATTGGAGCTCCTAATTTCATTGGTAAGGGTAAGTTTGATCTTTTACTTTTGGTATACAAATTACGTAAATGCCTAAAAGGTTCGAATCTACTTGGATCATAAAAAATCCAAAGGTACAACGGTTGTAAACAACAAAATATTTAGTCCTACATCGCACAGGACTAAAAACAGTTATTTTTTAAAAGGCGATATAATATCAAAGGGTTATTTCTAGTGATGGCAACGGAGCGGAGTGGGGGCAGATTTTGACTTCTCCGTCCCTGCAACTATTTAATTTTTTCCGTTCTGTTCCTGTCCCGCAACCGTGTATAAACGGGACGGGACGGGGCGGGTTTTGACTTCCCCGTCCCCCTAACCATTTAACTTATCCCGTACCGCCCCGTTTATACTTTTTTTTTTAATGCAATTTTTTTTATAATAATAAATCTGATATCTCGATAAATATACACCAAAAACACACATTTAGATACATGCAACACAATGACTAATATTGAGTTATCCATTACTGATATAATAAACTTGTATAGTTGTATGATATATATAGTATTAATATTTCTTTTATATATTATTAATATTTCTTTTATATATTATATATATAAGTATAAATATATATATATATACTTAAACGGGGCGGGTACCCGTCGGGGTAGGGTCTTACCCTATCCCCGTCCTATTTAAGTGCGGGTTATTTTTCCTAACTCCATCCCCACCCCGTTTCCGTAAACGGGGCGGGGCGGGACAAATTGCCATCCCTAGCTATTTCGCAATATTTTTTTAACAATTTAAAGGCTTTTTGTTGAACAAATAGTTTAAGGGTATGTTTGCAAAACGAAAGAAGGGGTTTCCTTGCAATTTATCTTTAAAGGTTGTTGCGACAAATACCGCGAATCAAGAATAAATCAAGAAACCGATTGAAGAGTAAACACACCACACAAAGATATATCCAGTTCAGCGTAAAACCTACGTCCACGGTGAAAATCCGGCGAAAGATTTCAATATGCGAAAATCAAAACCCTATCTCTTTCTCACTCTCCTTCCTACAGTTTTCGGTGTTCTCTCGTATCTCACTCAAAACCCTAAGGGTTAATTTGGTACGCAGGAATGAAATGAAGTGGGAATGGAATGAAGTCAGAAATGAAATGAGAATGAGAATAGAATAGAATGACCATTCTCATTCCAATATTTGGCTACAGATAAAAAATGGTGTAAGAATGAAATAGTATTACCTTCCAACATGCTATATTTTTCTATATAAAATAGAATCAGTTTTAAAAATAGGACATTTGGTCAATTTAATTTAATTACCATGTGAAAAAAAAATTAATTACTCATTCATTTAAAACTTTCTAAATCAAGATATAATCGGACTTTTTCTTCTACTCAAGATTACTATAATCTTTTATATGAAAAAAAAATTAATATTTTATTAAAAATTGAAAGTGATAAAATAAGGACCTATATACCTATTAAATATATATATAGAGAGAGAAATTAATACTAATTACCATATATATATATATATATATATATATATATATATATATATATATATTCTAGAGCAAGGGTGTAGACAAAAAATTTGTACAAGTGGGTACAAACGCAAAAGTTCGGGTCATAATTTATTTTTTATAAAATTAAGTGGATACATCACTCGAAATTTAATACGTCATCTCAGTTTTAATCCCCCAAAAAATTATATTTGCTATATGTAAAAAATAAATTATAGAATTAAGTGGGTACATTTGTGACATATAAATTTGTAATTGGCATATTTCGGTGATCAAAACCTGAATGATCGAGTTGTAAGTTTCATGATATTTTATGTAACCAATCATCGACATCTTCGAGCTGACACTCAAGTGCATGGAAGCTGACAAATCAGTATGAACACCATATAGTACAGGTAAGTATGGTGAGGACATTCTGCACTTTGTAATTCCGAGCCTATTTTGAAAAATCAGGGTTTAAATGAAAATTTTAGGGTTTTTCAAAGTAGGACCGGTCCCCAATATTTAGGACCTGTCCAACTTTTCTCGGCAAATTAGTTTCTGCAGATTTTCAAAAAGTTCCACCGGTCCTATTTATTTGGCACCGGTCCCACTTAGCCTGTTCCAAATAGGAAATAGTTTTTGACGGAAATTCTGATTCCTATTGGGTTTGAAACTTCTAGGAAAGTTCTATTTTGGTATTCAATTTCTTTTCCAAGTAGAATTAGGACTTCCTTGCCTATATATATGTATTCATATTTTCTCTACAAAAAGAGCCCTGAAAAATTAATATTTTAGAGAGAAAGAAAGTATATACAGTATAATTAGGGTTATATATTTTTAAGAACACACATCCATACTACACGAGTGATTTTTAGGATGGTGTTCTACTTCTGATTAGCTGCTCAGAGACTGCATCAAATCTATTTGCTGACCAGAACATTGGATTGAAGGTTCTTCGCTTGCTTACTTGCTGAGGAAGAAAGGTGACCAGATTGCACTACGAATGGAACAAAATACTTGCTGAGTATTTTGGTTCTTCCAGCAACCTTTCTGCAAGGGTGGTGACGTTAGCCGGAAGTCTGCAGCAGTTGGACGTGTTGTCGCAATCATAAGCCTGAGGTGTTCCGCATCAGATCCTTGACAGAGTGAAGAGGGGTGTGAGACTGAGACAGAGTCTGTTGTACTTTGCTTCATCATAGTGAATTGGTTCCCTGAGGCTTGCCGCCTCCCTCCGTGGTTTTTCCCGCCTTGGGTTTCCACGTATATCTGGTGCATTCTTTTCTTTTCTTGCACTTTATTTATTTGCTTGCTTTAATTGTTTAATTAATTGGACTTAAAATTGAATTAATTAAAAATTAAGCAAACGAGCAAGTGATCCTATTCACCCCCCCTCTAGGTTCTAAAATACTTTTCGCAACCGCTTTCGCACCGCGCAACTCACAACATTAGTACCTACTAGTGCCCATGTAGCTACGCCCCTGTTCTAGACTGAGTTGTAAAAGAGAGAGAGATGCATTAATGAAGAGAGAGAAGATGATTTTAATAATAAATGGGAATAGAATGATCATTCCATAACTCAAGAAGTGGAATGATTTTGTTGAAATAAGCATTTCAAGGGAATGATCATTTCATTTCTAATGTAGCATAACAAACGAGAGAAATAGAATCAAACTAGTCCTAAATGTCCTTATACACTGGACTACAAGAGAGTCCTAAACAGCATCCAATGCCCGCAAGAGAAAAAACGGGTCTAATGGAGAGAGATTGATCTTAGAGAGAGAAAGAGAATAATAGACTTTTGTAAACAAGGTTCATGTGGAAATATAAGCTAACTGAGAAATTAATCTGAGAGAGAGAGAGAATAATAGACTTTTCTATTTCACACTATAAAAGGATGAATCCAGTAGGAATATATAATGTTCTCAAGAACACAAAATAAGAAAAGCAACAATTTATGAAAAAAAATAATTATGCTCCTAATTAAGGAATAACTAATCCTTAGTTGTACTCACGAAAATGTTCATAGAGCTTTAATTTTTTTTTTTTTTTTGAAATGCATGTTCGTAGAGTATTTTGGATCACACACACCAAGCATAAAGTACAAAAAGCGAACAATATCTACCCACCTCCCTCTAGGTCTAGTCTAGTATTCTTCAGCATAATCTGTGGTATCAGAGCCTTGGTTAACCATCACTACCTCAATTGATATAATCAGGGCAAGGTTACTCTACATATACAGTTAGATCATGAACACATTTAAGAAAGGTAGTTCGATAACTAGAACTATTTTGTATTATGGAACAAAATATACATACTAGAAAGCTAGGATGACAGCTAGATGAAAAGATACAAATTATCGCAGAAAACAGAAAGACCCCTTGAAGTGAACAAGTATTTCAAAACCTAGAGCTGAACACTTCAAAAATGATTCAAGCAAGTGTAACTTGAATTTTAAAGAACTTAAATGTGATATTTAGTGTTGTCACACCTCGAGAGTTCTCTAAAATATCTAGCCATTGCATCTAAAAAAGCATGCACAATTTTGGAAACTACATATGAGGATGCTTTAGGAGTAAAATTCTCTAAAACTCAAGTACTAAAAACAAAGTTCAGACTCTCATTATAATGGATGGAAATGAAACCTTTAATTAATCTATCGTAAGATGACATGGTGAATAGCAGCTATGACATAACAAAAAAGATTTCAGAGAGCAAAGTCGTTATAAAAAGTTGACTATCTCTTCCAGTAGATTTCAACCTAAGATGAGTCCGTTGAATAAAGAAAAACATAGGTGAAGTCATGGTTGAAGGATCAGCTGGTTTTCTACAAACTTATTAATCTAACTTCACCCAACCTAAGAAAATAAAAGCATTGCTAAAGACAATAAAAGAAGATCATGAACATTTGAAAGTGGCTCTAATGAAGATGAAATTGCTACTCTCCAAAAGAAAGTTTAGGAGTTCCCTTAAGAAAAAGAAAAACTACAAGAATTCAGAATGGAAGATCATCAAAATTAAAGAGGTTTTCGTTTAAAAGGAATATTTTTTATGATCAATCAAATGAAGTTAAATGCTGGAATTGTATTGAAAAAGGTAATGTCTCAAATGAATGTCCAAAAAAAGAGCATGAATAAGAAAGGTAAATCTGAAGCTCCGGCAGCTAACTTTTCTAGTTTTTCTGATTGTGATAATGATTTTTTTTCTTGTGATGAGATTGATCCCCAAGCTGCTTTTGTTGCAATTTCTGGTACTTCTAATATGGTTATAGATGAATCCCATTCATATACTTTGAGTGATTCTGATGATTCTTTTAGTGATGATGATAATGTGATTGCAAGAATGAAATTAATCTTAGATTACTTCTAATGCACCGGTAGGAGAGACTTATGAAACACAAATACTTATATAAGGGAGACGTACACATAGCGTGTCCATGTTGGATATCGACAATCCTTGTCACAAATACATGTCCGATACTTCCTAAATTTATCCATAAATTCTTTTTATTTCTAACACATATCATATACTTCTCAGATACTTCGGTCATGTATTCGATACTTCTCTGAAACAAGTCTTAAACACTAAAATGTAACTTTAGAAATAAAATATCATAGTATTATTATAAGAAAAGGTTAAGAGTTTCTTCAAAAGTGAAGTATCAAAGACCAATTGGTCAAGTGGCATATAGGCCCTGGCTCCCTAAAGGGAGGTCCAGGGTTCGAGTCTCAGTGGAGGCAGTGTGCGTGTGTGATTCTACTTACCTGATCAAAATAAATAAATAAATAAATAAGTCATATACCATGACTAATTAAGTCCAAAATTTATCCATGCAATATAACTCTCGACTCTCAGCTTATTTGTCATAAATAATGTTTGTAACAATATATATAACATGAAAAAAAATTATTATTATTTAAATTTATCAATAGATATGTATATTATTTTTTATACATACCTACATTAATATTATATATATTACCTCGTCCTTGCCGTAACCTTATCTTATTTTTATGAATTTGTCGATCGTATTGCCTTACCCATATTGTATTGTGCTCGTATCTATGTCTATGCTTCATAGGTGAGAGTATTAAAATAAAGAAGATTAACAAGGTATTGATTGCTTGGTGCACTAGTAAAAATCTTGGCCTATCTAGCGTTAGAACACGGGTTCAAATCCTAAAAAGTAGCCATTTTGTGCAAATAATACCAAAGATTAGGTCTATATCAGTTACACTTCTCCTACACCCTTAATTAATAGGGACCACGGTGAGTTCTAGCCCTTTTTAAGATTACCAAGAAATAAAATGAAGAGATAAAGCTACTTGAGAATATGAACTTTTTTTTTTGACATGTAAAGTTTCTTTAAAGACGCTCGAACGGGGAGCACACCTAAGAACAAGCATAAGAAACCAATAGCCAGCTACAATTTAAGACTATCCACAAACTCCAAAAAAGTCCCATAGATTTACATGTTTGCCCATTTACCCAAAAAAATAAAGAACTCATAATACTATTTTTGAGAGACCAAACATGAATTTCCTCTCCATCAAAATATCTCATATTTCTCTCGCGCCACAGCCCCCACCAAATATAAATGGGAGTAGCTCTCCAAGTATCCCTCACTCGGCTCTCCATTATACACCCTCTCTAAGCCTTCATCGTGTCTACTGTGGAACCAAGAGACACCCAAATCATGCCAAAGACCACCAAAAACATAGTCCAAATCTCTCTCGCAATTGAACAATGCAAAAGAAGATGATCCATCAATTCCTCTGCATTCTTGCACATGTAGCAACAATTCACCACGACGTGACCCCTTTTTCTAAGATTGTCTTGAGTCAGAATCTTCCCAAGAGAAGTTGTCCATCCAAAGAAAGCCACCTTTAAGGGGGCTTTTGATATTCAAATAGCCTTCCATGGAAAAAAAGACATCAACATTAAAAAAGAACTCTGGTAAAAAGATCTCATGCCAAAAAATCCTTTCGAAGAGTGCTTTCAGATCATCTCATCCGTCCCTTCTCCCTTCACCTTCTAATTATAGAGGAAAGCTAATAACTCTGCTACCTCCGCAAACTCCCAACCATGAAATTCCCTCTGAAACTGAACATCCCAGATCATCCTCCCATTATCAAGATGATAACAATCAACTACCAAGGTATGTCTATTCGTAGCAATCTTATATAGCTGCGGAAACCTACGTGTCAATATAGAATCACCCACCAGTGATCCTCCCAAAATCTAACACTCCTACCACTCCTAACCCTAAAGCGAATGCGTTTGGAGAACTCATCCCACCCCTTCCGAATACTCTTCCACACACCCCCACCCCAATAGGAAACCTCACCTTCCTTGAGATCCAACCACCAAATTCTCCCCCATCTGGCTAGCAATAACTATCCTCCACAATCCGGATCTCTCACTTCCAAAATCTCCAATGCCATTTGTCCAACAAAGCCTTGTTAAATAAGATAAGCCGCCTAATCCAACCCCCTTGTCTGAATGGGGGTGCACGCCTTCTCCCACTTTACCAAGTGGTACTTGGATTCATCTCCTATACCACCCCATAAAAAATTTCTCTGAAATATTTCAAGCCTCCTAATAACTGAGACCGAAATCTGAAAAAGGGACATAAAATAGATTGGAAGATGCAAAAGAGTGTTCTTCATGACAGTTACCCTCCCCCCTTTCAACAAATATTGAGTCTTCCACCCCGTAAGCCTTCGTTTGAAGTGCTCTACAACTATATCTCAAACAAAAACCCTCCTCATTGACACACCAAGGGGTAAACCCAAATAAAAGATCGGGAAGGCTCCCACCTTACACCAAAGAATGTCTACAAATTTGGAAATTTGCTCAATCTCCCCGACTGGCACCATTTCACTCTTCCCAATGTTAATATTCAAGTCTGACACCACTTGAAAGAAAATCAAGACACATCTTAAGGCTCTCAACTGGTGCTTCACCGCATCACAAAAAATAATAGTATCTTTCGCATAAAGCAAATGGGATATAACCAACTGACTAGATTGCTCTCTCCCTATAATGAAACCTCTAATAATACCCAGCCTCTTTGCTCTCCTTATCATTCTGTTGAAGGCTTCCATGATAATGATAAACAGAAAAAATGATAGAGGATCCCCCTGCCAGAAACCTCTAGAGCTAGTGAAGAAACCAACAGGGGAACCATTCACCAAGACTAAGAATCGCACCATTGAGATACAATATCTGGGATCCACTTCTGCTAACCGTTCCCGAAACCCATCCTTCCCAGCATATATCAAGAAATCTCAATTCACATGGTTGTAAGCCTTCTCAATATCGAGCTTGCAAGTAATTCTTGGCACTCCACTCCTAAGCTTAGAATCAACGCACTCACTAGCAACCAACAGAGAATGTAGAATCTAGCGGCCTCCAGAAAAAATGATAGAGGATCCCCCTGCCAGAAACCTCTAGAGCTAGTGAAGAAACCAACAGGGGAACCATTCACCAAGACTAAGAATCGCACCACTGAGATACAATATCTGGGATCCACTTCTGCTAACTGTTCTCGAAACCCATCCTTCCCAGCATATATCAAGAAATCTCAATTCACATGGTTGTAAGCCTTCTCAATATCGAGCTTGCAAGTAATTCTTGGCACTCCACTCCTAAGCTTAGAATCAACGCACTCACTAGCAACCAACAGAGAATGTAGAATCTAGCGGCCTCCAACAAAAACATTATAAGAATCCAAAATCACTTTATCAAACACCTTCCTCGAGTGATTGGCCTTTAGAAATAGGCTTGTAAACACCACTTATCAAGCTAATAGGTCTAAAGTCCTTAGCCTCAATGCCCCCTCTTCTCTTAGGAATAAGGCAATAAACAATGCATTAATACTCTTTTCGAACAGCACCTGCTGCCTATGAAATGTATTAAAGACTTCCATCACCTCCTCTTTGATAACCTCCCAATTCTGCTGAAAAAAAACCTCTGATCCCAGAACTTTATCTCCTTCACAGCACTTCAAAGCCTCCTCCACCTCCTCAACCCCAAAAGGTCTCTCCAGCCACACCATATTTTTTTCCAAAATACACACAAATTCAAGCCCATCGAGCACCGATCTCCATCTAGCAATTTTTGTACACATCTGTTGATAATAAGACACAAACCATCTCTGAATGTCCTCCTCCTTGCTCAATATAGTCCCATCAATGTGGATCTTGCCAATATGGTGTCATCTTCTATGAATATTCGCCAATCTGTGAAAAAATTTCATATTTTGATCTCCTTCTTTCAACCACAACGCCAAGCATTTTCTAAAGCCAAGAGATCTCTTCCATCTTTGTGATCTCCCCAAACTCTGCCTTACACTATTCTCTCATGCAAACCTCTAGCTCATTCAGCCCTTCTCTCCCCTCCTTGCGATCCAATTCTGAGATTTTTGCAAGAATTCTATTTTTGCACCATTCTAGGTTGCCAAACACCTCCTTGTTCCATTTTTCTATGTCCCCCTTCAAGAGTGAAAGTTTGTTTGCCAGCCAAAAACTTGGGTTGCCCCTAACCTCATAGCCGAGCCACCAAAGCCGAACCTTGAACCCTTCAGCTTCAGGCCACATGTTCTTAAATCAAAAAGGGGTTCTCCCTTTCCTCAAGCCACCATAATCCAATATAATAGGAATATGATCCAACACCGGCTTTTCCAACGCAACCTGCGTTACATCCGAGAACTTCTCCTCCAATTCTCCCAAAATCAAAAACTATCCAACCGGAAGAAAATAGAAGATTCACGACCACTAGTCCGAGTGAACAGAGCTCCCTCTATCGAAAGATCAAGAAACCGATCCGCGTCAATGAAATCCGCAAATTCCAACATTACAAGCGTGCATCTCCCTCCCACACACCAAGAAGCCGACCACCTCCAACTACTCCCATAACCCCTTCCTCTCTGAATCATCCACTGGCCCGTACACCATCGAAAACACCCAATGAGAATCATCATCCACTAACGAGAACAAGAGGGATATAAATGACCTCCCTCTCCACACATCTACCTTTGAAACCTATCTCTTATCCCACATAACCATTATACCCCCTGAAGTCCCAATCACATCAAAAGATTCCCACTCAACAAACCTACTCCCCCAAAGACTCCTCACCACCCCAAATGAAGGATTTTCCAACTTAGACTCTTGTAAACAAACAACATGAGTGCTCCATTTTTGAATGGTTGACTTCACCACCTTCCTCTTGTCCGGGTCATCCAAACCCCAGACATTCCATGAAATGATTTTGAGTTTCATAAGCAAACAATTCCCCCCACCCCCTTCCTCCCTCCTTTGCTTCTTTCGTTCCCCCTCCACTTCTTCCTCCCCTCCTCCCATCGTAATTCACATATGATATTAGGTTTCTAATCTCCTCCCCCTTCCAAGTGGGTGTCTTTTGCTGGTTCACTGATTTCCACCCATTTTCTATAGATCACTTATCCCTCCCATCGTAATTCACATACGATATTAGGTTTCTAAGCTCCCTCTCCCCCTTCCAAGTGGGCGTCTTTTGTTATTTCATTGATTTCCACCCATTCTCTATAGATTGTAGCAAGTCCTTGGCTTCCTTCTCATCCTCGGCATAATTAAGCCCCAACAGACCCCCCCCCATCACCCCAATATTTCCCAAATATTGACTCACTGTCCCCTCTTCCGTTAACAGAACCATCTTGTCATCCCCCTCCCAGAAATCCCTAACAGCTTCCAAAGGAATGTTAACACCCAGGTCTCTATTGTCTTCCCAAACTGGAGGAGGAACCAAATCCACTTCTAGATTTCCAGCCCATTCATTTTGACCGTTCAAAGGTTCATTGTTGTCCTTGTTATGTGTCTATGGGTTGTGGTATTTACTGTCATTATTGAGCTCCCCCCGTTCAATTTGTTTTAACTCTTCTGATATCACCATAGATCTTCTCGGATCACTGTGCAACTTTAGGTTCGCTAGCTATTCTTCTGCTAAATTGCTGCCCAATACCAACTGAATCCCCGGGCCCATACATAAAATAACACTCCCATCATCTCTCCCGATGGACATAATCTTTAAGTTGACCCTATTTTCATCACATAGGGTAATCAATCCCGTCTCTGTTCTGTTCTCCATACTTTCTATCTCGACCTTACTCTCAATTGATATTTCCTCCCGGTCAGTCCCCTCCCTAACTGAGCCTTAAAACGCACTGGCTATCACACTAGAGTCATTATCCCCTCTACTATTTTTGTGCAGGTTCTGTTGGGCTAACCTGCCTACCATAACTCTATCCCCAGACTTATCCAAATAACCTGTAGCAAAGGAAGATGAAGAAGGGGGTAGATTTCTGGTTTTGGTTTAAAGGAATGCACTTGTACCTAATATTTGGGCTGGAAATCAAATTTGGCAACCCACTTTTTGTTTTTTAGCCTTTAAGAATTTTTTAATAGCTCGGCCTATCTGTTTGGTCTTGGTCTGATCTCCCTATGAGCCCACCAAAAAAGGCAGCCCAACCTTTTTAAATTGTTGTTGGCCTTGTTGCTTCTGGACGCTCAAATTGGGCCTATCATTACTATGGTCCAAATTCTTGTAACGTTGATTATAATTTCCTTTTGGGCCTAAGTGGCTTAGCCCATTGTCCCTCTTGTCCTCCATTAGGTCCGAATGAAGAGGCCCAAATATATTCCATGTTTTGGATCATGAGATGTGTTGGTCATGCTCACCCACCCCTCTCATTCTAGGCCCAACATTACATAATTCTAAATTTAAGTTATGAGCCTCACCCATAGTTGTTGAAGGCTCAAGACGCACAAAGGCGTTAAGGCCTCCTAGGGCCTAAGGCGTAAGGCAAGGCGCGGGCCTAATTGAATCGAGAAGTAAGTTGAAAATAAAATAAAATTTGTAGCCAATAATACAAAAATAGCAACAATAGTTGCTCAACAGTTTCAAACTACTGTTTAGCCAAAAGCATGAGAACATCAAACCACAAAATAAGAATACATAATATTCCAATTTTAGGATTTTTGGTATTTTTGGTGATAATTAAAAAAATGTTGCTGAAAAACTTGCCCCACTATGTATTACTTCCAAAAAGCCCTAAATCGACTAATTATATTGAATCTATTGATCAACCCTTTTATTTCTTTTACCGTTAGGGACTATATTATATAGTTAGAGTCCACCGTAACACAAAAATACATCACATGCTAACAAGTAGGAGGAAAAAAATAAGTGTTTTATATTAGGCGCGCCTGAGACGTGACTTATGCCTAGGGCCTCAGATGCAAAGGCGCGCGCCTGATTAAAGGGGCCTGGCATGACCTTGGTCCAAGCGCAACTACTGAGCCTTGCGGAGCCTTGAGCCTAAGGCTTGCCTGGGGCGTGCCTTTAACAACTATGCCCTCCTCTTGACGTTTCGTGTCTTATCTCACTCCTCTTTTTGCACACGCGTCGTCCGCGCGTGAGATAGGCTTCGTCTTCTGCCTCTCAAATCCTGGTTTCGATTCTGCGTGTTCTGTATAGAATATGGCATGTTGCCATCTTTCCTTAACCTCCCCTCGTTCTCTGATAAGTACACAAAACTTGCTATTTTATATCTCAAAATAAGTCTTTAATTACTATTTTACTTTATTTAAATTATCTTATCTTTGCATTTTATGTTTTACAAGGATTGATTTTCAAATAAGAAGAAAAGTAGCAAAAAAAGGGCTAAAAATGATATATATAGCCAAATATGAACATAAGAAGAATTGTAGGAGAGATGGTATTTTGTGCAATTTACTTCACAAGTGGTCTCAAGTTCAAAACTTTGCAAAATACTTTTTGCACGGACACGTCTGCAGTCCAGAATTCAAATTAAAGATATGGAGATCAAATATTTGATATTTAAATTCAAAATTTTGTATTTTGAATTTTGTATTTTAAAATTTGAATTTTTGTTTTTAAATTTTGTATTTTGAATTTTGTATTTTAAATTTTTTCCCACCTAAATCATTCCCTTCTAACTCTATAAATAGGAGGTCTTAGGGGATGGTGAAGAGAGTTAGAAAATAGTTATTGTAGAAAAAAATAAAGTGTAGTTGTAAATATTTTTTTGTATTCATTTTCTTTTTCTTGTAAACACAACTCTCAAGGGAGTGATGAAACCACCATGGGTGAAATATAAGTAAGTTGTTTTATTTTCTTGTCTAATTTTTCCTCCCAAGAGCATTCTTCTACTCTTCTATTCTGGATTTTTATTTTCTACAATTAGAGAGAGGATTCTTCGGGTTTGCCAAATAATGGTAATTCGAATAATGCCTACCTCTGTTTACCTAGCCAATGTGCATCAGATTAAGTAAAGAAATGTCTCTCTCATATATAATCAAATTTGTTTTTTATGTCATATTTTTCTTCATCTTTTCAAGTTGTAATTGGATTGGTGAAGTGTATTCTTTATTGGAGCAAAATCATATAAAAATAGTAAAAAATTTATTTATGTTGATTCGTGGTGGTGGATTTTCTTTCCTTGAGATTTATTTTATTATTATAGTTTTATTTATTCATTATAATTCCAAAATAAAAAATGTTTTTAAAAAAATAATTTTTATTCCATAAATTAGTGTGTGAATTTGAGCTCATTCGGAATCTTACTTGAGAGTGGTTCGACCCTGCTTACTACTATACAATTTTTGGTAAAGTTTTTGCAGGTTTTATTATTTTTGTACGAAGTGTAGAAAAGCAACGACAAACATCCACTCTTCTACACCCGTCAAATGGCGTCGTTGCCGAATCAATTTTGAGAATTCGAACCCCAAATTTTCAACACTACAATTTTTTTGGGAGCCCACCCAAACTTTCTTTCACTCCCTTCTATTCATTTCATTTTTTATTTTATTTTTTTAGTTTCTTATTATTATTATTATTTGAAGAAAAGAATGAAAAATATATTTTTTTTTTCCATGGCAGGTTCTTAAAATGCACTGATTTTTTTTTTGCCACCATCAGACACTCTTACAAGAGGAATAATAGCTTTGTCATCCAGGTAAGTACCTAATTCTTTTATATTATTTTTCTTTTCTTTTTAGATTAAGAAAACATGATTTTTTTTAGGTTGATAACTTTCACATGCAAACTCTAGGATAGAATAACTTAGAAATATCCCTAAGGTCACACTTTCTTCATTTTTTTCTTTTATTTTTTGTTCTTTTTGTTAAAAAGAAAAAAGAAGGAGAAATACCACACACTCACTCATTTTTTTTTTTATTGCTTATTTTGTTTGTACATCTTTAAATTAACATTTTTTTGTGAATTTTAATTTAGCATTTTTGTAGTAATGCTCTTATTGTTGTTTAAAAATATTTATAAAAGTATAGCTAAGTCTTGGTAACTCCAGTGAGCACCTTCCAACTTCACAATGTCTAGGAAAGTTCTGTCTAAGGAGTGTGGACGTTCTGTCATTAAGCAGGCCAAATGCCTCTCCACACTTTCCTGGGAACTTTCCTGGTTGTGTTGTTGGCAGACCTTAATTGGTAATCCTCGATTTACTCTATCAAAAAACTTATAGTAGGAGTTATTTTATTTGTTGAAAAACAAAAAAGAAAAAAAATTGCATTTTTCCCATGCATAATATTGAACTTCTCATGTGATTACCAATGCTTCATTTTTGTTAATGGAAAGTTAAAGCAAATCACTTCATTCTGATTAAGGTAATATTCTTCCAACCTTCTATTTGTGCTTAATTGTTATTTTGTCCAACATTGAAGACAATGTTGAGTTTAGGTTTGGGGGTATGACATTAAATTTATAAATTTTCAGAAAAACGTTGAATTTGTAATTTTTTGAAAAATGTTTTGGGATAATGGTAATTCTCACACTATGATTTGATTTTTTTTATATTAAATGTGTATAAAATTTCAAAATAAAATCTTTAATCTTTAGTGCATTAATAAGTTCTTAAAAGTTAAGATTTTATCCTATCTTTCAGTTAGAACAATTTCATGAATTTCTAAAATTCAGAAGAAAAAAAAAACAAAATTCACTAAAGCCCATAATACGATTTAAAATTGATAAGTGACTGCATGTTAAATTTCTGACGAATAAAAAAGGAGATTTAACCAAGTGAGATATTGTACCATTCTTTTTATTTTGAAGATTATATGCTAATCACTCTGTTTTTTCTTGAATTCCACATAATTTTGTTGATTAGTCTCATTATTTCATTCTTTTGGTCAAATATTAAGAATTCATCATGTTATGCCACATAATTTGTTTTTTGAGTTCATGTATGTTGAAGAACTATACATAACCTTGAGAAATGATTTTAGGCCATCTTTCATTGTTTGAGCCTTTCAAATTTTATTTTCTTTTTCTTTCTTAGTTATGAATTATCACTTGTTAACCAGTTGACCTTTTGCCCATTCTTTTTTTTATAACCATATTTTTTACGGTTTTTCGAGAATGGATGTGATAATCAGTGAAGCTTTTTGGTCTAGCCATTCTTTTATAACCATTTTTAGGTTTTCCGAGAATGAATGTGATCAATGTACAAGCGGGTGAAAAAAAAAAGAAAAAAAAAAGAAGAAAAAGAAAAAAGGGGGAGTATAATTGTTGATGATATTTTGAGAAGTGTATATAAAAAGAAGTGAAATAAAAAGCACTTCAATTGACAAAATTTTGGAAGAAAAAGTTGAAAGTAATATACTCTAAGTGAGTTAGTTCTTCCCAAACATTCTCGAATACACCTTACTATTATCATTATCACTATCACTTTTTTTATCTTCCTTTTACCTAAAGTTACATCCTAATAAAAGTCATTTTTGATCTTAAGGATAGTATAGTTCGGATATGGACATGACTGAGTTATATTGTTGTGTGGTATAAATTCTTAATATTTGATATTCCTTTCATGAGACCAATGCATTTTCTTGAAAAATTCGTTCTTTATTAAAAATATGTGAGATAATTTGCATTTGTTCTACATTATTTTACTCAGATATACTTGAGTGCAAAATTAGCCAATCTCTTAGTGTTCAATTTTGAGTGAAATATCATAAGTGAGATTTGAAATCAAAGCTAATTTTCTAAGAAAATCTAAAATGCAGTTGCTTTAAAATTGAGAATTATATTGTTGGTGGCTATTTACACACACACTCTGAGTCAAGAATAGTAATGAAATTTTTTAACTTTTGAATAGTATTTAATCTTTTCTTTTAATTTTTTATTTCGCACTAAAGTAGAATAGTTGAGTTATTCTTGATTTATACACATTAACCGAGAAAAAAAAATCTTTGAGTGTTAATTACCATTTTTTTATATTTGTGGGTATCATCACTAAAACCCTCACGAGGCTATAGCTCGTCCACTAGGGGTAACCTAGGGGTTTAAGGTCTTATTGCATATAGTAAATGGAATCGAGAACAGCCTGCGAAAGTGGCATATCTTTAGTTAGGAGTTAAATAAAAGTAGCAGTTTTGTACACTAATTTCTTTTGCTTATATTTGCTAGAGGACTAGCAAAAGCTCGTTTGGGGATAATTTGATAAATACACAAAACTTACTATTTTATATCTCAAAATAAGTCTTTAATTACTATTTTACTTTATTTAAATGTTCTTATCTTTACATTTTATGTTTTACAAGGATTGATTTTCAAATAAGAAGAAAAGTAGCAAAAAAAGGGCTAAAAATGATATATATAGCCAAATATGAACATAAGAAGAATTGTAGGAGAGATGGTATTTTGTGCAATTTACTTCACAAGTGGTCTCAAGTTCAAAACTTTGCAAAATACTTTTTGCACGGACACGTCTGCAGTCCAGAATTCAAATTAAAGATATGGAGATCAAATATTTGATATTTAAATTCAAAATTTTGTATTTTGAATTTTGTATTTTAAAATTTGAATTTTTGTTTTTAAATTTTGTATTTTGAATTTTGTATTTTAAATTTTTTCCCACCTAAATCATTCCCTTCTAACTCTATAAATAGGAGGTCTTAGGGGATGGTGAAGAGAGTTAGAAAATAGTTATTGTAGAAAAAAATAAAGTGTAGTTGTAAATATTTTTTTGTATTCATTTTCTTTTTCTTGTAAACACAACTCTCAAGGGAGTGATGAAACCACCATGGGTGAAATATAAGTAAGTTGTTTTATTTTCTTGTCTAATTTTTCCTCCCAAGAGCATTCTTCTACTCTTCTATTCTGGATTTTTATTTTCTACAATTAGAGAGAGGATTCTTCGGGTTTGCCAAATAATGGTAATTCGAATAATGCCTACCTCTGTTTACCTAGCCAATGTGCATCAGATTAAGTAAAGAAATGTCTCTCTCATATATAATCAAATTTGTTTTTTATGTCATATTTTTCTTCATCTTTTCAAGTTGTAATTGGATTGGTGAAGTGTATTCTTTATTGGAGCAAAATCATATAAAAATAGTAAAAAATTTATTTATGTTGATTCGTGGTGGAGGATTTTCTTTCCTTGAGATTTATTTTATTATTATAGTTTTATTTATTCATTATAATTCCAAAATAAAAAATATTTTTAAAAAAATAATTTTTATTCCATAAATTAGTGTGTGAATTTGAGCTCATTCAGAATTTTACTTGAGAGTGGTTCGACCCTGCTTACTACTATACAATTTTTAGTAAAGTTTTTGCAGGTTTTATTATTTTTGTACGAAGTGTAGAAAAGCAATGACAAACATCCACTCTTCTACACCCATCATTCTCCTGCGTTCATAACCAGTCTTCTTCCTTTACGATGGTACTCTCGTCCCTACCATGAAGACTTGTCGTCAATGGAACAAGTTCCGGTAACCTTTCTTCAGACAGAAAAATCCTATAGCACATCCTTTCATCATTGACGATGATTGATTCTGGGATCTCACGCCCTTCCTTCACAAAAATAATGATCTTGCTAGAATTGATTTTCTCATCGACTTCTACCTTCACGAATCCCCCACAAGCATCGCCAACGACAATAAATAGGTCTGTACACCAAAGGTGTAATGGTAGTGCATGCATAAACAATCTTCTCTTATTCTTCTCTTTCACGATGCTAGAACATCCAACTCTGAAATACCAAACATTGATTTGAAGCTCAGCATCTCCCCAAGTCCTCTTTCCGCTGAACAAAACCCTAATGACCACAGCATGTGAAGGAAGTCTGGAAAACAAGCGAGAATCTAGAATTGGAGACACCACTACACCCGGTGAGACCTTCCAGACTCTAAAGGCCCATTCCTCTATCTTCGCACAGTCCCCAGCGTCTCAATTGAACTTTCTGACTAGAAAACTCTTTATCACATCACACATTTTCCAAATACCTGCATTATCCAAAGAGAAATCGTGCCCCCTCTTCGAAAACGAGGTCCTCACCACTCCATTCCGAGGCAAACTAGGGATCTTTGCCACATTTGCAAAAGATTGGGTACTGATGCCTTGGAAAAACGATGCTCGAGTCCTTATTGTCACCAATCATACATCTATTTTAAAGAATATTGGGAGAACAGGAGAGGTAGTGTAACAGCCCGCTCCACCACATGGAATGATATTGTCCGCTTTGGGCCCTAGCCCGCACGGTTTTGCTCTTGGGTTTTACTCCAAAAGGCCTCATACCATTTGGAGAGAGCACACCACATATATAGCACATCCTCTTTCCACACCCACGCGATGTGGGATTGGGCACCCTTGGGGACAACAGGGGACAAACACACCTCTTCCACACAACCAAGATCTTTACAATCCACCCCCCTTGGAGGCCCGACGTCCTCGTCGGCACACTTCTGGCTGGGTCAGGCTCTGATACCAACTGTAACAGCCCGCTCCACTACATGGTATGATATTGTCCGTTTTGGGCCCTAGCCCGCACAGTTTTGCTCTTGGGTTTTACCCCAAAAGGCCTCATACCATTTGGAGAGAGCACACCACATATATAGCACATCCTCTTTCCACACTCAAGCGATGTGGGATTGGGCACCCTTGGGGACAAGAGGGGACAAACACACCTCTTCCACACAACCAAGGGTGCCCAATCCCACATCGCCTGGGTGTGGAAAGAGGATGTGCTATATATGTGGTGTGCTCTCTCCAAATGGTATGAGGCCTTTTGGGGTAAAACCTAAGAGCAAAACCGTGCGGGTTAGGGCCCAAAGCGGATAATATCATACCATGTGGTGGAGCGGGCTGTTACAGATGGTATCATAGCCTGACCCAGCCGGAAGTGTGCCGACGAAGACGTCAGGCCTCCAAGGGGGGTGGATTGTAAAGACCTTGGTTGTGTGGAAGAGGTGTGTTTCTCCCCTCTTGTCCCCAAGGGTGCTCAATCCCACATCGCCTCGGTGTGGAAAGAGGATGTGCTATATATGTGGTGTGCTCTCTCCAAATGGTATGAGGCCTTTTGAGGTAAAACCCAAGAGCAAAATCATGCGGGCTGAGCTCAAAGCGGACAATATCATACCATGTGGTGGAGCGAGCTGTTACGCGGGAACATCCGATAAAATTGGAACGATACAGAGAAGATTAGCATGGCCCCTGCGCAAAGATGACACGCACAAATCTAGAAATGGTCCAAATTTTTATGAGGCCTTTTGGGGTAAAATCCAAGAGCAAAACCGTGCGGGCTGGGCCCAAAGTGGACAATATCATACCATGTGGTGGAGCGAACTGTTACAGATGGTATCAGAGCCTGACCCAGCTGGAAGTGTGCCGATGAGGACGCCGGGCCTCCATGGGGGGTGGATTGTAAAGACCTTGGTTATGTGGAAGAGGTGTGTTTGTCCCTTCTTGTCCCCAAGGGTGCTCAATCCCATATCGCCTGGGTGTGGAAAGAGGATGTGCTATATATGTGGTGTGCTCTCTCAAATGGTATGAGGCCTTTTGGGGTAAAATCCAAGAGCAAAATCGTGCAGGTTGGGCCCAAAGCGAAAAATATCATACCATGTGGTGGAGCGGGCTGTTACAGATCTGTAACAGCCCGCTCCACCACATGGTATGATATTGTCCGCTTTGGGCCCAACCTGCACGGTTTTGCTCTTGGATTTTACCCCAAAAGGCCTCATACCATTTGGTGGAGCGGGCTGTTACAGATGGTATCAGAGCCTGACCCAGCCGGAAGTGTGCCGACGAGGACGTCGAGCCTCCAAGGGGGTGGATTGTAAAGATCTTGGTTGTGTGGAAGAGGTGTGTTTGTCCCCTCTTGTCCCCAAGGGTGCCCAATCCCACATCGCCTGAGTGTGAAAAGAGGATGTGCTATATATGTGGTGTGCTCTCTCCAAATGGTATGAGGCCTTTTGGGGTAAAACCCAAGAGCAAAACTGTGCGGGCTAGGGCCCAAAGCAGACAATATCATGTGGTGGAGCGGGCTGTTACAGTTGGTATCAGAGCCTGACCCAGCCGAAAGTGTGCCAACGAGGACGTCGGGCCTCCAAGGGGGGTGGATTGTAAAGATCTTGGTTATGTGGAAGAGGTGTGTTTGTCCCCTCTTGTCCCCAAGGGTGCCCAATCCCACATCGCCTGGGTGTAGAAAGTAGATGTGATATATATGTGGTGTGCTCTCTCCAAATGGTATGAGGCCTTTTGGGGTAAAACCCAAGAGCAAAACCGTGCGGGCTGGGCCCAAAGCGGAAAATATCATACCATGTGGTGGAGCGGGCTGTTACAGGCAGAAAGTGAAGATTTACTTTTGTTGATGTTTTGAACTCGTACGAGTATAAAAAATAAAAATAAAAAACTTAGAAACTCAATAGGAACATTATGAGAAACAATGATGGGAACAGGGAAATGTGCAAAGAACCTAAACAACTAATGGGCTTTGTTTAATTATTACAATAATTATTGAAAGCTTTTAATAAACACAATTTTTTATTTTTTATTATTTATTTTTGGGGGGGTTTGGGGGAGAATATGAACTTGACTCATTGAAGATGAAAATTTGAAAAAAAAATTATTGAACAATAGAACAAAAATAGAGGAATGCTTGACAAGATTAAATTGCTTAATCAAGATATAAAATAATCTATGAAATTGAAGAAAGCACTTTTGTGCAAAGTACAGAACCAGTGGTAAAGGGCAAAATATAAAACGTATTAGAACCAATTGCAAAGGAATCTCAAACAATTGCCCATAGACACTCATTGGGAAAATAAAACCTAGATCCGCTACTTACTCTAGGAAAGGCTACCGGTGATAAAACTAGATAATCTACTTACTCTAGGAAAGGCTACCAGTGATAAATAAAATGGCAAATTACACTTTCCTCTCTACTAAATTGGCTTTATAACACTTACCTCTCCTGTGTTTTGGCATATAACACTTACCCCCCTTTAGTTTGCACATTAGTAACAATTACCCCCTTCTGTCAATCAAACTAACGGTTATTCTTGATATCATCAAAATTTAATCCTAAAAGGACAATTATACCCTTAAAAATGTTACGACTAAAGTTAGCGGGTCTCGACTTCAATGGCAACTCCAGCATTGGGATAGTAGTGGCTAGTGGTTTGGCTGAAGCTGGGTCTTGTCGGTAGTGGTTTCAATGGTGAATGTTGATGGCGTAGGTGGTGAAGTATGGTGAAGACAAAGGTGGGTGGTGGCTTGACTAGAGGTGATGTTGCTGCGGTTGAAGGTTCGAAGTGAGTCTGCCCACAATGGTGACTTGATCGGCGTTGAATGTTACGTATTCTAGCCTCTTAACTTGCATATTTTATTCTCTTAGTGATAGATTATTTTGTGATTTTACTTCGTTAAAGTGTTTTCTGTATTTTTAGGATCTTAATGATTATTCCAGTTAAAACTATGATTTTGGACTTTTAAAGATAACATGCAAAAGGGTTAGATAAAGCTTACATCAAAGGGATCCATTTAACTCTTTATTTCAATTCAAATCATCCCAAGGAAGAGGTCCAAAAGAATTACAGCTGCTTAAGAAGGTTACGGGCCTGAAGCCCAATTATGTGCTTAAAATAGTCTTAATCCCGTTTTAAAAAATAAACTAGAAGTATTATTTTTGAGCCTCAAATCGACTTAATTTTTGCATAAGTTAAACGAAATTTGATTCTACACACATTTGTATTTCACAAAAATTCCGTGAATCGAACTTCTAGTGGGTCAAAAGTTGGGCCGAACGTCAGTAGAAAAAACCCACCTAATTAGTGCTGCGGGAAAACCTAATTAATTCCTAATTGGATTAGGACTTTGGTGTATTCTCTTGGGGGATAAAGTGGCGAATTGAAGGCTGTTTGGAGAGAGTTCCTAGGTGGTAAAGAGAGCTTTTGGACAGAATTGAAGACATACTTTGCAGAGCTTTGGAGTGGAGAACCACTGGAGAACGAAGTCTTACGCATAATTCATGAAGATTATGCCTTCTTCCTCAATCGTTGAAGCTTCTTCTTCTACCATGAGCAGCTAGTTCATCCACGAGCAGCTAGTTCATCCACTAGGATTTTGATGTAGCCCTAACTAAGCATTAATGGTTTAATTGTTTTAATTATTAGGGACTTTTATATACATGCATAGATTGTGTAATTTAGATGATTCTTATTGTAGAATTGAGCAATAAAAGTCTTATAAATTCAGTTTCAATGATTTCTTATCTTGTCTTAGATATTTAGTTGTTGTTATTGAACTCAATCTCTTTTATTTTCTGTGATTATGAGAGTGATTATTACACAATGGTAATCACTGAATATATCATTATACACTTTGATGGAGTATGCCTAGAGAAGATGAACCATACTGCACCCTAGAGTAGAGTAGTTAGGCAGATGGCCCATGCCAATCGAAGATAATCCATGACTTAGCCTTAATCATATGTTATCTTCTTGAAGGATGAAGGTGAGCTTGTAGCCACCGACACCACTTATGCATAATATAATTTTTCATAGTTAATTCAATTAACCATTGATTGTGGAGTTAGTGGTGAAGTCAATTACCCTAGACTTATCTCATACTATCTTCACTCTCTATTTTCTTTGTTTTATTTTATTTTGCTTTTTAGTTAGTTTAAATATTAAAATCAGATTTCTTCTCTTTCTAAATTTAATTAAAATTAATTCTGTATTCCAACTCATTCAGACCACAATCCCTGAGATTCGACACCCCTTTCAATAGCCCTATTCTGCAAGGAATTTGTTCTATTGCGAAGTGTGATAATTTTAATTGAGACGCACTCACACACGAATCATGGCTCATGGTGGGGGAAGTGGGTCTACACAACTGTTTGGGTGTTGCTTGAATAATGGTGGTGGAGTTGGTGGTTTGGTGGGTTTGACCGGCATTGAGTCTTTTTGACTGAGGTGATGATGGTAATGGAGATATGGGTTTTCTAAGTGCAGCAGTGGAGGTGGTGGGTCTCGACTTCAATGGCAGCTCTGGCATTGGGATGGTAGTGGCTAGTAGTTTGGTCGGAGCTTGGTCTTCTCGGCAGTGGTTTCAATGGTGAGTGTTTATGGCGCATGTGGTGAAGTTTGGTAGAGACGGAGGTGGGTAGTGGCTCGATTGGAGATGATGTTGCTACGGTTGAAGGTCTGAAGTGGGTCTGCTCAAAGTGGTAACTCGTGGTGGGGTATAATTATCCTTTTAAGATTAAATTTTAATGAAATTAGCAATAACTATTAGTTTGATTGAGAGAATGGGGGTATTTGTTATTAATGTGCAAACCAGAGGGGGTAAGTATTATATGCCAAAACACAAGGGAGGTAAGTGTTATAAAGTCAATCTAGAAGAGAGGTAAGTGTAATTTGACCTGAATAAAACTAGAGAAGCTAATTAGTGAACAGGATTAGGATACTCTAGAAAGACTACTGGGTTAATTCTGGCTCTAATAATGTTCCAAAAAGTACATTGTCACTCGTCCTTCCATCCTTCGGCTCGGTTTGTTTTGATGTAAAACAATTTCCAGAAAACATTTTCTTCTTTTCTGGTGTATGGTTGCACAAGAGTTTGCTAAAAACATTTTGGTTGTAAATTGATTTTACACAGTTTTGAAGGAAAATGACTTATCGATCCAAGATCGATGTCGTTTTTTACATTTGCAAATGCTGATAAGCATATCTACATGGGCTCACTTCAGTTATTCCTGAGCGAATGTAATGAGAGAGAGAGGGACCTGTTATGGATCAAATCCAGTTTGATTTTGGGGTTTGAACTCTGCTTCTGTGTAATTTTCTTTTTCTACAAACGCTGAACTCTGTTTCTGTGTAATTTTCTTTTTCTACAAACATATATATTATATTGCTCTATATGTGTGTGTATATTTATATAAATTATATAAAGATATATAGATGGAAGAAAGAGGCCTGCGCCTTACGGTGTGGAGAAATCTGTTTTGAAGTGTGCTCTATTGCTTTTTAAGCTTCCATGATCGATGCAGTATAATTGTGAAAGAAATTTTACCTGGAATATCTCGATCGATTGAACATGTTCAATCTAGTTACACTGGATTTAAAAATAATTTCCTGTCAAAATCTCGATCAATCAACACTTCAATCAATCGGTGCTCTCTGGAAACTGCCCGATGGATCAACAATTCGACCAACAGCTACCGTTTTCTAGTTTGAAATCCAATTTTGAAAAAATGTGCGACTTAAGTTTTGAAAAACCATTTTTCAGAAATACTTTCAAAGCATATTTATAAGATAAAAATAGGTCTTTCTAAGGCAATTTTATCTGTGATCTAAATGTGTGATTGAGGATGGAATTTTGGTGGTGATCTTCGCAATTTTGGTCTGCCATGTCTTCAATAGACGTCCTCAAATGACTTTTGACACATTATAACATAGTTTTTGGGTAGGAATTTACCAAAACGTGACTCATATACCAAACACAGACAAAAGCTCCTCTCAAGACCTCTCTACACTAAACTTAATGTTTATCCTCATTCCTTTAGTCATTGCATATGTGTCTCATTATCCAATGTTCCATCATATATCGTTGGTTGTTGAATGTGATTAACAACATGCAACCCTAACTTTCATCAATCCTGTTTTTGTCAAATTACCAAAACATTGACTCTTTTTTCTTTTCTTTTCTTTTCTTTTGTGGATGATATATAGCATCACACACCAAGGGCTTGGTGGTCAATTTGTCTTTCTCGACTTTAGCAGCCAACTAAAATTACAAATCTTACATTTTGGAGATGGGACAACTTACACTAAAATGAGAAACATGTTAAGCAGAGCGTCTCTAAAAACTGTTCTTCTAACGTATTTGTTTTGTGGAATATTATTAGGAAACTACTGTATTTCTTTCCATTAATTTAAACTAAGAAGGACTTGAAAACGACTGCATCTTCAAGCTTTTCATCATCCTATTTTCTTTTCCAATTCTAAGAAATACAAATTACTAGTAGTTTTTAAATTTATACCCAACAAAGCTTTGACTTTTCATTCATTTATATCAGTGATGAAGATTTGTGACTCAAAATGAAAGCATATAATTAATATATATGCCTACACACAATTTTTTTACAAAAATAAAAATTGGACAATCTAATTATTTCAATTTAAAAGGCTATTGAAAGATGAATATCAGAAAATAGGAGTTTGAAAGAGGCAGTTTAAAAATTAAAACAAATAGATATTGGATCAACATAAAAAAATAAATAATAATAATAATAATAATGTAAAAGACGAAATCGCAACAATTTACCTCTGGTTGCTTGCGTGGATATATGGTGAAAGACTTGAAAGATCTTTTCCTTCAACTTATTGGACATGGAATCATGGCGGGTGTGGAAATAAGGTTGAAGGTGTCCAAGGACATCGATGTATTGGAGCCGTGTTTTCATATAACCCCAAAGGTCGAATTGCCCAATGGACAACCTTGAACTCTTAATAGGATGAACCACTGAGATGAGTGGGATGAATTTCTCCACCCATCGAGCAGCAGCAGATGGGTGAACCATATTCTTAGGTGAGGGAAGCAACAGAAAAGGAGAGCAGAGCCTGACAAAAAAATCAATGATATAAAGCTGCCAGGATACGATGATGTCAGGATCTGGAAGGCCTTTCTTGTCAAGAAAAATTATGAAGGCGAAGAAAGAAACAAGCATGGCTGCAAAAGAGCAAAGGCGGTTGGTCCAACCCCACCAAGTGTGAAAAGCAGGTGCCCTGGTGTAAATCTCATCTTGCATAAAGCTAAGAAGGGTTTCCACAACTTGAAAAGCACCCTCGTAGCCCAGATCAACAAAGCCGGTTTGGATAACTTTCCTGTCGTTCCTGGAACACTTCCGATCACTGAAAAGGGCTCCAAATCTCTCTTTAATAAAGAAAGCATTTATAATGGTGTCGAGAGGACTGTTAATCGCTCGCTTCCATGAATTGTCAGGAAAGGTTCTAAGCTGCAAGTCATCAGTTGCTGAGTTGTCAATCGGCAGTAACATATACTGATTCCCACCCCTCTCCACACGCCGCGCTTCAGCCGCGACTCCATCCGCTTTTTTAAGGTTGTTGGCTTCTTGGTCTTGGCGCCATCTCTGATGCTGCAAATCGCCCAAGCTCCCCCACCTATGGACCCAAATTCGCTCACAACAATTGGACAAGGCAGTGAATAGAACTGGTAAGGCAACCACAAGTAACGGTACACTGAAGGAACATTGGGAAACGACAGACACACATGCGATGACCTTGATGAGCATAAACACGGCCGCTCGTCTCCATAGCCGATTGTCTTCGAGTGAATAAGCATTTAGAGTATCGATTCCACCGTTAAGCAGTAGAAGAAATGGTGCCCACAATGCTACTGATCTACAGTCTATTTTGCTCGTATCAACAATGGGGAACACAAAGCCGGAAAACGACATACCGTTGACTAAAGTAAAAACAAGCCAAGTGAAGAATTGTAATATCTGGGAATACCACCTCGTTTTCCTCCAAAACCCTAGAATTGCTAGGAGAAGTGTAGTCCAGCAGATTAGTAACATAAATAGCCTTGGTTTCCAATCTTCATATATCTGATTTAAGTGACTTGGAGGTGGTGCTGAACCAGAAGCCGACCACGACGACTGCACCCTAACCATCTACGACACTTGCTGTAGCCTCAAGAAGTTGAGATTCAATGTAAATTATGTTTTCCTCCCTAATGTATCCGGGAAGGGAACTCAGAAACTTAAGCACCGATGAGATGAGCTCCACTCTTCCGGCGAGCACACATATATAATAACTATGTATGTACGAGGATTTAAAGTGATAGGTAAGAGTGTCTTAAATGTAGGAATTATGTTACAAGTGAAATTGAAGAGGCATATGTACGTGAAAGGTGGTGGGAGTTGGCGGTAACTACAAGGTGGAGGGACGCGGTTTTCACTTACTTCCTGTACCCCTTGTCCCACCGCCACAAAACCGGTAAAAAAATTTAAACGTGCAACTACACAAATGATCGTCATTTCCTTGGATACGAGGAAAAAAAAAATAAATTACACTTACCTCCCTTCTAGATTGATTTTATAACACTTACCTTTTTGGTGTTTTGGTATATAACACTTACCCTCTCTAATTTGCACATTGATAACAAATACTCCCTTCTATCAATCAAACTAACAATTATTGCTGATGTCATCAAAATTTAATCTTAAAAGGACAATTATAGCCCACCATGAGCCACCACTTTGAGTAGACCCAATTCGGACCTTCAACAGTAGCAACATCACCTCCAGTCGAGTCACCACCCACCTCCGTCTCCACCAAGCTTTACCACCTGCACCATCAACACTCACCATTGAAACCATTGCCAACAAGACCCAGCTCCGGCCAAACCATTAGCCACTACCATTCCAATGTCGAAGCTGCCATTAAAGCCGAGACCCACCATCTCCACTACCGCACTTAAAAGACCCATATCTTCACTGCCGTCATCACCTCGGCCAAACAAACCCAATGCCGGTCAGACCCACCAAACCATCAACTCCACCACCATTATTCAAGCAACATCAAAACAGTCATGTAGACCTGCTTCCCCCACAATGAGCCACCACTATGAGCAGACCCACTTCGGACCTTCAACCGTAGCAACATCACCTCTAGCTGAACCACCACCCACCTCCGTCTCCACCATGCTTCACCACCAACGCTATCAATACTCAGCATTGAAACCACTGACGATAAGATCTAGCTCCAGCCAAACCACTAGCCACTACTATCCCAATGCCAGAGCTGCTATTGAAGTTGAGACCCATCAACTTCAATCGTAACATTTTTAAGGGTATGATTGTCTTTTTAAGATTAAATTTTGATGACATTAGCAATAACCGTTAGTTTGATTGACAGAATGGGATATTTGTTACCAATGTGCAAACTAGAAGAGGGTATTTGTTACCAATGTGCAAACTAGAGGGGGGTAAATGTTATATGCCAAAACACAAGGGAGGTGAGTGTAATTTGCCCAAAAAAAATTTGGTAATAAAACTTTACGAAAATCTTAAAAGGAAATCATTTGTTTTGTCTTCCACTTGTTAAATAATAATATTTGGGTTAAAAACAATGATCTCTCCCTCGAAGTTTGGTCTAATTAACTTTTTAAAAATCTTGCATTCAACTCCTTGAAGTTTGCACACTTGCTAATGCAAATATCTATCCGTACAAAATATGGTCAGCTCTCCTAGAAAAAATGTATGATTTACCGAAATAGCCCATTGACCCACTGAATTACAAAAAATATTTCATTTTCATGAACTAAACTACCCCTCTCCCTCCCCTCCCTCTATCTCTCAAAAACCCAAATATTAATTTCACCAAGAACAGTTACTGACTATGAATTTGAAACCCAAACAAAAAAAATCAAGCCTTTAAACTATTAAACCCCAAAATAAAAAAACCCAGATATCAATTTCAAAAACCCATCTCCAATGTCCACCAAACAATCCAACTACATATTCTCTCTCTTATATATACATATATACACACACACATATATATAGAAAACAGAAACGATTCATCTTCTCTCTCCTGTATATGTGTATATATACACACACAGACAACACAACACACCATGAATCCCATTTACAAATCACCAACAAACCACCCCAACTAAAAATCTCAACCGTCAAACCATGGCAATCTCTCCTTCCACCCAAGGGTCTGATGTTGTTCTTGTAATTGATCAATAGTTGCCATGCTAATCCGGTAATTCCCATGGCTTGCGAAACCTGTTTGGCAATGGTAATAACGAAGCCTAAATCGGTGACGACGAACAAGCGATGATATCCATGGCTTACAAAACCTGATATTAGGGTTTTGCTTTAAATTCCAACACAAAACCTCATCTTGGTTCGACTTTGTAGATCCATTGGGTACACACACACACAAGTTAGGGTTTTTATTATGCTTTATGTATATGTATATGCACACATAAATTGGAGTTTTTATTCTGGTTTATGTATCTATATGTGAACGCACAAATTAGGTATATATATATATATAGGGGAAAAGAGAGAGAAGAGGGTTGGTGGGAGATGGGGCGGCCATGGGATGAGATGGAGAAGAGAGAGAGAGGAGGGGTGGCGACAGCGATGGGAGGTAGGCCGGTCATTGGGTAAGGTGGAGAACAGTGAGAAAGAGAGAAGAGGGAGAGGAGGGTGGTGGTGGTGGTGGTGGTGATGGTGGGAGGAGGTGGTTGTGGTGGGGGTGGTGACATTGACTTGGTTATCTAACCGAGGACGTCAATGCAAGAATTTAAAAAAAAAAACCATCTATGTGTAATTATGTAATACCCCGCTCCAACACATGGTATGATATTGTCCACTTTGGGCCTGAGCCCGCACAGTTTTGCTCTTGGGTTTTACCCCAAAAGGCCTCATACCATTTGAAGAGAACATACTACATATAAGCACATCCCCTTTTCCACACCCAGGCGATGTGGGATTGAGCACCTCGTACCCTGTCAGTGTGGTAGCTCAGCCCAATGTCTGTCTTCGCACCCGCCCACTCACACCCGTCCACAAGGGTTACTACAATCCACCCCCCTACAAGGCCCGACGTCCTCGTCGGCACACTTCCGGCTGGGTTCAGGCTCTGATACTAACTGTAATACCCCGCTCCAACACATGGTATGATATTGACCGTTTTGGGCCTGAGCCCGCACGGTTTTGCTCTTGGGTTTTACCCCAAAAGACCTCATACCATTTGAAGAGAACATACTACATATAAGCACATCCCCTTTTCCACACCCAGGCGATGTGGAATTGAGCACCTCGTACCCTGTCAGTGTGGTAGCTCAACCCAGTGTCTGTCTTCGCACCCGCCCACTGACACCCGTCCACAAGGGTTACTACAAATTAGGTCAAACTTGAAGGAACTATAGAGACACTAGTGGGTACATTAGTACCCACTTAATTCTATAAAAAAAAATTTATATACAGTAAATACAATTTCTTGGGGTTTAGAATTGAGATATCTATTAAATCTTGAGTGATATATCCACTTAGTTTTATAAAAAATAAATTATGGCCCGAACTTTTGCGTTCGTACCCACTTGTACAAATTCTTGACTACCCCCTGTATTTAACCCATGATATTTTTGTCTCAAACTTGTTTAAAACTATTAAATTTTATTTCTTTTCCTTATATATATATATTAGCGGATTTATAATTTAAATTAAATTCCTTGTATAAATAACTAATTATCAAATGGGATGTGATTTCATTAATCGTTTGCAAAGCCTTACTAACCCTAGTGAGTACTTAACCAGAGGTGTAACTACAGAGACACTAGTGGGTATAATAGTACCAATTTAATTCTATAAAAAAAAAATTATATATAGTAAATATAATTTTTTGGGGTTTAGAATTGAGATATCTATTAAATCTCGAGTGATGTATCCACTTAGTTTTATAAAAAACAAATTATGGTCCGAACTTTTGCGTTCGTACCCACTTGTACAAATTCTTGACTATCCCCTGTATTTAACCCATGATATTTTTGTCTCAAACTTGTTTAAAACTATTAAATTTTATTTCTTTTCCTTATATATATATATATATTAGCAGATTTATAATTTAAATTAAATTCCTTGTATAAATAACTAATTATCAAATGGGATGTGATTTCATTAATCGTTTGCAAAGCCTTACTAACCCTAGTGAGTACTAGGCAATTAGTATAATTCTCATTTAGAGCGAGGGAGAACGCGAGCATTTGAAGTGTTAAGCAAACTGAAGATAAAGATTCTTTGAAATTAGATCTCCTAGAATGAAAATTGTCATTTGTAATTAAAATGATTTCTGTTTATAAGAAGTGGTCTTACGTGGTTGATCAAGTAAAACGTCTTGCAATATTCAAACTTCAAATTTTGCCCTTCATATATAGAAAAAGAGAGAGATACATATATAACCTGCTAATTTTATACTTAGTGGGTGAATTTGTTATTTAACCAAGGTCATATAACATTACTACCTTGATATATTAATGAAGATGAGTTAGTTTTCAAAATAAATAATCATCGATAATATATATATATATATATATATATATATATATATATATTAATTAGAGGTGGCAACTTGCACGAGTTGGACAAGTTTAGACCGGGTTAAATATAGGTGTGTCAAATATGGGTTGTGACTCATATTCAACCCGTTTATAGCAAGTCAAATATGGACGGATTGAATATGGGTTGGGTCAATCCGTCAACTCATATTTATTCCGACTAGACATGAAAGTGGCAACCGATACTGATATTTAATGCACCACAATACCAACCTCCTCAAAAATTTATGTGTGCATCATGTATATTCACTTGTAATGTGTACAATCAAATTATATAAACACTTTTTGCATAATTGTCCTTTTAAAGTCAGGATTTTTTTGTTTTGTTTAGACTTTCAACCTTCACAAATTTATAAATATATTTATACACTACACTATATTATATACTACTTAAAACTCACGTAATAATATAATTTTTAAAAGTCCATTTTTAAATCGAACAAGTTTTCAGAATTTCTATTCAAGTAAAACTAAGATTTTTTTAAAATTTTCAATTCAATTAAACATATCTTTCTCAAAAAAAAGAAAAAATATCAATTACAGTTTATTGTAGAAATTAATTTACTTCAATTTAATATTTTTTCTCAAATACTTTGATATAAAAAAAAATTTCAACTTAAATATTTTTTTATCTTAATCACATACTTTTTAATTATTCAAGGTAAGTTTCCTATATGTAACTATAGAGAAGAAGGTTATGTGTTGCAAAATGTTAGTATGGTTAAGAAGGTTATATGTAGCAAAAATGTTAGTATGGTTAAGAGATTAAGTGCAATTAAATCTAATAATAATAAAAATCAAAATAATTTATGCCGGGAGATTTGCAAAGATTACATTAAAGCTGTATTCGGCTTGAAATGAGAATTAGAGATTGAAAAAAAAATTGTTAATAATATTTTTAAGTTTAAAATTAATGAGATTTTGACGTTTATAACAGAGCTCCATTCATTCATCTGAACAAAATCTCTGAAAATTGCTGGTCATGGTCTGAAAAAATAACTTTTGGGTGGGTGGATGCTAGCAGCAGCTTCTTTAATACCATTCAATTGATGGACATTCGTTGAATATAGACATCTCCAATAAATGACACTGTATAACGTAATTAATACTGTGGTCACCTTCAAATCAAATCTGCAAATGCTTTTTGTTTTTGTTTTTTTTTTTTACTACTACGTTACATATCAATGCGTCGGATATCTCTTGCTGGATCTAAGAATTACTATTTGATATTTAGCTTTAAAAAAATGAGGAGAGCAAACAAAAAGAAGAGAGATGAATAATTTCATATTTAGCTTAAAAAATGAGGGGAGCAAACAAAAAGAAGAGAGAGAAAGAGAGAGAGGATGATCGATGAGAGAGGGGGTGGGATGGAAGAGAGAGAAAGGAAAGAGAGAGAGAGAGAGAAGTGGGATAGAGAAGGGGTGGGTGGGTTTAGATAGAAGGGAGAAATTTTAATCTACATTTTGTTTTATGGGTGAAAGATGAATTGTTGTTTTATGGATGAAAAATGGATTGAATATGGTACTCATATTCAATACAATTAATCCGTCAATTAATTAGTTTATATTTATTCAATCTGTTTTTGACCCACGTAAGAAAATAAGTTTATCCATATATATTTTTAACTGGGTAAATATAGACGGGTTGACGGATTTGTATCAAATTTGCCCCTCCTAATATATATATACACACTAGTGGATTTATAATTTAAATTAAATTCCTTGTATAAATAATTAATTAGTAACTAATATTTAAGGAGTGAAATGAAATGTGATTTCATTAATCTTTTGCAAAGTCTTGCTATCTAAAAAGAACCCTAGTGAGTACCAGGCAATTAGTATAATTCTCATTTAGAGAGAGAGAGAGAGAGAGGGAGAGAACGCGAGCATCTGAAAGTGTTAGCAAACTGAAAATAAAGATTCTTTCAGATTAGATCTCCTAGAATGAAAATTGTCATTTGTAATTAAAATGATTTCTGTTTATAAGAAGTGGTCTTACGTGGTTGATCAAGTAAAATGCCCTTGCTAATATATATATATATATATATATATATATACACACATTTGGAATCGGAAATATTCCAAATGTTGCTCTTTCCAATAGTTATGTCTATTGATATCAATATTTATATGTGCTATTGTTTTTGTAGTTTCGAACATATTTCAAATGTAGCTCTTTCCATTAGTTAGCCAAACACATATATAATAAACACACACACACATATATATATATAATTATGCTTTATGCATATTTTTCTTTTCTCTCTGTATATTTTCCATATATATAAGAAAAACATGCATTGATCTTAAACATAACTCATCATTATTCCAATGATGAGTTGAGTGCAAAAAACATTTAGAAAACAGACCAATCACCAACTAAATAAAGATAAATAAACCAAATCAAAATCAAATTCTCAATTTTGATTTCGAGAACTTCATTTCATGGTCAAATATGTGTCTGGACTGTAAGTTTATGGAAAAATCATATTATTCCGAAATTTTCCTTGGAAAAAAAAATTATCAGAAATGTTGACAATTTTGTGAAATATTTAGAAACATATATATTCTGAAAAACTCAAGTTTTGAAAACAAACAAATCAAGCGCAAAGATGATTAGATCATGGTGCAAACATTTGCAACCATTGATTTCTCATGATTCCCCGTCCCCGAGGAATCAGTGTCACAAACTTATTAGTAACATTTTATTTGTTCATCCAAACAATTTTCAGCTGTATATCCACGTTTTTAAGGAATGTTTTTATTTTCTTTCACTTTATGTTCAGATTTTGAGCATCTAGTTTCTTAAAATTTTGACTTTTCCTCGTCGACCCTTTGGAATTTTAAAAACTCATCTTTTGTTTTTCCATCACATCTCTCTTTTTCTAAAAACAATAACGTTGAACGTGACACAATAAAGAATGGTATGTTAACTCTTGGGAGGATGGTCTGAAAAGTTAAAAAATATTATAAATATAATGCAATATAAAATAGATGAAAAATTAAATATTTAAAAGATGTAACATTGTCTACAAGGGTAGTACAGTCGTTCAGAACAACCCGAATACTTCTTAATTAGATTTTATTTAATGTGTGATTATCTTAAAACTTAAAAGCTTTATTGTATAGCTTATACAACATTAAAGAGACCAAATTATTCTTGCAGGAGGACTAAACATGAAGACGACTTCTGTGCATGTCTTTAATTACCAGGTTCTTTCACAGGTAAAACTCCGCTTGAGAAACATGCTATACGCTAATTTATGCCAATCTACAAGGAGTTGTAACAATATTTATATGTTCTTATTTATTCCATCCCTCAGGAAGGGATTTTATATATATATATATATATATATATATATATATATATATATATATAAAAGAAAAAGAAAAAGAAAAAGGGGAAAAGATAAGCAGCTATATCGACTTAAATTATATAGCAATTGTTTCCCATTAATAAAAATTTAAGAGTACAATGGCAGCTATGAATAGGCAACAAATCCCAGGTTACTTGCTATCAAATGTAATTTATATATATAATATATATAAAGGTCTTTCGACACACTGTTTGTCTGTTGATGTTTTTTCTTGTCTTTTTTTTTTTTTTTTTTCTTTTTTACAGAAAGCATAAAGGAGAGATCTTACATGAGAAGCTTGGACTTTCTTTCGATGACAGGAGAAAGCTAGCTCACGCAATAAAAAACAAAGTCTGAAATAAAGTCTTTCTCGGCTTTCAAACTTCAAATTCTCTCTAGACGGAAAAAAGAGGGGGTACAACTCCACCACCTATTAGCAAACAGTCCGACCATAACAAATTGAAGCAATGTAGAGATTCTTGGACCACTTTTCCTGTGAAAGGAACGGATAATAAATGAACTGGTAGAATTTACAGCAACCACAAAATCTAATGAACAAAAATTTTGTTTACTGTAACTACTTCTCTATAGTTAATGCTCTGTTTCCTTCAAGGATTGAGGCAGCTCAAAGAAAAAGAAAATGTAAGTTTGGATACTAAACAAGGTAAAATATATTTTTCCCTATGCCTCTGATAAGTAAATGAGGAGAAAGCAAAATGTGAGGAAAATAAGTGTTCAATTTTTAATTTCACATTTTATTTTCCTTTTAATTATCTAGTTCTCAAGAATTTTTTATGATAGTAGGAAACACAAGGGAAATGACTTCTGCTCTACCTTCTCTTTTCCTTTTAATTTACGAGGCATAGCAAGCTAAGCATTCCCTAGAACCACAAGAATCTATACTTATGATAGTAGGAATATTTAATATCTTGGAAGATCCAAGTGCCTCAATTTTAAGGAAACCACATTCTATCCAGCCATAGGGAAGAAATTCATGACGAAAACCAACAAGGATGGGAAGTGTTAACAGACAAGAACACCCCTTGTAAAGGGCTCTGTTCTGATCTCATTAAAATCATTTGAAGTTAGAAATTCATCACATAAGTATTTAAACTATATTAATTTGATTTTTTTATAAAAATAAATAAATAAATAAAAGCACAATATTTACCTTTACATGGGTGCTTGGGAAGGCAGATGTACGCAGAGTTTCTTGGGTCTCATCCATCATCTTGCGTTTTGGTATACTCAGTATAAAGGCTGCTTGATCAGCAGTAGCAGCCATCGAAGTTATCCTATAACCACCTTCCCATCGTCGGTGTATTCCTTCACTTGGGTACAGAAAATCAAGCTCCACAACCTATGATATCAGTAAGTTTGACAGATGAGTCAGAAGGGCAGTGTCATCATATCTACAAGGCAAGAAATATGCATACAGATTAAATTAAGTTACAAAGTAGTACTCATACCTGTTCAGAATACCCGGAGTTCCTAGACATTACCACCCCCCAGCGACTGCCAGCAGTTGTCATGGATGTGACATGGAAACCTTCCTTCCATTTTTTATTAATCCACTTGAAAGGAAAAGATTCACTCACTTTGTACGACTGCTGGGTGTAAGGAGTTCCTAAACAATTACAGAACGCATCATAAAAGAGAAACAAATAAGTATTTTATTAGAAATGATGGGTAGTATGAAAGGATCAAGTTATATATCATCAATTTTGATTGCACTCACCGTGATTGATATATTATGCAGAGTATTAGTCTGTCATACACAGGATAGAGAACACTAGACATGCTGAAACTTTGTGCAAGTGCAGACTAATGCAACACAACAAGTGTCATGTATTATAGTGATAATGATGTTTTAATCTATCTAACGCTATTCATTCCCCCCTCCTCTTTAAAAAAAAAAACACACAACACATACTAAACAAAAGAATAAATAGAGATGAGAGTAAAAGAAACTATTGAGATTCTTCATTTGTAATTATTAGTGAGTGCATTTTGGTTTTAATATTAACCGGATCTTTTCTGTTTAGAACCAGAGATGAGGCATGACAACTTAAATAGAACTGATGATGACGCTTGCTGCAATGGTGATGGCAGAAGTGGAGATGACGGTATGTTGGGAGTAGTTCACAAGCAGTACACCAAGTACTGACTCGTGCAAAGCCACATCACAGCCTGAACCATAACACCAAAACATGTCAGAGAACTTATTAGAGTCTTGAGCATGGAAAATATACCACGGTCCAAGCCCAAATAGCTTGGATGGACATGACAAGCCCATTGAGAACATGCTTTCCTTTCCAACAATGTAGTTTTTCAAATCACAACTCGACAATGCCTCTCAACTACTCAGGTCAACCAAATAAATTATTTGTCCACATTTAGTTCTGCCCAATGTTATATCCTTGTAAATGGTAGAAGCCCTAAAGGAATATGTTGTCTGCCCAATGTTATATCCTTGTAAATGGTAGAAGCCCTAAAGGAATATGTTGTATTCGTTTATTATCCAAATGTAAAGGTGATCAGAAAGAGCTTTTTAGCAGATGTGGAACTGCCCGAGCATACCAAATAAACCTGACAAAACATGTTGAGCCAAGCCCAGCTCAAAAGAATTGATGATGTTAATGGCTAAAGCCAAGCCTAGTCATCCAGGATATTTTTGAGAGGACCAAGGTAAAACACTGCATATGGAACTATAGCAGAGTGCTTTAAAAATATTTTATGAATGATGTATTGTTGAGAAATAAGCCCCAATCACGAACCACCAAATATTACGATGTGATGATAAGTAAACAAGCACGAAGAAATTTGCAAGAACACACCAAGAATTATTCGTGGTTCGACTAAACAAGCCTACGTCCACAGAAAGCCCGATTTCACTATATAGATTGTAACAGTACAAGTAGAAAGATTGTATCAAGAGTACGCTCAACTTTCAACCGTTAACCCTTATACACCCAATCTCACTCAAAAGGAAATCACAAATTCTAAACAAGAATTCTCTCTCTAAGTGTCCTCTCAATAACAATGAGAGTATTACCTCTACGCAAGAGTCGCCCTCTCAAAACAATGAGAGTAACCTCTCAAATACAATGAGAGTATTGCCTCTTTTTTTCTCTCTCTTCTCAACCTATAACATAGGTAACTATTTATAGAGCCTAAAACCTAATTCCTTGGTGAACTAGGATTACAATTCCTTAGAACCCAAGACTTGCCTAACAAGTACTTTCCTTCCTTGAGACCAAGACTTGCCTACTAAGAAATTACCTAATAAGATACAACTCTATAATAGAAACCTAATCACAATAGGAATTTGAGCCAACCTGACATGTATGACCACTGAACATCCAAAATTATAGTTATGAAGACAAACCTGCTTTATAGTTTTGAATAAAATGCCATCACAAAACATGTTTACAACATGAGCATTTATCAAGATATTGAGGTTAATTAGGCATGAGAAAGAAGGCAACACTAGCAGTAAGAGCGTGATAAGGGAGTAGCAACACTGGAAGAGAGAAAAGGAAATATCAGTTTTTCACGCTTCAATTAGGGACTAATAATATATTATTCTTCTTATTTTGTTTCTTTTCTGGACTACAGTAGAGGGTGTGTGTATCATATTATTTTAAAATGGTCTCCATGTGCATAAAATATGCTAAACACTGTTGACACTTATTTTTCAAGAGCAAAGATAAATGAAATAGGCAGCCAAAGGTTCACGTGGGTAATCAAATTTGTCCAAGCACTTGCAGCACTATGCTATAAAGCCTTTTGCTTCGCCTATATAAAGATCAAACCCATTATGTTATGATCACAAATTAGGTCAATGAATATGGCAAGGGACAACCACGCAAGGTGGACAGAAGGCAGACACAAGGCAATCGACCCAAAACAGGTCATAGCTGCCTACCACAGGCAGGGTAGTATTAGATGACTTGAATAATCTCAGATCCAACCATGTAAGCCAACCCATTTAAAATGCTCTCCATGTGCATAAAATATGCTAAACACTGTTGACACTTATTTTTCAAGAGCAAAGATAAATGAAATAGGCAACCAAAGGTTCACGTGGGTAATCAAATTTGTCCAAGCACTTGCAGCACTATGCTATAAAGCCTTTTGCTTCGCCTATATAAAGATCAAACCCATTATGTTATGATCACAAATTAGGTCAATGAATATGGCAAGGGACAACCACGTAAGGTGGACAGAAGGCAGACACAAGGCAATCGACCCAAAACAGGTCATAGCTGCCTACCACAGGCAGGGTAGTATTAGATGACTTGAATAATCTCAGATCCAACCCATTTAAGCCTACTTCGAGCTCCAACCTGGTAGACGCACAAACCCAAACCCACATCTATTCACATATAACGCGAGAAATGGATTGATTGACATGAGAATAAGGAAAATGTCACCTAAGCACCAATCTATTTTATTCAATGAGATTAAGGACATGGCT
The DNA here is from genome assembly GCA_026545225.1 of Cornus controversa. NCBI lineage: Eukaryota > Viridiplantae > Streptophyta > Magnoliopsida > Cornales > Cornaceae > Cornus > Cornus controversa. The sequence continues at coordinate 57,825,984 of CM048852.1, forward strand.
CCTGTTGATTCCCCATGGCTTTTGTTACCTTAACCATTTCAAAAGCAACCTGAAATGATCTCCCATCTGCAGCTAGCCCAACTAGCACTGAGGCTAATAAATAGCCCATCAAGACAGGTAAACAAAGCAGCCTACCAATCACCCGACACCTGGGAAATGTCAAGGTCAACGAGAAATGCTCTGACAAGACATGAGACAGCTATCTAACTTCCTACAACAAGCCAGTATCTACCGTTTTATGCTTAAACTTCACAAGGTTAACCAGCATCACCAGATAAAAACCTACTTAGTTCATCTGGTATTTTTTTCTTTTTTGGCAAGTGTGTGTGTTTGTAAAGCAATAAAGAAGAGTCATTACTTCCTTTAGCGGTCTTGGTCTAAAATATCATCCTCTGCATCCCTTAAATCAGAATTTTTATAATCTACAATCGAGAATAGTCATGACAACCATGAAAATCCACTTCAGATCAGCTAGCAGTTGAAGACTAGTAGCTAAAGCACATTCTAGTTCATATATAGGCGATTAAGCCTAAATCAATGATCAGCCTTACCATTCAGCATTCAACAATTGCAGCAGTAAGTCCTCTGAGTTCAATCCGGCCAACAACCAACCAGGTCGCGTAACACATTGGTAAACTTTTGACATCCACAACTCAACATGGGAGGAAGCCCCACCCCACCCCCTGCCCAAACGAAAATGGAAAAGAACAAAAATAAAAGGAAAACACACACCCCTGCCAGGTCTGCCACCAATAGGTTGGCCACATGCAATGATGGCCAGTGACTTGGTAGAAGTATTGATGATAGAGTACAACATGGCATTAAATTGACAAGATGAAACTTAATTGTGCAGTATATATGTTTAAATAATAAAAATTAGCAACAAGTGAAGACAACTTGTGTTCTAACTTGAGGATCCTAACCCACCATTTTGGAACTCCCAGAACTTTCAAAAGCATAATGCCCTAACAATACGCATATTAGTCACATATCACGTCAGCAATTTGTAAACTTCCTAAAGCATGCTATATTTTTCTCATCAATAGCAAAAATAATTAGGAGAGATGTAAAAGTGATACAAGAATCATATAGATACATAAATAACACATACTAATACAAATATACATATATTTTCATATATGTATTTATATTTATGCTAATAATCATAGAAAAACAGTTCATTTGACCAACCTTTAGACATAACAACCAACGAACTCCCATTAGTTGCACCAGCTATTGAGCTGATGTAGTAATTCTTTTCCCACTGTTCCATAATCCAATCCTGATGAGTATTTAAACAGTAAAAATAGTGATAAGAATACTATCAAAGAATTATTCACAAGAAATGACAACATTGATGCATTTGGAGAATGACCTTGTGCAGGAAAACAGCTGAAAGTTCATAAACCTGGGAACAGAAACCTGTTCCTGCATCCATGATTAAGGCCCAAAGATTTGCTGCGGAAGCCACACAGCTGATATATAATCCATCTTCATTACCCTTCTCTACATGCTGACGCAGCCTTGAGTCTGCAACATTGTAGTGATATCTACAAATCCAGAAGAATATTCACTTATTGCTCAGCGTAAGAGAGATTGTAATCTCATGCATGTGACTAGGAAATGTGAACACTCTTTGAGAGCCAAATTCCAGACCTCGTATCAACATCGATTATGTGAAACCTAAAGTTAACTGAAGCAAAAACAAAAATAAATCCAGAAACAGATGTGTTCGGATCAGCATTCCACAAGGATTGTCTTTTCCATGCGCCCGTGTAAACATGAATTCAGTTTCAGAGAAGCAGTAACAAAATAGGGCCCATCTTCAAGAGATTCTCAATGACCAAATGGTAATATAATAATCTCTTAAACTTCAGGTGAGAAAAATAAACACCACTGGATTTGCATATAAGTTTTCCAAATCCAGTCAGGGTAATCCCTGGTTCCATATTTTAGTTGGAACTACGCTTCAGTTTATCATAATAGTCAATCTAGCAACTAGTAAAGAAAAAGTGAATAAATTGTCACGAGAATGTAATTTGAAGTTTGAAATAAGAAGGCAAGATTGATTTTGATTGCCCTTATAAACATGACACGCAGTAAGTTGTACAGGAAGGAAGTCAGTTGTTTAAAGAGATTATATGTGTAAAAGAACTTCATGATTTCTTTGTACTACCAGCTGCTAAAATTTTTATCAAGTAACAAGCTAAATGGGTTTCAAGTGACTCAACTGCTCAAACAATCCAAGTAGATGGCATAGTCACTGAAGTTGTCACATTAATCCATGTATGAAGGTGTGAAGGAAAAAGGGATCACATAATGGGGGTTTATACAAGACAACCTAATTGATGGAGATCCTAATGAACTTGCGTAGACGACATGGCTCATCAGGCTCTCCATCACTAATCCAGCCAACTCTTAATATACCCATATAGGCTTGGAAAACACTGGAAATATAGGAATTGAATGGTTAACAAACTTATGCAACAAATTTTTTAATAATAGACACAGTGCCAAATGAATGTATGGTTAAAAAGCTTATTCAACAAAAAATTTGAAAAAAAGACAGCCAAATGAATGGAAAAATACTAGGATTTATGAAAAATATAGATATGTAAGCAACTGACAACTATAGAGGAATTAAATTTATGAGTCATAGTATAAAATTGTGTAACTATGTGGAAGTGTAATAGAATAACCATCAAGGAAAGAATCAATAGTGTCAGATACCACTCAAATTGATGCTAACCAGATCTACCATTTATATATGTTTCTCATGCATGTTGTATTCAATGTGATAAGAATATACTAAATATGCTAAAAGGGTGATTTTATAGGATGATTATTAAGTCAACTATCTTGTATCAAAGCAGAATAATTCATATTACGCGCGCGCGCGGGAAGCAAGAACAATGAATGCACTTGGATGAAACAAGAATGCTAAAATGTATCACAATAATAATTAGAAGAAATACGATTTATGATCAACATGCTAAAGAGAAATCAAGAATTATACATTTTAGTGACAAAAATAGAAAAAAAAATAGGATTAGATGATATGGACACGTGCAATGTTGACAAGTAGATGCACCAATAACAAATTGAAAACCAGTTACAATTAAAATGTAGGAGATAAAGGGACACAACAAAACTAACATGAGATGTATCATCTCATAAGAAAAGTCTTTAAGGAATAGATTGAATGGGAGAGAAAAACTTGAAATAAAAAAGAACTAATAAATTCATCTGACTAGCCCCATTCAATAGGATTGAGAAAGGATGAGGAGGATATGTATAGCCAACTCTTAATATGTTATTGGTACTTAATTTTCGAACCTTACAAATATTTAAAGAACTAATTTGGTTCAAAATAATCTTCTCTCCCATTCGTCAGCCAAGAATGTTATTTTTCTCTATGTAGATGATACATGTCAATCTACTAAATAAGCATATCTTCATTTCTCATACTAAACCATATGCATTAAAAGAAAAAATACAAAAAGGGATAGAGGTACTTCCTAGCAAAAGATGTACACGTTTAATTGAGTCATATTTGAAGAATAATCTCCAGATAACTCTCTCTTATCTAGGTTAGCCTCAACCAAAGAAAGTCATGCATGCACAAAAGAATGGCAAAGCAAGTGCATAACTAAATTCTGAAATTGACATTCATCCTGGTCATGGGATAGTGCAGTTCAAAGCAATATAATACAGAGGAAGTAGCCGGAGCCATCTGAATAAGTCACACTCAACACCTATAGTGACGGTGGTGGTGATGACAAGGACAATAACAAGGATGAGAATGATGACAAAAGTTAGAGAATCTCCCCAGATTACCAATGCTAAGAATTTTCAAATCATTCTCAGTTCCCAAACCTCATCAAAAGATCTAAAAAACTAGGATATTAATCTTATGGATATGGTAAACTTAGGTCTTAATAAAAACATACAAGCACATGTAATATAGCTCTGGGACAAGAAAGGAAATATATTACCAACTTAAGTGAATCCACAGCTTCCAAATGACATTTTATAAAATCACTCCAATGGACTTTCACTGTATGGGTATTTAAGAGGAGCACCCTTCACCTAAAACCTGTTTTAGTAATTTCATCAATTTTTTCTATTTTTCTCACATGTACAAGCACATCTAACTACAGGAAATTTTGATTTCAATTTCAATAATGCATCCTTTAAGGGAAGTTCTCGATAAATATCGTAACAGAGATCTGCAGGTTATTAGATTTTCATGAGAGAGGTGACTTACCACTAAGTGCAAGTTTGAAAAAGTTGTCTGATGTAAATATCTTTTAGCATTTTAGCAAAAGAAATGATCTCATGCCTCTAACAGTTTGATCAATCTAAACTTGTACCTTCGAAACATATGTGAGGAATCATCACTGATGCTCTGGTTCACCAACTCTGCAGATAACTCTCTCTCACTCTCTTATCTAGTTTAGCCTAGGCAACCATTGGAATTCATGCATGCATAAAGAATAGTGTTGGAGAATATCATTATTGAGTGATTTAAGCCTTGATAGAATATTTGATTGGAGTGATTCATGGAGTAATTTTAGGAATCCTCCATCAATATATTTTACATATTTATCACATGAGGTGATCATTGTAAACAAAACTAAGAGAGAATACAATAAAAGTGATGTAGCCCTTTGGGCTTTGTGTGCCGTGGATGTTGGCCGTAGCGGCCGAACCACGTTATATACTTCTGTTCTTCTTGTTTAATTTCTCTCTTTAATTCTATTTTATTTTATCAACATGCTATCAAAGAAGGTTTATCATATCCTACTCTAAACTCGTCTCGAATCATCGGATCAACTCATCTCGGATCTTAGGATCAACTTGTTTCGAAGCTCCAGATCAACTCGTCTCAAATCTGCAGCAATATTTAGTTTCTAGTTGAACACTTGAGTTAAAATCTCCGTGTACCAACTCGAGGGGGGTGTTAGAGAATATCATTATTGAGTGATTTAAGCCTTGATAGAATATTTGATTGGAGTGATTCATGGAGTAATTATAGGCTAAGTTGAGAGAGATCTTAGAGAGAGAGGAGAGAAATAGACTGTTTTATTATATATTCAAAGACTGACTACAATCTGAATTTATAACGATCTAAAGAACAAAAATAAGAAAAGCAACAATATATGGAAAGCAGTGTATATGGCAGGCAGTGATTATGCCCCTAATTAAGAAATAATTGATATAACCCTAATTAAGGAATAGTTGACTCACTATAGCAGTACTCTATTCACGACAAATAGCAAAGCAAGTGGAGCAAGATATTCATCCTGGTCATGTAATCATGCAGCTCTAAGAAAATACAAAATTGAGGAAGTACGCCACTTAATTAGGTGAACCAATTTGGCCCATATTCACTGCTCGTGAATTTGGCAAGTTGAGAAATCTAAACTTCAACTACATGAGCTTATCTGGGGCACAAAGGTCCCATCCAAGGTGTCTTTCTTTAAATAGATTGTGGCTCAACGGAAGAAGATTCTAACAACTGAAATTTCAGTTGAAAGGCAAAAAGTGCTCCCAACCAGTATTGTATGTGCAGCGTCACAGCAGGAAAGGTAGACTGGTTACTTCTACAATGCAGGGAAATAGAGGAGAAATGGGGAGGGAAATGGGGGAGATGTGTGTGTGTGTGTGTGTGTGTGTGTTTGCGCTTTTTTGTTTGTGCACTTAATATTGTACAACCGGTACTGATACCTTCAATATCTAATATTATTATTGATTTTCGTTAAAAGTTCATGCAAATTGGTTGATGCTTCATTTGTTATAATGGTAATAGTAAAATCGAAAAGTTTCCGAATATTACTCGTGAATGTAAGAAATACATAAAAGCTGGGGCCATTTAGAAATTAATAAAAGCTGATAGAACCTTAAAAGGCAGTACAGTATAAGGAGCAGCCATTTTGCAATTGAGACAAATACTGGAGTCCTTGATAATTAACAAAACTTGAAGGATGATTTTAAATAAAAAATTCGACCAAGCACGCATTGATAGGTGTTTGACACGTGTGTCCATATACCCCAAATAGGTTACCACCTTTCAGAGTCGGTTTGGATTCCCATTCTCAGTTGTGGAGACGTTAAGCACATGAAAAAGGTGGTAGAGTCGGGAAAAGGAAGCAAACGACATCGATGATGGCTCCGCTATAACTCGGGTAGTGTATGTCCCATAAAAGACCATTACCCAATGCTAGCCCCTCACCTAAATCAAGCATTGGGAGGAGAGAGACTAGAGACAGGCTCAACCTTTGTATTATTTTGCACAAAATGACTGTGTTTTCTCTACATGTGAAGTATATGCAAATAGTGAAATCAAATATATTTAGAAGAGGTAGAATGACCAATTCATTGAGGGAAGCAGAATTTTTTGAGCTTTTCGCGTAGTCAGTCGTCAAAAGGGCAAAGCCTTCCCTGAACTCCTAACTAATCAAACAGATGTACAAGGGTTGTGCCTCCCTTTTTTAGCACATTCACTAAATTTAGTAATAAAAGTTGAGCTTTTCTTTTGCAATACTTATTATAATATAATTCTTCCACATATTCATCTAATATTCTACATATTTTTAAGTTACTGTTCAATTTTCAATCATCAACTAAATAGAAACACCATAATTACTTCCTTATTTAAGATTTTGTTCTTTCTCTGCATTATCTACATTATTTAAGGGTAATATTGAATTGTGTGGATCACTTTTAGCACAACGAATAATTGAAAAGATTCCAAAAAATACCTTCAAGAAAAAATTTATGATATAATTAAATGTTCCATTTAATTCATTGAATGCTTCACATTTAACAAAACCAAAGTTAAATAAAGGCTTGAACAGGCCAAGCCAAGTCAAGAATCTCTTATTATTATCCATCAAAAACATGTTATTCAAATGAGCATTTACATAGTCAGGATTCAGAAACGAATTTGCAAGAATAGGCCACCTATTGTCATTGAATTGGCATTTCAGATATGTCTGACACTTTGTCTGGAAAATTATAAGAAGTCCATTTATTACCTAAAGTATGTGTCTGTCGTTAATCAAGGTATTCAAGTCCATGTCCACCAAATTATAGGGGTCTGTCTATATGTGTGTGTGTGTGTGTGTGTGTGTGTGTGTGTGTGTGTGTGTGTGTGTGTGGGGAGAGAGAGAGAGAGGGTGACCGCACAACAGACACTATTAGAAGAATTGCATAAAACTATTTTTACATTAGAAAATCAAAAGCTACTAACTTGAATTTTAACATGTTATTCCAAACTAAACAAAATAACCAGCTTTTTTTCTGTATTTACGTGCAAGAAGTTATCACAATGAAACAATACTTGGCAAATAAAATAAGGAAATTTATTTATGATATTTTGAAATTCCATTTGCAAAAGTAGTGAGTTCTAGAAGACAAAGTGGTAATGCTCCATGAGCATAATAACATCAGAAAGGATTATTCCTGAGTAACATATTATATAGAAAGAAGATTATCCAATAAGCAAAGAGAACACATTTTAGATCACATTGAATAAACGTATAACTCACCGCTGCTTCATGGGACGTCGTGCATTATAAACTGAAATCCACTGTGTAGCAGGACTACCTAGTCGTATTTTCTTCTTTGGTTGTTCATCTTCTTCCAAATTTATAAGCAATCTCCCCCGCTTTTGCCCAACCTGATCATTGCCCGAAAGGAAAAAAGACAAGCAAAAGGAAAACCATGAACAACAAAACTGAAGTCAGTATATTATAGTAACTTACATTTTTTTTATTAAAAAAAAAAAGGAAAAAGTTAATATAGATAACCTTGAGAGCTCCATCAATCCTAATTGGTCTCGAAGGCGCACACGGATCAATCAGACTTTCAAAAAATGATATAAGCTTGGAATAATTGGGCTCCTCATCAAACCTCATATTTGTTACGGCTTCAAGGAACTGTTTAAATGGAGCAGGACAAAAGCAACACATCAACTCTGGAGATGTAGCCATTTTCTTTTTACAAACAAGAAAACTCTTGTTGTCTCCCTGTAAATATCCAAAACAAAAAGACAAGAATTAAAAAATATAAAATGTGTTTGCCGAAATGAAACCCCAGCATGAATATATTGAAGCATCAGTGCTAATCCACCTGATAGCCCTGCCATGGTAGCCTTCCTTTAATGAGAAATATCAATGTGTATGCCAATGACTCGAGATCATCCCTTCTGCTACCTGTCCGACCTAAATGCGCATGTACACTTGCATATCTTATTGTACCCCTGTCAAAGAAGACTATTAGTACACGTTGAAACACAATTGACAAACATTCAGAAATGAACAAACCTGAATATATCAGGCCGCTGATCATATTCAACGTGCTGACCAGATGATGAATCTTTCCATCTAGAAGCTGAATCAACAAAGTATTAGTAGCATTAGAGATAATTACTTAAAAGAGAAGTCTAGCATAAAGTAATTAGAACCATGGGTAAATATCCCCAAGCATGCATGTACGCTGTTTAAAACAGTGCAATACACATACAGCTGATGTTTCAGGGAGGACAGAAAGTGACAGAGGTGGAAGACATTAGGAAGGACAGCATACCCAAACCAAGATCAATAAGATATAGCTTCTTATCATCAGCAGATCCAGGTTGGCCAAGTAGAAAATTTTCTGGTTTCACATCTCCATGCACAAACCTAGTAGAAGTATCACAACAACAATTAAAGAAAATAAATAGTAACTTGAAGGAAGATCTGATCACAAGAGATGATACGTACAAAGATGGAAGCACATAATAAAAAATTACCCCTTTAAGTGAAGCTTTTCAAGAATTGATATCGCCTCCACAGCAATGCAAGCCACCATATTTGGTGACATCCTGTTGCAGTTACCAATCAGTATAAAAGCACATATAACGAGTTCGTGTGAAAAGAAATTACATCGTGTGTGCAAGAAAGAGCAAGAGACATAGAGACAGAGATACAGAGAGATTTTGTCTTACGACTGGCCTAAAGAATTCCACACATCCCAAAGACTTGGCCCAAGCATGTCCATGACCTGAAAATTTTATTTAACTTCCTTCAGAAATGATGAGCAAATAAGGAAGTCATGTTTACATTGAGTTCTACATCAACCTCACCAGAATGTAAAAATCTCCTTGGCGACCCTTGAAGTGAACCCATGGAATTCCATAACATCCATTCAAAGTGCTTTTCAATCAAAAGGCAGTGAATAAGATAATAATAACCTGAAGTTGTATCAAATAAACCTAAATATGTATATCTTGGCATTTAGAAGGTAGCACTTACTTGTACACTTGCCACTCGTAAGGAGGGCCATAGTTGCAACCTTTGCTGTTCCGATGTTCAAACTTCAATGCAACCTGACAGGAAAGATTGTCCAGTATCATATTTAGAAGGACATCATTACTGAAAAGTGAAAACCTTACACAAAGTTGTCGTGTGGTGAGTTGTACCTCGACTGCATCTGGTCCTGTTCTCTCAGTGCCACCGCCTACCCTTTTGCCAACATAAACTTGGCCAAAACCACCCTTCCCCAACTTCCTTTCTATCTTATATACAGGAGAATTACCCACTTGTACCTGCACCCAGCAACATAAAGAATATCCTTTTAGAGACTCCTAAAAGGACTCTGAAGCAATGAAAAAATCTTTTAAGGTAAATGTAATAATAACAGTCAGCAAAAGAGCAAAAATGGCATATAGTGGCAGTAGTGATTCCGTTATTCATGTCAACGGACTCAAATTTATCCATCTTTAAACCTGATTTACGGCATTTCCAAAAATAGCTAAGAAAACAGGAAGATACCCTTTCAGGCACAGGAGTTGTGCTTGCTTCTTCTTCAACTCCCATTACTTTGTCCCTGCTTCCACCCTCCATCGCAATATCCCTATCTGCAACCCCCTCTACTCGATTAAAAACTGGTTCGCCGGCCCCTATAGCAGCAACTTCAGGAAGAACCTCACAAGGTGGCTCTGGGTCTAAATCTATCAACCTAATTCCTCTACCTCTACCAGCAGTAGTTGGTCTCACAGGTAATGCTGCTGAAGGCCCTTTCGCTACAGCATTGGCATTAGAACCCCTTCCTCTTCCTCCCCCAACTCTCCTCCTGGTTCTGTTTTGAGTAGGCAAGAGCCAATTTTCTGCTTGATCAGCTGGTTGAGGGGCAGGCTGAAGATCACCAAGCCGTTTCGACCTTCGGGCTCCGCTTCGCAACTCTGGCATCGTCACCCCATGCAAATCACATCACACTTAATTCCTCCAATATCCCTTCAGATATTCTGAAACCGAAAAAAAAAAGTGCAAAAGAAACAAGTTACAACCAAAAAAATTTAAGAAGGCAACTAAAGGAAATCCTTCCAAGCAACCCAAACAAAACCTCAGAAAGTAAACTTATGAAGGGAAAAAAAATCTTGATTCAAGAATATCAAGCTGCAATTATACTGATGAAACATCGGTTTTCTTTTTCCCCAAAAGAATGACAATTATATGGGTTGTAAATTTCTTGTGATGATAATATGGGTTGCAATTTTCTTGCTCTCTTTTTTTCAGAAAATAATTCAAAGAAACCTCTATCAGATTCCAACACATAGAAGATAAGAGGAAAAAAAAAAAGAGAAAAGTTGCGTACTGAAAAAGCAACAGACTTGAGAGAAGATACTATTTTTGGCAAAAAAAAAATCTGTGCAACACATAGATAGAGAGATTCTGTGATGTACGCTTCAAATTTGCAATTTTTCAACACAAAGTAATACTATGAACACAAGTATAGCTAAAAAGGCATACATCTATCAGCTGGCTCATTCAATTCTGAACTAAAAATAAAAATAAAAAATCTTTCTTTTTTACGCAGTAATCTGTTTCAACAAAAATGAACGCTCTTTACTATACGAAACAATCAGAAACGTGATTGCAAATCAATATCAAACATATCTAACAAACAATCAACAAAACTGTGAGCAATGATTAACCCGAATCGGATCAAATCTATGTAAACCAAACTAAATTTAATCCGATCATGATTAAACTATGACAAGTCCTTAAATCGATCATCAAATAAACTATAAAGCAAGAATATTCTCCGCACATTGAACAAAATGGAGAAGATACAAGAACACGCAGATCGTACCTCAAAATCTGCAGAACCAGAAGGATCGGAGACAAACAGTTAAAGAATCGGTACATTTAAGCTTTCAAGAATCGCGTCGATGAGACGATCGGGCTCAGATCTTCACTGAATACATGTGACATTATCTATCTTTCTGTTGTCTGAAGCTCAAAGTATTGCTAAAGTTTGACGAAACCTCCAGTAAATACAGCGGATGATAAGGGAAGAAATTCGTAGGGTTTCAAAACCGATATGTTTAGGTGGAGATTTGGGGGAAGTCTGTAATGCCGATGTGTTGCTTCTTCATCTATCGATGTATTTCTCTCTCTATCTATATATACATATATGTGTGTGTGTGTGATGTATTTATCTCTCTCTATGTGTAAGTAACTCTCTGGTGTCCAAACCTCTTCTGTTTTATACGAAAAACCACAAAAGCATGCAATATGTGGCCTTGTAAATAACCAAAGGAATTTTTTTATTTTAATTTAGTTGCTGTGACGAAAAAGTCTGTATGATGATCCGCAAAGACGAAATTACCATTAATTTGTTGGTCATGTTCTGTGTACTACCGGCATGGCCAGAAAGAACTGGTGGCTGTATATACTCGTATAATGCATGATTTGGATCAAATGGATTTTGGGTGCATCATGACCATTCATTCAATACTCACCTATTGTTAACAGATTAAGGTATACCTATTATACGTTTTTTTTTTTTTTCTTTCTACCTTTTTCTTGGTCGGATAATATTTACAGGAATTTACACAATTTTTGCTTGATATTTTCAAATTTTAATTGGATTTTGTAAACTAATATTTTGTAACACTGCCTAAATCAACTCACCCAACCATTATTTTTCACTATAAATCAATGTGAATTTAGAAAAATAAAAATAAAGAAATGTCACATCAAATAACCGATCATAATAGACATAAATCTCTATTTAACTTTGTTGTCACACATTTTGTTATCCAGATTTAAAAGAGAGTATAATTATGCATTTTCTGTCCTCCACAATTACTATATTATTGAGTTAAAAAAATAAGAATAAAAGTGTCATATAAAGAAAAAAATTATGTTATTATTTACTTTTACTGACATAACATAATGTCATTTAACTTTTTAACAATTAACTTATAGGAGAAAGTTATTACAAACTGACAGTGTTAAATTTAAAGGACGTTAATGTAATTATATGACCAAAAAAGGAGTTTAATGTACCTCTCTTGAGGTGAGTGTAATTTATCAATTAAATTTTTAATAAAAAATAATGTTCCATTCTCAAGTAAGAGAAAATTTTTTATTATTATTTTTAGAATAATCTTGTACTTGCACTTTTTGCTTGGTTTCAAATAGAAGTACAAAATATGGTAGAAAAAGAGTTTAAAACAACTTCTCTACTGTATCTTATTAATGCTAAATGGAGTAGTTTTAGATGGATTCATTTTTGTCTATCCATTAAGTTATCTAAATTCTTGTTATCTTTGCTTTGCTTATAAAAGAAAACTGAAAATAAAACAAAATGATCTTATTATCGAGGGCATGGATTCATAGAAAATTAAATAGATTGTAATTATTTACACAATAGTACAACAACAATGGTCAGTCCATGAATAAACTCATATAATTCTTAAGTTTATTTTTTTATTTTCCTAAGATGAATATAAGTGCAAAAGTTTTATACATATATTTTAATTTATATATAATAAATTATTACAATTTTTATATATGAATAGACTAATGTGAAAAAGACGCCTCTTATTTTTATACAACTTCTTTGTAAATACATAAAAACATATTTTATATATATATATATATATATATATATATATTGACAACACGTAACCAATTCATTAACCTGTTCATATAAATTCATTATATTCAAGTAGAAAAGACAAGTTCTGCATGGTAAGCTGGAATTGCATATTTAAGAATTACATATGAGTTATGGGGGCGCATTGAATGGATCTAAATATTTCGATTTAACAATTTTGGCAAAGATCATTCGTGGTAGGGGTACAATTTGGGTTGGGCAACCCGAATTCAACCCGAGCCCAATCCGATTTTTTATGAGTTTGGGCAACTATTTTTACAATTAGGGTTGAGCTTGGGTTGAAAAATCTCAACCCGAACTTAATTAGGGTTGAGGTGTCAACAACCCGAGCCCAACCCGAACCCGAATTGTAATATTAGTTTTATACATATTTTTTATTTTAAATATATTATATATAATATTCAAATTATGATAACCTTTTTCTTTTCAACTTCCTTTATTTAAATCTTAATTTATTTTATGTTAACACCTTGGATAATTAATTTCCTAAAAATTTGTTTGTAATTTTTTAAAAATTTACATTAAGTTCTTAATTTTGTGTGTGTGTTTAGGAGTAATATAATATGAAACTTATTAAAGATCACTTTAAATTTTCAATATGGAGATTGGTGATATAAATAACCCGAATTAACCCGACTTTCTAACCCGAAATCTCAACCCGAGTTGCAAACCCGAGTTTAAAAATTTAAGGATGGGTTGAGCTAGGGTTGAGTAGTTAGGGTTGAAAGTAGGGTTAGGGTTGAGTTAGGGTTGAACATTTCATATGTAGGGTTGAGCCCGAGTTGTACCTCTAACCCGCCCAACCCGTCCGACTTGCAGCCCTAATTTGTGGTATTATATATGCAGACCCTCTAATTAAAATCCTCAAATTAGAATTAAGCAGTTTCACACAGAAAGCAACAATCCGCAATCTTGCAGTGCGTTCACTAATCATTTCGTAATTCATCTACTATATATATATTACATAGTAGTAGTTCAAATGTGGAGTGTGAACGGTCTGCATGTTATTTGCTTATTACATTATTATAAACTGGTAGTAATGACTAATGGCAAAGTATTTTCCTCCGCTGGTCAAGTCATATATGGTTATTAAGTAAATATGAAGGTCCTTTATATAACTATAATTTTCTTAACTCTCTCTGTGCCATCATCGTTATTGTACTTGTACGTATGGTTTTCAAAAAAAAAAAAAAAAAAATCAGAAAATCCGGCTTAAATTCATATCTTCCAACAAATTTCCACAAGAGTTCCTCAATATTGAATTACCGGGGAAAAATATCCATAATATTAATTGCACATGCACCGACTGACCAGTGTGAAAAAATAAGTTTATCTTCCTTTCGCATTAATGTTTTAGCCGGTTTAATTTTTCACTTTGAAAATTATTTTCTTTTTTTTATATATAGCTTTTTTTCTTCGCATCATTGTTTTTCACTTTGAAAACTATTTTTGCTTTTCTGTATACTTTTCCTTTTTTTTTTTTCTCTCACACACACACACATATATATATATATATTTGCACAAATATAGCCTTCGTTCTTAACATCATTAATTAATTCTTATAAGTTTACTATCTAAGAAATTACAGGGATAACGACAATGTGGTACACCAAGCAAAATGATGAGTAATTATTTTCGAGTGTAAAGTGCAAAAAAAACTACTATACTCTCACATTTAATTAATCTCTTATATTTTTTAAATAATGATCAATTGTCAATTTACCAATTGAAATATTTGAAATACCATTACAACAAAATAAAAATAATAATAATAATAATGAAGAAGCAAAATATCCAAAAAAGACATTTTCTTAAAAATGGCACAAGAGTGTTAAAGGCTAAGGGGCTTTCGAGGCATTCAAAAAAGGTATTTTGAGATTTTTAGCAATTTTTTTTATTGTCAAAATAGGCAATCAACACATAGAGAATGTATTTGCACATAATTTTCAAATGTTTGGTAGTTATATGCACGTACGTAAGAAATGGGTGTATTGTGCATAATATTTGTATAACATTTTTTTTTTGCACTTTACCCTATTTTATATTAGGGTGAAGTGCAAAAAAAACCCCAAAACTATGTCCAATTTTGCAAATACCCCCCCTAAACTATATTTTGTACACGAAACCCTTGAATTATCATATTTTGTTGCAAAATGCTCACAATGCCTAGTTATTTTTCATTAAATGACCATAATGCCCTTTCTTATTAAATTACACTTAACCCATTTTTCTTATTAAAATAAATTATGAAAAAAATATATTCATAATATTTTGATGACAAATTTGCATAAATTTACCTTTAATTATTGAAATTGAGTTTTTAATAAAAATCTTAAGTAAATTTTAAAAAAAAAATTAAGTAATTTTTCATTAATATATTGCTAAAAAATAATGTATTTTTTATTTAAGTAATTTATTAAATTTCCATGAATGTATTATATGAAAAAAAGTATTTTAATCTAAAAAAAATTAAATTGGGCATAAATTTTTTTATTATAAATAGTAAAGTTTTAATAATAAGTTTATTATTTTAGACATTTGCTAAATTTAGTAGTAATTATAACCCTGCGTATTTTTTTTCCATTGTAATGATAAATTAATACCAATAATAAAATGAAGGTAGATGGTATAATTAATATTTTTATAAGATAAAAGATAATGAAGATAATTCAATAATAAATTTAATAAAAAAAAGGATAAAACTGTATTTTGTGATACATATGTCCTTAAATGCAACAAATCATTAGTTCAAGAGAGCAATTTGTAATCCATGAGAGTTATTTGAAAAAGAGTGAAGAGTTGTTTTGCACTTTACTCTTTATATTATCAAGAAAGATAAGGATTGTCAGATAGGATAACGAAAAAGTTTAGTCATAATCGAAGAAGCACAGGCATGGAATACGGGTATAACATAGACATGAAATATGGGTACGACACGATACGGATGAGGAGATACAGAAAATTTCAAAAAAATAAGATACGAACATGACAAGGATACGTCAATAAATAAAAATATAATATTATACATAAAATATTAAGTTTTATTATTCAACTATACAATAAATATTCTTAACACAATTATACAAAATATAAGAAGTTAAAATATAGAAATCCCCTACATTTTCTAATATTTTTTAGAATGACTCACTTGCGGGGGGGTTTTAAAATTATTTTGTTTTATTATAAAATGACCTTTATTTTATAACCTATAAAAATTTTAATATTACAATCTCAACCCCACCTTATAGAACAACAAATTATAAATTTGTTCCAAAAAGTATCCTACACGTATCTCAGCGTATTCCAGACATATCCAATATTTAAAAAGGATAATACTTGGGTCCTCCCCTGGTAACACCAACATCATTCTCCCTGCTTATGTGGACCAATAGAATTAAAACAGTTGTCCAAAACTTTATTTTTTTTTAAATGAACATTATTCATCTTTTTGTGAGTTAAACGAAAAGTTCATTGTTTATTGATTTTGTTTTGTCTTTTCAACTTCTATCTGCACACTCATTGGTCCACATAAGCAGGAAGAATTATGTGGGTACTGTCAGGGGAGGACCCAAGTATTATCTTTTAAAAAATAGAATACTTTTTCAGATTATCGAACACGTATTTAGCCGTATCCTGACTGTATTCGTATCGACGTATCTGATACGACAACAAGAGATTTTTTTAAAGTACATGTGCTTCCTCGTCCATAACTCGTAATTCATATTCGTATCAAATCTAATTTAATATATTAAATGACTGAAGTTATCAATCAACCCACAATATACCTCTAAGATCTTAAAACGTGTGTCTCAAATTGTGAGAGGGAGAAAATAGTACGAGGGGAAAGAAGATAAAACAGAGAGAGAGAAGAGAGTGGCGTGAGGAGAGGAAGGGGATATTTTATACGGTATCTGTGTTAAATACTAATACTTTCTATAATACTCGTATATGCTTACTTGATACCAAACCACTAGTAATCCAAGCAATCGAATGGAGAGGTCGAATTCCTTAGATGCGAGTAGATATTGGCTATCAATGCGTGCCGAAAATATAACTCTTAATTGTCTCCACTTCTCATATGCGAGTAGGTATTGACTACACGTGTACAGAAAATATAACTCTACGTTTCTTACCATCACAGAGTATTTTATAATTTTTCTTTATAATTCATATGCAACAACTTTGATTACGTATAATACATACATTCATCACGTATTTAATGAGGTTCCAATTCTCTCATAACTCTTAATTGCTCTAGTTTTCATTAGGAGTGACAAATTGGACAAATTTGGCCGGATTGAATATGTACAGAGTAGTACAGAGTAAATATGACGCACAATTCATATTTAACCCAACCAGATACAATACTGTCAAACGATACTGATATTTAATCCACCACAGTGCCAATCCCTTAAAGATTTATGTGTGTATCATGTATGTTCACTTGTAATGTGTAGAGTCAAATTATATATAAACTTTTGCATAATTGTCTTTTTATATTAAAGTCAAGATTCTTTTTGTTTTGTTTTGAATCTTAACGTTCACAGATTTATATAATATATTTACGCACTACACTATATTATATACTACTTAAAACTTAGAAGTAGTTAATTAATCACATAATAATATAATTTTTAAAAGTCCATTTTTAAATCAAACAAGCTTTCAGAATTTCTATTTAATTAAAACTGAAATTTTCTTTAATTTTCAATTCAATTAAACATATCTTTCACAAAAAAAGAAAAATAATAATTAAAGATTACGGTTTATTGTAAAGATTAGTTTCCTTTCAATTTAATGTTTTCTCTCAAATATTTTGATATAAAATTTTCTTCCAACACCGATACTTTTTATCTTAATCGCATACTTTTTTATCCTTGAAGGTAAACTTCCTATATTATGTAACTACTATTATGTTAAATTTTAAAGAGAATGACAATTATGTCATTACAAGTATAAGAACCAAGCATTATATCATGTAAGGACTCTTGTATAGTTTGATTGTAAAGGAATGAAGAATATCATCTCCTTATTTATAGGGAGACGATATTCATACTCCCATTTTTTATAATTGCACTCCACTTATCTTTTTATTTAAAAAAATATGACAAGAAGGTCCCCAAACTAATTAATACATCAAATCTTATTTATAATACCACAACTACCCTTTATACTATAAACTTAAACTCCTTTTTATCTTCCTTACTTTCTTTATTACTTTTCTCTTTTTGGATCTGTCAAAAGAGATAAAAAAAAAAATTATCTTCTTTACTTTCTTTAATTCTTTTAAATTTTTTTGGATCATGTTAAAAGAAATATTTTTTTTCACCTTCTTTACTTTCTTTAGTACTTTTATATTTTTTTTGATCCTGTCAAAAAGAGATAACTTGTTCTTAGATTTTTTTTTTGTACCGTCAAAGGGATAATTTATTCAACAAAGATAACTTTTTTTTGGCTTATTCCAAAAGAGATAATTTATTCAACAAAAATAATTTATTTTTTTATCATATAAAAAGAGATAATTTATTCAATAAATATAACTTTTTTTGGGTCCTCTCAATGAAGATAATTTATTCAACAAGAATAAAAAAAAAAATTAGGTGCTCTTATTTTTTTGGGCCCTATCAAGAGATAATTTATTCAATAAGGATAACAATTTTTTTGGGTCCTTTTTAATTTTTGATTCCTACCAAAAGATATATATATATATATATATTGGTCTTGTCAAAATAGATAATTTATTCAACATATATAACTTTTTTTGGATCCTATAAAAAGATAACTTTTTTTTTGGATTTTTTTTTTCATGTCAAAAGAGAGTGAAAACATTAAAGATAGAAAACAGAGAGATAATATCTGAAATGATAGTTTAGTATTTTGAAAAAAATTAATCATTCACATGTGAAGTTAAGGTTAGAAGTGACATTTTTTTTAAAGATGAGAGTGAAAATGTAGAAATGGAGAGTGCGAATATCGTCTCCCAATTTAAATTGTAAATAATATTAACTTTCTATTTTACACATTCAATACAATTTGACAATTTGCTTAAACTTAAAAATAAAATAAAATTTTGTGATTTTTTTTTTACTGAGCTTAAAACACGAGTACTTTCATTCATTGGGTGTAAATTGCTTCCAATAAAAGAACATGTCCCATGTGCGTAAAACATACACACACACTAGGGGTGCACAAAAAATTCGCGAATCCGATCCAATCCGAACGAATCCAATCCGATCCGTTAGCTAATGGATTGGTGGTGGATTAAAAAATTAAAATCCGTTAGCCACGGATAGGATTGCGGATTGGAGGGTCAGAAATTCGATCCGATCCGTGGCAATATATTTATATATATAATTAGTAATTATATGTATAATAATATAATATGCTACATACTTACATGGGTAAACCTAAAAACTCAATATATATTATATTTGTTTATTTAACAATTGTGTTCATTTAAAAAGTGTTGTGTTTGTTGATCAAATTTTTTTTTTGAAAATTTTGAAGTAGAAAAAAAATTTTGAAATAGGAGTATTAGGTCAATCCGTCAATCCGATCCGATCCGATCCGTTCAATCATGGATCAGATTGGTGGATTGCCACGGATCGAATCGGATTGAATTTTCTCCAATCCATAATCCGCGGATCGGATTATGCAAAATTCGATCCGATCTGTGGTCACCCCTAACACACACACACATATATATATATATATATATATATATCTAAAAAGTACTATAAATAGCATACCTATGTATATATACATAGACGGAGAGAGAAAGAGAGATAGAGGCATATAGAAGAGTAAGGGGTGGAATTGAAGAAAGAGAGAGTCACAGATCGATAAGAGAGGGTGGGATTGAAGAGAGAGAAAGGAAAGAGAGATAAGTGAAACTTTAATCCACGTTTTGTTCTATGAGTAGAAGATGAATTAAATATGAGTACCTATATTTAATTCAACTAATCCTCTAATTAATTGGTTTATATTTATCCAACCCGTTTTAACCCGCATAAAAAAATAAGTCGGTCATATTCATTTTTGGCTGAGTGAATAAGGACGAATTGACGAATTTGCACTCAATTTATCACCCCTAGTTCTCATATGAGAGTAGGTATTGACTATCTCATGTACCAAAAATATAACTCTGCTTATCACTATCAAAGATTATTCTATAATTTTTTTTTATAATTCAAATGCAACAAAGTCTGATGTTTCTCAAATTCATACTTTGATCATGTATAATACATACTTTCGTCAAGTATTCAATATTTTTCATATATGAATAATGATGTGGAGGTCCATCGGAGTAATCTAAAATAAATTTTATACGAGTGGAATAGTATCAAATAATGAGACTTATTACTTCAGTCACATAAAACTATTCTCGAACCTAATTCAATTATAGATTTGTTCCTCTTACACGTACGGAGTATTTCACCCGTCTTAAACAGGAAGATATAACCTTTTCAAGTACAATATTTAGAAAAAACTTTAAATTTTCGAGAGGAGCCCAATCCTATTGCTAAAAAAGGAAAAATTAACTACATTAAAAGGAAACCCCAAAGAGCGACGTCGTTTCCCATTTGATGCGCTTTGCCTCCCGTGAACGCTCACTTCTTCCCTTTCAAACTGCAAGCAAACCCTAGCGGGCAACACCATTACAGACATGGCGATTGCTAGAACCGGAGTTTTCGTCGACGACTACTTGGAGTGTATGCTTTCCTGCAATCCTTGAAATTGCTTTTTTTTTTTGGAATGTTTTTTCGAAACTTAATTAGCTTTCGATTTGGTTTTGAATTCGAATTCAAATAGATGCAAACACATTGCCCGCAGAGCTTCAGAGACTTCTCAATACCATCAGAGAACTCGACGAGCGTTCCCAAGGTTTCTCCGTGTCTTATAAACAACCCTTTCCTCACTTTTAAATGTTATACATATTTGTGCACATATACGTTTGTATATATGCGTGTGTGTATATATATGCATATAATATCATTTATTAGGTTTGTTATGTTTTCTTATAAATTTATGATAATTTAGTTTATAATGCTGTTCAAAATTTTGGTGGAAGCTATGATTAATCAGACGAGGCAACAGACAAAATACTGCTTGGGATTCGCTTCTCAAGGCTCTAAGAAAGGGAATAGTGAAGAGGACGAGACGGCATTCGAGAAAATGAGAAAGGATATTGAGGCAAACCAGGACAATGCATTAAGCCTCTGCACGGAAAAGGTTCTATTGGCACGACAAGCTTATGACCTTGTAAGCTGAAGTTATTGTTGCATTTGCTCAACTGTTGTGATTCATTTATGAGATTACCTTGCAACAAACTATTAATAATTGTTACATTGAATGATGGGTGTGTAATAACCGGAGCTTCTGTTCCAATAGTGGTAATGGTGCTATTCTGATACACCCTTGTGATCACAAAGTTTATAGTAGTGAACTATATTTTCTCTGAGTCGGGGTTTGTTAGAAGGTGTGGTAATTGACGTATAAGGCAACTTAATGGAAGTTAGTTGCTAATATAGTAACAATGAATTATGTAATATCATACAGCATTTCCAATGACATTTACTGGACTCACATTGTTGAGCAGTATTGTGGAAGTTCTCTATAGAGTTGCCTAAATAAAAGGTCCACTGTATTGTTTAGATGGACACAACTAATCCAGCTTATTGAGGATGTCCCACATATGGTAAGTACCATTAGCTAGTCTTTAATATCCATAATATTTTGCAAATTATCACCTTCAATAACTTGTTCAATAGTTCACCTTCAGTAACTTGTTCAATATTTTGCTCTTCTCTATAGAATACAAAGATACACTGACAGGTGAAATAAAGAAGATCATATGTAGTTTGGCACTTGATATTTAATTAGCTAAAAGGAAAGCCAGAGTGTGGCCAGTGGTGGTGTTTATAGAATAAAAAAGCAATAGTTGTTCCTTTCAAAAAGTGAAATTGCCTTTCGTGAACTCAAAACACTCTTTATATTAGGAAAAATATAAGGTTTTCTATTTGAGTGGTTAGGAGAGGCATTAAAAGAGGGTAAGTATAGTAGTAGGCAGTCTATTGGATAAGGTTGTAGTTAGAAGATAAGGTGATAGATTAATACCTATTAAAACTGTATAGATATATATATTATAAGTGTTGATACACTACAAGGAGACTTCGATGAAAGTATAAAAATGATTTTTTAGGATTCACAAGATGAAACAACACATGTACTAATTCGTGAAAGTATATTTATAGGAGGTGACTTCAACGGACATATAGGAGCTCATAAAATATGATGCGAGTTAACATGGTTTTGGAGGGAGAAATGTAAAAGGGGGAACCAGTCCTAGAATTTGCAATGGTATATGATATAACTATACCAAATATATTTTTTTATAAAAATGGCAAAACATTCAATACATTTAAGAGTAGCATGAATAAGATACAAATTAATTATTGTTTATATAGAACAAGAGTTTTAGTTTAATGGGATTTATTGGGACATTCACCAGTTTGGGTTCATGCAATCACCAATTAGGATTTTACATTGGGACACTCACCAGCGTGAACTGTGATAATCTCTCATTCTGCTGAATTAAATGGAACGGGAGAAGCATGGCTAGAGAAGCAATCCAACTTAGTTGATATTTGGTTCATTGAATATCTTGCAAGCACGAGGAACCTATTGATTGTATTTCCTCCTTCATGCACACCACATCTATGGGTACCTCTTCTTAAATTATATTTCCTAGTTTTGTCATGGAGAAGTTGTAGTGATTTACTTCTGTTAGTATCCTGTTATAGAATACTGGTCTTTCAGCTTTTTCTTCAAAACTTTTTTTAACTGTTTAAATTATATTATATTTTATTTTTTGATTTTTCTCTCTTTCAGATAGATAGCCACGTAAAACGTCTTGATGAGGATCTAAACAACTTTGCAGAAGATCTTAAGCAAGGTGCAGAAAATGCTTCCCGGATTATCCAGTTCAACTGCTTTTTTTATTTTTATTTTTATAATTTCTAGAATACAATTTTGAAGTAATTATGAAGAATATAATGAGCCGAAGCAATAAGGCTTTATATAGACCACTACAAGTTTTTAGAATGACCATCACACTTTCAAGTTCTTTTCACCCTAATTAACACTTTAAACGTAAAAAAACAATAGTTTCTGCTAGGCTGCTGCTGTATTATAACCACTGACCTGCTGTCATACTGGAGCATCACACAGGTAACTACCGCTAGTTCCATTACAGTGATATATAAAGTGAAGCAGTACCATCTGGAGTTATTAATGGTTGACTTTTCTAATATTTTTTTAGATTTGTCTTATTTTCCTTTTATCCAATACTTTGCAGAGGGAAAAATAGCACAAGATGAGCCAGCTATCCTTCCCACATTACCTATAGTCCCTAAAAATGAAAAACGCAAATCATTCTATGGAACACCTCAATCGAAACGGCTTGACTACAGGGATAGGGACTGGGATCGGGAACGTGATAGGGATTTTGAGCTCATGCCTCCTCCGGGCAGCCTTAGAAAAGATTTTGCTGCACCCGCTGATGTTGATCAACCTATTGATCCCAACGAACCTACCTATTGCGTTTGTCATCAGGTTTTGAATTCTGTTTCAATGTCATTCCATTTTGTAATTATTTATAAATTTAATCCTCTATCAAAATTTGAAGTGTTTGGTAATTCAGTAATATGGTAAACTCTGTTCACTAACATGCTATAATTACCTTTATATTTCAGGTATCTTTTGGAGATATGATTGCCTGTGACAATGAAAATGTAAGTCCTATCTTCTTCAGTAGCCATTCTTGGTTTTCTTCTTATCTTGTTTGCATCTGACTGTTAGCTGTATATATATATATATATAATGTAAGAACAATTCTCAGATGCAAAATCTTTAGATTATTCCGGAGATCTTAGGGGTCTACATGTTAATCAATTGATGGAGATCGGGAGTGGACTCTTGCAATTAGACATCACATGATCCATAACTATGTTAGCACAGGAGCAATGAAATATAGATTTTGGGGTTTTCTTATTTTTTAGGGATATGATACGAATTATAGTATTTACTATTAGTTATCTTAAAATAAGGGTTTCAATTTTTTTTTAAGATGACTAGAGGGGTGCCCCCATCCTTTGGGTGAGACTAATTCTCTCCAAACACGTGGCATGCCCCAATGCCACGCGCCAGTTTTAATACAGGAAAACTTATAAGTGTAATTCTTAACCAACATTTCCACACCCGGGGTTTATATAAGTGCTTTGATGTACTAGAAATTATTACACTTTATGAATCATTATTGAATTATTGAGATTTTTCCTCCTCCCTGATTTTGTGCTTCTGTATCTCTTTTCCTCTGTTTTATTCTTTTATCTTCATTCTTTTTTCTTCTAGCAAATTCTGGTCTCCTGTTATCAATCTATTCTTTCTAGTTCTCATCTCTCTCAAATATCTCTATCTCTGCCCTTTTGCTCGTTTACTCTACTGTATAACATTAAATATATTATATAGGACATGACCTCTATGAAAAACTCCATAGACCAGATCTGCACACACTTGGCCAAATTGGCCAGATATCTATACTGTACTTCCAATGTTATCGACAAAGAATTCACTGCAAAATCTCAAGATGCATTTCAGATGGAACTGAGATTCAAATGAACCTTTCAAAATCTGAAGAACTTGTGTTTCATACTGAAAGGGATGTCAAAGAATGAAATGAGTCATCTCAGGAATCTAAAGCACTTGTGCAAGATACTGATTCTCCTACAGTAAATAATCCATCTGTAGATGGTTCACCCAAGTAAGCAATGCACAACGACACTTCCAACAAAAAGTGATGGAATCAAGAATAATTTAAATTCTTTGAAGACCTTAGTACTTTATTGTCAAACTAAGTAGCATGAAGGTACTCAGTAGGAACAAAGGCCCAACATGAACATTTTGACTCCTCATAGGTTTAGACAGTCCAGTTGCACACTTCTAATGATCCATATTCTAGTGTCTAAATTTATTGAACTAGGAGGTGAGTTCTTCTCAGTCAAGAAGAGTGGATGGAGATTAGGTGATGTGGGAGGGGGGAGAGAGTTAAGAGTCATGTGAGCGCCTGCCACCCCTCTTATCATAAAACAATTTCTTTCTTTTCTTAGTTTTGTATTCCTTAGGCTAGAGTAAAGATGGATGGACTTGGGATGGATCCTCCTCCTTGTATGTATGAGGGATAAAATGGACATGCAAGCATCAAGAAGCCTGTTACACAAGTGCGAGGAATGTGTGATTGCCCAGCAGTCTAAGTCACTAGCTCTAGAGCTGAAGTGTGACCGTTGTTAAGGGTCTTTATATATTTTTAACTGTAATCCCCATCCTAGCAAGTTGCATATTCACCATAGTGGATGCACTTAAAAATCAGTTTAACTTGGAACTATTACAGGAAATAACTAATTCATTTTATCAAAGAGGAAAGAGAGAAAAAGCATTTTATCAAAACAATTATGTTGGAAGTAATGTTGCATTCATTTCAAGGGGGGGCTTAAAATAGGATTTTCGTTAAGTAGCCTCTAGGCATCACAGTTTATGAAAAAAATTACTGAGTGGATTTATTATTTATTTATTTATTTTTCTGGATCAAAGATTTAAAATAACTGTTACCTCTTGCTTAGTTACTTTTTGGTATCTTTTGTTCTCCTTTACAGTGCCAAGGAGGTGAATGGTTCCACTACACATGTGTTGGACTCACACCAGAGACAAGATTCAGAGGAAAGTGGTATTGTCCAACCTGCAAACAATTACCACAATGAATACATTGTCTTGAATTATTAAATTGCTTCGGCAAACTACATCAGTGTAGCTATTCTATTCCTTCCATAGAACACACAAGATGGGAGAAAAGGTTGATTCTCAAATGGGTTACTTAAATTAATCATGCAGGGTTTCAGTTAATGGTTGAAAGGCCTTATTGTTCTTGAGCTAGGTACTGAAGTGCCATAAGTTAATTGGTTTTGACAGGGAAAAGAATCTCTTCTCAGGGCAGCAAAAGTTGTAAAAGTAAATGGGAAAAGGTAAATGAAAATTTTATGCTTTTAAATCACCAAATCCAATTAGTTTTAGAATTGGAACAACTATATTATCCAGATCAAAACACTGAATGGAGGGAGGGTCAAGTCAGCAGCAAATAATGGTAAATAAAGTATTCTATTTTAACCCTAAATTCGTAACATTTAAAACTTTCCGTAGGCAACTCTCAAAAACAAATCATACCATACAAGAGAACACGATATTATATTTTCCATGGTACTAGAGCCTTGCTACTCCATAGTACTTGAGTTTTGCAGCACTCCCGGTGTTGTGAATTGCCACTCTCAACTCTATTAACCACCATCTCTACTTTGTAAAAAGAATGGAAGGACTACAGTTTCCCCCATTGACTGGGCATCACACACACACACACACACATATATATAGTTTAAGAGTTCTCTAGCTAACAAAAATTTTCATAAACAAATAATACTCTGAAATAGAAATATAATAAAATTAGGAATTTGAGTAAATATCAGAACTCTTTTGTTTCAGGTAGCTGGTATTAAGCCAGGTGAAACAAGGGTTATTTCAGTTTAAAATGCAACATAAACCTTCTAGTTGTGAGTATGAAGTCATGAACCCTAAATGTTCTATGGAATTGAACAATAATGAAATTTCATAAACAATAAAACTTGGTGGTGCCTATTTTTTTTTCCTTCCTATAGAAAAAACTTAATCATATTCCCGAAAAAATTAGAAAAAAAAAATATACAGATTTAAATATAATCATTTGAAATATGTGATTACAAATTATCATGCTCAATAACCTGTGCCCCTCTCCACTCTTCACCAGGTTTCACAACCACTGGAACCAGCATTGAGGCAGGTCCAGTGCAGATAAAATAGTCCTTGCCATACTTCTCTGAGATGGAACCAGGGCTTGATAAGTACATGTCTTCGAACCCAATTCGTATTACCCTGAAGAAGAGTTCGCGTCCCTGAAAAACCAGCACAAATGATTAGCATTTTGAACTGCATACTGAAAAGTTCAAAGAAGAATGAAATACAATGTGGAGTTCATATTTTGAACAGCAAAATTGAAGCATTTGAATCCCAAACCATGTCCAACTTATGACACAAAGTTCTCAATTAATAGCTAAGATTCTGACTAATGCACTTCATCTAATCATCCCTAGAACCTAAAGTTTAAGTTGATGCAAGTCGAGCATGAAAATTGTAGATTCGAGGATGGGGAAAGCCACTTTGTGCAAATAATGTCGAAGTTTAGGTCTATAACATTTCACAGTTTTCGGTAGCCTTGAATGACAAAGACTAACATTGGTAATGATGACTGAATTTGTTGTAACCTATTAAAATTGGTTTGGAAATAAAGAAGTTAATGTTACCTGATCAATGGTCTCGTATTTTGAAGGTGGGGTGTTATAAAATCCCTTCAATCTTTCGGTTGGAGGAGCAGCGTAAACTCTACTAAGCTTGTTCTTCAAAATGGTGATAGGCACATCTTGCACAGTCCAAAGTCCTGGCTTCTTTTCAGGCTCTGAGCCAAAAGAGAACCACCCGGGATCCTCAGATTTCACTGCTTCAGCTGGAGATAAAATTTCAAAAGGCGAAGATAAAGGAGGGTGTGTGCAGTAAGAGCAGCCCCGAAGCCCCTGGATTGCAGTTCCACCCCTTTTCTTAAATTTGAAATGGCTAAGTATAGCAGTGTTTAGATTAACAGCTTTGCGACCGTTGTTCTTCACTATAACTGCTGTTGCCATGCTTAGTGGATAGAGTGAGACAACATATGTCATCTCAAGAGTTCCTCTGGTGCAGCTCAATTCAACCTGCAAAATTGCAGTAAAACAAAACAGAAAACAATGACGTTATTGTTCTCGAATGTTTTAACACAATTTCGGAGAAAAAAAGACTTGGCTGTTCAATCTGGACACAGAATGCTCCGACTTTGACTGCTCTTGTTGCTCACAAGAACAAGCAGAAACTACAGTTGTTGCAAAGGTAACATTTTCAATAGAAGAAAAATAAAATTGCGATTTTTGAAGCTATCTTCAAACAGTAACAAGTGTGGCGATTTTTAAAGAGGTGGACCCAAATTCCACTCAAATTCTAAGAAAAAGTATCCACTGGACTAACACACAACTTAAATTTACATGAGGCACACATTTCATATCAATCAATTATCCTGAATTATACCCAAATTTCTTGTTCAATCTCTCACCAATTCAACTGCCTTTTAAACCAATACAACATTTTCCAAACACCCAAAAATTATGCCTAACCCAATTCCAAATAACTATACAACAGAAACCCATCAATGATCTTAAGCTCTAAAAACTAAAGAAACCATCCATCATGTAGAAAAAGAACAAAGAATCAGAAACAGTACCTGGACAGCATCAATGGAATCTGAGTCCACATCCTTTACACTCCATTCAGAGGTATTGACAAGTGACCCTTTGGAATTTGGTTCAGACACATCATTGATAACTAAACCAATCCCACCTTTGGATTTGGTTGAAACTCCAGGAAGAGTATAAAGAACCTCCTCGAAGCCATCGTCTTTCCAGTAAACCTTGGGCTTGTAGGAAGTGACATGCCCATCCGGTATTCGGAGCTTCACAGAGCTGCCATTTCTGACTGTGAGCTCAACGGTTGGCACATCACTGGACTCCGAGAATTTGATGCCTTTTCGGCCAAATTTTTGATCAAGAGTCTCTGGAAGAGATTGGGTTGTTGCAGAAGCCTTGGTTATGTTTGGTTTTGGGAGAGAGAAGGATAGAAGAGAAGCCATGACTGAAGAGATTATGGTGTTATTCTATATGGGTTTTCATTCACAAGGACACACACACACCCATCAGTGGCTAGTGTGCTAGCCAGGCTCATCCTAACTTATTTCTAACTGTTTTTTGGGAAAATTATCCTTGCAAGAGACAAAGAGGACTTGGTGGGTGAACCCAACTTGTTTCATTATTTAGACAATGTTCACAATTTGAGTTGAAAAATCTCAGTAGCGTTCAACTTAAATTGAATTTTGGTTTGTAATTATATGTGTACACATATATCTATATCTATATTAAATTTAAGCCCGGTATAATAAGACAAAAAAATCAATCTAATAATAAAAAATTGTTGAAAAATAAATCATGTGGATCAAAATATTTGTCATTTTACTATTCAAAATAATCATATCTAACGATCATGATTAAGAGTACATGATAGTGTCGTAGACACGAACATATACTAGTATACATATATTTTTAAAAAATAATTATTTGTAAGTATATAATATTCCAAAAATACTGATGTGATATTCTCCGGTAGTGTAAGCCAATTTCTTTATTATCAAGAAAAAATGAATGGTTTGCACTTACGGGAATATCACATCATCAGTGAGACACCCAATGTTTAATTACTTATTGTCTATTAACTCTATTTTAATCTTTTCATTTTTCTTTTGCTTGTTTGATGAAGAAAACTTTCTATTTTTATAAATATTTACAGAAATTAGATAATTAACACGAAGGAAATCTACAATCATCGGTAGAAATTTAAAGGATAAAAACAAACTACGATAATAGGATATTACAATAAAAAAAGAATAAAAAAATAACTGCAATTGAAAATTAAAAAAAAACAATTAAAATTATATTAACATATCAAATATCAGAAAGGTATCATTTATAGATTGTACCTAATACCTCAACTTGTTTAGAGTCCTCCTTTCCTTTAAAAACCATTTCCATGTAGTTGAGAGTTGAGACCAAAATATGTAATGAATCCTTACGAAAGTTTTAGAAGGGTTCATAAACCGTGACGTGGTTGAATTAGGATTTAGGAGGTTTTGAAGGGTTCCTGAGAAAAAGTTATCTTGGGACTATTAAGAGAAAATTATCATGAAACAATTGTCTCTCAAAATGAGGGTTTTTGACAATGGCAGAAGTACAATTTGTACCGTTAAACATTACATTGGCTCCGTTTGTTTCACAATAACACATTTTTGAACAATATTTTCCACATTTTCGGATATTTTGTTGCATATAAAAGTAGAAAAATATTTTTTGGAGTAAAACATTTTCCTTCAAGATATTCTAACTACTTGACCAATTGGGAGAGTGATTAGATCATCATAATTTATTTATTTTTGTTGTTATTTATTTTTTTTGTTTACAGAGAAGAATTAAATTTGATCAGAGCTTTGGTTTTTGAATTTAAACATTAAGATGTTCAAATATATCAAAAGACATAGCCAAATGTAAACTAATAACACAAATACTCACAACAAACACTAAAATAACACAAATAAACAAAACCTCAATCAATGATCATTATTAGCTCAGATGCTAAAATCCCTCCTTCTCAAAGGAGACGATATTGTGGGTGCGTGACTTTCAGGGAAAAAAATAAGATAAATCAGAGAGTCTCTACGAAAAGGTAAAAAGAATTGGGGTCAAAACCCCCAAAGCCACGAATGAGAGCGCCAGAGAAGAAGAGAGATGTTTTTTGTCTTGACCAGAAGAAGAGGAAGGTTTCTTGTTTTCACCAGAAGAAGAGGAGGGCGCCAGAGAAGGAGAGGATACCGGTTGATGTTTGTTCTCAGTAGAAGAGGAGGTGGAAGCTAACTGGATGGTAAAATTGCAGTTCTCTTCTGATATGTTCTTTGTTGTAACCACGGCCAGACCCTGGAAATCACAGCTCGATTCTTCTTGATCTTTGACCTGGAAGTACATGTTAAATGCATATGAAGCATTAGCATTAGTATCCAAGCTGCTACAAGAGGATCCATTCACTAGCATTGTGCAATCAGAATGCATGCAAGCATAATCTACAGCCTCTGCAAGTTTATTCAAATCCTTGGCTTTTGGATCAAGTGTGCACCATTTCTTAGGAAGATATTTCACATTCTGCGCAGGCAAGAAATACTTTTTTTCGCCCTTACCAAAGTCAACAGGGAATTTGGGCTGTCCATCATAGGTAAAGATTCCCCAATGGCGCTCAAAATTCCCAGGAAGAATGCTCTTGCCATCTTCATCAAGAAGTCCAAACAAGTAGACTTCTATATATCCAGGCCGAAGAGGGGTGCCTTTATCGGCTGCAAGTTTTGGAAAGAGTCCGTCGTAGAATCTATTGGCATTTTTTGTATTGGCATTCTTCTCACCATCTGTTGGCCACCCAACCTCCCCCACAAAAATGGTCATGTTGTCAAACCCTGCTTCTTTCAAGGCCGACACCAAGGTGTCAAAATTGGCATCAAAAACATTGGTGTATGAAATCCCATTATCGACAATGGGTTTGCTTCCCCCGTCAAAGAAGGCATAGTCAATAGGGAAGTCGTCATGGCCATAAAGACTTAGAAAAGGGTAAATATTTACAGTGAATGGTGCTTTGTGCTTGTCCAAAAACTCGACAATCTGTTTCATCTCTCCACTAAGATCCGACCTGAACCTCCCAGATGACGGGACAGGATTGTTGTCTGCTGACTCGTAGACGTCAGCATTTAAGGGCACGGTTGTCTTGACAGAGTCTCCAACTCCAGCATCATTGAGAGCATTTTGGACGTTCTTGAGGGCCGGGAAGGTGACATTCAAGAATGACCCATTGTAAGCCTTGAGAAAAGGTTCATTCCCGATTGCCACATATCTGTGCAAAGACAAATTAAAATAAGAACAGCTAAATTCAGAGTTAAAGATTGCAAACTTATGCTAAATATTAATACTGATAGCATAAAAAAGACAAAATTACAGACCAAACAGTGAAAATAAATTGCTCCACAAGTTTGCTTGAGAACAAACCTAACTAGCAACAAATCTAAGGAGGTTAATACAGCTTCCTTGTTTTTATGAGCTGCTAATATACATCCGCGCTGTCATTGATGAGAAATTTAAGGGAATTAGGATTGGCGATGCTCGGAGAGAAAAACCGTTGGAGAGGATCCAAATCCTAACTCATTTCCAATGGAAGGTTCTAGTTAATAGGGTTGTTCAAGTTGAACTCTTACACAGAGTTCACTACAATTTCTCTATGATGAAGAATCACGTTCTTCAACTGAAGTAGAGTTCAAATCAATTTCTCCAATTACATATTTGTGAACTCCTCAACATAGTATAGAAAACTTGGAAATGAGCTCCAAGAAGTTACTAGACATGTAAAAAGGGCTAATCGTACAATGACCTAAAAGAACAAATGGAGGATAAATTCCATCACAGAACTACTCTAATGAAATAAATATACACTATTCTCCCAATCCACACCATATGGACCATTAAATAAAATGTTGCCTCTAACTAAAAAATTATCTGATATAAGCACCGGTATTGAACAATTGACTTTAACGTTTGAGTCCACAGCTGAGCACGACTAAGCTGTGTTAAAGATAGCTACCTGAATGAGTTTAATGCTCCGTTTCATTGCCTAGCATATTCAAGAAAAGAATAAGAAATTTACCCAAAAAAAGAAGAAGAAAAGAATAAGAAATTACGCAAGTAAATACATGAAAGAAGAAAACTAACCATAATATGGATATATTTTTTTTTTTTGGGAAAAATGAAAGCGCTCTCATTAAAACCGGTGTGCCTGATGATGGGGGAAGATGACTACAAACCCAGTATTTTCTGAAATAATATGGAATGACCCAAATTTGAAAACATTGCACTTGATGCACATTGCAAAGTCGACCCACAATTAAGTTAACCAATAGACAAGTCAAACCTCCTTGCCCAAACCCATATATATTGTATTTATATCACTAATAAATTTGAAGACATTGCATTCGATGCATATAATCAAATTTTATGCAGATATACAGAAAAGCACAATTATAATAATACAAAAAAAGATAATTCAATAGGAAAAATGTATAATGGACAGGAAAATAAATCTTACTTGATGTTAACACCTCCTTTGGAATTGTGCCGTATGACATTGCGCTTCACCCACTCCTTGGCTCGATCATACTTGTTCATCTCGGCTAGCTGATCATTGGGAATAGCAACCATAACCTCAATATCAGTCCCAGACAGAGCACTCAAGATTTCTTCATCAGCATCAAACAGTTTCACTTTCTCAATTCCATTGTCTTTCAACATCTGAACCACTGTTTTAGGTGGCAATTGGTGGGTTGCCTTAGTTCCCCAGTTGACACCAAGACCATCAACATGACATACGCAACCCAAACACCCCACAAACAATAAATATGTAAAAAGCCACACCCTTGGCATTTTTGGACCAAATTCAATAGAAAAATAAGAACCCAATGTCGTTGAAAGAGAAAAATCAAATCTTTTCTTTTCTTTTGTGGTAACTGGAAAAAATTCTCAGAGAAAATAATGGGTTTTCTAGGAGAAAAAATGTTTATTTTGACTCGCTTTTTATACATGTATGTATTCTCAGTGAGAAAGAAGTGGAGAAGGAACGGTTTAATCATTTATGCAAGTGCGGGATACAAGCAAAAACCTAGTGATAGTTTTCCACGAAAGTGAGGAAAAAATACGAAGTAGTGGTTAGGAAAAGAACCCAATAAATACGAAACAAAAATAGAAAGGAAAATAAATTCAAGAGAAATGTGTACAAGTGGGTGCTATGTAATGTACACCAAAAGCTAGGTTTATACCATTTAACGGAATCGCGAAACGTGAGGATGTAACCCGTTCTCTCCCCCGATCGAGATATCCTCTGTTTCGCCCAAGAAAGATTAATTGAATCGTCAAAAAGTTGGAGCATAAAGTGTATTTTTGAGGGGTTCAGATTAATATTATCAATTAGAATAATTTATGGTTGGACTAATAAAATGAAATATCCAGGCTCTATTTAGAAAAACCCAATTGGTAAGATAGCTATGATTACTACTTGTATCATAAAGGATTCCTATTTATAAAGAGAAATGATCTTAAACTCTTAATCAATCGAGAAATGAAATATAGATAAATACATAAAATATTTAGCGGAAAGCATGAAATGAATTGAAAAAAAAAAAAAGTCATAGCAAAAAGAAAAAGAAGTGATAGTGGGAGCATTTGTCCTATAAGTGCAAATAAAAATCGGGCGGATCTTTACCCGGAGTAGAGCCTAAACCTAAAAAGATTGAAGAGGCCCATTCAGGAACAAGAAAAAGAACGTTTCAGAGAGAGAGGAAAACATCACCAAAACTCTCTCATCTATCACTCTTATGTTATATATATATTTCTAGAAAATCACCAAAACACTCTTATCTATCACCCTAGTACTCTTATCAACCCATCTAAATTGCTACAAAACATCCGAAATTGTGGGAATTGCCTTTTTACCCATACGCGACTCCGCATTGAAATGGTTGAATTTGTTCACAGATGAGGATGATGATCTGCTACTAGGGCCATGGAATCTGAGTTCACGCTTGAGAAATCGAAGTGGAATTGTGACAAAGCCGGCAAACCCCAACCCAAATTTACAGCGATGGTGGTGAAATGGGTCTCTGGGTTCCAAACCATTCGACTTTCCATCACCATTGTAGAGCAACCGGAGGCGTCCTTGTGCCGTAAACTGTGCCATGAAAGATGAGAGAGAGAAGAGGATTTGTCTGAGTTCTGTTTGCAAGATTCACCAAAACCCTCTCTAAAAATTCTCTCTCGACTTGCAAACCCAAAATGTGAAGGGTTGTTTTTTTGATTCTTTTCGTCTTCCCTCCTCCCAAATATCTTCGGTTGTTCTTCACCAAATTACAAGTTTGTCCTCTACTTGTCTCTCGTCAATTGTGTTGTCTTGGCTTTAGGGGTGTCCGGAATACGAGCAGGAGATATGAATACGGTGATACAAAATTTAAAAAAAAAATTGGATATGAATACTACAAGAACACATCAAATAAATAAATAAATAAAAATATAATATTATATATAAAATATTAAGTTTTATTCTTCAACCATATAGTAAATATATTTAAAGTAATTATACAAAATATAAGAAGCTAAAATCTAGAAATCCTCTATCTTTTTTAATAGGGTAATGCTATTCAGGCAGAATTCGTAGGCAGAATTCATAGGCAGAATGTTTTATATCCATTGGATGTATGTGGTAGACCCTACCACAGACACTCACCACATGCATCCAATGGATGTAAAACTTTCTGCCTATGAATTCTGGCTGAGTAGCATTATCCTTTTTAATATTATTTCCAATGACTCACTTACTTGAGGATTTTAAAAATATTTTTGTTTTATTATAAATGACCCTTATTTTCTAACCTATAAAGTTTTTAATATTACAATCTCAACCCCATTTTATATCACAAAAAATTACAAATTTACCCCGAAAAGTATCCTAAACATATCCTGGCGTATCCCCGCGAATCCCAACCGTATTTGATATTCAAAAAATAATTTAAAAAAATTAGATATTTCTTAGCCATATCGAACACGTATCATGCCATATCCGTATCGAATACGTGTCTGATACGGCCACAGGGTCTTTTTCGGAGTATCCATGCTTTATAGGTCCTTACCGTTAATATGCAAATACAAAATTTTAAAAATGATTATAAACAATGGGGTACAAAAAGTATTGATCAAATACAAGTTTTTTTTTTATTTTTCTAGTATTTGAAATTATAAGTGTAAAGACCGTAACAAATTTTAGCTGCTTTTGCATTTTATTCATCATAATTGCTATAAATGCATTTTGAATGATGTTAAGCATATTTTAAGTGTGAGAAACATGTTTGGGAAGTTGTATTAAGATTTAAAAATTTTTTGGAAACATTTGGAGAAATTTGATTTTTTGGTCAAATAAAGGCCTGGGATGCGGTTTGGGTGGGCCCGAAAATTTGAAAAATTCTGAAAAATAATTATTTTTGGTTTTAGACCAAATGAAATGTTTATAGAGTTAAGGAAGTGATTTCAAGGTTGTATGAGCTTTCAAAATTCAAAACGGAGGTCGGGAAGGTACGTTAAGTGGCCTGGGGGTGTTTGTCATTTGACGCCCCAGATATTATAAATATCTGAGGCTGAGATATTCTAGCCATTTCTCACACCACTTTCTCTCTCTATATTTCTCCCAACTTCATCCCTCCACGTTCTCTCTACATTTCAGAGTGCTTTGGCTTAGATTTGAGATTCATCGAAGAAGGACAACATGTAGAGGGCGGCTAGGGCTTCAGTTTGAACCAAATAATTTTGTATTTCGGTAAGGTAGACCTCGGTAAAATTTTTGAAGATTGCTTGGAAAGCCTTTAAAATTGAGGTAGGGGTTCTCCTTCTCTCTTAGTTGTCGATTCTAGGGTTTCGGGTGAAATGGTGAGGTGTAGGTTGAGTTTTGCATAGATGAGAGTAATGAGAGGGGTGGAATTTGTTATTTTCTCCTTCCCTTGTATTCTTCATATGAAAAATTGATATACCTTGTGATATGTATAACATGAGGGGCTAGTATGTGAAATATGTAAAGTTGAGAGTATTAATACCTATATGCTACTTTTTGTGTGCATATGTGATTATGTGCAATAATGAACATGTATGTGATTATGTATTGGTAATGTGGTGTGAAATTCATGCAAATTACATGTACTAAGTGTATGTATTGGATGAAACATGAGCAATATATGCTAAATTGGAGATTTATAGGAATGTGACTTATATGCAAGATTTGACATATATGTGATTATATGTGTGTTTATGTAGAGAGAAATGTATGTTATGTACCTTTAGAACTAGCTTGTGCATTTGAGAAGCATGAAAATGACATGCTTGACTTTATATGTTCAAAATGCATATATGGGGCTCATTGTGAGGAAACAGAGAAAATGGACCATGCATGGAATGTCAAAGAGGTCTAACCATGATATGTAAGGGGCATTATTGTCCAATGAGGTATGACCGTTGGAGTGGTCCGATTATATCAAGGTTAAGGCCTAAAATTGAATTAAATCCATGTTTGGTGATTGTCGGAAATGTCTATTCACTTTGAGGCAATCAACGTATTGCCAATGAAATATGACATTGTCAGAGTTATCCAAGTCATACAAATGTATCAGAGGTTTCCTAGGTCACATGATTTGTCAGAGCAGTCCAAATCATGTTGGGGTATCGGATTAGGTCCAAGAGAGAAATGCTGTACATTAATGCTTATGTGACTAAATGTTGAGCATGATATGTGTTTAATGCATTTCTTCTAAATATGCATTGTTTGAGTGAATGTGTGAATGTTGCAAGTGACATGTAGTGTAATGACATACATTCATGTAGGTCAGTGTCGAGTTGGCACCTAGGTGGGTTGACGCATTCCTACTGAGCCATTGTGTTGTTCACCCCTTCTTTTCCAAACTATTTACAGATAAGGCGCCCATGAAGAACGGGACTTGAGAGGCTCAAGTGGAGTTTTGTAGCATTTTTTCTTTACATTTTGGATATTATGGATTTGACTACCCATGCCGGTTTGTGGCATGAGGAATTATGTTATTTGTAGTCATATATGAATTTTTGATGCTTTTAGACTATATGCATGTAATTCAAACTATGACTATGAAAGTGTAAGGATCTCTTATGAAATGTATGAATGGATCATTTGTGCATCTAATGAAGATGATGGATGGGGAATAAAAATGATTTGTGATCATGGAGTATGTTGATGGAGTTGATCTCCACATGTTTTTGAGTTTATGAATGTATATTTCTCTTTATGTTATAAACTTGGAGGATTTGAGGGTGTGAGATGAATGATTTGGGATGTAAGGATAGTGGACTTATGTTTCAATTGTATTTTGTATGATGTATGAATGCTTTTAGATGAAATTGAAGGCATTAGGATGGATGATGGGGGAAAACATACCCAAAGTGCTCATTTTGGATTCATAGATGAAATGTATGGATTTCTATGACTTTTAATGAGTTTTAATTATGCTTAAGAGCGGATTATGATTGTGCATAGTTGTTGTATTCATTTGGGCTTGAAAAATGCAAATTTCAGGTGTTTTTTCACTTTCGGTCGCCTAGGCTTTGCGACAATCGGTCAAAAGTGTGAGATCCAGAACATTGAAAAAATGGGCACCTATTTCAAACGGTTGAAAGAGGGCTTCAGCCGGTTGAAAGCATCCTTTCGACCGATCGAAGCCATTCTCTAGCCAACCGACAGAATTGGTTTCCTAAAGGTCAGTTGAATCTAGGTTTCAGCAGATCGAAGAGTAGTGTCAGCCGACCGAAACTACCCTGGAAAGGAATTTTGTGATTTCTTAGATATGAGTGAGCATGTAAATGTATATGGACTAGTGTAGGGCCCATTAAGGTTAGTGGTGGTGAGTAAACGTGCCCATGAATGTGTGTATAGAGTTATGCTTCCACAATAATTTGAATGGTTGATGAAGTTCATTGGGACTTAATGGACGGAGTTTATCATCGGTTTTTAAGAGTCGAAAATCGGGGCGTGACATTATGGTATCATAGAATGATATCGGTTAGATTGGTGTTGGAATAGTTCATGTGGTTGAATGAACGGGTTCACAATCGAAATTCGGGGTCAGACTAGGGTGTCCCGGTGGTCCAGATTTTGGGGCATGACAGCGTGGTATCAGTGCACTAGGTTTGAACATCTAGGGATGACGAGTGAGGGTCGTCAGAGTAATGGTTTGAATACCTTGGACAAAAGGTAAGCTTTGGTTAACTGTTCATTGAGGTCAATGACCAAAATATAAGGATTTAGACTTAAGGTTTACAAATTTCTTATGTGTGACATGATCATGTGTTTATGCCTTTATAACATGTGATTGTGAGTAAATTGGCGTGGTGTTGTGAAAGTGGTGTTTTGAAAGCATGACAAACGTGGTATCTGTGTGAACATACTTGGTTTTAAATTTTCTTGTTGTGCATATAGCCAAATGGCACCAAGAAGAGCACGGGGTGGAGGCGCTAATGTTCCACAAGAATCGGCAGAAGGAACACAATTCATGCGTGACATAGTAGATACTATGAGGCAAATGGCAAGGGAAGCTCGAGAATAGGAGGTTCGGGTAGCACTTAGGGTTGCCTTAAGCTAACAAATGGTTTCCATGAAGGAGTATGTATAGTTTAAATCACTTACCTTCAAAGGTAGATGTGATCCACTAGTGGCAGAAAGTTGAATTGATCAAACTCATAAGCTCATGGTTGTTCTCACAATTAATGAGGACCTAAGGGTAGGTGTAGTAGTCGTTCACTTGCAAAGGGAAGCGAATCGGTGGTGGCAATTCATAGGGAACACCTACAATACCAATACTATGGATTGGGAGACCTTTAAAAGGTTATTCTTTTACAAGTTTTTTTTGGCTTCAGTAAAAAACTGGATGAGGCAAGAGTTTTTGGACTTGGTCCAAGGGGACATGGATGTTATGGGGTACGAGACCAAGTTTACATCCTTGGCTTATTTTTCCCTGTAGATGGTTAATGATGTAGAGCTGAAAGTGAAAAAGTTTGTGAAGGGGTTGAAGACCTCTATTAGAAAGAGAATGTTCATCCTAGGTTTGAAAACTTATGACGAGGTTATTAACCGAGCATTGGTGGCTGAAGAGGATGACAGAGATACCCAAAGAATATGAGACTCTAAGAATCAGGCGAATAGTGCTGGAACATCTTTAGGTAGTCAAGGAAAGAAGAAACACAGAGGGAACATGTCATATTCTCAGGGGCAGCAGCAGGCTCGCCTGGTACCTTCATTGACTTTACCTATTAGATCTTCGCGATCATCTATGGTGTGCTATCATTGTCAGCAGCCTAACTATTACCGAAATGAGTGCCCTCAGAGGCAAGCAGGGGCACCAGTGCCAGCAGTACCATTAGCAGATAGGGCATGCTTCTATTACAAATAGCCCGGACATATTAATGCTAACTGTCCACAAAGGCAGGGGGCTTAGAGTGGTTCAGGGTCTCAGCAGAGGTCCGTACAAGCAGCTACAGTTCAATCTGGCTTTAAGGCATTACCACCTCCTCAGCCAGCACAGTCAGTCTAGGGATCTCGGGCAGCAAGAGGACATACGCCTGCTTCTAGTCAGTAATTGGGTTTACAAGGGGCTGGTTAGAGAGGTTAGCAGACTCAAGGCCGTGTTTTTACACTTGCCCAGACAGAGCATATACCAGGGCTGTCAGCGATCAGAGGTATTTTTTTGGTTTCTAGCTCGTGGGATAGGGTGATGATAGATTCAGGTACATCATATTCATTCATATCAACTGCATTTGTTTGTACCTTGGGGCTGGATGTGTCATCACTAACGTCACTATTGTCCATTGATATACTTGTTGGGGGTATAATTACCTTGGGTAGAATGTGCCGATTTTGCGAGATTGAGGTTACAGGACGTCGGCTAGTGTTCGACTTTGTGGTATTAGATATGATCACTTTTGATGTCATTCTAGGTATGAATTGACTATCTACATTTAGAGCCACGATTGATTGTCTCCATAGGAGAGTAACGGTATGCACACCCGAGGGTGATTGTTTCTATTTTATGGGAGAGTGAGATGATTTCTACATTCTGTCATTACTTAGTTTTGGCATTTGAGATGAGGTTGGATACTTCCTAGCTAGCTTATTAGGCGAGGATAACGAGGTTGTGACTAGTGAAGGATTTTCATCAGTGGTATGTGAGTTTTTAGATATGTTTCCAGGGGACTTGATAGAGTTACCTTCGATGAGAGACATGGGTTTTAGCATTGATCTTACTTTTGGTATTGCGCCTATCTTTATGGCACCGTATCGTATGGCACCGGTAGAGTTGAAGGAGTTGAAAGATCAATTGTAAGAATTGTTGGATAAGGGATTTATACGACCTAGTACATCACTTTGGGGAGCTATGATCCTATTTGCTAAAAAGAAGGACGGATCTTTGCGGTTATGCA
The DNA here is from genome assembly GCA_026545225.1 of Cornus controversa. Classification (NCBI taxonomy): domain Eukaryota; kingdom Viridiplantae; phylum Streptophyta; class Magnoliopsida; order Cornales; family Cornaceae; genus Cornus; species Cornus controversa. Next base: position 57,866,816 of record CM048852.1, read on the forward strand.
TAAACTACCAAAAGTTAAACCAAGCAACGGTTAAGAAAAATATCATTTACCAAGGATAGATGACTTGTTTGACCAACTAAAGAGTTCAAGTTACTTTTCAAAGATCAATTTGAGGTCGGGATATTACCAGCTAAGGGTAAGGGATGAGAACATTTCGAAGACAGCTTTTCGAACTAGATATGGCCACTACGAGTTTCTAGTGATGTCATTTGGCTTGACAAATGCACCGACGACGTTCATGGATTTAATGAACCAAGTCTTCAGTGTATACTTGGATCAATTTAAGGTTGTATTTGTGGACGATATTCTTGTGTATTCTTCTCTTGTGGAGGAGCATGAGATCCATTTGAGGACGGTATTACAGATTTTGAGAGAACACCATTTGTATGCCAAATATGAAAAATGTGAATTTTGGCTAACGGAGGTGAAGTTCCTAGGGTATGTGGTGTCGGAATGAGGAGTTTTGGTAGACCCTTCAAAGATAGAAGCGGTGACGAATTGGGAAAGGCTAAAGAACGTATTTGAAATATGTAGTTTCTTGGGATTGACAGGATATTACCGACATTTCATAAAGGACTTTTCAAAGTTAGTGGCGCTGATGACTAGACTTACTCGTAAAAGAGTTAAGTTTGTTTGGAATGATGCTTGCGAGCTTTCTTTTATGGAATTGAAGAATAGATTAACTAGTACACCTATCTTGATTATTTCCGAACGTGGTTTGGGTTATGTCATCTATTGTGATGCTTCACGAGATGGATTGAGATGTGTACTATTGTAAACCAAGAGGGTTGTTACATATGGTTCCCCACAGTTGAAGACGCATGAGCATAATTACCCAACTAATGACTTAGAGTTATCGGTGATAATTTTTTCTTTAAAGATGTGGATACATTATTTGTACGGAAATTTTTTTGAAGTTTTCTCCGATCAGAAGAGCTTAAAGTACTTTTTCACATAAAAGAACTTGAACACGAGGCAAAAAAGGTGGGTGGAGTACATAGAAGACTATAACTTTGATCTTCAGTATCACCCGGGGAAAGCTAATGTGGTTGCCAATGCTTTGAGTAGAAAATCACATAACACCTTAGCTAGTATTTCTATCCGAGAGTGGAAAATGATAGAAGACATCTCAGAGATGTGATTGCACTTTAGTGAGGATGGTGAACGGACAACTTTGTTCCCACTCATTGTATAACCAACTTTAGTGAGTAGAGTGGTTGAGGAGCAGAAGCATGACAGTGAGATAGAGGTTATTCGCACTCGGGTTTTGAGTGGCGAAGTGGTGGAAGGTTAGGTTTTCTATTTCGATGGATGTTTGAGGTTCAAAAGTAAAATGGTTGTTCCATTGACTTGTAGGAACGAGGTCTTGAGAGAGTTTCATAACTCTAGGCTTGCAGTGCATCCAGGTGGTACCAAAATATATCACAATCTTCATAGATAGTATTGGTGGAAAGGCATGAAAAAAGACATCGTACAGTTTGTGGCGAGGTGCCTCACTTGTCAAAAAGTAAAGGCCGGGCATCAGAGACAAGTATGTTTATTACAACCATTACCGGTGGTTATATGAAAGTGGGAACACGTCACTATGGACTTTGTGGTGGGGTTGCCTAGGATGAGGAAGAGTCACAATGCAGTTTGGGTCATTGTGGATAAATTGACCAAGGTGGCTTATTTTCTTCAGATTCAAGTGACGGATGACGTGGATACTCTTAGTGGATACTCTTAGTCGGCTGTACATCGATCAAATTTTAAGACTACATGGAGTGCCAGTTTCTGTAGTGTCCGACAGGGATCCGAGATTTACGTCACGATTTTGGCAGACTTTTCAAGCTGCACTTGATACAGATCTCTATTTCAGTACGACTTTCCATCCCCAGATAGATGGCCAGTCAGAGAGTACCATTCAAATTTTAGAGGATATGTTTAGAGCATGTGCACTTGATTTTCGTGGTAGTTGGGAGTATCACCTTCCATTAGTGAAGTTTACATACAATAATAGCTATCAAGTTAGTATTGAGATGGCTCCATTCGAGGCTTTGTACAGTAGACCTTGTAACTCACCGGTTTGTTGGACAAAGGTTGGAGAGGCAGTGGCATTAAGGCCAGATATAGTTCCAGAGACTACAGAGAAGATGTATAATATAAGGCAGTAGTTACTTACAGCTCAGAGTCGGCAAAAAAGTTATGCCGACAGAAAGCGGAGGCCTTTATCATTTGAGGTGGGGGATCATATGTTTCTAAAGGTCTCGCCACGACGAGACTTGATGAGGTTTGGATATAGTGGGAAGTTAGCGCCACAGTTTATTGGTCCGTTTGAGGTGTTGAATCGTGTATGTGAGGTTGCATACCACTTGGCATTGCCACTGCAATTGTCAAGTGTGCAGAATATTTCCCACATTTTTATGTTGAAAAAGTATGAGCCAGATCTTTCACATGTATTAGATTGGACAGATCTTTAGGTGGAGAAGGACGTGTCTTACGAGGAGAGACTGAACAGGTTTTGGATACTAGAGAGTAAGTGTTTCGAGGTAAAACTTTTCCATTGGTTAAAGTCTTTTGGAGGCATCACGAAGTCGAGGAGGCTACGTGGAAGCGGGAAGAAGAAGTTCACCCAAATTATCCTAAATTGTTTACCACTTGAGGTATGTTCCTAATTTCGAGGACGAAATTCCTTGAAGGTGGGGAGGTTGTAGAGACTGTAACCAATTTGGGCCAGTTTGTATTTTCTTCATCATAATTGTCATAAATGCATTTGGAATGATGTTAAGCATGTTTTAAGTGTGGGAAATATGTTTAGGAAGTTGTATTAAGCTTTTGGAAAGTTTTGAAAACATTTGGAGAAATTTGACTTTTTGATCAAATAGGGGCCCGGGAATCCAAAAAATTTTGAAAAATAATTATTTTTTGTTTTAAACCAAATGAAATGTTTAGAGAATTAAGGAAGTGATTTCAAAGTTGCAGGAGCTTTCAAAATCGAAAATGGAGGTCGAGAGGGTCGAGAGGGTACATTTTAGTCATTTGGCGCTTCAGATATTATAAATATCTAGGGCTGAGATATTTCAGCCATTCTCATGCCACTTTCTCTCTCTATATTTCTCCCAACTTCATTCCTCCATATTCTATCTACATTTCAGAGTGCTTCGACTTAGATTTGAGATTCGCTGAAGAAGGACAACACGTAGAGGGCGGCTAGGACTTCGATTTGAACCAAATCTTGCACTTTGGCAAGGTAGACCTTGGTGAAATTCTTGAAGATTGCTTGGAAAGCCTTCAAAATTGAGGTAGGGTTCTCCTTCTCTCTTAGTTGTCGATTATAGGGTTTCGGGTGAAATGGTGAGGTGTAGGTTGAGTTTGCATGAATGAGAGTAGTGAGAGGGGTGAGATTTGATATTTTCTCCTTCCCTTGTGTTCTTCCTATGAAAAATTGATATACCTTGTGATATATATAGCATGGGGGGCTAGTATGTGAAATGTGTGAAGTTGAGAGCATGAATACTTATATGCTAATTTTTGTGTGCATATGTGATTATGTGTAATAATGAACATGTATGTAATTATGTGTTAGTAATGTGGTGTGAAATGTATGCAAATTGCATGTAGTAAGTGTGTGCATTGGATGAAGCATGAACAATACATGCTAAATTAGAGATTTGAAGGCAGATATGACTTATATGCAATATTTGACATATATGTGATTATATATGTGTTTATGTATAGAGAAATGCATGCTATGTACCTTTAAAACTAGCTTGTGCATTTGAGAAGCATAGAAATGACATACTTGACTTTACATGTTCGAAATGCATTTATGGGGTCATTGTGAGGAAACAGAGAAAATAGACCGTGCATGAAATGTCGGAGAGGTCCAACCATGCTATGTAAGGGACATTATTATCCAATGAGGTATGATCATCAGAGTGGTCCCATCATACCAAGGCTAATGCCTAGAATTGGATTAAATCCATGTTTGGTGATTGTCGGAGATTTCCATTCGCCTTGAGGCAATCAACGTATTGCCAATGAAGTATGACATTGTCGGAGTTGTCCAAGTCATACGAATGTATCAGAGGTGTCTTAGGTCACATGATTCGTCGGAGCGGTCCAAATCATGTTGGGGTATCGGATTAGGTCCGAGAGAGAAACGTTGTACCTTTATGCTTATATAATTAAATGTTGAGCATGATATGTGTTTAATGCATTTCTTTCAAATATGCATTGTTTGAGTGAATATGTGAATGTTGCAAGTGACATATAGTGTAATGACATACATTCACGTAGGTCGGTGTTGAGTTGGCACCTAGGTGGGTTGGGGCATTCTTACTAAGCCGGTGAGTTGCTCACCCCTTCTTCCCCAAACTATTTATAGATAAGGCGCTCATGACGATGGAACTTGAGAGGCCCAAGTGGAGTTTTGTAGCATTTTTTCTTTACATTTTGGATATTATGGATTTGGCTACCCATGCCGGCTTGTGGCATGAGAAATTATGTTATTTGTAGTCATATATGAAATTTTGATGCTTTTAGACTATATGCATGTAATTCAAACTATGACTATGAAATTGTAAGGATCTCTTATGAAATGTATGAATGGATCATTTGTGCATCTAATGAAGATAATGGATGGGGAATGAAAATGACTTGTGATCATGGAATATGTTGATGGAGCTGATCTCCACATGTTTTTGAGCTCATGAATATATGTTTCTCTCTATGTTGTAAACTTGGAAGATTTGGGATGTAAGGATCATGGACTTATATTTCAATTGTATTTTGTATTATGTATGAATGCTTTTAAATGGAATTGAAGGCATCAGGATGGATGAAGGGGAAAAACATACCCAAAGTGCTCATTTTGGATTCATAGATGAAATGTATGGATTTTTATCGCTTTTAATGAATTTTAATTATGCTTAAGAGTGGATTATGATTGTGCAAAGTTGTTGTATGTATTTAGACTTGAAAAATGCAGATTTAAGGTGTTTTTGCACTTTCGGTTGCCTAGGCTTTGCGGCAGCAGATCGAAAGTGTGAGATCCAGAACATTGAAAAACTAGGTACCTATTTCGGACGGCTGAAAGGGGCTTCAACTAGCTGAAAGTATCCTTTCAGCCAACTGAAACCATTCTCCAACTGACCGACATAATTGGTTTCCTAAAGGTCAGTTGAACCCAGGTTTTAATTGATCGAAAGGTTTCAGCCGACCAAAACTACCCTAGAAAGGAATTTTGTGATTTCTAAGATATTAGTGAGCATGTAAATGTATATGGACTAGTGTAGGGCCCATTGAGGTGAATGGTGGTGAGTATACGTATAGAGTTATGCTTCTGCGGTAATTTGAATGGTTGATGAAGTTCATTGGTACTTAATGGACGGAGTTCACCGTCGATTTTTGGGAATCAGAAATCGAGGCGTGACATTGTGGTATCATAGCATGATATCAGTGAGATTGGTGTTGGAATAGTTCATGTGGTTGAATGAACGGGTTCACACTCGAAATTCGGGGTTGAACCGAGGGAGTCCCGGCGGTCCGAATTTCGGGGCGTGACAATAAGAGTAATTTTGGTAAGTAGAATTATTTTTTTCACTTTTCTGCTATCCAAATTAACAAAATAAGATTTTCCACAACTTAAACCAAATGTATGCAGGAAACTAAATTGTCGTTTCCTTCACTTTCACTTTTTACCATAGTTTCGTCTAATCAAATAGACCCCAAATGATTTATGATACCATCACTTTATGCCATAAGCAAGCAGTATTAACCTGACATGAATTATTATCACTATGTTACATTGATTTCGTTGATTGGTTTGAAAAATCAAGTATTTTAGTTATTCGTTGAATATATTTTATATACATCGAGCTCTTATGATTTTTCTGAAATTTAAATTACAGGAAAAATTTAGATTTTTAAATCTTGATTTGTGTGCATTATCCACTAAATTTATTGATACAGTTGAGAAAGACATTATAGAAACATTCCCGGTCAAAGACCGAGAGCATATTGACCCATACCCTAAAAGTACTCCTGTTATTAAAGGATTCTCAATAGCGTCGATCTATGAACTTCCTTCAAGGACTGACTAAAGTCTAGCGCTACTACAACGTCCTTATTAAAAGAGTGAATCTACGAACTCCATTCAAGGGCTGAGTGAAACACGAGGCTACTACGAACCTCCTTCTTAAAAGAGTAGATCTACGAAGTCCCTTAAAGGGTTAAATAAAGCCCAGGTTACTACGAACCTCTTAAAGGGCTGAGTGAAACCCGAAGCTACAACACCTCCCTTTATTAAAGGGTGTGTCGAACAACTCCCCTTCTTAAAGGGTGGAGCAGTAACTCCATCATTAAAGGGCGAGCCGAACACATTCCCTCTCATTAAAGGGTTGAGCGAAGTAAAAAAAAAAAAGGAGAAAAAGGATTTTCTTTGGACTGATTTAGTCTTGAAGTTTTGACAAACGAACCTTCTAGAACGATGCAACGAATAGAGAAATTTTGATAAGTTATCCCAACAGTCGAATGAAGAGATACACTTTAAACTTGGCAGCTGGCACCCCACTGGTGCTAGCCCAGTCATCATCTTCTTGGTCTTGGTTGGCACCTCACTGGTGCCGGCTCAGTTGTCATTTCCTTTGTTTTGCAGGTAAGCGGTGCCAAATCGAATCTCGATGATTTTTGCTTCAACATTTTAAATATTTTTTGTGAATTTTTTCGGAGTTTAGTAGGATCATTTTTATAATTATTCAAAATTTTGTACAAAAAATAGGAATAAAAAAAATCCAGTGTGGGCAACAATTTTTTTTTTTACTTTGGCAAGAAACACACTCTCACGCCCACTTTGAGCTCCAATGCTAGGCTACAACCTTATTTTTAGAATTAGATACCTATTTTTTTTTCTTTTTCCTTTCAAATGAAAAGTAGCATCAATAAATAATTTATGTATAATAATTAAAAAAAATACAATACTTTTACTTGCACAATAAACAATTTATAACTATAAAGAGAAATGGTCTCAAACAATTAATCGATAAAAAAAAGAAAAAAAGAAATATAAATCTCATATCTCCATGAAAGATTCGATGTTTAATTTATTTTCCCCCCTCCACTCGCTACCAGGTCTCCATTGGAATGTTTATTTCATGATACACCTCTCTCAATCTCTCTCTCTCTCCCTCCTTGAAAAAAAAAAAAAAAACCAGTAAAAAAGAAACAATTGACTCTGGTGGAGAAGGTTTCAGACATCTATGTACATATATCTCCTTTTGAAATTAAAAGAGTATTTAAATATGTTAAACAGGACATCAAAAAATTCTCAATGCCCCCAACTAGCAGCAGAGACAATTTCCTTTTCTGATCATGTCCCAACCAATAACCTGTTACATAATCTTGAAATTCTGGAAAAAGAAAAGACTGCTTGACTGCTTGACTTCTTGAATTTATATATCACAAGAATTGCAGTAACTCCTCAAAATCTTTCTTTTTTCTATTTTTTATTTTTATTTTTCAGTGCCAACATCATTTTTTCATAATTATAGGCAACATCTAAATAAATCCAAGTCAATGAACAGATCCTGTGCATCACATTCGTTCTGATGTGCTAGACCTATATGATTTTTCTGATATCAAACAAATAGTGTTGGGCACATTTACAGTAAGAATGGAATATGTTCTATAAGCTAAAAGATGAGCGAATTCAATGGAATTTTATTAAAAGAATGTATAGAGTAAATGGTTCAATATTCACAACATACACTAGAAAAACATAAATAAACAAATGAAAATGATAAACCTGAGGGGTATCTTATCTACAGAAAGAAATCTACAGCAGCAGAAAAAAGAGTTGAGCAAAAAATGGCAAAGCCACAAATGAGGGCGCTAGTTGAATTAGAGAAGAAGAGGAAGCAAGCTGAATGGTAAAATTGCAATTCCCTTGTGATATATTCTGTGTGGTAACCATGGCCAGACCCTGGAATTCACAGCTCGATTCTTTTTGATTATTGACCTGGAAGTACCTGTTAAATGCATACGAAGCATTTCCATTAGCATCCAAGCTGTTACAAGAGGATCCAAACCCTAGCGTTGTGCAATCAGAGTGCTCGCAAGCATACTTTACATTCTCTGTAAGTTTGGTCATATCCTTGGCATTAGGGTTAAGTGTGCACCATTTCTTAGGAAGATATGTCACGTTCTGTGCAGGCAAGAGATACTTGTTTTCCCCCTTACCAAAGAAATCAACAGGGAATTTGGGCTGTCCATCATAGGTAAAGATTCCCCAATGGCGCTCGAAATTCCCAGGAGCAGTGCTCTTGTCATCCTCATCAAGAAGTCCAAACAAGTAGACTTCTATATATCCAGGCCGAAGAGGGGTGCCTTTCTTGGCTGCAAGTCTTGGTGAAAGTCCGTTGTAGAACCTATAAGCATATTTCATATTGGCATTCTTGTCACCATCCGTTGGCCACCCTACCTCCCCCACAAAAATGGGCATGTTGCCAAACCCCACTGCTTTCAAGGCTGACACCAATGTGTCAAAGTTGGCATCAAAAACATTGGTGTATGAAATCCCATTATCAACTATGGGTTTGCTACCCCCATCAAAGAAGGCATAGTCAATAGGAAAGTCATCGTTGCCATAAAGACTTAGAAAGGGGTAAATATTTACAGTGAAGGGTGCTTTGTGTTTGTCCAAAAACTCGACAATCTGTTTCATTTGTCCAAGAATATCCGGCCTGAACCTCCCAGTAGATGGGACAGGATTGTTGTCTGGTGACTCGTAGACGTCAGCATTGAAGGGCACAGTTGCCTTCACAGAGTCTCCAACTCCAGCATCATTAAGGGCATTTTGGATGTTCTGGAGGGCAGGGAAGGTGGTATTCAAGAATGAACCGTTGTAAGACTTGAGGAAAGGTTCATTCGCAACCGCCACATATCTGTGCAAACACAAATTAACATCAGAACAGCTAAATTACGAGTTAAACATGGCAAACTTAAACTAAATATTCCTTACCAAAAAAAAAATGTATGCTAAATATTAGTCCTGATAGCATAAAAAAGACAAAATTACAGACCAGTGAACATAAATTACTAGACAAGTTTGCTTGAGAACAAATGTAACTAGCCGAAGAAGTTTGTTGTCCTAAGAACTTCATGGCACAAAAGAGTTATATGTACATTAATGAATTCAAGCCCAATATTTTGTGAAATAATATGGAATGACCCAAATTTGAAGCCATTGCACTCAATGCACGTTGCAAAGGCAAATCACTATTAAGTTAACCAATAAAAACCTCCTTGCCCAAACCCATATATATTGTATTTATATCACTAATAGGCCAAAAAATAAACAGAAGATATATGAGGGACCATAAAAAATACTTCTTTTTTTTTTCCAAAGAAAACATAAAAGATAACTTTTGATGAACATGAATACATAATATATAACTGAAAAATATAAAATTAGGAAAATGACTGTTATTCATATGAGGTAAATCATCGTAATTCTCTATGTTCCAATGCATATATTCGAATTTTATGCAGATATACAGCAAATCACAATTATAATAATACAAAAAAAAAATGATACTTCAATAGAAAAAATGTATAATGGACAGGAAAATAAATATTACTTGATGTTAACACCTCCCTTGAAATTGTATCTTGTGACATTGCTTTTCACCCACTTCTTGGCTCGATCATACTCGTTCATGACGGCGAGCTGATCATTGGGAATAGCAACCATAACCTCAATATCAGTCCCAGACAGAGCACTCATGGATGCTTCATCAGCATCAAACAGTTTCACTTTTTGAATTCCATTGTCTTTCAACATCTGAACCACTGCTTTAGGTGGCAATTTGTGGGTTGCCAAGGTACCCCAGTTGACACCAAGACCATCAACATGACTTACACAACCCAAAAACCCCACAAACAATAAATATGTGAAAAGCCACACCACCCTTGGCATTTTTGGGCTAAATCCAATTGAAAACCCAATGTCGTTCAAAGAGAAAAACCAAATCCTTTTGTGGTAACTGAGAAAAATTATCTGAGAAAATAATGGGTTTTCTAGGGAAAAAAAGGCAGGGAAGTGGAAAAATGTTTATTCTGACTATATGTGTATTCTCAATGGGAGAAGGAACGGTTTTATGCAAGCGCGGGATGCCAGCGAAAATGCAGTGATATTTTCCCCACGAAAGTGAGATCGTGATGAGAAAATATGTAGAAGTGGTGAGGGAAAAACCAATAAATACAAAACAAAAATTAAAATAAAGGAAAATACAGTAATCAAGAGAAATGTATAGTTCCACCAAAAGGTTTATGCCACCTAAAGAAATCGAGAAACGTGGTCATGTAGCGTTTTAGAGAGAGAGAGAGAGAGTTAGTGGTTTAAGGTTATAACGCCAGCATAAATTTCCCAAAAGGAACCACAATTCACAAACAAACAGTTGTTTACGTGAATATAGGAAGTGGTGAATAAACAGATTTTTAGAAAGATGGGGTATAGAAAAAATATCGGTGTTATGGACGCATATAGGGAATGAGGATGGACAATGACTGTCTATATGAATTGAACAACAGAAACAGAGGGTATATTACATTGAAAACAGAGAAGCAATTAGAAACACCGACCATATGAAAATATGATGAAAAGTGAAGTGATTTTTATTTATTTATTATTATTATTATTTAGAAAAACACCAAAACACTATCTATCTATCAACCCAGCTAAATTAAAATTCCTACAGAAGTTGGAATACATATGGAAGGAACAGAGAAAAAAAAAGAGTAGAATTTTGCCATTTCATATACACTTTGCATAGGAATAATATTAACACTTGAGAGTGTCCCTCACACAAAATTATGAATCTCACCGCTCGCTTTCCAAGTAATTGTATCATACCATTTTTTTAATAATTAATTTAAAATAATTATTTTGATATGAGTGATATAATTAAGGAATAATAAAAAAAAAATAGGATTTTTAATTTTAGAGAAATGTTTGACTTTATGATTCCAAATCATTCGGTATATTAAAAAGAGTTTTATTGCTAATTGTTTTAATGTTATTTTATTTTATTGGGAAATAGTTCCAAATGTAAATTTTTTAGAAAAAAACAATCAAATTGTCACCAAGAACCTTGGGGGTATAAAACCATTTAACATCTTGCACATCAAATAATTAATGTTTTAATTATTTTATTTATACTATGGAGCGTTAGAGATCCACCACACACATGGACGACCATGATGTAAAAGATCCTACCGTGTAGTTCTTTTTTTAAAATTAGATTTCTATTTCTTTCTCTAAGGTCTCACTTGATTTGTAAGTCCGAAAACAGTTTTCAGTTTTTTCAATTTTCAAAGAATTAAAATAAAAAATAATTTTTAATTTTTTCAATTTAAAAATTCGCTTACTTAGTAAAATTACAAAAATAAAAACTCATAAATCTGATTGATTGTGTATTTACGGACCAGTTTCAGAAGGCATTACAAATAAAATTCAAACACAGAAATACTACTTAGTATTAAAAGACACCATCAAAAGAGATAATATATTTTAAAATCAGAAGTACAATCACAAGTCGTAAACAACCATATCTGGATTCTGTGTCAATCTTCTTTTAATCATATTTTTGAAATTTGCAATAATCCTACTAAAAGAAACATTGAAAGCTATGATTCATGGAAACTGTTGGATTGATGAAGAGACAATTTCCAGTCAAGAAGGTGACTGATAAATAAATTGAAAGTCCAATGCAATTCGTCCCAAGGCAAATTTTCCCAAATCACTATCTTGTTGGAAAAAAATGTTGGGGAACCACTTTGTTACCGATGCTTATGTTATTATATGCTCTCATTTCTTCGGAGAACTAAGTACGCAAACCCCAAATCTTAGGTTTGATCTAACAATACAATGAAACCCTCAGCCTAGTGGTATTAGGCCCTAAACATATAAAATGCTAGTATGGACACTAATTCTTGTTTCTATATTGACATTTCATTACTAATTAGCTAAAATACAGAGTTCTTATCTCATTACCTTCCTCTTCCACCGCAGTTTGTTCATCCATCTAGTGTTAATAAGTTATGATGATTACATTGTTTCTTGTTCACATAGATAGGCCTAAAGTAAGGTAAAAAAAATACAATTCATAAATACATATTGGAAGAGACCTTTATGACAACACTACTACCCTGAACAAAGAAAAAATATCATCCAAATACTGGTCACCATTTTCCCTACAATTCATTAACAATCCCCTCAAATATCAGACCAGAAATCTTTCTAGCATTTATCATCAATAACAAACCAGATAGCCAGAATTGTAACTCCATTAATTGGCGCAAACCCATATAATCAACTAAATTGACCCATATATAGTATACACGGAGAAATAAACGTGATAAACCAAATGACTGAATGCACTTCAAATGAAGACGTACACAAACAAAACCCACATACACAAACAAAAATTCTCTCAACTACCGATCAGAATCGAAGATGAGAAAGTTAGGTTTGAAACTTTCGACTCTACCTCACACTCAGAATTGGACAGAAAAATTGCGGGCAATAGCAATTGTTGTTTCCCTAGTCTCGGCTTGATTGTTCACTACAATACAATACAATTGTCAGAGATCATAGCAAGGGAAGAGTGAATCTCAAAGAGTTTCTTCTATTTTAAGAAAAAAGCCCCAAAAATCTTGGAGAGAGGGATTGATGACTGGAAATCTTCTCAATGAACTCAATTCTCAGTTGGAAACGAGAATGCAATCTGCAGCTGAGGCGAGAGAAATTGTGCGAGAGACCAGAATAGTCGTTTAACAGGTTGAGAGAGAGAGAGAGGGAAGGTGTGTCTAGAAAGGAGATAAAGATAGAGGTTTTAAATGAGGATAAAAGTACGTCATTTTTTAAGCGAGGCCCCAGTTCTCCGTGTTTCCTTAGTTTTGAAAACTCTTCTCAAAAACTCAGAGAACTACCAAATTGTGTTCTCTAAAAATCTGAACTTTGTTAACTCAGTTTTCTAAAAACTGTTTTTTAAAAACAGTTCCAAGTAGATATAATTAGTTGTTTTTAATTTTTTGTCACTCTGAAAACAGAACTATTTTTGGAGTGACAAACCAAGGAAGGCCTAAATCTCTAATATCTCCAAAAAAGATTTGATGTTTAATTTATTTTTCCCTCTCCACTCGCTACCTGGTCGGTCTCCATTCGAGTGTTTATTTAACGATACCTCTCTCTAGAAAAAATGAAAGGAGCTAGTAAAAAAGAATACAATTGGCTAAAAAGGAAAATGAATCTGGTGAAGAAGGTTTCACACACAGCTATGTACATAGAATGTCCTTTTGAAATTAAAGGATAAAAGAGTATTTAAACAGGAAGTAAAAAATGATCAATGCCCCCAACTAGCAGCAGAGACAATTTCATAAAAATGTCCAATCCTCCCGGTATAACCATTTTCTGATCCTGTCCCAACCAATAACCTGTTAGATCCTGTGCATTGCATGCGTTCCATCCGCCAAGTAATTTAATCTGATGTGCTAAAGTAACTAACTACATGCTAGTCTATATCATTTTCTGATATCAAACAGATAAGCATTGGGCACATCTACCATGTTGGATGGCACTGATAATATCCAACACAAATACAAAATACGATATATATATGTGTGTGTGTGTGTGTGTGTGTGTGTGGCTGTTTTTCCCTCTGGCAGCATGAAAAATGCAGCTAGCTATAATGGCAAAATACTCCTGGGTTTGGACTGTAGAGAGGCAAAGAGAAAGTTGACAATTAAAACAAGGAAAATTAAGCAGCTTGAGAGGAGACTAGTCCACAAGACTGCAATGATAGGACATCCAATGGAATCAGATTTTTAGAGGACAGTACAGATACTGCCCGTAACTATTAACATGGTCATTAACCACAGAAAACACCCAGTAAATATGGACAACTTTCTAAGTTGCAAACTGCAATTCATATTATATATAACTTCAAACAAAGTTAGCATGCTACAAACCAGAAGTTGATGATGGATCGATCATCAATGTTGCAATATTCTGTACATATTTCTATTAGATGAGTTCATCTTCAAGATAGTTGTACTCGAAAGTGAATTCAGTCTTGATTCTCTGGCACCTGAGCATCAGCATCAGTATCAGTATCAGTATCAACATGTCTTCAGAATGACAAACCCAACACACACAAACACATATATGGGAAGATAATGCACATGGCTCCATGAAATAAACTATGGAAAACAAGGGGCACTAAAAGGTCTTCTTGGTTTTTGGATAAATGTCGATCAGATATAGGTAGTGGTGGGAAAAGATACAATAATAATAAATGAGACACAGACACACACAAACACATATATGGGAAGACAAAGGTGAAAATAAAAATGCCTTGAAATGGTGATCCAATTATAAGTCAAAATCCTTGATAATATTAGTTCTAATAATTAGATACGCTATCTTAACTCTCCTATGCTAAGGTCGCTGAGTGTTTGATGTCTATAGAGTATTGTTCGAGCAAAGTAATTGTTGTATATTACATATTTATATACCATGGGCTGAGTATCTTGAAACTATATCTACATTGAACCTATATTCGTGGGATCAGATAGTACGATAAGATTGAGGATCATAAGATCGTACAATTGAGTGGAAAAACACTCAAACTATATTCATAAATAAAAATACTTAAAATACATAGAGATCATGTTTAAAACACTTAAAAATTAGAAATACTATTACAACATATATGAACGTGTATTTATACATAAGTTCATGCAAGTAAAAACAATAGTGCAGCCTGGAAGGTAGAACTAATACTACGAAATTTACAAGTAAGGTTTCATATGGAAAGATCATATAGTATAATATGAGAAAAAATTCTTCTCACATCGTTGTATTAGGATAGACAAGAATAAATAGGAGAGGTCACCAACACAATTAGGTAACTCAACTCCTTGATTCTAGAAAGTAAAAATCAGAAACTGACTAAGCCATAAATCATGGAGATTTAAATACTAACTATCCTCTTCTTTATTTGGAAACTAACAAAATCTGCTAAATAAGGAAATGCAATCCGAGATTTCCTCTGATTGCATATCCGAAATTCCACACTCCCCCTCAAGCTGGGCAGTAAATGTCAATTATTCTCAGCTTGGAAAGAAGAACCTCAAAGTGATCTCGGTTGAGAGCCTTGGTGAGGATATCTGCGGCTTGGAAACTTGAAGGTGTGTATAGATCATCTTGATGACTCCCTGATCAATTGATCTTCTCTTTGATGAAGTGACGATCAATTTCAACATGTTTAGTTCTGTCATGATGAATCGGATTCTTTGCAACACTGATAGCAGCCGGATTGTCACACAACATTTTTATTGGGCTTTCAGCCGGAGTTGTCAGTTCATCTAGGAGTCTTTTGAGCCACATTTCTTCACATATTCCGTGAGCCATAGCCCTGAATTCGGCATCGGCACTACTTCGAGCAACTACTGACTGCTTCTTACTTTTCCATGTAACGAGGTTTCCCCACATGTAGGAACAGTAGCCCGAGGTAGATTTTCGTTCAGTTAGGGATCCAACCTAATCTGCATCTGAGAAGATTTCCATGCTACGGTTTGTCCCTTTTCCTGGAGTCTTTTTGAGATATCTGAGATTTCTGTAAACTACTTCAAGGTGCTCATTAGTAGGGTTGTTCATAAACTGACTAACCACACTATCAGAAAAACTGATATCTGGTCTCGTGTGGGATAGGTAAATCAGGTTTACCTACTAGTCTTTGGTACCTCCCTTTGTCAACCTGAGTAGAGCTTCCCTTTAGGTCGAGTTTGTTGGAAGGGTCCATAGGTGTATCTAAAGGCTTACAACTGAGCATTCCTGTTTCTTTGAACAAATCAAGTGCATACTTCCGCTGAGAGACACAAATGCCTTTGCTGTAACGAGCTACTACTATGCCAAGAAAATATCTCAGTGCACCGAGATCCTTGATTTCAAATTCCTTTGCAAGAGTACTCTTTAACCGTCTTATCTCTTCTTCATGATCTCTTCTCAAGATAATATCATCCACATATACAATGAGGATAGTAAGTTTTCCTTCAGGAGATTTCTTGATGAATAAGGTGTGATATGGCTGGCCTTGAGTGTATCCATGCTTCTTGACTGTTATAGTAAATCTTTTAAACCAAGCCCTTGGTGATTGTTTAAGGCCATAAAGAGATTTCCTTAGTCTGCAAACACGGTTGATATTACTTGAGTCCTCAAAACTAGGAGGAATCTCCATATAGACTTCATTTTCCAAGTCTCCATTAAGGAATGCATTCTTGACATCAAGTTGGTGTAGAGGCCAATCCAAATTGGCTGCCAAGGATAGAAGTACCCATTCTGTATTTAACTTAGCAACTGGGGTGAATGTTTCCAAATAATCAATCCCGTAAGTTTAAGTGAATCCCTTGGCTACAAGTCTCGCCTTGTATCGATCAACATTTCCATCTGCCTTGTACTTAACATTGAATATACACTTGCATCTCAAAGGTTGTTTGTCTTCGGGAAGTTCTGTGAGTTCCCAAGTACCATTCTTCTCAAGAGCCCGAATTTCTTCATCAACTGATTTCTTCCATTCAAGGTGCTTTAGAGCCTCTTGTATGCAACTTGGAACATTTATGCTAGACAAATTTGAGGTAAAAGCATGGTAAGAGGGAGACAGTCTCTCATATGTCACAAAGTTTGAGATCAGGTGCTGAGTGCATGACCTAACACCTTTCCTTTGAGCAATAGGAATATCAAGATCATTACCGGGATAAGAATATGTATTACCTTGAGTAGGAATGGCTGGATTTGGAGCGAACGTTTGGTTCTGTTAAGGAAAAGTGAATTGATCTACCTCCCTTTGAGCGGTGGTCTGCTTTCTTGAATAAACAATTCATTTAAATATACTTGATTTTTCTTCTTAGGTCAGAACCTGAGGACTTTGTAGAGTGGGTTCAGAATGAACGGACGGTTCGGGTGTTGACTCGATTAGAATAGGTACATTTGGAAGAGTGGTGGAGTTACTTGGAGGGGATGAACTTGAGTCGGTGGAAGGTACGGATGGGGTATCCACATCTTGCCAAAACTGATATTCTTCTGGCACTATGGAATTCTCCCCTTGAATATGAGTTTTGGAGTAGAAGGGTTGATTCTCAAAGAAGGTGACATCCATTGAGTTATAGAACTTCCGAGTAGTGGGAGAGTAACATTTGTAACCTTTTTGGTGAGAAGAGTATCCAAGGAATATACATTTTATGGCTTTGGGATCTAGTTTGCTTCTTTGATGTGGAGGTATGTGGACAAACACTGAGCAACCGAAGACTTTTAGTGGCAAGGATGAGATGAGTTTAGATTGAGTATAGACTTGAGTGAGTACCTGGCACGGAGTTTGGAATTTCAAGACTCTTGAAGACATACGATTTATGAGATAAGCAGCGGTAAGGACAGCTTCCCTCCAAAAATGTTTTGGGACATGACTTGTGAACATGACAAAACAAGCAACTTCTAACAGGTGTCGATTTTTCTTCTCAGCTATCCCATTTTGTTGTGGGGTGTTTATGCAATAACTCTGATGAACTATCCCATGACCAAGGAGGTAATCCCCAAGAATAGAATGAAAGTATTCCTTGGCATTGTCCGTTTTGAAAATCTTAACATTGGCAGGAAATTGAGTTTGGATCATTGAGTGAAATTTTTTAAAGATTGGTCTTGCCTCAGATTTTTCTTTCATAAGGAATATCCAAGTAACTCTAGAATGATCATCAACAAAAGAGATAAACCATCGGGTTCCTGTAATACTATTGACTCAAGAGAATCCCCAAATATCGCTATGTATAACTGAGACTAGTTGTGATTCCTTGTATGGTTGAATTGGATAAGTCTTTTGAGTATGTTTGGACAATTGACAAATTTTACACTGGAAAGACTTTTAGTTTTTCCTAATAAATAAAGAAGGAAACGACTTTTCAAGATACATGAAACTTGGGTGACCTAATAAAAAATGCCACAACATAATTGCACTTTCATTATTGGAAACTGGAACAGAATTGAAATTTATAACAGACTGACTCTCTGCACAATGAGCACTTCAAGATTGTTTTCCAAGTTGATTATCACTCTCGAGGAGGTAAAGCCCTTCACTTTCCTTAGCATTGCCAATCGTCCTGAAATTCACAATGAGTGGGAAAGAATTTATCAACACAACTCATATCTCTAATAATTTTGCTAATGGATAAGAGGTTACAGGTCAGATTAGGAACCAATAACACCAAATTTAATACAAGGGTCTTCGAGATGCTAATTAACTCAATACTAGCCACAGTGGATAGAGAACCATCTGTTATTCTCACATTGTATATTTCAGAACACGGGTTGCACTTTTGGAATAAGGAAGCATCCCCAGTCATGTGATCAGATGCTCCAGAGTCAATAATCCATGAAGTTAGATTCTCGATTTTGGCTCTAAGAGCACTTAGGAATGTACATTTTTGTGCTACTGAACCTGTGTTGATGATTGGTGTTGTCGGGCTTGACTGAAGTTGGCTGAACATCTTCTGCAGTGTCTCAATCTGTTCTTTGCTGAAGGGGCAGCTTCGGTTGTTGGTTGGTCATCTGTAGTGGTTGCAAGACCACGACCTTCTCTGTCCTGAGATGGTCTATTTGGTTTCCAGTCGGTTGGCTTTCCATGAAATTTCCAACATGTCTCTTTGGTATGTCCAAGCTTGCGACAGTGATCACACCAAGGCCTGCCTTTGCGGGTTCGATTGTCACCAGTGGAATTCATTCCACGAGTTGCAAGAGCCGAACTTTCTAGAATATTTGCAGCGCTTGGAGTGCTTTGATTTCCCATCATGATCTTCTTCCTTCTTTCTTCTCGATGCACCTTTGAGAAAGCTTCCCGGATTGAGGGCAAAGGCCTCATCCCGAACACTCTCCCCCTGACTTCATTAAGGTTTTTGTTTAGACCAAGTAAGAATTTTGAGACTCTCTCCTTCTCGACTATTTTCCTGTATTTGGCCACATCTCCAGGGCAATCCTAGTCAAGTTCTTCGAAGACATACAATTGTTGCCAAAAACGGGTAAGAGTGTTATAGTATTGTGTGACAGAGAGATCCCCTAGTCGCAAATCATGGAGGTTGCTTTTAATCTCCAGCAGTTTTGCTGTATTGTCGTTGTCGGAGTACGTCTCCTTCGCTACATCCTAGACTTCTTTTGCGGTTCCATAGAACATGAAATTCTACCCAATTTCATTGTCCATGGTATTAATCAACCACGGCATTACCATATTATTTTCAGATCTCCAGGTTCGAAATTTTGGGTCTTCCTTCCGTGGGGGTTCAGCAACGCCTACGAGGTAGTCGTCTTTTCCTTTCCCTGACACGCAAATCATCACCGATTGAGCCCATTGAAGGTAATTAGGTCCGTTCAGTTTGTGTCCAGTTATTAGAAACATGAGAATTTCATATCTGCTATAGCCACCGTGAGAAATCTGTTCAAGGCCGGAAGAGGCGTCAGAGGTGCTGCTCTTATCAGTGGCCATTCTGTATTTGACCATCATCAAAATTCTTGGAGGTTCAGAGGCTGCTCTGATACCATATGGAATAATATAAGAGAAAATTCTTCTCACATTGTTGTATTAGGATAGACAAGAATACAAGAATAAATAGGAGAGGATACCAACACAATTAGGTAACTCAACTCCTTGATTCTAAGAAGTAAAAAACAGAAACTGACTAAGCCTTAAATCATGGAGATTTGGATACTAATTATCATCCTCTCTTTATTTGGAAACTAACAAAATCTACTAAATAAGGAAATGCAATCCGAGATTTCCTCTGATTGCACATTCGAAATTCCACATATCAGGATTTAGATCCTTCAATTTTCATGTTATCTCATGAAATGTATGGTTTATAATACCAAAATTATTATTTAATGAAATAAACCAAGAAAATTTTGTAACGCAATCTAATAAATATCAATTAGGAGTATATAAGCCAAAACAACCAAAGGGGGAGGGAGAATGGGCACAACCCCTCCAATAGCTTGTGTTTCTGACCCGAAAGGAATTGAAAATGAAAGAAGAATCTGTGCACACTATCACACTATCTATGGAGCCCCTCTTCACAGAAAACAAGGAAAGCCCCCTATCACTTAAAGGCGGATTGCGTAAAGGTGGGGTAAATAGAGATTATTTCGCTTCCTTCCTTATCAAAGAAGGGCCCCTTAGGGAGTGGGGCTTATTTATTGAAAAAGGGGGAGTGAGAGGGAGGGGGAAGGTTCGGAAAGCCCTCACTTTATTGATGGGACATATTTATCCCCTTTTCTTCTCACCCTCCCCGGGTTCTGGTTTAGGAAAGGGTCAACACAAATTTTATACTTCAACGATCCTATGGCACAATCCTACAATTTTAATGATCCTATGAAGATCCTACCTCCCTGCAGTTTTTTATGCAATCCGGATCGATTTGATAAGTTTGGACTATGAGAACATGTGATACTATCATGCTACAATCCGGATGGCAATTATGATAACCATGATATCAATGAAACAGTGTAATGGTTTAGTTCCTTTAATTGTATCTCCAATAAACGGAAAGTTAAAGCTAATCAGGCTATTTTTTGTTTTTCAATGTTCTTTTTGTTCTTTGAAATAGGTTACATAAAGAAATTGTTTTTTAAGTTAACCATTTAGCACAACACATTATTCCTAAAAAAAACCTTCTCTTTTTCTTTGCATCATAGGATAACCCACCCTCTTCTCTCAAGGAGACGATTAATTACTCCTGGATACACAGGACTACACACCCTTTGAATCAAGTTAGTTTGAAGTAGAAGTTGAACCAGTGACCTTTATATTAGTTCTAGAGTATCTTACTAACTTCGGCTATTCAAAACTAATGAACGTCGGGTAGGGGCTTTCTGCCTTGGCTTCCGAGCCTAGTAGTGCTATTAGGCGGGTGTCTAGCCATATCAAAAAGAGAAAAGTAATTAGGACAAAAGGATGCAAGATGTCCAACACAAATCAAAACGATCCAAAATTTTGCAGAATCTCCAAATGCACATAATTTATCCTGTAACTATACCAAAGTACTTCACAAATAAATAAAAGGAACTATTCCAACAATGATGAGATCTCATTTAATTATCATGGCTCAATAAGAGATGAGGGAATAAAAAGGGAACAGTAAAAAAGGCATGTAGACCAACATAACAAGTATGGTTCAAAGACACACACAGGAATGTTCATCAACCCTAACAAAGAATAATTCTCGAACAAATCAAAAATCAGCAAGAGCTGCGAATATAAATAAATGTATATGTATAGAGAGAGAAAAAGAGAGTACTACCAAAAACGTCTTGTTTTTGCATCTAATATCCAAAAATTAATATACATGGCATATTTAGGAAGATGTGCCCAGGTGCAGTTTTGAGCACAACAATGTTAATTGATGAAACTATACATACTTATCAAAGTCATGGAAAGATTTTAAGCTAAAGAAACAAGGAATAAAGACCTAGGACAGGACATAATGTAACTCAGAACTAAGCAAAGGGAAGAGTAAAAGGACAAAAGAAACCCACAAGTGACCATTCGACTTGCATTCATTCAAGCATCATGAAAATTTACGAAGACAATGCACATAGACTAGCTTCTAGATGATCAAGTGAAGAATTACTTCTACGAAGCTGTAAGATTATGAATTTCTGTCAACTTAGAGAATACATTAATAAAACAGAAATAAGCTTCATGATACAGAAAAATGGATTATTGAGAAATGTGTTAAAAAGATGATGCCAGCTGAAATAAAGATGTTGACATTGATGATTGGACACACAATAAAAGATGGGATAAGAAAAGAAAGGTATGATGAGGACCTATGTGTAACAACTCAAGGACAAATTACTAAATTAGTACAAGCTATGATTTTAAGACAGAATTGGATGTCAAACATGGCTATCCTTATGATGAGAGATAACGGACTCTCACGCACACACATGTTTGTGTATATAGCTTCACATATTGTTATGCTGGATTTTTCTTGATTATTTTTTGGTTTATTATTTTTAAATTTGTTGGCCCGATGATTAAAAAATTCATTGTATATTTTTCCGATGTTAAATATGTCAATGTAGTATGTTATTTTTAAGGCAAGGTTAATGTCAAAAGAAATTCTTAGCAATGCATCTGTGTGAGTGTGTCTTCAAAGATGCCCCTTATCTTCTTCGTCTTCATCTTAGCCTTATCATTTCTTCAGGTCGACTTGTCAAAGAGAGTGCTTTGCCTTCTTTCTATCCATAGAAATACCAAAACTATTCTAATGGAGAAGACCAGTTTGAACCTACAAAATATGCTATAAGCTTTCCACTAGGGCCATTTGAATTTTTTTCTTTAAGAGGCATGTACTGGTGTTGCATCAAGTAGCCTATCACATACAAAGGCATATTGACACTCTTCATTCACAAGTGCAGGGCATAAGCACAGCCTCATAAATAAAAGAAATCTCACCTGAATTTGTAATGTGCAGTTGGAAATTTGGAACCAAATGAATCAATTCATACAAAATCGAACAGATATACTGATTGAATAAAAAACTTTGAATGGAACATAAGGTTTTTGGTAACTTAACAAAATAAAAAGGTTGAGTTTAGCAAGCATACCATCCGTTTTGAATCTCATCATTGGCAATATAGAAATCAAAGTATACATATGTCCCCTGTTCGAATTCATCAGCTGTAACATTTGGCTCCTCGTGCCGTTGGAACCATGTGTTGTATTTCCTATGGTATCTCCATGATTGCTTCTTCAACTCTTTTGAAGCCAAATATTGCTGATATGTATTCTGCAAAATAGAGTTGACTTGGGATTTGATAACATACTAAAGGAAATTGTACCACTAAAATTACATTGCAAGAAAAAAGGAAGGTTAACATACAATACAAACCTGTTGAAAGTAAAATGCAAAAAATAAGGTATCAGTGCTATAATTATCAGATCCAATTCGTTCCCAAAAGGCAGGATTATTGACAATGGGTGCCTGAACTTGAGGATAGCTCGGAGGGGTTGCTGCAGGGTGCCTCTGTAGGAAGCCAAAAGAAATGTTAAATTACATTATGAATTTGTCCCCAGGTCAAAATTGTGCAACAAGATATCGGGCAAATGACTTCCGTACTGGAGTGTAGCTCCTTGCGCGTTCGGAGTCTTTGGGCTGAGGAAGTTTGTAATAAGCAGCCTCAAGCATCTGCAAGTTGTATAATTGATCATGCACTCCCCCAGAATTCACAGCAGAACCACTGATATTATCTCCAATGGCACCAAGGTCAGGAACACTTCTTCGACCGATAACACCAAGACTGCCAGAAGGTTGATTGGATTGTAAAGGTTGCCCAGGAGAGAAATCGGCATCCCTTAGCACTTGGGTAGGCTCTGTCAAAGAGCCAGAAACTGCTGCCTGCAGAACACAGTATTACCCCCAGAAATAGGGGGAAATGAAAAAAATAAGTAAAACAAAAACAAAAAACAGAAGGCAAATAAAAAAACAAAAAAAAACTTACATTGTGCCACCTAAACAATTAATCTCTCTTTAACAAACAATCACTTATATATAACACAACACTCAGCAATCGACAAACTTACAATTTCATATTATGCAAAAAGGAGAAGATATTACTAAGGTCACCAATCTGCACTTTCCAGTGGCATAAACAATAAAGCCGAAGACCAAGAGGTGAAGTGTTTAATTCAAAGCAGTTAATAAATGCTTAGATATGCTTTAAGGTTAAAGTTAGGCAACAGTTTGCTAAGATGGTATTTTACTACTCTTCCAAAGTGTTAGTGGAATATACCTGATTCACAGCCTTCTTGCTTATAAGTTATATTAAGTGTAATTGAAGAAGAAACTTTTAGAGTCTTCACTTAAACTTTCTACTGGCTTCAACAGCACCAAATATTACTTTTAGATTTAAAATTTTGTTGGCTAACGTACTTGAGCCAACATACAAGTGTACAGTGCAACCACAGTGATCAAAATGGACTAACTGCTTGCCAAGCCGCATTTGGCAACTTAAGCACCCAGTTGAAGAAAAATGTTAATGCAAAAAGAAACTTAAAGTTTCAGTCTTATAAATAGCTATAGAAATTTATAAGTTTTCTAAACACCAATCTGATTCATCATAATTTTGTTGTATTTGCAACCTACTAAACAATACATAGTTGTGCCACCTATCAAGTCAAGCTAGCGTTTACTGGTACCAGGTCCCCAGAAAGCATGACGATGGGCTCATATGTTAAACATTTAAATTTAATGTGGACCATGTGTTTGCCTGAATAATCCATCTACAAGTCCAAAGTGGTGGATGACAAAGAAGCCTATGGTAACAGAGTCATACTAGCAGATGCAACTAATGGAAGTGACTATAAAAGCTTGCTGGATTATATAATATAGTTCATTAAAATCAAGAAACCAGCCAAATAGAGTTAAGAGAGATAGGGAAGTGCCAACTGCCAAGTTTATATCTATATAGTAGAAAATTAGGATTTAAGATGAATAGGCTATGAATTTGACTTGGCTCTCTAATAAGCAAAAGTAGCATCAATTCACAACACACAAGAAAAAATATATCCTCAGATGTACAAAACAAAAAGAAAAAAACATACATATATGAAAACAGAATTAAGCACGCGAGTTGTCAGCTTTAATAATTAATGAAAAAGTCACACCATATTATAGAATAGTACACAAAGTACAGCTATTAAACATACAGGTGTATCCAACGCATACGAAGCTTTCAAATCATCCTCGTTCATGAGATTCTTGCCAAGCCCAAAACTTGGAGCAGACTTGACAGTTGGATCATCAGGTAAAGTCTGCTGTTGCTGCAACTCTTCAACTTTCAGATGGCCAACTTCTGCATCATGTATACCTGATGTTTGTAATTGTATTATTCTAAAAGGCTTTCTGCAATAACCAACTGAGTTTTACCATATTTCAACCCTGAAAAACCTATATTATAGGAATTTAATTCAGCCTTATCCTATTTATATGAATGTTGAAAATTCACAGTATCGGCAAGAAAAAGCTTTCGAAATTCAATTATAGGTTAAAGTTCATTTTAGTTTTGAAGCTAATGTTTTAATGTCAAGAAAACTAGGTCAGCGTGTCACACTAGCTGGATTAATCAGCCTAAAAATGACGAATACAAAGAGTTATATCAAGAAAATTAATTAAATGATACCAGCATCCTTTGGCCCTGCCATCAATGCCTGCTGAGTAGGCTGTTGCTGGACTGAATTTGGCTGTTGCTGTAAGGAGGCAGATGTAACAGTATTAAGACTCGCTGTTTGGACTCCAAGTCCCAACCCAACTTGAGGCGAGACGGATGAGCTTTGAGAATTGAACTGATCACATAATTAAATGTCATGTAAAGAAATTTTATGGCATTGAAGCAAAATATGAAAGAGTACAAGGAAACTAACATTGCTGCTAAATAAACATAACTAGATATAAAATGCAGAATGAAGGATCACTGACGACAAGTGAATGTAAATAAAAATTCATATTGAAAAAAAGAAAAAAACATGAAGACAGAAAAGAATTGTTCTTCCTCCTTTTTTTCCCTTTTGGAGAGAGGGAAGAGGTTATGGAGGTATTTGCAGCCTCATATACAGATGGTCACCAAGATCAGGAAACGATTTGGCGACTTCTCTAATTAGCCATAATATACTTGTGGAAGTCCAATTCTAGTGAAAGAGGAAAAATCCAAGGACTCATGTCTGTCTGGTTTTGACATATATAGTCTTACATACAGCTCTCCTATTTGTTCCTTTGGTTACACTATTGCTAAAAAAAGGGCAAAGTACAGTTGTTAAATGCTATGTTACATAAAATTGTTGAGCATAATGTTACATAAAAACCCCATTTACTCTAAAACCAAAAGAATAATAGCAAAAATGTGAACTTTTTGCTTTCACCCATGTATCTAGATTTGATATTTGTTAATTTCAGTATTTAAATATATTTGTTCGATTCTGTGTGTCAAAGTTTCCCTCCATCCTCCATCCTCCCCATGTCCATCTCTTCTCTCAGTTCTTCCCACCAGATACATGTTCTTTTCTCATTTCACAAGATCTAATCATGTTGAGTGCGACACATTCTAGTTAACCAAAAATAGAGAGATCATCTGTAGAAGCACTTTCATAATATGGGTTCAGCCACTAGTTTTTTAAAGTGAATTAAAAGAAATTATTGCCAGTATCTATTATTCAATGCTTGCTAGGCAAGGTCCTAGGAGGGATTGATTCAGATAGTCTAATTTTTTACAATATTTTACACAAAGTGGCATTTATCAAACTCTATCCTACATCCTCGCACTTGAGCCTGAGCATTTACCATTTAACGAATCAATAGCCCCTTTCTAACTAGTAAATATTAGCTTGCTAGATTTAAGTCCCTTAGCAGTCAAGGTTCACACGGTGAGTGTGCAGTACAACAATACAGGAAGCATAGGTAGGGGAATATGAAGGTGGCAATGCTGATTGGGCAGTGATGGTAATTGGTGACAATGCATTGACGAGGGAGGTGCTAGGGAAAGGCAATAGCCACGAATGAATATAGTTGTGGTGAGGAAGCAGTAGTTCTGGAAAGTGGCAGTGTGGTGAATGTGAGGGTGCGATGGATGAGTGGTGAAAAAGGTGCACCAATTGGTTTCTATTATAACTAGTCAACTCCCAAAATTTCATGATTTAGGCTTCATAATGTAGCTAAAAACTTTAATTGGGAAATATCAGACACCTCTAAAAGGAGGGTATTGCTGTTGTGAGAAAGAGAGAGAGTCCATTAGGCGTTAACATTCATCAAACCATATAATATAAATTAAATAAACTATATGGATTGATCACTGAACTTAAGTTATTCTTGTCTCCAGATTGAAATCATGAAACGTCAGAATATAAAATTGTATGCCAATATTAGAATATGAAAAGAAATTAGCTGATTTTGTACCCCAAAAGAAAAGGAAATACCTATCAAACAAGAAACACAGAAAAAGGATAGAAAGAAATAGTCCACGGATAAGATTCATCAGAAACTGCGGGCCAAAGGAAAAGTATTGTCATTAACAGAGAGAAAAGAGCACCTGCTGCAAGAGTGGGTTCTGTTGTGGTGCGGAGAACTGCTTATGATTTCCTCCAACAAGAGGAGGCATGCCAAGAAGGTTACTCTGACCTTGTTGCTGCACCTGCTGGAATCGCTGTAAAAACTTCTCCCTCTGGTCAGGTGCAATTTCAGTTCTTCCACGAAACTGACCCTGAAAATGCAATAGATTCCAGTAAATGAAGGGCACTGATCTAAAAAAATATAAGAAAAGAAAATTCAAATTTTGATATCATATAAAGTAAAATCACTTAATATGATTCATCAAAGCTTATCTAGGATAATGACAGAAAAAGGAAATTGTTAAAGGTAAGTTGAAAGGATTCTCTTGAAGATTCCATTCTGGACCGCCTCCAGTGCAAATTGTACTGGCTATTTCGGTTGCCGAATGACACCCATTCTTTGTTATTAATTTTTTTCTTATAAATAAGAAAGGGGAAAAACCGAAACGAAAAGATTCTGGATGGTTGCAAGATTTTTTCTTTTTTTTAAAAAAAAATGGAATGGAATACATAGTAAAGAAGTGTCTAGCTATAATCAAGTTCTATCCTAAACCACTTTAGATAAAAAATAAATAAAATAAAAAATAAAAAAAATTGGGAGGATGAGGAGAGAAAAAATGAAATTTGTTAGATAAAAATGAAAAGACGACAAGACGTTATTACCCTCATTCAAGTGTATAAATTTATATATTTAAAGGCATAGTAGTATAATAATAATATCATCTTCCCCTCCAGCTGACCAGACAAAAGGAGGGATAGACATCCTCTCTAACCCTCCGTCTTCTCACTTCAATCCATTTTTGCATCCCTCCTACTAGATGGAACATTAGATAATGGCCATTTGCAACTGAGATTTTACTTGTGACAAATTATTTATGTTTCACATAAAAAAACCAATGCCCAGTCCCCACAAATATGAGCTAAAACATCAAAATGAACAACGAAATCACATACCGCTTCATTCTGGTTCTGGAAGGAACTTCCAGGCCTCCACTGTATACCAGAAACTCCGGAAGGGGAGAAAACCCTGCCAGCCATAACTGCAGACTCACCAACATTGCCACTATCAGCTGCGCCAGTTCCATCATTAGCCTTGGCCGCCTGGGACAAGATCATTCTATTACTTAGCGGGGAAACCAGAGGCTGCGCCATGCCACTACTCCCAAGTCTCTCATCAGTTCCTAATATATTTCTCTTTGCAATTTCAGAGGCAGAGGGAGCAGTGCCAAGGGCTCCATTGCTGGGAAATGCACTGCCAGAATTAAGTGCGATACTATTTGATGGTTGGATGGATAGGCCACCTCTACCAGTGCCCCTAAGTCCATTTTCAGCAAGGGCTGGAGAAGATTTACGACTAGGGAAGTTTGCAATTTCTTCTTCCTTAGCAGTGTTAGACACGGGAGATGAAGAAACAGCAGCAACTGCATTTTCCAAGACACCTCGAACAGATGTTGGACCTGAAAGAATAGATGAAGCAGTTGATGCACCGGACAAATTCTGGCCTGAAGCATTTGGAGCAACAGGAGTTGCATGGCTTCCTGCTGGTGTTGATGCAGTGGGAGAACTAATTCCACTACTTTTAGAAGGTGGTGTCCTTGGAACAATATCGGAATTACTGTCCTGGGAAACCGTCTCCTCAACTTGCTCCTGGATAGCAGCATCCTGTTCAATAGAAGATATCAACTGGAAAGGAAATCCTGGACCATATTATGCATCACAGTAGTATAAACTGAAGGCACGTGAACACTGTAAATATAGGGAATTAGATCATAGGCTTCTTAAGAAAAGTTTGGACAAGAACACAGGCACAAAGTTGGAATATAGGTCTCAGTGCATGCTTATTATAGTAAAATAACAACCCTAGAACTGTATAAAAAAGTCTATAAGGTGTATTTCTATATTGAACTAGTGCCAGACACCAAGAAGAGTCGGAAGACACTAGGAATGTGACCAACACCTTCCGAATGTGTTTGTTCTTTGAAAATAGATCACTTCATATACATTTTGCCAACACTTACAAACATAATCTACTACATGACCAACAGAACACATAGATTAAGCATGTTCTTTAAGTACCAGCCCACGTTGCCTCCTTGAAATAACGCCCAAGCTTGACTGTCTTCACTATGAACAATACTAGACAAACCCCTTAGCAAATGGTCAAGAATTAACAAACCACTTGATTTTCTTGCAGCCCGACAATATTATCTAGTAAAGAAACAAGTGGATGCCTCGACGGAGATCAAGATATGAGCAGCATGTGATTCATAAGTATGTTTGTTAAGAGAAGGAATAAGAAGAAACTGAATTAAGGATATGGTAGGATTTGGTAGATCTAAGGTTATATTTGTTTTTATTTTGGTAATGAAGACATGCTTTGCATTACAATCCCTTTTTGGACTTTGCAGGAATTAATATGATAGATTTACCATTATACTTGAAAACATAAGCATACACTCTACCATAGTTAAATCACATCTCCAATCATAGACCCAAGGGCGACCAAGTAGTACGTGGGTTACATCCATGGGTAGGACATCACACCAAATCTTATCAAAGTAATCGCCCATCTAGATAGGAATAAACACCTCTCTGAGATGGTCAAGAAGTATACATCACTAGTTTTTCTATGTAGGTTGGCAAGCACATTGTCCTTCAATGTAGCAACAACATGAACCATGGGGTTTATCAAACATTTCAAAGTAATGTTTACTTTCACTACCATCATTTTTACTTTACCCATCCTAACTGAATTAGAACATAAATGTGTTTTCAAGAAATCTAACCACTTTAAATAATGTAAAATACCTAGCAAATGAATAAAGAACAAGCAATACAAGAAAAAAAAGTGGAAACATTAAATTAAGTAAAAGATACAACAGAATAGGGAGAGCAATGAATACGGTAGCAAATTGACATATTAAAAGAGGTTGAGGAAGAGGAAGCAGGAGAAATACTCTTAAGAACATATCCAAGAATGATAATTACAGTTCATGCAAAACTCAACATGGAAAGATATATCCACTCTAAAATGTCATTAGGACTTGTGGGCAGGCTCAGAAATTTCACAATTAAGTATATACTCTAAAATTAATATTCAACCGACAAGGTGAAAAACTGGGATTTCAAAAAACCTCCCACAACAAGTGGGACATCAAATAACAATTTGATATATAATAACACCACTATTATAGTTGATCCAAAACTTAAGTACTTAACAACTATTTCTATGTTCCACAAAAAGATACAGCTACATAACACTGCTTGACTTTTTATCCAACAACAGTAACCTAAACATTTAAAACTAACTTAAAGAACTTTGAAGCCCAATTAAACTTAACCCTAAACTGTCTTTCACTACTAATAAACTACCAAGAAAATGGAGAAAAAGAATGAGGAAAAATAAGCATTTTAGACATAAATGTAGATTTGGAATAAATTACAAAAGAAAGACAAGTGGGATTCAATTGTTCCATAGCACTCATTAGGAACCCCACTATGTTGGGAACTGCAAGAACTCAACAGAACCGTCAATGAAAGGCACCCTACATCTGCTGTTCAGGCTAAGGCTTCACAAATGTTAATTTAACAAAATAGGCAGGACTTCATGCGTCACACAACAACTAGGCCTTTGTCAGGTCATTGAATCAATAACATATGAGAATCCCTCATTAATTATTGATCCAGAACAACGTAAAGATTACACCATGTTGAAGTTGAATGAATCTCAAAAGCTCCTATTCACTTAAATAATGTCAACCAATTTAATTATTCTAGTCCACCTACCGGCGGTTGAGCGGGCGATGCTGTTAGAGAACTTTTCATGCTTAAAACTGCACTGGTGGTTACCACACCCTGCCACAAAAATAAAATAATAACTCACTATTTATGTATAGAAGTTCTATCATGGGCAATGAAGACAGACACTTAATATATTCTGGGTCTTTGTTAACAAACAAAGCATTTTTAGTAAAATAAAAGGATAGAACCAGTGAATCTCCACAATTACAACATAATGAATGAGAGAGAGAGAGAGAGAGAGTGAAGACCCCCAAACGTCGAAGTGATTCATGCTTCGTTCAAATCAAAACCCTGAGAATGACACGAGGACTCAAAACCCTAAATGACCTATTATCTGCATTAACTATTCTTCTATGTTTGTCTACATTAAGTATTAGGGGAAGCAGGAAAGTATTCCTTTGCATTTGTGCTACCTCATAGGGCTTCAAAGTGCAAAGAAGTTCTATCAATATTATTACAGTACGAAGAAAATTATACGATACATAGTCTATACAGTTTGAGGACCTAGGGGCCTGATCACATCATCTCATGCCGAAGAGCTCACTCCTACTTCTTTAGTGTTGTCGGACATTACTTTGGTACCGGAGTAGGCAGAAGAGCATTTCTATGCATTTATCCTACCTCATGGAGAATCGGAATGCAGATAAGCCATCAATGGTGGATATAATTCAAAGTCACATATAGAAGGGCTATACAGCTGAAATATCAGCATCACTAGCACAAGATCTTATGGGAGGAGTTTCAGAATTCTAGCCTAGATAGAGGCAAGCCCATCTACAAGAAATATTGGATGACCACTGGAAGTTTTCAGCTGGCAGGAAAGGAGATTGAAAAGCCATTGAGTGAAGAAAAGCATAGTATTTTGAAATTAGAACATTTTCTGGGATTTTCGAAAGTATTATTCAAGTCTTCAAACTGACATAATAATACATCACAGATCTTGCATGCAACCTGAAAAATGAACATAGAGTTGGCATTTATTAGATATATGCCAACATTACAACCAGCCTATGCATTCAGCATATATATGTTCAATGAAAAACCTGCCTATAATATATAATAAAGATTAAAGACCCTTCAAAATATTTGGTTTTTAAACATTTCATACATATGCATCTTTCTTTTTTGTGGATAGGTCATAGCAAAATTATAAAAAAGAAAAAAAAACTAACAAAATAAAAAATAAATAAAAGATTGTTTCAACATTGCATAGAAATAATATTCAGCAGAACACAGTATCATGTGGAAGGAGTTCACCTTAACAAGGCCAGGAGGACCAATCGTAACTAGATCTTCAAGAGACTCCACCTTGTCCAACGGTAAAGAGTCGTATAGCTCATCGACATCACTAAATTCTTCGAAGTCTTCCTAAGGAATTAATTTCAAGAAGAAAGTAAAAATCTAGTAATGGTTGCCCCAAAAGCAACTATTTTAACAGTCATCTTTACGAAAAAGAAACAGATAAAACAAATACATAATGCAGGTGGATCTGTAACCTTCACACTCTAGTTTGCATGCAAGTAACAAATCCCACACCAAGGGTAGTTAAAGAAATGAGATTGATTTAAAACTAAATAAACCTGATTACTTGCACACAGTTTTGGACCTAAATAATAACAGTACTTTTAAGAAATAGCACAGAAAAAAAAAAAAGTATGAGGTCAACCTGATTACGTTCCATGTAGTCTTCCAAGAAATCCTTAACATCATTGACCTGCTCAGGACTCAATTCATCATTATCCAGTAGCCTCAGAATCAATTCTAACTTCATTATATGAGCCTTGTGCCGAACGATAGACGTCTCTAAATGTGTCTGTAAAACAAATGTCATTGATAAATTTAGACAAAAAGAATAAGCAATCATTCGCATGGGATCATGCTGTCCATTTTCTCAGTCCTACCAATCTGGGTGGCCGAGTTTTCCCTTTCTTAACAGATAGCCCTTCCATCTCAGCTTCAAAGCTATCAATTTGAGATTCCAGCTCACTGACCTACTCAAGGACAGACAATGTGTCACAGTTATTTGGTATTTTGTCTAATAACACCAAGAAGTGAAAGAATAAAAAACTTTGTAATGTGGTCATGTGAAATGAAATAATGATGTTAAAACACCAACATACACAACTTAAAATGCAACTTGGATATAGAAAAGTTGGCAACATGATACCAAAAGTTGATGATTAAAGAAGCATATATTCAACAACTTTCTTACTTCTCTCTTTTGATAAGTGAAATTAAATACCAAGCACCTAAGAAAGGGTCACTACTCAAGTACACAAAACATAAACACCATGAATCATATCTCAACACCATCTATCACATGTAGCATGAATAACAGCATATCCTATTCCTGAAACAAGTCATTTGAAAGATCATAAAAGATAATTTTGTATTGCCAAAGTAGGAAAAAAGCAAAGGAACTTAAAGAGCTAAAATATACCCATATTTTAACCACAGCTGTTCTTAAAGCAAAGAAGGCAGACAAAAGGAAATCCAAGTAAAAGGCTTGGTTTCATACCACATTGTTCAACCAATCTCTCGTCTCTGATTTAGCCTTCTCCTTTGGATCCTATAAAATAAAATAAAATAAAAAAGTTAAATAAGTACAGAATTGTTAGAGTACACTAAAAATTAACTACTAACATTTCAATCTTCGTCTGCGTATAATATGCAGATGAAGATAAAGCTTTTCAATCTGCAATATGCAGATTATTGCAGTAAAAATCAATAAAGCCTTTCTAAACGCTTGATGTAAGCAGTAAGAAAGGCTTCTTTAAATCAGCTCAACAAAATCAAGCAGCAAAATAAATTTTTAACTTCAGATGAGAGAAATCTTATTGTAAAATTAGAATTGTTACAGAGACCCAGGTCAAATCAATAATACAACATATACACACCCTTTTAAATAATAATGCTCCAGAAATAGAACTAATTCACTAAACATTATAAAAGCTTAAAAAAATTTAAATCTGTGAAGAGCTCGCACCAAGTTTGCAACTGCCAACAACAGCTCTCATACTTTGTTCTGTACCAGCTAGCAATATAATTCTTACCGTTTTAGGTTGTTGGCCAAGGCCTTCTTTAGAAAATGCTTTTGTCTTGGTTTCTTTTTCACATATCTTAAATCTTTCCATTTCACGCTCAATGAGCTTGCGAGCATCCATTAGAGCCTGCTCATAAGAGGCACTAACCTACATCAACATACATCAAAAGAAAAATATTTTGTTAACTTCAGAATCAAAAGTACATAATTAAAGAATCATACTCAAGAACTACATAAATAAAGAAACATATTATCATATTCAACATCAAACAGGTCTTAGTTATCTTAAGAAACAGTGAAGCACCCAATAAAGATGATAAGAGTAGTTATAATACTACAGTTGCTCAATGAAATGGAGAGATGTATTGTGATAAAGAAAGGGAAAAAAACAAAAAAAAAATGAGTAAAACACCATACACTTTAAGTCAGTGCTGTGAAATGAATAACAACAATTTAGTTAATGATGCATTTGAAGCGACGCTAGAAAATAAAATTGCTCCAGTCAGATACCCATCTCTTTTCCAATGTTTAAAGCTTGTTGCTATACAAAAATAGAATATTATCCTAAAAACTATTTTACATTGTAACCAACCATGCAATCCACCTACTAAATTTTTATGCTACAAACAACTTCTGAGTGGAACTGCACTGGTCCTCAAGTGACATCTGCACTTTTTTTTCCCTTAGAAAAAAGAGTCCCACAATGTTCTGGGGTAGACTTGAACCCTCTACCTTTTTACTTTAAAAGGAGAGGAGATGCCATTACGCCACAGGCCTTGGTGGTGACATCTACACATATAACCTAGAAGTGGCAATACTTGACACGACATGGAATAAGTGGGTTTGGGTTTGGCTTAATCGTGTTCGGGTTATACTCGTGTCGACCCAAATTAACACAGTAATTAAACATGTTGTGTTTGTGATTGACTCGCCAACCTGTTTGTAATCCGATTAACCCGTTTAACTAATCGTTTAGAAATGACCCATTTATCTAAACGTGTCGTGTTTTTGTTAGAAATGACCCGTTTAGTTAAATGTGTCATGTTCGTGTTAGAAATGATCCGTTTAGTTAAATGTGTCGTGTTCGTGTTAGAAATGAATCATTTAACTAAACGTGTCGTGTTCATGTTAGAAAAGACCAGTTTAGTTAAATGTGTCGTGTCGTGTTCGTGCTAGAAATGACCTTAGTAGTATGAAATTTTAATTAAATGTGTTGTGTTGTGTTGTGTTGTCGTGTCTTGACTCGTTTATTAAACAGGTTACATGTGTCATATCGTGTTACCAGTTTAATAATCGTCTCATGCTCGTATCAACCCATATAACAGGATACCCATGTCCCAACACGACATACCAACAAAAATTGTCACCCCTATATATCCCATTATAACTCTATCACAACAAAAGAAATATTGCAATTTCACAACCATATTGTAGTTTCTTGATTCTTTAAGGACCTTCCTTTTGCAATATATGAACTAATACCATCTAAGGATCTTTTTCATCATTTCCATTTACTTGCTCCATAAATCAGACCACAAAGTTAGTAGCGGATAGTGAACAACACAAAAATAGTTCAACGAGGCACGATGAATTATATATGTAAATGGTAATTGAAAGAAGTTATTGTGGATATTGTTTCTTTTGATTTAGGTCAATATATGAGCCACAACATGGTTATGCTCTCATCATGTCAACTACTAGAGAATATTTTTAAAAAATTACCATTGCCCGCTAAGCATGGTGTTGGGTAACATTGGAGACAGACCTAAACTTCGGCCATTATTTTTTCACAAAGTGACTGCTCTCATACTCCAACCTATGTTCTCATACTTTTCAACTAGAGCCTTTACCATTGTACCAAACAATGAGCACTTATTTGACAAAGACATACATATGAAAAATTCATATTTGGTAAGAAAAAAATACATACATAAAAATCCAGAAAATAAAACCACTGAGTGATGATAAAAATCTGCAATAATAAAAACCATTAAACATATGCATAAATTATAAATATGTAAAATTCAAAACATTCATAAGAAAATTAAAATTCAAAAAAAAAAAATCACTAAAAGCATTAGAAGAGTCTATCATGCACCCTAAAAATCCAGAAAATAAAACCACTGAGTGATGATAAAAATCTGCAATAATAAAAACCATTAAACATACGCAAAAATTATAAATATGTAAAATTCAAAACATTCATAAGAAAATTAAAATTCAAAAAAAAAAATCACTAAAAGCATTAGAAGAGTCTATCATGCACCCTAAAACAGTCATCGAACAACAACTATTATATGCTATTATCACTTGCACATTGTTACGGTCTCGTCGAATAGAGGAACAAAATCTACAAATTGTTGTGGTTGTTGTTTATTTGAGTTCAAACTATGTACAAAACTTATCACAAAACAAAATGTATAAATACATACAGTACTCTATCTAATGCTCAGGTGAATGTGTGTGTGTGCGCGCGCGCGCATGTGTGCGTGTGTGTGTGTGCGCGCGCGCATGTGTGCGTGTGTGTGTGTGGCATATATATGGGGCATGTGGTAAGAGAACTACAACTTCATAAACAACAAAAGGAACAAGCATTGACACTAAGAAAGAGTTGGGTAGGAAAGATGAAGCTGATCCTTAAGCAAAGGATCCAGCTAAGTAAACAGAAACTAGAATGGAAAAAGAGCAAGGTACAATGCATTGCCTGAAAGCAAATGTGACTTGATGGGGGTAGTCTTAAGTATCACTTGGTGGGAACTGGAAGTTACCAGGACTTAAGAGGATTTTTCAAACAGAGATGTAACCAACTCAAAAAGTCTGCAAACCCCGAAAGAGATATCTAAAACTAGGTTAAAAAGAAATAAACTATGTTTTAATCCAACAGATATAATAGCGAAGCTGTGGCACTTGCTACAGAAATGCTTGATGAAATGGTGAAAACTTGTGTAATTTATTTAGACATTGCTTGATGCAATGGTACAATTTAGGACTGACAGGAGTGAGGTTGCAGATTTGAATCTGAGAGCATCCACTTTGTGAAAAATAATGCTCAAATTTAGTTTTGTTTCCAGTATTCCCCTCCCAGTACCCGCGAATGCGTGATATACACCAGGTATCACACTTTTTTCTTTTAGTTACAAATACCTCACTTGAAAATTTTGACTATAGTTGTCAGTTTTACAGAGAGAAATTGTGGGATTGGCAGATGATATGGAAAATTCCAAGTAATGTGGCTACCACTTTATATGTATGTAAGCATGTCTAATGCCATCTTACTTATTAAAAAAAAAAGTCAAGGGGACACTAAAAGTACAGGGCATTTTTGCAAGAATAGAAGGAACAAAAAAAAAAAAGATTTCTCCTTATACAAGTGTATATAATATGTGAAAACTTAACACATTTCAGATCTTTCAATCCAAATATTTGATTGGTAGGATACAAGCCAGTCTAGACTCAATCCTTTTGTGGTAGCCCTTAGAAAATATAAAGAAATAATTCTTTTTGGAAACTGATCCTTTTAGATTTTTTATCATTGTTGTAGTCCATCACTATGGCATGGGCAATGCTTATTCCGTCTTGGAAAACATTACTTAAAAATTATTGACATTGCTTTTCTCAATATTGGATTTTGCAGATACTTAACATTTGCATTCTTTTAGAAATCTGAGTACTTGACATATTCTTATAAGGGGTGTTTAGGAATGCCACGACCCGCCCCGTACCGTGTAGATATTGTCCGCTTTGCACAATCTCCTCTCGGTGTTCATGATTTTTCTCAAAATGTGTCTACAAGGTTGGGAGAAAAACCATGAGCACCCAGAGGAGAGTGTGCAAGGCAGACAATATTTACACAGTGTGGAGCGGGTCATGACAAATGGTTTCAAAGCCAATCCCCAGCCAGAAATGGGAGGAACGTGCACAAGCGCATGAGGGACTGGCTATCGAGGACGCTGGGTTCCAAGAAGGAGTGATTGTGACGTACTAGATCGCCTGGGAGGAGAGGTTTGATGGCTTTTATATGTGTGAATTGTGAACACCTCCTAACTATGTAGATGCGTTTTGAGAAAAATCGTGACCACCGAGAGGAGAGTGTTCAAAGCGGACAATATCTACACGGTGCGGGGGCAAGTCGTGACAAGGAATCCCATGAAAGTTAGATTATTCCATTATACATTTAAATAGCATTTGGCTGCAAAAGATGAAATAGCAATACCACAAAACCACAATAGTCACCCAAAAATTTGAAAACACAAAAAAAAAAGAAAAAAAAAAGCGAGTGGCTTTGATTCTTTCACAACATTTTAAAGCAATATACTGAACTCGCATAAACCCTGTGGAAGCAATCAAATTGCTTTAATGCACCCATTATATCATTAAAACATGTTAACAATCGTCAACTCTAAAAGCTTAAACTGTTAGAAAGGGTGTAACTTAAATATGTAAGT
This sequence comes from Cornus controversa, assembly GCA_026545225.1. Taxonomy (NCBI): domain Eukaryota; kingdom Viridiplantae; phylum Streptophyta; class Magnoliopsida; order Cornales; family Cornaceae; genus Cornus; species Cornus controversa. Next base: position 57,905,281 of record CM048852.1, read on the forward strand.
CCTTCAACACGCCCCCTCACGTGTGGCCTTCTTTTTTGTTCCAACACGTGTTTCAGTTTTAATTATCAGAGCAACGGTGAGCTTTGAACACACGACCTTTAGATCTGATACCATCTTAAGAATCATCTACTCTTAAAGCTTAAACTGTTAGAAAGGGTATAACTTAAATATATAAGTCCTTCAACAAAACACATAATACACTTACTCAAATATTTGAACATCAGTATCATTGGTACAAGTTGAATCCTTCGAGCAGCCACTATCTAAAATACAAAAGGTTAGGTTTGTCTTGAGTCTGCCCTCCCAAAAATCCTACTGTAGCGCGACTAGAACTTTGTGGTGTCCCTTTATAATACACTCACTCAAATTATTTTCCTAAATCCACTGAATTAATCTGATTCTACTGCAGAAATCTAACACCAAATGGACATTGTACAGAAAATTCTTTTTCAGATTCTCTCAATTGAGTTCTAGTGTATGACTTCTTCTTGGTATCATGAATACCAAAAAGTGGGATGTTGAATTTTCAAAAATAAATGCAAGCTTTAAAATTATTTTCTTGGCTCCATATCTCAAACAGCGTCAGGATGATCAAACCCACTTCAACAAACTTGACTGGATACAAAAATGGAAGTTAAACATATTCAAGATATGCATTTCAGCATAGTGAACTACGTAGTATACGTAGGTTGAACTGGACATATTGAAGACAGTAATAAAAATGAATGAGTAAGAAAACCGGCTAACAAGTCAAAAATGAGGAGATTGAAGAGTCCATCCAACATCTTGTCTTTTAACTCCTAATGCAATCCGAGAGAAAAAAATATAAATATTAAAAGAAGGAAAAACAAAAAGCAACGAGGGAAGCAAGTAAACTGGAAAATTAGGAGACTAACCTTCTTATCCTTGATCTCGCTCGATTGAATCCATGTTTTGATCTGATCTCTGTACCTCTGAAGTTTCTTGATTTCCTTCTTCAAATCGGCCTCAAACTTCTCCTTCTGATTGGCATTGTCAGTGTCGTAAACCTGAAGTGAAAAGCTAAGAGAAATGAATCAACAACAAAAATCAAGCAAAATTGAAGACGAAACATTCGAAACAACTTAAGGAAGAAAACCGAAATAGTAGTAGTCAGAAAGAAGGAGACCTTGTTCCAAATGCTGTCGAAAACATCGACGCCCTCTTGAACCTTCTTCAGAACTCTATCGATCTCGCCCTGTAGCTTCCGGCTAGCTCCCATTGCGGAACTGAAAATGAAGAATGGAGAGAGAACTGATCATCCAAAACCCTAGAGGATATCCTGTCCGTCTTTGGCTTTTCTTCTAGGTTTCTCGTTACGACAACGGAGAGAGATTGCAGGGTTCAGTCAATGCCTGAGACAGAAGAACAGTTTGATAATGCAAGTTATGCAACTGTTGATTGGGCTTTGTAAAATAATTGAATTCAGTATTGTGGGCGTTAACGCTCTCATTCGCCGCGTACGCTCAATGATAAATTGGGCGTTTGATTCAACTCACGAGAACTATAAAGCTATATTTTGTTTAGGAGGAGAAAAATTAAATAAAAATAAATATATAATACTAATCAGGGCAAATGGTAAAAAAATAACTCGTCTACTCTGATTTTTATTTTTTATTTTTTTTTAACACCAAACATAATATCATTCGACAAATAAAAGAGGACAAGTCTTCTTTAATAATATTCAACAGTCACTCAGGCCAAATATACCAATGAATATCACCTGTTTTTCTTTTCTATCCAAAGCATGTATAATACTCATTACTCACAGCATGAGCTACTTTATTACCAGATCCTCCGCTAAAGGTAAATACTCGGTTTTCAAGCAACAACATCTTCATATCTTCTAAAATAGGGACAGTCAAAAGGGTTGAGGGATGAAACTTAACCAGAGATTGGCAATTTGTTTCAATGTCAACATCCATGTAACCCCGTTGTTGCAGCAACATCAATCCATCTCTCACCACCGAAGCTTTTGCAACTTCAATGCAAGCCACGTTATAGTGAAAGCAAGTAAGCAACCTTAATGGCATCACCCAAAATGATTCCTTAAAATCAATCCACAGGTCACAAGAACTTGTAGCGGAACAAAAAATTTGCATCCCAATTTAATTTAAGCATGTCTATCACATGTGTTGACCAACCACAAATAAGTGTAGGTATATTATGATCAGAAGAGAAGTATCAAAGTCGTTAACCTCGTAAAATTCGTTGAAGTAAAATACAATTTTCTCCATAATTTTCACAAGAGCCCAATAGATTTTATTAAAGGCTCAATCATTCCTCTCCTTCCATATTTGTCAACAAAGGAAAGAAGTTAAACTAAATAATTTCTCCATCTTTGAGGTAAGCTTCCATAAATCGTACAATCAAGTCTCAATGCAATCAAGTGATACAGTTGTCAATAAATTGCAGTCGTAAAGGAGACAATTTCCAAATGTCTCGAGTTCTATGACAATGAAAAGTATATGACAAATCGATTCATCTTAACTTTCACAAATATTGCAAGTGGTATTATCACGCACTCTTCCCTGTTTAAATTTTAAAAATAAATAAAGGAATGAATTCTCAACAACAAAGCCAAAAGAAAAATTTTCACTTTCCTTTTAGTGGGAAGATTCCAAATACTTACCCAAACAAGAAACTTATAAGGAGCATAATTGTTGCTTGATCAATCACTTTTTTTTATAGCTTTTATCCAACCACAAAACAACTGTATAAGTTGACTTAATAGAAAATCTTCCCCCAGACCTTATAGTCCTCTCAACTTAATCTTCGGAGTGGAATTTTTAAGATTAAACTCACATCTCGACCATTGAAAATGTTTCTAATCAGCCCCTCCTTGCAAGATATGGTATTGAAATTGATTAATTCAGAATCAAACTCCCAACTAATGGAAACCTCATGAGGCCAAAGGGGTTACTGTGACGGAAATACATTTCTCCAACTGTAGGAAATTGAAAAAAAAAATACAAGTGAGTCAATCTTCTTACGGACAAAAAAAGGAAAAAATATCCTCTATAATTTATAATTGTATATTTTTCTAATTTTATAAATTTTACTTTTTTTTCTTTGAGGAACCATATTATCAATTTTTAATAATACCACTAATTCATACATTTTGAGATTTTTATATTAATTATAAATCTCTCAAACTTTCAACTTTATAATTTATAATTTGTAATTGTATATTTTTACAATTTATTGAATATTTATGTTCATTTTTTATTTTCTCTAATAAAATGCCCCCACTAAACTTCGAAAAAAATCACAAAAAACCTTAAAATAAACTTTCAAAATTAAAAAAAAGACCTCTCATTTTCTAATTCATTCACCCAACATAATTTTCAAAATTCAGAAAAAAAAAAAACTTATGTCTTTTTCTTCTTGAAAAAAATATTTAAGAATCAAATTACAGAAAAGACACTTCGTTTACTATTTATTATTTTAGTTCAAAATTTCTTATTGTATTATTATATTATTGTTAATGGTCGTTTGGCGCTCTCAAAGAAATTTTTGTCCGCTCAAAAATACCATATTGTTTAGATAAACATAAGAGAAAATAAAAGAAAGGATAACATTAGTTATGAGAGAAAAGAAAAAAAAAAGATGATAACATGTATTAATGTTTGGATAAATTTTGAAGGAAAAGAAAAAAAATGATTGCATTATTGTTTAAAAAAGGTAAAGGAGAGAAAAAAGAAAAAAAAAAGCTATTTTAATCAATTTACTATTATGTTTTTTTGTGTTTATATTCCAAGATATAGTCAAATATCTTTTAAATTTTGTTATTTAAAATGTTATAATTATTTTTAATATTATGAAATATTTGTTTATTTTTATCATTTTTTTAAAAATATTTTCAAGTAAGACCTAATCACTCCGTCATCCTTTCTTTTCCATTACCGTAAGGTCCGTAACAATCAAAACATAAAGAGATAATTACACTTTTTAAAGGGATAATTACACTTACCTCCCTTCTAGTTTGGCTTTATAACACTTACCTCCCCTGTGTTTTGGAATATAACACTTACTCCCCTCTAGTTTGCACATTGGTAACAAATACCCCCTTTTGTCAATCAAACTAACGGTTATTGCTAATATCATCAAAATTTAATCTTAAAAGGACAATTATACTCCACTATGAGCCACCATTTTGAGCAGATCCACTTCGGACCTTCAATCATAGCAACATCACCTCCAGAAGAGCCACCACCCACCACCTGCACCATCAACAATCACCATTGAAACCACTGCCGAGAAGACCCAGCCCTAGCCAAACCACTAGCCACTACCATCCCAATGTCAAAGTTGCGATTGAAGCCAAGACTCACCACCTCCTCCACTGCCGCACCTAGAAGACTTATATCTCCACTACCGTCATCACCTCGGCCAAAAAGACCCAATGCCAATCAGACCTACCAAACTACTAACTCCACCACCATTATTCAAGCAACACCCAAACAGTTGTGTAAACTCATTTCCCCCACTATGAGCCACCACTGTGAGCAGACCCACTTCGGACCTTCAACCGTAGTGACATCACCTCTAGCCGAACCACCACCCAACTCCATATCCACTATGCTTCACCACCTACGCCATCAACACTCACCATTGAAACCATTGCTGAGAAGACCCAGCTCCGGCCAAACCACTAGCCACTACTATCCCAATGTCGGAGCTGTCATTGAAATCGAGACCCGCCAACTTCAATTGCAACATTTTTGAGGGTATAATTGTCCTTTTAAGATTAAATTTTGATGATATTAGCAATAACTGTTAGTTTGATTGACAAAAAGGGGTATTTGTTACCAATGTGCAAACTAGAGGGGGGTAAGTGTTATATTCCAAAACACAAGGGAGGTAAGTGTTATAAAGCCAAACTAGAAGGAAGGTAACTGTAATTATCCCAAACATAAAAAATCCAAACGAGCCTGTTGTGGCAGACCCTAAAATTTGAATTTTGATTGTTGGCAGCTCTATATTCTCCGTCCGAGTCTGGACAACACATATTTTGATCATCTGGAATACTAGAGTGCTATCAAAGTCACCAAGTCTCTCTCGCAACTAAGCAAATATTTAAAGCATAAAATCGTTAGAACTGCCGTTATACCTTTATTTGAACGAGTCTGAAGTGTTGATGAACAATTGGGTTAAATTGCAACCTTAAGTTAAGCAGGACCAAGGCTATCAAGTTAGTACAGGTGAAATATATCTTGAATAGCATTATCTTTGCATCGAGGGATAGGAAGAGCTGCTCCAAGCCTTCAGATTATTTGGGTAAGGGGTTGTAAGTGAAAATATCATTCAATAAGAACGTTCAGGCTCATTTCATGAGATTAAAGATATCATATGATGCATATCTATTGAATATCACCATTACCTGAAAATTTATTTATTTATTATACTTCGTAAATATATCAGAGTTGTCAAAGTTACATTTCTTCAAACGTTGCATGCTTGTTATATATGTTTCCATTTCTTGATTGTTAATTTTTTATTTTATTTTTTGGTTATACAACAATATGGATTTTTGTGTGTTGTTTTACTAATTTATTGACAAGAAACATAAAGTTGAGTTCTATTGTAATGAAAATGGAGAATTATTTATCAAAAAAAAAAAAAAAAATGGGATTGAGAATCCTCATATTCATGTGTGTTAAAATATGTCTGGAAATGCAGGTTCTTTAATCAGCCCAGTCAAGATTTCTTCAATGTCAAGTTAATTACTCATGCGCCATCTCAAGATTTTAAGTGGAAAAAATAGTTGAGGCTCATCTTTCTGCAATAAAACAACTCTTTGAGACATTAAATTACATACTCTGGGTACTTTCTTTTCCCTTTTTCTTTCTTGAGTTGTTTATTTTGTACCAAATTATTTTTGTTTAATATTTTTTAATCAATTCACAAAATTTTCAACTATTCACCTTCTTGTTCTGTTTAAAAGTTTATAGACAACCAGGTTTTAAGTTGATACTTGAAAAAAGCTTCTGATTTAGGCTGGACAAGGTTCCTTTAAAAATTCTATAGCTCTCTGGGAGAATTTTAAGACATATAGTGGCAAAGAATATATTAGCCATGCTGGTTTTTCTTCCTGTGATTGGTTGCCAGAATATATTCTGCTTTAGCCCTGATTTCTACTGTAACAATTGTTTTTATGATTTGTTAAAATGATTATACAACAAAGAGAATATCCATACAACATTTCCCGCTTGTATTCACTAAAACTCTAATTGAAATACAAGATAGTGAAATTACATCTCGCCAGAGCTATTTACAACACAAAGATTTAAATGAAATTGATTTGTGTTGGTTCAACTTATTATACTCTTGTTTGATGAGAGAGAAGCAGGTTTCTTTGTTGAAAAACTTCCTCCTTTGATGTAAAATCAGAATTGAAGTATGAGTTCCCCATGATCTAGTCTAGTTTTACTTTTTGTTTTTTTTTTTGACAGTTTACACTCTCAGCCCCAGCTGGAACCATTCAAGTCAAAATGGTTGCAACCTGAAGCGGTATTATTTTCATAACGGGCATTCAAGTCCAATTTTGGTGCAAAATTAGGCAGTTTATACCCTTGCGATAGCTTCTTCACATTCTCTAATTGAACTGAATGTTCCCTGTTGGCAGTTTGGGCAAGGAAGTTGAAATCCTTATTCTTTACTCTAAATCTTCTTTCTGAATCGTTGGTGCTATTTTCCTGTCCTCCATGAAGTCCAATGCTAATCGATAATTCTCTCGAGTTTGTTTCTACTGGATAGCTTCTCTCCGTATCCTTGGCCATTGACGAAACATAATTTATCTTCTCATTCACATCTTCACACCATTCAAGGTCAGTGAGCTGCACCTTGGTTTCATTGTCAATCTCCTTTGACTCCAAGGGTGCACTACCACTTAAAGATCTTAACCCCATCCCACTATTGTGTATCTCTCTGTCCCTTTGAGAACCTTCACAGGAGGTCAAACAGCTCTCCATTGAACCATCTGTGGGCAGGGTTGTCTGTGTTTGCTGTGGCCACAGAACCGGAAGTTCTTGCAGCCCTGGAAATGCTGAATTCAAGCACTTGGTGGATACTTTGGACACCAATTCAGATAGCTGAACCTTGGCAGTCTCTAGTCCTACTGTACCCAAGTCCTGTCTTCCAAGGGTCTCCTGGGCCTTTTCCAGTACTGCCTGTAGGTATTTTGCTTGTGCCTCTATACGGAGCTGCAAGTGTCGTTGCACCTGTTTCAGTTAAGAACAGATTTTTGTTAAAGCAGTAGCTGGAAAAATTCATTACCAACTTCAGAAGGAACAAGATATTATAACAGTCGAATTTACAGTATACCATTCATGAAATAAATACAAATTTCAACAATATTAGAAGTACTGGGAAAATTCAATCTTTGAAGGTATTAAATTGGTCATTTGTTCCTAGAGATATAATGAAACATATACTTTGAATAATGAAGGTGTTTGTGAAACTCTCTGACTTTTAAAAATGGTTAAATTCTGTAAATACTATAGTTGTTGACCGTTCTTGTAATCTCCAATCTTTTGGATATACTTTTAAGTTTCTTCAGTTAAAAAAATTTATGAGAAAAATAAAATCTCTGTGAATATCAAACTCAAAATATTTATGGAAATAAATGTCAGACTCATAATTTCATAGCTGAAGATATCTTTTTTTATGTTTTTTTTTTTATTTTCAATGATTAAAAGTTGTTTAGTTATACATTTGTCATAATAAAGAATTTATTTATTTATTTCATGTGCAGTAATTTGGGAAAAGGCTTAGTTGTTGTTTGTTTGTTATTTATTTCATGTGCAGGAATAAGAACTACATTAAGTATTTAGAAATTCTGCATGCATTCTGAAAGCACATTGACATTTTGTATGCATAAATACTTGTGAATATTTCGTTAATAGTGCTGGAAAGGCCATTTAATAAATTTCTAGTTTTTTTTTATACCTCAAGCTGCTCGTGGAGCCTTCTCTGCACTTCAATTTGCATCTGTATTGTTTCGGTTACATATAGGGTTCTGAATATAAGATCCCGTAGTTAGAGAAAAATATCATTTGGAAATCATTTGCAGAATAAGTAATAGATGAATGAACTGAAAGAATATGAATGTTCGTGTCTTTACTTATTTGTTTGAGGTTCAATGCTTGGATTGTTGGTATGAATTCCATTTGCCTCAGACGTCCTGCTTCCTGCTGTTGCAACCATTACTAAACCTGATAAGTTATTTTGTAGCCCACTGCTAGTAATTGATTTAGTATTTTAGAGTTTCTGATGTGGTGAGTCTTGAACTTACCAATTTTGTTGCTAGCACTAGCTTGTCCGTGGAGATTCTTACTGAGCCTGTATTTCTGCCAGCCAAAATGTGGAGTTAGTGTGTGCTTATAATATGACAATGCCCTCCTCACACACACCCAACCCACCAAGCCATGCACACACAATAAGGGTCTCTGTAGTTCATTGTAGCCTGTAGGAGATTTTCTCTTCTAAAGCATGGTGTTTCCAGCCTCTTCAGTTGCCTACCAATTACAGCATGACAGATCAAGGTATGTGTTTTGACTGAAAGTGTGAAGCAAGATACATATTTTCTTATGCAATTGCTGGTTTATGCAAAATGGCGGAACTGCTAATCATTGCCTTGATTTGGTACTGTAATTGGTGGCTCATGAACCGGAGATGCCATATCAGAGAAGACCTGAATTCTGATTAAACATTAGCATGGTGTGGAATGAGTTGTTTACCTGAAGATGACTCTTTAAGTGGTATAAGGTAAGTCCTGGAATTCCCATTAGTTTCAAAACTGATTTTGGAGTAGCCTCTGCAATAAAAGATGAGATATTTGAATTAGCTTAAAACTGTTTTTTTTTTTTTTCACTGATTCTTGACCACAAGGTGTTGTATGCACTCACTATCTGCTCCTCCAAGCTGATTGACTGCTTCTATGAACCGTTCATGGAGGTCCGGTGTCCATTTCAGTCTAGGCTTAGCATCTGTTGAAAGGACAAGTCCTGAATCTCCTGGACCATTCACACCTTGCAGGAACAAATGCCTTTCTGGAGGGAAGGTCATTCTTGAGGAAGGGTGGATGTCTTTTCCTTGATGATTGTGATGATGATACATCTGTCTTCACAATGAACAATTAGTATTAGCTTCACAGGATCACATACAAATTCTACAATCTTATTCATGAATATTTGTGTTTTTACCTGACGAGTTCTAATGTCTATCGATCTGATCTGCTGACCCCTGAAAAGTGAAATTTGATTCTTCTGTATTCTTCACAGTACAGCCCTTCTGATGCTTTGTGCATGCTCTTATCTATCTTCTGTCTTCATTGACAAAATTCTCACAAACTAAAGGTATGCTCAAGGATGTCCTTATAAAGCAAATGTAAGAGGGTGGTGAGGATGGGAGGGAGGGGGTCTAGGGTCCAAGCAAGGGATAGAATCTTGGACAGAGGCAACACAGCACCCAACCCACTCCAATCTTGACAGTGACTCAAAAAGAGATCTTGTCCTTCCAGTTTTACGCGTCTGCGGGCCCTGTCCAGCAACTTTACTTTCTATTCTCAGACAACACTGGCCATTTGAATTCTTCTGCACTATAACTTCCTGAAACTCTTCACACCTTAAAATTAATACCAGAATAGATCCACAAGTATCTCTTTCTGTGCATTCATATTCATTGTCTGGAAAAAGTAGGAATCATATTCCCAGATTTAGGAGAAGAATTTTCTAACTTTGATTAGGGGAATCCACTATCTCCGTGGCCATTGAAACCTTCAATGCACCTTCTTTTCCTCGTGGAAGATTATTGCAACTCTATTACTTTTTTCTTCACCTGTTCACCTTGCACTTGAGTTATTTTTCATTTGCAAATGTGCATATTAATTCAATGATATTGCAAATGGGGATTAGTTTCATGTTATTTGTATTAAAGAATGCAGGTGGAGATAAAACAAAAAATATAACTGAATAAATGTAAAGGAACTTGAGCATCTGAAAACTTGGAATTAGATACATACAAGCAAAAGAAATAAGTGGTGGTTGGATGCTCCTCGTTGGGATTGTTTGAAGGCTGGAAATGGAATAAAGAATACATTCTATATTGTCTCCTCACTAAGTTTGGTACTTATTCATCTCACAGTTTAAAATAGAAGAGGGACCAAATCTTTTCCATTCTTCTTACAGTTTTTAAAGGCCCTGCATCGCCGAATCTGAAACTGCTGGGACCTTTTAAAAGCTAAAAAGCAAAAGGATTGTACTTGCTTAAATACTTGCATTTGATGAAAGACATACAAATCTTGGCCTGGAGAGGACCACTTGCCCTGCGCTTGACTTGAGCATCTGTTAGATTCAGATACTCTATTACGGATATACATACCCTTCTTGCTGTATGTAATTACCTTTTGTGTTCTTTTGCACTTATTTTAAGCTTGTTGGACATGCATGGTGTATGACATTGTCACTTTATGACCATAAAAACAAATGGTCTTTGTTCATTTCTCTTCACAATCTTGCATGAACATGATACATGAAAACAAACCTAAATGCATTCTATTATATATATGTGCATATTTTTAACTTGTACAACTCATATTTGTTTCTGCAACCTTGTCTGCATGTACATGCAATCTATATATATATATATACACACACACACACACATGTATGTATGCATGGCATACATTCATGCTAAAGAAGGGCATCACACAAAGTACTTGTTTTCCAAGTCCCTTGGGAAAAGCCATCCCTGGAGGCCAATTACTGTTTCAACTATTATATTGGACTTCTAAACAGAAATCTAATATCTTTCTTCAATTTTCATTATAAAATCCATGTATGGAATAACGGCATGGATACATTTTCTGTTCTATTGTATAATGATCAAATAGTATGTTACATGGTTATAATCGGGAATTACTATGTGTGTATATAATTTGAACATAATACAAAGAATAATGCCTAGAATGATCAACAACTAATGCGGAATAAATTCGTATATTAAGCAATGGAGTCATATCTGCCAACTCACATCATCTAACAAGATTGAAAACTAAAACTTGTTAATAATGCGGACACTACTGATTTACAGATGCCCCATTTAAGGGGTGCCTGTTAGTGTCTAAAACAAATATTTCGGGATTACATATAAATCATAAGACCTTTTTTTTTGTGTGTGTAAAGTAAGTAAAATTCCTTCCCTATGAACAATTTTTTTACACATAACATTCCAACTGAACTTTAGGAAGATCAATTGATTCTGATATATCAGAATTTTTTTTTCTTTTTTATTTTTTTTTGCAGGTTGGAAGAATCTATATGGAAGCCTTTAGGTAAAGTGGTAAAGCAGAATTCCTTAATAGCTTGCTGGGATGAGGATAGGAATAAATTGCACCAAGTGCTTGATTTTGTGCCTTACAAGTTATGACATTAAATGGCTCTTGATATTCGAGACCTCCTTTTTATTGTGATCACTTGTGGATCAGAAAATCAAGGATCCAACATGGCACTTTGAAAATTATTGGATGATATTTGATTGCAAAAACAAAAATATTCTAGGGTAATGCTACTCAGGCAGAATTCTTAGACAGAATTCATAGGCAGAAACTTTTAGAACCATTGGATGTATGTAGTAGACCCCACCACATACACTCACCACATGCATCCAATGGTTCTAAAAGTTTCTGCCTGAGTAGCATTATCCTTCTAACAATGGACATATAGTTTGTAGCGCATTTCAATAAATGACAAAGGCAGCTAATCCTAATACCCCAACTTATCTGAGGTGTTGAAGCCTGAAGGGTTATACAGGATAAGTTGTCTAAACCTGCTTTGTGCTCTGTGAAAGTGCAATATTCATGATTTCCCAATGCTTTTTTGGGAGCACGACATGATTAGTAAAAAGGGTTATAAGTTCTATAAGTACCCCAGTATCATCACATGTTAAGGTTGATTTGCATCCTTATTGACTGATAATGGTCCATTAATGATATATAATTGTTGGTACTTTTCTTACCTTGTCTTGAACCTTTTTTCTTTAACAATCAAATATTAGGTTCTTGATTGGTGAGTTGAGAACGCTTTTGATGTTTTTACATGGTCATAGCCAACCATAAATCGAATAAGCTTACTTGCTCCTACTTTCATTTGATGTCTCTTTAGGACCCAATATCGATCTTTTCCAGTAATGGTACATGGAAAGTACTTGCCTTTCCCTGATATTGCCATAATGCCCCAACTGTTTATTCTCTCTGTGTGCATATCTAATCTGACTGCCGTTACTTTCTTCCTGTGCATAATATTCTCCACTTTAGGAGAGAACATTTGTAGTTGAGTTGCTCTTTCTTGTACTTGTATAATTTCCTCTTGAGGGCTCTTGTTCTGTTAATGTGACTTTACTTTTGAGGACAAGATGAAGCTTACATAAGAGTAACACATTTATATGAGAATCATGTTTTATGGACTGACTGGTCAATCATCAGGGAGGAACGCGCTTATTGGCAGTGATCTTTTGAGGAATGGCATTGGCTGGAATAGGAAGAAGAAAGTAATGACCACGGAATGCAATTCCTTGGGGGAAAAAGGTTTGGGGAGGAAAAAGTTGGAAAGATTCTAGGTGGAATGGAATGTAAGAATCTTTACTCAAACTAAAGCAAAAGGGTGGTGTTCTTGAGTCAAGAATTTTTGTTATTCTTTCCCACTCAAAGCCACAAAAAATGGGTTCCCACCCATCCTATAAGCTTTAGCTAAATATAGTTTGATGCCTTTCAATTTTCAACATTTCACAATCAATGTTGTCTTTGTCATATATTTCTCTTGTTTAGATATAGTTTAGGTTATATATTAATGAAATTTTATTCACTCATCTTTTTATATTGAACACAGCTGATTTGCAATCAATGGCCTTGTGGTCCATTGGTATCCAGTTCAAAGGGAAGAGCACACTGGCTAGGCCTGAGTTTACTTATTGAATCGTGTTATATGTAGATATACATAAGTATATGTATATACCATAATGCTGCATATGCAAGAGAAAAATCTGTATAAAGTGAAAAGATCGAAAATTTTATTGATCACTGCAATTGCCTTAAGAATTTCTTGTTGGACTGTCACAGTTACAAGCATAAAGCGTGTTCAAACTGCGAGTCCCTATACATGCTATATCCTTGCTATAAAATACTACGAGTTTTAGGGAGATGTCCATGAGTTCATGTATACCAAATATATGATAAAATGACCATTTATATGATTTATGCCATCATTTGATGTAAATTTTGACATTCTAGGCATGATGCATCTTTGCCACATTTAGGAATCCTAGTGGCAAAGTTTTTCAAATGAAGGCATCCTAATCCCATTTTTAGACCAAAAATGCAACTATCCCTCTTTCTTGAAGAGTGGTTGCTATGTGCACCGACGTGAATAAGTGAAATAAGAGTCAAATGTCTCTTCGTGGATGCATTGAGATAAGACTCACATTTAGGGCACAGTTGTATCACTTGTACTGTAGAGCCGAACTGACCGATACATCTTATTTCTGGTGCAAGTAGCTCCAGAACTAAAATGTTCAATGTTAGTTTTGTATCAGTACAACTTTTAGGACACTTGTACTACTTACATAATTGTACCACTTTTAATTCACAAATATACTACTACTTTTAGTACGTGGATGAACTGCAACAATGTTAAAATTGGCACCGGTACATTTTTATTTTGCACCGACACCACTTTAAGTACGAGCTAGGAAGGGGTTGCCTTCACTAAATTTTTTTTATTTGCACTTTATATTCATAATTTTATAAAATTATGCAAAAGTCTTCGCTAAAATTTTAAAAATACCCTAATATATAAGTATGGTCTCACAAATGTTCCTCACATCTTTTAGCACAAATTTGCACCAATTTTAGTTTATAAATGTACCACTTTTAATGTGTAGATAAATTGTACTACTGTAATAAATTTTAAGAGTAAACTTCATTGACACTTTTTAAAGTTTGAGGTATTGTCATGCGGCTACAACATCACATGCACCTCTCTGTTAGACCACTTTTTTATGGTGAAATGACCTTGTTACCCTTTGACTTTTAATTTAACTCATTTGAATATTAAATTTACTCTTTTAACCCTGTCTAATGGATCAAAAAAAAAAATATATATATATATATATATAGACACACACACACACACAAAATAACATAACCTATATGTATAATTATTTATTACCATAAATACTAATGTTAACATAAAATAAAAAAGGAACTAAAATTGTCTTTCTTCTCTCTCTCTCTCTCTCTCTCTCTCTATATATATATATATATATACACACTATAATACATAACCTATATATATAATTATTTATTTCCATAAATACTAATCTTAACATAAAATAAAAAAATGAACTAATATTTTTCTTTTTCTCTAGATATATATATTTATAATATAATATATAACCTATATATTTAATTATTTATTTTCATAAATATTAATGTTAACATTAGGGACTTAACATATATATTTAATTATTTATTTCAATAAATATTAATGTTAACATATATATTTAATTATTTATTTCTATAAATATTAATGTTAACATATATATTTAATTAGGTCTTAATTTCAGTTCTCAAATTAGGTCTTAATTTCAGTGGTTGGTGGCGGTGGTTGTGGTTGTGGTTGGTGGCGGTTGTGGTTGGAGGAGAAGATGAGAGAGAAAGAAGTAGTTGTGGTGGCAGTGGTGGTTGGTAGCGGCTGTGGTTGGAGAAGGAGATGTGAGTGGCAACTGTGGTGGTGTTGGTGGTTGTGGTTGGTGGCGGCTATGGTTGGAGGAGGAGATGAGAGTGGCATCTATGGTGGTGGTGGTGGTTGTGGTTGTTGTTGGTGGCGACTATGGTTAGAGGAGGAGATATAAGTGGCAGCTGTGATGGTGGTTGTGGTTGGTGGCAGATGTGGTTAGAGGAGGAGATGAGAGTGGCAGTTGTGGTAGTGGTGGCGACTGTGGTGCTGTTGGTGGTTGTGGTTGGTGGTGGCTGTGGTTGGAGGAGGAGATGAGAGTGGTGGTGGTGGTGGTTATGGTTTATGTGGTTGAAGAATGTAGAGAGAGAAATGGTAGGCATATAATCATAAGGGCAGTTTTGTTATTTTCTAATTCTAATGTTTTAATATTTAAATTTATTTAAATAATCAGGGGCAATTAGGTACTTTCACTTATTAAAAAATTAAAATTTATGACAGGGGGTGTTGGTGACAAAAAATCATAAAGTTGTAGCCGCCTGATAATACATCAAACCTTAGGGGGTGTCAATGAAGTTTATCCAAATTTTAATGATGTTGCAATTCCAATAGCTTAGCCAGAGCCCTGGCAAAGCAAAATGGTATTTGGAATTCCAAGGGCCTCGCAGAAAGGTGGGTCCCATGAGCCCATTGCCCAACGGATCATTGGATTTAGCGAACCGTTTGGTGAACACGAGCTTATGTGGGCTCGTGTTATGTTGTTTTAATGTAACACTGTGAAGGCGCACTGCTGGACCAATAGCAACGCGCTATGTGTCCCCCAATGGTCATGTAACCATTGGGAAGGTCTTAAGGGTCTGTGTTGGCTATCTAAAATGCCAATTTTATGTTTTTTTTTAGTTTTTGATGCTTTTTTTTTTTTATAAAAAAAAAAAAATAGTAGATTACTAGATTGTCAATAGAGCCATTAGACAGTATTTGTCAAACTCAAACAATGCTTAAAAATTCTTATTGGCCAAAAAATTTAAAAATATATATAAATATATTTTGCGTTTTTCCTCTTTTTTCACTTCTACAAATTCATCAACCCCTACATTCATTCATCTCACAACCATAATAAATATTGTATTGTTTATACTTATGTTGTATTGGTTGAATAATATTTTCATTTATAACTTAAAAGTATAAAAATACAACATAACTAAAAGATTTTAATACATAACTTAAAGATTTTAGTATATAAAAATGTAACATAACTTAATTGTCTTCATCTTCATCTTTATCTTCAAAGCAGTTCCACAAATTTTCTATCAAATCGTTCCTCAATTACGTATTTGTCTCTCTGTTGCGAATCTGGACTTGGCGAGAGTAGATGTGTCATTAAAACCATTGGGTCTTTGATGAAAGTGGGAGTTGGGATCGTCTCATCAAGTGGCGAATATTATTTTTCAACATTGGTGTGGCGTTTATCTTTAATGATCATGTTGTGAAGGATGATGCACATTTTCATTATGAGACACAAGTCCATCTTATTCCAATAGTCCATCTTATTCCAATGATGCACTGGTCCTTGCGTAATTGTCCATTTGATTTGCAAGACTCTAAAAGCTCGCTCCACATCTTTCTTGCAGGTCTTTTGTCTTTGAACAAATAATTTATAACGTTCAGTTTTTGGTTTTGGGATGATCTGTATCAAAGTTGTCCACTTATTATACTATCAGACAAGTAATACCTCATTCTATAGTGATGTCCATTTACCATATAATTAACCAGAGGCAATCGGCCATTGACAATAAGGTTGAACATCGAGGAATGATCCAACACATTTAGATTATTGTGTGAACCCGACATTTCAAAAAATTGATATCATATTTACAAATCTTCTGAGGCTACCGCTTCTAATATGAGAGTAACTTTATGGGAGTATCTCTTGTGCCGGTCATACTACTCCATTGGACAATTTTTTCACTCCCAATGCATACAGGCATACCCAAAAATTCTCTAGCCTCCCCTTATTAAAGCAGTCGTACTATGTCGACTTTGTTCGGTGAGCGCATGTACTCCTCCTCATACACAACAACTGAGTATTACAAAATGTCATCAAGCTACTAACGACAGTGGTCTAGCCGATTTTAATATACTGGTCACATTGATTGGCTGCACAACTATATACTAGTATACGTACTGTAATTGTTATCTTCTGTATAGTAGACATCCTCAAACAATCAGTCGCATTTATTTTTTGAATGAAAAAGTCTTCATAAGCTTTAACATAATTCAAGATATGAAAATAATTCTCGTCAAACGTTTATAAAATATCTCCGGTGTATATATATATATATAAATATATATGCAATTATCATTAAAGTACTCTTTCATTAGTTGTCAATTGACTCTTTTTTTCTTTTTTTTTTGTCCGAAAAAACTTAGCTACTATTTTCGGCGTGACACAATTCAGAACGGATTTGGAGCAGTCTAGATTTCAAGCAACGAGTCAACATCTATTGATAAGAGAATGACGAAATGATGAAGAATTACAATATGATAAAAAGAAAATATCTCGTAATAACGAAGTCATTGGACATGCTCTTGTAATTTAGTATAAAAAAGGGATTCTCAATAGTCCAATGGAAGATACTGTACATTAGATATTAAGGATAATACACATCATATCAAGGACGCTAACACCTGTACAACACTAATACCACAACAGTCTAATACACATCATATCAAGGACGCTAACACCTGTACAACACTAATACCACAATAGTCATGTGATAGTGTTGAATTTTCTATGCAACTTAGTGCGTTCTCAATGTATTTTATACATTGATAAAAAAACAAAAAAATATGTATTTTATACAGAATAAGATACCAGTCTTCTTCCGAAAGAAATTGACGGGTTAATCCAGAAGCCCTCTCTCTCCCTCCTGGCAATTTAACTCCCCAATGGAGAACTGACGTCCTATTCTCTTTTAAACCCATTACGGAAGAGACTAAATAATTTTAAAACGGTTATGAAAGTTATAAAATAAAATAAAAAAATTCGTAAAGTTGTGGGATAGGACAGTCGGTCACGTCTCATTTCGTTATCTTTTATATTTACTATATTACTCTTATATATATAATACACTTACAAAAATTTTCTTATATAGTTATATATATATAATTTATTAGTTCAAATTTTATTGGCAATACACATGTAAATTATTAAGATCTTATCACATAAGAGTATAAATACTAAAAATAGTACAATTATAAAAGTAATCTTCTAAAAAAACTCGTCCGGCTCTTTTTACATTTCTCCCACTGCATTTTATTAAATAGAGTGGAACGAAAATGAGAGTAGTTTTTCTAAACGGGAAATGAGAAAGGGCACCCCGTTCTATAGCCGTCTCGTTGCCATCCTACTTGCATGGAGTATAAATATCGTGTCATTTGCATCTTATTAGGTCCTGTTTGGATTGATTTTGAAAAACAATCTCGACTTTTTAAACTTAAAAACAGTTTTGAAGAGTGTTTGAATTGGTAAGGTCAAAAAATTTTAGAATCTAAAAAGAACCTTCAATAAAAATTGGTGAATACCAACTTTCTCAACTAGAAACATAGCTTTATACTATTGTCCTGTTTGGATTGACTTTTAAAATGCGATTTTCGACTTTTCAAGCTCAAAAATTATTTTGAAGAGTATTTGAATTGATAAGGCGGAAGAGTTTTAAAATCTAAATAAAAAATTTGAAGAAAAATGAGAATACCAACTTCTTGGTCTAACTTTTACTTCTCTTTTACATTTGCATAAAAGCCGAAATAAACACGCTGTCAAACACGCATGGCGGCGGCGGCGATGGCAAAGAAGAATAGTACTAGCTTTGAATGCATCAATAGACCTGGACACTATAGATTAGATTAGACTCCATAATGGAATAATCCAATACAATAAGATACACAGTGGATCTCACTAATTTTTGGTGGAATTATGTATGGAAGGCCACGTTATAGCCTCCTCAAACACACTACGTTCTACACTTCTCGCCCCGACACACCTTACCCTTCAGCTTTCTACGTGGTCAAAACCACACCCTTAAACACCCACATATCTAATATATTTATATTATCACATGATATAAAAATTTTTGTTTATGAATTCTGTCTAATAATTCTGTCTAAGTAACATTACTCTTATATATATACATCAGTAGATATCTGTCCGTGATACTGTTATAAACTTACAGTAGTTATCGTTGAGTAAAGTAATTTTAAGATGTACTTAGCAAAAAAATATTTTAGATTACAAAATTAAACTTTTATATTATCTATATATATATATATATATATATATTCCTTTCTTTTCTCTTCTTGACTAAACATAATCATTCAGATCCTGCCAAATGCAAGCTTACGAAAGGATTAGTTAAACTGTTATTGTTTTTAAATTATGAACTTCATTTGCAACAGCACACTTGTCTGACTCTGCACCAATAATTATTCAAGCACTAACTCTTTAGTCCTCAATACTTGGTGGTTAAGAAATATACAGTATATCTCAATACTTGGTGCTTAAGAAATATAATATATACATAGTCAAATTAAAATTCAAAAATATCTTGAGCATGTAAGCATCAATGGGTGGACTAATTCAAAAATATCTTGAGCATGTAAGCATCAATAGGTGGACTATGGTTAAAAATGAACCGATCAAAATCAGGCCACTATCAGATCCATGCATGTATGTACTCACTCGTTTACATATATCCGCTTTCATACCTTAAAAGACACCAATTTAATTTGCAAATAGTTTCCACATTTGTATTCGATGAATCTTATGGTCAAGGAAGGATAGAAGAGAGATATTAGATTATTTAATAATTACGAAGGGTATTAATGTAATTTAAAATTCTCATATTGTGCACATAACCCCGTGATAGTGACCAAATGACCCTACTAACATTAACATTGTGTATAAGACGTGTGACTAGTCACTACAAACTAAAAATATGACCATATGAAGAGGTTATTTACAGAATAGTATCTATGTTACAAGGGAGTTGGTAGCACGATATTAATAGTGCAAGGATTTATATGCGAGAAATGCTAAACGTCACAATTTTATTTCACGAATATTAATTCGAATCTATGTGGCAGGTGTTAATACCATATGGACTCCGTGTATGGGGGAAATCCCACCAATAATAACTTATCATTTAACTTTATCTCCTAAAATAATGGACTCTATCACCTGCCACATAGATTCGTGTTAAAATTCATGATATTTATTCGAGAAGTGTAGCATTGCTCTTTATATGCACAATATCTATGTTAGTTTGTAACACTACTCTTGCACAAAATGCAAGAGAGGTTATATGCACTTGTTCTATTCTACTACAAGGTTTGTGTGCGCAGAGAGAGAGAGAGAGAGAGATTCTATGAGAGGGACAAGCCAGCCAAGCCAACAAAGGAAAAGCAAACCAACAAAGGAACACATACATTTACTCTTTAAGTCACCACAATATTCGCAGGCTTGGATCTAATTATAAAAAAAGTAAATCCAGGAGCCTGCAACTATAACCGTACCCTCACACTTGCTTCAAACGATTTGTTCAGTTCTCCACACACATTTTACATGAACAGCTTATACCATACATATATGTACAGGAGGAAATGGAATGACAATGGCTGCAGTAACTTAATTATCATCTTCCAGATGAGACAAGGGCCTTCTCTTCAGAGTCTTGAGGAGCCCTTTCAGTTGCTGTTGATGAAAGAGGAAGAGGAAGAGGAAGAGGAAGTGGCTGCTCTGATGATTTTGAAGAAGATGCCAGTGTTGTTGCTGCTGCTGCTGCTGCTGCCGCCGCCTCTTCAGCAGCTTTTTCCGCCATTATCTTTTCTTGCATGCGAGCAGGCACCAGTTGGTCTGGCTTTGGTGTGTAACTGAAACATAGATCTTTGTTGGAAGATAATGCATTTAGCTCTTTCTCCTCCAGCCCTTTTGGTGGCCCTAGGCTGCAACAGTCTGGACTGTACTTTGCCAATGCATCTTTGAATTTCTTGATCTGTGATAGAGATGAATTAAATATTGATATTAGAAGGGAAAAGAAAGGCACAGACATAATCAATCTGCAGGTAGTCAATAGCACAATGAAAAGAATGGGAAAAGAAAGGCACAAACATAATCTGCAGGTGATCAATAGCACAATATAGTATCAAGTGATAAGGGAAAGAATCAGACAACATAATCCTATAACCAGTGGGTTTTAGAAGAAATTGAACTTTAATTAAAACTTGCTAGTTGAAATAAATAAAAGAAGGGTAAAATAAAAATTTTATTATAATCCAACTACAATTATATCAATCAACCAGGTAATCTTAGGAAAGAAATCTTATGATAAACCAATAAAGGAAGAAGGCGGAAAAAAGGTGCTTTAAACTAATCACAAATGACTCAACTAAGTAGGGTGCTGATATGTGTCTTAATATGTGAATTATCATATGTCTGTATCCGAAGATATTGATGGAAATTTGTATTCTTCAACAATATTCTTTTACTTTTCAAGCTGAAGTGGTTCTTTATGTGAATAAAGCATCAAACACAGAAATTCAATCATTTTGAAGCAACATACAATTATATCCTAACCTGAATGATCAGATATAAATAATAGTTGATTGCATGTCTAATAAAAATGTTCTTGCAACCCAAGTAAATTCAGAGCAGATTCATCAGGATGAAATAATTGTGATCTTAATTTGCTTATTACCAAGAATTAGTTTAACAATAAGAAATATGTGGCTGGTTAGCACTTAGCGGGAAAAGGAAAACAATTCATCATCCATGAAAACACACAGTTTCTAACATCAAAATTGATTTGTAAATGCAGAGAAATGGTAAGCTATTAAAAGAAAAGAAGAGGAACACAAGAACTAACCGTGGCATTGGTACAACTAAAGCTGCAAACACGACCATGAGCCCCTCTGTAGAACCGGAAGAAGGGGAGAACATGAACATTAAGGGTATAACACATCGATTTGTGCTCCTCATAATTCACCTGCAGGAACTGCACATCTGGGTTCATCTCTGCCAATTGACATATCTGCAAGCACCACCAACGAAGTATATAACACATCTACATTAATATACAATTTAAATTTCATAAAAAAAAAAAAAAGAATGAAGAAAGAAAAAAGAAGAACATGTTGCTATGCTACTTCTTCCATTTCACTCTTGTCATTTTCTTCCACTATTTCTCAACAAAAAATCATAAAGAATATAGAAATTTGAAATTTGGGATTATAATACCTTGGGATGAAGAGCTTTGCAGCCTCCACAGCCAGGGGAGAAGAAATCCACAACAACCAGTTTATCCCCAGCGTTCAACAGGGAGTCCACAAGGTCTTTGGCTCCCGTTATCTCTTTCATATTGGATTGAACCCCTTTCTCCCACCATTTTTGAGCTTTCCCAATTGCAATACTCATCTGTATGTATAATAAAATGCCAAATATGAGAACAGAAAACCCAAAAGTGAAAAAAAATAAAAAATAATATAAATCATAATTCAATAATGAAACATTAATCCCGAAATTTTGAAAATGAAGACCCCACATCTCCCCATATTTATACATTTTTCAACAAATAAATATCCAATGTTCATGAAAGGAATATGTCTGTGTAAAAATTATGCCAAAATAATCCTTACCCCAAATAAAAGACCTATCACAAATAACTAAAAAAGAAAAAAATGGGTTAACCAAAATGATAAATACATGAAGATTTGTTTTTTTGTTTTATATATATATATATATATATATATATATATTCTATTTTGCGAAAAATGAATCCATATAGCCTCAAAAAACACCCAATACATCAAATCATCAAAAATCTACAACGCCTAAAAGAACAACGAAGAGGGAGAGATTGAGCAGCGACAGACCTGTAGATTAGGAAGTTGGTAATATCCTCTTGTGGGTATGGCTTGACGTCTTTGAACAACGATTCTACGGCCATGAAAATCGCTGTTGGATGAAGATCTCAGCGCTATTGGTCTGAACTTCAGGGAAGGAAACCCAATTGCAGAAGAAGCAAGGGCCGATTTGCAATTTAACTTACAGGTAAATACAGATACGCTATGTTGACGTTGATGATGTAAAGAAGAGCGTGGTGAAAACACGTTAGCCTCCGCCATGAATTTCCACTACCGCAAATCATAAACCCTTCAATCTGTACCTTACTATCAAATTTCAGACAAAATCCTCAGAAATTTACAAGAAGGGAAAGAAAAAAAAAAAACCCAGAAAACCAGAGAAATATTGGAATCTGATCCGCAGTCTTTAGTTAGAGAATTCAAGGGGGAGAGAGAGAGAGAGAGAGATTGGAAAAAGAAGTAGTTGGAATTGCTTCTTCTTCAAGTGTGCAAAAAGTGGGGTGGGTTTTAATACCAAAGTTGAAAAGAGATTGGAATTTAGTTTTTTTATTTTATTTTATTTATAGTGACATTTTAAATTGCAACCATATATATATTTATATAATAAAATAAAAGAGTTGATAATTGGGTTTCGAGAATGTGCCTGTTGATTCTTGACCGTAGATTTTATCGTTATCCGTTTAAAGTATGTGAATCCGACGGCGAGAGAGCTCCTTATTTTGATTGCCAGGTGATGTTGACGAGGCATAAAAATTGGATAACATAATAAGTTCCTATGGTGGATGGTCAATGGACGTGAATGACGCACTTTACAACACGCGGCACTATCTATACGATATAGGGAAACAAAAGGATATGCTTTATAGATAATTTGGGGTTTGTGGGTCTTTTCTTTTGCCAACTCAATAATCCGACAAGAGAGGAAAATAAAATAAAATAAATAACTAACTCGACATAACTTTATTTTGTGATCCTATCATTAAGAGTCAAGTTTGATTGTAAGGGGAGATCCAAATTAGTGTCCAATTTGATCCTCATCATCTTCATACGTGGGTGGCTTGAGTAAGGAGCAGCAATAATTGACTGAAATTTTATTCCTATTTCAACACGACACAAAATAAGTGAATTCGAGTTTGAGTTAATCTTATTCGGATGATAATTGTGTCGTTTTGTTAACATAATAATTTGATACGTCAATTTGTTTATAACTAGCATTAATTTCATTTCACTAATTGTATCGTGATGTTTAACATAAAGTGTCGGATAAACGTATTCATATGATCTGTTTAACGCCCTCCATCTCTTTTTAAAGCTATCAATTTTACTATAATTAAGGAGAAATGGAGGGCTTATACTTTCCGGGAATACCACATCATCAGTATCTCTGTGGTATTATATACTTTCTCCTGTTAAACATGTTATGTTCGTGTTAATTTGACTTTAATAATATGCAATTTTAATTAAACGTGTTTTGTAATGTCGTATCAAATTTTAACTCATGTATTAAACGAGTTAAACGTGTGGAGTTATTATATCTATTTAATAATCGTGTTCGTGTTAACTCGTGTAACATGACATACATGTTCTGACATGACATAATATGATACGCTAGCATGTATTGCTACCTCTAAAACAGAATGAGGGTTAGCTCGCACCAAGTCATATGAGTAAGAAATTTGAGAAATCTCAACCCATGCCATTTTGTACAAAAATTTTGAGTTATTAGAATTGATTAAATCTTTCAGAATTTCAAAATTTTAGATAAGTTGATTTATTTATATTGGATAAAGTGCATAAAACCCCTCCGTTATATAAAAAATGTGCAAAGACCTTCGTGTTGTTTGTAAAACTTTATTACAATTTGGACAAATAAAGACAAATCTTCAATTTAAACAATGGAATGACTAAAGTACCATTATTTTATAAATAAATAATAAAAATAAAAGCTAAATGTGAAGTGATAAAAATGGTAATTTTGGTTTTCAAAAAAGTTTGACATAATCAATTTGCAATAGGAGAAATTTTAAAATTATATTAATTTATATGCACATCCTAATTAACAAAGGTGTTTTTTTGCACATTTTTTATATAATGGAAGGTTTCGGTTTCGTACACTTTACCTATTTATATTAATATAACATGTTAATTAATTAACAGAACTTCACCCAAAAAAAAAAAAAAAAGAGCCTATACATTAAACAGTGATGCCATAATAGAACTGTCTATAAAAATCTTATTAATTTATTTTTTAAAAATCAAATAAACTATGTATCATGATACTCTATAACTATCATAACGACTACCATTACATGTTCAAAAACTAATAATATATGTTAGAGTAAATAATTATTTAAGTTACATTCTTAAACTTCTAAAATAGAGAGTGATTTTACAAGTCATAAACTTTCAAAATAAAGAGTCACTAACATAATTTTAGAGCAGACAAATGTTGCAAAAGATTAAAAAATAAAGTGAAAAAAAAAAAAATTGGTTGTATCGGAAATGTGCAAGAAACATCCTTGCTATATGATATGTGCATATAAATTTTTATAATTTTAAAATTTGGAGCAAATTACTTCCAGGGCAATAGTTGGTGTTTCCTACCCCCTCTCGGTTCATGGGAAAGAGGATTGATTAGAGGGAAATGAAGGAATTGCATATGATGATATTAGAATTTTTTTTAAATTCAAAAGTACCATTTTTGTCATTTCACGTTTACCTTTTATATATATATATATATATATATATATAAAGGTTTCTTTTCAATTATAAAGTAAGAATACTTTAATCATTTCATTATTCAATTTCTCTCAAATTAAAAAATGCAAGGGACTTTGTGAATACTGAATAGCAGAAGCTCTTTGCACTAAGTAGTTAGTTGGGGTGACGCACAATAAGTGAAAGCGCTCTATCCACTTGAACTACATGTTATATAGGGGTGCACAAAAAACCGTCGGAACCGAAACCGAGGGAAACCGTACCGAACCGTGGCTACGGTTCCGGTTCCTAAAATTAGGAACCATTACCAACGGTTCCGGTTCCAAGATCAGTAGAACCGTACCGGAACCATTGGGGGTAACGGTTCCTTGAAACCAAACCGGAACCAGAACCGTTTTATATTAAATATGTGTATATATATATAATATAATAACTATATATAATATATATATACATTACATATAATAATTATATATAATGTATATATATTATATATAATAATTATATTATCATATATTATATATAATAATTATATTAGAATATAATTATTATATATAATATATATACATTATATATACTTATTATATGTAATGTATATATAATATAATATAATAATTATATATATATAGGGTGCCATTTTTAGATTGTAGGTCTCACATTTATTTAATGAATATATATATATATATATATATATTTTGTATTTTCAAGCTTCATTAAAAATAAAAATAAAATAAAAAATAAAAAAAATCCTAAAGAACCGCGGTTCGATTCCTCACGGTTCCAACCCTTAACGATTTCGGTTCCGGTTCCGAAAATCAAGAACCGTTGGTAACGGTAACGGTTCCACCAAGAAACCGTACCGTGTGCACCCCTACATGTTAATACACCGGTGAATTTAGATCATGCATATTAACGTATAGTAAATTTCATTGTGCGTGAATAGCACCGATCCAAATTCACAGAATATATATGCACCAGTGTATTGTAAATCTTGAGCAGGTAAAAAGTTGTTTTTGTCGAAAATGAATTTGGATTCTAAAATTTACACGTGAAAAATCTTGATATCTCAACTACCCAACCAAGCAGGTAAGCCTGTTCAAATCCCCCCTTAATTATCATCTCATACCCTGTTTAATTCCCAAATATAACCTTCTCTTAAGGTGTTGTCCATCAGCTGTACACCGACATACTTAGAATTTATTTTAATATTCATACTTCCTATTAAAAATGTCTGAAAAATACTTTCAAAAAGTTGGAACAAGTTTTCAAATTGATTTTCAATTTTTGTGTGTAAACAGAGAGATGTGCAATGTGGGAAACTTCTCTTTCATAGAAGACATAAATCTAAACTATTTTCTTTTAAAAAAAAAAAACAGTTTCACACTACAAAAGTAGGGCTACTGCCAAACATTGGTTAGCGGCTCAAACGCTTTAAAATTGAAAGGTTTCTTTTATTGAAGGAGGCAGAGAGAATAACTTGTGAGAATTCGAGAAAATGTTTTTGTTCTTTATTTTTGTTATTACTTTATTAGGAACAATTAATGTTTCCGCAGAGTAAAAGAATTGTCATATAAAGAACCTTGACTTGATGGAAATCAAGAAAATTTGAAGTTAAAAATACACGAAAATGTAGGTAAATACCTCTTCTAGTTTAAAAAACCTCTTCCTTGAACCATTGTTGAATCTAATCACCAACTTCCATTCAGAACAACTTGAGACTAATGATAATAATAAAAAAATGTGTAAAATGACACTGCAAGAAGGTCCAATGACAAAAGAAACCCAATGTCACACATCTTGTGTATTAGTATTAGGCTGTTCAGCTTCAGCTTCAGCTTCAGCTTCAACTTCCACAGACCACTTGCTAATGCGTTTCTGAGCAATAGATACCTGCAGATATATGCATATGTATAAGAACAGAATCGAGTAAATTTAGAAAAGCAATTTCATATATATATATATATATATATATATAAGAACAACACAATACCTGTTTTTCCCAGTCAGTTCTGGCAGTGATTATAACAAGCACTACAGTCTGAAGGAATGTGCCAATCAGCATCCCAATCCAAACACCCTAAAAAACAGATAGTTGCAAAGAGCAGTTTTGAGAAGTAACATTCTTTGTACACAGTGTGTGTGTGTGTGTATATATATATAGATATATAAGTTCAACAATAATTGATTTGTAAAGAATTAATGCTTAATACAGTAACTCACTTTGACATCCATATTGACAACATAACCAAGCACGGCTCCAATGGGAACCCCGACTAGATAATAGCTTGCAATATTAACATATGCTACAATGCTTTGCCATCCAGCTCCAACAGCAACACCTGTAAAGAAACACAAATTCATGGTACTCTAAATAGTAAATACTATGTTGAATTCCTCATCATTTGATGATTTCCATTTATAGGATTATTAATTTGCTACAATCTGCAACTATACTAGAAAAAGATATATATATATATAGCAAAAAAAGGGGAAAGCTTAATTAATTACCGGAAAGAACTGGTTGAACACTATTCAGAAGTATAGAAACAGCCAATAGAGGTGCCAAATCTGCCACTGCTGAAGCCACCTCCTCACTGTCCGTAAAAATGTAAGCTAGACGTCCCCGAAAGAAGAGGAAAAAAATGAATAGCACAAAACCAATGGCGACTGATGTTATCACTGTTATCACGATTGAGAACTTTGCCCCTGCTGAGCTCCCCCTTCCAAGCTCATTTGAGACCCGCACACTAGAAAGTTTTTTTAACCAAACATAGTACAGACTTAGTCCCATACATGCATACATGCATTGATATATATATATATATATATATATATATATATATATATATATATATAATTAAATTAAGTTTCCGATACTTCTGACCATCAACAACAATGCTTTACATAGTACCTTACTGCAGCCAAGAAACCAAGAGATATCATCATCTCCCAGCCATTGATGTTAAGGCTGCAAAAAAGAATATATAATTGATTAGTTGTATGATGATAATTAAGAAAATATAAGGATCAACAGAGGGTGGGAAGAAAAGAGTTACCAAATAGAGAGAGCATCAATGGCGACCTCAGCATTGTCCATGCTTCCTGTTAAAAGAATGAGTACCGTGTTGTACCATAGTTCAAGACTGTAAGGGGGGAATTAATCACATATTAGAATCAAATTTATAGAATATGGTCAGTTCTTAAAATGAAATGAATAATTTCAAGCAAAGAGATGGATGAGAGAAGGGTCATCACCAGAGCATAACACCAGATGAGACAGAGAGCTTCACGACGGGCCAGAGATCCTTGAAGGCTAAGAATGAAAAACCCTTCCATGTATCTCTACAACTCCCACATAGAACAAAGATAAGTTGACCCACATTTGGTAACCAATATGCCAAAATTGTGGAAATCATGGCACCAGGAATTCCAAACTTGTATTTCACTGTCAAAAGCCAAGACAGCAAGACGTGGATGGAGAGTGAAAATGCTGCTAAGTAAGCAATGATCATGTTCTTGCTCTGTGCTTGTAAGAACATTTGACAGGTGAAGGATGGAATGAAGGAGAACACCACAGGGATGAACCACAGTCCAATTGTGCCCGCCACATCTGCAATATCTTCATCCTGGCCTAATGCTTTCAAAATCGGCCCAGTAAAGATGAACACAGGTAGAAGAAAAATTGAACATATGAACAACACAAGCCATGATCTTTGAAGATGAACACCAAGCATGTGGTATTGTTTTGCACCGTATGATTGCCCACACAATGTTTCCAACGCGCTAGCCATTCCCAACTGCAAATTCCAAAATGAAAATCAACCTTAGAAACTTCAATTTCTGCCTCCATATTCCATTCTTGTTATTTTTAGTATGTGTGTATATATATATATATATATTTAACACTTTGAATGGTAGCTATTTGGTAAGAGTTTTGTCCAGTTCATCTGTATACAATAACAATACAGATGAACTGGACAAAACTCGTACCAAATAGCTACCATTCAAAGTGGTACGAGTTTTGTCCAGTTCATCTGTATTGTTATTGTTGGGCAGTGTCTTTTGCTGTTTTTATTAGCTGGTTTCTGGAAATGGGAAATTTCAATCCTGTGTATTCAGAAGCTATGCCCTCTTGGCAGTGTGTAATTCTTGTTTTGGTTCTATGAAAAGCTTACTTGGGAAAAAGAAAAATAATCACTGAATTGTTCCAAGACATAAAGAATCAAAATAAAATTAGAATCCAAAGCCTTGTTATTAAAATTTTACATGTTATCTCCAGTAACGAGCTCAAGTGCTCTGCAAAAGTAATACATCATCTCATCGGTAAGAAACTGATCATAGTATGCTGAAGGTTGTTTGTTCAAAAGATAGATCTATTAGCTGCTTAAACTTGTCCCCTTCATTACTGTGAAGGGAGACTCTGGGAGGGACTACTGGACTAGAATTCGAACTCCCAAATTTGAGTTCAATATGGTATTTTATATATTTAAGTTGAAAATATTGCTAAAATGGTCAGAATCAGATAACTAAAATAAAAGTTATATGAACATGAATTCTCATATCAATTAAACCACCAACTGTGATTAATTTTGGTTGTTCACAGAAAACAAAAGAGCAATAGTAGCTAGTGTTTAATGTTGTAAACTTACCAGGATACCATTTGCAAACCTGAGTAGGACAGTGACAACAAGAGAATAGGCAGCAAGCTCTGTGGCACCAATATGTCCAATAAACGCCTGGCTGATGACATTGATACCGAAGGTGGAAAATCTTGTGAAAATGGCAGGACCAGCCACCACCCACATCTTCTTTTTCTCCCTCCATATTTTCTCCTTGAGTGTCTCTCCCTTTTCTTCTGCTTCAGTCTTCCTCAATAGCTTCTCCTCTGTTCCATTACCCTCCTCCATCTATCTCTGTGTATGTAGATCAAACTTTACCTGTTTTGCTTTTGATAAATAGGCAGAGAAGATGAATACAATATTCAAGTATAGACCTACCAGGCTACCACATACTGAAAACAATCTCACGACTCAATGTCTACCGTTGGGTTGTAACAATTAAGGCCACAAGATGTGCTGATTTTATTTACCTGCCAGTTTTCTCATTCCTCACCATCCCAATTTATTAGTTTTTTTTTGTATTATTACCATGAATACATTCCTCTTTTTGATCGTTGTCGCACTCGCAACAACCCTTCCAACACTTTTGACACCTTCTTTTGTACAAGAACTTGCGTTGTCACTCGCAACAACCCTTCAACACTTTTGACACCTTCTTTTGTACAAGAACTTCCAAGGCTGGCTAAATTCAGTGATTAATTGGAATACAAATACACACGTCTACAGTTTGACTCACTAGATTCAAGTAGTTAAAACGTATGTTTCATGAAATCGGCAAATATACAAACCAGCCCAGTGTTGGATTAGTGATATTAGATATTGGTATGATATATAAGTCTCAGATCTAGGGTTGGATATTCATTTATGTCCCTCAGACCTATGGTGCAGAAACGCACGTGAAACAGGGGTAAGATGCAATAACTCCCTGAATTATCTTTCTCACTTTCTAAACAAACTCCCTCAACTATCACTTCCACACTTAACCTTCAATTATCTTCTCTCTCTATGCAATAAATTTCAAATTATTAAATTACTATTCAAAATCTAACCTTAGTTAATACACGTAACCTACTCTATATTTAGAATGTCAAAAATATTCTTATGACTGTTAAATTCATTGTATATATATAAATACGTCTTATATCTCAACTTCTACAACCAACATATCTTATTTTATTATATTTTCTTCTTATATATCTCATTATATATATATTTATTTTTTTATTTATTATATTTTATAAAAAAACATTTATTCTTATTGACTTATAATTTTGTATTTATTATATTATATTTATATATTATATATAATTGTATTTATATATATCTCTTATTTTCTTGTATTTTCTTCTTATATATATATATTTATTATTATTATTATTATTATTATATATATCTTTATATTTAAATATATATTTTATTTATTGTATTTTATAAAATATTTTTATTCTTATTGATTTATAATTCTGTGTTTATTGTATTTTATTTATATTTTTTTCTTTATTGTATTTTATTTTGTTATATTTATATTTTTTGAGTAACCAATTTTGTATTTATTGTATTTTATAATTTTTTTATTCTTGTTTTTTTATAAAATTTTAATTTTTTGTATTATATTATACTATATTTTGAGCAAGAAAAATCTTATTTATTGTATTTTATAAAAAAAATCATAAATGAAAACTTGAACTAAAAAATGAAATCTCAACTGAAAGTTTCGTTATGAAGTTTTCAAATTATGTTTAAGGATTGTCAAAATTTTAACATCACTTTCATTTTTTCATAAATGAAAACTGTATTACCAATTGCAATTTCTATTGTGACTTCAAAAAAAATTAAAATGAAAGCTAAAATCTGGAATCAGAAGTGCTACCAAACAGGGCTTTAGTCTACTTCACCAATAATCACACATATTAACTAAGGTCAAAAAAGTAATTTGATTTTTTCGTTAAATGTTAGTTGACGATTTGTCTTAAGTGTGTGTTTCTTATAGTTTAGGAGGATTTCTTGTAATCTGGTGATAGTTCAAATGGTCAATTTGTAGTTCAGGGGGGTTTCTTGCAATCTGGTGATAGTTCAGGGAGCCAATTTATAGTTTAGAGGGGTTTCTTGCAATATAGTGATAGTTTAGAAAGGTTTAATGCACTTAACCCATATAAAAAATAATAATATTTGACTCACTAAAAAAAAAAAATTTGCTCATTCTAGAGATTTGTTATTTTGTTCTCTAAAATTTTATATTATTTAGGAAAAATTACATTGAGCTCCCCTGTAAATAGGCGAAACAACAGATACATCCCCTGTAATTTCAAAAATAACACTGACCTCCCCTGTCAGTGTTATCGGTTGACCAATAATGTAAAAAGACAATTATACCCATGTACTTTTTACTATATTTTATTTAAAAATATCTAATAATGTAAAAAGACCTATCTACCATTTCACTTTAACCCATTCACTTTTTTTTCTCTCTCCTCTCTCACTGTTTCTCTCTCCCTCACCTAACTTTTCTTCTCTTCTCTGCAAATTCTCTCTCCACCTTTCCCAATTCTCTTTCTTCTCTTATATTTCTCTGCCAAATACATATATATATATATGTATTATTACATATACACATGTATATACACAGATATATATATATATATATATATAGATCACTGGTGCTTAATACCAGCGGATCGACGGCTATGGAGCTCTCGGAATTGGAGAGGAGAGAGAGAGAGACTTATATACGTATTACATAGCACTTATATATATATACACACATATTATATACATACACAAACACATGAAGAAAGCCAGTATAAATTATTGAGTGTATGCTTGTATAGCCTCACCTTCAACACCACAACCGACCACCCACACCACCCACGACATATTCCGACAAAGTTCCACCCCGGAGAAGAAACGACAGGTGGTAGATCCGGAGGTGGAGGAGATGGCAGAGGCGGTGGTAGATCCAGATAGGTAGTCAATGGGGTTGGGTCACCGGAGAATGAACGACAGATGGTAGATCCGGAGGTGGAGGAGGCAATGGTAGATCCGGAGGGGTGGTCGTGGGGTTGGCCTGCCGGAGAAGGAACGATAGGTGGTAGATCCGGAGGTGGAGGGGTAGTCAGTGGGGTTGGGCTGCAGAAAAGCTTGGTGGGTTGATTTTGGTGCCGGCTCTCTGTATATATTTATCCCAAACTATCTCTTTCTCTCTCTGTGTATGTATATATATATATATATATATATGTATGTATACATATATATATATATATATATAATTAAATACAAATAATTACAATTAAACTATCTCTCTCCCTGTGCGTATATATATGTGTGTGTCTATATATATATATGTATGTATATATAGTGTTGTATTTTGTTGAAAAAGAAGATGATGAATAGTGGGGGCAAAATTGTACACAAATAATATATTAAATGAGGGTATTTCAGTCATTTCATACATTTTAGGGGCATTTTAGAATTTTTCATACCTGCACCACTGACAGGGGAGGTCAGTGTTATAAAAGGTACACTGACAGGAGAGTTCAGGGTTTTTTTTTAAACTACAGGGGAGGTATATGTTATTTCGCCTATTTATAGTGGATGTCAGTGTAATTTTCCCTATTATTTATTTAATTAACTTATAATATACTTTAAATTGCATTGAATTTCATTATTCTAAGAAAAACAATTACAAAGCCACTGTGTCGTATCTCGGAAGTGCCACAAAACATGTCTTTGCCGCTTCTAAGTTGTGTTCATGCTGTGTTCAATAAAAAAATAAAATATTCAAATTTTAAGATACTTTTAGCTGTATTTGACACATGTCTAGAACGTGTCCACAACTGCACTTTTAGAAAATGTATCTGCGTTTCCTAGATTAGTAACATGGAGAAAAAATGACCAATCAAACAAATAATGCACTAGCAAAACATAGATATAAAAAAAAATTCCACATACTGACGTACATTTACATTTGGCTTTGATGATACAGGATATATTGGAAATTAGTTGATACATATGGAGTTTTAATATCCTGTAGATGAAGCATTGAAAATACATTTTAATGGGTTTGAGGGAATATGTTAAAGAGAGTTCTGTTATCATGTGTGTTATTGTTACGTGAGTTTGGTTTGGTTTGGGGTTAGATTTCAAATATTTTCACCACCCATAATTTAAGACTTAATTTAAATTTGTTGAATAATTTAATCTTAACTTAATATTATTTTTTATGAGTAAAAATAATAATTAAAATTTAAATATTAATAAAAAATAGTCACAAGAGTTTTGGATCCTTGATTAACTGTGTTGAAAAGAAAATGACTTGAAATCTATTAAGTTTGTTAAGATTTAACAGTATTGAAATGTGAATTTAAGGATGTTGATTGTATGTTTAAGGGTGGTGAAACATGGATTATGACAAAAAAAATTAACAAATATTTCAAGTTTTTCAAAGATTTAATGGTGGTAAAATGTGGATTTAACGGTGGTGAATGTATGTTTTATGGGTGATGACAAAAAATAACAAATTTTTTTTTAAGTTTTTCAAGATTTTAGGATGATAAATGTATGTTTTATGTGTGGTGACAAAAAATTAATAAGAAATATTTTAAGTTTTTCAATATTTAAGGGTGGTAAAATGTGAATTTGAATGTGGTGAATGTATGTTTTATGGGTGGTGACAAAAATTAATAAAAAATATTTGAAGTTTTTCGAGATTTAAGAATGGTGAAATGTGGATTTAAGGGTGGTGAATGTATATTTTATGGGTGGTGAAATACAGATTAAATTTGATAAAATTGTATAACACGGATAACGCAGAGATCCAGTAGGCTAGAGGATCTTAGTTAAAAAAGTTTTTCAATATTTAAGAGTGATAAAATATAAATTTAATGATGATTAATATATATTTTATAGACCGAAAATGTAGATTAATTTTTATAAAATTGTAGAATACAGATAAGACAGAAATTCGGTTGGTCCGAGGATCCAGCTGCGGGATTGCTTTCCCAGGCAGAGCCGGATCCTCTGCTGTAATCCGAATATAATAAAATATTATTATCTTATATATATATATGTTTCCTTTAGAATAGTTTATAATATCTATCAGTGCATACATATATATATATATATATATATATATATATATTGTACGGATATTATAAAGTATTCCCTTATGAAACATCTATATATATATATATATATATATATATGTGGGTGTGTGTTTTTAAAAGTAAATAGTCTTTCTGTTTTTACTTTCAGCTTAAATTATTAATTTGCAAGATAGTCCTGTCACACTTTTTCAAATAGAAGGTCATGAAAAACACAATTATTTTTTGACCTTTTTATCATATGATCCTGGTCCGAGGGTGGCCTTCCCGGTAGGGGGTGCAATTTGGGTTGGACAACCCGAATTCAACCCGAGTTCAATCCGATTTTTTTTGAGCTTGAGCAACTATTTTTACCATTAAGGTTGAGCTTGTGTTGAAAAACCTCAACCCGAACTTAATTAGGGTTGAGGTGTCAACAACTCGAACACAACCCTAACCCGAATTGTAATATTATTTTTATTTTAAATATATTATATATAATATTCAAATTATGATAACCTTTTTCTTTTCAACTTCCTTTATTTAAATCTTAATTTATTGTACGTTAACACTTTGGATAATTAATCTCCTAAAAATTTGTTTGTAATTTTTTAAAAATTTGCATTAAGTTCTTAATTTTGTGTGTGTTTAAGAGTAATATAATATGAAACTTATTAAAGATCACTTTAAATTTTCAATATGGAGATTAGTGATATAGATAACCTGAATTAACCCGACTTTTTAACCCAAAATTTTAACCCGAGTTTAAAAATTTAAGGATGGGTTGGGTTACAGTTGAGTAGTTAGGGTTGAAAGTAGGGTTAGGGTTGAGTTAGGGTTAAATATTTTATATGTAGGGTTGAGCCTAAACTGTACCTCTAACCCGTCCAATCCGCCCGAGTTACAGCCCTACTTCCCAGGGGTAGACTTTTTTTCTGGTCGCGCCGACCTAAGCGCATAGGCTGAGAATTCATCTAACTAATGCATCCAAGTTCAATCATGGCACTCTACTCTAGGGTTGTTAAAAATAAAATAAAAAGGGAAAAAAATAATTGTGTTTTTCATGACCTTCTATTTGAAAAAGTGTGACAGGACAATCTTGCAAATTAATAATTTAAGCTGAAAGTAAAAACAAAAAGACTATTTACTTTTAAAAACACACACCCACATATATATATATATATATATATATATATATGTTTCATCAGGGAATACTTTATAACATCCGTACACTATATATATATATGTATATATGTATGCACGGATAAATATTATAAACTATTCTAAATGAAACATATATATGTATAAGATAATAATATTTTATTATATTTGGATTACAGCAGGCATTAGCCGATTACAGCATAGAATCAGGCTCTCTGCCAAAGATGGTCATGACTCATGCAGGGGTCGGCTAATGCCGTAATCTGCTGTAATTCGAATATAATAAAATATTATTATTTTATACATATATATATATATATATATATATATATGTTTCATCAGGGAATACTTTATAATATCCGTACACTATATATGTATATATATATATCTATATATATATATGTTTGTGGGTGTGTGTTTTTAATTCTTTTTCTTCCTTTTATTTAAAAGTTCATAACTTCTCTTGTAATTAAAATTTTTTGATAAAATGATTTTTGTTTAATAGAGCTTTTAAGAGGTTCAATTTAAGTACAACTTAGGCTATATTTTGATTTAAAACAAAAAAATTATAATTTTTTCAAATCAAATATTAAAATATATCATTTTATATGTTTTTTCTTTTTAAAAATGAAACTAAAAAATGTTAATATAATTTTTTATTATTTACTTGTACAAAAACATTCTTCCAATAAACTTAAAAGTTGCTAAAAATATTTGGAAAGAAAAAACATAAAAAAATAATTATATTAAGTGTGTGAAAATTACTTTAAATGTGTAAAAAAGTGCTTTAAGTGTATGAAAAATGAGAAAAAATAATACTAAAAAATGAGGATATAATTTTTTATGATTTACTTGTGCAAAAACATCCTTCAAATAAGCTTAAAAGTTACTATAAAAATTGAAAAGAAAAACAATAAAAAAATACTTGTTTTAAGTGTGTGGAAAAGTATTTTAAGTATGTGGAAAGTGCTTCAAATGTGTGAAAAAGTGCTTTATGTGTGTGGAAAGTGAGAAAAAATGAAACTAAAAAATTTGAATATAAATTTTTATGACTTATTTGTGCAAAAACAACCTTCAAATATGCCTAAAAGTTGATAAAAAAATTGGAAAAAGTAAAAAAATAATTGTTTTAAGTGTGTGAAAAAGTTCTTTAAATGTGTGGAAAAAGCTTTAAATGTGTGAAAAAGTGCTTTAAGTGTGTGAAAAATGAGAAAAAATGAAACTAAAAAATGTGAATATATTTTTTTATGATTTACTTGTGCAAAAACGTCCTTACTATAAAATTTAAAGTAGATAAAAAAATTGGACAGAAAAAATATAAAAAAGTTATTGTTTTAAGTGTGTGAAAAAGTATTTTAAATGTGTAGAAAGTGATTTAAGTGTGCGAAAAGTGATAAAAAATAAAACTAAAAAATGTGAATATAATTTTTTAAGATTTACTTGCACAAAAACATTCTTCCAATAAACCTAAAAGTTGATAAAAAAATAAAAAAATAATTATAGTTTCCACACATTTAAAGTACTTTTCCAAACAACTAAAACAAATATTTTTTTATGTTTTTTCTTTCCAAATTTTTTAGGAACTCTTAGGCATATATGAAAGACGTTTTTGCACAAAAAATTCATAAAAATTTATATTCACAATTTTTAATCTCATTTTTTTTCACTTTCCACACTTTTAAAATACTTTCACACACTTAAAACAAATATTTTTTTTTATTTTTTTCTTTCCAATTTTTTAAGGAACTCTTAGGCACATTTGAAAAATGTATTTGCACAAAAAAATCATAAAAATTTATATTAACATTTTTTAGGCTAATTTTTTTCTCACTTTCCACACTTTTAAAGTATTTTTCACACATTTAAAGTACTTTTCCTCACAACTAAAACAAATAATATTTTATGTTTTTTCTTTCCAATTTTTTTTAGAACTCTTAGGCATACATGAGGGATGTTTTTACAAATACAAATCATAAAAATTTATTTTAACATTTTTTAATCTCATTTTCTTTCACTTTCCACATTTTTAAAGTACTTTCCACAAAATTAAGAAAACTATTTTTTTTTCCTTTCCAATTTTTGTATGAACTCTTAGACACATTTGAAGGATGTATTTGCACAAAAAAACCATAAAAATTTATATTCACATTTTTTAGGCTAATTTTTTTCTCACTTTCCACACTTTTAAAGTACTTTCCACACTTTTTAAATTACTTTTTCACACACCTAAAACAAAGACTTTTTAATGTTTTTTTTTTCCAATTTTTTTAGGAACTCTTAGGAATATATGAAAAATGTTTTTGCACAAAAAATTCATAAAAATTTATATTCACATTTTTTAATCTCAATTTTTTTTTAACTTTTTCACACTTTTAAAATACTTTCCACACACTTAAAACAAATACTTTTTTTGATTTTTTTATTTCCAATTTTTTTATGAACTCTAAGGCACATTTGAAGGATGTATTTGCACAAAAAAAATCATAAAAATTTATAATCACATTTTTTAGACTAATTTTTTTCTCACTTTCCATACTTTTAAATTACTTTTCACACATTTAAAGTATTTTTCCACACATTTAAACTACTTATCCACACAACTAAAACAAATATTTTTTATGTTTTTTATTTCCAATTTTTTTAGGAATTCTTAGGCATATATGAAAGATGTTTTTGCACAAAAAATTCATAAAAATTTATATTCACATTTTTTAATCTCAATTTTATTAACTTTTCACACTTTTAAAGTACTTTCCACACACTTAAAACAAATAATTTTTTTGATTTTTTTCTTTCCAATTTTTTTATGAACTCTTAGGCACATTTGAATGATGTGTTTGCACAAAAAAATCATAAAAATTTATATGGACATTTAGGCTAATTTTTTCTCACTTTTCACACTTTTAAAGTACTTTTCCACACAACTAAAACAAAAACTTTTTTATGTTTTTTCTTTCCAATTTTTTTAGTAACTCTTAAGCATATATGAAAGATGTTTTGGCACAAAAAAATTCATAAAAATTTATATTCACATTTTTTAATCTAATTTTTTTTCACTTTCCACACTTTTAAAGTACTTTCCACACACTTAAAACAAATATTTTTATTGATTTTTTTCTTTCCAGTTTTTTTATGAACTCTTAGGCACATTTGAAAGATGTATTTGCAAAATAAAAATAATGAAAATTTATATT
The DNA here is from genome assembly GCA_026545225.1 of Cornus controversa. NCBI lineage: Eukaryota > Viridiplantae > Streptophyta > Magnoliopsida > Cornales > Cornaceae > Cornus > Cornus controversa. The sequence goes on from CM048852.1 coordinate 57,944,718, forward strand.
CACATTTTTAGTCTAATTTGTTTCTCACTTTTAAAGTACTTTCCACACATTTAAAATACTTTTCCACACATTTAAAGTACTTATCCACACAAATTAGCATAAAAAATGTGAATAGAAATTTTTAAGATTTTTTTTTGTGCAAATACATCCTTCAAATGTGCCTAAGAGTTCATAAAAAAATTAGAAAGAAAAAAATCAAAAAAATTATTTGTTTTAAGTGTGTGAAAAATACTTTAAAAATGTGAAAAGTTAAAAAAAATTGAGATTAAAAAATGTGTAGATAAATTTTTATTAGTTTTTTGTGCAAACACATCTTTCATATATGCCTAAGAATTCCTAAAAAATTGGAAAGAAAAAACATAAAAGAATATTTTTTTAAGTTGTATGGAAAAGTACTTTAAATGTGTGGAAAAATATTTTAAATGTGTGAAAAGTACTTTCAAAGTGTGGAAAGTGAGAATAAAATTAGCCTAAAAAATCTGAATATAATTTTTTTTGATTTTTTTGTGCAAATAAATCCTTCAAATGTGCCTTAGAGTTCATAAAAAAATTGGAAAGAAATAAAATCAAAAAAAGTATTTGTTTTAACTGTGTGAAAAGTACTTTAAAAGTGTGAAAAGTTAAAAAAATTGAAATTAAAAAATGTGAATATAAATTTTTATGAATTAATTGTGCAAAAACATCTTTCATATATGCCTAAGAGTTCCTAAAAAATTCGAAAGAAAAAACATAAAAAAAAGTCTTTGTTTTAGGTGTGTCGATAAGTACTTTAATAGTGTGGAATGTGAGAAAAAATGAGATTAAAAAATGTGAATATAAATTTTTATGAGTTATTTGTGCAAAAACATATTTCATATATGCCTAAGAGTTTTTAAAAAAATTGGAAAGAAAAAACATAAAAAGGTTTTTGTTTTAGGTGTTGGGATAAGTACTTTAAAAGTGTGGAATGTAGAAAAAAAAAGATTAAAAAATGTGAATATAAATTTTTATGAATTATTTGTGCAAAAAAATCTTTCATATATGCCTAAGAGTTCCTAAAAAAAATTAAAAGAAAAATATAAAAAAAGTCTTTGTTTTAGGTATGTGGATAAGTACTTTAAAGTGTGGAATGTGAAAAAAAATGAGATTAAAAAATGTGAATATAAAATTTTATGAATTTTTTGTGCAAAAACATCTTTCATATATGCTTAAGATTTCCTAAAATAATTGCAAAGAAAAAACATAAAATAGTATTTGTTTTAGTTGTGTGGAAAATAACTTTAAATGTGTGGAAAGTACCTTAGAAGTGTGGAAAATGAGAAAAAAAATTAGCCTACAAAATATGAATATAAAATTTTATGATAATTTTTGTGAAAATACATACTTCAAATGTGCCTAAGAGTTCATAAAAAAATTGGAAAGAAAAAAATCAAAACGAGTATTTGTTTTAAGTGTGTGAAAAGTACTTTAAAAGTGTGAAAAGTGAAAAAAATTGAGATTAAAAAATGTGAATTTAGATTTTTATGAATTTTTTGTGCAAAAATATATTTCATATATGCGGCATATGCCTAGGAATTCCTAAAAAAATGGAAAGAAAAAACATAAAAAAACTATTTGTTTTAGTTGTGTGATAAAGTACTTTAAATGTGTGAAAAAATACTTTACATGTGTGGAATGTACTTTAAAAGTGTGGAAAGTGAGAAAAAAATTAGCCTAAAAATGTGTATATAAATTTTTATGATTTTTGTGTGCAAGTACATCCTTCAAATGTGCCTTAGTGTTCATAAAAAATTGGAAAGAAAAAAATCAAAATAAGTATTTGTTTTAAGCGTGTGGAAAGTATTTTAAAAGTGTGGAAAGTTAAAAAATTTGAGTTTAAAAAAATGAATATAAATTTTTATGATTTTTTTGTGCAAAAACATCTTTCATATATGCCTAAGAGTTTCTAAAAAAATTGGAAAGAATAAACATTAAAAAGTCTTTGTTTTAGGTGTGTGGATAAGTACTTTAAATGTGTGAAAATGTACTTTAAATTTGTGGAAAGTACTTCAATTTAATATATGTTATATTACATATATTACAAATTTTACTTAAATAAGTAAAATTTTAATATGTTGTAATTCTTATTTTTTTAGTAAAATATGTAATATAACATATATTAAAAATATATTTAATAAAAATTTTAATATATTTTTAAGTTATCCAAGGTTCTTATGATAAATATTGGTGGAATCTTTATAACTCCAGCATCTACAAGTCCCTTGACACCAGTTTTTGTATCATCAAAACTTTTTAATTCGCTATTAGGGTCATAATTAGTTTAACCTGGAGTATGAAATTTGAATATGATTTATATATCGAAATGAGACTGTTTCAATGTACAATCAGCACACGAGGGAATAGAAAATTTTGGTTCCTTTTACTCACAATGATTGTGTATGATGTAAAATTAAAATAATTTAATTAAAAGAAAAAGAGATTAAGCCAATCAAATGTAACTTTAAAAATATATTACAAATTTTATTAAATATATTTTCAATATATATTACGTATTTTACTTAAAAAATAAGAATTACAATATATTAAAATTTTGTTTATTTTAGTAAAATTTGTAATATACATAATATAACATATATTAAATTTTATCTAAATTTAAATTTATTTTTTAGTAAGATATGAAATATAACATATATTAAAAATATAGTTAATAAAATTCACAATATATTTTTAGTGCTGCAATAATATGTATGTATGTGTATGAATTAAGGTTAAAACGGAAGTAAGGGTAACTTTGTCAAATTAAAAAAGAAAAATGAGGTCAAGAATGTCTTTTCAGTCAATGAAGGGGTAAAACAGACAACACATAAAATGTTACGGTTAAGTGTAATCATGTGCCAAACCTCAAATGTGTAAGTGTAGGTTTTGCCAAATTATAAATATATGTGTAGTTAGAGCAAACCTTAGGAAGTGTGTGTGTATTTTGCCTTATATTATAATATACACTAAAAAAATTAGGTTTGTTACGAATGTTTTGAAGAGTAATTTAAAACATGTTTAATATGTGTTTTAAGGTTTTTTTTTTATTTATGAAAATGTGTTTTAGGTTTTTTTTTTAATTTTAATTTTTTTTGTTACAGTAGCTAAAACACAATAAAACACTAAAAATGATGTTTTCAATTTCAGCCCAAATGTTTTAAAAGTTTTGACACTATTCAATATATAATGAACGGTACCAAACTTGCTTTGTTTTTACAGTATCAAAACGAAATAGAAGAAATAAAAACAAAACACATGTCAAATAGACATTTAGTCTATAACATATTATAAATATGAAAAAATTACACTTACTTCTCTCATAAACAGGCTAAATAATAGAGATTTTCCTTATATTTTAAAAATAGCACCGACCTACCCAATAAAACTTTTTGACAATTATACTCCTGTATAATTTCTTTTTTTAATTTAATATATATATATATATATATATATATATATTGTAAGTAATATCCAAATAGATTATTGAAGTAAAATTACATTATTACAATGGGTATAACTCATGTAAAAATCTCAGAAAAAAATATGACTATGTAAAAAAAAATGAAGTTATTTTTGAAAATTTTAAGTAATTTTTGTACATAAAAAGTTGACAGGGAAAATTAGTGTTACAAAGACCTACGGATAGAACTTTTTTTAACTATATGTTATAAAACCATCAACCCTGTTAAAATATATTGTACAACCCACCTTGATAACAAGAGGGCAATTCAGATTGCACACATTGAGATAAATTGTCATTTTATTTGTCATCATCTACTTCAAAATAACTTACTGTTACGGTCAGTCATATTACATGATCAGATAACAGATATATTCACCAAATCTCTTCCACACGAACGCTTTCGATAACTTATTTTCAAATTCCAGATGACGTCGTATAACCCACCTTGAGTTTGAGGGGGAGTGTTAAATAATATTACTATAATATATTAGTATATTTTATATATAACATTTTTCCATATCCAATTAGGATTACTATAATTAGGAACTTACCAATGTATATGATAACTTGCTCTCCACTCACATACCTCTTTTCTTTCTCTATATATGCTCACAGTGTATATTATTTCTTATACCATTCATTAATATAATTCAGAATTGTTTTTCTCTTTTCATCTTATTTCTAACAAACCCCAATAGATAAGAAAAAGAAGCAATTTTGATTAGACATGAAGAGAGTGAGAGAGGAAACGAGTGAAAACCTGAAACTCGAATGGGCTAAGAAAGGAGAAAATTTTGGTTGCTCCCGTTGTATCATGCATCAGAATAATTATAGTATTACGTGTAAGTGTACATGCAAAATCCACCATTATACATAGGGTTGTGATTATTGCGTTTTATACTTTTATGGTACAATAGGAGCAACCAAGTTAATTTTCCAAGGCTCTGTTTGGATTAAGGGATTTGGAAGGATAAGGAGAGGATAAGTCATGTTGTGTTTGGATAGATTTCATTAATAAAAAACAAAGTATAAGGAGGGATAAGAAGAAATAGATATCTCTCATCATCCTTCATATCTTATCCTCCCAAAAATGAGAAGATTAGGAGAAAAATGATAGTGTTTAAGTAATACTTTCATAATTTCGAAATTGTCTTCAACAATTAGAAAGAAAAAATTATTATTTCACTCATGTCCCATAAATATAAATGAATATGATAGTAATTTAGTCGTTATCATTTCTCTCTTCTATCTTATAAAAAAAAAATAATATCATCATTTTTATTCTTTCATATTTATTTAAACATAAATAGAGTTTGTTTTTATTTTTTCCTCCGGTTATGTGTGAGAGAGAGAGAGAGATGTGAAAGAAGGAATCAAAGCATGCAATTAGGGCTACGAGAGAGAGCGCAGTGAATGGGTGTCTTGTTTGGCACATAACATTGGTCAATGGGAGAAAGTACATACTACCACATTTCCTTACAACTGCTATTACATGCTTTCTAGCTTCTCTGCACCTATCTATGAAAGGACCCATAATATTGTGAAAATCTCGAGTTTGAGATTTGATTGAAAATCAACTTCACACTCAAAGAGCTCACATGCTTTCTCTGCCTTTTCTGGTGTACCAAAATTCAAATTGAGATTCGATTGAAAATCAAATTCACATTCAAAATGGATGAAAAATGACAATTCCTTCAAAGCTATTTGATTGCATTAATGCTCAGATTTTTTAAAATTTGAGTAATTGTAATGCAAATTTTGGACCAAAAATGACTAAGGTGATGTTAAAGGCACACATAATTTACCAAATTAAAAACACACGAGCCACTTCTCTGTTCTCTTCCAATTCACTCCATGCAATACTATATACTAGTACTAATACTTATCAATACGACACTCTCTTTCCTTCCAACGTTAAAGTTATTCTCATTCTAATCTCGCATTCTCGGTTGTGTGTCATCACATACTCATTTAGAAGTTTTCTTTTCGTGGACGGGAGATGAAGCCTCTGTGTGTGTGTGTGTGTATATATATATATATATATATATATATAGACTTCATTACAGTACAGAATTTGCGATTTATTGCCCCCATAATTTTTGGTAGCGGTTTCACAAGCCCAATTCATTTTTTATGAACTTACATTTTGGCATAAAAACTCGCGCCTTTCTTGCTTTGTATCATCATAAAGATGATGCCTTCTTTGTCGCTATGTTCGTCATAATTTCTAACAAACCTTTCTTTCTTCTTCTTGGGCATGATAGTGACTGGTTCTTCATGATATACCATTTGTCGCTCCTTGTAGGGTTGGCATATATATGTTGCTCTTGCAATAGGATAAATAACAGAAAATGAAAACTGAATTATGTATTAATTGGTTAAAAAATACAGAATAAGTTATGAAAAAAATTATTTTATTTTGGAAATATTCTCACTCAGAATTATCTGAAAAAAGAATACTAAATGTATTATTCATTTTCCTTATTTTATTGTAATTTTTTCCTTGTTTTATCTTTTTTTTTTTCTATTCTTACATTTGTCTATTTCAATCACAATTGGCAAGTTGTCATTAAAGAACATGCCACCGGCCTTCCTGGCCGAGTGGTACTTCCTAAAAAAAAATTAAAGAACATACATATGGTAAAGCATGGTACGTACCTTACTTATCTGCCAAAAATAAATAAAATAGTAATGCTTTTGTTTTTTGTTTTTGCAATTTCAAGAAAGTAAAAACTTAATTTTGTTTATTTGAGTGAAAATAGAAAATAAAAATAATTTTTATTAATATTTATTGTTGTCACAATTTTGAAAACAGAAAACAAATAAGAGTCTTTAGTAACATATTATTTTTCTTTTTTATAGTGTTGATTTTTATTATATTTTTAATTTATCTATTAATATCAGACAATCTTAAAATATATATAGTGTATACAATTCAATAATTTTATAAATTTTAATAATATCTAATACATGATAATAAAATGAGTAATGATAGACATAGTGAAAGTTATTACTGAATTTGAAAAGTGAATCACTCTCATCATATAAGTGAGACTTACACTTTCACAATCCAATGGATGAACATCCTCTCCACTACACATTCAGTAATACATTTTCACTTTACAAATCATTATTTTAATAAAATATAACATCTAATTTAAATCATGAACTCCACATATATGTATTATGTATAACTTTAGTATGTGATGCATAATATATTTAACATATAGTATATAATAATAAATAAAAGATATTAAATAATATCTCATATGTAGTAATATTATAAATTAATTATAATATAATATAATTATAATTAGATTAATAACAATAACAATTATAATTATAATATAATATAATATAAATTAATTATAATATAATATTTCATGTAGAAATAAACAGTGCCCGTGTAGTAACAATACCAAAAATGTTTTTGAGTTACCGTGCTAAAAATAGAAGAAACACTTTTTATATATATATATCTTTTTCACAAAATGAAAAACGTATTCTACCACTGAAAAACAAAAAAATATATATATATATTTTTAATGAACGCACCCCAAGTATTATATATTTTTATATTTTCATTAGGGTTGGCTGTTTCTCAGGCTAGATTGGATTCATTATTGCCTAAGGGCACTGATAAATGCACGGCCCAGCTACTTTGTATGTAAATATATCACATCTGGACTTTCCAGGGCAAGAAGAGGATATGTTAGGTCTGACTTCTGCAGTAGCCTTATAATAAAAAGTCCAAATGTCCAACACAACAGATATAGTTGTTATTTAAGTCCAATTACAAACAAACATCGATATTGGGCCAAATAAAGCCCGTTTCTAAGCCCGGCATCCTGGTTTTGCAGACTAGGCTTGGGTTTAAGAATAGCAGGTGGAGGTTGAGCTGCAAATAAACACCAATATATCATTAATTCCAAGTTTAAACATCCACCAACTATGAAATTCAAAAGCCAACAATCCCAGAAACTGCTTATAATTAAATGCTCTGATAGCTATTGTTGATTTTCTCCTCTCCCTCATTCTCCACCTTAATCTTCACTTTACCTCTCTTAACAAGTTTATCTAAAACAGGCAACAGATTGATGAAGGCCTCATTGATGACACTGGTAAAATCACCAACTAAGACATGGAGGAAGAAGGTGAATTGACACTAGCCAATTTTATGAAAGAAGACACCAGACCAAAAACTAGGAAATATGGAATCAGTTAGAACCAAACAACGAAAAATGATCAGCTGAATCAGTGAGAGATCGATTGTGGTTCTACACTATTTTAGGAAAAATGTAAAATTGTGAGTTAATTAGTGAGATAAGATATTAGATGAACCGGACATACCACGTCATTGGTATATCCACTCAATGACAATGCGCCATTTTAATTTGTTGAAGCAGTTGAGAATAGTTTTTATATATAGGTGAGATCAATTTTATTAAATGATGCATTTTTATAAAGTGAGGTGTTATGCCCGACTCGCCCAATATCTACTCCATGAGTGGCTCATGGAGTGTTTGAAAAAAAAAGTAGGAAAGGCATTTTACATTTACATCATCAAGTGCCAAGTCCAGATGGAGCAGCCAGATACACATTTCAAAAACACAACAACATGGCAGAAGAGCATGCCAAAACCACATGTAACTGCCCAAAATCAAGTGTATAAGGTGTAGCACCTCCATTAAAAAAATAAATAACAGAAAAAAAAGGCTCAACACCTATCAACACAAGCTTTGAATTTATGTCAAAGTCCTGAACCCACACTCGAGAAGTGAAAATGGTTGTTCATGAGGCGATTGTGAGGAGGCAAGGGAAGTCCCTCATGTTAGGTTGCAACTCATGCGAGTCATGCCTTGGTTCGCCCAAGGACTTAGATTCTCGCCTAGTGGTTGGTGGTTACGCGGGTATATGGAGATGGAGGTGACGGTGACGGTGGAGTGTACTGTGGTTAGCAAGTTGAGACCCACATTGCAAGGAACATAAATACAGATGCCAATTTACAAGCATTGGTTTTAGACCAATCACACTCTTCATCACTTGAATAACTTCATTGAATTTGGATGGTAAAGTTGTTACAACCACATTACACTAGGTGCAAGGAAGTAAAGTAATGTAAAGCGCCTATAGGGATTACAAGTTACACTAACGCAAGCATGTAAAGCTAAGAGCTAATGAATGCATGAAAAACTATTAGCTTTACATATCTTTATTGATCTATTAAATGTATATAGTTAATAAAATTCAATTGTAATTGGTATGTATATTTATATACAAGGCAAAACTATAATCTTAATAAAGAGGAATAATATTATTAAAATTTTTTTTTTTATCAAATTGAAGGGTAAAATTGACATTCAAATTTTCTCATCAGCAGGTTTAACCGTAATGAGGTATTGACCACAATTTTGTCAAAACTCTATATGTGACAAGTTAAAAACTAATGGTAGCAATAATAAGGTATTAGTTGTAATTTTTGTCAAAATTTTATAGGCGAGAAAGCTATAGATTTCTTTTTTAGGTATAAGTTATCAAGAGGCGTGAGTCATTTAGATGCAGGGTAAAGTGCTAAAATGTCGGGATATACATATAGTGCATATACTTTCTTGTGTATTAAAAAACACTTAAAAGAAATATACATACCAATTTACTTTATAAAAGGGCAAAATTGGAATAAAAAATTTACTTAAAAGAAAAAAATCAAAATAAAAAATTTACTTTATGTCAAAAGGTAGTTAGAAGGGAGTATATGCACTTTTTTTGCAAAAATAAAAGCGGACACATCTCATTTTTTAAAATAGAAATCATCTTGTACAAAAAAAAAAAAAACATATCACATGGGAGTTTTACCCACTTGATCCTTTATATGTAAGAACTTAGACAGTAAAATATTAGTTAAAAAAAAAGGACATTAGATGGATAAAAAAAATTCCTTTCAGCACCTATTAAATAAGAAAAATCTCACAGAAGTAAAAACAATAATGAAGCTGATATTGTAATGATAAATTAAAAAATAGGTGGACCTAAACTAATATATATGCAATATAAATTTAACAACGAGTCACAAGTTGACAACATAATGATTATATTTCAAAATCAAAAAATTATCTAAGATAACCATTTTTTATATTTAAGGCAGTAATAATTTCAGTAATATAAAATTACGATGAAGTAATGACAATATAATTAGTAAAATTTAATCAGGTTGAACAAATAGAGAGAGTCTAGCATTGTTACAAATAAGTTAAAAAATAAATTTTATAGAACAATTATTACTCCAACTATTTCATATGATTCAAAGTGTTGGATTTTAAAGATAAAACAAAACCAACAAATTTATGTAGTTGAAAAAAAAGATTTAAAAGTAAATAAAAAGGGTGACTAGAACAGTGTGAGAGGAAAATTAAGAGATGTTTATTCGCGATAACAAAAAAAATAAAAAATAGACTTAACTGGTATTAATATATTCGACAAAGGTTTACAGATGCACAGATGTTCAGTAAAAAAATAAAAAGATTAAATTTTGTAGAGGGAGAGACAGATATAGTGATCAACCTCTTTTTGGTATTTGATTGACTTTACTCTAGATATTCTATCATTAACTGACGTTAAAATTAATTATCATAAAAAATTTAAAATGTTAAAACTATTTTTGGTGACAATAGTGCTGGTGTGGCATTGATGGAAAAAATATAAATATAAAATATGTTAATCTTAGTTAAAGAATTAAAAAGTAAAATTATTTTTGTACCAAAAAAAATTATAATTTGAGAGTATTTTTTATAATTGTATATTAGTTGTAATTTTGTTTAAGGTTACTCTGATTGAGATATTAGAGTAATTTTACAAAAAAAAAAAAAAAAAAACAAATTTGCATTTCCATTTCACTCCCTCCTTAACTTGACAAAACCCCCAACCCCAGCATTGACTACAATCTGTTCGAAGAAATTTCCCAATCAAACCAATTCCAACCATGGAGGGAAGCATTCTCGAATCAATCGGAGTCGAAATCATCGGCGTGATGTCCCCAGTATCCATATGCATGCTCTTGGTCGTCCTCCTGGTCTATGCCCTCTCTTCTTCATCCTCCGCCGACGCCTCCGTCGGCGCAATCCGGACCGCCGCCAACCTCATCTACCTCGAGAGCCCTTCCGACTCCGCCGCCCAGAAGCTCGAAGGCGCTTTGCTCAACGCCTTGGTCTTCGTCATCCTCATCGCCGTCGTCACCTTCGTACTCGTCCTTCTCTACTACTACAACTTCACCAATTTCTTGAAGAACTACATGCGCTTTTCTGCTTTCTTTGTCCTCGGCACAATGGGTGGGTCTATCTTTCTCTCTATAATTCAACAATTCTCGATACCCATCGATTCGATCACTTGTTTTGTGTTGCTTTTCAATTTTACTGTTGTGGGTGTGCTCTCTGTGTTTTCGGGTGGTGTGCCGATATTCTTGCGGCAGGCTTATATGGTTGTTTTGGGGATAATTGTGGCCGCCTGGTTCACGAAGTTGCCCGAATGGACTACTTGGGTTTTGCTGGCGGCATTGGCCTTGTATGATTTGGCAGCGGTTTTGGCCCCAGGTGGGCCTCTTAAGATCTTGGTTGAATTGGCATCGACTCGGGATGAGGAGCTTCCAGCCCTTGTCTACGAGGCTCGACCAAATCCTGAAGGCCGGGGATCTAGTTTGGGTCTTTTGGTTGGTGGGGTTTCCGATTCAGGGTCAGTTGAGCTTCAGGCAGTTTCGCCGAACAATGAGGTTCGAAATGAGAGCATTGCTACTCGTGTTAGAAATTTTCAGAACGAAGAAGTTGAAATTGTGAGAGATGAAGAGGAGACATCGCCCTTGGTGTCCAATTCGCGAGAAAGGTCATCAAGTAGTGGATCTTCAGAATACTCGACAGTAGCAGATGTTTCATCCGATCAATATCGGCAATATGGCCATGGACAATCTGAAATTGTCGTTGATGAAGAAATGTCTCCACTAGTAGAAATGTTGGGGTTGGGGAATGAGAGAGAACGGACAAGGATGGATGGTCCTGGGACCTCTGAGATGGCTAGTCGAGGTATAAAACTTGGTCTGGGGGACTTTGTTTTCTATAGTGTTCTTGTGGGTAGAGCTGCAATGTACGATCTAATGACTGTGTATGCTTGTTACCTGGCAATTATATCGGGACTGGGATGCACTCTGATTCTGTTGTCTGTGTGCCGTCATGCACTGCCTGCTCTTCCTATTTCTATTGCATTGGGCATCATGTTTTACTTCTTGACTCGTTTATTAATGGAACCTTTCGTTGTTGGGACGTCAACAAATTTAATGATGTTTTGATCCTCAAATTTTTCTTTGAGGTACTTGTACTGTTTAGAAAAAACGATTACCACTCAAGACATGGGATTCCTATATGAAGATAGATATTGCTCCATGAGTATCTGTTGTTGTTGTTACCTTTTCATGATTCAAGACTTGCATTGGATTATGCAGCAACTCCAACACCATTTGGTATTGCTTTGACATGTATTTGGCTGGCTTTTCAGGTTGGTTTACCATGAATTCCAGAACTAAAATTTTCATGCTAAAGCATGTTGAGATGTCACTTTTTAGCTTTTAACTAAACAGAGATGTAATGATTTAAAAATAATCACACAGTACAGCATACATTCTAAAGAACTATGTGTCTGGTATGTGTTTATTATTTTCTTGATGTATCTTTAGTATTACAGAAGGCTGTAGGCTTTGAATGTGGAATGCTTGAAGCTAACTTTTACCTGCTTCACTTATTCCTGTTCAAATTGATGTTTAGTAAATATCCATCTATGGCTACGATGGATAACCTATTTAGAATTTAATATTCAGAATAACCACTTTAAAATTATATTATATGCCATTCTGTCTATCAGCATGCTTATTTTTGAACAATCAAATAGCTGCACAAAGATGGCATCTATTGGATGTCATTTGATTGAAGAGCTAGCAGAGGTGAATGTCAAGTCCCTTATGAGATTAAAGCTTTTGGAGAGAATGCCTCAGTTTCTTAATGTGCATGTTGTATTAAAAGAATTGTGGGACAATAAATTGGGCACCCTTGCATAGTTCTTATAATATTATCATTTGGCAAATGCTCTTCAATTTTGCCAGTAGTATTTAAACAATAAAGTGCCCTATCACGTTTTATTTCTCCTTATAAGTCCTTCCTCAATATTTTGATTGCTGGGTTGGAGAGAAATGAAATATTTTTGAAGAGAACAATGGAAATATGATGCCTTTATTGACAACATTCAAGTCATTATGTCCTTTTGGGCTCCCTGACTTAATAATTTAGGAGTGTTGCTTTTTTCTCGCAGTTTGTGGGATTTCGTGGTTTGTTCTGATGGAGCATTAAATGTGAAGGTGATGAAGGTATAGGCTTTCCTCTGAGGGGTAGAATAAAGTTCAAATTTCATTAAGGCAGCCCTGAAATATTGGGATTGGCGGGATTTGTTTGATCCAATGGATTTCCAGAATATCTCTACTGGTGTACACACCACCGTACCCAATTACAATTGGCTTAGGAGACAATAGTTTTCCACGATTGAGTGTGTTCTATAAAAATCAAATCCTCAGCCTTTTAGGATACAATGGTTGACTCCAACTAAGCTAAGTTTATTAGGGGATATAGAAATGATGAGAGGAGCTACATCTAATCTTCAGCTTGCCATACTGAGTTATGAGAGAGGTACTACTGTTTTGGTATTCGGTATGCTTGTGGGTGCACATGTTTGGCAATAGAAAGTATCTCTATCAGGTTAAGTTGCTAGCCTACAATGAATTTAGATGTATATCAATGCATTCTAAGGGTGGTGGTGAGCCTGGTGTCTTGGTGCAACCTTACTTGATGATTTTATACAAGATTACTAAAGCACAAGGAAATCTTATCCTAACATGGTTACTGTTCTTGTATTGTTTGGTTATGTGCTATACATGAGGATCGTAGATGATCATACTGTCAATTCCACTGTTTTGGAAATTGCAGGCTGTCTAACTCATATGAACACTTCAGGTTATAAATTGAAAATGAGCCACTTCGGAGAAGGCTTTCCAATCAATCATTTAAATTATTTACCGTTGCTTTCAAATGGCTACTCAAGGTTCAGTTTTGAGTGGAGCGTTCAAAATTTTTTAATTTCTTCTTTACATAGTTTCAGGCAGTAGGGCTGTTTGGTCTTAATCATTCCACATGTTTTTTGTGATTGAGCTTACCTTCTAGGTTGCATATACTCTTGCCAAGAGGGGGGACCATTACCTTGGAAAACTATTTTGGGAACACAATATGCCTTAAATAGATCTTTCCTGGAAACCATTTGGTTCGGTAAGTTATACATTTGACAACTTGTTTACATTACATTAGAAATGATATAAATCTTAAAAACTGACACTCTAGATTGGTGTTTGATACCCAGCTGTGACTCTGATTCGGTAGTTGGAAAAAATACACAAAAACGAAATGGCTTGGTGATTTAATAAGACACTAAGTGAAAGGTCAAACAATCAACTCTTCTTGTTCCAAAACACTGTCAAAAGAATAGTTTTCTATATTTTTGTGCCTGATGAGGATGATCCAATAACTTCAATTTGTTTCTTGTTATTTTAAATTTTTTTTATTTGGACTTTCTTTTTCTGTTTAATTATGGTCAGACTTGAACTATTTTTAGCCGAAATGTTATTGGAAATGTAGTTAATGGTACCAAATTTAAAGTAATATAATCTTTAGGCTCCAACTCTGTTATATTACTATTAACAGCAACAACCAAAGCCTTTTTCTCAACTACTCTGTTATATTATTATTTTGTTATTGGATCACTTCTTGATCCAATCTATTAAAGCTTACATGGACTTGGGAATGGGTATTAGGTGTGAGTGTGTGCCTAAGTATTGGACCTCCCTAAAACCCAAATCTTAGGACATAGGGACTTCGCTTGAAATGTGTCAAAACTTGGATATAGATTCGTGGACACATCTTACACATTTAAATAGACAATACATTATATAATAGTGTAATGTATGATGCTGCTTTATTTAATACTTAATTATGATTTACATTAAATGGGATGTAGTAAAAAAGGGGAAATCTTTCTTGCCTATCAAGTAGAAGTTTTTCTTCTTCCATCATCACGTGTCCGAGTGTCTGATGTCGTGTCTCTGATAAATATCCCATACTCATATTTGTATCGTGTTGTGTTGACATTGGTATGTGAGGGGATTGGATGAGTCCGTATAACATAGCTTAGAGCCTACGGTTCTTCATGCACCTCCATCTGATCTTTTTTTCCTTTTCTTTTTCTTTTTTAGCAAAAAAATCAATTGAATCAGGCTGCATTGCTTTCCAGTCGTAGAAAATAGTGCTTTGAGCTTTATTGCATAAATGGACATAATTGACGTTCTGGAAAGTATTATCTTTTTTATTCTTCATCCTGGAAAGTGTTACTGTCCCTGCCTGAGAGAGAATATATTAATCAACTTTAGTTTCATGTATAATTTCTTGTTGGATTATCTTTATTTTCATGTCTTGTTTGTTTAAAATCTATTTTATGTTTTTGTATATAATGGATTCACATTTTTTTGAAGGATTTTACCTTTTAGAATGTTTCCTAAGTTCTTGGTATATGACTTAGTCTAGTTCTAGACCAACTAGGCCTGACTGCATATGAACCAAGTTGTTCATGATTAGTCCAGATGGCTAATTTGATGTAATTACTCTAACCTACGAAAGAAGCCCAAGTGAAAGTAGAATGTAAAAATAGTAGTAGAAGTGAAAGAATTTTAAAAGGGTGTGGATGAAAAAGAACAGTAGAAGAGGGAAAAACTTGAATTTGAAAATTATTGAGTCGTTTGAATGATCGCTAAGGTTTATCCAGTTGAACTTCTTATGTGGAAAAGACAAATTAAGGCATGTGACAAGACACATGTCATACCAGGCAGCTCTAGCTATGCACCCTCCCTCGTAATAGGGTTGAGGTGGTGGGGTATGGGAGGTCAGGAACGTTATGCGCTGCTGAAGGGGTTTGTTGAACGTGGACACGCGTTGAAGGGAGAACAATTCATATACACGACGCTTGCAAACGTGAGGAGGGTTTTTGTTAATGTAATTCCCAAACTTTAATTTAGAGTAATCTCTGTATAAATCTTTCTCTGCATTTATTCCATCATGAATGAAAGTATGTTAGTGACTTATGAACCTTGGTTTTATTTCTATTTCATTTTCCCTATTTTTAATTTTCTTTCCTGTTTCCAATTTGTTCTTCTCTTCTTAATGTCTCTCTCTGCACCAGGTACAGTCATTTACTTCTTTTTACTTATTGCCAATTGTTCTATTGTAGTTCTGTTAGTTTTTTTCTCAAGGAAATTGTGAAAGTTTTTGGTTTACGTAACAACATATGTATGCGAAAATAATAGTTATTTTGGCATCAGTGATACTGATACCTGTATTAATGCTTCAAAAGCTTGCTTGGGGAATATGTGTGGCAAATGTTACTCACACCCGAATCCCTGCGAATTAATGGTTTGGGTGATTTATTTTACAGTGCGGATTGGAACTGGATCGATTAAAACAAACATGGATAACTAATAGGTTTAAACAGATTTCATATGAATACCTGTATTCAACCTGTCCCGCCCAATTTACAGTGAACTTGCAACTAGACTACAGAGAACCCTAAACTCTCTTTGTGCGGTACCTCTCCACCATTAGTTCTCCATCCTCTCTCTCACGTCAAGGTCTGAAAATCCAATCTCTCTCTCTCTCCATTTCTTCCAGACTCACTCTTTCTCTCAGATTTGTACCACCAGCACAGCCCATTGTCTGCTCTTCGCTCTCATGTCAACAGGGAACCCACATCAGCAGAATAATAATAGGTTATACTCTCTTTCGTTCTCTTATATTGATGTATGGTTATCACACGCAAACACATGTATATGTATTTGAACATATTGAATTTGAGTGTTAAATAATTATTATATTTAAGGCTTTGTTTGGTTAGACAGAGGAAAATAATGGAAAGTGAAGTGAAAGAAGTTTTCTGACATGTATTTGGTTAGAAAGAAAATTTTGTTATTCATGAAGTTTGATATACATGCACGCACATGCTAGAAGGGTGTTCTTTGGATTGTTAATAAATCTTACTATTGTTATACTTGATGATCTAGAGGGGCTAGTTGAGGTAAATTTTGTTTGTGTTTTTCTTTTCGAAATTTCCTTTTATCATAGGTCGTATTTTGCTGTTCTCTTAAATGGTAAATCTTGTTTGTGTTTTTCTTTTCTTTTCCTAATTTCCTCGTATCATAGCTCTTAAATGGTAAAAAAATATTCCTTATTTCGGGTAGTGATGTGTTCTGAAATTTGTCTTGTTTTACTGTGTGAACTCATGTTCACCTGCTTCATAATTTTACAAACAGGTTTATCTTCAAATTATGCCCAAAAGTTATAATGGTTTGTTTATATCTTTGCTATATTTAGCTTGATTTGCTGATATATAATTATATATAATTGTTACATGACATGGAGAGGACAGTTGTTTGTAGAGTGCAGTGTTGGTGCAGTATAGAGAGGATCCTTGCTCTTGGTGCAGGTAACTATTCTTGGACAAAGAAGAGTGTAGAGAGAAGCAGTTGTTTATTGGCTTCCATGAAACTACAACCAACTTCATCCTCTTCTTTATCTCCCTCTCACAATCTGTGTAGGCGCTATAAATCGAGCAAAAAGGTATGCAGGTCTTAGTTCAGGGGTTGCTGCCTCTCACTTTTACTGTTCATTTGTTGGTGAAGTGGCCAATTGGGAATTGGGTGATGTTTTCAATTTTTTCATACTTGGATCAGTGGACAATGATTTATGGCAGTGACCAATTTTTTCAATACTTTGATGAAGTGAGAGTTAATTAATTTACTGTAGGCTTGTCACAGATTTTAGCTTTCAGTAGGTGGTGTTTCAATCCCTGGCATATAAAATGTTGAAGCCAGAAGCAGTGACATCCAATTTTTTATTTTTTTATTTATTGTTATTTATTATTATTGTATAGAGCATCATAACCAAAATTATTGGTACTGTTAAAATGAACGATGCAGATTGATGTTTCTTAATTTCATAAATTATTAGATTTCTTGCATCATATCTCCAACTCTTATAAAAGGAGGAAAAAACATTGCTAAAGGGGGAATTGAGTCACTACTTAAATCTTTATATTTATTCAATAAAATTCCGAATTGGATTTATAGTGCAGTGTATGAAGTTACAATCAGGACCGCTGATTGTATTGTGCATGAACTATGAAGTTATTATATAGCTACTCAATCAAAACTCTCCAAGAAAAGTGGACACTTCTAATAAGATATTACAAATAAATTGAGTGTATATATATATATATATATATAGATAATTAACTTAGAATAAATTTTAATTGGACCGGACCATCAAGTGGTCTATTAGTACAATAACAATGGCTTTAGAATACACTCTTTGATTGAAGAGAACGAGAAATTGTTAATGATCTTTCATTTTTGCACCATTAGTTGTGTTTATTACACAATTAAATTCAAACAAAAATGATCAGTTATCATGTTCATGTATAGCCGTTGAAAAATAACTTGGGAAACACTTGAAGGGAAGGAAAGGTAGTGGAGTGGATTCAAATCCATTTGTTAAATCGACCCGTTTAAACCCAACTTATATATATCTGACAATGCACGTGAGCGAATGCGCGTCAATTTCATAATGCAAGTCATTTTGACCCGGTCCGCACTCATCCAAAACCCGTCTGTTTACCAAATTATTGCTAGTTACAGCGAGCAAGCAAAGTACACAGTACATATACCCGAAAGGTTGAGGAAATAAAAAATAAAGACCCAGGACTTGAAAGTTCCCCATGCACCTTTGGGGATATGCTGCTATGCTACGCACGTCACACGTGACCTTGAAGTGAAGAAATTTCAATATATCTTCTGGCTTTGGTTTCCAATGCCCATAATATATATATATATATATATATATATATATATATTGACAAATATTTTCTTCAAATAAAGTCTGTAAAAAGGTCAGTGACTCAGCCAGGTAGATCAATAAGTAAAAAGAGCTTCCCTCTTTAAGTCACATTGTATATAAGCGCTCACATGTTCATGTCACTATTTGTGAGGTTCATAGAATCACATACGAGAGAGAGGGAGAGAGAGAGAGAGAGGAGAGAAAAAAAAAAAGCCATGGGTAGACCTCCATGCTGTGATAAAGATGGTATAAAGAAAGGTCCATGGACTCCTGAAGAAGATATCATCCTGGTCTCTTACATCCAAGAACATGGTCCCGGAAATTGGAGATCAGTGCCTTCCAACACCGGTAATATCTCTTTTTCTTGCACTTTATTTCAAGTTCGATCCAATTATAAATAAAATTCCTATCTATCTTGTTTTTGGATATCATTTTTTAGTTTTATATATATTTTGGACTTAATTTCACCTTTGATCTACACGTACATCTGATCAGATAGACTAATGATTTAATCAAACTTGTTTTTGTTGGAAAAAAAAAAAAAAAAAGGACTGTTAAGGTGCAGCAAGAGTTGCAGGCTTAGATGGACTAACTACCTCCGTCCCGGAATCAAGCGAGGCAACTTCACCCCTCATGAAGAAGGGATGATAATCCACTTGCAAGCCTTATTGGGTAACAAGTAATTTTTCACAAATTTAAATTACCTCTCTTATATATTTAACGAATATATTCATGAAGAAATGAAGTTTTATGTATGCTTTATTATTATTATTATTTTATCAATAATTCAGTAGTAGTAGTAGTAGTAGTAGTATGACTTGTTTTGATGTGTGGGTTAATTAAATATTAAATATTGTGGCAGATGGGCAGCCATAGCTAAATACCTCCCACAAAGAACAGACAATGATATAAAGAACTATTGGAACACCCACTTGAAGAAGAAGATCAAAAGATATCAATCAGCTTTGAACCCCCAAATGGCATCTGATTCATCTACATATGATCAGTTTGTACCCAAGTCGACCTTCACTACTACTGACAAAAGGATGATGAGCCTAGACATGATGATCACAAGCCATGCCTCCTCCTCTACTAGTACTGATCATCATCTTCAACTCACCCACAACACTACTACTAGTTCCACCACCTATGCCTCAAGCACAGAGAATATTTCAAGACTCCTTCAAGGTTGGATGAGGTCTTCAGATTCCCCAAAGCCTACTACTACTACTACTATTACTACTACTAGTACTGCTGCTACTACTGATCATCAAGAGAAAGTACTTGTACCGCACCAACAAGACAGCAGCTCCGGAAACAATAATTCTATTAAAAATTCAGCTACTGCAACAACTTCTGATCCAATTCATCCATGTTACCACCACCAGACGACGGCGACGACCACCACAAAGGCTGAACAGCAAGAAGGAAGTGATTTGATCTCTAATGAAGATTTTGAATCTATTCTATCTTTTGATAACTTGAATGGCATTGCTAATTGGGACAAGTCATCTTCTTGTGATTCCACTCTTAAGAACTCTCAAACTACTACTTCTGCTGCTGCAGCTGATGATGAAAAGGCCATCCATCTTGTGCACGAAATTCGGAAGCAAACTTCTGATAATAATAATCCTCCACTGTCGTTTCTCGAGAAATGGCTCTTGGATGAAACAGCTACTACTCAAGTAGAAGAGATCATGGAACTGCCTCCAATCTTCTGATCATAAATTAATTCATATTTCTCTTTTTCTGTACGTGTTTGATCTTAGAAAACAAAAATAAAAATGATAAGAAAACAAGTGTTTCATCTTTTTATTAATTGTGGGCTATGCTAATCTTTTGTAGGGGGGTTCTATAAGGTTGGGATCTCCTTTGCAAAAATGTAACTCTTGTACTCATAATATTTCTGATTGAATCATCTGAACTAAGCTTAATGAATTAGTTAGATTATCTCTACATGCATTTTCTTCTGTATTTTCCCCTTTATTTTTATATATTTTTCTTTTTTTTAGGTATATTTGTACTTAACCAATAAATAGCAGCTAATTATTGATCATTCAAATGAATTCTAATACACAAATTTACACCATGCAATTGTCCATTTCATGGAGGTGGGTCAGATTCAGACCCGAGTTAAATGCCGTCTGACCCACATTAAAATGCATTTAAAAGTAGAAAGCTCTGACTTAAATTTATGTAATGAAGCACCAACAATGGAACTAAATCATAAGGTTGACACTAACTAATATATACAATTCCACGATAAAAATGAAATTAATTGCCAATCACATTATGAGCCAACCTGTCGAATGTGTGTCAGTTCAGAAGTAATTAAAATAATGTATGTACTGATCGATCATCAAATTCTTTTTTCTTACATATATATATATATATATATATATATACATGAAGAAGGATGAAACTTATTGTGTTTGAGGAAGATGAATAGTAAATAGTAATTAAGCATATATATATATATATATATATATAAGTGAATGTTACAGTGTCACGGAAGTCTTGCAACCAAATAGGTTAAATATTTGCTTGGAGACGACTCTCTTTTACAAAAACAGAAGAAAGAAACATGTGATCTCTTTGACCCTTCGGTGTGGTAATCAAGCTCAGAGGCTCTCATGGCCACCATGCAAAGCTTTCACAGGATGCAGAATAGGGTTTTGCTTTTATATGCAGTATAGAGCCTTTCCTACTCCCACCACACCAATCACAAGAAACCATTTTGTGTTGCCCTCTATATCACAAAGAAGATGTAGAAATTAAGAGGTCAAAGATAATATATATATATATATATATATATATATTCAATCTTCCACTCCAGCTATGATAGGTAGACTTCACCTTTTTTATTATTATTATTGTTATTTTCCTTGGCACCCATTTCCTTCCGTGGAGACTTAAACTCTTACTTCTCACTTTGGAATGTAAAGAAAATACACTAAGTTTTGGCCCTCGGTAATAATTTTACCATTTTTTTTTTTTTTTTTGATGATTTTACAGTATTAGAAGAAAAATTATAAAAGAAAAGAAACTAACAAACGATAAACTCATTTTTACTTGAGTCAGCCTGAACTCAAATCTATTGACTTATTTTATTGCAAGAACTATTTGTTAACTGAACTTACACGCAAAGTTAATGTTAGATCAAAATTTATTAAGACTTTAGTCTATGGGTATCTAGAAAGTTCAACTCTCTTCAAAAATATGTGAGAATAATTTATTTAAAAAAAATGCTAGATCAAAACTTAGCCAATATAATCCAAGAAAAACTAAATGAGTGTCTGAAATCCTAGGTACTGTCCAATCACTATTTTGATCCCACAGCTTTCATTGCGATTTAAGCCTTGTCCTATCTTGAAAACCCAATTAGTATACCATCTCTCTCTCTCTCTCTTGCAAATCAACGTCTATTTCTTCAATAATATAGAGAAAAAGAAATGGTTTGCTTACTACAAGTCCACTGCATTAAGTGACCTACTTTATAGCCTTCAAATTAGGCTAAGTATATGGGCCACTGGTTGAATAAAAGGCAAGCCGGCAAGTTTCTTTTAGACGTGATATCATTTACTCTATGAAACCGACCTTTGTCAAACAAATATCAGTATAGTGCTGATAAATAATGGAACTTCTATAATCACCATATATATATATATATATATATATATTATCCCTAATGTGATCTACAGCTAGCTACATCATTTCTTTTGAGAAAGTTACCATATTAATCCAACAGAGGGTGGGTAGTTGGGTTTGTTAGAATTTAACCAGAAGGTCTCAGTTTGAGTCTTTCTAACTTACCCTATGATTCATGTATGCTCCGTTTGGCGGGAGGAAAAAAATTAGATAGAAAGTTAAGGCAGAGATAGTCTTCTTCTCTCTTTTGTTTGATTGAATAGAAAGAAGATAACACCTTACTTTATTTGTTAAGAGAAAAAGAAAGAGATTGCTAATATTGAATTTATTTAATAATTATAAAGGATAGTATTATAATTTAAAATTTTCATAACAGTCTTGCTTTTATTTCTTTCATATTAAATTTTGTAAAGCAAGAAGAATAGCTCATCAATCTTCTTTTCTCTTCCTACCTTGGTTCCTTCTCACCAAACGAAGAAAGTTTGTCCTTCCTTCCTATCTTCTATCCATCCATCTTCATTCCTTTCTACCAAACAGAACAGTAATAATAAACTGTTGGCAAATATAATTTTCACAATGTACATGAAGAGACTCGAATCATCTACCATCCTATTCACTTTGTGAAAAGTGCAACTAGAAAATCTGAAGACTACTGTTATGCCACATGCTACTTATTTAAGTAGCACTGCAACCAAGTGTTATTGTATATTTTGTCTGTAGTGCAAAAGGAAATGAATCTGGCAGAGACAACCAAGCATGATAATAGTTTTAACCGATTTAATTACATTCAAGGAATGAACTGAATTCCCAGAAGTTCCAGTCGAAGACAATCAATGGTTTCTGCTATGCACCAGCCTGTCTATGATCGATCCCAATTTCAATTTTAGTTCACAGTACGGTAACATTCAAATTTAACAGGGCTTGCTCATCACTGTCCAACTCATCCATTTTAATGCTCATCAGGGACTCGTAATAAGCCAGGCTAATCCATTCCATACAGGGCCTATCTTTTCTATCCAATGACTGATCTGCATAGCCTATTCGACTTTTTCATCAGGCCCATTGGGCCTATAACGCTCAGTATTGACTGCTCGTTCACCACACCAACAGTACGTTCACATGCAATATGCATGCAAGTTGGTTTAGAGAACTCATCGCAATTCTTACCTCTATATGCATATATTATATATATATATATATATATATGAAAACCGTGATAATTTTTGTGTCATTTTTTGATCAATGAAATCAACCTCAAATAAGTTACATATAAAGTAGGATGTGAGAAGAAGGTGGATTAGTTAAGTAAAAAATCGAGACGCGCATCCTAACACGAACAATTATCATTTTTTTGAAGCCTATGAGTACATTAGAAACGAAAAAATTCAGTTAAAAAACAGCCATATACGATGAGATCGATGACTGAGCCCACTCTTCTTGTTTGACTCAGTTCTTTTCAAGGCAACACAAATGAAGATACAAGTTTCTGGTTTCCGAATTGAAATGTCAGCCAGACAATTTATATACTTCTATTGTGAAACAATTAAAACAGCCTTGTATCAAAGGTGACCAAACACCCATGGATTATAATAGATATCATATCCACTGCACAAGCTTACACTAAAAAAATGGTAAAGCCGCTTGTCAAGAATATAAAAAACTCGAAGTTTTGATTTCTTTTACCAATTGCAGTAACGTGATGATGCATCTGTGTCATCTCTTCCAAAAATACTTTCAGATTTCTGTGTCTTGACAAGAAACAAGGAACCCGGAGAGGTATTGTGTCCGTTTTAGCCACCAGAGAAAAATGGCAGCTCTTTTCTTCGATGGTGTGTAGAAGACACTACTGTTGGATGGCTTGTATGTCTAGGAAAAAGTTCGAACACTATCTTTATCACATTTCACGAACCTCTTCGTAGATAGAATTGAAAAGGACGCTGGAAATATACCTCTCTCCAAAGCTTGGAAATACAACCTGTAAAAATGAAAAAGTTAATAAATGAGAACGAACCTGAAATAGTAGAGCCTGATACTGAATCTAATAATGAAAAGATTGCTTTGATGACTAGGAAAATCAGGGGAATGAGCTTGAATGTTGGAAATATCGCAACAGGGGTGCTTCTGATTGTCCTAACAAGAGTAACGGGTAAAAAGGTATCCCGGGATAGAAATGCTACATTATTTACTTCTGATACTTGGTTCTCTCTGAATCTCATACTAATGACTCTGATGGTTGATTCTTCACCTATTGCCTTTACTACTCTTACTAACAGTGCTTCTAGCATCGTCAATGGTCATTGGTTCTAAGCTTGCAGATTCAAATTCATCGTGTTCCTTTAGTTTAAGTGTGGACTCAAGAATGAAGACAAGGAACTCGCTAGTAGAGATGATGGAGGTGAAAATAATCTGCAAAAAATCTTTACAAGAATTCTTTGAAGAGACTGAAGGCGAAGAAGTGGACAAGAAGCTTCAAGATAAACTCAAACTATTGAGAGCAAAAGAAAAGAAACCAGCTGGTTGAGAACTCAAAGAATCTGAAGGTATTCTCTCCTTAAAACCACCATGTGGCTGGTTCTCTACAGACAATTCCTCGAAGTGCACAATCTATGATCCTTATATTAGCTTCACAGCCAGGTACATGCATAAAAGATCCAATATCAACTGAGACACAACTTCGGTAATGTTTTCAAGGAGATCCTCCTCCTATAATTTGTATAACAGTGTAAACCAAAATTAATCCCAAGTAGAAATGGTTTGTGTGTGTGTGTGAGAGAGAGAGAGAGAGAGCAGAAGAAGAAGTAGAAAAATATCAAGAGAAGAAACTCCATTACCGCAATAAGTTTTCCAGCATTCTCAGGCCTTTCTGCTACCCGTATGGCAGCAACTGCAGCAGCTCCTGAAGATATTCCAACCTACAACATATGCAAATTTGTAGTAATGCAACCAGCATTAAGGAATTTTGGGACTTTAGGGACATGTAACAATGACTTTAAGGGAACCAAAAGAGGTAAAAATGGAGATAGATTTAAAACCAAGTTGGGTACCTTATACAGGTAGTACTTGAAAAAGAACTTTTGCAAGTAAAACAAGTTATTCAAGGGTGACCATTCTTGCATGGAGAAACAAGAGAAATAGTCGCAAAATACCTTACACTCTTTATTTTATTTTATTTTCATTTTTTTTCCCTGTTCCAGGTGAAGGGAGAAGGTATGATCCACTTTTACTCCGCCTATATAGAGTTTTTCCTCTCCTAGGTACAAAGGGTAGATAAAAATCATTCACAAAACCTAGAAATATTAAATTTATTTTCTATAAAACAAATTCTTAGCCTAAGTGTCAAAACTAAACTGTTAATGGAGCATAACTTAAGACAACAAATTGAGGAAACACTTCTTAAATGTTCAACATTAAGAATACTTGCAAATTACCAGCAAACCTTCCTCCAAAGCCAACTTTCTCGCCATTTCAACAGCTTCATCATTGGTAACCTAAAATTTTCCATATTAACAGACATTCAGATTAAATTGTTCATATAACTATATAAAAAGTGAAAATATTGTGCCATATGCGTGCAAAAAAAAAAAAAGCAAAAAAGAAAAACTCAATTGCAAAAAAATATTTTTGCCTGCAGACTAAGAGCTACATGAAGTTGATCAGACAATATCTTGACCCTCTGTTCACCCAGGAAGCACAATAGACTCACTCCACCAGATGACATTAAACAACTTACTGTTATAAGTGGACTCTCTGCAAGCATTGACTGGGCCAATGGAATCCATTTTCATAAGAGGGCAAATCATAGAGGTGGCACAAAACTTTATTGAAGGTCCAGAGCATTGATTCTCCCTGAGTTGGAATTTCAGAACAAATGGACTTTATGGTGCAGAAGGACCATTCTAAAGAAGCAAAGATTGTAATAAGAAAGAAAGAGAAAAAAAGAAGAAGAACAACAACAACAACAAAGGACGCAAAGATTCTGTTGTTAATAGTTACCCGAGAAAAAAAAAAGAGAGGGACCGAGTAAGGAGGAGTGAACATGAATGTGCAGTAGGAAACAAGATCTGGTCCTCCATGTAATTAACGTAATAAGTATAACTGCCATAATCAATCACAATGTTCAAGATTAATGGATAATCTTTCACAATGTTCAAGATTAATGGATAATCTGTCACATCAGGTTAGAGCAACAGAATATTAGTTAACACTGGGAATGGTCATCCTGAGATTCAAACGGTCCTTTCTTTAGGACCAATTCGATATCTGGCAATGATTGATTGATTGTGATCCAACTGCTGTCTGTCTCTCTTTTTCATATACCACGAGACAAGTTATCTAGTGGTCACACAATCCTTTCTTTGGGATATACGTTTATTGGGTGGCAGTGATCATCAACTAATAGCTGCCTGTTCGACATATTGGGGTGTCACGAGATTGGTCATCCTGTGACTCCTAAATTTTTCTTTAGGATACTGAGCTTGAATATAGTGACTGTTGCGCCTCAAAATTTAAATATCGGATCATCTTGTCCAATACTCGATTTTGATATGTGAACTAAATATATAATCAGATAAACACATCCATGGCTATATTGGACAACATTCACCACCAACTTAGAACTAAATTCTATTAAATAAAGTCCATGACAAAAAATCTATAATAATGAATCACATCATCCAAAGGTACTAAAAAAAGCACACAATATCCAACTCCATAACCACTACAAGGCAATCCTCACCACAAAAGTATCTCGTAACAAAATATAAACCATCATAATAAAGTCAGAAAAAAAATTAAGAAAGAAAATCTGAAGCGTGGGGTATAAATAGAAGATTTCAAGCACAGGGTACACATTGCTAAAGAACTAGTAGGTGTATTATGGGGTCTTAATAACATGCTACAAAGCTTTGCACAAAGAGAGCCGATGGCTACAGCAAGCTCTTACTAGAGAGTCGAGAGACCACTGCCAAATAGACCAAGTAATGCAAAATATTACAGGAGCTCTTATGATGAGAACTCAAATGAATAAAGATGTATAATGACAGATATAAAGAAAAATTACAACAAATGCACAATAATCTAAAACAACCTTACTGGATCCAATTATACTGACTTGTAAGAAAAATTGAACCAAGGAAGTTTGAAAAGAAAAAAAACTATTCCACTGTTAAAGATACGTAATAAGAAAAAACAGAAGCAAAGGGAAGAAAATAAAAAACTAAAAGCTACCTTCAGAACCTCGTCGAGCAAATCAACATCCAAAATGCCTGGCACATAACCTGCATCAATGTCTTATATGCAGTGAGATCAACATTACCAAAGTTTTTCTGAATGACATGACACAAGAAAATTGATTTCATTAAAAATAGCTTTAAATACAGTTCCCGCCACCTGGATTCTCTCCCGAGATTACACCCCTTTCTGCAGGTTCTACTCCAACTACCTAAGTATATAAAAATATAATATGATTAAACTCAACATAATGTAATCATTCAGCAGTAAAGACAAAGAGTCTTTACTTTCATGCATCCAACCAAAGGTGACATGTAAAAATTACTGAGAGGAAGACAATTGCAACATTTTTTTTTTTTGATAAATAGGAAGACAATTGCAACATGATATGAACTCACAATACAATGATACAAATGTTTATCTAACAACAAAAGTTAAAGAAATTGAAGATGGGTAAAGCTCTTAAATTGCAGGGTATCATAAACTGGTAAGCTATAAAAGGGTAGAGATTTAATAGCCATAATCATTTGCGGAAGTGTTTTCTTGTGGTTACTGAGTATGATGTCATTCCCCTCATAAATCCAAGAAATAATTCCTAATGAGAAGGAAAAATTAAGTAAACAATTCAAAATTAGCATATAGAACAATCCCTGATGGTATAAGTATAACTGAACGAAAATGTCCCCGTTCATGACAAGAACTGAAGACAAAGCTACAGACAGTCTCAGAATTTGCTAGCATCATTGATACTCACTCAAACTCATCCAAAACCATATAACCCACACTTGGTGCAGTTACCAAGCAATAACCTAAATCTTATTGATAAAACATGAATGAGTTTCCTCTCCACAGGGAGTTTCAGCAATACAGTTTGTCACATGAACCAAGCACTCTCTACGAGACTACAAGTAATGTCTTCATAGAAATATGTTTAGTGGTTATTGGACGCCTATTACTAGTCGTTTTTCATAAATTATCAGTCCAGCTTTAAGAGCAACATTTGAGTTTACAGACACATTATACATTTTCACTCAAAATTATCCAGTGAATATGGTGAGTTAATTGATTCATGCTACAAGAACCCAAAATTTGTACTGGTCCCAAGATATTTAGGATTGAAATGTCTTAGAAGAGATACATTCACATAATACCTGACAGAAGGTTAATGTCAATTTATCATGCTAATGTTTATAGGAATCTCTTTACATGAGAATATGAAAGTAGTTTGTAGACAATAATCCAAGAAAAAAGAAAATTCACATCCTTGACACATGTATGTGAAAAGTGGCTTCAGCGTTTAATTTTTTATTTTATTTTTAATTTTCGGTGGCTATTGAAGGAAGGTTGTGGCTTCAGCTACTATTTAGGGATCGAGGCAGCAGAGTTCATCAACCAATAAGTATATAGTGAGACATTAAGACGACAAGTAACACAGCTCACAATCTGCTTCCTAATTACCCAAACAAAGAAATGTGTTTGAATTTACTCAATACTTCATCAGCAAGAAACCTGCTTATGGTAACTAAGGTCACCCTATATTCTTAGTGCCCAACAAGCAATATTCATCATGATGATTGTTGGAAATTGGATTTGAAAATCACTTGGAAGCATGAAAAACATCAATCCTTGATTTATGTAAACACCATGGTAATTTTTCAAAATAGATGTATGTGATATATTATATATATGGATTAGAAGACAATTACCTCAAGAGGTTATTGTTCAATCTCTTCTTCCCAGTCTCTACAAGGTAGATCCCTACAGCTTTAATCCTCAAGCTCTCCTTCCACCTTGATTCTTTGGTCTTCTCTTGCTCGTTAGAATCACTCCTATATCCCTTTTGGTGAATTCCCTTAAGCAAGGTTTGTGGGAACCATTGAGAGAAAGCAATAACTTAGAAATCTAGAGAATGTGTAGAGAATTGCCTTCTCTTTTGTGTGAGCCCATTAGAGTTAGAAAATCCTATGAAAGACACATATTTATATACATACAAAGGAGTGGAAAAATCAATTTCTACAATCCCTTGGAGTTCTCCAAGCACCTCCTACATTTCATTTGTTTTTTCCACTCTCATGCTTAAAATTCAACCCATGGGCTAGAAGTGAGAATCCATTGGACCCAATTCCATCAAGGCTCCAATGGGCTAATAATTGCCCCGGTCAAACCCCGTGACCCAATTTAATTAGCCCATTAACCACACTTAACTCCACTATATAAATGTGGTTAACTCCAATCCAGAAGTGGTCAAAACCACTAAGTCAATTATACAACATTACCCATCCACGCACAATGAGCCATCGGATAAATAAGTAAGTGTTATCATCCGATTACTCAATTCAACCTTTATTTCGACTTCTTGATTATTTCCCGTTTGATCACATAAAACTTTCCTTTGATAAAAATAATATATTTAATAAATATATACAAAAACTATTTTATCAAAACACCGAGGCCCCGGAATTTCCGTGATCAAACTGATCAAGTCAAAAAAAATATTATAGCATATATGCAATGTTGAGTGTATGTTCCAATGTCATTAATCAATAGTCACCCAAAGTACCCGGAAAATGACCCCTTGGGGCCCACCGACTAAATCAAAGTAACTACCAATTAATACAAGGGTTCATACCACTCTCATGAGGAGCAATTGCTACGATGGCTCTCACAATTGTCTCTATACTCATCATTGATCTGGTTCAATCCTTTCTAAGATAGAGGGTCTATCCTCTATCACCGAACTTGAACACATTTATGATAATGCAATTCCTGTGATTTATATTCCTGATTTTGATTACCCATCATGCACATACAAATCACTTGCGTAGTCATATGGACAACCTCGATCCATCTCATGCATCGATTAATACAAGCATTCACCATATACATATGTAGAGCATTTAACCTAAATTTCAGTAATAACAAATGTCAATTACATCCCATTCATTGACATGAAGGGCACAAAATCCCAACAATGATATCATGAGCAAGTTGAAAATCCATAATATTTAGACATTAGATTGTTGGAACTGGGAAGTACTAGCAGGAATACCTTATTCTAATAATTGTAATATGAGATTAAGCCTACTAATGAGTCACTGAATCATCATTTTGTAGTTTATTTAATGTTAGTATCTTTTAAGGTCGTGCAGAGACAACCATGCAGATCTATATTTTTTAGTCCCATTTCTTCCTTCTTCCTTCTCTTATCCATTAATTGAATCAAATGCTAAAAACTCTTGGATGCATGAGATATAGTCATTTATTAGTAACTGTAAGTGAAAAGCTACAGGAAAACAACTGTAAAATGATTAAGAGACAGTAACAATAGAAATGTAGAAGACATTTCTTGAAAGTGCTTTTGGGTTATGGGAGTTGGAAGGAAAGGAATAGAAAGGAAAGCAGTGATAGCTTATCTCATGTTCAGTATAGAAATGGAAAGAGAAAGGAGAGAAGGAGGAGACTTAAGTAGTATTTTTACTATCCTTCTTGAGGAAAAATGGCAGGAAAGAGCAAGGGAGTAAAAAATTACCCATTTCAACCTACTTATAGCAAACGAATTCCTTTTTATTCACATAATAAAATATTCCTTTTCCTTTCCCTTCATTTCTCTCCACCATCCTTCTCAAACAATATGAAAGGGCTACCACTAGCTTTTCACTTTTTTCCCTTCACTATCCAAACATGAGGAATTAGCACTATCCTTTCATTTCTCTTCTTCTCTATATTAATTAATGATTATCCAACTGCAATGGAAAAGTTTAGTGTCGTTCTACTTGTCAACAAAAAAAAAAAGTTCAGTATTGTTTTCCAATCTATATTTCTAATATGTTCAATGTTTGGTTGAGCATCGCAAGTGCTCGAACCACCAAGGCATGTAGCCTAGTGGTATCTCCTCTCCTTTTAAAGCGGAAGGTGAGGGTTCAACCCTCCCCCAGAGCATTGTGGAGTTACTCACCAAGGAAAAAAAAATTAAAAGTGCAAAGGATGGGATGAACCGTTCATAAATTATCCATGTACTGAAACTTGTATTAGAATTCACTTGGAAATAGCAAAAAGGTATACTATGAAGTTCCTCATCAAAAGAATGAATCTGACCTTAATATCTTTGTTCATCATTTTCAAGTAACGCCCAGTGCCTGTAACAGTACCACCAGTTCCAATTCCTGCAACAAATATGTCGACACTACCCATGGTATCTTCCCATATTTCTGGGCCTGTGGTTTCGAAGTGGATCTGTAGTTCATGGAGGTAAACTTTTAAAAAAATATATAAAAAAATATTTACACCCAAGAGCAATTAATAAATCTAGAAAGAAGTGAACCAGAAATGACCTTTGAATTAGACATATTATCAAACTGTTTGAACATGTATGCATTTGGTGTCCTCAGAACAATTTCTTCAGCTTTATCAACAGCCCCTTTTATACCTTTCATCGGGTCTGTCAAAACAACCTCTGCTCCAAATGCACGTAAAAGGATCCGCCTTTCAAGATTGATGGATGCAGGCATGGTGACTATAACTTTATATCCCTTGGTTGCTGCCACAAATGCGATACCAAGTCCTGTATTTCCACTAGTTGGTTCAACCAATACACTCTGCATAAGGACACAAATCTAATTATTTGTGATATCTAACGATACTAAGGATGTGGCTTTCTTAGACTTCAATGGCTGACCCAAGTTTTTGGGGAGAAGAATTTTGTACAAGAATTGGGGGTGATTGCCTAGTGCACCAGTAAAATGCTAGGGCTATGAAACATGAAAATGCGTGTTCAAATCCTAACAGCAGCCACTTAGTGCAAATAATGCCAAAGGTTCGATCTGTATCAAATCCACCCACCCAACACCCACGATTAATAGGACTACACAAGGTAATGACCTTTTTTAATGTCGTACAATAACAACAAACGCTGATTTACAAGGAGCATTTTATTAGTTACTGCAATCGAAGAATAAAACTAACCTTGCCAGGAGAAATTGCACCACTTTCTTCAGCGTCAGATATCATACTATAACCAATTCTGAAATGTCATCAATTAAAACAGATGGCATTAGTTTAATCATAATGTATCCCCAATTAGAGACACGAACCGCAAAGCGGCATTAGATGATAAGTAGCTGTATGGATGGGCCATGTCCAAAGTTGAACTACTAAGATGAACCCATATATCTAAGAGATTGTTTACTCTCAAGCAATAAAAGCACATATAACATATGAAGAAGGGCGAAAAAAATCACCAAGATCATAGAGAACCACTATCTCCGAAGTCAAAAATTACCTATCCTTGACACTCCGGCAAGGTTCCATGGATTCAAGTTTTGCCGCAACATTTGCCACACAGCCTTTTGTAACTTTATTGAGATATATCATCGGTGTTCTCCCAATCAACTATACCAATTTGTTACAACTGCTCAAATCAGTTAAATTTTGATGCATAAGCAAACCAACTGAAAGGTAAACCACGATGTTATACATAAAAGACTGTAACTACCACCTAGAATATTAGGTCCACTTTCACATTATTAACTTTTCCAAAACTACATCAAAATCATGAGCAAATTTCTGAAAATGAATTTAAACTAATCATATCAAAGAAGTCCCGAAGCAGAAGAAACTATTTTTCTGAATAATTAGAAAATAGTATTTCTAAAATGACAGATGAGTTAATAGATTCAAAATACAAAGAGAGTAAGATGTTTATTGAAGAAAGATGAAGTTTCCCTTTTATACTCAATTTGTTGTAAAGTAATTCTGCTGAACCCAATTTAATCCCAGAGAATGTGCTCGTCCTATAAAAACCACATACTATTCTTGTCTTTTACTTATTTAAAAAAAAAAAAAAGATGATTATTATTGTCTGTTAGAATATGTGAGAATAATACTTGAGTTGGAGGCAAATGTTCTAACAGGGGTACTTTTGTAATTACCAGTTTGCTATTATTATCTCATTCTACAAAAATTGCAACTCTTATTTCTCTCCCTTTCTCTTTTTTCTTCTTTTATCAACCTTAATCATAAACCTACTACACTTTGCATTTTAACATGCAATAAACTCATAGCTATTCTATAAATTTGACGCCTTCTACGTAATGAACATTCACGAGTACCATAAAATCAAAATCAAAACTACTTGCTCATGTAATGAAACCATATAAAATGAAGCCAGGTTCAACCAAGATGATTGTAAAACTCTCTTTTATTTTTATCACTAATAGACGACGCTCCTAATTTCCTCCTCACTTGTTGATTTTTAACCCTCTCTCTTTGTGCCACTCCTACATTGATCGGCGTTGAATGTTACGCATTCTAGCCTCTTAACTTATGTATTTTATTCTCTTAGTGATATTTTATTTTGTGATTTTACTTTGTTTTAGTGTTTTCTGTATTTTCAGGGCCTTAATGATTATTTCAGTTAAAACCAAGCTTTTGGGTTTTTAAAGAAGACATCCAAGATGGTTAGATGAAGCCTACATCAAGGAGATTCACTCAACCATTTATTTCAACTCAAATCAGCCCAAGAAAGAGGTCCAAGAGAATTACAGCTGCTTAAGAAGGTTTCGGGCCTGAAGCCCAAATCTGCGCATAATACAGTCTTAATCCCGTTTTGGAAAACGGACCAGAAGTCTTATTTCCGAGCCTCAAATCGACATTATTTTCGCGTAGGGTTGAACGAAATTTGATTCTGCACACTTTTGTATTTCACGAAAATTCCGTAAATCGGACTTCTAGTGGGTCAAAAGTTGGGCCGAAGTCAGCAGAAAAAACCCACCTGATTAGTGCTGCGAGAAACCCTAATTTATTCCTAATTGGATTAGGACTTTGGTGTATTCTCTTGGGGAATAAAGTGAAGACTTGGAGGCTGAATTGAGAGGAAATTAGACGGAGAGAACAGAGCTTGGAGAGTCTGAGAAGGCTGAGAAGAGAACAGAAACATATTGCAGAGCCATTGGAGAACAAAGTCATACGCGTAATTCAGAAAGATGATGTCTTCTTCCTCAACAGTTGAAGCTTCTTCTTCTACCATGAGCGGCTAGTTCATCCACTAGGGTTTTGATGTAGCCCTAACAAAGCATCAATGGTTTGATTGTTTTAATTATTGGGGACCTTTATATACATGCATAGATTGTGTAATTCAGAGGATTCTTATTATAGAATTGAGCAATAAAAGTCTTGTAAATTCAATCTCAATGATTTCTTATCTTGTCTTAGATATTTAGTTGTTGTTATTGAACTCAATCTCTCTTGTTTTCTGTGATCATGAGAGAGATTATTACACAATGGTAATCACTGAATATATTGTTATGAGCTTTGATGAATTATGCCTAGAGAAGATGAACCATACTGCACCCTAGATTAGAGTAGTTAGGCAGATTGCCCATGCCAATCGAAGATAGTCCATGGCTTAGCCTTAATCATATGTTATCTTCTTGACGGATGAAGGTGAGCTTGTAGCCACCGACACCACTTATGCATGATGTAATTCCCTATAGTTGATTCAATTGACCATTGATTGTGGAGTTAGTGGTGAAGTCAAACACCCTAGATTTCTCTCATATTATCTTCACTATCTTATTTATCTTTGATTTATTTTATTTTACTTTTTCATTAATTTAGTTTAAAAAATCAGAATTCTTTTCTTCTAAATTTAATTAGAATTAATTCCGTATTCCAACTCATCAGACCATAATCCCTGAGGTACGATACCCCTTTCGATAGCCCTATTCTGCAAGGAATTCGTTCTATTGCGAAGTGTGAAAATTTTTAATTGATATACTTTTTGAATCACACTCACACACGAATCATACATCCACCTCAACATTCTTATCTCAACTACATAAATGCTTCTTGTTTATTTTTGAATGTCCAACATTCTGCTCCATGTAAGATAGCTGGCCTAATGATTGTTCCATACACTTCCCTTTTAACTTATTTGGTATTCTTTTATCACATAAAACACTGGCCTAATGATTGTGCCATACACTTCACTTTTAACTTATTTGGTATTCTTTTATCACATAATACGCCACTAGTCTGTCTCCATTTTGTCCAATCTGATCCAATTTTACTGATTATATCATCATCTATCTTCCCATCCTTTTGTATCATTGATCCAAAATATCAAAAATGGTTATTTTGGGTAATCTTTTTGTTTTAAATTGTTATGTTTATATTATTAATATCTAAAACTGTATTACATTTACAGTCCATATTTTATGTTTGACCTACTAATTTTAGGCATTTTGACTCTAATGTATTTCTCCACATTTCTAATATTATTATTAGAACTTCTTTAGCAGTATCTTATAGCACTATATCATCCACAAATAACATGCACCATAAAATATCTCCTTGTAAGCCTTTTGTTATTTCATTTAAGACTATTGTCAATAGATGTGGATTTAATACTGATCCTTAATGTAATCCTATTCTTTATAATACATTAATACTCACCAAATTATATATCCGGGTACCTAAGAAGCACCAATACGGATACAACATGACATGGACACAGGGACATGGCAAATCGTAAACAATTAGGATGCAGACACGGCAACAAATAAACATATCTTTTTATATATGTGATCCTATATTTTAAGAGTAATATTATTCTTCATCAACCTAACAATGAAAATTTCACAAATCATAATAATTAATGAGCTATAAAAATATTTAGTTCATCGTTTAAAGAACTACATAATTAAATCTACTCCGCAACAATAATAATAGTTGTTTTTAAACAAAAAAACTTGAAATATTATATGTTATGACCGCCATATTTTATTAAAAAAATTCAAAGAAGTCATCATATTTACACTTTAAACTATCTTTCTTTTTAAGATTTTCTGAAAACTCCCTAACGATATGGCACGCGTGTCGGACACGTGTCCATGGTGTGTCTGTGTTGTATCTGTGGTGTGTCCAAAAAAGATATATAAAAAAATTCAAGACACGTATTTTGGCGTGTCAGACACGTGTTGGGCCGTGTCGAACGTGTGTCGGTGTCCAACACGTGTTCGACACAAATTTTTTGACCTTTTAGGCGCGTTCGTGCTTCCTAGCCGGAAGTCCATGTAATCCATGTGAATCTTTTTATTTATTCCTACAAGTTTATAAAAGACGATGTGCAAATCTTTTTATTTAGTCCTATAATCTTCAACTAGTTCTCTTTTTTAAGTAAATGGCCTCCATAGGGGATCTTCCTGGCATAACCAAATTGGTTAGCAAACACTGTAGATTCCTCCCTTCTTTGTTCTATCACTCTTGGCGAATTGTTCAACTTTTGTGTAAATCACCAAATATCATTATTGGTCATCTAGCATTAATACAACAGTTTATGCTATCTGAGAGGAAAGAAATACACAACTTCTCCAAGTATTGCAAAATCATCAATTTAGTTACGCTTGAATTACCCAATACTATCAGGACTTGAATTGTGCTTTTAGAGATATTGCTCCTAACCACGAAAACTTTTATCCGCAGCAATCTTGGAACCTTCCTGAAGGTACTTAAAAAAATAAAAAATAAAATCAATTGTTGTTGTTGAAGTTGTATAGTTGCCAGGAGTATCTCAATATTCAGATTTTTATTCTCTTCTTTTTTTCTTGAAGATATCGCCTCGAGGTTGTGGTTTTGATTGTTCTATCTCCTCGTATCTAGCCTGCCTTTGAAATTGAGGGGTTTGCCCCTCTAGAACCATACCCAATCTGATCTGATTGTTGCAAAGTTTATTCATTAACCACTGGCCCATGGCTGAAGATCCTTGTTGAACTCTGACTGGGTTGTACCACGGAGCCACGGGCATATTAAAGCTTAGTACACCAGGACAGTTCTTAAAAAAGCTATATTGTCCATTTTTATTGTCCTTCTGCCCTCATGTCCCCGTTGATAAGCTAAAATTGCACAGGCCCCTCCATCTTCATTTTTTTGCGCAATGACCTTTCAATAATAGTAGTGCATCCCAAAAAATAAAACAGTATACTTTAGTTTACACATGTAAGCTGATTCTTCAGGAGCCCCATGTAAGATAATCCTCACCAACATTTTCGTCTTAAAATAGGTCAGTATTTCCCCATAAAAAGAAGTAAAGAGAAAATCATACTGAATCCCAATAAAACAGCTTAATAAATTGATTCCTAGACCTTTATAAGAGCAAATCCTCGGCAAATTTAAAGCTGTTCTCCCAATACCCATCCAAACAGGTATGTCTCCCACTGAAATCTGAAATCTGTTTAACAGCAACCCACCAACTATAAATCGTCTCTCAGTTCACTGACACCTTAATTTTGAAATCCTAACTATAAAGACAAAGTGACCATATTAAACATGAGTTGCCACAAGTGCTCCATCTTTCAAACTTAAGGTTCAGACTTGATTATTATTTCAAATTCTGCAGGAATTAGCAAGATGTATTATTTGTTTTTCTCTTTGAAACATCAACACAGTCAGGCACCACCAGTGATTAGAATATTAAAGTTTCCCAATTAACTAGCATATAGTGTCAATTGAAGTATTAAAAGAATACCCTTCTATGCTTAAACATACAAATCTTTCACAAACCCATTTCATTTATCGAAATTGAAAATAAGAAAGAGAATAATCAGGGGAAATTAAACAAGAATAACACATTCAAGAAAAATCATATCATTTTCATTTTCTCTTGAATTATTTTCTCGTTTTATAAACTCAATTTTAATAATTCAAATGTGTATACAATGAAGGAATTTGAATTAATGTATTTAATAAAGAAAATATTTACTTTAGTGGGCGGGCTTAAAAGAATAGAATAAGAGAATTTGGAACAGAACCTGGGTAACATCGTCGGCTATGTTGACTGTATCGAGCTCTTCAGTGGTGGCGCAGACGGCGGTGGTGGCGGTGGCAGCTTTGGGCGTCACAACGGCGGTGGCAACTTTTCTAGCAGAAGCTGCATTTGTATATGAGGAGAAACGCAGAGTTCTCAACGGTACCAAACGAGCATGTTGGGGTTGAGAAGGGCTGACTAAGGGATGAGAAGGAATAAAATGAACCAGAGGAGATACCGCCATTAGTCTGCTGACTCTGCTCTCAAGAAATTTTTGAAAGGTTTTGTATGGATGAGGTGTGTTGTATCTATAGTTCTATACTAAACTCACAACACAGTACCAAAAATGCCCCCTCTATTTAAATTAGAAAAGAAAAACAAGTAAAGAAAGCATTCATTTAAAATTTGAGCAAATTTCAAATTTTTTTTTTTTTCATTGAGCAAATTTCAATTGGCTCTCTCTAGACTAGCTATATCTTTCTTTTTCTTTTTTTCCTTTTTGTCATTGAATAATTTCAAGTTCTTTTATATATTTTTTTTTATATAAAACATACATAATACTTGTACTTTTACTAGTAATATTATATCCGATTTGATAAACTATGACAATAAATAACGCATTTTGACAAGAAAATTATCAAAAAAAAATTATGTTTTGGAAATTAGGATTACATATCTATCTATGCTACTATTAAAAGTATAAAGAGATATTTTAGTTTCAGTACACTATTTTTTTATTTTTAAATTAAAAAAATATAATTACCCAAGCAAAACTCTTTACTTTTTAATTTGAAATTAAAAAAATTATATTATATTACCCAAGCAAAAACCCTTTCCTTTTTTATTGCAAAACATTTTTTCCAAGCAAAACGCTTTCTTTTTATTTTTAAATTTAAAAAAGTAAAACCCTTTCTTTTTTTATTTTTAAATTAAAAAAATAGAATTACCCAAGCAAAACCCTGAACACCTAAAATCACTCTTCCTCTCGGTTATGGCTCTCTAAAAATAGAATTACTCATGCAAAACTTTTTCCCAAGTAAAATCCTTTTATTTTATTTCCAAATTTAAAAAAAATAGAATTATAACCCGCAAAATCCTAAATAGCTATAAAATCACTCTTCCTCTCGGTTACAGCTCGACTCTCATCAACATGGCTCTCAGCTTCCTCTCAAATCTCATTAACAACTATTTGATTCGGTTTCGTCTCGGCGTACATGTTAGTTCTTTTCTTTGGCTTTCTTTTTCTACTCATTGTTTGCTATTAGCTTTTGAAATCAAAATTTTTTAATAATAAAATGTTGAAACTTTCAAAATAATAGTAATAGATTGTTTAAGAATTCTTAAGAATAGTTAGAATTATATCTTCTGATTTCTTATAGTTTATACTTGATTCCTTCCATGTGAATAATAGTTAGCTTATAGTTTTATTTTTTTCAACAAGTGAGTTTATATTACTAAAGTTATATAATGGACATAGTTTTTGGTGTTTTAATTAATATGTTTGGATGTGTTATAATAGTTTTGAATGTTTTCGATGTTATAATAAAATTTTAATTTATTTTTTATCCACGTGCTTTTAAACTAGTATATATATATATATATTTGAATTTCTAACAAAGCTTTCATCAAGTTTTTCAATAAAATTTATGACTATCTTTCTAAAAAAATTATTGGAAAAATTACGGATATTTTTCCAGCATTCTTTTACTATTTTCATCTTAATTTGTGGGTTCCTATAACACATTTACCTTGCAATATTGGGTTTAGTTTTTGTGTTTCCAAGCTCCTTGCAGCCATTATTTGACGATTTTGAATTTGTGAGTGCCAGTGCATACAATTTGAGGGCTGTTGTTGTATCCTGAATTTGAAGTGTGACCTTATAAAGTCGTCATTTGCAAATGATGGACAAATTCCGGTAGTGACATGAAGCCTATGGGCGCGACATCAATTTATTACATTTTTATCGACAGGAGTTATTTCCACTCTCTGGATGAAACTAGTCTTCTTGAACACATGCGAGCAACTCACAAGCCATGTGTGTCGAGCAAGCATGAGTATAATGAGCAATGCTACACGTCTCGAATAAATATCATGAATTTTAACTCGAATTTATGTGGCAGGTGATAGAGTCCATTATTTTAGGAAATCAAATTAAATGATAAGTTATTATTGGTGGGATTCCCCCCATACACGGAGTCCTTATGGTATTAATACCTGCCACATAAATTCGAGTTAAAATTCGTGAAATAAAATTGTGACGTCTAGCATTTCTCTGAGTATAATACTCATGAGTTTAATTAACTCATCCGAGGAAGAGACTCGAGCCCTCTCCCTTTTCCTTTTCCGATGGAGGCATGGGCTGATTTATCTATTTAGAAGTCCTTCTGAAGCAATTTCTTGCTTTCCAGCTTTGCTAATTCTGTTTGAATGTTTCAAGGTAACACTGTTTCATCTGCTAAATCCAGAATATAGTTATAGAGAGTGGATTTGTCCTAAAGATTGACAAACTTTCTTGCATATATCTTCAGGGAAAAATACACCCTCCTCATCATTCGTGACATAACTAAAATACAATCTGGCAATGTTTCATAACAACAATCTCGATATCACACACACACAGCACTTTTGAGGAAGAATGAATTTCAGAACTTCGAATGATTTTTGTGGTCTTTTACCATCTTCTATGGAAGCTGTTTACGAGAAAAGTTCTGCAACAATCTTTAATAAATGTTGCTCTAAAATATGGTCTAACCTGCCTTTATAAGGAAAGAGAACCAATTCTCAAATATATAAATTGCTTTAAGATATTGAAAAACATAATCCAGAAATGAGTAGAAATGACTGTGTAAGATATATTGTATCCTTATCTCTGGAAAAGGACGGGGGGAAGTACTAATCATTATTCATCAGAATCTTTTGAACAATCAATGAAGTTGCTAAAATTGGCTTGTACATCAGAAGCTGGTTTTGAAGATAAATATATGATCATATTACCCTGATATGACTGATTGTGTGAAGTGTAGGGGCTTCAAGATGTATTCAACATGAGAGTGACTTTACAGAGT
This sequence comes from Cornus controversa, assembly GCA_026545225.1. Lineage (NCBI taxonomy): Eukaryota > Viridiplantae > Streptophyta > Magnoliopsida > Cornales > Cornaceae > Cornus > Cornus controversa. The sequence continues at coordinate 57,985,950 of CM048852.1, forward strand.
GATGACGTGTCCCACTGGAGGGTGGTAAAAATGACTTGGGATCCCCTGAAAAGCAAGCTTGTTTAGGCTGGGTGATTTGTCAGGGAAGCCACTTAATAAGTTGATCCCTTTGCGTTGGATTTTGGGATCAGACCTAATCATCACTGTGCACACAACCATCTCGACAAAAAATTCTGTGGCACTGAGAAACCATAAGGAAATGCATTAGAAATCCCCTTTAAAATTTGATAGTAACATGTACGAAAGGAATTCAAATTCGATTTACCCTAAAGAAGGGAAGCATGATCCATAAATACAAAATCTAAAAAGAATAGTTGGATGAACCAGAAATACTGATGCTGATGAGAACTGAAGAGATGATTTTCAGCCTCCCTGGTGTAGGTAAAGAAAGATTTATAGTTGCTTCAATACCATACCTGACAGGAGGTATCTTTATACTGTACGAGAGCATTTTTTTAATTGTGAAAAGTGAGAGAAACAATCATTTAATATCATAATTTCTTTCATAAACTGAGCAGCTATTGACATATGAGCAAAACACTAGAAATTTGTGTTTCAACGCCAAGTCTAAATTTGCATTAGCTGAATACAGTTCTATATGGTACAAAAAGAATGCCTTGATTTAATGAACCAAAACTTTAAATGACATCTCTATGTAAATGCAAGTTGAAGCCGAATCAAGTGATTGTACCAAAGTTTCTTGAGGAGCATGCTTCAAAGCTTAGTGTGCCTCAGCCAGTGAAGAATTAAGGTCTTCCCGAGATTGTGATCTCCTACTTTGAAGACGCATCTGACTTCTGTGAGGTGTCCAAAAGGAACCCATGCTATTATTCTCAAATGGCATCTGCCCCAAGCTACCAGAGGAATAACTATGTGAAACACTGCTAGTTGAAGGGAATAAAGATGACTCTGCGAGCTGGATGCCACTGCTGCTGAAACCATTTCCTATGCTAATTGTTCTCTGCTGGGCACCTGCAACTGTTGGACTCAGAGGCATCTTAACTCTTCCATCCCCTGAGACACCAGAAATAACATTGCATAAAAAATTTGCAACAAAATAATCACATAAAATACTAATAATAATAATAATAAGAAGGACAAAACAACAATGTACATGACAAGAAATTCTCATCATTGCTTTGAGTTTGATTATAAAAAAGAAGGCTTTTGATCATGCAATAGAATATTGAGAAGGGGGGGAGGGGAAGGGGAAGAAAACGAAAACACACTAACATAAACAATGAAAGATGTGTTTAACAAGTTGAAATATAAAATGGAGGAGATATGCTATATTCTACATGAGATTAGCAAAAATTGGAATCCCATTGTCCAGTTTTTTAAAAATATGACCCATATATATAAATTAAATCAGAGAGGATGAGGTGACTGTAGCATTTTAGCTTTATATTCATGCCCAACAAAATGTGATAATCCACTACTCTTGACATGCACAAGGAGATATTAAACAATCTAACATCCAGGTGTGGCATTCAAATGAATGTTATTTAGTTTGTTTATATTGTTGGAAGTATGGTACAAACACTTGAATTGTCAATATGATATCTCTTGGTTGTCTTGTATGATAATTCATCCACAAGAAGAGCCTCGGAAAGTTCATCCGTGATTCTTTTTTCATTTGGGTAATGTGCAAACATGTAAAAATAAATGTTCCATAAACTTTCAAGAATGTACAGATGTCAAGGGCCCTGTAGAAGAGTTTACCTGAACTTATAGGACTCCAACGCTGAAAACGGAAAGGGGATGACATATTAAGAACAGATGTGGTTGAGGCATTGTTATGCCTGAAAAGGGGAAGAAGATATGGGCCACGGAAAAATCTTGGCATCGAATTGCCAACACATGATAATGCACAAACTAGGAAAAACAATGAAATTAACAAGATGGCAGAAAGAACAACAGGGTGTATCTTCATCTGGAGTATTTCATAATTCTGAAGCTCTGCTCTAGTTGACAATGCCTTCCCAGCTTCCCGCAGAGCAACCCCAAGTGTCCAAGTAATACTTCCAGAACCAACAATGACTTGGTTATCTGTAATGTGCAAGCCTTCTCTCAATAGAAACACGATGTATGGTGCCCTAAAGCAGTACTGCTCTATGAAGGGCTGAGGAACAACACTATTCTTCGCAATATCCCAAGATTTCTCACAGAATTCCTGACCCTTCTCCAACACATCATCAAGTGTCGCATCGGAAGTCAAGTTGAAAAATCGATACACCACAAAAAACCCAGACATTGCATAAAACTGGCCATAAGGATGGGGTTCATTACCTCCAAGAGCACAAGGTTGCAACTCACAATCAATTCCTGGACTTAAATCTGACCATTCAGAAAAATTGACACTGACTTTTGCAAGTGAACTGCATTCTTCCCATTTTGGAGCACCAATAAGCTGGACTGGAATTCCACGTTTCTCTCCTTTAACGAACTTTCCTCCACCTTTCAGAGGACTCTCACCTTCTTGGGAAATAGAAGCACACTGAGAACAGACGTATCGCTCTTTATAACCCGACTGCAAGCAAGGGTGCTTAATTTCAATGTTCCCACTAGCTAAATCTGCATTAGTAATATCAGGAAGCCTCTTGACAAGATGAACCACAGACTTGTCAAAAGCATCATTCAGACCATAACCTGAAAGAGAATAGGCACTGAGATGATAGCTAACATGACCAATACTCAGCTTTAACAGCTTTAAGCTAGTATCATTATGCTCGTGTTCCTTGCTCTCAAAAGTAACCTGCAACGATGAGCCACCCAAGTCAAGTGCACCAAATGTTGCTTTTTTTGGTGTAGCTGCCAAAACACCAGTGTGATAATTTAAAGCTATCCACCCATAATATGCTTCCTCCATGCCACTGATAATCTTAACCCACTCTCTTTGGCACAAGAAGGGCGAATTTTTAAGAATGGACCACGCATTCTTAAGAAGCCATTCTGAGTCTGAATTAGGCAGCCTGCGAACCCCAGCAGTAGCGTAGAGGAAGACTGAAGTAGTCTTATGTGCATGCTTGGGAATTTGCTTCTGTGCCCACTGAAGAAGTGGGTTTATTGCTCCCCTCAAACCAGATAAATTGTGCACCAATTTGTCAAACCCAGGCTCAGTCTCCATTCGATTATAAGCACGCCCACTCTGTGGACTAAGCTTTCTCTGAAGACCTTCTGGTAACGATGTCAATAAAATAGGAAGACTGCCATCTTTATTGTGATTAACAGATGCCTGATATACATAAACCCGGGTTCCAGTGCTACCACAATCAAGTACAACATAGAACCTGGATTCCCCTTGAGACCAATTATAATACAAAAATTTTAATGTATATATAAATAAAGAAAGCAACAATAAGCACAGGAGAACCATGATTACTCGCACCCACTTCTTTTGCAGAAAAGGGATTGTTGGTGATGCTTTCTCCTTGGAAAAACTTGACCCAGCATTTTCTCTCTGTAGGAAATGAGGCTGCTTTGCATGGTTAAAACTCTTATCAGTTCCAGGGTTAAGATTGCCTTCTTCTGGATCAAGCTGGCGATATGCAGAGAAATCTTGAAGGGATGAGGAGAGTCGCAAATAATTCTTCTGCCCGGAGCTAGTGAAACTAAAACCATGGACAGAACCTCCAGAAGGCAACATTATGGATGATACATATGGAACAACAGAACCCTTTGGGGATGACAAATGATTTACCTCAGTAGACACAATCTCTGCCAATCAAATAAGCACTGTATTTGCAGAAATTTGCAACTGGTGTGCAAATTAAAATGCATCCCCAGGTTTTTTATGGTTAAATTGCCAAGAGACTTGTGACTCACTTCACATGGTATAGTTGAGATTACGCAACAAATAAACTAAATAGTGATTCACTTGTTCGTGCATTGCATGCACAGAGCAGATACTAGGGATTAGGGATTCGTGAATCCTGCAGAAACCAGATTGTGACAACTAGTCAGTCACCTAATAGAAAACAACTGCAAGTAAACAGACTTAATTATAAGATGATTAAACTGGTGAAACCCAAAGTAAAGTCACTTTAGCCTCCTGAAGGGCAAAAGAGAAGTTACCTTGCCTAGAAACATTTATCAAGCAACAACATTGTTCAAAGTAGGTATAAAATATGCATATTTCTATGCAAGATTCAATTTTGAAAGTTGTAGTCGCCTATGCCCCTAGTCTAGTTTTCAAGAATTTTCGCACCAAGTTCATATAGATTAACCTTAGAAGGAGCTTTATGTGCCAGATGCTTTTCTAAGGAAGGCATTTTAACTTTTACCAAAAGCGAGCATGACTCTAATTCAAACCTCCTACTCTTGAAGGCCCCCAACTGCAATGCATCATCACCCACCAACTACACCAAGGCTGGCCTCACACAAAGAAGCATACATTGAAGGTATCACAGCTGCTCCACCTCAATTCTATAAAATATAATCGCGCTATCAGCATATGAAAGATGAGACCTAAAGCATAAAACGTCCAATCCTGCCTACTTGGAAACCTCTAAACCATGTCCCCCTCCACTTCTTAGCCAGCGTCCAACTAAAGACCTTCCCCATCACTAGAACAAAGACGAGATAGAGAGAGGACCCCCTTGGCAAAGCCCCCTACAGCGTTTATGAATTCCGTGGCAGAGAGCCTTTTAATTAAATTGAAACTAAGCCAGTGAAACTCCAAAACCCATCCATTATATAACATAGAATAACCCCCAATTGACGTGGTCATTCACCCATACAATCCACGGCTCTCCACCTCTAAAACTAGAAAATACTCGTTTGCCTCCACCCCGGGGTCCCAAATATATATATATATATTTTTGTGTGTGTATACACACACGTATATGAAAACATTTTGAAAATCAGAAGCTACCTACTCTTTCACAGCCTTTTCTATGGCGCTGATGGGCATTAATGAATTGATCAACAGGGAAATTCAAATGAAAAAGAAAAAATTGCAGAAAAAGAAATTCAATAAAATTATTGGTAAAGAAAATAAGTTGAAGAAATAAAATAACTGACCTTGAAGGATGAAGAAGAACAATAATCTACGGTTCGAGAGATGGATCTGATCGAAGAGGACGAGCGATCCGAGAGACTGGGCGTGTGTGAGAGAGAAACAAGGGTAGAGAGATCTGAGTTTTTGTTTAGTTGGTGAGTACTTGCCAAAATAAAAAGAAAAATAGAAAAACAAGAAACTTCTAGTAAGTATTTGTGTTTAATTAATTACTTTTAAGACCGCCAAATCAGTGAGTGCCGTGTTATACTGCTCACGAAAATAAGCAACTGCCGTGTTAAATGAGATGAAAGGCAGTTATCGGATGGGTAAATGTGGCGGAAAATGCCGTTCTTTTTTTTTTTTTCTCCTTCTTTTTATATATATATATATATATATGACATCCTGCTAATAACCCCATACAGATAAAAATAAAAAAAATTAATTTAATATGTTAAATTATATTTGTTCATTAATCTACAGTAAACACGTCATCGTCACATTTGTCTTCTCCGTCAGATAAATTCTCTTTTTTAATAGATATCTTTAAGTAATTTTTTTTTTCAAAATTAAGGTTAATAAAAACTTTATATTATACTTATACCATACTCAAATGAATTAAAAACATAATTAGAGTACAATCAAATCTAAGATAATGTTTCCAACTAAATTAGAGAGGATTAATCAGAGTGAAATATTGGACAAAGGCCAATGTCGACGTAAAATGAAATATTCTTTCACAATCCAAGAAAGTGGCATATAAGTAACCAAAAAAATTAAAAAATTGACTGAAAGTTATCTTGCCAAACCAAAATAGTATCTTCTTTAGGAAAGATTAAAAAGTTCAAGCGAGGAAAATTAACTGGAGGTTATTTTTCAGAAAAAATAATATATATATATATATATATATATATTAAGCATTGTGTTTGAATCTCCCTTAAAAAAAATCACGATCTAACTAAAAAATTATGCTTTACTCCTACTTTTGTACCTTAAAGACAACTAAGTCCTAAAAAAATTTTATTAGGACAAAAAAAATTTACTTTTGAGAACTATTTTCAAATGAGTTTAAATTTAAACTTTTTTTCACTTTTACCCTTATTACTAAAATACAAAGTATAAAACTCATTAATTCTTTTCTTTAGATCACACTATAATTACAGCAATATCAGAAAAATTATGAACAACTTGTGACTCAATCTATTTCAAATATTACAAAGAAATATAAAGAAAATGGGAAACTTTCAACCAAATATATAGGAGCTAAAAAGAAAAAAAATCATTATAATGTATTTTGCTGATACAAGTAGATACATAAGTGGATATATCAATTTCCTATATTTTAATCTAATGACAATTAGAATTAACTGTGGAATAAACATTTAAGTATTAATCACATCATCTACCAATTTGGTAAAAATAATATAAAGAAAATTGAAGACATAGTGAAGAAATGCGATTTGTGCTTTCAAATTTATACCATATAGAAATTTGTGGTAAATTTTAATTAATGTTTACAAAAGGAAATATAATTGTCATTAGATTAAACTACAAACCCTAAATAAATTGAAAATATAATATAATTTATACCATATTAAGAAAATAATTAATTAGTTTGATACTTGCTACTTTAGTAATAAGGGTAATATTGGAATTGAGTTTAAATTTGAACTTATTTAAAAATAGTTCTCAAAAGTAGGACTTTTTTGTCTTAATAATTTTTTTTTAAAACTTAGTTGTCTTTAAAAGGCAAAAGTAAGACTATAGTTTAATTTTTCCACCAAAATAATATATTCTTTAGGAAAGATTAAAAAGTTCAAGTGAGGAAAATTAACCGGAGGTTATATATATATATATATATATATATTGCGTTTAAGCATTGTGTTTGAATCTCCCTTAAAAAAAACTACGATCTAAATGTCAAAAATACTTAAAAAATCAATCTTACGGTTCAAAATATTTATATTTTCATCTACGATCAAACGTCACAATTCATCACTATATTTACACATAAATTTACATACACGTACACATTCACTTACATTCACACCTAAAATAAAATATAATTTTTATAGTGTCGTAAGCACGAGCAATGCGTTAATATATATATATATATATATATATATATTAGCAAGAAGTATCTATATTACATTTAAGCATTGTGGTTGAATCTCCTTAAAAATATATATATAACGGTCAAAAATGCTTAAAAAATTAATCTTACCATATAAAATATCTATGTCTATCTACGGTCTAAAATAACTCTCTATCGTCGATTTAATGATCAAGATTCATCTACTACATTCACACTTAAATTCACATATACATTCACCTATCCTCACACTCTTAAAATGATGAAGTCTATCAATTTTTTTTAGGGAATTAATATTGACACTCTACCAATATCCTCTGACACTCCACTCCTATATTTTTGTAAAGTAATATTACAAAAGTGGTCATATGTTATACCATTTTAGATTCTTATATTTTTAGTACCCTAATTGCCCTTCTAATTCAAGACTCAATTTTAATTTAATTTTATTTTTCTTAAAAAAAAGTTTTTTCAACTTTTTTAGTTTAGGTTTACAATATAACAATCCATTTATTACCACCCAAATACTATAGTTTAGACATTTTTGAATTGAAACTTGTTGTTCATATCTCTATCCTATATAACTCAAAGAATCCAAAATTTGAAATATTCTATTTTTACTCACCAAACGTGTAATTTATTTTCCATGTGTCTTATTTATAAATTAACATAAATTAAAATTTTGAAATATACCATCAATTTGTGAACAAACAAAATAAAAAAGAAGGAGGAGAAAATAAAAAGCAAACGAAGAAAAATATCATATTAATTTTTTTATTCTTATCTTTTGAAATTTTGGTGCAAAGGCTCCTTAGTTAAATTAAGACAATTACAATTGAAAAAATATTTCATAGAGTCATGTTTTTCTCTTTTCATCTTTTAATTTCTAAAAGTTCTCTATTAAAATAAAAAAGATTTCCTGAGTTTTCTTAAAGAACTATATATCATAATTTTTATTCAAGTGAAATTAAACTTTCTTTTGATTTTAGATATAATTAATTTTTTTTCAAATAGTTTTATTCATTGATATAATGTTTGTTTCCAACTCAAATACATTTTTAATATTTCTCTAGGTAATCTATTATTAACAACTTCTTCCCAACTTATCTAATCATGTAACTTTTATTATCCGAATCACATATATTTGATTGATACTTTCTAAATCATTATCTTGAATCCTAAACTTTTTTACTTCTAAAATAAATATTGATAAATTGATTCAACATGGAAAAATAATATTTTTAAAATCAACGAAGAAGTATTTTCACACTAAAAAAGAACGTGAGAGAGAAGTTGTAATTTGGAGTTAAGAATTATAACGTTATCAAATAAGGGCAATTAGGGTATTAAAAATATAAGAATCAAATATTGTATAATAAAGAGGGACACCTTTATAATTATACTTTACAAAAAGGTGAAAATGGAGTGTCAAAAGATATTGATGGAGTGTCAATATCAGCTCTTTTTTTTATAGTATCGCAGGTAGGGATAATACACTACTATATATTACATTTAAACGTGATATAAGAAAACAAAAAAGTTAATCTAGCATAAAAAAAAATTATTAAAAAACTAATCATATGATGAAAATGTTTTTGTCATTCAAAATAATGTTATTTAACCGTCACGATTAACGGTGTACGAATAGTTTCACATGCCGGGCATCACTAGTAGTACTATATTGCAAAAAGAAAATAAAAATAAGAAAGACAAAAGATAAACCAGAGATTTTAATACCATAAACAGGGTTAGCCCCACAAAATACCATACAGAAAGGTCGCTTTCTGAGACTACTGTACTGTACTTGTGTCTCTCCCCTGCTTCTCTCTCTCTCTCTCGCAGCCAGATAGAGCGGTCACTGTCTCTCTCATTACAGACATCATCTGGAGATCGGAGACCCTCTCTCGCCTCCTCGCTGGATACCAAAATGTTAGAGGTCGCAGACTTCTACTTCAGGTTCATCTCTCTCTCTGTTCTTTAAATTTTCAAATAGTCTTTCATATAATCAATACAACTACTGATTTATACACACACATTCGTTTGTTGTGACATTTTTCGCTTGTGGTTTCTTTATTTCTTTTGACATCGAAAATGCATAAATCAACTACTCTCTAATGCCAGTGTGTCTCTCCCCCCCTTCACTTTTGTGATTGACTCTGTGTTAAAGAGGGTGATAATGCCTACTACTACTCTATTATATAGGTGTATCATATCATATCATATGATTCATATATGTGTGTGTGTGTATTGATTCTGAAATTACTATTCCCTTTTATTAAGGCTTTATTGTCACTTTTCAAATCATCTTATACTAATTAGAGAACAGAAAATATGGACTTTCAACTTTCACTGCAACTGAAACACTCAAATGACAGTTATTCACTTATTTTATAGTGGAAATCCTATGTTGTGCCATTCCTTTTAAACATACCCCTATTGCTGGAGATTTGCTTTTGTCTTTATGCTTTACATGTTTATTTTTAAGTGCTCTAATTTTTCTTAGTGTTGTTTGATAAAACTGAAAATTTTAAGAGCTGAATTTTAAGTGCTGAAATTCTTAAGAGGTAATTAAAAAATAAATATTTTTGAATTTTCAGTATTTGTCCCTGTGACTTAAAATTTTACTCCATTTAAGTGGTGCTTACTGTTTTTAGTAATATTCAAATTGCGTTATCAAACGCACTTAATTGGATAAGCGCTGAATTGAGTTATCAAACAGTACCTTAGTTGGAAACATTATGATTTTAGTATGGGTAAATTACCCTCAGGATATGTTCGGTTGCATGGATTGGTATCTTAGAATTGGAATTGGAATTGGAGAAAATTGAACTAAATGTTATCCAATTTCACCATTTTCAATTCTGAGGCACCAATTCCATGCAACCGAATATAGCCTATCACTGAGTTTTGCAACTTTCACTCTCAGATTAAACTATGAGACAAAATCGTTCTAACCTTCCTGGAGATTTCAACAAAGTAACAAATAGGTCAAGTTCGTTAGTTGATTGTTAACTCCGCCATAAAAATTACCCTTCAAATGGATGAAGTTACATTTTTGCCTTTCATTAATATCTGGTGTGACAAAACCAACTCCAACTATATGACCGAAATGCCCTCAAACCTTTTCTACATAAAGTTCATCTTCTCTCAATATTTGGAGTTATTTTTGTCACTCCACATATTAATTAAGGGTAAAGATATAACTTAATCCATTTAAAGGATAATTTTGGCATTGCAAAAAATTATTCTAGCAGAGTTAACTGTCAATTTACGGACTGGACCTACTTGTTACTTTGTTGAAATGTTACAGTGATTTTGGCTCATAGTTTAGTCTGAGAGTGAAAGTTGCAAACCTCAAGGAGTTTGAAGATAATTTATCCTTTTTTTGCTGGATTGGTTTTGGTTCACTTGACCATCACCACCCACTTATCTCTGCTCCTCCCAACCTGCACTACTACAATTGGTCTACTTGAACACTAGATTTACTTGATTTTTTTTTTTTGTTTTTCTTCTTTTGCGTTAGCTGCCCTATTACTCCATGTTACACCAATTAATTTTATTTCTGACATGCACTTAAAATTAGATGCCATACTATTTGTTCATAAACCTATCGACTTATTACCTCTTACCTTAATGATGTTGACTTATCATGTATGTGGTGTTAAATTCAGGAACTTGGAAAACGTTTTAATTTTTGGAGTGGTTATGGATCCTAAGCATAATGTTACGGTTATCTTTTTGGGATATGAAGGTGGAAGAAATGAAGGCTGCAAAGGTAAAACTGAATATTTGAAGGAAGCGTGATCGATTTTGGATATCAATATGCTTCTACCCCACAAAACTGTACCTGACTCAGTCACTCATTCAATATTAAATATCAAACATGTATGTCCTCCTATAACACAACTTTGCAGGCACTCCACCTCCCACACCTTAACACTTAATAAGCCTACTCTTATCACACTCTTCAATCCCTCCAACTGCCATTTAAACCTCATTACTAGGTGCAGACACCATGACACCTTAGTCGTCCCCATCACTTCAGATGATAATGATGACTATAACTTGAACAAATTTCAGAAGCCTCAACTAGTCCAAGAAGAAACTCAAGAAAAGAGCTTCTGGGGTGCTGTTAGTTTGATCATTGGAACAGCCGTAGGGCCAGGAATGCTCGGCTTACCTGCTGCAACAATGAAATCAGGCCCACTTCCATCAGTGATTGTCATCCTTGTCTCTTGGGTTTATGTTGTCTCCTCAATCATACTTGTTGCAGAGCTCAGCTTTGCAACCATGAAAGAAGATGATGTTGTTGAAGTGAGCTTCACTGGCCTCTCAACAAAGGCATTGGGAAGTCATGTTGGTGCTTTTGTTGCTCTAGTCTATTCTTCCCTGAGTTTTTCTTTGTTGGTGGCTTGTGTCTCAGGGATCGGTTCTATTGTCTCTCAGTGGTTTCCATGGATAAATCCTTTAATAACCCATGCCTTGTTGCCTTCTATTGTTGGAATTATACTGTGGTTCTTTCCGTTTAAGATCATTGATGCTGCCAACAGGTTTCTGTGCTTCATCATGCTTTTTTCCATCACGGCACTAGTTGTTATTGGTTTATCTGTCGCAAGAAGCAATGTACTAGATTCCTTTTCCCACGCCTCGTGGGATCTTTCCTCACTCTTGCCTGCCATACCTGTTACTGTACTCACTTTGGGGTTCCATGTGATCACCCCTTTTGTTTGTAGGATTGCTGGGAACACTGTTGATGAGGCTCGGAAAGCAGTACTGTTTGGTGGGGTTGTTCCATTAATTATGGTTTTATCTTGGAATTTGATTGTTTTGGGGCTTGCTGGAACCAAGTCAGCCTCACCCTCTAAAGACCCTATCTCCCTCTTGCTTTCTGTTAATTCCTTAGCTTTACCAGCGATTCAAGGTTTTGCATTTTCGGCTTTGGCAACTAGTTTGATTGGCTACGCTGTTAGCTTCCCGAAACAGGTTTCTGATACCTTGGAACTAATCTTTGGAATGTCTGACCTGAAGGATGAAGTTGGAAAAGTTGGATTTCTTAGTTATTCAGGTGTGCGTGATCTTGGAAAAGTGGGGAAGGTTTCATATACTAAATCGATGTGTACTGCTGCCTTAGAAGTTAAGTTGGTATCTGCTTCTCAAAGAATTGTGATGCCACTTGTACTTGGGGTTGCGGTCCTTATAGCATCTTTTTGTCGCTCAATGTTCTCAAGAGCTCTTGATTTTGCTGGAACCTATGCAAACTGCTTTCTGTTTGGCATCCTTCCTCCGATAATGGCATACATTTTTCAGTTCAGAAAGAAACAGAGGTTTGTCAGTCTATCCGAACTCCAACTACTTTACTAAGGAAAATAGAAGAGAATGACAGATCTTTAGGGTCACAGTTATCTGGAATTAATTATTTATATTCAGTAATACATATTTACTTCCCCAGCATGTTTGAAAATAATTCAACTCTATAAGTTGTTGGATTCTAAATTAATCGTATTTAATATTGTGTATTAATTGCCATTAAATTTTTTGATTGTCTTGCAAAGGCATTCTTTTTCTATACTTTTTTTGGTGGGTAATAGAAAGGAATGGAGACATAGAATTCATGTGGCTGACCCCATTCATATGGGAATAGGTAAGGATGATGATGATGATGCTTGTTGTATAAAAACCTTTGAGTTCTTCAATGTCTTGAGCTCCTCTTGAGGCTGAATTGATGTATTTTTCACATTCCACTATACAATAAGGACTATGGAGTCTAAATTCACTTTTCTTTCCTTGAAGTGGACATTTATACCATATTGCAAATGCTATTTTCCTGCATGCCTCGTTAAGAGGAGGTCAACCTTAGTGACTTGCTCAGAGGTAATATAAAAGAAAAACTGGTTCATTTTCATCGCAGTCAATGTATTGCAGAATTTTTTGATGAACCACCAACGCTATCAAGTAGTTTCTTCTTCTCATGATCAGTCTATTCATCACTTATGAAATCACTTTAGTTAGCTTTTCAGAAACATTTGGCGTAAAATCGCGTCTAATCTATATTTTTGCATTCTGTAGGTCGTCCATCTTGCCAGGGGGAGAGGGTACACTTCTTGTTCTCTTTGTCATCGCTGTCATATTATTTATTTGGCATTAAATAGCTGGCAGCAAGATCCAGCAGCAATATATTTGTCATTTCTGGATAAGGATTGCATCCATGTGTCTTTTCCATTTAGTTTAAGGTAATTAGTGAATGAAGTGATTCATTTTGTACCTACTTTTATTTCAGGTGACTGATTATTTATGAAATTAAAGAAAGGATGTTTCTAATTATTCTTGAACCCTCGTGAGGAATTGCTTTTCTGTTGTTTGAGGCTTAGTGCAGTGGAATATGTGTAATTTATTTCCTTTCTCTCATCTGACTGCAAATCAGTTGTGAAAGATAAGATAGTATAAAGTTACAAATGAAGCAGAGTGGAAAAGTTATTTGGAGTTGCAAATGCAACTGACTTGATGTGTAGAAGGGAGATTTCAGCACAAGCAATTATTGTAATGGTATCTGTGCGGCAAGAGGAAACCAGTTAAATCTAGAGTATGGCAGCTACGAGATATTATAGACCATGGACTTTTTACGGTTACAAAGATATATGAATGTATTTAGGGGTGCACAAAAATCCGTCCAACTGAAAAATCAGACCGGATTGGACAAAACGGTTTGATTTTTTACGGTTCGGTTCGGTCACAGTTTTAAAAACTTCAATCCGTAGTTTTTCGGTTCGGTTACAGTTTCATGTCCATCGGAACTGGACCGAACCGAACAGTAAAGTTATATATATATGTGTGATATTAAGACATATGGTCGTGTGGATTCACAGATAGCAATAGCAGTTTTTTAAACTATGATTTTTTTTGCCTTTTGATAGTAGGCTAGTAGTAATTTTTATGGTAGTAGGCTAATAGTAGTTTTTCAAAAGATCTAAACTATTATGTTTTTTAGCTTTTATATACAAAAAAAAAAAAATTGATGATAGAATTGTGGTTAGAACCAAACCGTTTTATAGTTGAAACGGTTTGGCTCAGTTTCATAATTTAATAAAATCGATCTATACGGTTTGAGGTATTTTAGAACCGACCCGTACCAAACCGTGTGCACCCCTAAATGTATTTGTATGAGGTGAGAGTACTGTGTAAAAGGATAATAAGATTTTTTTTTTAAAAATAATTTACTTTTTTATTATTATTATTATTATTATTATTTTGGCAGCAGAGATTGTACAAAGCAAACCTTCTTCCACTAGCAAGCTGCATGAAAGCTGTTTCTTCTTGACAACGGTTTAACACCAGAATATCATTGTCATTAGTTTGAGATGGGCAGTTTCATAATAGTGGTTTTGTGAAATATCAAAGATTTAAGTCAGTCTGTAGCATTCCCTCCCCAGAATTCTGCAACCAAAATTGGGTAAAGTCCCTTAGTTTAATAATTGGATATGTTATGCAAAAAAGAATCTTACTTCTTCTTCTTCTAAAACTTTTTTAAAATTGCTGATGGGTAAGTCGTATCGCTGGAAGACGTGCTCTAATGTTTAGATTTGAATACCTGACTGAAAGTTATATGTGGAACAACAAACCTACAATAACAAAAATCAAAACTCTAACCAACAATAACAACAACGATGGTAGTCTAATGGAAAAATAAAATTAAAGCTTCAATAAACAAAGTTTCTTCAATCAAAGATGAAAGATTGATGTCAGTAAGGGTTCTATTCCTCTTAAGCAAACTTCAAAGACAAAAAAAATCAGCATGGAGCTATTGAATCAACATTTGATTCCCAAATCATAACAAGAATGGTAAAGGGGAAAACAAGGCCTTATAGACCAGATAAAAATCTCAAGAGAGATTGTATGCACTAGAGTAACAAATTAACAGCTGCTTTCATCTTGGAGAGGCCGTCCGGGCTATTTTTCAAACAACAAGCTGGGTCAGTTTGGTGGAGGCCAGGGCATTAATACATTTCTGACATAATTCAATCTCTGGTGCTGGAAAGAATTGCCCTGTGACATTATAGAAAAATTAGGAAAAAAATAGCAGACACTGTCAATACCATCATTGATTTCTTAGAAATACCGACACATTGTAAAATCAACTGATTTTCTTAACAAATCAATCCAATTCCACAGAGTAAAAGAAAAAAAGTGTAAGTGTTTCCTGACTCTGGACATTATCTTGGCAACAGATATATCTATCATTTGTTACATCCCTACCAGCAGTACTGAGGAGAATGTCAGATAAAACAAATATTGAGCCTAGCACAGTTTTAGATCTAATTAATTATGCTACATACACATCAAATATCACTTTCATCAATGAAAACAGAGAAATTATATTGTCCCTGTATGTAACGAAGTATCATAGCCTTGCCACAAGTGATTCAAACCTTGCAACAAATGATCAGGAAATCCATTTTACATGTATGATAAATCTGAAAATTAAGAATGCTGGATTTGTAGTCCTAAAAATTTTAAACAGCTAAATTTGTAGAACTGTAAATTTAAGGGTGAACCAGTAAATTTAAATTTGATTTTAAAGCCCATTTCAAGTTCAATGATTTCCACTTGTATCCTTCACTTTCTCCTACTGTAGATTGCACAGGTCGTCTTAGATTTTCCAAGAGGAAAGGCTTCTCATCACCCTCTTCCCTCTGTAATTCTTAATTCATATTTCATACTAACAAATGGGGAGCCAACCACGGAGAACCCCCACCTTTCTTTGATGGCTTTCTTCAACAAGTAAATATTACATAAGCCACGAAAGTAGATTCCAGAGATTAAAACAAACAATACCTCACAAATCAAGAATGACAATAGACCCTTGATCAAGCATGCATACATAGAAGCACATGCAAGCAGAAAATCATATCCTGACATACTGTTAATTTATGTGTTGTGTGTGTGACACACACACACACAGAAAGAGAGAGAGATACCTCGAGAAGCATGCTGTTTTGTCATCATCTACACGTTACTGGAGTACCTATGCTTAGCGTCAGGGTCTTGCAATGTCCGATAGTGGAAATAGACGAATTGAATGAGTATCTGGACATCTATTAAGGTTTTACACACAATAAGAAACA
Source organism: Cornus controversa (assembly GCA_026545225.1). Taxonomy (NCBI): domain Eukaryota; kingdom Viridiplantae; phylum Streptophyta; class Magnoliopsida; order Cornales; family Cornaceae; genus Cornus; species Cornus controversa. The sequence goes on from CM048852.1 coordinate 58,002,157, forward strand.
ATAGTTTCTCAAGGACCATAGCATCTTGGCTCATACTCAAGTGTGCCAGCAAATAATATTAAGCTAAAACTGAGGTCCAAATTTCTTACTCTTCAAGTACACCACATAGCCATTGCTTTCCACAATGACATAATTTATCTGAAGCCTCAGATAGAAATATCCAACCCTCCCCTACTGTTTCATATAACTAGAACATCATTACTGCACAATGTATATATAGAAGGATACAAAAGTATCTAGAAGCACGCATCCTCCTGCATCTACCAGCCATGGTAAATTTGGTCTAATTTTCAACCACTCCAAGCTGCTCACAAGTATGCTACACAAAAAGAAACATTTTCTGATGTAATCTGACCATAAATCTTGATGATACAACATTCCGCCAAGCAAAACTGAAGATACGAAGCTTCAGAATTATAAAGAAAATTAATATTTTCACACTTCCCCAAAGAGATTAAATGTAACTGTCACTCCAAAAATATGGAAACACTATATAATGTGAACTAAATGAGGCTCGTGACTGAAAATTAAAAAAAGAAAATGTGATTGATCATATTCACCTTGCTACATACGTAGCATTTCCAACCAATGCAAAGATGAACATTAATGGATTAAGCCCCTGAATGTCACAGAAGAAAATATCTATCAATTTGTTGATGTTGGTGAGCAGATACATGCTAATCTTGTCAGGCTCTCACGCGTAAAAAAACAATTTAGAAAAGATGGATTAAACAACAAAAAATTTACCCTCCAAATGGACTTTAAAGAAATAAAAATAAAGACCGGAATGGATGAGAAACTGCTTACCTCAACGTTGCCCCTTCTAAACTGCAAAAATTAAGAATGAAAATTGTATGTTAGGTTCAATCATACAGATTTATATCAGATAATTAGCATGAAAATGACCAATGCAATTTAAAACATATCATCACAAAACAAGTGAAGTTTAAGAACAATTCCTAAGGCCTTCAATATCTGCAATACATTATCCCATTTATACAAAAGCCAATGAAGAAGGTAATCATTCTTCTATTATTAATTTACATATCTTAGATTCTGCAAATACACACACACTGTCTATTTGTATTCATTTGTTTTTCAAATAACTATACTTGTTTCACAAGCAAGCCTTCCCAAAAATTTCAAATATGTGCAATCCCAGATTGCATGAATTCCTTAGCCGTGGTGAAAAGGACAAGAATTTTCTGTGGGAATAGATAAAATATGTGCACACAAATGTATAAATCTGCTTGACAAGGTAATTCTCACATTTAAGCAAATTTGGGGAAGACGCCCACCCATGTAGATAGCTGTCATTCCCCAGCCAAGGACAGTCCCGATACCACCGCTTCCTGTGCCCCTTGTCTCTTGCAATAAGCCATCACTTACCTGCAATTCCAATCACATAAATCCTGAAGATATTGATGCTAGACTCTCCAAAAATTTCCACATTCACTTAATTTTACAACGAAAATTGCATAGGACAAAAGGCTTAATAAGCTAGAATCCAAGAGCTAGTGACAGTTTACAAGACTGATACTCGCGCATTCGCAAGCTACTTAACTTGCTCCATCTCTTAACCTCATTCAAGGTTAAAATATTTCCCAACTTACCCATCCAAATGATCTGCCAATAATTGGACTCGGTCATAGCCAATTTACAACATAGCTTGATAATCCAATGGAAGTAAGTCGCAAAAATTAATAAATTTTACCTCTGAGAAGGAAAATCTCATAGGTATACTACTGAACTTAAAAGGGTTGCACAGAGTTTGAGGACAAAATAAACCAACTTAATCATTATCAACATAAGTAATGGAAACCACACCATTCTGAACTGAAGCAATATTGATTCACAATTACAGAATAGGAGGAATCAATTTGCAGCTTTCTCTACCTGTAAAAGTTTTCTTCTCACTTGCATCACAACTCCTTGATTTGAATTTTTGAAAACCAAATTACCAAGCCTTTTGCTTTCGGTTTGATGGAGATTAAAAGAACCAAGGAAGAATGTCATAGCAGAGAACTGAAATAAAAGTACACAAAAAAAAAGAGTCAAATAATTGAAACAGAATGACAGTTCTGACAGTACTAAAATTATTAGAGGTAGCTCCATAAAGCTCACCACACATAACATGGTTTTAGTGCTTGAAGGAGGTGCAGACTGTGTCGATACATGTTCACCAAGCAATGGCTCTTCAATGGAATTCCTATAAACAGAGTAAGGAGTTCTCTGTGCCAGAAAAAATGTTGCTGTAGGAGTATGACTCGTTGATAGAGATCTTGCTGACCTGATGAATCCACAAAATTACTCTCTGAATTAAAAGCCATATTCGAACTAAGAAAATTATTGACTACAAACCATGTCGTGCAAATATCTAATTCTCTGTTTAACAATCATCTGATGGCGATGGTTATAAACTTTAAACTGCATAAACTTGAGGAATTGGATATGTACCAAAGTGTGCCCCATAAAACAGTATAAACTATAAAGGAAATACTGAAGATTTTCTTCAACCCAAGTATGGTAAATCATGGACAATATTCTCCTTGCAACCTAAATTGGTTGTGCTACTAAATTAATTGGAGTTATAACTTAATTCTATAAATCTTTTACATTTTTTTGCAAATGTCAACAAGTTCAGAACGTTCAATACGTTTTGCACCTGTCACAAGTCAATAAACAACCTTTTTTCCTCAAATATTCAAGAGCAAAATATATAGTAACACCAGATGTAGAAAGAAACGAGATTCAGGACATAAACAGGTTCACAATTATAAAAACAAATGGAAAATCAGAAATTTAAGTGAGAGAGAGGGAGAAAGAGAGAGATCAGCCAAGAACCTTTAATCGTAGTCAAGAATCGATTTAGTACAAGAGTCTAAGAGATCAGAGGCTCTAAGTCACCATAATATAATCGAGATACTACAGTGGAATGTTTTTTCTACTTATAACCTTCAATATGAAATATTGACTCAAAAAAAAAAACATTTGAGAGAGTTGGTAGGAATATTATTTTGAACAAACACGTAAAGTGAGGCTTTTAGTAGAAGATAAGGGTGTAATATTGAGATATAATTGAGACTGAAAAAGTTTCCATCTGGTCCTGAAGTTTACAGGTCCCCACATTATCTGATATTAAGAGAATGGTGACATCCTCAAAGCAACTGATATGCCTAATTTGTTGTCAATGCCGAAAAAGAGCATCTCTAACTTGTCTGTGCCAAATCCAAATGTCTCAGCCAGTAGGAAAACATGAACAATCAATCTGAGGTTCTAATGACCTATTAATTTGCAAACAGTGATCAGAATAAAGCATAAATATGAACTTCAAGGGAGTAATCAATTACATGTAGTATGATTCTCTTTTAGGAGAACTATTATCATATAGGCCTGGAAGAGGAATGGGTGAACTCTGAACAACCCCTGATGAAAAATCGTTGGTTCCATGTTCCTGTCTGTCTGCATTGCTGAGTTGTTTCTTACAGACACCATTATTACATTCTCCTCTCTTTTCTACTGCTTCAGTCTGGATGGACTTGAGATCCTACATGCAGATACAAGCACTAAAAGTAAATTATTAACGCATGAGAGCTTCAAAAAAAGAGAGATAGAGAGAGGGGGAAAAAAACTTGAAGTGCAAATTGGAATTACAAATAGCACTTTGAATATAGTGAATGCAACCATCACAAGTTGACAAAGTGCTGTCCTTTCATATTGCTGGCCACTTAACTGCTGAATAAGTTACGACAGCAATGTGGCTGTTTTAAGAAGGTTACAATACTTCATTCGACAAATCATCATCATCATCCTTGCCTTTATCCCATATATATGGGGTTGGCCACATGAATTCTCTTTTTCCATTCTTTCCTATTATACACTAGTCTCCTAGATTTAATTTTTTGAAATCGTTTCTAATTACTTCATCTCACTTAAGTTTTGGTCGGCCTCTTTGTCACTTACCTTCTAGGCAAACAACTCTTCCTCTTTTAACCGGCGCATCATCAGGTCTACGTTGAATATGGCCATAGTAAGTCTACTTTCTCTAATTTTATCATCTGTTGTCACTACACCTAATGTTCCTCTCACATGCTCATTATTTATCTTATCTTTTCTAGTACTCCTATCATCCAACGTAACATCCTCATTCCGCTACATGAATGTGTTGTACTTGTGTCTTTTTCAACGCCCAACACTCCACTCTATACAATATTGCCAGCCTAATGGAGTATCAAATGGGAGTCCAGAAAATACCTGACCATAACATCAAAGTAAACTAAATGAAATAAAATTTAACATAAAATTCTCAACAAAGGAGAACACAGCATTCACAATAATATACATTAGAAGATTTTGCAAATTAATTTGATTGGAGGTCTTCAAAAAGAAATATGTCAATGTATGTGCTTCTAACATTGCATGCATTAAGATTGAAGCATATTTTCATAAATGCAAATGCGAAGGAATAGGTTGATGGAGATGCTTCTAATATTATCTACAGTAAGACCAAAGCACACATTGAGAAAATAAAATATAGCTGGAAGATCTGTTAAAATATTAGGATTTCTTTTTCAGAAATATCCATATTTTTATATCAAGACAAGGATTGTTGATGACCAAACCAGACTTATTTACATGCCTCCAACCCTGAAATTCTTAAGAATTTTCTCTACTGAGTTTTCCGTGAACTTCATCTGAGTCAGAAAAATGAGAGAAAAAAATTTGCACAGTATGAATTCTTTTATAAATTATAAATTAAAATGGTTTCAAATGAACAATTTTTTTTTCAAAATGTCCAATCATGTGTAGCATTTTAATATATTCATAAAATTTATAACTTCATTATGTAAACACTGCATCAGTTGTGCTCTCTCTCTCATCCTTATTTTTGGTCTTGTTAGAGAGCTTGCTATACATTGTTAAGCCCATTCCTTAACAGCTTAAGATTTCGATGCAAATTGTTTTCCAAAATCCTATCAGAGCTTTTGGTTCATGGAGGTCTTCAGTGCAAGTCTCCACCTTTGCATTTGTTCTCCTGTTCTGTTGTGCAAGTTTACACTCTGATCTATTTGGTTTGTCTACTTGGCTCTCCATGGACAAGACATAATTGCATGTGAGGGAGAGTGTTAGGGAGCTCGATATACGTTGTTAGGCATGCCTTGACAGCTTAAGCTTTTGGGGCAATCCGTGTTCTAACAGGTCTCTTTACCTTCTTTTATCTCTTCTTTCTATATATATATATGGATCAGAGAAGAGAGGAGAGAAAGAAGAGATAAAAGAAGGTAAAGAGACCTGTTAGAACACGGATTGCCCCAAAAGCTTAAGCTGTCAAGGCATGCCTAACAATGTATATCGAGCTCCCTAACACTCTATATATTCTCTTTCCTCCCCTCCATTCCTTCTCTCTTCTCAAATCTCTCTCTTGAAACATTTTTCGTCTTTCTTCTCATTTTCTCTCTTCTTCTCCCTCATCCTTTTATTATCTTAAGAACCCTAGTGTAAGTTACATACTGTATGAAAATTTATATCTAGTATTATAAATGATTAGATCCCAAATCCAATTCATTTGTTGCCTAACTCAGGATCTGACCAATAACTAAAGCTTTGACAGTTTCACCATTCAACATTACCTTAATTTCTCTACAATTACCATTAGCTCAAAGAAGGGGAACTTTTGATACTAGAAAAATATGGACCGTTATCTGGAAAAATGCTGTTCAAATATATGAAGGAAAAATGAAGTCACAAAATTCCAACCTTTTGGCATCGTCTATTGGATTTCAGTCGGTGATAGATGTGACCATAGTATATGGTCTGTGCGGTAAGAATCAAGGTAGTCACTGTAAACAACTGCAAATGACCATGATAGCAATGTTGTTTATCAACCAATCAATTGAGAAACAAAATGGACAACCTTAAATTAAATGTGAAAAAAAAATACTAAGATAGCAAAGAGATTTAGACTTTAGAAAGCATTCTTACCATCGCCATGTAATATTGTGTTGAGAGCTGAAAGGACAAGAAGAAATAATTCAGTCAATGAACTGCAAAATATTCTCTGAACAGAAAAGGAGCATCAACCACTTATGACAATATGGATAATATACAAAAACATCGTTCTGTAAGTCATTTAGCATGCCTGCTCCACAGCATTGTAAACATAGTAAGAGCATCATATTTTAAAAACTAATACTCCCTCTGTCCCATTTTAAATGTTCCTTTTTGGGAACCTACATTGTGTGTCGGTTCCCAAAAAGGGACATTTAAAATGGGACAGAGGGAGTAACACAAATAAAATGCTTGTATTATTGCCATTAGATACATTCAATCAAAGTACTACTTCATCCTAGTAAAGAGAGTATCATTCATAGTAATTAAAGGCTCAAGGCAGTGCAAGGCATATAAGGCGAGAGTCTGAGCAAATTAAGGACCATATGTGATAGAAATGTATATCAAAGAGAGTTATAATGGAAAAAAGTAAATATACAATGCAAACTAACCAACGTCAAAACAAGGGAAATTTTCAGTAAATCAGTTTAGTGGATTAGCTAAATCAATATACATATATCTTCTTACTTTGCATATGCATTCAATTAAATCAATGTAAAATTGAAACACTTCAAAATATGAATTAATTTTTAATTGTTCTTAAATGGATTTTTTTGGAATATCAACTAAGAACTTTTTTGGAATATCAACTAATCTTTTAATATGCATATGCATCAACTGAATCAAATATGATTACAAGTGGACGGTATTAAAAGGCAACAATCATATAGATTTCAAACATACATTATTAATAATAATTAAAAAAAGAAGAAGAGAGAAACGAGTGCTAATTGAACCACTCACGGTAGCTGGTTCAAACATGCAGCCAAAAAGATTGAGAAGGTCTCTGCAAAAGAAGCAAATGATGAATACAACAAATTGAGAAAACAGGACATGGGAACTAAGAAACTAAAACTACTACAAACTGAAGAAGATGATTTCGTAATTTCTTTTTGTTGCATTAACTATGCATAATTAAGGTAGCACAGACCATAACCTAAGATATACTTATGAATGCACTTAAATTCTTCATCTTCACACTCGACAAACCATCCTATTGCATGTGAAATGATGCAGCACCATTGGGCATATGAGAAAAGTGTACTTATTTTAATAGTAAGTCTACATACACTTTCATGTGAGAAAGTGTACTTATTACGAATTGTCAATGAGAATCTAAATCCGTTTTTTTTTTTTCACTTTATATATGTAATTTTGTGAAATTTTACACCATGCTCACTAAAATTTCCCTTTCTAAAAATCTTTCTAATTCTTCATTTCTGTTCTCCTTTACTCTTCTTATTCTTCAAATTTCTTTGATTCCCTTCAAAAAAAATTGCATTGTATTTTTATGTTTCTGACAAAAAAAATTTGCAAATAATGACATACTGTTTGAATCTTGATTACTACACTTCTATTTTTAGGCTTATTGTCTTGTTGCACTTTAATCATTTTAGTTGGAAAAAAAATTATTTTATCATGTTCAATGTGCCCCTGAAATAAATTTCTGGCTCCGTGATTGAATATCAACACATTATTTCACTTGGATCTAATCTGTCTAATTTCCCTCTTGAACACTGGCTTAATCCGCCAAAATCTAACAATTGGGAGAACATGAAAAAAAACAGAGAGAAAACAAATCGTCTCCGGAAATAATCATTGAAAATCACATAAAATATATAACTACAAAAATGATACAGAGACATTACCCAAGTATCCATGTCATCAGGAAAGCAATAGAGAGACCCTCTGTAGATTTTTCCTTGTAGTTTGTCATGATTTGGGGTACCTCAGCAACTCCCCAGCTGATGACACTAATTAAACCCAGCGCTAATGAGACTCCGTCTTTCACGTCGCAAAGACAATATTTCATGTAGTCCATTGCCCACTGCGAGCAATGCTCATCTTTGGGGCACATCGACGGAGAACTTTCCAAGAGTCCCATTGCATCCAACGAGATCGATGTACACTCAAACTAGTATATATATATATATATATATATGCGCACACACAGAGGTCAGACTCCAGCTTGAAATATATGTCTCATGGCAAAAGGACAACAACAAAACACTAAAAAATTGAAGATAAATTAGAATATTTGTTTGTTAGTCAATAAAGGTAAATGAATTTGCACTTTAATACTTACCAAAAAGGGAAGAAAGAAAAAGAATTATTTACGCATCAAAAGGGACAACAATATATAGTGTGTATATATATATATATATGGAGAGATAATTAAGTAGATTATTAATTTGTTTAGGGTAATTAATAACGCGCGTACACACACACACACACACACACATATATATATATATATATATTACAAACCCTATTCACCAAAAAAATAAACGACCTTCCCGTCTGAACATAATACAAATTAAATACATGATCTAATTAATAAGAAGATATTTGCCTTCTGATGACACTATTACGGTAATACTTTATATTTGCATATTATGTATATGTGTGTGTGTATATATATTAGATGATGATAGATGTTCAGATTGAGAAAGAGAAAGCGAGAGAGAGAACAGACAGGTGAGCTAAGGAGCGGGTTTCTTCCTTTTATGTCTTCCGCTTGTCCTTCTCACTCTTCGTTCAGGCGTTCTTCGTGTGAAAATAGTTGTAGCTGAAGAGATAGAATATGAGAGAGAGAGGTGTTTCTGTTGCGGAGGTCCGCAACTAATTTGAGTTGGCGGACACGAGAAGTTCTAGAGAGTCCACGACTCGAACGAGATCCGACGTGAACAATTTAACAATCATACGGAATTACTGTACTTCGCGATAGTTATGCTGTGTTTGGTAAATCATGATGGCGACCCATTTCTATTGGCAAAATGGAGATAATGACATCTAATGTTATAAAAGAATAACGGTAAACTTCCCATTTCTTTCGGCAAAATGGAGATAATGACATCTAATGTTATAAAAGAATAACGGTAAACTTCATTAGACAGCTATAATTTTGAGGTATTGAGCTATTATTAGACAGCTATAATTTTGTGATTTTTTGTTATCAATATTTCTGTTAGAATTTTTATTATTTTTGATTATTTAAATAAATTTTAATATAAAAATATTAAAATTAAAAAATAACAAAACTGCTATCATGATTATATGTCCATCATTTCTCTCTCTACCCTCTTCAACTACAAACCCTAACCAAAACACCAACCATCACTGCCACCACTAGTCAACCACAGCCACCACTACCGCTTTTTTCTCTCTCATTTCCTCCTCCAACCATAACCACCACTGCCAGTTAACCACAGCCACTACCCCTGTTCTTTTCCTCCAACCACCACTGCCACCAACCACAACTACCAGTTAACCACAGCCACCACAATCTTTCCCAGATCAATCAAAACCCTTAATCCATTCATCATCCAAACAACCAAACAAAACCCACGATCAAAAACCTAATTTTTCGTCGTTGAGGACTGAAATTAAGACCTAATTTTTTGCCTTAATTGAGGACTAAAATTATGTGTAATATTAATTTTTATGAAAATAAATAATTAAATATATATGTTATATATATGTGTTAACATTAATATTTATGGAAATAAATAATTAAATATATGTGTAATATTAATATTTATGAAAATAAATAATTAAATATATATGTTATATATATGTGTTAACATTAATATTTATGGAGATAAATAATTATATATATAGGTTATATATTATAATGTGTATATATCTAGATAGATAGAAAAAAGAAAGACAATTTTAGTTCTTTTTTTATTTTATGTTAACATTAGTATTTATGGTAATAAATAATTATATATATAGATTATATTATTGTGTGTGTATATATATATACAGAAAAAGAAAAAAAATTATTTTTTATTTTATGTTAACATTAGTAGTTATGAAAATAAATAATTATATATACATATTATATATATTATAGTATAATATATATATATATATATAAGGTTGATGGAAGGGGCTTTTTGATCCATTAGACAGGGTTAAAAGAGCAAATTTAGTATTCAAATGGGTTAAATTAAAAATTAAAGGATAGTATGGTCATTTCACCATCAAAAAGTGGTCTGATACAACATACTTTTCGCAGGAGGGAGTATATGAGATATACGACACAAATTACAGGGGGTGTTGATGACAAAATTGCACAAAGTTGTAGCCGCGTGACAATACCTCAAACCTCAATAGAGTGTCAATACACCCATATAGTATGAAAAGTTTGAGTGCAACACCCATATAGTATAAAAAGTTTGAGTGCAACACCCATATAGTTTGAAAAATGTGAGTGCAAATAAATTATTCTGACATGTAAAATTATTTTTATACCTCTAAAATGTTTTAACACAAAAAATACTAAAATTTTTTTTTTTTTAACAACTATTAAAGATTTTTTAAGGATGTTGTAACACTCTTTCTCTCTCTTCTATTGATCCATTTGTATTGAAATTGGGAGTTTTTGTACTAAAGATGGATTGCATGATTAGATATAGTAATTCATAGTTATACTTGAATAGTTGTGCTCAATTCTATAAATACAATCTCAATTGAATTTCAATCTTGTCATATATGTAATGAATTGTGATTGTTCTTCATTTTCTAGTTGTTTTGGCAGTTTTATTAGAAAGAATCATGCAATTAGGGTTTGAATAGAATATTCTACTTAGGACTTTGATAATTCATGCCATGGAGAGATTATTTGTGTTACAATTTAGTTTATATTAGTGTTAATTAGTGTAGGTAGACAAGTCATGCCCTCTAAAGATGAATTACACTTAGCTTAATTGGAATGTATGCTTCTAATTTTATTGTTTGAGCTTGTAGCCATCTAATAATGTGTTCTTGAATTGAAGTCAATTGGTCAATAGTGAGGAGTTTGTGGTGAAACAATATCTTTAGAACCATTTCTCATTCGAATTCACTACTTTAGTTTACCTGTCTTTCTATTTTTAGTTCAATTTAGTTATAAACAATATTAAAGTCTTTCTTGAATGATTTGAAAATTAATTTGGAATTAGCACTTAAATCGATCATTTTTTTCAATCCTTGAGGACGATAACCCGTTCCAATAAGCCTTATCTTACAAGTATCTATCCTATTGCAGAACGTAAATTTTAACTTACTAGCATGAAACCATCTTACCCACGCCACTGTCAAACCATCCCCACTAGCATGAAACCAACGCCCCAAGCAACAACACTCAACATCCGAACACCAAAGGTCATCGCTAGAACACTGTCGTTGCCAACCCCAGGTGAGCACCATCGCAAACCCCACATAAAAAAACTTGCAGCCTCTCTCCAATACCTTCGGTCATTTTTAAAGCCCACACCTCCTTATCTAAAACCCTACTTAAAAACAACATCAAACCCAAACCGTTGGTAATTACAACTGCCTACACCATTGTCGGACGTTCCTTTGCGGAGAGGGTTTAAGGGTTTGAAAACCCTTTGTGGGTCTGTATATTGATTTAGAGGGAAAATAGAGAAAAAAATGGAAGAAAACAGAAAAAATGTAGAATAAAATAAAATTATATATATTATATATGTGAGATTGAATAGAGATTTCGTGAGAGTGAAAGAAAAAAAAATAAAAAAAGGAAAGAAAAAAAAGAATATAAAAGAGAGGGTAAAGAGAAAGAGGGATAATTGATTGGAGAGAAAGAGAGTGAAGAATAATAAGTGAGAGAGAGAAATGAGTCAAAGTGGGCATTTTACTCTGTTTACAATAAGAAACATTTTGGTATTTTTTGTGTTAAAATATTTTAGGATATAAAGGTAATTTTATAGGTCAGAAGGGTTTATTTGTACCGAATACAAACTACAGGGAGGAAACTGAACATTAAGGAGATTTTTTTGCACATTTTTCAAACTAGAATGGTATTTTATGCACTTTATCCTTAAAAATAGAACAAGGATAAATTACATTGACACCTTTGATGTTTATTTTAATTACACACAGATACAATTTGTTGTGAGTGTTGTCCAATTACCCTTGAGGTTTGTTCCGTATTTCATTAACAATCCCTTATGCTAAAAGTACATCGTGTTAGTGAACTTTTTCATGGTAAAATAACCTGATTTCTATTTGACTTCTAAAATGATTATTTTGAATAATGAAATTACTAATTTAAGGTTTTGTAACTAATATTAATTGACTAAACTAACATCTAACCCCAAATCTTTTCTCAACTTATAGAGTTGTGTGTGTGTGTGTGTGTGTGTTATCCATGAAACATTGAAATATATGTATATATAACCAAAACACAACAAATTTGATAAATCTCAAACCAAAATCCAACAAGCATGCAGAAACTAAAACAAAATTTCAAATTCAAAATAAGAAATCAAACTAGATTTGGGGGGTATGCAGGAATTGAATCAAAATTTCAAGAAATCAAACTCAAATTCCAAATCAACAATCAATGTAGAAGATACCAATGACATAATTTTGAGATTAGAAAAATAGGTATATTTTCATTGATCAAACACTTCAGAGGGATCTATCGGTGCAAACTAGAAGTCAGATTTTGAAGAAATAATCCAAAAAAGAAACAAATTTTTTTTTCTACACAATATATAACCCAATCCACACATATGACATCACAATTTCCAATGAAATTGATGAAACAAAAAATATGACGATCCCATCGTGATCCAATTTGGGGTCGAGTTCCTACAAGACAAAAAGGAGATGTAACCAAGCCTGCACTGGTGGGGTGCCGACAAACACTCCGACACTCAAGCTAGTGAATGACATCTTTAAAATATGGATAATGAAATAGCATTTATTATTGCGTACCATGTTTGGTCACCATCCTCTCGTATTTATGAAGGCTTAACCGTCTCATCTGAGATTTAAATTGTGATATCCAATCATCATATCCAACTGTTGTAACTGCTCTTTATTTCTCCATATCAATCGTCACCGAACTCTTTGGATCACCTTATCTGTTGGATCACCTTATTTCATAATTCTGTTATTATTAGCAATTAATTTATCCTCGTCAGTTGCCCCCTGTTCCCAAATGATTGCTTGTTAAACTTTGGGAACCCTAACTCTTATTTTTGGTCTCGTATATATATGTATGTGTGAGTGTGTGTTTTGTTAGTGTATTCATGTGCTTGTTGATTTATCTCATCAAGATCCTTTATTTTTCTTTACTTGACCATTTAATAAAAAAGAAAGCCTTGTAGTGAGTTGTCATTTGACCCCTAATCAGGGAAGTAGTTGTTATGCCCTTTATTAAGGAGAGGTGTTGTAGCCCCCAACTTTACTTAGCCCTTGAATAAGATTTGTAGCTTCACTCAGCCTTTAAATGGAATTTGTAGATCCGTTTATTTAATAAGGACGCTTGTAGTAGTTCCGAGCTTCACTCAGCCCTTAAATGGGATTTGTAACTTCATTAATTTAATAAGAAGTTATCATCGTTGCTTCGGGCTTCACTCAACCTTTTAATAAGGAGTTATCGTCGTTGCTCCGGGCTTCATTCAGCCCTTTAATGGAGTCTATAGCTTCGCTTATTTAATAAAGAGTTATCGTTGTTGCTCCGGGCTTCACTCAAGCCTTAATGGAGTCTATAGTTTCGCTCCTTAAATAAGGAGGTTCATAAATTCTCGTAGATTCACCCCTTTTAATTAGGAGGTTCGTAGATTTTCGTTTGTAGATTTTCACTCCTTTAATTAGAAGATTCGTAGAATTATGTTTCTTTAATAAGATGATATTTATTGCTCATTAAGTTGTCTACTCGACCTTTTAATAAGGGGAGGTGGTAGGTTCACCCTTTAATAAAAGGGAGTTGACAACTTGATCATTTAATAAGGGGAGGTGATTTGATGCCCGCCTTATAATAAGGGGAGGTGGTAGGCTCACCCTTTAATAAGGGGGCGACAAGATCTGGGCCAATATGCCCCCAGTTTTTTAATGTAAATGGTTCATAATTATATATTCATGTACATAAAATAATTTTAAAATAAATTTAAAATATTTAAATCAAATTCCATGTTCATTATTGAATACCATAGGGTATTTGTTTACTTCAATATTGTTCAGTGGCTTAACATGTCATATATTGATTTTATATATACATAGCTCTGAAACTAATAGTAATCTTTATATTATTCATGAAAAACATGAACACAGTGACACCAATCAGCACATTTATACGTGTATCCAGAGCATGTGAACTAGATCGCAATATTTTTGTGTGAATCAATTTTTATAAAATCGACAATAAAATAATAGATCCAGAAAGTCTGGGTTAGTTTTAAATGCGTTCAAATCAAAGAAAAAACATAAATTTGCACCAGTATCGAACCTTGGCATGTATATGTGGCATTAAATGGGTAGAACAATTGATTAATGTTTATGTTAATCCCATGAGTAACAATGAACCACATGTGAAGTATAATGGGGAGTTATATATATATAAACCGTGAGATATATAAGTGATAGATGGGTTTATTCACTGGATATACAAATCACTAACCATGTTTGGTGTATTACTTAAGGCGTATTGCCTTCTGTTCTCATGGTAGATTACTGTATAGGTTATGAGACATACATAAATTGAAATCTAAGTAACATGATTACCCAAAATTTATGTCAGCTTGAATCAATTCTCAAACACGGCTTTATCTTTTTTAATTATCGACTTTATTTTCAGATATTTTTCTCTAGAATTTTTTCTCTCATCCCCTATAGAATATGCAACGATATTTATAGTTGGTGGTTGAGCTTATAAAAAAAAGATTTGTGAATCAATATGAGTGAAAACATAGCCTCAAAGATACAAATAACAGTAGAATCACATTACGTAAGTATGCTAAAGAAATAGCGTGAGTGTACTAGAGGCGTCAGTTTTTGTTGGTAGTGTGTTATTAATGTTGCGGCCATCAACAGGTTTTTGTGTACAAAAAAGATGACAGCTTTACAATTGTTGGTGATAGAGATTCGCAATTGTTGTTGTCTTGTTCCCTGGATACGAATAGGTCGTCGTGATGACACAACTAGCGTTGCCACCATCGGTTCTTCCTTTTGTGATTTTTCTGCCCTGATGAGAGGAAAAGATGGGTGTTTTGTGAAAGTCTCAGCCGGATCGCGTCCGAATGGTAATTTCGGTAATTTTTTCGTTTCCCACAGATGGCGCCAGCTGATGAAGCAAAAAATATCACAGTCCCGTCGCAATCCAATTTGGGGTTGGATTCTTACAAGACAAAGAGGAGATGTGACCAAACCGACACCGGTGGGGTGCCAGCGGACACTCCGACGCTCAAGTTAGTGATCGACATCCTTAAAATATAAATAGTGGAATTGCATTTATTATTGTGTACCTTATTTGGTCACCAACCTCTCGTATTTATAAAGGCTTAACCTTTTCATCTGATATTTAAATTGTGATATCCAATCACCGTATCTGACCGTTGTAACTGCTTTTTATCTCTCAATATCAATCGTTACTGAACTCTATGGATCACCTTATCTCATAATTCTATTATTATTAACTATTGATTTAGCGTCATCAGAAATAGTCAATCAACAGTAGCTAAAACACTTTCCCAATTGATTTTTATTCAAATTCAATAATGTAAACTTTGAAAAGATTTAATGAAACTATAGGAGAACAAAACCCCAAAATTATAAGGAGATTAAACTAGGCTAGTTTGGGCACAAATGTGATTCATTGAACTTCAATAAGAATCAAACAGAAATTCAAACTGAGCAAAAATATGTCGAGGAAGAAGAGGAGGATGAGTATTGTAAGAACCGTGACCATTTTTTGCCGATTTTATTTTTATTTTCATTTATTGTCATATAAATGCTTTAAATGATTATAGATGTGTTTTAAATGTGAAATACATATTTGGGGACTTATATAAATGTCCGGGGAAGTTTTGAAAACATTTGACAAAAGTTGAGTTTTTTGGGTCAAGTAAGCGGGCACGCGTCCTGTGGGCATGAAAATTTTGAAAGTGTCAAAATGACACAAAACTTGTAGAATAGTTTAAATAAAATATTTAATGTGTTATGAAATCGATTTCGGGTCCGTAGGAGTTACCGAAAGTGAAAACAAAACATGAGAAGGTTTAATAAGTGACTAGTGACATTTTGTAATTAGAAGAGCTAGGTCTATAAATAGCAAAAAGGAGAATGCTGAATACATTTCTCTAATTCTTCATCAGTTGCAAGAGAGCAATATAGATACACATATATCCCTACATCTTTGAATCCCATCTCCATTAAATTTGAGAGGTTTGGGGTGATAATTGGAAGGCGCCGAATAAGGAAGAGTTGATCTATGCATTGAGGGCTCGAGTTTAATCCATTCAGAATCAAATTCAAAAAATTTTGAAATTATTGTGAGAAATTGAAAAATCATTTGGAAGCTCTTCCAAATTGAGGTATGGATGTCTAACTTATGAAATTTAAAATTTTGTAAGTATATTGGTTCTTTATGGCAATCAATCTGTTATGTGGGTATAATTAGATGTCTTTCAAGGTTAAATCATGCTAGATTATATTACTTAATGAATTATATATCAATGTTAAATGTTATAATTGCATGTTAGAATTGTCTTGGATGACTATATAAGCATGTCGAGGTTGAATTGTGAATGATTTATGTGAATTTATGTGTATATGCGAACGTGACACTTATGTGCTTGATAAAATATCTTGAAAGTATGTTTGAATGTGAAACAAGTTTAATTGTCAATATATATGATATGGAGTGTGAAAAATATAATAGATGTTCAATATGAATGCATGTGAAGTTTATTTAAAAAATGTGCAAGCATGACAATTAGTATTACATTACTTTGAATTGTATGTACACGCAAGCATGAACATGTGGGATTCATCTTCATTGGCGTGATAAGCTCAATTGGGCGGATTGTCCTTTTGACGAGTGGCAAGTTAATCCGATAAAGCGAACCCTCATGAGGTAATCCGATAATGGAACCCAATGGAGTAATTTAGGTTAGAGCTCCAATTAGATGGAAAAAGATACTCCCTAAAACGGAGTCCTACGATAAGGTTAACCGGTAATGGGGCCTCAGATAGGTAGGATTTGGCGGCCCGTAAAACCAGAACCCAATAATATATGTGGAGAATATGAGGGAGTTATGCATATCCATTACATTATCTATTATTTGTGATATGGTTATGATGTACGGATAATTTCTTAATATAATTAAATGTGAATGTATGTTTATGTGGTATTCACAAAACTTATAGAATTGTATTTTAGACATTCATACTGAGCGTGTTGTAGCTCATCCCATGAGTATTAACTTTTTTCATAAAATAAAAATGAGGTGATGGAGTCTCCCCAACAGTGAGTTGGTGTGGAACGACAATTTGTTTCATTTAAAGACTTAAAACATTTTATTTAAATGCATATCCGAATTGTGGACTATATACATGTGGTGAACATATATAAGACTATTTATGTTTCGAGAACATGTTATATTACGTTTTATGATTGCATGCATTTAAATACGATTTTGAGCATAGTGAATGTTAGATGATGTGAACAATGATTTTGCATTTACGATTCATTTTTATATTTACAAACTTGTGAGAATGATTGTGTTAATGAATTGGTGAAATGAGGATCATGTATGAGTAGAATGCGGATCAGATATGAGAATTGCTATTTATAAAATTCTGCTGAGAAACAGTGTTCAAGGGATATTGATTAATTGAAACCCTTATTTCGATCAATCGAAATGCCTCGATTAATCGACCAAGTATCGAAATGGTTCGATGGAAAAGTGACCAATTTCAGTAGAGTTTCGATAGTACTTTGATAGAACTTTAATCAAACGTAATTTTTGATCAATTGAAACTCCCATTTCATACAATTGAAATGTGTTTCGCACGATCGAAAGGTGCACTTTAATCAATCGCAATATGCATCCACTAAGTGTTTTCAAAGGGACTTATACATGCATGATTTCAATAAATGGTACACATGGTAGACTTTAATTGCTTATGTATGCAGGGTAATAATGGTATAAATAATGCTTCCACTAGACTTTGGGATCACGACTTAAATTAATTGATCCATGTGACATTCCGGTGAGGAATTGATGTGTTGATGTATAAAGAATGTTTCCGCTGATTTATGAAATGATAAGATAGATTGTTGATCATTGTGATGTATCCGGTGAGGGATAGATGTATCGATAATGTAAAGACTTTCGTTATATGTAATGACCTCGGTGGTTCGGGTAGGAATCGAGGGTGATGTTGGTAGTATTTGTCATGGTTATTCGGGTCGTGGAGTGGCGATCGAGTGATCATGACACCTTACTGCCCAAAGTTTGGAATCAGATCGGGGGAGTCCCGATGGTCTAGATTTCAGGGCATAAAAAGGATGATAGTGGTTGTGCGTCTAACTATAAGAGATGGATATTCAATGTAATGCCCCGAAATTTGGACCGCCAAAAATTTCTCGGTCCGAGCCCGAACTTCGAGTGGTGAGGTGTCACGATCACCCGATCATCATCCCACGACCCAAGTGACCATGATAAGTTACCCATGTTCACCATCTGATGCTATTACCAACACCAAGCTTTCACTCTCCGTATTTCGGGTCATGACTTGTCGCAGAAGCTTTACATTCATTGTCACATTCATCATTTTCCTGTTAAGTCATAATGGTCATCCAATCTAAACGGTAATCTAAAAATCAGCGTAAACCTTTATAAAACCATTATCATCAAGTTTACATGCATACATATTCAATTTAGACCCACAAGTAACCTTCCTTAATGAGACCGCACTCATACATGTTCATTCATAACATTCAATTCCTACAACATTTCGCACAATCGAAGCCACCATTTTGCACAATCGAAATGAAGGTTTCGATTGATCGAAACATCTCGCATGGTCGAATTAGTATCAATGCACTATTAAAAGTTTTCATTGTTCAGGACCTCACACCTATAATTTTTCTCATGATCGAAACTAAGGTTTTGCACAATCGAAAATTTCAATTGTGCAAAATAAGGATTTCACACAATTAAAATCCTCTCTTGTAGAATTTCTACACCTCAACACTTTGGTCATTTTTAGTCCAATGGTCCTCCTTAACACGCATATGTATCGTACTTCACATATACATCAACACAACCATTCTCACAAGTTTATACATATGAAAATAAACATAAATGAATGGATCATCATTTAAACATCTAGCATTCTACCACGCTCAATACCATCCTTACAACATATGAAATCATAAGTCATGAACAACATGTGTTAAAATTCGTATCTAAGTGCATACAACTATAAAGCATAAACAATACATGTTCTCGGAACATAATTGGTCATTACATGTTTGTCACATGCTGATTCGTGTGTGAGTGTGACTCAATAAGTGTATCAATTAAAAGTTACCACACTTCGCAATAGAACGAATTCCTTGCAGAATAGGGCTATCGAAAGGGGTGTCGAACCTCAGGGATTATGGTCTGATGAGTTGGAATACGGAATTAATTCTAATTAAATTTATAAAGAGAAAAAATCTGATTTTTAACTAATTAAAAAGTAAAAAATAAATAAAACAAAGTAAATAGAAAGTGAAGATAATATGAGAGAAATCTAGGGTATTTGACTTCACCACTAACTCCACAATCAATGGTCAATTGAATCAACTATGGGGGATTACATCATGCATAAGTGGTGTCGGTGGCTACAAGCACCTTCATCCGTCAAGAAGATAACATATGATTAAGGCTAAGTCATGCACTATCTTCGATTGGCATGGGCCATCTGCCTAACTACTCTAATCTAGGGTGCAGTATGGTTTATCTTCTCTAGGCATAATCCATCAAAACTTTTAATGATATATTCAGTGATTACCATTGTGTAATAATCGCTCTCATGATCACAGAAAATAAGAGAGATTGAGTTCAATAACAATAATTAAATATTTAAAACAAGATAAGAAATCATTGAAGCTGAATTTACCAAACTTTATTGCTCAATATTAATAAGAATCCTCTAAATTACATAATCTATGCATGTATATAAAGGTCCCCAATAATTAAAATAATTAAACCATTGATGCTTTATTATGGCTACATCAAAACCCTAGTGGATGAACTAGCCGCTCATGGTAGAAGAAGATCCTTTAACTATTGAGGAAGAAGGCATCATCTTCATGAATTATGCGTATGACTTCGTTCTCCAATGGCTCTGCAAAGTATGTCTTCTGTTCTGTCTAAAGCTCTCTCAGACTCTCCAATCTCTCCCCAACTCAGCCTCTAATTCTTCACTTTATGCCCCAAGAGAATACACCAAAGTCCTAATCCGATTAGGAATTAATTAGGTTTTCCCGCAGCACTAATCAGGTGAATTTTTTCTACTGACGTTCGGACCAACTTTTGACCTACTAGAAGTCCGATTCACGAAATTTACGTGAAATACAAAAGTGTGCAGAATCGAATTTCGCTTAACTAATTTAAAAATTAAGTCAATTTGAGACTCAAAAATAACACTTCTGGTCCATTTTTCAAAATGGGATTAAGACTGTATTATGCGCAGATTTGGGCTTTAGGCCCAAAACCTTCTTAAGCAGCTGTAATTCTCTTGGACCTCTTCATCGGGCTGATTTGAGTTGAAATAAATGGTTGAATGGTTCTCCTTGATGTAGGCTTCATCTAACCATCTTGGATGTCTTCTTTAAAAGCCCAAAATCATTGTTTTAACTGAAATTACCATTAAGGCCCTGAAAATACATAAAACACTAAAACGAAGTAAAATAACAAAATAATCTATTACTAAGAGAATAAAATACACAAGTTAAGAGGCTATAATGCATAACATTCAATGTCTATCACATGCATAAAGTCCACAATCCAGACATGCATTCAAATAAAAAAATATAAAGTCTTTAAATAAAATCAAAATTGTTCCACATTAACTCTACCGTTAGGGAGACTCTCACCACATCTTTTTCATTTTCTGAAAAATATTAATACTCGTGGGATGAGTAACCACACGCTCAGTAGGAATATCTAAAACACAAGTTCGCAAGTCCTGTGAATACCACATAAGTATACATTTGTATTTAATCATGTTAAACAAATATTCATATATCACAATCATATCATAAGCAATGTGTAAATGCAACATGATGTGTATAACTCCTTCATCCTCTCCACACATACATTGGTCTCCAATTTTTCTTGGACAACCAATCCCACTTATCCGAGGCTCTTATACTAGTCCACCTCATGGAAGGGCTCCATTTTTAGCAGTATCCTCTTCTATTCTAATTGAGGCTCCTTTATCGGTCCACCCCACGAGGGTTCCATGTACCGAATTACCTCGCCATTTGTCAAGAGGGCTTACTACCTAATTGAGCTCACCACCTTTATCGTGCCAATGAAGATGCATCCCACATGTTCAATCCAATGTAAATTCACAATTTAAAGACCAATGAGGCATTTAACAATTATACTTATACAAATTCTCATTTAATCATCACATGCATTCATATTGAACACGCTTCACATTTTTCATATTTCACATAATGACATATCTTTCACATTCCATATAATTCATAAATTAACAATTAAATCATGTATTTCACTCAAACATGCTTCAAAGACAATTTATCAAACACATAAGTGTCACATTCACAATATTTATGAATTCACATAATTACTCCATAAATCAATTCCAACATATTCATAAAAATCACCTAAGACATTATAAACATGGACTAGCATCATTAGGCATAGAAAATTCATTAATTAGTATGATTTAACATGCTTTTATATTGAAAAACATCTAATTATCACACATAATCAATTGGTTGCCATAGACAACTAATATACTCATAATAAACCTTGGATTCTATGGATTAGGCATCCCTACCTCAATTTGGAAGAGCTTCCAAATGAATTCTCCAATTCTCACAAAAAAACTAATCTTCTCCGAAATTGATTCTCTCAATCCCTTAATTCGTAGATCGTTTCTCTCTTCTTCGATGAGCTCCAATTATGGACTTAAGCCCCTCAAAATTAATGGAGAAGGAAAGAAGAAAATGTTGCTATATATAGATATATGTATATTGCTCCATTAGACTGAGGAGAATGAGAAATGAGGGTTGAACATTTTCTCCTGCTATTTATAGAATTTAACCTACACTTATTTACAAGAATGTCACTACTTTTTCACTAAACCTTCCCGAACTTAGTTTTTAAGTTTTATAACTCCGATTGACATGAAATATATTCTGTAGCACGTAAAATATTTTATTTAAGTTACTACCAAATTTGAAGTCATTTCGACACTTTCGTATTTTTTGGGCCCACGAGGCCCGCCTCTAGGGTCAACCCGACCCTAAAAAAGTCAACTTTTGCCAAACGCTCTAATTTTTTTTTCAAACCTTAAATAAGTTCTCTAAACATGTATTTTACATTTAAAACACGTATATAATCATTTAAGGTATTAATATGACAATAAAAAAAAAATAAAGAAAAATTGGACAATAATGGTCACGGTTCTTACATTCGACTTCATTGATAATATCGTGGAGGAGGAGGATGAAGAAGAGGAGGAGGAAAATGATGATGATGATTTTGATAGCGGTCATCACGGTGGTCACCACGCGAATAGGACGTTCGGGTATAAATTCTTCGACCTCAAGGCGGTTGTGGAAATTAATGAAGAAGAAGAGGAAGACGATTAGAGTTTCTTTCCTATATTATTATTTTTATTTTATTTTATAATATAAGGTTTGGGCCTCTTTCTCTATCTCTCTCTACCCTATCTCTCAAACCTGCATCATAAAATGTGAGAGGGGCAGAGAGAGTAGTGGTCGCAAAAATTACGGTTAGATGATCTTGCAGAAGGTGAGAGAGTATAGAGAGAAAATATGGTGGTGCATTGTGTGTCTTCCCAAGGTTGTAATTATGAAGGGCATTTTAATTTACACATAAGATAAGAGATGAATAGGGAAATAAAAAATAACATGGAAGGAAGTGAAGTGGCAGGGAATTCACATCACCAACTCCATTCACATAGGAATAAGGCAAGGATAACGATGATTTATACAGTGTGTCATTTTTTTTTTCATTTGGGATCATCGAACTGTGGTCTTGAAATGGAATTGATTTTTTTTTTTTAAATACAGTTAATTTAATTTGGAATTAAAAAAGGAATTGAATTGGATTTGAAATAAAATTTTATTTGTGTTCGGAATAAATTAAAATTTCAAATACTAAAACATTGGTTAAATTAGATAAACTTCAAATATTACTTAAAAAAAATCCAAATCACAATATCCAATCAATTTTTATGAGATTTCAATACATTATAATTTGGAGTTTGAAATTGGATTTGACGGGGTTTAAAACTCCAGTTGATTTCCTTTACAAGCACTTTTGGTAATTCCAAACCACATTTCTCAATACCGAAATCTCCTTCTGTAACTCTAGCAATCATCACTTCAATTCTTTGCTTCTCATTTTCCAAACATCAGTTTCACTTTGAGCCCTTTTCTTCTAACAATCCAAAACATTGTTCTCAATAATCAACTAAGCAGCCCTCTATTCATCATTGTCCTCAATCAAGTCAACGATCTTTCCCATTTGTCTATTTCTGGCACACCCATGGTGAATGAGGGAGAGAAAAGTTAACAATGATTTGACAAAATTATATTTGAAAGGTCACGTATTATAATTTAAGTTTTAAATTTGATCATTATTCATTTTTTTTTATTTTGTGGTCACTTTAGAGCAATTTTGTTTAAGTTTAGCTAAAATATATATTTTTTTCAAGAAAAAAAAAACAATTAATACATGGACCACTTTACCAGTCTCTTTCAATCTCTTTTTAGTGCTTCATTTAATTGAAAGGAAGGAAAATGGAAGAGGAAATAGGGAAAAAGATGGAATAAATTTCCATTGTTTGGTATATAGGAGAGTTGGAGATAAAAGAATGATGATAGATAAGGTATTTCTCCCATTCCCAGCGTTCAATATTTTATAGTATAGGGGAGAATTGCAAATAAAATAAAATAAAAAAATTTCCTTAACTTGTAACAATTTGCATTAAATCTCTATTTTAATTTATTTTGGCATAAAACCCTTCGATTAATAGAAGGATTTACTTTAAAGGAACAATTACTAAAATACCCATCAAGTCAAGTAAAGTTACATATTTTATTTTTTGCATTTTTGTTTACTCATACTATATATTATATATACCATTATTACATATTATTTTATATTATATTTTTTATTTTATACAATGCATATATATAAGTATATGAGATGGACGTTTGATCAAATAAATGTGTCAACAAAATTGAATCTTAATTACAAAGAGTAATTGAATGACATAAAATAACTATTAATCTTACTCTAATTTAACTTTATTGTACCATATATATGTGTGTGTGTAAATATATATATATATATTTGTGTGCATTTGTTCTCGTGATTGAAAAAAGGAAAATACAAACTTTTTATAATAGATTATTGATGTAAAGTATTAGCTTGATTAACATAATCTTTTATAATTTACCTTTTTAATATAGTAGGTGTTACCCAAGTATTGACCATAACCCGGGGGGGGGGGGTGAATAAGGTCAAGTGGATAATTTAAATTATGCAAGATGTATCTAAATATAAAATCAAATAGGCACAATTTTAAATGAGATTGGGAAAGAGAGATTCAAACACAATTGGCACAATGATGTAGCGTGGTTCGGATTCCCCTTCTCCACGACTTAAGATCCCTCTCTTAAGATTTTTTTAAATCCAATATGGCACTTCCTTGTTGGTGGAGAGCAAACCCTTACAATAGAGTACACAAACTCCTTCTTGCTAGGTGAATTTCTTCACTTGGGCTTCTAGGGTTTAACAACCCTTTACAATAAATGAGAAGAAGATTTAGAACTCAAGAAGTGTATCTCTCAAACATGATATCCCAAATGTAAACTCACAAGACTATAACTATAAACGAATCACAAGATGAAATTCAAGGCTATTAAATGAGGATATAAAAGAGATGTTTGTAATGAATATAACTCAATAAATTGCTCAAGTGTGTTAATTTAAAATATAAATGCAGAGCAATGAATATATATAGAACCTCTTTTGAAATATAGCTATTGGAGGGTAGTTGGGTGCATTAAATGCACTGAATTAACTGTTTGATTTGAAATCAGCATAAAAGAGTTGCCTCAAAAATGTTTGAGGTGGTTCAAAGTGTAGTTTGAGATGCCTCATAAAATTTGAGGTGGCTTAAAGTGTAATTTGAGGTGGCTCAAAAAGTCTTATAGAAAACTCTATTTTCTTCTGTAATTTTGAGGTTGCTCAAACTGAAGTTTGAGGCGCTTCAAAATCCTTTAACCTTTAAAGAGTCAGGAATCTAAGTAAATATTATGACTATAAGTATGCTTGGTCTTAGAATATCATTATGTTAAGATCAAGACTTATTTCAAGTGATTTAGTGATCAAAGAATGATATGAATGCGAGTCCAAGGTCTTATCATAGAATTGAGCTTCAATCATGTTATTTATAGATAATTTTGACAATAAAATCCTAACTCTCCTCAATGTATATCTATTCCAATTTTTTAACATTGACATTTGTCTTTAAGCTTGAGGCAACAACTTATTCTCCATTGGAATGCTTTCTTTGATAATGTCATTTTCATGATTTCGTCCTCTATGTGAATGCTTTATTGAATAAATATCATTATCTTAAGAATCACTCAAATTAAAAATTAGTACAAAACATCATTAATGATTTGTTCTCATCGAAATTACAAGATTGCCCTTAAGTTTAAACCTTTGGGATCAATAGTAGGCTTTCTTTTATGTAAAAAAAAGGAATGTTAGTAGATTTTTCTCTCATTTTTTTTGGTTGAATTAAAAAAAAAATTGATGGGAAAAGATATTGTAGGATTTAACTATGTTAGACATGTGCTTAAGAAATAACATGTAGTTGCACTCATAATTGTGAATTTTACTCTTTTAATTTTTTTTATGTTTTTTCTTAATTAAAAATATGGTAGTGCATGTAACAGAAAATTTAAATTCAAATCTTATTATTCAAGAAAGGAAAAAAAAAGAAGAAGATTCTTTTAGCTAAATTCATATAACTAACCAAATTGCATAAAACTCTCTTGACGTGGTGGGTATTTTAGTATTTCTCCTTTTAAAGCAACCTCTCGGTTAATTGAGGGGAGTTGGTGCCAACAAATTTTAAAAGAGGTTTTATGGAATTTGCCCTATTGAATAAAATGAGACTATTACTTTTTTTATTTTCCGAGTTTGCGTGTTATTTTTTTCAAGATTTTGAATTTAATTTAGACAATGAAAGTGTACTGCTAAAAATTGTAATACCCCGCTCCAACACATGGTATGATATTGTCCGCTTTGGGCCTGAGCCCGCACGATTTTGCTCTTGGGTTTTACCCAAAAGGCCTCATACCATTTGAAGAGAACATACTACATATAAGCACATCCCCTTTTTCATGCCCAGGCAATGTGGGATTGAGCACCCTGTACCCTGTCAGTGTGGTAGCTCAGTCCAGTGTCTATCTTCGCATCCGCCCACTCGCACCCGTCCACAAGGGTTACTACAATCCACCCCCCTACGAGACCCGACGTCCTTGTCGGCACATTTTCAGCTGGGTTCAGGCTTTGATACCAACTGTAATACCTCGCTCCAACACATGGTATGATATTGTCCGCTTTAGGCCTGAGCCCGCACGATTTTGCTCTTGGGTTTTACCCCAAAAGGCCTCATACCATTTTGAAGATAACATACTATATGAGACGATGTGGGATTGAGCACCCTGTATCCTGTCAGTGTGGTAGATCAGTCCAGTATCTATCTTTGCATCCGTCCACTCACACCCGTCCACAAGGGTTACTACAAAAATTATAAAAGGTTAATGTTTTAATTTTTGGAAAATAGTTTTTAATAACTAAAAAATAGAAAACTATTTTTAGACAATTATAAAAAACTGTATATAAATGTTTAAATAAAACAACTTTAGAAAAATTGTCATTCAAATAAATTTTTGTATCATTTTATATATTTTAAAAACAAAAAATTATTTTGACACAAGTCTCAAACTTTTCTCACTTTAGTTTTTTTCAGAACAATAGAAGTGTGAATTTATTTTTTCATCCTCTATTTAACCATAAAAAAGAGAGAACGTCCCAAAGAGTCGTCAATCGATTCAGTCCTAGGAATCATAAATATTTCTACAAGAGTAACGTACCCGTATCGAATACCGATACTTCTCGGATACTTGTGGACTAAGGCCTTGTTTGGCAGAGCTTTTGCTTCGGCTTTTACGCAGAAGAAAAAGAGAAGTAGAAGCTAAATCAGGAAGCTGGTACCCCCAGCTTCCTTTAAACGCTCTTTTTGGACTCCGAAGCTCTTCCGCTTTATCAATCCAAACACTCTCTAAAATGACTTTTGAGCTTGAAAAGCTGAAAGCCGCTTTTCAAAAATCAATCCAAACAGGGCCTAAGTGTCCGATACTTCTTAAATGTATTTATAATTTTAAAATATATATTTTTATTTATAACAATTATCCGATACTTCTGAGATACTTCGACCATATATTTAATACTTTTCGGATACTTCAGAACATATTTCTAATAATAATATCATAGTATAATTGTTATATTTATTTAAAAAAGAAGTGTTAATATATATATATATATATATATATATATATATTCATAATTTAGTACAAAATTTATCCATGCAAATTATGCAATATGATTCTTAACTCTTAGTTTGTTTGTTAATCATAAAGAAATGTAAATAAATTTATTTATTTTTTTATATATAAAAATATAATTTGTTATTTTTATATTGACGTATCCTGCCGTACTTATATCTTATTTCTTATTTATCATTTCGCGTACTCGTGTTCCGTATTCGTAGGGGTGGTAATTTCCTCCGCCCCTACGGGTTTCCGCCCCACTCCGCCCGTAATGGAGGGAATTTGGTCCGCCCCTAATAGGAGTAGGGGCGGGTATGATTTTTTTAAGAAAACCCGCCTAGTATCCGCCCTGCCCCGATTATATACATACATACATATATATATATATATATATATATATATAGTGACATAATTGTATGAAATGTGCTATTTCTTTTATTATTATATTACTTATATAAATATAGTTTACTAGATATACGACAACCACTAAGTTACCTTGTTCTGCTCTATTCCTCTCTTTATCTTATGGCTAAAAGAGAACTCTATCTTGTGTACATAATAGATTTATAATAATAAAAATTCTTGAAGACCAAAACCGTTTGCATATCCATTTACATATGTATGTATGTTTGTGTCATTTTCTTTGGTCTTACATATTGGGGTTTTGACTATTGGAGTGTTCTATCATTGTTTGGGTATATTTAGCCCAAACATCAAATTCAAAGCAAAATTTTGTAAGGATTTTATTTTTTCTCTCTTTCTCAAAATGGGACGGTAGAGGTATGTTTACCACAAATCCGTTAGGATTATTTAACGAAAGATGAATTTTGTATTTCCTTGATAGGATATAGTAGAGTTTTGACATACCCGTCTCATACCCAACCCGTTGCCATCCCAATCAATCCTACCTATTTAAATCAATTTCTCGACAAGTTTTTTTTGGGTAAGGACACACTAACATAAGAAAACGCAAAAAAGCCTTATCCGTGAAAAAAATTCTAACCGCGTCACAACTCTCATTCCCTCCTTTCTCTTCCCAGTCACGCATTCCGAACGCGCAATAAATCTGTGGTCCTCCATCGTCAACCCGAAGAACACGCTCATTAAGTTAAAGGAAGAAGCAAAGTGAGGTACAATTAGCCAATAACCACATCATTTTCGTTTTTTTTTTTTATTTTTATTTTTTTATATTGATATTGCTTTTATCACATGCATTTGTCTTCAAATTTGTTGGATAATTTTTCCCTTTTCATTCGGATGCTATAAAACTCCTGGTTTTCGAGTTGCGGGTGATCGATTTGTTCTTAATCTTGATTTCGTTGTTTGCTTCCACTTTCGTTTTTGAATTTTAGGTTTCGTAATGTAGATTTCTTTGTTGAGGCAACTGATGTGGTTTGAGAATTATATATATAATGTTTGTGTTATATAAATATATATTCCCAGTTTGACAGAGTTCCAATTGAATCTTAATTAAACGTGTAGTTTATGTTGAATCAAGATTTTGTAGTTTCTTTGTCATTTTTACAGGGGTCATATGGTCTTTTGGGCATCCTAACTTGATTCCGAGGATAAATGGTCTCTTCAAATTACATAACCATTTCACTTATGTTGAGACTCCTGGCCTTGGAGATGACACTGGAATAGATGTTGTCATACTCCTTTTTGCTTTGATTTACACGCACACAAATAGTGTAAGGTGGTAGGAGATAATAATCATTATTCGAGTAGCATTCAAAATGGAGCAATGGCTGTCAGGAATTACTACACTGTTAAACAGTAGCCTAGATATAAGTAGGAGTTTTGTTATCACTATCGAATGGATTGTAGATCATTAAGATAGGCTTTGATTTTGGTTCTTTAGCTAAGATGGTTGCTTTTACTTTAGAAGCAATGGCAGAAGATCATTTTTTTTTCTGTTGATAAGTAAAAGGCAACAAAAGGAAAACTTTAAAATGAACTTTGTTATATTTCAATAATACATCTTACATCATTCGCTTACCTTATTGGCAAGTTTCGTTTAAGAAGACTTTTACTTGCGTAGGATTTTCTTTTGAGTTCCTGCAAGGAAATTTTGGTAAACATAACGGAAGAAAAAAAAAAGAAATTCAATTGACTATAATCATTTAATGTAGACACCAAAGATGTCCTTCTGTTGGCATGTGGCTTCTAGAACAAATGTCCTTTACTTGGCATGTGGCTCCACCGAAGTACTGATTTACTGTCACTGCTCCCAGTCTTGCTAAAGAATCCACTTTGTGATTCAAGGGTTAAGAAATACAACTAAATCAGTATTTGAACAAACTTGAGAGGTCAATTGCATCTTTCAGCACGTTGGATAATCTCCATGGCCTGTCCTTGACCCAATTTGCAACACTCCCGTTGTCACCCTCATAGATGATTTTTGGAACTTTAAGATTTATCTTTCGTTGTTCCCTTCTGAAGAGCTCTTACATCTGACTCTCCTCTAAAACGTTTGGAGAATGGAAATACATTGCTTCCTTCATGGTTCCTCATGCACTTTGAAATCTCAGTTGTCTTGGGTTACACAAGGTGCAGTGCCAAATTTAATATTTAACTTGCCACCAAGGGAGGTGAAGTAATGCTGATTTAGGGATTAGATAAAGTGGGGAGGTGGAGGGTGAGCCTTGGCGCAACGGTAAGGTTGCTCCTTTGTGACCTAGAGGTCATGGGTATGAAACATGAAAACAATCTCTTCGTATGCGAAGGTAAGGCTGCGTACATCTGACTCTGACTCTCCCCAGATTCCGCAATGGTGGGAGTTTCGTGCACTGAGTTTGCCCTTGCCCTTGCCCTTTATAAAGTGGGGAGGTGTGGGGCTAGCGATTGCCTACATGTTGTTAATGATAAAAATAATAGCTTAATTTAATTCTCTCATCTAATGAAAAACAATAAATATTTTTCTGTTAATAAATATGTGTTGTAAAAGATAGGTCTTTATGTGCTACAATTCGTAACTGGAGCACATGGTCAAGAATGTTGAGGGGATTGGGGAGCCAGCTTCGAATTATTTTCAAGGTGAAAATAAGTTATTAAAGAAGATGGATGTGTGGTAAGACTAGAAAGGATATAATTAGAAATGATTACATTTGGGAGATGGTTGGAGTAGCACAAATTTGTGATAAAATGAGAGAAAATCTGTTAAGATGGTTTGGACATGTGCAAAAAGACCTTTAAGTGCATCCGTTAGAAAAGTGACATAATCCACGTTCAGTGTAATAGGGGAAGGGGAAGACCAAACTTAACGTGGGTAAAATTAGTAAAAAAATATGTGATATCATGTGGATTGACTGAGGTTATGGTGTTAAATTATAGAATGGAAACATAGGATTCATGTAGCTGATCCCAAATAGTTGGGAAAAAGGCTTTATTGTTGTTGTTGTATCTGTAGATTATTTCTAATTTTTTGCATTAAGTTTTGAAGTTAAAGCAACCAAAGAAAAATCTCTTGTGTAATGATTCATTCGGATTGGCAAAGTAATGCCCTCTTTCATTACCAATGCCATCAGTAGTACTTATTACATGGAATCTTTATTGTTTATTCTTTCACTCATTTGAAAGAAAGAACCACCATCATAATATTTTTTCCCTCCAATTTTTTTATTTCCTTAGTCATAATTGAAAGACTACTTGTGGACCATTAGATCTTGTTCTAGTGGTATATTTCCTAACGTGGCTTTTCAACACAGCTATCTTTTTAAATTTTAAATTTTTTATTTTGTGTCCTGGCCTTTATTATCTGATGTTATTTTGGATGCTTGCTGCAGGCTACTGCTCAAGTGATTAAAAGGAAGGTGGAAGGTACATATCGTGTGTCTCTCTGAGAAATATGAAAGGTGAAAGTGGTTATGTGCCACCTTCTTATGTTCCTCTGGGGCAGTCAGATTCTGTAGCAGAGGTTGCTCCACGCAATGATGACATCCCTGTTGTTCATCACATAAGCAATGGCCCAGCTCCGTGGTCTTCTGGAATCTGTGCTTGTTGCGATGATATGCAGAGCTGTATGCTACTTTCTGCCTTGTGAACTTGATTTATCAGAAGGAAAAAAATTATGAAAGGTGCATCTTGAGTGATAAAAAGAAACAAAATGAATGCACATTTTAATTCTTTTTTATTGCCATAATAATTATATTTGTGTACTAATATAGTAATGTGAAAGAATACATTTTATGGGACTATATTATTATATTTGATATGGTCAGCTCTTTGCTAGTTAAATGGTTAAAATATTTTGAATGCTATTACTATCATGGTGGGCCACCTCTTGAGTAAATCATAGCTGCCAACCACTCTGCTTGGACGTTCTAACTTTGGACACTTAGTTCCTGGTTTTGCATTAAGCTGCACAAAATGTCAATTAACATGTACATAGGTGAGAGATTTTATTTTTTAAATCAAAGCCTTTATGGTAGATGAGGTGTTACTGGAGATTTATGCTGCTACAAGATAAAGCTGTCAGTTGTTGGATGTCATTTATATAACAATTACATTCAATAGATGTGCTCAAGTTTACCCTTTATTTTGCCATGGTCTTTGCTTAGTTCTGGTTGAGGTATATCCATACAATTTTCTTTACGCTTTGGATACGTTGAACAACAACATAAATTGCTATACTTTCATTTATTAGTATATAATTAACAAGTTAAGTGAAGATTACCCAGAAGAGTAAATATAGCATACCCTTAAGAACTCAAAGAAAGGAGAGTAAAAGCTAGCCTCAGCAAGGTGGCCAGATGGAATTTCTGTTTTTTGCGATGGCACAGAGTCTCTTTTCGTGATTTTCTTTGTATTGTTATTGAGTTATTCTATTTTATTTTATTTTTATACTCCCTCCGTCCCACAATAGGTGTCCATCTTTGGTATTAGAGCTGTTTAAAGGGACATGCAATTAATGTATTGTTCTCTTATAAAATTACCAAGATGTCCTTTCATGTTTAATGATTTATATTACCAAGTTGAGAGATTTTTAAAAACTTAAAGGGTAGTTATGGAAAGATTGAATTTATTTTACTTTTGACTTTTTTAGTGGACAAGTATTTTGGGACAACCCAAAATGAAAAGATGGACAACTGAAGATGGGACAGAGGGAGTATTAAAGAAAAGGAAAGGTAACAAGGAGAAAAGTACATTTTTGCCGACAAAGGAGAGGAAGGGATTTTGTTGGATGAAGCATGAATACGACATAAAACTGTTGGTGGAGAATGTTTGTCAAGCCTGCTGGAGAAAATTCGATTGAAGAAACTGGTATGCATAATGGTTTAAACTTTAAAAGAATATTTCTGCTGTAGTTTGGAGGATCTCAATAACCTTAGAATTATCCAGGGGACAAGATTTTGCGGTTAGCATCATTTTTCTGTAAATAATATTTTAAATTAACAATAAAAATCAAACCCTTAAACTCCACACTACCGTAGTACCCTTACACTGCATGACAATACTTAAACATTGTGCTACAATGGATTTGGAATGGTATAATCAACACTAAGCCTAAGCAATGGTGTTGTTAAGTAAATTTAGTTTGAGATTGCTGTCATGTCCTAACTTCCAACCATGCTTAGCTTAGGTTCAGATGATGGTTCATTTTGGAGCATAGGAATGAGAGGGCTTTGATGTTAGGATGCGGCACAATTTGAAGGTATAAGCTGCTTACGGACATTGTAATGGAAGGTGCCGCCATTAAGGCAAGGTTGCTTGATGGAGTTTTAAGTTGGACTCAAGGTAATTTGTTTTGTTCGGAGGAAATCAGAAGATTCTTCACTGATAACCATGGTTAAGCTTGAAAGGGAGGGGGTTGGTGTATAGATTAATTTAATGATCTAAAATAACATTCTAAATTTGTTTTTGATAAATAAAAATAACATTCTAAATTGTGTCCTCTCACTGTGTCTATCATGCATATCAAACTCTCTCTTCTTAAGCTCTCGCTGTATACACTCTCATCTCTCACTTCATCCACAGTCCTAGAGTAGGGTAAGACAATTGGTTGTCTCCATCTCATGTCCCATGAGAACAGAGAAATGAACTATACAATTGAGTTAGAAGAGATCCTGTATCTAGTTTTTCCACATGTATAATATTTTACAGTAGGTTTGGGGAACAATTGAACTAGCAGCTATGGACTTGAATACCATATGGGTCAACTCAACATGTGTTTGGAAATAATTAGAAGTATAGATCTACCCTTTAAAAATTTATGCAACAACTCTAATTATGGGATTTTGTATGATATGACTCTCTCTCTCTCTCTCTCTATATATATATATATATATATATATATATCTCCCCCTCCTCCCCTGGGCTTGTTTGTATATGTATTTAGGATCCAGAGCTTTTGTTGTTAGTATATTTAATGACATTCCTTTTTCAGTTGTCTTAACTATGTGTCTGTGTGTTGAGTCCATACCTATTTGCGATAATATTAGACGAAATAATGAAAGATATTCAAGAAAACATCCCATGGTGTATGTTATTTGCAGATGACATAGTATTAGTAGATATTTCTAAGGAAGCGTTAGCAACAAAAGTGGAAACATGGAGAAAAGCATTAGAGTCAAGGGGCCTAAGAATTAGTAAAACTAAAACGGAATATATGACATGTAAATTTGATCAAATAGAAAATAATGACTATAAATATTACACTCCAAGATCAAATAATTACTCAAAAGAACTTTTTCCGTTACCTAGGATTAATATTACAAAAAGATGGGGAGGTTGATGGTGATGTAGTAAGCAGGATTGGAGTTGGCCAAATAAAATGGAGGCAAGCTAGTGGTACTCTTTGTGACAAACAAATACCAAATAGACTAAAAGGAAAATTCTATAGAACGGTTATTAGGTCGACAATATTGTATTGAGCGGAGTGTTAGGCTTTGAGAAAGACGCAAATACAACGAATTCATGTAGCGGAAATGAGGATGCTACGTTGGATGATAAGAATCACTAGAAGAGATAAGATAAATAACGAACGGGTGAGGGGAACATTAGGTAACATTAGGTATAACGCATATAAATGAGAAAATTAGGAAAAGTAGACTTAGGTAGTATAGTCATATTCAACGCAGACCCGATGATGCACCTATAAAAAGAGGAAGAGTTATTTGTTTAGAGGGTAAGCAACAAAGAGGTCGACCAAAACTTACATGGGATGAAGTAATTAAAAACGACTTAATAAATTTAAATTTAAGAGAGGACATGGTATATAATAGGAAATAATAGAAAAAGAGAATTCATGTGGCCGACCCCATCTCTATGGGATATAGGCAAGGATGATGATGATAATGAACTATGTGTGTGTGTATACACCAACTTGGCTCGATTACAATTTCCTAAAGACCAGACACCATGAACCATGGTCATGGAAAGTCATAGTCCCATAGATGATGACATGACGTACTTATGTGACGTCCTAGTTCTAAATGAGGTTTTGACCTTCCGTATATTTATCACATGTATTGTCACTCTTATGCATAAAAGTTAATCGCATGTAGAAAAGCATTAACAGTTCGTGAGGAAGTAATCTTGTGACGGCTTATGGAAAAGATTTGCTTTGATTGCTGAACAAGTTGTCAAAGATCATAGTGCGTTGAATAAGTCTTTAAAGTGTGTGTTCAACTTTTTAGTTGTCTTAACTTTCAACAAGTTGTCCAGCCATGTATCCTTTTTATTGTTGTTATTATTATTATTATTATTATTTTTGTTGATTTGGTATAAAATTAGGCAAAACATTTGTAAGGAATACTATTATAGAATCTAATTGCAAAGACTTTGCAATGAGTGAGCCATGAGCTCTTTGATGAGCTAAGTGGAGAGGGGACCAGGTAAAAGAATAACTCAGAGAGCTAGCCAAAGTTTAAAGCCATAGTAGTGAGGTGTTTCCTCACCTTAAGTAGAAGGTTGAGAGTTCAAGTCCCCATAGGGGCAAAGTGGGTGTGTGAGTTTCAAATAGGAGGAAAAACAAAAGAATATAGATGTGGATAGAATGATATGATGCAAGTAAATGAATATGGAGATACTGTAACATGCATATAAATATGTGAAGAAGGACAGACTATTTGCAGGTGAGGAATCTGTGCTTCTCTCTTTTTTATTGTTTTATTTATTTTTATTTTTACCTTTTGCAATGGGTATGACACAAATACCCACTTTATTCAAATTGGGACTTGAACCCTCAATGTCAACTTTGGAAGGTTGAGGGGATACCAATTAGCTATTGCTTGGCACTACACTTCTGTTCTGCATGCCTTAAAATAATGAAACTGCAGTGAATCACGTTACATTTCTGGGTGAGTAATAACTAATAACTTTTTAGAAGCACAACTTAGCAAAATATTACTAATCAAATGGCACTTCAACTTCTGAAAAATTTTGTTCCCAAATGAACATTACTGGATACCAATCTAAGAAAAAGCACTTGCGATTAGCTAAAGTAGGGCATATAAATTTCTAAAGAATAATGTTTAAATTAATGGAAACTTCTTAGAGAAAGAAAAACTTTCAGCAAAAATGTATTCTACATTCTAAATAGGACAGAA
This sequence comes from Cornus controversa, assembly GCA_026545225.1. NCBI lineage: Eukaryota > Viridiplantae > Streptophyta > Magnoliopsida > Cornales > Cornaceae > Cornus > Cornus controversa. The sequence continues at coordinate 58,038,466 of CM048852.1, forward strand.
TTAATTCCCTAATATGATTGATAATTGACAATTCTTGAAACAAATGACTGTTAAACTTGATACCAAATTCTTCCATTATTTAGAACAATCAAAGCACCCCCCACCAACAATTTGGGGGAAATATTTACTAAAACAACTAAAATGTACATTTTTCATTAGACCAAAATAGGCTTTCTGATTTCCTGGGGCCAAAGCCTTTGGGGTTTTTATTTCTTCTATTGTCTATCAATGTATACTGTCATCATGCTTTTTGGCAATATATTTATATGAATCTTGGTCTCTAAGTGGATATAACATTTTTGCATATACTTTGTTGTATTAAGTATTGTGATTCCCTCTTGTGGTGGCAAGAAATGAGTCTTTCAATTAATAACCTTAAAGTGATAAACTAATTTGCAGTTTGCCTTTTTCTGCTCAGGTTGTATAGGTCTTGTTTGCCCATGTTTTCTTTTTGGAAAGAATGCAGAGTTTTTGGGGTCCGGAACTTTGATAGGATCATGCATGACCCATTTTATTTTGTGGGCGCTTATGAATATGCTTTGCTGCTTGTTGACTGATGGTGTTCTTTTGGGGTTACCTGGATGCTTCATGGCATGTTATGCGTGTGGCTATCGCAGGACACTACGGGCAAATTTTGACCTGCAGGTATCTCGTTTCCACTTTGTCAAGTATAGTGCGCTTTATAGATAATTGTAATTCTTTCTCGTAGGAGTTTTGTCAATATCTCCTCAACATTATGCTATATAAATGCCCCGCCTTGTTTTCAATCAAAACTGTTCACTTGATGTTCCCAATCTTTTATTTTGTTCCCTTGATATGGAGTGTATTTTATAATCACACCTTTCATCATTTTGATTTTTTTATTCTTTTAACTAGGGCACTAGCCATATAAATGCTCTTACATTTGGTGTGATTATAGTGTCTAAGAACCTCGAAGAACCTTGATCATTATTATCCATCCATAACTTTCTTTTGTCACTCTTCAAGAAGCATGTTATTTCCCATAACATGTTGACCTGACCCTTTTAGCCAAGCATTGATTTGTTCATCGTTGAGACAGGATAACTCTTTGATTGTCATTCTGGGTTCCCTTTGGATTCTTATGAGGGAAGCTATGGTTCCATAAAGATGATATCTCACCCATCTTTAGCTGGTCTTTTTTATATTTGCAATATATAGACAATTGATATGGGCGTTAAGAATGGAGTTTGAATATGACTTGGTTGGCCCAATCAAATGTTGTTGGTTTCAGGTTTTTGGGACCTCAGTTTGCAATGCAATAATGAGGTCCATAAAATTTTATAAAAAGTAGTTAGGGTTTAAAATTTTTATTATTTGGTAAACTTCTGTTATTGAATTTGTCAGATCATTTAAGCAACTAGCCATCTTTTTCTCTTCCTTCCCATCGTTTATATTTTTGGTTTTCCTTTCCCTCTGATTATGGGCTGTCCAGTTAGGTCAGGTTGTTGGACAGCTTTTGTGGTTTGAGGCTCTTTGTGGGCTTTAAATTTACTTGTATCATCTGGCTACTGTATTCTGTAGAATTTAAGTAACCCCACTGGGTTTATTTTATATTTTTCAAATTCTATATTTATATATAACAAACTTGACAAAGCTCGTTTTGTGTATTTTGCTTTCATTTCTGATAGCTCCATGATAAATAGTTTTATAATGCGTGTGTACAATGAACTTGCATCTGCTGCCTGAGGTTGCTTTTGTGAGCAAATCTTTTGTTGGGTAATGAGAAAGAAGTAACAAACTGCTTTGGTCTGTTCAAAATTTTCCGATGGGCTTTTCATTGTGTAAAAAAATTTCTCACTATAAGTTTTTTCGCTTGAGGATGTTGGAATCTGTCATTTGCTAGGTGCAGTAAAATATGTACTTTCCTGCACAGGAAACCAAGTGTCCGGAGTAATCAGAACCCATGGCCAGTTATACAGTGAAACTCAATTTCCCAAGTGAAAATATCTCTTTAGTTCATCCTTTACGATGTTCCCCTGCTATTGGATGGATGTCCTGCAATTTACAGATATTTTTCTTTGATATAATTTTTGTTAAAGTGTGTATTTATTTTGTATCCCTAATGCAGGAAGCACCGTGCAGAGACTTGGTTACACATTTTTTCTGCCATCTGTGTGCCATTTGCCAAGAATACAGGGAAATCCGTGAAAGGTCCTGCAATTCCAGTCCTCCTGATCTGAATCTGGTGGCACTCACAGCCCCTCCAGTCCAGACAATGGAACCAGCTTCGAAAGGATAATACTCTTTCTTTTATTGCTTATTATTCTTTTACCATGTAGCAGTGACTTTATATATTGCTCCTGCTGTCCCATCCCTATCCAAATTGTTACTTGATCATGAGGTTATTTGTTTCTATAATTTGTTGTCTTTGCAGGATCTTGCCACGGTTAGTGATTTTGTTAGGAGTGAGTTTTCCCTGTATAAATTATGTGATGACATTACTTTTCTTGTATCTAATACAAAGTAGGGTAACTTGGTGAAAGATTTATGATCCTGTTGAAATTTTTTTCTTTTCATACCTAGTGGTTATAATGTTAAAGTTTTTTTTTTTTTTTTTTACACCACAAGGTCTAAGTTACCTGTTTGGAGGTAGAAGTGTTTGAGTGGCTCTCGATAGCCAAAGAAGATCAGTACATCTACGAGCTCTGTATGCACAAGTCGAGACCAAGCATAGGTGGTTGACAGTAGCCTCCATGAAAATGGTTGTGTTTTGGACTCTAAATATGATCAAATAGGGGTTGTTTGGATAAAAATGATGACAGGTGGAATGTTTTTAGCTAAAGCGGGATAGGTTTGCAAAAGGGGTTTGATTTGATCAGATTTTTAAAAACCGACTTTTTGGGAATTAAAATGATGTCTGAAGATGTTAATCATGTTTTTAAATGAGGATAAAAGGTACTCATGTTATAAGAAAGTAGAAAACATACTAGTCAAAAGTGGACTGTTCTGGTAAAAATGTAAAAATAGGGACTGTTTTGAGTAATTTTATAATTGTGGAAATTTTCTTTTTTGAAGTATAATTCCGGAAATTTAGGCCACAAAACAGGCTTTAAACTCAAATATAACATTGCTAATAAGCCGAAATTACTAGGGGTGTATTACAAATTAGTCAATATGGGAATTCGATTCTATCCATGTAGATCGGATTGGATGAATGTTTAACGAATTGGTTGTGAATTTAAAAAATAAGAATTTGTAAGACACGAATCCGATCTATGACAATCTGTTAGAATTTATAATATTTATTTTATATATATAATTATATATATATAATAATATCTTATAATTTTTAATAATAATATTATAATATCTTATATCTTTTAGACTAGAAAATTGTTATTGGACCCTAGTTAAAGATAATTATATTGGGTTGTTTAGATTAAGCCTTATCTGTCAATCTGATCTGATCCAATCTGTTATTTTATGGATTGGATCGGATTGAGTCTTTTTCACGGATAGAATCGAATCGGATTGCATATTTATCAATCCGTAGACCTCGAATCGGATTGAATTGAGTCTTTTACACAAATCGAATCCGATTGCATATTCATCAATTCGTACACCGCGGATTGAATTAGGATTATGCCTAATCTGATCAGTGGTCACCCCTAGTTTTTCCAAGAAAACGGGAGTTGCTTTATTTAAAATTTTAAAAAATTGATATTGTGGAGTATATTTCAACCCTAGAGAAGGTCAAAAATGTCCAAGAACCAAATTAAAGTATTAAATTGAAAAGGAATAATAAGGTGGGACATTTTTAACTATTTAAAAATGAATGGTAATATATTCTCCGAAAGAAACAATAGACTTTTTTTTTTCTGGTAAAAGAAATTTTTTTACAATTTTTGGTTAATGCACATTGTTTTTTTTTTTAATTTACAATTATGACATTTTCTTTTTATCTATCTAAAATAAAACAGTTATGCATCTATTTTTTTAAATATATATAATAATTCGAATATCTATAAATTTCATAAAAGATTATTTATTTAGATTTTCGCATTACTTTAATTTTTTAAAGGACCAAAAAAATATTAATTCAAAACAAATCTATTTAACTTTTTATTTCATTTGAAATAAATAAATAAAAATTCGATAAACAATAATATTTTCTCAAATCTCATGAAATCTTTCATAACTTTTCGTACTTATAAATTTTTCATTCAAAATATATATTAAAAACTTAATTTTCATTCACTTCACTTAGGGTTAATTTGGAAAGAAAGAAAAGGAAAAGAAAGGAAAAGAAAGGTAAGGGAGGGAGATGAGATATTATTGTGTTTGGTAAAAAATATTGAAAAGAAAAGAAAGAGATTAGGAGGATTTGGAAGGATACAGCTGGCATGAAGAGTGATTTTTTTTATCCTGTCAAATATCACAGACTAAAAGACTTCCCTATTTGAATTGGTTTTTGAAAAGCGGCTTTCGGCTTTTCAAGTTCAAAAGTCATTTTGGAGAGTGTTTGGATTAGAAAAGTGGAAGAGTTTTGGAGTCCAAAAAGAACGTTTAAAGAAAATTGAGGGTACCAATTTCCTGATTTAGCTTCTGCTTCTCTTTTTCTTCTACGCAAAAACCGAAATAAAAGTTCTCAATACACAAACTGACTCTTAATTGAAACAAAAGAAAACACTGATAGCATATTAGAAAGTAGAGAGAGAATCGAAAAAGTGAAGAAAAGGAGCTCTCTCTCTCTGTATATATATATATATATATATTCGGCTAAGACAACGATGAACACCACCAGCTCCAGCGGTCTATCACGGTCGAAGAAGAGAAAGGGAATCCACGCCCTCAGTCACGACATTCTTTGTATGATCTTCACTCGTCTCGACCTCATCGAAGTCGTTTGCTGCAGCACCGTTTGCACATACTGGTAGGCCTTACCTTTAATTCCTCTGTCATTTTCTACAATTTTGCCCTTTCATCTGGTCTCTGGAAAATATAGGAAAAGAAAAGAAATGCTATAGAAAATTTTGTGCCTTTTTTCCCCTTGTTTGTATACAATTTCTGAGCTGCCAAACAGAGCCAAAAAGAAAGTGCAAGTTGAATTAAAATATTTTTATTGGACTATATTAGTTACTAAAGTTACTTCATTGATTATATAACCAAATTTACTCAATTTTTGAGTGAAAAGAATCTAACTTTTAGTATATAATGTTATTCCTGATGCTCACATTGTCTAAAAATAATTCCTAATTAAATCACACTGTTCTCTACTTGTGCATTCATTGTTAGAATATTAATTTGTAATCTATTAGAATTTTAAGTTTAAGATAGTTCTCTTTGATATACTGTAGTTTCTGTAACATGAGGAATATCCTATCCAGTTTAATTATTTTTAAATGTAGTCAAAAAAAAAAATTAAGTTAGTTATTGTCATTAAAGAAGTATTTTTTTTAATGCAAGTATAGTCTTTATGTGATTGTATTGACAGTGGCTTTATCCAACCTTCCAGTTCTCCTCCAAGAGGCTCTGCTTCTCTATGGCATGCTATATGAATCCGTATCTATGACATGAGACTTACAAATACTCGTATTGTTCTACTTCTCCGTTCTTAGTATTTTGATATCTTATGCTTTAAATTTTCATGTTCTTAGCATTTTGATATCTTATGGTTTAAATTTTAATGTTGTAGATAAAAGGATTAACCATTAGGGTCAGTTTGGTTGGAAAGAAATAGAAGGAAAAGAAAAGAAATGATTTAGAGGGTTGTGGTTTTGTGTGGTTGGTATGAAAATTTTAAAGGAAAGGAAAGAAAATTGAAGGATTTGGAGGGAAAAATTAATGGTGATTAGTAGCTTTTGTTATCCTTAAAAAAATGGAAAGAAAGGCTACATTTTTTAATGAAACTTTGGTAATACCAAATTTGCCCTTGTTCTGATAAAAGCTAAAATTTGTTCTTTTAAATATAAAAAAGTATAATGGTAAAAATTTTAAATTATTTCATTTCATTTCTTTCCCCAATCATGTTAACTATCATTTTCTTTCTTTTCCTTTACTAATCAACCAAACACGATAAAAGTTTAACAATATTCTTTCTTTTTCTTTTCTCTCATTAATAATGTTATCCTTTTTTTTCTTTTCCATTCTACCAAACATAGGAATGTTTAACTATCAATGGGTGTCATGCTCAACAATTCTATTTTTAACCTATAAATTTATCTTTTAAAATATGAAAGGGTATATTGATAAATTTATAAAAATAATTTTCATTCCTTTTTTTTCTCAAACATATCCTATCCTTATTTTTTTTCTTCATTAATCAACCAAATAACAAATTAATACTATCATTTCTTCCCTTTTCTTTTTCCTCGTAACTCATCTTATCCTTTCTTTTTCTTTCCCTTGTACCAAACATAGCCTAAGAAAAGGAAAAAGATGATGGCCCTAGCATTCTAGCAATGCCACGAACGTCGGGTCTGTGGACCACCCTTTCCTTGGATTTGGATTTCGACTTCCGGAGGAAAGTAGGAGAATACCCAAAACGGAACGAATAAGTTCGATTTCTGGTCGCCGTCGGTGGGTTCTCCTCGTTTAACAGAATGGATCACTATACGGTGTTGGGTCTGAGTCGATCAGCGAACCAAGAAGAAATCAAAGAGGCATTCAGAAAATTGGCAATGCAATTCCACCCAGACAAGCACTCTCAATCGCCCAAGTCCGTCAGAGACGGTGCGACCCGCCGATTCAAGCAGGTCTCTGAGGCTTACGAGGTTCTCATCGACGATCGCAAACGCGCCGACTACAATCTGCTTCGCAACAGCGGTGGCGGTGGAGGAAGATCTGCCAGTGGTGGTGGTGGTTACAGCCATAGCGGGTATGGTTATGGTCATTACAACAATAATAGACACAAGCATAGTTACCGGAGATCTGCCAGTGCAAGTGGGTTTGCTTCTGATGGCGTTGTTTCGAAGTTTGAGATTGCTCTTCGCTTCCTTTCCACGCGTGCTTTTCTTCTTAACGTCGCCTTTGCTGGGTAATTTTCATCTCTCCTTTCGTTCTTTAGTTTTTAACAAAATGGCATGTTTTGCTTAATGATTGTTGGGTATTCTCTTGGTTATTTTATAATTTGCTTGTGAGTTAATTTTTCTCTAAATCAGCTTCCTGTTTATGATTCTTTGATGTAAAGAACAATGATGCTTGAAAATCTCCACGCTCTAATTTTGTTTTTATTTTTATTTTTGGGTATGATGTTAGAAGAAATGCATATATTGATTTCCTTTGATTGTATATCAGCTTATCTTTTGGATTGAACATGAGTGTCACCTTAGGATAGCAGGTTATCAGTTAGTCACACTGTTAAAATCCATTCCGCCCTGTACTCATAATGATCTTATTAAAGTCTTGCTACTGATCAGAGCTGAAGCAGAATGGGGTTCCTTGCATCAAGTCTTCTGAAAGATATGAATGACCAATTGCTTAATTTTGGATTGTAATGAATTCTTTCACGTCAATTTGGGACAATTTTTTTTAATATTACTTGGAGAACTCAAGCTTATGATACTATATGCGCTTGAAAATCCTTTAAGATGTTTTAGAATCTCATTATAATGATATGTGAGCAAAGTTTTCTATTCTCCATATGTAGCTCAATCTTCCCATTTGTCCTCCTTTTCAGTTGTTCTTTGCTTGGAATGATGGTTAGTATGTCATACTTTTCTTGAGTGATGTTTAGAAATTGGTTCTAGTTGATTCAATTTGAAACTGTAATAATAACTTGTGTGGATCTTTTGACAACTATTGCCTTGTACAGAAACAACATTCCTTTTATTTATAAGGTCTTCTGTGCACAATATCTAGTATATGGTACAAAGACTTACTAATGTCGGTTAAGGAACGTGTGAGTTAAGGCTTCTATGAAGAGACGATATTTTGTGAGGATATGTTATTGTTGGTGTTGTATCTCTTTTATAGTTTACAATTTAAAGTAAACTGAAAGAGCTCTGTTGGTATTATTTCCAATTGAAAAGGATGGAAGGATGGGTTGATGCATAAAGAGCTCTGGGTACTTGAATAATAGGCTCAGCTCTGGTCGTTTCTGGATGTTTAAACTTTGACCTTTTATACCCATTCCCTTCTTTTCTTTTCTACTCATGTGAAATCACTTTTAATTTTTAGTGGTGTAGAATATTTCAATCAAATTGATCTTCCTTTTTCTGTATATTTATTTATTTATATTTGGCTATGCATCTAATTGAACATGCATTACATGATGCTTGCTCTGGTATCTGCAGTAAATAGTATATAAGTTATATAATGTTTTAGATGTTTGAAAGGGATTTTGCTAATAAAGGTTTGGCAGTGCTTTATTAGGTGGATCGGTTATCATTGACACCAGCAGGGAGGCACTATGGAAGATGCACAATCCTGGGGTAAGTAATTGGTTTTCTGTATTGCATGGTAGAGTTGCACTTTACTTCTTGGTTAAAATACAATGACCTCCCCTGAAGTTTGCCCTAATTACTCACGGAGAAAATTTTGAAAAAAAGTTGCAATGTCCTCCCTTGAAACGGATAAGGCCTAACGAGCATCAATTTTTATGGTAATTTTACCCTTTTAGCCCGATTATTTTATTTTTAAAAATGAGAAAATATTTGGGTACGTGACTTACTGGTTTGCCCACGTAGAAAAAATAAAAAAAAACTCTTTATCTTCTTCCCTCTTTTCCTTCTCTCTCTTCAATCTTCTCAACTCCTCCGGCACACCACCACAACCCCCGTCACCAAGACACCAAGGTGTCTCACTCTCATCTCTCTTCTTCTTCAATTTCTGTCTCTCATCTCTCTCTATCACTAGTTAATGTCTCTCTTAGGGATTTGATTTACAAATTGGGGATTTTGATGGCTTCTTCACTGAGCCAATTCTGAGCATACCCAGACCAAGCTCCTCCGGCGGCCCGATCCTTCTCCTCTTGATCTGCCATTGAGACTCTCTCTCAAACCCCCTCTTTCTCTCTTTATCTAATCCAAACAACAATCTACAATCTACAATCCTCTACTTGCCTAAGAAAGTTAGGGTGTTGATTGGATATGAATGGCAGATCAAGAGGAGGAAGTGAGGGCTTTGATTGGATTCAAACAACAATGTACAGCTCGGTAAACCCACAAGCACTGTCCATCCAAACTTGTGAGCCTTCCCAAGGTAACCCAAGATTCTCCGAGGGCTTCAGTGGCCATATATATATATATATAACCACAAAAACTAGAAATACCACACCAAAACAAACCATTTCTCAAATCTTCTTCACATTCTCTTAACACAATCGACAAAACAATAACAGAATCAAAGTGGGTTTGTTTCAAAACAATAACTTTGTTTTTGATGGTGGAAGTGAGGGCTTTGACGTTGACGACTGAGGAGAGATGCATTTTCCCGTTGTGAGAAGGAACAAAAGGCATTGGCCAACGAATGGAGCTTGAGAGAGAGAGAATTGATTAAGGATGTTACTTTCATCCTCTTTATACTAATTTCTAGAGTGGGAGTGCAGATATTGGAATTCATTTAAGAGAGAGGTCAGTAGCTATGGTGGCCAAGACAGAGGAGAGATGCATGAAGAGGGAGGAGCAGCTAAGGGTATTTATGTCCATTAAAATAAGGCTTTTATTTTGTAATTTGATGACACTCTGAGGGTAATAGAGTCTTTTTGTCTTAGTTGATGGACATTTTGGTCATTGTAACCAATTATTTTAACGGCACTAACGGAATTATGGACGGATAGGGGTCTTTGTAATCACGCGTCAAACCTCAGGGGAGGTCATTGTATTTTATCGTTACTTTTATTGTTTTGGTGGGAGAAATGATAAGATCAGAACACCTTGGCTGTTGGTTTCCTATTATTATTGCTGAATGTTACACGCGGGGTCTTTTTTTGCCCCCTGAAATTTTCAAATCTCTAAAAAGAGTCATGTGGTGATAGTAGTCAGTTCTGCCATTGGTAGTAATCAAAACATGACATATAATAAATCACATACTTAAATGGTGGTCATATTAGATAAATAACGATCATTGAATAAGTTTGCATTGCATTATGGGGCTACAATTTGGTCTTGTGCCTTACCGGGAAAAAAAATACTAAAAAGAAAACCTTACAGAATATTTACAATTCAGTCTTGTGCATATCAGACCATTACTTTATGTAGAAATAGATGTGTTATAATGTTTCATGCTAAATGTTACACAGACAAATTTGTTTTTCTCCCCCTTGGGTAGAACGCACACCCATTTGCTCTATGGGAACTTAAACCCTCACATTCCACTTTGGAAGGTAAGAGTAGATACCACTAGGCTACACCTTACTTACACAGACAATTAATAATGAAGTATTAGGAAAACAGAGAGGATTGTCATTGTTAGGGGTAGACTGACTCGTAGGGTAGAATCTCTTGTTGGGGTGTATTATTTCATGTGCCTATCAGCCGACATGTGTATTTCTGTCTTCTTCTTCTTTTGTTTTTGTTTTGGGTGGGGGGTGGACCAATAAGATGCAGTCGGGGAGGGACGGCATACGATGTTAGGGTGGTAGTATGGCAGTTTGATGCAGTGGGGATGCAACTTAGCTCATTGTTGAGGGGTTAGTCCAGGGTTAACCCAATGTAGAGAACCCAGTTAGACTTAACTCATGTTCAAATCATTGAGTTGGGTTGAGTTCGAATTGAAAAAATCAGACTGGTTCAGGTTGGCCCCAGTTAGACTAAAGTTAGTTCAAGTTTTTTGTCTCACCTCCACATGCTAAGATATTTGAACATAGCTTTTACGGTGGTTCCATGTAATTGTGAAAATAAATCATGAAAGTATCAAAGAGAGCTTCTATTGGTCCACATGTGCAGTAATCCATACATATATATATATATATAGTTGGGTTAGTATTGAGTTAAACTCAGATTGGTAAATTTAGGATGGGTTTTTGCCTGAAACCCAAGGAAGCACGGACACGGACATGGAATACGGGTATGACACAATACGGATGCGGGAAATCTCAAAAAAATAGAATACAGACACGGCAATCATACGTCAAATAAAAATATAATATTATACATAAAATATTAATTTTTATTCTTCAAACATACAATAAATATAGTTAAAGTAATTATACAAAATATAAGAAGTTAAAATCTAAAAATTCACTATTTTTTCTAATATTCTTTACAATGACTCACTTACTTGAGGGTTTTAAAAATATTTTTGTTTTATTATAAAATGATCCTTATTTTTTAATCTATAAAGTTTTTAATATTACAATCTCAACCCCATTTTATAGAATAAAAAATTACAAATTTGTCCCGAAAAGTATCCTAAACGTATCCTGGTGTATCCCCGCGTATCCCTGTCGTATCTCCCGTGTATTCTAGCCATATCCGATATTCAAAAAATAATTAAAAAAATTGGATACTTCTTAGCCGCATCGAACACGTATCCTGCCGTATCCTGGCTGTATCCGTATCGGATACGTGTCTGATACGGCCACGGGGCTCTTCTCGGAGTATCCGTGCTTCATAGCTGATACCTTAAAGCTCAACTTGAATTAAATTTTATTTATTTATTTATTTTCAACTCAAGTGTGATTGAGTTGTAAATAATGTTTCCTATAAAGGAATCAGGTTTGGTTCGGACTGGCTCGCCAAATTGCACCCCTAGTTATGGGATGTTGAGGCATCCTTACCAATATATTAATGCAATGCAATAAAGTGCCACCATGTGTTAATGGGTGATATTATGGGACAGCTTAGAATTTTTATTAAAAGGAGTTGGCGGATGGACTTGTTTCTCAAGCACTAATAAAATGATATGAAGTTGTGCACATTAAGGTTTAGTGCTTTGCTTCTTAGCCTCTTCGGTTAAGTTTTGGTATTAAAAATTTTATTCACACCAATTGCTCACTCATCTCTTTCTCTCTTTCTTTGGTCTTTGTTTGGCTGTAGTGGTTCAGTCGAACCTGAGCAGATTGAATCTTGATAAAGACCTTTACTTATAAAATGGTATTTGCACGCAGAAATCATTTGAAGATGCAATGGAGTCCATAGAGAAGGCCAAAGCACTTAAAGATGAGATGTAAAGGGGGTTATTTAGTGTTTCCCTAGTTTGTCTTCTTGCTAGCTTGACTTCAAAGCTTGAAGCTTCTCACCAGGTAAAGTAGCAGCAACTAATTACACAGGCAAGGTGAAGAAACAGTTTTGGCCAAGTAATTTGCTCATGCAGCTCAACTGATGTTCTTTTCCATTTCTGATATGTAATGTGTTGGTGTGTGTATATATTTATTGACAGATTTATTGTCTGCTATATGTTGCAAGGCTATCATATATAATGATCAATGCAAGGATATAAACTTAAATGTAAATATAAACTTGATAAGCATATCCATATGAATTATAATGATTCCATTACAACTTTCGTATGTTTCAAAACTTATTCCTGAGATTCTATTTCAATCCCTATTTCACTTATAAATGTTATTCCCGGATTTCCATTTCTTCATCATCATCCTTGCCTCTTTATATGTATGTGTGTGTGTGTGTATATTGACAGATATATTGTCTGCTATATGTTGTAAGGCTATCATATTTAATGATCAATGCAAGGATATAAACTTGATAAGCATATCCACATGAATCATAATGCTTCCATTACAACTTTCGTATGTTTCAAAACTTATTCCTGAGATTCTATTTCAATCACTATTTCACTTATAAATGTTATTCCCGGATTTCCATTTCTTCATTATCATCCCTGCCTTTTTTTTGTTTTCTTCATATGAAAATGGTTGGCTACATGGATTCTCTTTTAGTATATTATTATACACCATGTCATCTCTTATATTAAAATTTTTGAAGTCATTTTTAATTTCTTCATTTCATGTTAGTTTCCGTCAGTTGTCTTTAACTTTTATGCAAACTAATCTGTACTTTACAATCGCATCAACGGGTCTACGTCCACACGACCTAAGCCTACTCTCTCTTATTTTTTCATTAATAGACATTATTCCTAAACTATATCTCACACTTTCATTAGGATTTTCTAGTCATGCTTATCAGTCATCTCAACATTCTCAATTTAAGTTACATGAGTGCATTTATTTATTTAACAATTACTTTGCCCCGCACAATATAGATAGTCTAGTGATAATCATATAAAAATTTTGTTCTAACTAGTTTGGAAATTTTTTTTAACATAGGATCACTAGCCTATTTTCATTTGGTCTATCCTACTCTAATTTTGCCAGTAATATTTTTTTGTATTACTGATCATAAATATTTAAAATGATGATTTTCAGAAACTCCTTTGTGTTGGATTACTACAGTTATTTTAATACTTTCTTAGTCTTTATTAAATTTACATTACATATACTCTATTTTAGTCTTACAAAATTTTAAACCTTTTGTTTCTAATGTATTTATCCAAGTTTCTAATTTGTTTCCAAGCCTTCTTTAAAAGTGTCCAACATCAGCAAACAACACGCACCCTACCCGGTATGTCGTCTTCTATATATATTTGGTTATTTTATCTAAGACTAGTGTAAACAGCTGTATGTTAAAAGTAGCAATCTTTAGTGTAGTATTCACAGATGCAATACGAACCCTAGTCTTTGTATATTGTTTCACTTTTTATATATCTTAGAACCCTAACATGTGGCTCTCTAAATCTATGAAAATCATATATAGATATGTTTGTTTATCAATTGCCTAATTAAATAAATGGTTTAGGTTTACGTAGCAGGAAGTCCAAATTGGTTTTCACACTATGAATTCATTTCTTAATCTTTGTTCTTCTATAACATTTTTTCGAGAGTTTGATTGTATGACACATTAATTCAATTCTTCCTCCTTACATACTCATTTATTATTGTCATCTTTTAAAATGAAGTCTAAGCTGTGCATCCTTTAATTAAGTATTGAACATGATGCATTTGATGCAGTTGTTTCTATTTTATTTTATTTTATTTGTTGATAAGTATTGATGCGATGGGTGGTGGTGATAAAATAAAAGTGTGGTGCACTTTAATTATGATATTAATATATGAATGAAGAGGATATTAAAGTTGTACAAATGGTTGATTTCTTATATACAGCAATTCAATCATGCTCGAAATCCTTGAGATTAATTATGATATTAATATATGAATGAAGAGGATATTAAAGTTGTACAAATGGTTGATTTCTACTGTATTATGTAAAGCAATTCAATCATGCTCGAAATCCTTGAGATGTTGTTGGGATGCATGAAGAAGAGGAAGTTTTACTGTTGGTGGATGATGAGCATCAGCAGTGGCATAAGATCTTTCTGGGGAAAACACAATGTGCATAATTGAAGTTTCATTAGGGTCACTTTCTAGATGATACAGACGCTGTCCAGCAGCGTAACCACCAAGAAGTTGATATGATCTCTCTGATTGATCTAGTGTCAGGCAAAAATCATCCGTACCTGCACACAAACAATCAATAATAATATAAGTAAGTAAGTAGAGTAATGATGAGAACAGTAAAAATCGAACCTGTCTTCTTCGGTGGTGGTGGTCATCTGAAGAGTTGTTGATGTTACATAGCTTGGCATAATAATTTATTATGGGGGAGCAAATAATTTAGTTGGAATGAATGCATATAAAGGAAGTCAAATGTGAAAGTTTCAAAATGTTTTGCTTGACTTGATATTATGTACTCGTAATTAATGAAGACACAGTAAAACAAATTAAAAACAGTAGAAAATTGGAGAAAAAATAATAATAATAATAATAAAAACTCACAGGCAGCGAGATCTAACTGGGTCTCATAAATGAATTCCAAAACTGCAGAAATGTCTCGCTCAAATTGATGGAATGGTCCGCTCTCGAAATTCATCTTCCTTAGCTTACACACTCCCTCTCCCAACTCCATCATTGCTCCTTTATGGTTCTAACATGCCAATGCCAATCAATCACACACTAAAACCCACTTCAAATGAATATTCATTCATTCACTCACTAATCACTATTCACTAACACTACTAACCAAACAACATCTCGAATAAAATCATCCAACCAACCTGATTGAAGAGGTGATGGAAACCCACGGCGCACTGTAGAATACCGTGAACGAGGGTCCGTACAGGTTCTTCAGATCTGTTCCATAGTGCTTCCAGATAGTCATGGCATCTGTAGTAATCCCTGCCGTTGAAGAGCGCAACCGCTTCTCCAAACCCATCGATGCAATCAACGTCGTCGTCGTCGTCGTGTGTGTTTCCGCCGGCGGAGAAGCGGTACGATGCGCGAAACGAATCGGATGATAGTGTATTGTGCTTCAACGACGACAAGTGTGGAATAACATCAATAATTTTAGGGCTTGGAGAAGAAGAAGAAGAGTATGAGTAGTTGCTAAGAGGTGTAGTTGAAGTGAACGAAGAGAGAGAGGGAAGTTTGAGGAGAGAGAGAGAGAGAATAGCCATTGCTGATAGCTAAGGGCTGGTCCAAATGAAACTAAAAATTCTAGCCAATTTTTTTTTTTTTCTGTTTTTTCGTGTGGTGGACGTTTAATTTGCACAATTGGACTCATGGAATGTTGAAATTGTAAACATTTAGAATAAACTTCAATTTTAGATAATAAAATAAAAGCAATTAATTTGAATATTTTACTTTTAATAATTTTAACATCTTATAAAATCTGACAACAGTTACAAAAATATATACTCTTGTTAGTAACAGAAAGGGCCATTTTAAATAATTAAATTAATTAACACTCCATCACAAATCTAATCCTCATTGAATTCTAAGCCAAACACCACCGTATACAAGGGTGGGGAGTGGGACATCCCCCACTCTCCCTCATGTGGGTGATTGTCGGTAAGAGTGCTCCAAATTCAAATAAACATAAACATAGACGTTGTAGGATAGGATTGAAAAGTGAATAAAAGGTTTATGAGACAAACCCAAAACAAGTGCACAAGCTCTTTTAAGTCATCTAAATAAGGCACCTACTAGTTCCGATTCAGTGGAGACCATTACTATTATTCACACGTGTCGTACCATTATTTGTGTGAATTCTCGTGATCATTCGTTACAATACAACACACGTGCTGTACTGTACTGCAGAGAATCTGGAGTACCGGACCTATAAACCCCATGCCATGCGCGTGATAGATAGATGCCCTCCTCATGTTGCAAAAGCAAGAGACAAGCGAGCAGAATGAGCGTGAGAGCCAGCAAGTGGTGGCTTATTGAATGCGTGTGGTCTACTACTCACATGCCTGGTTTTTGAAGTTAAGGCCAAAACCGAGGCATTCCTATGTCCCTCTGACCCACATTTCACCGGCTGAGGCCCCACGCTCACCGCCTTCTCATGCCGACAGCTCAACAACCCTCCATTCCCTCTTCTTTTACTGTCATCGCCACCGCTTGCTCCGCCACGACCGCCATACATCGATCCATACATCGAGCCGCCCCGTGTAGCCGGTACATCGTCGAATTCATAAGCAGTAGTGACTGAGAAGTTGGTGACACTTGCTCGGTCGAAACCCTCGGCTGTGGTGACACTCCAGTCAATGCTGGCCTCACTTGGCTCGTAGCATTCTGTGGGCTCAATGGATGGAGTCATGGGCTCATCCAAACTCCCCCTGCAATACAAGCCACCAGTACTAGTTCCTCCCAACCTTCTTGAATTGAAATTGGATGCTTCGTCAAGCGAATCACGCCTGCGATACATCGGGTAAGATGTGGTCTGAGTAGAGAAGCTCTCAATCTCGAACAAGTCTGAGCTTGCATTGCTCGCGACATCATCGTCGGTGGCGGTAACCCGGGACGTCGGGCTTACCGGAAACCCGTAACCATGACGGTCTCTTCCACCACCGGAATGTGACTTGTTGGAAATGGTTTCATCTAGTGGGTGAAAAACCTCCAACGAGTCACGAGGTGGATCTTCCAGAGGACTAATTGGTGGAGCTGATGGGCCCTTCAGTACCAGCTTCACCGGAGAAGATGGGTTCAGAATAGGAAAGGAAAACCCTCCTGTACCTTCAGTGAATGACCTTCCTGGCCTCAACACTCTCTGGTGAGCAAACTCTGATGCAAAATGATTCTCAGCTGAGAATCTGTCAGGATTTGAAATCTCTCTCTGCTCATGTCCTTTGACTGAGTACTCATGTGAGACTGAGCTTTTCTGAGACTTGCTATATTCTTTTTTCTCTGAGCTGTGTCTTTTGGTACATGAACTGTCAACATCATTTGAGGTTCTGGGTGAGAGATTTTCCTCAACCTGAACTGATTTCCTGCCAGCACAGGGACATTTTGGCCGAAAATTAAGCCATTTTGTAGCAGTAGATGACCCTGTTTTCCTCTCATGATCATGATCATGATCATGACCAGGAAGGTTTCTCAATGAAACTGGAACAGCTCCAGGAGGGTTCGATAACAGACCGGTCTGGCTGTTCCAGCTCGCTTCAGATGAAGCAGTGGGTGTTGCATGGAAGGAACGAGCTCGGTAGTTCCTCCGATACCCATCAACCGAAGACGCCGAGGAGAGTCGAGGCAGTGCAGAGAGATGGCATTGCTGCTCAGAATTTTTGATATCTGCTAGAGAAAGAACTCTATTATTGTTCTCTTTCTGGTCATTGCTTTCGTTGAAGTATTTCTGGGCATCGAAAATGCTTAGCTCAGAGTCATCTGCTTTGGGTTCCTCTGGTGGTGTGACATAGGAGGCAAAAGATGCATTTCTCAGGTTGGTCTTTTGTGTGAAGGATATGTAATGAAGGGAAGTTTCCATTTCTCAACCAACTATATACTGTATTGATCAAGAAGATGAACAAGAGAGAGAATTTGAGGGAAGAAATCCAACAGTGGAAATTGAAATGCTTCTGATTTTTTTTTTGCTGCTACAACTGGTTTATGTAGAGTTTGGTGGGTTAGGGAATTGAATTTTCTCCAAACATGAATTTATCTACTAGTGTATAATAAAGCTACGGTTTACATTAAGATAGCAATAGTTCCACAACTCTAAGGGCCCAATGAACTGTACGCTTGGACAAGAGGGGTGTGTGTTTGGGACCCAAAAGACTTGTGTCCCAATTCCCAAATAAGATATTGTAAAGAATGATGATGAGCAAATTATGAGTTATAGATGGGGACATAATCATTCTACAGGTAAATTTCCTACTACCAGATCAACAGATAAAATCAAGCTTATAGTTGGAGACATATCATTGCTCAGGTTAAATTGGACATCACTATCATTCCTACCAAATCAAGAGTAACATTTAAAATCTCTAAACACCACAAAGGTTATTAAATTTCTAATTATTCTTTTTATTTTTCTTTTTTTCAAATTGATTTGTGCAATTTGCTGTATAGACCAAAATTGCATGTTATTAACGGTGAAGTGACATAACACATGGTCCATCATTTTTTAACTACTCATTTAATCTGGATTATGGAATAGCACTCATTCAATTATAATTTCAAGCATTTTTTTTTCTGTCAAATAATTCTAGCAATACTTTTCGAAATACTTCAACCTTTTATTTTTTCATTTTGTAAGAAGATGAGATATCACTTAGATTACAAGTCAAAAGGTTTTTACAACCAATAGGGTTTTTGGTTATCAATGCTAAAATTCCTACTAAGTGTGTGTGTGTCTCTCTTTATATATATATATATATTGGTTTATTTATTAGTAAAAATTAATAATAGAACACATATATTTGTGATAAGTCAATGTGCCAAAGCCTGGCTAAGTTGGTGCGCTATCAGTGTCACACAAAAGATTGGTTGCTTTTATCATTTCATTGAAAAGCAGAAAGATTATGGTTGTGTCCAAAGAAGATGTACTAAAACTAATGACCCCACTTTAATGGTATTTTTTCAACCTCTCATAGTGGAGAATATCTAATACACCCCTAAATAAGGAGATTATGTGTTCTACACGCAAGATGAGACTTATCCTAACATATTGTGTACGCATGATTTAGATTTACCTAGAGTATATATAAGCATATAGAGCACATATTATTTAGAAAAAAAAAATTATAAAACATTTATTTCTGTGAGACAATTTAGAGTGCATTCTAACATGTGAAGGTTCAACTCTTTACAGGAAGGAACACGTAGACGTGTGAATTTTTTTGCCAAGAAAGTGTGTGTATATATTCTAAAAATGATGATGAACAAATCATGAGATACAACCAAACTTGTAGATGGGGACATGTCATTCCTCAAGTAAATTTGGGCATCACTATGATTAGTAGCAAATGAAGAGAAACGTTCAAAATTAATGGAGACTTCTAGTCATGACAAGGACAGTGGCACTAGTGTGTGAATCTAGATACAAAGGCGCTTAGACAAGTGACTTTTAGACTTTTTTTTTTTTTTTTTATGTAAGAAAATAGAGTTTTGCAATTTGCTGTCTACAAAAATTCTAAGTTACCAACACTCCAAAGATTGATGGGTTAAGTGATATAACATATGGTCCATTCTTTTTTTATACTAGTCCATCTAATCTAGATTAGCAGTCAAAGTTATTAATATTTTGATGTAAGAGGACATGTACAGTTTTGCCGGTACATTTCTTCTCAATGTATGGTGGAATAACTTTTAAGGTTCAATGCTAATTTTTTTTTTCTTCTGATAAATAACTCATGCAACACTCATGAAAAAACTTTAATCCTTCGCATTTTTATTTTGCAAGGAGATAAAATACCACTAGGTTATAATTAGGCTCTCACATAACATCTCTGTTCACTTTTAAATTTACCAGTTAAATTGATTTCAATTGACTAGTTTTACCATGTAAGTTTTATAATCTACTTTTCAATTGTACAACATATAATTATTATTCCTAGTGCATCCACTTAATTTAAATGGTGAATTAGCTGGCATTTTCGGAGGTTTTGCCTTATTGCTTTCAGATTACATTATTTGAAAATTTTCTCTCACACCCCATGTTAGAGTTAACACCATTAATTAACTATCAGTTGTGAAACTACCTTTTTACCCTCACTAAAAATTCTTTTATTGCTGACATATTAGATAACGTCTCTCTCTCTCTCTCTACTCTCCGTCTCTTCTTCTTATATGCATACATACATACATACATAACACAATTTATCATTTTCTTAACTCTTCAACTGTGCACAACTTAAATCATATACAGATATATAAAATACACACATACAGGCTTGACCTCATTTTTGTTGAAATTTGATTCCTTGTTGATCGCTGGGAGCAAGTATACACATATAGATAACAATTAAATATATATAGTAAATTATTAAGGCGGCTGATATTCGCGCTCCACTAGTCTCCTCTGACTCTCCATTCTTTTTTTTTTTTTAAATGAAATTGCAAAAGTATCCATAAATCACATATTAGTTGATTCTTACATTTTTAATACCATAATCGTCCTTTTATATTAAAGTCAGGATTCTTGAATTTCTCCAATTTGTTTCTTTAATTTTAATGCATCATTTTAGTTTAAGTTATAGTTTTTTTCTTCACGACAAGAAAAGAGAAATATTAGAAATCAAACATTTTAATGAAAAAGAATTTTTGTTTTGTTTTGAGTCTCAGCATTCACAAATTTATATAATATATATACACACTCTAAATATTTGTAAACTATATTATATAATACTTAAAAGTAGTTAATTAAATCACTAACTTCTAAAAGTCCCTTTTTAAATCAAACAAGCTTTCATTATAAAATTTAAAGATTACGGTTTATCATAAAATTTTCAATTTAATTTAATTTTTCGCTCAAATACATTGATATAAAATTTGCTTTCAACTCAAATACTTTTTATCCTAGTCACATATTTTTTTTATCCTTAAAGATTAGCTTTCTATATTATCTAACTACTGTTAAAGAAAATGACAATTATGTCATTAAAAATATAAGAACCAAGTATTCTATGATGTAAGGACTCTTTTGTAATTTGATTTTAAAGAAAAAATAGAGCGGAGTGCCTCAGTATATTCGTGGAGTGCTAATATCAGCTTCCAATTATTAATTGTATATTGTATTATTTGTATTATCCCTAAATGCATAACCTTCATGGGAATCAATGGAAGCATGCCAAATATGAGGATCAAAATCTCAGGATAGGCTAGTAAACATCAAAACACACTGAAAACAAACAGTACCGGCATGATTATAGTCCCCCACAAACCCAAATTTGAACCTAGATATAAATTTCCCAAAAATTACTGACCCTTCTATTAAATCCATGAAAAAAATAAAGCAAAAGAAAAGCTCAAACTTTGAGCACTCTCATAAACCGAGTAAGGAATTTGTTAAGGGATTTGGAGAGGGGATTTGTGGTGATCGAATATTGGAGGCAGGTTAAGAGAGAGAGTGGCGACTATTTGATCAGACGAAGCAGCTATGTGGGAGAGGGAAAGAGGTGGCGGCGGTGGTGGGGCTGTCGGAGAGTTTGGGCATATGTGTGTGCGCGCGTTATATAATCCCAAGTTATATGTTTAATGCTAGTTATAACATAATCTCAGATTAAATAAATTTATATTTAATTTTGTAATTTATAAAATAATTTTGCAAATTTTATATTTTAAATAAATTCATTAAAAATCAATGTCATTTAAGTTTTTTTGACTTTAGTTAAGGTTAGTTTTGGCATTTTCAAGATATCCTACTAATAGAGTTAATGGTCGACTGATACCAACATGGGTCAGAGTAATTATATTAAACTTCAAGGGAGGTTGACCAAATTTTTTTAAATAATTTGAGTTGGGAATAATAAGACAATATCTCAAGAGAGGTCAGGTAATTCACCCAAATTTAAAAGCTGCGATGGAAAGGACATTATCTTTTTTAGCCATGGTTACAAACACACTCTGCACACATATCTTCTTGTCTTCCAGTCTTACCTATAATCAAGATACCCAAACTGAAGACCTCATTAAAAATATATATACTTATATATATGTAAAATTATATATGTATCTGTATATAATATATATGTACTATGTTCATGTATATTTATTTTTATGAAAAAATTAGATTGATAATAGAAAGTCTAAAGGACCAAAAAGTCAAAAGGCAAAATAAACCAAATAGGTAATTATTTGTTGGAAACGACAAAGGTTACTTGTTCTACAACACCACCAACGCTCTCTTATAAAAAGAAGAGCCGAGGCACACCACAATTTAATTACATAATTAATTACTTTTATGTCGAGTCTTGCATGAAGGGGGCGCCGAACCGATTGTGAATTTTTGCATCAACATTTATATGTGTATGCTTATACATGTGTAAGGGTACACAAAGAACTGATGAAATCGAAACCAGAATCGTAGTTGAATTGAACCAAACCGTTCACTATGGTTTCGGTTTCAAATTTTAAGAATCGTTCACTTTGGTTTTGATTCTAGGTCCATTAGGATCGAACCAAACCGTTATACAACGTTTTCTTAGAACCGAAACTGTTGAAAAAAAAAATATATATATATATATATAAAATAACATTTAATAGAAATAAAAATGTAGATGAACATTCATAGTTAGTAGTGATGCATTTTAAGTAGTTCTTATCATGTTTGAATGTCAAAAATTTTAATACATTTCTTTTAAGCCACTGTGGTTGGATGCTTAAGCACAGCGTTGGCCCTGGGCATAGGTCACCTAGGCGGCTGTTTTGGGCCCCCACATTTCAAGGGGCCCCAATTTTTTTTTACATATGCATATGTATGTGTCTATATATATATAAATGTAAGGACCAAAAAAAATCATATATATATAAACATATATATGTCGGGTCTCCAAATTATATATATATATATATATATATATATATGTATGTATGTACGAGGACAAAAAAATAATTTATATATATAAATATATGTATGCAATATGAATGAGAGACACATTTGCCTTTTCGAAAAAAAAATGAGAGATATAAGTAGAATAAATGGTGATGGGATGAGAGAGAGAAAGAGAGTTATATTATATATATATATATGAGTCGAAGACAAAATAAAAGAATGATGGGAGGAGAGAGAGAGCTATATTAAAGAAATAAATGTTGGTATGGAAAAAAGAATAAAAGAAAAAAGAAAAAAGAAGCAAGAGAGGAATAAATAAAAAAAACTCAAATACACTATCTGTTGATTATTGTAGACAGAAGAAAGTGAGGCGGGGACAAAGACAAATGTTGCTCTTCTTTTTCTTCTTCTTCTTCTCTAGATTCATTCGTGCTATGTATGTATGTTTTTTAATCTATTTTTTCTGTTTTAATAAATTTAAGTGATTTCTGTTATGCTTTTTTAATCTATTTTTTTCTGTTTTAATTAATTTAAGTGATTTGTGTTGTGTTTTTTTTATTATCTATTTTATTTAAAATAAATGAACCTTATTGATGTTCGGTAATTTTTCTATTTATTTTTTTTGCAGCCCAAAATTCCAATGAAAGAGAGATTGATAGCTTAAAGTTTGAAGATAGCTTCGATTATCTACTTATGAGATTAGTTATTTTTCTTATGTCTAATGGAAAATTTGAATTTAGGCGTGAAAAAAGAAAAAAAAAAAAAAGAGAAAGAAAAATTGATTCAATCTCAAAAATGAGCTCTTCCTAAATTTTTTAAAAACAATGCACAAACAAAATGTGTCAGATTGTATCATTTTAATGAAACACCTGCAATAATTTTTTTGCGCTTATGAAATTATATCTAAAAAGGGCCCTTATTTAGAAAATTGCTTTGGACCCCTTTTCATTTTAGGATTCTCAGCCCGGCCCGGCCCGGCCCGGCCCCGCTTAAGCATTAACACTTTTAGATATAATTTGAAGTATTTGTAATATTCTTCCTCTAATTGCTTCCCTGTTATCAACCCACTAAAGATAATACTTATTTTGGTGGGATATTCAAGCACTAACTCTTTTAGATATAAATAGAACTGTTTACAGTATTTTATACATATTGTTTATATCTGCTGCACGAGTCCTCTAACTGTTATCCTTGATATCAACCTACTAAAAGCAATTCTACTTGGTTCTTACCATCAGTGATTAGGAAAGGAAATGATGATAGTGATGATGATGATAAATGCAATGTTTTCAAGATGCTACTGTGATCAAATTGATTATATGAACCAAATGAATGCACATTGGGTTTCAACTACTGCTGCATATGATTCAAATTATATACATATATATATATATTTAAAAGTGCACAAAGAACCGAAATTGAACCGAATTAAATTAAACTCAATGTTATCGGTTTTAAAATTAAAGAACCATTGTGATCGATTCCGGTTCTCTTCAAAATTGTAAGGAATTGAATCATGTGCACCCCTAAGCATGACTATTTTGGACAAATGCTTTTTGGAGTATATTTATGGGAAAAAAAATTGTAAGCTATTTTCTAGTTTTTCTAAGCTATATTTTGATTTGTTAAAAGATTTTGTATGAATGACATTTTCAATCAATCAAAGGCCAAAAAAATGTTTAGCTAAAAATATTTTGCATCTTTGAGTACTAAAAGAAGAGAAACTATTTGTACTGTAATGTTTCTTTAAATCCGCAAACCTGTTATGGCCTTTGTCTTCTGCAAGTATTTTTTATGATTGTCTCCCAGTAATATCTTCTCTTTTAAGTGGGCATGTGAGAGTTTCTTGCCACCAAAAAGAAAAAGAAAAAGGGTGGTCAGAATACCTAAGAAGGAAAAGAAAAGGGTGATTTGTATTATTGCATCATCATAGAGGGTCCCCAGCCTAGCTTGTTAGTATTATGAATTATAACACAACCTTGCCTTCTCTTGTATGGACAGCCCAACCAAAGTTGAAGCGTTACATGATAATGATCAAAGATATGAATCTCTATCTTTTTAATGAAATGAAAGAGCTAACAATCCCCACCTCACTTGTTTTTGGTTTGTCTGTAACTTGGGTCATGTTCTCGATCCCTCCCTCTATTATTAATTTGGTGACTACTGATTGAATTCAAGTGCTGCTTAAATTAGGCATGCATGCATATGCATGAGTAGGAACAAAGTAGATTACTAGATGGTGAAGTAGGGAGGGTCCATTTCATTTGACATTTAGGAAGATTGGTATCACACATACAAGACTTAATTTGTGGCTGTCATCATTCCACCATTTTTATTGGATGTTGGGCATGTGGTGTGGGGGCATCAATCACCTATAGTTGGGGTTCCGACTTGCTGGACTTTGTCGCCAGAAGAGATCACCATGATTAGTACCACCCATCCCATGGCAGCTCCAAACAAATTTAGGTCTAAGACAACGATTTTAAAGGATTTTTTTTTCTTTAAATATTTAATATAATAATATAAATGATACTAATTATATCTGTATCATAGAATTTTTTTACCAACGTACCAACTCATAAAATTACTTCAGTAACTTAGTGCACTTGTGCAAGTTGAGCAAACAACAAGGGGATCCGATGGAGTGATGGCACATGTAACTGATGTGTACACACTTTCTTTTTTTGGGATGTGATAGCACAAAACAGTGCGTGTTGCATAAGAGAAGGAAAAAAAAGAAGGACCAATGAAGTGACTCATGCCATTGACTACCATGGATTAGACTGATAAACCACCACTGTACTACTTTTTTTTATTATCAAGAGAAAACCGTAAAAAAGACGAGGAAAAAAAAACAGTAATAAGCAAACATTGAAGAATGATGTTCTTTTAGAGGTAATAAGCAAACTTTTTAGTTAATTAGTGGTAAAAGCTTAAATTAACAAATATGAAATAATGTGAGAGATTAGGTCTTCTTCAACCTTTTTAAATTTTCCATCATTTCTTGTGGATGACTTAATAATTCTTTTCAATTGGGCTCTATCTCTTTCCTTTTCTTTTTAGATGCATTTATATTTCATTGAGTTATAGATGGTCAGGTTTTTTTAGGGTAAACTTTACTGACACCTTATGACGTATCATGCAACTATAATTTCATGCAATTTTGTCACCAACACCCTCTGTCCACTTTTTTATTTTAAAAATGTATGAAATGTCTAAATTACCCCTTATTATTGAATTAGTTTTTAATATAAAAATATAAGAATTGTAAAAGGACCAAAAAATTCATGATTATTACCCAACCCATTTTAACTCATGACCTCATCAACACCACCACCACCATAATCCCAACCCACATCGGCAGTGCCACCACAACCACAGTCGACACCACCACCACAATCCCAACCCACACCGATGGTGCCACAATTCACTTGCAGACCCAATGGCAAACCCAGTTGATTTCAATGATTATTTAACTCAATGGCAAAACTCTTGTTCCAGTTTTGTTCAAACCCTAGAAAAATTTCTCTCTTTAGAATCCAATATCGAATCTCTTTCTCTCTCTAAAAGGATTGTCAAGATTTCTGCAAACTCAATCATTTATGGCCATCGACTCAGCCACGACGATGACATCACTTGCTTTTGGGTTTCGGTTCCACCCAACCGATGAAGAACTCGTTCAGTGCTACCTCAAGCTCAAGATCTGCGACAAATCTTTCCAATTCGACGCCATCTCTGAAATCGACATTTACAAATGTGAGCCTTGGGACCTTTTTTTCTCTTTTTACAACTGTAAACAGAGACAACAAACTGGGATTGAAAAATCTCTTGGCGACGACAAGAGAAAACTTCGGCAATAGGTTTCGCAGTGATGGGATTGGGTTTTCGATTCGATTTTGGAGTGTTGACAAACAGATGGGTTTCGCAGTGATGGGATTAAGTTTTGACTGGTTGTTTTGGATGGTGGATTTGGGTTTTGTTTGGATAGTGAATGGATTAGGGGTTTTAATTGATCTGAAAAATATTGTGGTGGCTGTGGTTACTGCTGGTGGTGGTGGTTAGAGGAAAAGAAGAGATTTTCATGGGTGGTGGTTGTGGTTAATTGGTGGTGGCAGTGGTGCTTGGTAGCTGTGGTTTCCTCCCCCCCCCCCTCTCTCTCTCTCTCTCTCTATATATATATATATATATATATATATATATATAATGTAATAACAGTAAAGTGGGTACATAATAATAAAGCATAGTTTGGAGCATTTTGGTCTATTAGGCAGGGTTAAATGGGTAATTTTAATATTAAAAAAGGTTAGGTCAAAAGTCAAAGGGCAGTAAGGTCATTTTACAGTGAAAAAGTGCTCTGATATAGTGTACTTTTGGCAGGAGGGTGTATATGTGATATACGACATAAACTATAAAGAATGTTAGTGACAAAATTGCACAAAATTGTAGTCACGTAACAATACCTCAAACCTTAGGGGGTGTCAATGAAATTTACCCTTTTTTTATTATATTCATGATATAGATATAAATTTGATCAAATTAATTTAGGGGTTGAAAAAGAATAACGAAAATAGGCAAGTGGGCGCAATAAGAGATGAGGGAGAGTTCTTCAATAAGAGAGAGAATTTGATTTGAGTTTCTTTATTTGTTTAAAGACATTGAAGTTATTTTCGTAATTTCATATAGCGGGCATTTTGGTCATCTTGTATTTTGGGTGGGCTGGGACATTTTGATAAATTGTGTGGTGAAAGATAATTGGATAAAAAGTTATAGAAGGACATTTTGGATCAAGGAAAAGTCTAAATAGTGATTGTTGTTGATTTTGTATTTACTTTGAAAAAGTTGTTGGGCAATTAGTTTTTTAGATAAATATCACTCACATCTCCTGATGCATTGACACGCGACTACAACTTTGTAAATTTTTGTTATCAACACCCTCTATGTTTGTGCCGTATATGACATACACTCCCTCCTGCCAAAAGTATAATGTGTCAAAACACTTTTTGACAATAAAATAACCATGTTGCCATTTGACTTCTAACCAAACCCATTTGAATACTAAATTTACCCATTTATATATACTATAATATATGTAATCTATATATAATTTTTTATATTCATAAATAATAATGTTAACATAAAATAAAAAAGTAATTAAATTTTTCTTTCTTTTTCTCTCTATATATATATATATATAATTATTTATTTCCATAATTAATAATGTTAACATAAAATAAAAAAGTAATTAAATTTCTCTTTCTTTTTTCTCTATATATCTATATATATACGGTATTCTATAATATATATATATATATATATATATAATTATTTATTTCCATAATTAATAATGTTAACATAAAATAAAAAAGTAATTAAATTTTTCTTTCTTTTTCTCTTTCTGTCTATATATATATACAATATACTATAATATATATATATAATTATTTATTTACATAATTAATAATTTTAACATAAAAAAAAAATTATATGTCAATGCATATTATCATGAAGGGTATTGTGGTCATTTTTCTATTCTGATATTTTTATATTAAAATACATTTAAATAATAGGGGCAATCAAGACATTTTACATATTAAAAAAGTGAAAAAATCGACAGAGGTGTTAGTGACGAAAATTCACAAAATTATGGTCGCGTGTCAATACATCAAATCTCAGGGGTGTCAGTAATAGGACCACAACTTGGGCGGGTTGAGCGAGTTAGAGGTACAACTCGGATTTAACCCTACATATGAAATGTTCAATCCTAACCCAACCCTAACCCTACTTCCAATCCTAACTACTTAACCCTAGCCCAACTCATCCTTAAATTCTTAAACTCAGATTTGCAACTCGGGTTAAGATTTCGGATTAGAAATTCGAGTTATCTGTATCACCAATCTCCATGTTGAAAATTTAAAATGATCTTTAATAAATTTCACATTAAATTACTCCTAAACACAAAAAAAAATAAGAACTTAATGCAAATTTCTAAAAAATTACAAACAATTTTTTAGGAAATTAATTATCCAAAGTGTTAACATACAATAAATTAAGATTTAAATAAAGGAAGTTGATAAGAAAAAAATTATCTTAATTTGAATATTATATATAATTTATTTAAAATAAAAAATATACATAAAAATAATATTATAATTCGGGTTCGAGTTGGGCTCGGGTTTTTGGCACCTCAACTCAAGCTCAACTCTAATTAAGTTCGAGTTGAGGTTTTTCAATCCAAGTTCAATCCTAATTGTAAAAATAGTTGCACAAATCCCTAAAAAATCGGATTGGGCTCTGGTTGGGTTCTGGTTGCTCAATCCAAGTTGCACCCCTAATATTTACCTTAGTTTTTTTTAAAGCGGAGATTACCAATAATTAACTAGTTACTTTTTAAATTTTTCTAAAAATATATATATATAAGACAATACATACCTGCTCACAAGTGATATGTACTCTCTTGTCACCACATATGTGACAAAATTTTATATCAAACACATCAGCTTTAGTTAATCTTTAGTTGTCAATAAAAACAACTAAATAAATAAAGAGGAATAAAGGTGAATTAAAAAATTAGACAACGTTGAGAGAGTACCTCCTTACTCTTAGAAGGTAAGTACCATACAAGCACCTACTCACCGGTGATAAGTAAAAATCTTTTTCTCATTATTGATGTGGTAAAATGATAAAATGACACGTGTCTATTTTAAATTAAAAAATAATGTAAATAAAAAGGTTTTAATTTTTTCTCTCTTACATTTTAAATTCAAAATTGACACATATTATTTTATTATTGTGCCACATCGATGGTGAGAGAGAGATTCCTGCTCCACGAGCAGGCAAGCATTATCCCTATATATATATTTATGATATTTGCATTTTATTTTATTTTTACGGTTGCAATTGATTTAATATTTTTTAGTAAAGAAAGTGACAATTTTCACAAAAAGTTGAGTGAAACAAAGATGTGAAAATAGAGTGCCAATTTTATTTCTCTAATTAAAATTCAAACTATCAGATATCACATACACAGAGAAAGAGAGAAGGGTGTTCTGTAATTCGTATCTCTCTCAACAGGCTCTCCACTCCAGGCGAGGTAATTACAATACAATCTGAACCTGACAAACAAGCTGTTGATTCCGGAAAGTTTAACTAAAAAAATAGAGATAGAGAAAGACAGATTCATGTTGATATAGAAAATATTTTGTTTCATTATTATATAATAAAATATTGTTTTTACATATAGAATATTGGATGCAATATTTTGTTGAAGTAGAATATATATTTTGAAATTTGAAATTTATATTGTTGATGAAAAAGTTTAATAGAGATAGAAAACGAGGGAAATAATTTTGGAAAGAAGAGGGTTTGAATATTCACATCCACAAAGGAAAAGGAAAGCCTAAAGCAACACATTCAAATTTTACCAAAGGGTCAATGCCCCAGCCGTACAAGGTCTCCCTCCTGCAAACAGGAGGTTGGATGTTTGAGTCTCAATGAAAGCATTGTGTGCCTGTGTTACTATCTTACCTTATCGGAAAAAGTTAAAAAAACACATTCAAAAATTTCAAAGATAAAGAATGTATAGCTTAATAGGAATATGAATGAAAAGTATGTCACCTTAGCAATAACATGTATAATTAACGATGGTACCATATCACATGACTGATGTGATATGACAATCCAATGGATGCAAGTCACGTTGTAAAAAAAAAACATGACCCACTTTTATGTTGTAGCTATATGACGTGTATCATCGTTACAACTAATAATTTCTCCAACAATAGGTTCGACGAGGCCATTGCAGTCAGCGTTACAATGGGCTGCTCTTTGGGCACCAAGAGACAATATTTGGGCCTCGTGTAGAGAGAGTGGAGACACCAACCCTCAAGCATACGTAGATTATTGGAGATCCACAATGTACTTGGCTTGATGTAAATGAAGACTATTAGACGAACATGTTTGCTTCAATTCCAAGGAAAAAAATCACTAACGAGTGTCCAAGTAAAGGCAGTAAGTGAAGACTAATCATTAAAAAAAGTAAAAATTGTCCAACTACAGACCGACCATTCACAAGAGTCACGCCACATTGTGGTGGTGGGACGCACCACTCAACATTTAAACCAAGTTGGAGGGGCGTGGCATAGTCCACTGGTGGGCTTGTGCCGACCATTCACAACAGTCACACCACATTATGGCGGTGGGACGCACCGCTCAACATTTAAGCCAAAACAGGAGGGGCTTGGCCTTGTGGATGCATACTTTGATATCAAATTATGTTGTAATATTAAGCTCATTCCCGGGGCAAGAGTACAATTAAATGGATTAACTGTTTTTGTGGGAAAAAGTCAATTGCCTCGTATTCAATTCATTTGAAAGGTTGTTAAATCTATGCTTTCTAAAGAATATATATATATATATATATATATATATATATTCCCTGTCATAAAGTCATATGACATTATGAAGTCTAGGATAACCTTTGCAACCTATTTCCTAACTCCTTCATAAAATTTTCTTACATGATCATTAAACTTAGGATTGTGTATCCTCTTATGGATGATGTCAGCCAAGACAAAGGCAATTTAAGATAATACATTAATACCCAATCTATATTTTAGAAATTTTTTAAGGCTCGATTTGGTCAGATAGAATCAAGTAAAAACTAAAAGAAAAGTGAAATGAATGAAAATAAAAATAATTTTCTAGCATGTGTTCGGTTAGCATGAATTTTTTTTTAAAAAGTTGTAGGAAAATATTATTTTATAATTTGGATAGTATGAAAGTTACTAGAATTTATTTGTACTTGCCTAAATTGCCCTTATTATATTATATGAAATAGTAGAATAAAGATTATTATTATATTATATGAATACCGTTTCATAATATAAAACTAACTAGAAACCTTTTAGGAATTTAGGTTTAGGTCAAATTTTAAAACTTTGAGTTTCTAATGCATCTTGTTAAGAATTGATGCATTATCCAAGAAAATTTAAGAGGGAAATTTTTTTATTCCATATAAGTACTAGTAAATTCGAAAAATATGTATATCAAAAATTGAGGTGGAGATGTTGTACCCCAACCTAGGAAGCATGGATATGAATACGTGACACGGTTACAACAAGAGATGACAATATAAAAATAACAAATTATATTTTTATATATACAAAAAAATAGATTTATTTACATTTCTTTATAAAATATTATAATTAACGAACAAACCAAGAGTAAAGAATCATATTGCATAATTTACATGGATAAATTGTGTATTAAATTTAAACTTTTTTTAACAATTATATTATGATATTATTGTTAGAAATATGTTCTGAAGTATTCAAGAAATATCGGATACATGGTTGAAGTATCTAAGATGTATCAGATACATGTTAGAAATAAAAAATATATATATTTTAAAATTATGGATACGTTTGGAAAGTATCGGACACTTGTTCGCAAATATCCAATAAGTATCGGTATCTCCGTGCTTCCTAGACCCAACTAATATTCGTATACTTGCTGAGCAAATGCAACCATCAATAAAATTAATTACATTCCTTCTATGCAAATTACTTTAGTGTGTTTTGGAGTGTTATCACCATCTAAACCATTTGACCAAAACCATGAAACAATCTTCTTTCTTTTCAAATTTCTTCACGTTCATTCCTCTTTTGAGATATAATATGGGTGCTAGTGGTGTACCCTCCAACTTCGACTGAGACCTGCTTCAACGATGTTGATGCTGAAATCAATGTCCTTTCCACTTTTGACACTGAGAAGAATAATCTAGGAAGTACGGACACGGACACGGACACGGGTACGACACGACATGGACACAACGATAAGAAAAATTTTAAAAAAATAGGACACGAACACGGCAGGGATACGGATATAAAATAATAATATAATATATTAATATATATTAATTATTTAATAAAAAAAACTACATTACAGAAATAATTCAATTCATCATCATGCAATTAAGAACCAAACAAACTTATAAACAAAAATAGACAAATAAATTAAAAAATTAGACTTATTTAGTCTTCTACGTGTATTTAGCTTATATTTTAATCATAACTTAGTATCATATAATTTATATTCGAAATATTTGAATATACATCACTGCTATGAAGTATTCAATACGTCTTCAAAAAGTGTTCAAGAAGTGTCCGAGAAGTGTCCAAGGAGTGTTCGAGGAGTGTCCGAGAAATGTCCTAAAAAAAATGTCAGGACACTTCTACGAAGTGTCCGACACGTGTTCTAGTGTCTGACACGGTATCCGAGTGTCCCATACAGCTACGACACCCTCAGTAAAGTGTTCGTGCTTTGTAGAGAATAATATAACCCCTCCATCTTCTACTCACTTGCTTTGACCATGTTGATGGCGAAATTAGTGTTGTTTCCATCTCCATCTCCATCTGAGAAGAACATATATCTATCACATCTGGAATCTCAGTATTACTCATCTTTACTTTTGCTAACATGAGCTAGTGTGAAGAAAAGAAGGTGAAGGATATAGAAAAATTGGAGGCCTTATTATTTCTTTTCGGGATAAAATAGGAATGTAAAATAACAAGGTGTTCTTTCATTCAAAAATATTTTCTCATGTTTTGTGCGAAAAACATTTTGAAAGAAAATGGATGGTTGCAAAAATTCAAAATTTTGAGGTGATTCCTTTTTGCAGTATTCAAACTCTAAAAAATATAAAAAATTTATGTTTCCTTTCTTTTCCAACTAATTCCATTCCACCAGCGTAAGATGGAGATGAATATTAAAGGCTTGTTGTAGACTTGGTCGTCGGTCATAGATGAAAAAGTTCAAATGGAGAGCCAATCAGCTAAGGGTTAAATTTAGAACAATGAAATGAGACGATTCGACATACCCATGTCGAAATTTTTTTCAAACACACCTAGCACTAAAGGATATTCTATACTAGAAAATGAACAGTACTGTGGAATTTTTTTTTTTTTTTTTTGTATAGCACTGGTTTAGCACTTGATACTTGTGTAGAGCCTGCCTTCTCTTTTTTATACAATGACTTGCTTACCAAAAAATAAAAGATGAACACGACACTGATAAAGTTTAGTATTCAAAAATTAAATAAAAATCAGAAACCCATTGAAAATTAAAAATAATATGATGATGATGTAGTTTCAATCCTCATTTGTAATTGTCAACTGAGTTTTCATGTTGCTTAGTCGGTGGATTTTGTTCTTATATTAAAATTAATTAAAAAAAAATCAAATGGTCAAAAAGACAATCAAAATCCACCAACCAACCAATATGAAAAGTAGTTCAAAATTAGAAATAAAGATTGAAACGGGGCTGCTGCTAAATTCACAATAGGAGTAATGTTTATATATATATATATATTCTCCTCTTTCAATGTGAATAAGATCTTAAAATTAAAAATAATAACATTCAATGCTAAGCCAATTGGGCTAAGAAAGAGCCCATCAAAGTTACAAGTTGTGGGTGGGTTCCCTCTGCCAACTTGGGGAGAACGTTAAGATCAGAATAAAATCTCCATCCATCCCAGAAAGGAATGATTACCCCCCACTTCTTTAATTTAAAATAATAATATCATACATAGGATGAACATGATTATATAGGCTGGGCCTCACAAGAGAGTCTCTTGTGACTTCAATATTAGCTGTTTGATTCAACTTTTGAACAACACTAATACCATCATTATTGGCTAATCAACGGCCCATATTGAGATTTAGCATGAGATTACTCTGAACTTGGACCAGGCAACTAATCCTTAGAAAACAGAGAGAGTAGAGAGAGAAACTACTACTTTTCCTTTCCCTCACTTTTCTCTTCTTTTGGTACCGCCCCATCAATCTCTCTCTACAATTCAACACCAAAAAACAGGAGAGGCACACACGAACTGACAACGCAGCATCCATAGCTGTTGCTGAGGCAAAAAGAAAATACTAAGAAAAGAAGAATAGTGGAAAGCAGAGGACTTTCGGCTCCCTCAGATGCTGATCTCTATTCCAAGCTGGTAAGTCACTTCTCTCAGAAAAAAAATAAAAAATTCCTTCTTTGATTTTCTCTCACTGGAACATTTCAAGTGTGACCCGCCCATCACTTCATATGATTTTTTCTCCTCTTCTGCTTTTCAGATATTGAAATTGGTTATCATCATCAGTGATTCTTCTGATTCTTGTTTCACTGGTTCATTGAGGTGCGTTTCTGCTCAATTCAGTTCCAATTTCATTTAGCTGTGTATTTTCTTGTAATTGATTTGAATTCATAAAGTGGGTAGTGGGTTGTTTCTAAATTGATTTTCATACGAAACAGATTGGAAATTTTTTCGAGTGTCAAAAGGAAGAGAGACAAACATGGGTGTTGGGTTGTTGGATATTGAAGTTCAAATCCGGAAATTTATGATCTTTTCGTTCAGAACATGTTATAGATCAGTTTGCAGTCATCCATTCCTTGTGGGTTTGGCGTTCTTCTTGATTTTCCTGTACAGATCATTTCCTTTTCTGTTTTACTTTTTGGTCTCTGCCTCCCCTGTTCTTGTTTGCACTGCTGTTCTTCTTGGAACCCTTTTGAGCTTTGGACAGCCCAATATACCTGAAATCGAGAAGGAAGAAGAGAGAACCCATGAGATTTTGTCTTTGAGAACTGGGGTTTCAAGAGATGCTGTTGTTGTTGAAAGAGATGAGAGCTTTGATATAGAGAGGTACACTGATAAGGGAAGGGATGTAGTAGAGAACTCCATTCAGGAAGCAAGTTCCACATCGAGTAAGGTCAGTGAACTTGATAGAGATGATAACAGTTTTGTTGAGAGCTCGCCGCTGATCCAGGAGAATTCCCGGGAAATTCAATTTGAGAAGCGGGTGATTGAGGAAGAGGAGAGAGAATTACTTGATCTGGGAAATGAAAAGAAGGGTGAAATTACTGAAGTGAGACCGTGCCATGGGGAAGTTGTTGAGAGTCAGTACTCCTTGATTCATGAGGTTAGGGATGACAATGTTAACTGTGAAAATGATAAATCATCAGTGGAATATGTCAATTCTCGCGTGGCAGGTGACTTTGAATCTTCTCAAATTCTCCCATGGAGACAAGTGGAGGAGGCAGATCAGGATGACGAGGCTTCGGATTCTGGGTCTGATGGAGCAGAGAGTTCCTCTCCTGACGCTTCAATGGCTGACATCATTCCAATGCTTGATGAGCTCCACCCACTTTTAGATGAACATGCTCCTCTGCCTGGTCATAAATCCCAAAATGACTTTGATTCCGCTTCTGAGCGGTCTCAAAAATCCAGTGACAGCATTAATGAGTTGGATGTGGATATTGAAAACCAAGAAGAGGAAGAAGTTGGTGATGATGATAATGACGACGACGAAGAGGAAGACACACAGGGAGGAAAAGAGGATGGAGCTAAATCTGCTATCACATGGACAGAGGATGACCAAAAGAATCTCATGAATTTAGGAACTTCTGAGCTGGAAAGGAACCAAAGGTTGGAGAATCTTATTGCTAGGAGAAGGGCAAGGAAAGATTTGAGGATGGTGGCTGAGAAGAACTTGATAGACTTGGATAGTGCTGACCTTCCATTTAATATTGCACCCATTTCAACAACAAGACACAACCCCTTTGATCTTCCTTATGATTCCAATAACAACATGGGATTACCGCCCATTCCTGGATCTGCTCCGTCTATTCTGTTACCAAGGCGAAACCCTTTCGATATTCCTTATGACTCAAGTGAAGAGAAACCTGATCTCACAGAAGACAGTTTTCAACAGGAGTACAAGACATTTCATCAAAAGGAGACGTTTTTCCGGAGGCATGAAAGTTTTAACGTGGGACCATCATTATTTGGGCCTCACAAGCAGGAGAAGCAAGATATCAGATTAAGACCCTTTTTTGTACCAGAACGGATGGATTCAGAAAGAACAAGCATTTCTTACTTTCAGAGACAATCAAGTGAACTTAGTGAGTCCCAGGTGAGCTCCATTCCTGAAACAGAATCAATGTGTTCAGCTGGTGGTCAGGAAGTGGAGCGGATCTCCAGCACAGAGCATGTTTATGAGCTTGTTAAACATGGAAGTGAATCCTCTGAAGATTTAGATACGATAGAGTTAGATCAATCTGAGAAGAGAGATGTTGAACTCAATGAGGTTGAAATTGAATTAGGGGGACTGGAATATCATCATGAAATGGAATCGGGCTTATCACTAACAAGAGATGTAGCAACTCCTACGGAACACAACACAGGTGGAATTCATCTGAATACAGGAGCAGCTGACAGCAGTAAATCAAGCACATCATTGTTGTCAGCAGTTAATGGAAAGATCTTTGATGAGAAAGAAGATGACAGGATATCGATTGTGGAGCCAAGAAAAGGCAATCTTATTGAAGAGTCTGGCATTTCAATGCAACCTTCTTTAGAAGAGTCAGGTTTCAACATTACAAGTGAGTTGGTGGATGATAGTCAGCATAAGGAGCCTGTTTATGATTTAAGCCCGCAAGCGGTTGAGAAGAAACTCTCTTCTTCCTCCATTGCTTCTGAACTGCAAGTCGAGATACCCGAAACAGGCTTGCCGGCAGTGTTGGTTAAAAGAACCATTCCTTTTGCAGATAGAGATTCTGGAGTAAGTAACCAGAGCATAGAGAAGGACACTCCTATTGGCGAAAATATGCTTGAAGGCTCATTACCTTTACATGCAGTAGATGAAAAGGAATTGGAATCGAAGGAAGTTACAGAGGTAAGTGAGCATGATGTTATGAATTCTGGGTTCACACTTGTTGACCGAGATGTTGACAGTGCAAATGCATTGATAGTGCCTGAACTTGTTGTTGAGTGTGCTTCAACTAATCCAAAACCATCTTCAGACACTAAATCAGTGGAGGATTATTTCATGTATCAGGATGATAATCATCAGAGTGAACAGAATCAAGTTGCCTCATCAAGCTTTGATGCAGATATACACGTAGTGGTCCAGCAAGATGTGGGTGAAGAGGTGGATTCCATCGATATAAGCTCTCAGTATAAGTTGTCTGAGGATCTAAATTTATTTGGACCTAAGGAAGTCCAAACCTCATCGAGTGTTGAGCAACTTTCAGGGATTCATCCTGCTACATCTTCTGAGACTGAATTAATAGCAGAGCATTCAATTGATAAGGAAGTAACTCTTCAGTTTGAACAAGATCAAGTCCACTCATCAAGCTCTGATGCAAATTTCTGTGTTGGCATCCACCAGGAAGCAGATGAGAAGATGGTTTCTACACATTATCAATGTGCTCCTGAGAAAAGCTCTGTGTTGGAATTGGAGAAACAGATGTCTTTGTCAAATAATTCTATGGTTCAGTTATCTTCTGACACCCATGAAGAACAGCAGGTAAGACATGAAACTTTAGAGTTTAAGTGGTTTTATAATATTATTTGTTATATTCATCCTTTTCTCTCTTCTATTTCTTGCCTCAGCTCTGCCGAAATAATTACACTTATCACTATTCTTGCAAATTGTCTGTAGTGATGCATATTACAAAATAGGGTAAACAACTTAGATGTTCACCATAGTCTGAATAAGTTACATTAATGCCCTTCATGTTGAGAGTCAATTGGAGACACCTATAGTCTACTAAGAATAGACCATGGATGATGGTACTTCAGCTTTTTGCAGTTTACAATAATAAAATATGTATAGGTATAGTCAACCAGAATTTTACATGGAAACCCCAATGGGGAAAAACCATACTCTGTTCAGATAGAAGCAATTAACCGTCCTAAAAAGAAGTACAACCACAATACTTCAACTCAACCTCAAAAAGACAGTTGTTGCAGACAGCTTAGATTACCTCTTGTTATCACTCGGTGCCTTCAAACCCAGCTGTTGTGTTCCTCAAACATTACTCTTGTTCCTTCAAGTTTAGCTGTTGATCCATCAATGTGATCGCAATTCAATGATACTCCTTGAATAGTGATTGTCCAGCGACCTTCTCCCCACACGACGATGGAATTGTTTGATGGGCTGCTATAACTCTGAGCATTCTTTGATGTAGTTAGATTGATGGGCACAGCTTGTTGACATCCATAATATTTCACTCACTCTTCTCAAGTGAAGGATATCGGTGTGTGAATTGAAATAACAAAGAAAACAAGAGCACAAAGAAGGTTTAAACATGAACTCAGAAGCTTTATGAAGAGT
Organism: Cornus controversa; assembly: GCA_026545225.1. NCBI lineage: Eukaryota > Viridiplantae > Streptophyta > Magnoliopsida > Cornales > Cornaceae > Cornus > Cornus controversa. The sequence continues at coordinate 58,077,380 of CM048852.1, forward strand.
CTAAGTATTGGTTCTAGTTCTATGTAAAACCATTCTCTTATTCTATATTTATAGAAATGGCAAACAACTTTAAATTGATTTAGGAAACCTTTTCCAAGTTCCAAAAGACTTCAGAAATGATTTGGAAAAGTTTCATGAAGTCTGAATCAAATTAGGACTTGTTTTTTGAAAGATAGAAACACAGAATTCTGTAGACAGATAAAAAGTGTACTGGTTCACATGTTTTTGGAATGTAATTTTCGAAACATTGCAAGATGTACCAGTACAGAATTATAATGTAGCGGTGCAGATGTCTCTGGAGTTTGGAGTGAATTCTTGAAAAAACATAGGACATTGTATAGGGTTTGGAGTGTACCAGTGCAAAAGTCTAAAGGGTGTACCGGTGTACAGGGGCAGAGCCAGAAATTTGATTCAGGAGGGCATAGTAGACATGATAAAAATAAAATAAAAAATCTCAGTGCAATAGTATTTTGCAAAACGTAACAAATGTTGACAAATTTGTTTTCATGACTTGCTTCTTTTTTTTCACCAATTTACCAACAAAAACACAAACAGAAAACGATTGTCAAACAAGTCCAAGTATATGAAAATAAATTTAAAGAAGAGAATAATAAAAGAATAAAAAGAGAGAAAAGAAGATTATTGCACATACATGAGTGCAAGAAGAAGATTTTTAAGAAAAACAAAGAAGAAGAAAATAATATATATATATATGAGAGAACGTTGAAGACGAGAAAAAGGAATGCAAATATTTTTTGAAGTGAATAAAAAAAAAATTGAAGAAGAAGAAGAAGAGTAAGAAGGAAAAGAAAAAAAAGAATTAGAGAGGTTTTTAGAAAAGAATAATTTTAGGGAGGGACATTTGGAGATTTTATAAATTATATACAAGTGTGTAAGAAAATTTAATGGGCCAACATGGGTCCAACGTAAAAAAGGCAATTTTAGGGAGGGACATTTGGAAATTTTATAAATAATATACAAGTATGTAAGAATATTTAATGAGCATGGGCCCAGGGGGGGCACGTGCCCCCCAGGGCACATGCCTGCTCCGCCACTGCCAGTGTAGGAGCATAGTGTACGGCGCACAACTCATTGTTTTGCTTCAATACCTGGAAGATCAATTTGAAACCTTGTCTGCCCCCCTGGGCACATGCTGGCTCCGCCACTACAGGTGTAGGAGCATAGTGTACGGCACACAACTCATTGTTTTGCTTCAAAACCCGGAAGATCAATTTGAAACCTTGTCTGCCCCCCTGGGCACATGCTGGCTCCGCCACTGCTGGTGTAGGAGCATAGTGTACGGCACACAACTCATTGTTTTGCTTCAAAACCCGGAAGATCAATTTGAAACCTTGTCCTAGATTTTTCCAAAAACCTTTTAGAGACACTTTTAATAAATAAAATTGAACTAAAAGAATTAATACAAAGTGTCCTCACTCACTCACTTACCTTTGATGTGTGTGTGAGTACTCCGAACATTCACAATGCACCATCCTGTAAGTTTTTTGGTAGACATGACTCAATAAAAACGAAAATACAACTTGATAATTTAGTTTTGGGAACGAATTTGCCAGTATGACATAATGACTATACATACAACAGACCTAAGTTCTGTGTTTTGAGATGGATATGAGTCATGAGTGTCGTTTTACATGGACATGAATTGTCAAACTCAGCAACTTTCTGAAACTTGAAACACAATGGTGTGTTCATCGAGAGGTTAATATACAGATATATTTTCATCTTATTAAAACCATAGCATAAAACATGTGAATGGTAACTATATTATATTGTTAACATAGCATGATACTCGTGGAGATCTGCACATCTTTTTGGTAAATGATTGTTGTCCCTTTTAAAGTTGTCTAATGGTAAGCAGACACAAATGAACATTGCTGGTGTCAATAGGTCTATGACACACGAATTGTGAGTAAACTAGAAGTGTCCACAATATCATTGATTATTGTACGTCTAAAACATGCATGCTTCTTTCAGTATCTGCTACATATGTTTGTGTTACTCATAAAATGTTGGTTCTACCCATGTGACATCTACAGTTTATCTAATATTAATTGAACACTTATTATTTTTTAATTTAATATCATGATATTGATCATACAAGAATGCAAGTTTTGGTTGGTGTATTTAGGGCATTCATTTGAAGAATTTACTGTATTTTGTATTAAAAATTAGTATTGATAACCATCCTTATTCAAATAATCAAGCAGGAACCATTGATTATCCAGGTGAAGTCTATTGAGGAAGTAAGCACTCCCAGCAATTTAAATGTGTCAGAAGTCCAGGAGCCCAATAACAAAGTTCCATTAAATATCTACTCTCCCTTAATTTCTGACACTACCTCCTTTCCATTTGAAGTTTCTGAAACCAAATCCGCTACAGTTCTAGCAAATTTAAACGACATCCTTGATGGAATGGAAAATAAGGAACAAATTCAAGTCTCAGAACACTTCAATTATCCGGCAGATGCAACTGGTTCTCTTATTGATGAACAAAATATCATTGAAGAGGCCGATAAGATCAAAGAGATTGACGAAAGATTGCTGTTAGAATTGGATACAGTTGGTGACTTCAGTGTCAAAGAATTTGGATCAAGATTGAATGACATTGAAAATCACTTGGTTCCTGGTGGAGAGAGCTTTCTTGTGCTGCATGATCCTGAAACCAATTCTGACGAAACTGTTCGCGACTTTGTTGAAGCTGATAAAATTAAGGCTATTGTAGAACCAGAGAACCCAAGTGCATCTTGGGCTGAGGAGGTGATTGATCTATATCAAGATGTGGAGGATGCCTCAGAATTTCAGAGGTCTGGAGCAAGCCACACCAATCATATTCGTTTGCCTGTTGGGGAAAATTTTCACAGAGAAGTCGAGATTCCAATGGATTTTAAACCAATCAACGATGGATCACTGCAAAAGAAAACTGAAATTGAGCTTGCAGATTCCAAAATAAATCAAAATTCAATTTCAGAAGAGATCAATTCAGGGATTCTTGTAGTTGAAGCACAATCAGTTGAAGATATTGACTCCAATTTTAAGAAGAATGGAGATATGGTTTTGAAAATTAAAATTGAACTTGAAGAATCTGAGATGCCCCACCAGGATCCGTCTGAAGTGGAGATCAATTCTGAGATGCCAGTTCTTGAAGCACACTCTTTTGAAGATATCAATTCAGCCATCAATCAAATTGGTGAAGAAAAAATTCAGGAACCTGTTGTTACTGAGTTACTCCATGCTGAGCTGACACCAGAAGAAACTGAACCTGGGTGTTCTGAACATGGGATTTTGCACAAATATTCAAATCTAACAGAGAACAAAATGGAGTTACAGGTTATTGAGGCAAGATCAGTTGAAGATATTGGTTTGGCTTTTAAAAGTCTCCACGAAGACGCAGATGTCGAGAGACGCATCCTCCACAGTCCAGTTGATGATAATCCAGATGTAATCGAATCCAAAGATCCTGCAGAAACGAATTCAGAAATTGAGCTTGGAGAGTCTGAGATACCCCACCAGGATCAGATTGAAGTGGAGATCAATTCTGAGATGCCAGTTCTTGAAGCACGCTCTCTTGAAGATATTGATTTAGCCTTCAAGCAAATTGCTGAAGAAAAAATTAAGGAACCTATTGTTACTGAGTCACTCCATGCTGAGCTGACACCAGAAGAAACTGAACCCGGGTGTTCTGAACATGGGATTTTGCACAAAGATTCAAATCTGACAGAGAACAAAATGGAGTTACCAGTTATTGAGGCAAGATCAGTCGAAGATATTGGTTTGGCTTTTAAAAGTCTCCACGAAGACACAGATGTCGAGAGATGCATCCTCCCCAGTTCAGTTGATGGTCCAGATGTGATCGAATCCAAAGATCCTGCAGAAACGAACTCAGAAATAGAGCTTGGGGAGTCTGAGATTCCCCACCAAGATCAGATTGAAGTGGAGATCAATTCTGAGATGCCAGTTCTTGAAGCACGCTCTCTTGAAGATATCGACTCAGCCATCAAGCAAATTGGGGAAGAAAAAATTAAGGAACCTATTGTTACTGAGTCACTGGAAGAAACTGAAACTGAACCCGGGTGTTCTGAACATGGGATTTTGCACAAAGATTCAAATCTGACAGAGAACAAAATGGAGTTACCAGTTATTGAGGCAAGATCAGTCGAAGATATTGGTTTGGCTTTTAAAAGTCTCCACAAAGACACAGATGTTGAGAGACGCATCCTCCCCAGTTCAGTTGATGATAATCCAGATGTGATCGAATCCAAAATTCCTGCAGAAATCAATTCTGATTTGCATGTTGCTGAAGCAAGTTCTTTGGAAGATACCAATATTGCTATAAAGCAAGTCTCAGAAGGTAATTTGGAGAAGCCACTGAAATCAGATTCTGAAGATGGAGATGCAAGAACCAAGGCAAATGAAGTAGGTTCCTCCAAGGAGGCTGAATCAAGCATTAAAGAATTTGGTGTGCCAGAAACTAGCACATGAATAGTTCAAACATCTAAAGGTTTAAATTTGAATATGTCTGATGTTGAAGGAAAGAAAGCTTAAATCTCATAAATTGAGCTGCAGCTCCAGGCTTCCAGCTCCTGCTCAACTCTAGTGGTTCTGATAAACAAGAATGCAAGAGGAGAAAAGAAAATTTGGTTTGACTTTTCCTCTTTGGTTTTCCTCCTTTAGAGTGGGATTTGTGGTCTTATGGTTTGGTTAGCAAGTTTGTCTTCGTAATGGTGGGAAGGTATTGTTGTATTATTTCGAGATTTTTTTTCTTCTTTCTTTTTTTTTACTGATGGATTCTTCAAGAATGAGTTTTTTTTTCGTATTTCTTGAAGTGTGAAATTTAGTTATGTTTCTGGGAGTGAGCTGGTTGTGGCATACTTGGAGAAAGGAATGTTTTATTCCTTCCATTTTGTATATAATTTTTTTCCTTCTTGTAAAAGTTGCCCTTTAGAGTGTTTCTGAAAAACATATTTGTGCAGATCTTTTTTTTTCCCCTCTGAATCTCTTTTCTTCTGTGGAACTGCTTTTTGTGGAAAGTTACTATAGCAGATTAGCAGGTTCTTTCCATTGATTATATGCAACAGTGCTTGACACCTTTTTGAACAGAACTCCTGATGATCTGATTTAGTTTTCAGTCTCTCTCATCTGGCTTCTTGCTAAAGTGTGTTGTTATGGTTTCGGACCGTTTAGATTTTTGACAATAGCTCTCTATTCTCAGAGGACATTAGAAACAAAAAACAACATAAACCAATTTAAAAATCATTTGTCAGTCTTCATAAACTTCGTTAATGGAAAAGCCTGTTTTCTGTTTCTTGAATCCTTGGAAACTATTAAAACTGTTTTCAAATTGAACCAAACGTACCATTTATTTTTAACATGAATTTCACTTCTTACTACTGAATAGAATCCGAGCTTTCTAATCTGGAAACGAGTGAACAAGCACCCAAAATCGTAACATGGAACAAGAAAACCATGTCACATTCTATCACTCCGGAGCATCATAGCAATTTCATTCAATTTGTGGGCTGCATGAACAAATCTCATGCATTATGCATTTTAATTCTTCTTTCTTGAATGCCGAGGGGATGATAAATATCAGTATTGAACATGACGTCCCAAAAAATATAAGTAAAAACCTACCCCGTCAATAGGAGAGGCATGTCACTACAATACATATGAACAAAGCAGAATGATCATGTCCATATAATAAGCCCCTTCTTTTAAAATAGCTAGAAAAATCAAAGTGCGATTCGTGTTTATCATTTCCTGCATGTTCCCTTGCTTTAATTCAATCAAATCTATTATCATCACCGGAATATAGATTTCAGAATCCTTGTGGTGCAATCTAATAGACATTGCATTCCCAGTGAATTTGAAAACAAAAGCGGTCATTGCCCTTGAATATCAGATTTTCTTTTAATTACATTGCACATAAATTTTACTTGTAACCTACAAGTAATATATCCTTGCTTAAACAGCACTTTGCATGTGTTTCAAGCCAGCAATAATAGTTGATTATTATGAGACCGCATTATACAATGCTCAGTGCCTTTGTTTCTTCTGCGATGGTCCTGAAGAAGATCCAACCTGATTAAAAAAGAAAAAACCATGGAGCACATTCAGATATACAATTTCGTCATAGATACCAGGAAACAAAGCAGCTTATTTATTTATTCCTTTCAAGCGTTACCAATATAAAGATTTTGCCCAAAATTTTCTAATTTTGTTTTAATGTGATACAAATGCACCCTTATCTGAATTCGCGGGGAAGGGAGGAGCATCAAAAAGCAATGGGCCTGTTTGGTTTAGTTTTTTCAGAACAGTTTGAGAACTTGAAAATAAGTTAACTGTTATGTTACATGGACTCGGGTACAGGTATGTATCCGCATGTCAGACGTGTCAAATCCCAAACAAAAGGACACAGGGACATTGCTAAATATTTATTTTATTTAATATTTTTATTTTATTCTTTAGAGTAAAATAATGTTTTTGTGTAATATAGTAACCATAATAGACAATTCACTCATTTGAAGTAATAATGTAATAAAATGAAATTATTGGATACATTTTGGTGTATGTCCAACCAAAAGTGTCAGACACATATCCCACACCCATGTCCGAATAATATGTGTCGAACGCGGGTACTTCACCTACTTTGGAAGAGTCCAAGACCATAGGTTAACTGCAAAGAAACTTGTTTGGTTTCAGTTTTTTGAAAGTTGTTTTCTGAAAACTCAGTTAAACATAATCAGGGAAAGTCAGTTTGGCTTCTTGCTGTTCAAGAATGCATTTGCCTAGGAAAAAACACAATTGGTTTGCAAGAATTTCAAATAAATTGTCACGTGAATATTTCCTTTTATTTCTTTCTTTCTTTTTTTATTTGATAATGATAAGTAAAAATTCAAAAAGGAGTGCCAAAAGACGGGGGCACAACCCTTTTATGTGGGAGGTATGCAAAGAACCTATCCTGAAGAAATATACAAATTCAACTAAACACTCCATCATAGAATCTATAGATATTAGAGCCACCATTTAAGTGTGAAAAACAGAGAACTTGAAACAAAAAACTTAACTGCGGAATTTTCATTTGCATCACGACTCAGGACCCACTGATTTTTCCCTATTGGGTTATTCACATAAATTTGGTCTCTCCCGTATACTACATCCAGGTTTGGTTGATTGCTTGGTTACTATTATCTAACTTGTTCAATTGCTTGATTAGTGTTAATTAAATAGAAATGTGAATAAAGAATTGATTCTCATTAACTAAAATTGATTAAAATTAAATTCAGGCAAAAAGTAATCAAAAATTGACTAAGATCTATCCACCTTTTCTCTAGGTCCATCTAGAATACATAATCCAACTAGAAGAAGAGACTATTTTCAGATAACTATTGAACCTTTCCTCCCTGTTTCTTCAGTGACACAATATTAAAGTAGTCAGTCCTCATCTTACAGGCTTTTATTCTCTAACAGTTTAATGTAACATACTAAAATGAAGTTGAGCATGCTTACAAGTGATAGCTGTTCACTGATGTAGGTCATTGACCTCAACATAGCTTCAAGTGTGTCTCTAGTAAGCTGAAACTTCACTTCCATCTCTCCTAAAGGAGACTTCGTATAATCTTGCAGCTGCAAAAAAGAAAGAAAAGAAAACAACATTATAAAAAGCAAAAAAGAAAAGAGGGTCTAATAGCTAAAGAGATAAGAAATGAGCACTATTTTGTATGGATAAAGGCAAAATGATCATGATTTTTTGTTGAAATATGAGCATAAAAAACACAAACTGCAGGCTGAGTAATGACACCCATAACTAAATCAAGCAACAGACTGTGTATGAACTTCAAGCTCTATAAGAATCAGAGAGGGATGTCTCAGAAAAATTACCACCACAGGAGCACCAACAGGACACCTCAACTATGTGGCCATTCATAACATCCCCCACACTCTAGAATATTCTCCCTTTTGTGTTGAACTCTTCAGTTGTAGTACGCAGCAATAGATATCAACACACAATGAAGAACACTCACCAATTCTAAGAATTACAAATGCAAAACAAAAGTATGAAGCACTCTAAAACTCACTATAATGCTCTCCGTATGTATTCTAGGTATATTGAGTTATATTCTGTACCAGCATGGTGTGTGTGTGTGTATATATATAGGCTAGATAAAATTATAGAGAATAAGGTCTGTTGTGTTTTAATTCAAAAACTAAATTTCCGCAAGGCTCGATTGACTAACACAACTCTAGTGGCCTTGTGATTTTGTTGCCTTCCTTACTGGTATTCCTATATCGGGATCGGGGAGGGCACAAGTACCCGAGCCAAGAAGCAATTGCTCTCCCTCGAATGATAGCTTGGGCCCTGTTTGGAGGAGCTTCTTGATTCTAAAATTCCTTTCATTTAAAAGGCAATCAAAGAATGCCTCCAATAAAAGGAATTTAAAAGAAAAAAGTTGTTTGGTGTATGAAGTTTTTGAAATTCCTTCCACAATTAACACATTTTTAACTTGACAAATTTATCCTTAATAATTACTCTCAATAGGCAAGTTTCACGAAATAAAAGGAGACAAAATTGTCTATAAAAATAATTATGGCTTCATTTCAAAAGCAAGTTTTTCCAGCTTCCTTTGAACAGACTTTTTAGGACTTCAACTTTCATTAAAAATCTATTTTCCTCATTTCACCAAAAACTAACATTTTTTAGAAAGGACTTCTTGGGCTTGGAAGCCCGTTTCAATCCACCAGGAAGCTCCCCCAAATGGGCACTTGATCGATTGAAATCTACTACAGTATTAAACTTTTCTAATTCTAAACCCTAATTTGGTGAGTACATCACAGTGTTAAATACCTGTTTACCTTTGTGGAAGAAGATTACTTATATACTCTTAAGTGTAGCTTCAATTTCCTTCTTCACCCATGAGTAGGGGGTAACAACTAATACTAACTTCTGAAATCTCCAATCTAAGCTAGAAATTAAAACAAAAGTTACAGATTCTAGTTTTGCTCTACGAAATTTGCCAACCCAAGTCCTATTGATTTAACATATATGAATGTCAAAATCAATGAAAATTGTCAGTTATCCAACAATATATCAACGTATACCACTATGCCAATCAACAAATTTTTACCTACAAATGATATTGCATGTTTCATCTTTTTTTTGACATTTTAAAATTTGAAATTAAAGAAATGATATAATTCCAATAGGAACTCCACATCCTCCTAATCTTTCCTCAACTTACACATTCCACTAACATATATACATTTCAAAGAATGCATTTATGTTTCTCCCAAACTACCATCTCAGCATATTAGGTTAAAAGCACCTATCCAATGTTCGCAGTCACGGTGTAATGGAATCGGGCCCGTATTGACATTACGTAATGGAATCGGTTATCGCAGTCGTGAATTTTTTTTTATGTCGCACATATGATGCAAAATGTACCCATACGCAATTTTTTATGACATATCCAATAAAAATGATTTTTTAACACAAATAATGACCTACTTATAATTTTTAAGTCGTCCTAATTATATATTTTTTTACTAAATTAATGGACAATAATAGATTTAAGTATCAATGTGAAAAAGTGGTAATTTTGTAGTCATTCTTTTGGTAGTTGGGTTCAATTTTTGTATTTTACAAATATCTAAAATAAGGTATAACTATAATTAATGGAGCACATGTAACATGAGGAATAGTGTGGACTGTTGGACAACTACTTGTTCGAGGTGGTAAAGTGCCTGGCTTCGATTCCCTCTTCTAGTTTGATCTTTTTTAAAATACCAAAAAACCAAGTGGATTGTGGCGGGTCCAACGCAGACCCACTAGGCTGGGGCGGACCCAAACCGGATGCTTCTTGGTGAAGCGTCTGTTAACTTTTTAAAAATACCAAAAACCAAGTGGGTTGTGGTGGGTCCAATGCAGACTCATCGGGCTGGGGTGGACCCGAACCGGATGCTTATGGGTGAAGTGTTCGTTACAGCCGCAAAACCGGCCGGTTCGCGCTGAATAGGACGATTCTAATGTGAATGAGGTCCCCGCTATACCGGCCCAACTCAGTGATAATGCATATTTTTATCTCCGAAATTATATTTGTTAGTACTTTATTTTAGTTTATTTTAATTAATAAATAAATTTTTATTTATTTTCAGGTTAATGACAATTTTAATTCTAGCCAATTTTTGGTTCTAATTGTAGTCCACGGGTCCAAATCTGCGGTCCAAGTTTTTCACAAGTGTTCACAGGTCCAAGTGTGCATTATCTGACAAGTGGTGGAGATTTAATTTCTAAATTGGCAAAATATAAGTATATGTATATTATATTACATATATATTTTATACATATATCCTTATATATATTATATATATATAGCCACTGTTCATCATCATCAACTTCTCCGCCATTGAAGATCAAACACCCAAAGCAATCTCCACTCCGACAAACCAAGCACCATCACATGCCGAAGCACCTCAATTCTGGCCACCACTACCACCTTTATCCTCCACTGTCTCCACCATCGTCAACCACCAAGAAGACCCATTGCAAAGCTCCACCATCCGGACCCAATTATTCCACCCATGCAAATTCCATTGAAGACCCACTGCTAATGGCCACTGCCATCCCCATGTCCATCTCCAATCTCACCATCATTGAAGCTGCGAGCCACCGGAACCAAGCTCCATCAATGATCAGACCGATCATAAACCATGAACCAAGCTTCGCCAAATGGGTCTTCATCACCATGGCCATCCGAGCACCGACCAATCTCCATCATTCTGGACGCTATGCACAGGGCATCTTCATCACTGCCCAAGTTCCGTTGCCAACCGCCACTGCTGCTATCTTCACTGCCGAGCTCAACTGGAACGCCATTGAACACCCACTGAACATCTTCAACCACCCACCGAGCTCAAAAATCGCCACCAAATCTACAATCATCTTCTCCATTGCCAAACTCCACCATCACAGCCCGCAAGACCCAACAACTACAATCATCAACCACCATGGCAGCCGAAGGTAGAGGAGTTGGTAGAAGAGAGAGAGTACTTATAGTGTGGTTCAGCTGAAAGAAAAAGGAGAGTAGAGTTGGTAGAGAGAGAGTGAAGAAGAAGAGGTGTCAGCCAAAAGAATAGGGTTGTTGGTAAAACTGCTCTGATAATGGGTAGTGGGTTATATCTCTAAAGCTTGGGCAAAGTCAGACTTTACATCTCTTATTACACCATTTTTTCAGTAGATGTTGGAAGGCCTTTGGCTATAAATAGCCAGAGGTTGAAGCCTTGGGGGAGACATACACTAAGATACTTGGTAGAGGAGATATCAGGCAGTAGGATAGGAACTCATTCGGGCAGTAGTAGTTTAGAGAGAATCAGTAGTATAGGGGAGAGGAGAAGATAGAGCAAACAGAGAGGAAAGATTAGAGAGTTTGTGAGAGTGACTGTATTTCTTTTTAATTATTGCACTTTCTAATTTCCTCTTTAATTTCGTGTTGTATTTACTTTTATTGTCTATTTAATTACTGTTTTTATTAAGTTGTCTCTTTACTTTAATTGTCTTTTCAATTATTATATTGTCTTGCTATAATTTTCCTTTTAATTATTGCATTTAGTTGTTTTAATTTTCTCTAATTATGTGTAGCTAACTTATTAACTAAGGTTGAGGAGGAAGCCCCATTAGTTATGATTATAAATTTGTTTTCTTTTATTTATTAAATTCCAATGTTATAATTTTAACGTTTATGATTTCGGCTTCACAAGATTAATTATTTTTTTTAACTCCTTTCACCACTAGTATCATGTAATTTTGGTAGTTAGGAATAATAAGAAATGATTAATCTAAGCTTGGTTTTATAGATCTCAAAAGTAAAAAGGCTTTGATCCTTTGTTTTCCAAGAATTTGGATACATAAAATACTTAGATTACAAAGGCTTTGCTCTTATATTTTTCAATAAATTGGATACATTAGATGCTTGGAATTTTACTCATTTTAAGCGAAGGTAAATCGAAATATTTGAATTATATTTTTATGGGATTTGATAAATAATTAATTAGAGATTTGTACAATTAATGGTGGTGGAATCCGAAACCTTAGTATTTTTCGCATTATTATTTTTGTTTTAGTTACTTTATTTGCATGCTTAGTATAAAAACCCAATCTTCAATCAAATCGCCAAATCGGTTAACTAGGTTAGATTTAAATTAATTTGGTTTCACATTAGTTTCTCAAAAATATTTTAAAAGCAATCCCTTGGGTTCGACCTCATTCTTGCATTTTCTATACTACAATAGATTTGTGCACTTGCGAGTTATAAATAAAATCTTTTTCAACAAAAGAAAAACCACACCACTCGGTATTGGCGAACCATGCACCTATCTATAAAAAAATATATTTGTTTGCATACCTTTAGACTAATGATGGCCACTCTATTAGTTGTTGTGTTCAGATTCTCCAAGGTCCAAGTCATTGACTTGAGGCGGGGTAGAATTCCCTGTATCAACAAAAATCAAACATTGAGACAAAACTGCAAAAACCATACCATATATGAAAAGAAATGAAATTCCAGTAAGCTTGCAGGCTTTGTTGCTGCTTCAAATCCAATAATGCATTGTGCCCTAATGAATATTATAAGAAATCATTGATGCTTGACTTCTGGATAAGCCTTCTGAAATTTTTAGTTTTATTAGAATTCAGAACAAGTGAGTGTGGCCAAAACTACATATACTGACATGGATATGTGGTGAAAAAGAGTGTGGCCAAAACTACATATATTGACATGGAGATGTGGTGAAAAGAGAAAGAATAAAATTAGAAATAAATAAATTCCTGAAATGGTGGAAGTAGAACGCTCTGGAAACAAAATGGAAGAAGACCGACCCAAGTCGAGTTCGGGTAGCTCAGCTGGTTATTGTTATACCACAACAACCTAAGACATTAAATTAGGTGCACACAGTTACCAATTTACCAGGGTAGCTAAGACATTATATATGTGGAAATAAAAACAAGGCAAAAAATAATAATAATAATAATCAAAAAAGGAAGAAGAGAGGCCATGAAATGTCTTTTAACAATCAAATAAACGTAAAGGTACTAAACTAAATATTATAAAAGCAAAATTAATATATTACTTCCTTATACCAGATTGTCAGGAGGACCAGCATCACATTGGAGAGGTATGGGAGCCAACCTTGACACATTAGTTTCAGCAATAATTGGTGGAGATGCCCCAAGACTGTTGCGACTAAAATGAGCAACAGGATCATCTTGTCGAGGCCACAGACACAGTGATGCAGAAATGTCTGAAGAAGGGAAAGATGTGAAACAAGATAGCGAGCCTGCGTTGACCTGGTGGGAGAAACCTGTCCTTGGCAATAGATGCTGGCAAAATTGCACATGAACAACATTAAACAAAATCACAGCAGAACAATAAAATGGTAAGTAAAAGATTACAAAGTAAATAAATTATCCATGCAAAGACTCAGAGAGTTAAATCCCAGAACACCCCAAAAGAAAAAGGAAAAAAAAAAACTCAAACTTGTAGCTCTTCAAAGATATGCCTCATTTAAAATTACAAGTACTACCCCCATATTCCCTCCGAGCCCAAAGTCTTCTTATATTATGTTGGTGAATACATAAATAAATAAAATCTATATATAAGCCCTACAACACCAACCCCCCACCACCCCCCCCCCCCCCCAACAAGAAAAATAAAAAAAAATAGAAATAAAAGAAAATGAAGAAATATTTTCAGCCAGCCCCTACTTATAACCAATTAGTTTATTGCACAACGACGACTAGCACTCAGATTAAAGAATCTTAGTTACCATTGTAATATTCTTATGAAGAATATCTAAGAACAATAGCTAAATAGTCAAGTGTTTACAGTTCAAGTAAAAACGCAGAACAAACAACTGAACTCGGTAACTAGCAAGAACAGTCTTTCCAGCGATCCCTTATTCCATAGTTCTATTTCAAATTGGCAGGAATCAGTGAATGTAATCACAGATGACAGTGCTACATCATGGAATCTGCAATAGATCGATGTATGAAATCACAGTCTAAAATCTCCAAATATAAACATATATATATGTATATATTGGCATATCTTAGTGTTAGTATTAGCCAGAGGAAAGCCTGCAATCTCAAGCTGTGAATCTGTAACGTGAAGCACTGTTTGACTAAACCACAGATTTGAAGCTAGAATACAACAAATAAATTGCTCCGGTCTTTTAAATATGCCCCATGCGCATCTTCGTAAACATAAACACATCAAACCAAATTCTACCATTTTTACATAATGTCCTATTTTGTTCAACAAGATAAAGAAAGTTCACCTGATCTCCGGAGATTTCCCCCTTCCACTGGTTTTGGTGTTTCTGGAATAACACGATAAGAATGCTTTTCAGACCAAATGACAATTCAGGTGGAAACAGCTTCAAGATGTCATCACCGGCAAAGTTCTCATGTACGCATTTTCTGATAAGCAAACGAAGGCATGCCAGAACCTAGAGAATTTTAATATTACACAGTAATCAAGTGTCAAGAAACTTGTAAAAGAACACACAACTCATATATGTTTTCTAGAAGCTGCTAAAAATTAAGAATAAACATGAAAGTAGTGCAACTTCTGATGAAATATTTACAGCACTCCTAACATTATAGAAACAGTCACGTGGAAATAGACACATTCATAATGTTCAATGTAACACCTTGTCATATTTTAGGTTGCCATGTTTTCATCCTCTTCTTAGTAATATTGTTAGTAAAGTTGTACAGCTAAGTTACCAGTATCGCATTGTACGACACAAAATATGATGCAGCACAAGCATTCAAAAAAGAAATAAAGGATGGAGGCAATATGCAATATATCATGACTGTATTGTGGCAAAATACAGGATACACTGATAATTATGCAGTTGTGAACTTTTTAAATAAGTATTAGAGTATAATCTAAAGGTACTCAAGAAAACAAAAAAAAGATTGCAATGCTTCCTTTTCGCTTTCCTAGGCCACTCTTGCGGAAAAAAAAATGTACCTTTCTTTCATCCTCAGAGTTTGTATCATTTATTTATGCTTTCCACATGAAAGGAAGTCCAATTACTTAAAGCTATGAGATTCCACCAAATGTGCAAAACTTTTTTGTGTATTTAAGTTTATTTTCATGGTAAGATCTACGATACAATACACAAAACAAAAATTCCCAAAATCAGAATGCAATACAGCCACAATTAAGTCAACCATGCTACATCAGTACAGCTGCGTCAAATTGGACAACAATTTCAAACTCCAATTCCACATCGTGTCAACATGAGTGCCTAGATGGTTTCACCAATGGACAAAGCCAACATAGTCCCATTATACTTATAGGAGAAGTATTAGTTTCTTTTATTCTTTGGATTTCCAATCAGGTTGAGCATTCAAAGGTTAAACAACAATTTGACATCCGAAAAGCCGGGCCAAACAGCATGAAATGGTTTTATCAAACATAAAATGCTCAACATTCAGCAGACCTGTTGGGCATTAGCACCCCTCACTACTCCAACAACTAATCAAGATTAAGCCTTCTGCAATCATTAAATGATAAAATTTTTAAGAAAATTTGTGCATCCATTAGATTGCACTCTTGTTTTTGAATTCCCAAATCCCAATGGTGAATATTGGCCAGTAGGTTTCTGTGAAGCCACCATTAGACAACTATAATAGCTCCTAATAAATGCAGCTTCCAAAATCTTTCAATTACATAGTTACATCCTTATTTCAAAACAAAGTTCTTCCAATCAAAATGCAGGACAAGCCAAAAACCAAGAGCATCTAAATCAATGCGGTGTAAATCTTAAACAACATGTACATTCGCCAACTAAATTCATGCACCTAAACTGAGCAATCTTTCATCACCTCTCTGCAAATGGTATCTTCATTGTTATTTTTTCCGGTAAGTTTAAATGATACGTTTTTGTTTTTACATATCATTTCAATGAAGAAATCCGTCATTGAATAGATTCATCTAGCAAAACCAGGGAACTTCACTATATTTTTCAGTGATCATTTTTTACATTTCCTTGTACTAACAAAATTCAAGACTTCAAACATCGTCCTTTAGCTACCATTTTCTGCCCATGTCCCAAATGGGTTCATTTCCAAATGATGAAAACTTTGCCTTATTGCTATGCAAAAACAAGAGAACCATTAAAATTCAAGGGGAGGCTGAATGACACCCTAAACGAAATTAACAATAGATACACACACGTATTACTGAAATTCAGTAGTATAAAAAGTGAAATACAGCTCTAAATCTGGCTTCACCATAATTTTTATATAACTGGTGCCAAATGGAAAATGCACAAATCAACAAAGCAAACAATGTAAAATAATCCCCACACTTTAACGTACTGCTTTGGTTAGCACTGTTGGAAGCTTTTGAAATAGAATATATGCAGAGAAAGAGATAGAGAGTGTGTGTTATTACAGGGTCGACTTCAGGAAGAGAGCGAAGCTTGAGCAGGGACTGAACATGGGACCTTTCTGGAGTGGAGAGACCGGTCTTGCGGGTTCTCCATAGGGTTGTGAGAATATGTTCGAGGTCTTCTTCGGACTTTATGGCCGATAGCTTGTGCAGTTGCAGGTATAGCAGTGTGTCTTCCTCCATTTTCTTTAGGAGTGCTTTCTTTACCGTCTCCCACCGGAGATTTTTGGCTGTTCAAAACTCGGAGGTTTTAGTGCCACAGTCCACTATACTACGAATTATGAAATTATAACATTGCCCTTGTTCCTATAAATATTCTTTTGGGTAAAATTACTATCAGCTCCGATGAGGTTTAACTTAATTATTTTTAAATTAAAATTTTTAATAAAATACTTCTCATTTAAACTATAGATTTGTTAAACAAAATCATATATAATTATAATATATTTTTATGTATATATTTTCTCTTTCAATATCACACCAGCGCTATCACAATTAAGGGTAGTTTTGATATTTTAATTTTCTTTAATTAATTAATTTTAACATAGTTAATTTTCAATTAACAACAGAAATACCCGAAATAAAATCAATTAAAACTCATGAAAGATTGATCATCAAATTTTAAAAACTTTAATCTGAAAATAATTAAGCAAAATCTCATGAAAAGTCAGAGTAATTTACTATTTTTTTTTTTTTGCGTTTTTTATAACGATGATACATTTTTGCAGAGGAAAAACTACACTTAAATAAAGTTAGGAGGTCTAAATTACAAAGTGTTTTATTTTAAAAGTTTATTTTTCGCTTTAGTTTAATTAAATAAAACAATTACATATGCATTGAAAATTATTATTCAAGTCCAAAATATTTTTCAATATCTTATTCCAACACACATTAAACTCCGTTTGGTTCCTGTGCGACTAAAGGAACATTGTCCATGAGTAGAAAAAATCTAACAGATCATTGTATTTTCATTTCACTAGAAAAAAATTGAATTTATTGCAAAGCACCACGGTCTGGATAAATTATATTTCATCACAAAAATATGGTCTATTATTTTACTTTAGTGAACTACTTTTTTTAATTTTTTAAAATAGTGAAGTAATTTTTGAATTGTCTGGCAAAATCATGTTTTGATAGTTCTTAATTTTGAGGTTTTTTTAGACGTGATGAACAGTTTCACTACTCACTTTTTTTAAGTTGTCATTATCAACTATCTAATTCATATTTGCTCGTTTAAATATGTTCTTAATTTGATTTATTAAACAGACATATTTTATTTAGAATGACTCATAATTTATTTGTTAATAAAATTCAAACTTTGTTTGCATTTGCAGACACACTTGAAATTTATAGGAGTTTACCGATGAAATTTAAATTTTTCTTATTTTTGCGCCTCATGTTTTGATATAATATCTCTTCCCGATATTCATATTCTTTAGCCATACTAGACCAAAAATTTATCCAAGCACGTTTGGAAAATATACTTTATTCTCATCAAAATATAGCTGATGTGTTGTGAAACTTGCGATATTACAAATGTATCCACTTGCATTAATGTAAAAGGAAAAATAAGTTGACTGTCATTCAAGGTTATATCACACGATCTAATTTTGACTACTTTACAACATAATAGCACGTTCACGAGTGTTTTTATAACGTATATTTTGTTTTACTTTATGGTTTATTCGCTTTTACTGAATTACTTTTATATTTCTGTAATTTTTGAAAAACCAAACGATATTTCAGGTATTTTTTTTTAATTTATTGAGTGAATGAATTATTTGATTTAAGAAGGATAATTTGATATTTTGGAATAAGATATTGAAGGGCATTTTGAACCTGAATAATAATTTTAAATGCATATGTAATTATTTTGCTTAATTCAATCAAAGTGAAAAATAAACAATTAAAATAGACCACTTTGTAATTTAGGTCTCTAAAATTTATTTAAGTGTAGTTTTTCCTTTTGCAGATTGCATTTGTTTAAAAATATATATCTAATATTTTAGAATAAAAATTTATTTTCCTATTATAGTTCAACAACTATGGCGATAGTTTTTTTTTTTAATAATATATATAACGTAATTTTTTGTTTTCAAAATAAATTTTATCATAACAAAAACGTCACTTTTGTTTCATATGAAATAAAAATTAGGCAAAAGGGTCCAACACCCCCCCCCTCCCTAGTTTTAAAAAGGTACAATAAACCCCCTACGTTATATTTTGGATCATATTACACCCTTACATTTATAAAAGTGAACAAAGTACCCCATTTGTCACATATTATCATTTTCTATGATATTTTTACCCTTTTAACTATTAAAAAAAAAAAAAGGAGAAGAGGGGTTTTTTTTTACCTTAATAAAAAAGAGTTTTTTTGGGAAAAAAATAAAAATGCACAATTACATAATAAAAATTATTGATTTTTTTTTTGGTTTTCTGAAAATTATTTTCGAAAATTTTTCCATTAGAAAGAGAGGGGTTTTTTTATATTAAGTTTTTTTTTTTTACTTTAATAAAAAAGAGGAGTTTTTTTTTGAAAAAATTTATGGAAATAATTTTAAGAAAATAACTAAATATGCACAATAATAAAAAAAAGTTGGGATTTTTTTTTTCAAAAATTATTTTATTTTCATAAATTCTCTCTCTTTCTAATTGAAAAAGTTCAGGGAGACAAAAGAAAAATCAAAATTTTTTATTAAGTAATTGTGCATATTTAGTTTTTTTTCCCGGAAAATTATTTATTGAATTTATTCTAAAAAAAAAAAACTCTTCTTTTTTTTTTTATGAAGGTAAAAAAAACTCCTATATTTCTAATGGAAAATTTTCCGGAAACAATTTAAAAAAAAAAATTATGAAATTTTTTATTATGCAATTGTGCATTTTTTTTCTTCCAAAAAATAACTCCTTTTTTTATTTTTATTAAGGTAAAAAAAACTTAATCTAAAAAAACCTCTCTTCTGTCTATTATTTTTTTACAATAATGAAAAAAATAAAATGATCATATAAAAGGAGAATATGTGTAAAATAAGCTACTTTCCTAACTTTTGCAAATATTATGATATAATATGGTTCAAAATATAATATATGAGATTTATTGCACTTTTTTAAAATTATAGGGAGAGGGTTTGGACTTTTTGCCTGCAAAACACTCAACGTAAATGACTCTTTGCTCTTAGAAAGTGAACAAAATTACCATTGAGCAAATTTCGTGGAAGTGAATGTCACTAGAATTTATATATATGTATAAACTGTTACGTCAAAATTATTTTGTTATTTAAACATGGCCACTAGTTGCATCATTATAACCTTCTGCCACACCTAGACAATTTTGATATCCAAAAAAACTTTTCTAGCCATTCTTTTAAGTATGCTTAAAAGACTCAAATGATCTTTGCTTGGGTTGTGCTTGTCCTGTATGTGTGTCCAATCCTTCCAACATTGTAGGTCACGTTGGGCCTAGTTTTGTTCGCTATGCGATAGAAACCTTGTTATTTGTGAATATCTCAACTGTGACAAGTACTAATTAATTTTCTTTAACTGCATTTTACCATCATAATTTTTATACATGAGATCACCATCATAATATTTAGAGTCCGTTTGAAATTGCTTTCCAATCGCTAAAAACCTACTTTAATTAAAAAAGATTACGTCCAGAAGTGTTTGGTGATTAAAAAAAATATATTCAGATGATAGAGTTTCAATACAATAATTGTTTTTTGTTGAAACTTAAAAATAAAGCTTTTGAATTCGCAGCTATATCTAGATATTTTAGGACATTTTATTTTATTGGACAATATAATCCCTGTTTAGTTTTATAAAGTCAATATTAAACAAATGTGTTGAGTCTGAGAATCTCTATAATTACTTTATATCACCGATTTGAATCACTATCATTGTGTCTAAAATTTAAAATATAAAGTATATAAAAAATAAAATTGAAATTTGGATTCGAATTAAGCTCGAATGGCTGGCACCTCAACCTAAGTGTAACCCTAATTAAGTTTGAATTGAAAATTTTCAACCCATGTCCAATTATAATTGTAAAAGTAGTTGTCTAAATCCATAATAAATTGAGCTGGATTCGAGTTGGCTCGGCCAAATTGCACCCTTAGATTAATAATGCACATGTTTATTACAGTACAAGTAATGTCATCATCAAACACCTACTATACTTTTTATTCACCGCAATTTTATCATAGTTTTACTGCAAAAAAACGCTTTCACCATTACGAAATCTAAAATTATTTTCTTACCCGTTATTACAATTTTTTAATATGTTACTTAACTTTCTCTAAAATTCTTGATTATATAATATTTTTGTCTCCTTTCTCTTAACTTAAAAAAAAAAATGTTATTACCTTTTTTTTATTGGAGCAATAATATTTTTTAAAAATTATATTTGAAATATATGCAACAACACATGATGTTTTGTCTACCCGTTAAACAACACAGTAGGCATTTTGTTTAATATCAACGCATTTTTATGTGTGAAAGATCTCTGTTACAGTGACATTTATTTTTGCATCCCCACAGTGGATGCCCTACGGTGTCACCCAATTTTATTGGCTGTCTTTGATTTCTCTCTCCACCATTTTCCTTTCCGGGGGAAATAGACTCTCTCTCTACTTCGGCCAACGACAGGCTACCACATCTCTCTATGTGCTTGTATTCCTTTCTGGTGTTAGGGTTTTCGCCATAAACTGTGACAGTACCAGATTAAATTATTATTTTTTCGGTAAACCTATATTACATTAATCGTTCTACAGAAACCCTTAACTGGAGCCTTTCATTGTCAGTGCTCGAAATTTCTTCGTCGATATCCCTCTGCAGGTAATAAGACATCTACACACAGATACGCATATAATATATGTACTTTTTTGTGTGTGTTCTGATAACGGTCATATGTCGGGTAGATAATTGATCTCACGAGTTCCAATTGATATATATGCCTTTTATAACATCGTTTCTAATATACTATAGCATACTCTTGAGGAAAAAGTCTGTGCGTCGAGTTTTTATTATTTGATGTTTTATGTTGAAATCGTTTTTGGGTTCTCCCAAATTACTTAATTACATGGTCATAGAATATTCTATGAAGAACTTCCACTATTTTTATGTCTATTATCCCTCTTAAAGTGTGTATAAATGTTATAGTATAGTCATAGTTGAGTTGCAGTGAATAAGTATGCTTAATTTGAAGATAATTTTATTGCGCATGAATACCCTTTTGGTTGCTATGCAGAGCTAATTTTTTTTTTTCTCTAAATTTTCATATTGGTTTTATATGTCATACTTATTATTTCCATCTATGTTATTCTGAGGCTGCGTATTGCACATCATTTATTGTCTCATACATATTGATATATCCTTTTTGAAATGACGTTTATTTGGGAAATTTCCTTTTCTGATGCAAACACACACAGACTTATTTATAAGTTTCCAGCAAATTCCCCCCTCCCTTCATACATCTCCTTATGTTCCCTGCTATTGACATCTGTTGGCCAAAAACCCAATTCCTTTTTAAATCTATTTTATTTTTTATTTATGTATTACTCCTCACTTATATTTATTTGGGAGAGTGTCTTTGTCAGCTTCTTCTCAGTGTCAAATGAAAAATTGAGAATCCGAGAAAGTGAAGTATGCTATTTTGTGGTAAGTTGAATTCTGTTGCTTAACTTTTGGGTTTTTTGTTCATGAATTATTTTATTGTAGACATAGAGCTTCACCTTTATAGAATTGTCCAGATCTTATGCAACATATTTTATGATATCTCTCTCTTTCTATCTCATTATGGAATTCATTTTTAGGCCTTTTGGAGTCAGAAATATAATGTTCAAAGTTGAGATGGATGGAACTTTGTCTCTTTGAGGTAAAGCTTGTGTGCTCGTGTGTTTTTTTTTTTTTAAATTATGAATTATCTTGTGGACTTAAAGGAGCTCCACCTTTATGGTATTAGTTAGATCATATAACTAACATTCATGCTTTTATATTAATTTTTTTTGCCAAGTTTGATTTTTTTGATTTACATGCATGTATTGATGCTCTGGAATGGTGGTTGATGGATTATATGTTGTTCTTTTTTTTTTGTTTGTAAGAATGGTCTTTACATAGCTATTCTTCCAATCTTCCCCTCACCTCTAAATCCTTGTATTTTACTCCTCAAGATTATCCATTTATAAAACCTTGTATTTTACTCCTCAAGATTATCCATTTATAAAACCTTGTATTTTACTCCTCAAGATTATCCATTTATTTTTTGTTTTTCAATGTAGTTTGTGTGGAACTTGCATTTCAGTTTTACACCTCAAGCTTGGGTTCTCGCTACATTACATCGAATCAGGTACTTATTTCAAGTGGGAATGTGTCTAAGGGATTTATCAAATACTCAAAAACCAAACGTCACTTAAAAAAATTGTATCTTTTTATCATTCTTCTTTTGTTTCCTAGACAAAATAGTGTTTTTTATAACATAGAACATTCAACATGGACACACATTGTTTTGGAGCAATAATGTAATAAAAGGAATATAGTAAGAGAGTTATGTACAGTGTATATGTTTGCTAGTTTCATGTACAACCAAACATTTGAGAAATACCATCACCTTGTTGTTGAGCGTCTGTTAGAGGTACTTTACGCATTTTTGGATTCTCAAACACATTTACAAAGTAATTTATATCAGTATTTTGGTTTAGGAGCATACGACAAGACAATGACTCAATTAACTGATTGTGATTGACAATGATTGTGAAGAACAACAATATTGGTTATTAATATGAGATGTTATGTTACCTGGACTTGGGTACGGGTGTCAGGTGTGCGTGTGTATCTAGAGGTCTAAATTATAGGATACAGGGACTCGATTAGAAAGAGTCCAAAAATCAGACATGGGTACTTAGACACAATGCATATTATTATTTTTTTCTTTTGATGTGGATAATGCATCCATTTATTTGTTGACATTAATATATTTATTTTGTGAAATTATTTGTCAATCTTTTTTAAGAATACCAAAATTCTGAAAGCCACAAAACACATGTTTAAAAGTATGGAGTGTTTTAAGTTGATAAGGATATTTAAAATGATGAGTTAAAATGGCTCAATTTTACTGGCTTACAACCGTACAACACTATATTAGATACACAGTAAATAAAGTTGGACAACATTAAATAAATAATTGTAGAGTCTAGGTCTCTTGGGTTCCCCTTTATCTGAAACTTTATGTACGTGGCAACATCTTTAGTCGTTAAAGAATTAGTCTGGTTAGACGTAAAAACCAAGTTTCACAAAGCCCAATGTGCGTGTAAAACACCTTTCGGCTAGACAAAAAAAATCTTTTAAAAGGGGCACGTGTAAAAAGGCTCATCTTCTCAACCTTCCAAAACACACTATTTTTGAGCCTAAGAGCTCTGCAAAAGTGACGAACAAATTATATGATTATTTGCATCAGCCGTTGTTATTTGCTTGATTGGATTAAGAAGATGCGAGGGAAGGAGATGGGGAGATGATGTATCCTGATAGGTGCACTTTGGTCTCCTAGCAGAAGTGAGAAGATCTGCAGAGAAAGGAAATGGAGCCTGTGAATACCCATTTTCACATTATTTTTAACTAATAATTTCCAGTTTAGCTCTTTACACGCACATAAGAAAAGCTTATCACCATTCTTTTGTTTCTTCTCCTTCCTAGTTATCCAAGCATGATGAGCGGTATTATTATTTTTTCCTTTCTTTCTTCTCCTAATTTATGTTGTCCTCTTCTTTGTTTAGGGTATGAAGTTGTTTTCATACTTAAAGCCATAGGATTTCAGAGTGGACTGTGGTGCAATGCCAATGTCACACTATGCTCTGCAAATGGAGTTAAAAAGTTCCCTAGGTCTTGCTCTTGGCCAACAAGCTGCACATGGTGGGATTTTAAAAGATGGCTTTAACTATTGATATGCTTTTAAGTATGGGAAAAATCCTGCTCCCGTCTCATATGTCAAGGGCCAAGATCAAGGCATAACTTGTGTAGACCAAGGAGTTGAAGTCAGTCATTTGAGGTGGAGTATTTGATGGAGATGCTACACGTGCACCGTCATGGAGTATCACGTGTGAGAAGATTTGTTCGCACGTCAGTTTGTGAATGGAGTATCACAATGTACAAAAATGTGACATGTTTGGGTACTGTCACAACCATGTGAATTGTTATTGTACAGGAACTCTTGGGAAGGTCGGTTTGGTACGCATTTGCTCCCTGCATGTGTGCAACTTATATGCTGAGTGTGTATGTCTTGTTGCATGGATAAGGATGTCTCAGCTACTATAGATGTTGCTGACCACAACGAATGAAGCTTAACATCTATTAAGGCATGTCCTGCGCCTTATTGCTTGATGACACCCACTATATATAGTACTTATGTTTTTTTTTCCTTTTCCCACATACAACTTCAAGATACTAATACAATGCTAGCGTGGGGAGGTTAAGATGTACGCAACCTTACCTTCGCATGCGGAAAGGCTATTTCCCGTGGAGCGATCATACCGTTGCCAAGGCCCGTCTTCTAATACAATACTACCGTCTTCTAATACAATACTATGGTATCACCTCTAATACAATAAGCTAACCACCTTTAAAGAGACTCCAATTACATCCATTTTTCATTCAACAATAATTTTTTTTTTCAAATTTTAGCATCATTTACTAAGACCCTTATATCCTCACTTCTGATGTTTTTAATATAATGCAGATCTATAGTTTTCCTCCCTTAACAAGTTCATATAATTATTTTTCTCCATCCTTTTTGCCTAAATTAGAATGAACATCTTTGTATATTATATTATATATATATATATTCTCTTTTATACTTCTTACAACTTCCTTTGTATATTTTTATTTTTTAAAAATTTCACCATTTCTAGTTTTTTGTCAGATTCTATGACACTCACTTTTTGTTTTTAGTACAGCTTGGACATTCTTGATCCCACCACTAAGTTTCTTTAGAAAGTGGCTCCTGTCCTTCTGAATTTGCAAGACATTTTTTATACTTGTTCAGTCATCTTATTTCATATTCTAATTTATATTTTTCTTCTTTTACTATCTCGTCTTTAAATAATTCTACTTTCTCTCCATTTAAGTTTCATTACCTAGTTCTTGTGTTTTTAACCTCCTTTCTCTTCTTGATTGTACGTTTAATATATACATCTTATACTATGTTTGATGTTAAACTCTCTTGTAGATCAACCTGACAATATTTTGCATTTTAGTGAAACTACTCTTCTAGTTATTAAAAATTATATTTAGTCATGTTTTATTTACTTTTAAAGGTTATAAAATATTTATTTCTCTTTTGAACGATATTTATTATCATAAGATTACATGTCACTGCGAAGTTTCGTATCATCCTCATCATCTTTGCTAACTACAAATCTGTGTTCATTTTGTACCATCTCACACCTTCCTCAATCTGTTCCTACATGACCAATTGTGACCACTAGTGCAATATCACGAGGAAATGTTTAAGGCTTTAATCCATGGTAATTAACTTGAATTAATGATATTTGAATTCTTAAGATTTAATTTGGGTTATTTAACTTGAATTAATGAGTTTTTTTGGGTAAAACAGATGCTTTTTTTGGTTAAAACGGATGTTTTTGGTGAAATAATGGCAAAATCATATATACTAGAGGACTCAGTGGGAAAATCATAATTTGGAGGCAGGTTTGTTTGATTAAGCAAAAAGTTGTTTGACTGAAACATTGGAAAGTTTGTTTAGCTGAATATTAAGGTTCTTACAATTGAACTATCTAGGTGGTAAAGAAAAACAATACATGGGTGGGGGGAGGGAAGAGGTTTGGGGTGGGTGGGAATGGAAAAAAGGAAAAGGAAATGAACAGGAAAAGAAACAAAAAAGAGAAAAAAAGGAAAATTAGTGGGAAAAGAGAAGAAAAAGGGAGAAAAAGCAAAGGAAAGAGAAAAAAAAAAGAGGAATAGAGGAAAATTGAGAAAAAGAGAAATCCCGGAAAAGCAAAGGGAAACACTACCATAAGAAGGAGAAGGAAGGAATTTGAGAAGGAAGAATTTGGATTTTGGCATAGGGATTTCTCTTCCCAACTCATTTTATATGTTGTTTGGTGCGGCTGTAGTTAGTATGTTGTCGATTCCTGCCCGCATTTGATAAAATAATCCTTGTGCATTATTGCTTTGACAAATACGCCTAAACTGCTTGCAATTCAAGTGATCATTATCTATTGTCAGTTGTCACCCTTCTATCAAAAAAATGTCTGTGTTGTTATGGTTTGGCATATGCGTATAAAAGGTATTGTTTAAGAAAAAATAATTCTATACATTTTTAAAATTATAAATGTAAATGAGAAAATAGAACTTGTGAAGTGAAAAACAATGGAATGACAAAGAAAATTGTAGCACTGGGTGGTATGTTTTATGAACAAAAAGGTATCTTGGTTGAATGACAAGGCAATTGCCTTTTTTGCAATAGCTATGAATTCAATTGGACGAAAATTTGAAATTATGGGAAAGTGTAAAATAGATTAAGGCTATGAAATTGTGTAAAATTTGAAACAATATCTCTTAACAAAATTTGCTGAACCAACATGGTTTGCGTTGTTCATGGATATGTGGGATTGTGTTATGTTGACATGTTATCTTGGATATTGATGAGATTACACATATGTTATTGTGGTTAGAATTGAATGATATCATGCATATGTTATCTTGGATAAAAAGTTGGTGTTAGGGGGGATTGGGAATAGAAACTTTTTGATGTTGCATAGATGGCTTTGGCTAGATCAGTGTTTTCCCATATTCCAGTATTGTTGGATTGTGGAGGATTGAGAAAAAGGAAAATCTCCTTTGCAGACATGTGGCTTTGAGCAGATGACTTCATGGATAGGGTCAACCATTGTTGGGATGGATACAATGTGAGGGATGCTCCTAGTTTTATTCTAGGCAACAAGCTTCTATGTTGAAGGTGGATATCAAGAAGTGGAATTGGGAGGTCTTTGGCAATTTGGAATGGCAGAAGCTAATACTTATGGTGGAGACTTCAGAGTTGGATTGCAAAGAAAGGGTGGTGGGCTTGGATGATGCGGAGAAGTGCAAAACGGAGGAGTGCAAGGCAGAGATTGGTGAAATTGCAGTTTTGGAGGAGGTGAAGTCTAGGCTTTGTGGCTTAAGGAAGAGGATAGGAATGCAGTTGGCTAATGCTCATAGGAGGGGCAACCACAATGGTTGAATCCGTATTGAGGGTGAAATATTGAGTAAGGAGGAGGATAGTAAAAGAGGCATTGTGTCGTTCTATCAGCAGCTGTTGCGGAGAACTCCAATTGGAGACCATTGCTTAATGGAATGGAGTTCGAGAGGATTTCAGAAGAAGACAGAGAATGGTTGGAAAGACCGTTTGCTGAAGATGAGGTGGAAATGGCTTTGAAGTGGGGATAAGGCTCTGGGCTCGGGTGGCTTCACTATGGCGTTCTTTAAGTAGAATTGGAAGGTGGTCACGGAAGAGGTGGACACTTTTTTTTCTTCATGTGCATGGTCAATTTGAGAAGAGCATGGACGCATCGTTTATTGTTCTTATTCCAAAAATGGGCGGGGCTTGGGTAGCATATATAAGTTAATATCTAAAGGTACGACTTTGAGATTGAGAAATGTTATTGATGGTGTGATCTTAGAATCTCAAAATTCTTTTGTTTGAGGGTGCAGATTTTGGATGCAGTGTCAATGACTAGTGTGTGGAATCTGGTAAGAGTTGTAGTGGTACAGTACTTATAGATTTTCTCTTAGGTGCAAGAGTTGTTTTGCCCCTTCTGTTTAAGGTGGGCTCTGTTTCTGGATTATATGAGCAACTCTCAGATGATTGTGCATATGAGGATTCCATAACCTAGTGTTGACAATATGATGATGGTAGTACATATTTTTTATAAAATACATGTGGTTTGGTAAATCTTTTAAAGCTACGTCGTCATTCAAATTTCATCTGCAAAAAGCATTTTACTGGAGATAAAAGCAAAACATTTTTAAGTTGGAGAAGTATTGGCCTTATAGGCATTTTTGGATGTTTGTTACTTAAGGTGGGCTCTGTTTCTGGATTACATGCGCTGTCCCTAGATGGATGTTCATATGAGGATTCCATAAATAGTTTTGACATGATAGTGCAAGGTGTCTAACACCTTGGGCTTTATTCTAATTGCAGATCAGTTTAGGTATTTCTAGTTTAACGTCCACCGTAGTTCATAGAGATAATTTTTGTTACTTCAGTTTCTTTCTTCATTTGTCACTGAATTTCTGCAATGTTTCTGTATATATTAAGATCTCACTGATTTGGTCTTGCTGATAGTCGTTGGTGCAGGGAATTTTAAATACAAGAGCTCTTTTAACAACAAGATGAGTGACGATGCTTTTGACGGACAGATATTATCTGACAAATTGTCTAAACTCAATAGTTCGCAACAAAGTATAGAATGTATCCTTTTCATATGGAAAAAGAAGCCCTGTATTTCGATATCTTGTCTAAAAGCTGTAAAGATCTATTGCTTTTGTGCTTCACTGAGTTTCCATTTCTAACTGTAGGAGTAAATGTAATTTTAACTTTCCTTTTTAATATAAGAAATAAGAATTCCTTTTTTTTGATTTCTAAGTATCTGTTATGAAGTGTTGCATATTTGTAAGTTGCAGATTTGGAAAATATTACTAGACTTGATTTCTTTCTTTCATTTGTAGAAGTTAATCATATATGTAATTATATGCGCATTAGTATTTACAGTCAAAGATGATTCATACAACATACAGTGAACTTATTATACATTGTATCTCTTGGATTTGATTTGAATTTTCTTTTTTTAGCTATTTGAAGTCGAGACAATATTAATATTTTTTTACCTTAATTGTCTCCACATTTTGACCAACTCAACCTGGTGTATTGCTTATACATTTAGTGTGCCAGTAGTATCCTATTTCTCATCTCCATGCTTCATTCATAATGTGAAAAACTTAAAGCATATACTTTTTTGTTTAATTGACCTCATATTCTATCAGTGTTTTAAAAATTGGTCCCTAAAATTTTAATAAAATATGAAGACGCTTGGTGATTTTGACTAGTGTAAATTATAAAAAGCAGTAACCTAAACCGTTTATGAAAGATTGTGAGGGTGATTATTCAGCTAGGATGGAGGACGTATAATTTAGTGGATGAAGATGGGAAGAGGGACGGTGTCCCTGGATTGAGAGGGGAAGAGCATGTGCTCATCTGGCGTCACCAACAGAGGAACATAATAGTGGTTGTGTTACAACTATTGTAATATTAGAAGTTAGATGAAGTCCGAAGTACTTTTTATTTTTGTGATATAGTTTTATGACCCGTTTTACGCTTACGGGTTTTGGACCTTGTTTAGGACTCTCTTGTAGGGGTTTGGAGTGGGATTGAGAGAGAAAACGTTGAAAACGCAGAAAGAGAGTGAGAGAGCGAGAGTTAGGGCTCGTTTGGATTGAAGGAGTTGGAAGGAAAAGAAAAGAAAAGAAAGAGAAGGATAGTATTTTTTGTGTTTGGATTGTCATTACTAAGAGAAAAGAAAGGATTATGAGTGATTTGGAGGAATAACTTATCCCTCCAAGATTTGAAGAGAAATGATAAGAATAAGTGAATCTTTTATAATACCAAAAATAACCCTAACATTTTAAAGAACAAAATTTAAAAGACATTTGGTTATATCTTGTAATATAAACACAAAAGGACATGATAGTAAATTGATTAAAATGGTTTCTTTTCTTCTCTCTCCTTTACCTTTTCCAAACAAGAATACAATCATTTCCTTTCTTTTCCTTCATAATTTATCCAAACATAAATACATGGTATCTTCTCTTTTCTTTTCTATCATAATTAATGTTATCCTTTCTTTTCTTTTCTCTCCTGTTTATCCTAACAAAGCCTAAGGGTTTGGGGTTGAAACTTGTAATCTCTTAATTTCGCATAGTGAAAACTTTCGTCGGATTTTCGCCGTGGACGTAGGCACATCGCTAAACCACATAAATTCTTGTGTTTGTGTGTTGTGCTTGTTTCATTTTTTGTCGTGTTTCGTGATTGTGCTTGGTTCGTGGCTAGTCACAACAGTTTAAAATTTTTTTTCCTGATATTATTTTATTGTATTATTTTCAGATTTATTATTATTTTTATTTTTACATTCATATTTTATGTTTTTATTTTGATATAAAAGTTGATGCTTGATACTTCTTTTTTCTTAAAAGAAATTATTTTTACGCTAATATCATTTGTTCTATGTAAGGTTATTTACTGAATTATCAATATATAACTTCAATGTACAATTCTATGTTAAACAGTAGAAAAAGTGAAACTTTATAACTGTGAAAGGTAAAGATTGCTTAACTTTTTCTTTGTAACGACGACTTAAAATTTAACAAATCATCTTTATAAATTCAAAAAAATTCATTAAAAACTCAAATTTATGGAACTTTGGTATTACACCATGACTTTGATACAGTTTAGGGTAGTTGAGCGAGGTAAAATATTCACAGATTCAATAGTGGATTTTGTATGCTACATCCATTATACTGCAATCACTAGAGTTACTTAAAGCCTTATTCTAGAGGGGATTGAATATTTGAAGAGTACTTATGGTAGAGGCTTAACCAGTGAGGTGTTCAAACCAGAAAGGGCAAGTGCCATTTGGACTTGGGGTTTTTGATTTATATGGTGCACTCTTCCTGTTTCTTTTTCCATCTCAGGAGAGGTTAATAGGTTGTTACAAAATAGAAGCTTGGGTGTTTCGGAAGGAAACCTTTTTTTTAGACCAATGGTGGCTTCCTATCGTTGGGTATTTCATATCAGGTGTTTATCCTCAAGCAATATTGACAGAAGTTATTGGACTCCCATTGCATTTTTGCAGATCGGGGATCTTAGAACTTCTTGGTGATTGGCGTGGGGCTATGTCGCCGTTGCTGAGGATAACAAAGCGACGTTGTTTTGAACAAGAATTTGTGTTAAGAGGTGGCTAGAAGACCTCCCGACGGTAATTTCATTTGCGGTGAGTTCTTGACTGTTAAGGTCCTACTGTGGGTGTAATTAGGTTCAATGTTGATGGAAGATGAGGGTAGGGCAGAGACTCGTTAAGATTTGTAGATAGTAAACTCGAGGCTGAGTAGCTGACATGGAAGTAGGGTTTCAGAAACAAAAACGGTGGATTTGGTGTGGTTGCACGTGTTGAAGGAGCATTGAAGTTGTAAGAGGGGAGGCTAAGTGTTGAGATACGTGGTGGTTTGAGGGTCACAACACAATGCGCTTCAGCACATGAAGAGTTAGTGCAGTATCAAAGTTTGAGTAATTCAAGTTTGGAATCCAAAAGATTACGTGCTTATTCAAGTAGGCGCATGTGGCAATATGGTTGGCAAAGTTGGATCGGGCTGAAGTCTAATTTGGCTGGGGTTCAAGGAGTGGATCAGTAGTTAGTCCTACTGCTATGGAGTGGTGAAGTGGTTCGAAGAGGGTCAAAATGCGTGGGAGGCTCGGAGACCAACTGATTGGGATAGGATGAGTAAAGGTTGAATTGTGAAAGAATGGATGAGTCGAATTATAGGCTGATGGATGAAGGCCCTAAGATGGCTTGGATGCATAAAAGATGGTGAAAGTAAGATGGACTTGGGTTTAGAAAGGAAAATGGCTTTTGACAGAAGGCTTGGGTGATTTTGACTGAAATAGAAGGCGAGAAATAGAATTCCAGGTATGTTTAACCCGTTCTCTGAGAAGTAGGGGCGGTGTGGTTACCAAGTTCCAGAATAAAAGTCTACATATGCTGTCAATGAAGTCCTTTAGCTAAGGAGGTCCAAGGAATGGATAAAAAAGCCAACCTGTTTACTCGGAAGGGGAGTGATCAAGGACCAAACAATATCTGACCTTTTTGAGGGATAGGACGGTAATCCGAGGCTTTGATTGTCAGTGTATGCTAAGGTAGGAACTAGACCGAGAGGGGGCTGAATAGGTCTTGAAAACTATATTAGTAACTTAACTGAATTTTAAATTCCAATTATCACAAATAACAGATTTAAATGTAATTCAATAAGCATGTAAAAGTAGACATAGTGCAGCAATATAAGGCATACATTTTTTTATATACAAACACCAAAAGTGGAGAACTCTAAAGGGAAAAACCACAGGACCGAGTCTAGACAAATCAAATCCACTATTAGAAGAATGGTATTACAACAATAGGTCCAGGCTCTAGATTTAAGAATCACCTAGTTGCCTCTGACCCAGCCAGACTTATGCTAGATGTTCTCCTCGAACTCGACTGCTGTCATTTAACAAATTTGCTCCTCACGCGATTACCTCTTCAATACATGCTTTGATCCTCATTACTAGTCTTTGAAGCATTGATGATTGTGTAGAATTTTGATGAAGTGTTCAATTCCTTGTAGCTCTAGAATTGGGTGATCAACACTTTAAATTATAACTCCACCATCTAATGTAAGATGTTAGATGATAAAAAGTAAAGTAAGCACTCTATGTGCCTATATTTAGTTTGTAAATCCATCTTTAGATGTGTATGTATTCTCTCTATAATGTAAATTTATACGCTAGACTGGCTATAGTCCCATATTTATAGCAATATATGAGCCCAATGTATCAAGCTATCACTTGATGCTCTCTGGAGTTGTTTTGAGTGATCCATCTATCACTGAAGCTCACTGTTTTTAAACATAAACCTGTTTAAAAGTGTTTTGATCGAATCATCACAATTTTGATTGATCAATGTGCTGTATTTTGATTACTTAGGTTTTTTATTTTATTATTAAAAGCACTTTTATGCATTCAAAACATCTTTTAAATGAACAATAAAAACGTGTATGTGAGTCCTAATATGATTAATGGTGTTAATGCAGAAAATAAAAACCCTAATTAATGAGTTAGTAATTCAAAGGGTGGACTTATATATTTATCCTTTTGATCCTGAAATACTTTGTCTTCAAAATACATGGAGCCGAGGTAAGTTCTAAATCTAACTAATTAAACCAACTTTTGAAAACATAATAAAAGTTACGGACTCCGGCTTCTGTTATGAAATTTAGCAACACTAAGTTCTAATATCCTTAACACATAAATGGTTTGCAAGTCTGGGCAAATGATTTAGAATGCTTGTAATTGTATTAAGAAGTCAGGAGTGAAGAGGTTAGTGTAACAGATTGGGAAGCGATGGTGTATTAAAGTATGCTTGATTATTATGTGAATGAAGGGATGAGCATTCCAATAAAGTGGTGACTTGAATCAGAGGGGATTAACCTGGCTTCTATTGGGAAGCATCTTGCGATGTTTCAGGCTAAGGGGACAGCTTATTCTACTCAAGAGCCAATAATGGGACCAACTTGTGTTTTAAAAAGGAAATGTGAGGCGAAGAAGGAGATTAGGGAGTGGATGAGAGGAGGTAGTGGAGGGGTTAGTCCCAGTTCGGTGCACTCCAATTGCTATGATTCTTGCATCGGAGAAAAGTTGGAGATCTCGATGATTCTGAAAAAGACAAGATGCTTTTAATTGAGCAATTGCAGTTTTAAAAAATATCAGATTCTTAGTGCTTCCTTTGAAGGATTTGAGGAAGGCCATGATGTTATTTAGGGCTATTTAACTCGGAATTGACGGCACTCTCAAAATTATGGAAAGTGTTGGGTTCTCAGATCTTGAGGAATTTAAAAGATTTGGCTACTGCATTAGCCATGAAGGGTGTTGAGGGCAGTAGAAGATATCAGGATTATTCTTAATAATGAGGGGGATATTATTGTTTCATCATGAACACTTGTTATGGTGGAACATTTAAGAGCTAAATGACCTTGACAAGAGGACCATTGCAAGGTTGATGCCAGAAGATGAAAGGTGGATATAGTTCTCCTTCAAGAATTTTAAAAGGAGGTCATCTTTAAGTGGTTTTGTGATTGGGCTTATTTGGTGCTACAGTCACAGCTGGGGTTATTTTTAAGTGAAACACAAAATAATGGTAAATCAAGAGAATGTGGTTGTTAGTCATTATGTTACATACCACATGTCTTTCTCATGTGTTGAAGGCAAATCCGGATGAATGTTCTTTTGTTTTTATGGTAAGTGGAGGATTCTTAGACAAGAAGGTTAACGAGGGGTTTAAGGGAGGTCAGCAGGAGATGGGTGTACCATTGGTATGTAGAAGGGCACGGTTTCATTGTACAGTGTGTGTGAGCATGTTGTTGGTCGTAAAGGAATTTTTGGATTAAAAAAAAAGAAAAGAAATTGATAATATGGTGGGTCTTTCATTCTTGAATGGTATGTTTAGGTGGTAGAATTATAGGGCAATCCTTTATATGCATAAGAAAGGCGTCTTTGTAGAAAAAAAGCTGGAAAGTTCAGATGGACCTGATAAGGGGAGGGTGGGGAAAGAGTCTGATTACATCTTATTGATTGGGAGTTGATGTGTTGTAATATCTATGGTGGGGGTTCACCATCTGATATTTTAAAGCCTTCTAAGGAAAATGGTCCTGAAGGTACTTGGAGGAGCAGAACAGCTTATGGGGAGGAACTATGGAGGTGGGGGAAGGAAATGGTGATTGAAGGAGTCTAATATGTTTATGAACTGGGTTTTGGAAGCTACCAGAATGAGGTGGAGGATTTTTCAAACTTCATTTGGTTTGTTGTTGAAGTAGATAAGAGAGTCAACTTTTGGTGTGATCATTGCTGCAGGGATGGACTGTTGAGGAGGATATTCTTAAATCACTATAGGATTGCAGTGAATAAGGAAGACTGGGTTGCAGGGTGTGTTAGTATTACTGGGTGTTGCTTCATATGACCTATTAGGATTGGGAGTGGAGGCAGTTGACACATTTTTTTACTGTGTTGTATGATTGATTGTGAGTTATTGGAGCAATGGACTCCTTGTAATGGGTGGCATTGAAGTGGGGTATATTTGAGGTCCTCTTTGGTTGTAGGGCCCTTAAATTAGTGAATTTTGGTGGATTCCCTTTGAATATAATTTGGCATTCTAATGTTCCTTCCAAGGTGGCGTTTTTTGGATGGACAAAAGTGCTTGGAAAGTTCTCGATTCTTGACTACCAATAGTTTTGTGCAGAGGCATCATCTGATTTCTAAAAATGCTCTGGGAAAATTGACAAGGAAACAACTAATCACTTGCTTGTCCATTGCTTGGCTTTGAAGCAGTTGTGGGTTCTTCTTTACCTTTCAGAATGCTTTAGGTCCTTTGCAGATCTACATCCGAGGTTTTTGCTATCTGCAAGAATGCTAGATTGTGCTGGGTGGCAGCATCTTTATGCAGCTGGTGGTGCATCTGGAAGGAAACGGATATGAACTGCTTTCAGGGCAGGGAGTTTCATATATTGTTTTGAGTCATTTTTTTTAGTCACAAAAAGGTCTTTTCTGCGAATGATTCTTCTTGTAGAGTTTTTGGGTGACCTGTGGGTGTAGCTTGTTGTAGTTTGCTTATATGTACGTTCTGGTGTATATGGTAGCGCTTATTTGAAGCTCTGATTTTTTTTGGGTCATTATGACGTAGATTTTGAAGGTTCAGAAATGCATTAGCTGTCCTATTTACTCATTCACAATACTTCACTATGATCATGAATTGTGTTTAGAGTGTGTTCGTGTGCTTCTTTTTGAGCTTGGATCTTTTTATGTGGTTGTAACTCTTATCTCCAGGCACGGAATGTAGTGCCCAGTGTGGGCAGACACCCCCACTGATTTTTTTTATTCGTATTATATACCTATTAATTTTTTACAATTTGAAAATGCCTCCATTGAAATTATGAACCCCCAGGTCCCCCACTATATAAATCTGTCCCCACTGATATTTTTGGATATGACCTAATCGACTTTCTCTCTCTCTCGTTTTATTGCTCTCCAATGATTGAGCTACATGGAGCCTAGGGGAGCAAGTACCCCCTCAATTTTTTTACATTTGCTTTTTGTATATATAGAATTTTAAAATTCTAAAACTTCCCTGCAATTTTTTTATATTTTCATTTTGTATATACAAAATTATAAAATTCTAAATTTTTCCCATACTTCTAATCTTTAGCAGTTTAGCCTCAAATTTAATCTCTCTTTCTTTCTCTGATCATTGGACATTTTGTATCTTCATTTTGTATCCTCTGTTTTCTTGAGCTACATGACACTCTGCCAGTTATTTTTTCTTTTTTGAAAGATCGTAATATCTAAGAAGGTAAAAAAAATCTAAATAAAATATTATTGCCTACTTTTATTGTATATGATTTATGGAAATCTTTAATATCGACCCGTTATAAAAATGTGAAGACCCATATTATAAAGCGCGCAATTCTCTTTTTTATTTGGTTTAATCTAATTATCATTTAATTTTTTATTTGGAGAACCTAACTGAAAATAGTTCAAGTTTTGAATACAAAAACAAATTTCGTTCATTAATTTTTGATTATTGCAAGTGAGAACTTTCTAGGTTTGTTGAGTCTCAACTAATTTGACTTGTTAAAAAATTCTTAATAGTTTTCAGGGAATGAGAGACACTACAATGCAAGCACACATTTGAATTTGTTTTATTTTGCATAATTTTGTTACTTAAATATACATAGTGTTACTCTTCAATTTGTATAAAATCTTGCTTCATATACAAATTTCATTGACAACAAGTGTAAATGTGAAACAAAAATATTATCAATCAAAATTAAGTTCTTATATTTATTATTTTGTTCAAATTTTTTATCTTTGTAATTTTTTTGTGTTATTGTTCTTCAATGGCACCCCCTATCAACTGAATTCCTGGATTTGTCACTGCTTATCTCTCTTACTAACATGTCATGATTCTTTATTGTTCGTTGATGGTTATACCAATGGCGATGAAAATTTCAACATATATATTTTTATATATTTTCATAATATTTTCTTTTTTTTTTTGAAAATGTATCATGTTAAAGTAAAACGTTTTATTAACAGTCAAGGTATTATAAAAAAAGTATATGAGTAATTAGTTGTGAAAAAAAGGCATTAATCAGGGTACAGTAATGATGCTGAGAGGGGAAGGTTAGAGACAGACATAACCTGTCGCATAGTATTT
Source organism: Cornus controversa (assembly GCA_026545225.1). Lineage (NCBI taxonomy): Eukaryota > Viridiplantae > Streptophyta > Magnoliopsida > Cornales > Cornaceae > Cornus > Cornus controversa. Next base: position 58,114,916 of record CM048852.1, read on the forward strand.
TGCATAAAGTGACTGCTATCAGACTCAAACTAGCATCCTCATGTTTGTTAGTCCAACATGACCTTTTACGGTTGATCACATACTGATTAATCATACTTCATTTCCAAAATAAACAAATTAATATAACCTATTCAAGGGAATTCTTCATCCTTGGTCATTTTTATATATTTCTGAGATGAATTTTTTGTTTAGTACTGCATATTTTTTTAAACATCTAGCTTGTATTTATTATTCCATCTATCTTCATTGTAGGCATTCAAAGTTACACTTAAACTTTAATTAGTACCAAATAAAGGAAAAACACCATCAAACATTTTTGCTTTAGATCTAAAATTCTGAAAAAATAAATGGAAAGGCAAACTATCAAATGATATAGAAGTAAAGAAATGATGCAGAAGTTGCTTTAGAAATGAAATTGTGTTGGATTTCTTCTTGGAGACATTTTGTAGAGGGTATAGCTCTACTCTTTGGGGTCGTGCTATGTACAGTGGTGTCTCATCTGGATTCTGTGGTTCTTTAGATTGGAAGGATTTTAGAATTTTCTAGGGAGTTCAATGAATTTGACCTCTAGCGCAGTGTTCTCTTATTTTCTTTGGGGGTTTCTAATACAAGTTTATAAGGATGCCCATGGGTGTTATCATGAGTAATTGGAGGGTTGTGATGTCTTTTTACTCTAGCACAGATGGTTGCTCTTTTTGTGAATCTGAGCCAAACTAGTATTTGAAGGTAGGGATGCACCAGAAAGTAATATTGTTCTTTTCCTACACTTGTCTATGACCGACTTTGGATTAAGGCAGGTAAAGTTCTCAGGGCAACTTCTTCTATTGAGTCTTAGGTATTGCTTGATTGATGTGATGCAAATGTTGTTATGAATTGGGTAATTTCTATGTCCAAGTGCTCTTGGCAGTATAGTCACTTAATGAGAGATCCTGGATAGTTTCATTCCTTCAGAGGTAGGTTTAATGGATTTCTAGATTTGCCAATGAGTAGGCTGATTTCTTTGCAAGAAAAGAGCATCCGTGGACCATGACGATGGAAAGTTAATGGGACACTTGATCCCAGGAGCTTCTTATATGGTGTCGAGGGGAATGGGATATTGGGATTCTGGAGGTTGTTGATTAGTGTCTTTTTTTTTTTTTCATTTTTCCTCCCTCTTTTTTGTGGCTTTGATTGGATTGTAGGGAAGCCAAAAAATATTGAGAAAAGGATAGTGCAAACTCAAAAATCATTATCTTGTTTTCCAATGAACAAAATTTAATTGAGTCTTGAACATTGTATTCATTGTAATAAAATAAACTATAAATGAAATATAATATTTGATAGTATATCTTGATATGTATGTAGACATATTTATAATATCAGAGGATTGCTATAAAATCATTAGAATTTTAAGATGATTTGAGTTTAGAATTTCAATATGATTGAGAATATGTACATAAAGCCATTAAACATATCTAATTGTCCAGTAGATTTTTTGACAGTTAGGAAGACTATTTGTAATTTTTGCTGACAATTCTAGTAATTGAACATATCTTTACACATGATTTGTTAGACTTGGCTGTTGTAAATTTGTAATCGTTACTCTATGGGATGTCACAACTAGCTCATAGTAAGAAATTACATTGTTGATACTATCATACGACAGCAAAGAATCTCCTTACAATATTTTTGAGTTAATTGCATTAACATTATTTTTTTATTTTATTTTCTTGGTGGGGGGGTAATGCCAAGGGTTAATTTGAGTCTAGTTCAATGTTGAAATATATGAAGGTGTGTGCTAATTTGTTTGCTGCTGTATGATATCAAACTTTGCATTGGATTCTTATTGTTATTTTAGACTCTATGGTAGGCTTCATAATGCTTATAGGTGGAAGGAACTGATACCTTTTTCCATTATTGATGGAGGAACTGGACCTTATCTAATTTTCTACTTCCATTTCTTTTGTATTCTGATCCACACAGTTAAGATGATTTTTGCTAGCTTCCTCACATTTTAGATGTTTTACTTTAAGCTATTTCCCCTTGTTTTAATATTTCAAATTTCATGTGCTTTTTCAAGAGAGCAATTAATTTAGTGCAGTTGTCATTATATCCATTTGAAGGTTAAATATCATGTGAAAATTACTTTGATTTGTTTTATCTTCAATATAAAATGGCAACTGCTAATATTGTTCATTGGAACCTATTCTCGACCAGAATTTGAGTTTCCTAAAAGGAATAAAACGACAATTTTAACCGTAGTTTGATTGCTGGATTTGTTGAGCAAAAGTTCTTCATTTCTTATCAGTCTTGAATCAGTGGCAGACTGTAAATGCCCATCATCAATTAAAAGCCAACTAGGAAGAAGACGTTTCTCTCACTTCTATTTATTTATTTTGTGGGGGGTGGGGAGACAAATCTTTTTCTTCAAATAGTATGTTTAAATGATATTCTGTAGCTAAGTACTTCTACTTTTGGTCGGCCATTATTTGTTGCAAACAATTTTTTTTAACATTTAAGCAGCGTTATCCCGTTGGTGTATTTCTCATCGGAAGAAAGCCAGACAGATTGTTGAAACCTGGGATAAATTGTTCAATTCTGCACAGCGGGAGCAGCGCGTTTCTTTTCTTTATTTGGCCAATGACATTCTGCAAAATAGCAGGCGAAAGGGCAACGAATTTGTGAATGAATTTTGGAAAGTACTTCCTGCAGCTCTCAAGCATGTTTATGAAAATGGTGATGAACATGGAAAGAAAGCAGCGTCCAGATTGGTAACTCCTTTATTTCTGTATGAAGAGAGTATTGTGTTCGATCAGATTGAATTTGTTTTTGAGAAAGTTGAAGTTCCATTACATAAATTTGCACATGCATATATGGATCAATATGCATACATAATATAGTATATGCATGGATTTTGATTACTTCTTAAACTTGGTCTTATTTGAACAATCAGTCGAGATATGACCTTTATCACCACGAGTAGGGATGGCAATTTGCCCTGCTCCGTCGGGTACCCGCCCCGTTTAAAACCCGTTTACGGAACCGTTTAAGGAAACGGGGTGGGGATGGGGTTAGAGAAAATAACCCGCTTTTAAATGAGGCGGGGACGGGGGTAAGACCCTACCCCGACGGGTACCCGCCCCGTTTAAGTATATATATATATATATATAATATATAGAGAAAATATTAATATTATATATATCATACAACTATACAAGTTTATTATATCAGTAATGGATGACTCAATATTATCCATTGTGTAGCAAGTACCTAAATGTGTGTTTTTGGTGTATATGTATCAAAATATCATATTTATTATTATAAAAATTTTTGCATTAAAAAAAAAAGTATAAACGGGGCAGGGCAGGGAAAGTTAAACGGTTATGGGAATGGAGAAGTCAAAACCCGCCCCGCCCTGTTTATACATGGTTGTGGGGCGGGGAAAGTTAAACGGTTTCGGTTATGGGGAAGGCAAAACCCGCCCTACCCCGCCCCTCCCCGTTGCCATCCCTAACCATGAGTCCAACACTCAATTTCCTATTCTTTTGATTTCTCTTTCTTATCTTTTAATGGTGATTTTGTTTTCTTTGACATAGAGGAATTTATTTTAAACTTCTAAATATTAGAGGAATTTCTTTTTCGAACTTTTCTTTCTCATTTACTGTTTTCAAAATTGTTTGTTCAGCCCTATAGTTTAGTGAAACACTCTTTGGGAAAAATTCAGCTCATTAGTCTGCAGTGAGCCTACATTGATCATGTCGACATTCTTACTTCCTTTGATAGCTGTGACCTTCGGTTGAAATCTCTAGAAAATTTTCCAATCACTTCATTCTAATGAATTCTCTTACCTAGTTTAAAACTACTGTTCACAATATCATTGAGTTAGACATAGAAATCATTAAATGACATGGTCTCAAACCTAGTTGTGACTTGTGAAGTGTATGTAACTTTGAGTTTTTTAGACTAGAAGTCATTTCTCATGTAAATTTTAAATTATTCTACGCCTCTTCTGATGTATTACTAATCAAGATTCCAGATAACTTAAAAAAATGACATTAAGACCTTTAGAGTTAGCTTTACAAGCCTTAAATTCTTTTTTGGATCACTTTGACTTGGGTTTCAAAAAAAATTTTGCAGTCATCATCAGAATTGTTTGTTTCCATAGGAAAATGCCAAACTGTCTCAACTATGTGCCAAACTTTTTAATAAAGGAAGAATAATTCCACCCATGTACAACTTCACAAAAATGACAAAATCCCACTATTCATGCAATGAATCCATAAAGTCCATAATAGCCCCACCAATTTACAATTCCACTCATGGCAAAAGAATAAAGAACTAAGAATATAGAATTTAAGCACCCAATAGGAGCCTCCACACCATCGAAGGATCTTCTATATCTCTCCCTCCATAAGCCCGCACCACAAACAAAGAGGTGCCAAGCATCTCAGGCTTGCTATACATCATCACCAAGCCTTAAGCATGCTTTTCGGAGACTCTGGCATGAACCAATGGATCCCAAAGAGAACAATAATCTCGGCCCATCCGTCCCTAGCCAATGGACAATGCAAGAGAAGATGATTTACCAACTCCTTGCCCTTTTTACACACACAACACTTATGTCCATCCAAAGGCCAATTTAAGGATGGCTTTGGTGCACCAAACTGCCTTCCAGGAAAAAGGGGGAGCCCAAACATTTTCCAAACCCCAATAAAAGATGCCCACCTCAATCTCCCATGACTAGAATCCACCCAAATCCACTCATCAAGCCCCTCCCCAACTACTTCCTGGTGATACAGCAAAGCCAAGAACTCATCAACATCCTCCAGCTCCGAGTTCACATGCCTCTGAAACTACACATCCCAAGTCATCCTCCCGCTATCAAGCTGATAACATTCGCTAATTGACATTTGCGTGTCCAAAGCAATTTGGGAAAGTCTTAGAAAGGCTCATGCTAGCGATCGATCTCCACACCATGTACCAGACAAAATTTTCAACCAAAACACTCAATTTTCTAGTCTCGAAGTGTGAGATTTTGATGGTTCTTCTCTTTGCATATGACCTTCATGAAGTTCAACCGTCCTTAGTCTGGACTGAAATAAAGAAAAATTACAACTCGATCATTTTTTGATATTGAAATTGCGAACAACTCATGACATGAAGTCCCGACATTTGTGACTTTATTGGATCTCTAATTAATGTTCGATCACTCAGTTCTGAAAGTGTTTGGTGATTCTAGCATGCTTAATTGATTGGTGCTTCTAAACTATATTCACATAAGAATTTTTTTTGATAAGTTATATTCACATAAAGTTCTTGGCAAGTTTTCTAGAATATTTTGAAGTACCTAGGGTTCCATCTCTCTCTCTCTTTCTCTGGGTATAATAATGATGGTTCCAACCAAAGACAACACATTACCTTCTGGATGTCCCATTCTCCACTTTTTTTTTGAACTACTATTCTTCGTTGAATTACTTGACACCACCAACTTGCAACATAAAACATTAACAGAGGACCATGGATTAATGTTTTGCCGAGAAGTGTAAACTGTCAGTGTCTATCATTCTACTTTTATGCCCTATGAACATTTCTATTATATTGAATCTGTGCTTGCAACTTGAAGCAGTTTAGCAGAACATCAATTATTTTACACATCTTGAATTGTTTTTCAATTTATTTTGTTTTTCTTTCTTTTATTTATTTATTTTTGGTTGGGGGTTATTGTAATAATTTATCAGGTTGGCATATGGGAAGAAAGGAAAGTTTTTGGATCTAGGGGCAAAAATCTTAAAGATGAAATGCTGCGCGAGGGTCCTCCTCCTCTGTCAGTCAGCAATGGGAAGAACTCAAATCCTATCAAGATAATGAAGAAAGATTCTCATTCCTTAAGAATTGTAAGTGTTTTTCAATTATTCTATTTTTTATTTTGGCTTGCATGTTTTTGGTTTGAGGCATCTTGGTTCAAATTCTATGTTTTGTGAACTCAGACATGGTCTTTTCTTGGTCATTGTAACTTCAGAAATTGCCTATCGGGGGTATGCCAGAAAAAATAGTAACTGCATTTCTGTCAGTACATGATGAAAATACCAATGAAGAAACTGCCTTAAGCAAGTGTGAAGATGCTGTTTTTTGTGTGGGAAAAATGGAGAAAGACATTGAAAGTACTTCTACTCAAGGTAAGAGTTATGCTTATAGTCTTGTGGTTAAGGGTCACATAACTTCTATGCAATATGTTATAGTCTTATGGTTAAGGGTTACATAACTTCTATGCAATCTTAGTTGGATAGACAATTTGACATTCTTTTTTTCTTCTAATGACGCACTTCAGGAATTTTCTTTCATGATCATGGAAAGCATGATTTGGGTAATGCATGTTCTTTAAACAATTAAAATGAATGATATTTATGCTATCAAATGTTAACTTGCATGGTCTTTCATGTCATGCCCAAAGGTTGAGATTCAGGGCTAATTGGGATGCTAGTGTGGGTGCACTTATCGTAAAATAATAATAATAATAATAGAAGCCTAGTATTTCAAAGGAATGGCTGTTGGTGCTGAAGAACTATCATCTTCCATAAGAAAATTTTCCTGAGAGATGGTATCTATAGATATTTATTTTAAGTGACTGATGAAGGGTGGTTTACCAAGTATGTTGAAGATTTCGAGTCTTTTGACATCATATGTGAATTAGGACTTGTGAAAATTTACTGCATAGCATCCCAATTTTTTCAATCATTGGTAATAGACCATCAAGGACCTAAAAAACATGGACATGTGAACGGGATGCGTATAAAACCTCACACCAACAGGAAAGTTAGAAAATTATATATAGATGTGGTGATGACACAACAGTAAATATATTGATATATATATTTATATATAGGTACATATTGAGAAACCCATCATTGTTTTGAATTTGTGAATATTAAAAGTTTCTTATTAATAATAATAAAATTCTCATGGAAAAATTGAAGTTTATGTTTCCTGGGAAGGGACTCTGGACCATATTTGACGTGATTTACTTTAATTTTAACCCACTTCGTCAGGAGATGGTTATAGCATCTTCTCCCCTCATTGACAATTATACCCCAAATCAACGGTAGGAAGGCCACATATCCATTTTTGGGCATATTGGATACATATCCATGGGTATCTAAGAAGTATCGCATACATGTTCAAAATTGAAAATTATATTTTATTTTTTAATTATTTATACATCAATTAAGTATTTGTGTGCGTCTGGGCATATTTGAGAATTGCTGCTATCCCATATGTATCTGATACAACTACAGCTTAATACGAATATTTGTACCACTTGGTGCAAAGGACTCTGTTTTACCTTTCTTTTTTTATATTTCTTTTTTTTTTTGACGCCATGATCTGTTGTATTATTGACTTGTAGTTGAGGCTTTTTTGGTTACTGTGATGGTCTGCAATAGTTGTGTCTGTGTTTGCATTACACGCTTTTTAATCTCTCTATCCTTTTCTTACACACTGCTGCTATGATCCTGATTCCATCCATAATTTCCAGTTTTGTGTACTTGTATGTCCCAGGAGTCTTCTCGGGATCCTCTGAATTAGTGGGGAATATTTTTACTTCATTAGTGTTAGCCATGGCTTTATGTCTAAATCTTGCTCTGGATAATTAACGCTATTCTTTCTTTTTGACAGCAGTCAGAACTGTATGAGTCGTGACCCATTTTCTTACCATTATGATTTTATGTGCTTCTAGAGTGTAAGGCAGGCATTAGTTCAGTTGCATCTCTTTCAAATTTAAGGGACAAGCCTTCCATTATGGTATTGAATGTTTGATGGTGGAGAAAGAAATGTCTGTGGTGATGTGGCAACATTAGGGTTCCTTAGATACAAAGGTGGTAGGACAAGATAGAACAGTTCAGCAATGAATGAATTCACCAAAGTAGTTGTAGTACAGTGGTTAGGGCTGTCATTTTATCTAAGGGGCGAGGTTAAGTGTATTCTTTTCCTTGATAAAGCAGACAGTGAATTGAAGGGAAGTTGTAGCAAGCTACTATGGGAAAGCAGACAGTTGAAATTGTTTGCTTGTGTTCAACAAAGAATAGTCCAATACACAGACAAGTAGATGCATTATAAGTTATTGGTGATATTTTTATTTGATATGACCCAATTGTGTTACCAGTGGTACGCTGAGGAAAGTCTTTTCATTCAAGGGTGCATATGTCAACTCTTTATATCTATTTGCAATTCTATGTCTGTATGTTGTGTTTATTTTGAAGTTCTTTATATTGTATCTTCATTCTGTTTTTTGAGAATTAAAATGTGATCATATGTATATTTTTTGGTCCGGCCAAAGACCGTACATGGTCTGGATAGGTTTCATGCTCAAGGTCCAACCTAGGGTTTGCTTGATGTTTGATGTGACCCAGGCCTGTTAAATGGGCCTGAACTAACAGAACAGTTTCAGGATGGGATCCATGGTATATGCTATTTGTTGATGATATCATATTAATTTAAGAAACTAGGGCAAGAAACTGCTAAATTAGAGTTTTGGAGAGAAACTCTAGAATCAAGAGGGTTCAAGATAAATAGGATTAAAAATGAATATATATATATTTAACTTTAGTAAATCTAAAACGAGAAATACAAGTATGGATGCAGTGAAAATTGAGGATCACGAGGTACTAAAAAGAGAACATTTTTATTACCTAGGCTCAGTTATGTATAGAAAGGGTGAAATTTGAGACAATGTTATTCATAGAATTAAAACAAGTTGGATGAGACGGTGTGCTTCTGGCATCATGTGTGATTGACTTGTACCTCTAAAATTGAAAGATGAATTCTATAAAGCAAGCACTAGACCAGCCATGTTATACAAGACAGAATGTTTGGTGGCTAAAAAACATATTGAGAAAATGAGTGTGACATAAATTTGAATATTGTGATGGGTGTGGCTAGGCAAAAAAAGATAAATTAGAAATGAATACATTTGTGAGATGGTTAAAGTAAAACTGATTGAAGATAGATGAGAGAACCGAATAAGACCATTTGGCCATGTGCGGCGAAGGCCAATAGTTGCACCTGTTAGGAAATTGACATGGTTCTTATTTTTTATTTTTTTTATAAGTAAATGACAAGGATCTTATTCAGGGTAATGTTACGGGAAGGGGAAGACTAAAACTAACATGTGTTGAGGTAGTTAAGAAAGATATGGTTATATGTGGTTTAATTGAGGGTACGGGCTTAGTTAAAGTGGAATGACAAAATAGGGATTTATATAGCCAATTTCAAATAGTTGGGAAAAAGCTTATTTGAATTGAGTTGAGGGCAGGGTTATTGGATGAAGTGTAAGTTACAAATTGTGTGATCAGAATACTCGCAATAGGGCTTGTTGGGTTATCAAAATACTTTGTAAGATTTATTGTTAAATATCTTGTATCACCTGAGAAAATTTTCATAATTATCTCAAAATATGTACCTTCTTCATCATAATTATCATAATTTATTACATCAATTATTCAATCGACCATTGCTTGGTGCAATGGGTAAAAGTTTGGGCTGAAAAGCATAAGGACGTGGGTTCTAGTTTGAGAGCTGCCATTTTGTGCAAAATATTGTTAAAGGTAGGTCTTGCTTCAATGTTTCTCTCCCAGCTCCGTCTATAGGCAGCAGGAGTAATGACGTAGTTTAGTCATCCAACCAAATAATTTACACAATATTTGTATGATAAACCCCTGATTGAGTTAGATATTTCTATTGTAGCTACATCGTCTTTATTATTATTGTTATTGTTTTGTGTCTCGTTTTTGTAGATTTCACTGATTTGCTTTTGAGTTTGGTCGATTCCTTCCTTTTGCCTGTCTTTGAGGTGTATATGCCCCTTTGATTTTCTGTTACTTTTTTTTTTCATTATTATTTTTATTATACTAACTGCTGGCCTTAAGGTTGTGAAAGGTCATGGAATCTTACAACCAATTTGGTTAGGGTGTAGGTATCTATTGTCTGTATGTGTTTATTGACTCAATATTTTACAATGATTTGCTCGCTCAAGGTATTGGCCGATTGCTGTGAAGAATGTTGTACCAAGAACTAATTTTTTTTTTTTTTCAGATTCTTGAATGTGAATTTTTAACATGTCTGTTACACTAGCAGCGTGTGCTGAAAAAGAGGTCATTTTAGGTTCATGAATCAATTTTTCAGATAGTTTTCAAAAACTCCAGTAGAGTAATGGATTTATTGTAATTATTTCTACTTTGTTGTCAATTCTAACTGAATTAATTTTAAATGGAGATAATTCCTTGAATTTTATACAATTTTCAATCCATAATATTGGTTTTTAGTGGTCAAAATTTCAGTTCATATATTTGATCCCTAGATCCTCTAAGAATGAATTAGTTTTGAAAGGTATTTAACTTTGGCACATACCAACAAAATTTTGTAATTTTTGTGGCGCAGGTGCTATGAATCACCTCTTTTACATTATATCATGCTGTATCGTACCAGCCAATGCAATTTTATTATAGTAATTGTCTAACCTCTATATAGAATGTTGCAATGCCTCTATTGATTGCCATCAACTTGATAGAATTTGCATATTTTAGTTTGTGGTTACCTAGAAGGTGTAAATTGTATTGCTTCATTGGTACTTCTTTTGAAATGGAGATAAAGAAGAGGACAAGGAGAATGAAATGGACAGTGAAAGAGAGAGGAAAATGAATCAAAGTACTGATGGTTTTCTCCCACAATCCAGCGGTTTGAATATAATGTAGCTGAACAGCTTGTCTAAGTCCCTTCCAAGATATCTTGAGCAGTTTCTTATACAGGACCCTTGAATCTTGACATAAATATACTTGTTGCAAATTCCATACAGGTTACTTACTAAATAATATTCCTTCCAATGGTTAGGTTGCAGTATATGGACTTTGTTGTTGTTCATCATTATATAATGTTAACTAAAATCTTGGGTAGTGAACAAGATTTTACGGTAATGTCATCCCTCTCTATATCATACCCTGAAATATCAGTATGCATCCTATTGAGCAAAAAATGCTGAAGAAATCTGAGTGGATGTTCGGGTGCAACTTTACTCCAAGTTATTTTTCCAACTCTGAAACTGTTGCACCCCGTGTTCAGCTAGCTCACATTAAGAACTCACCGAAGGCCCAAGTCCTGGTATTGCCCACTTGAACAGACACTAACGAGTTGCAGCATGCCTGACACATTTTGCTAGCCCAGGCTACTCACTAAGTTGCCATTTTTTTTTTGTCAAGATTGATCAGTGTACTGTTTCAATATATATCATCTTTGTTAACTACCATCTACTCTAAAAGCTTAAGCTGTTAGAGAGGGTGTAACTTTAATATTTAAATCCTCCAAAACGCCCCCTCATGTGCGGCCTTCTTTTGGTCCAATACGTGTTTTAATTTTAATTATCAAGGTGACGGTGAGGTTTGAGCTCGAGTCTTTTGGCTTTGATACCATGTTGACAACCATCTACTCTAAAAGCTTAAGCTGTTAGAGAGGGTGTAACTTAAATATATAATCCTCTAACAATCTTTAATGCAACTCTTCTAAAATCATATCAAAGATCAGGTTTGGATCAATTCCTGTAATCATTCTTTAAATTTTCACACTCGTGAAATGTAAATCATGTTGTGACTGAGCATGAAAGCCTTGGGTGAACTCTATACTTGTTGGACTAAGCATGCACAATGATTTGGACCCACAGTGGAGGATCATGGGTGTAAAACAATTTAACTTTTTATTGTCCCAACTATTTTGCGTTGGTTACGGGCCTGCTTGGGACGCATTTTGTTTTTGTTTCGGCACTATAGCGAATAACTGAAACAAAGCATGTTTGGTACCGCCTGTTGTGTTTTGAATGGTGTCAAAAATTTTCAAAATTTTGGGCCGAAATTTGAAACACCATTTTGGTGTCTTTATTGTGTTTCGGCTACTGTAGCGGACAAAATAAAAAATAAAAACCAAAAAAAAATTAAAACATATTTTCGTTACCAATCGTGTTTTCGATTACTATTCAGAACACTCTATAACAAAAACAGTTGTTTCATTTTAGGCAAAAACAAAAACTCATGCCAAACATGCCCTAATGCCCTATATGAACCATGTTGTGCTACACAATTTCAGTTTTAAACCATATGTTACCATTTTTTTCCACATTACTTCTACCCAGGTCAATTTTGGTGTTCCACTTGCTTTAGTAACACAATATGAACGAGCACTCTTTTAGGCGCTGTTAATTGTCTTTGCTGAATTCTGGACTACTATTGCTAGTTTAATTATGTAAGCTATTGTTTTTGTAGTCTTGTGCTAAATTTGGTTCTGGAGACATTAAATGGTCTTTTGAATTGTAGTTTATTTTTTATGTTTCATCTTTTTGTTTATCAGGGAACAAGCTGGAATCTGCATTGCTGGATGAAATACAAGAGCAGGAAATTGTACTTCAGCAATGTGTTGCGCAATTTGAAAGTGCTGAAGCAACTAGGGCTTCCTTGGTTTCCCAGCTTAGAGAAGCACTTCAGGATCAAGTAAAGCATTGTTACATTATCTATTCTCGAGCTTGCATTGTATTTCAATGTTATATATGTTTGATGATTGCTTACTAAATTATAGTTTTTCAGGAATCAAAACTGGAGCTTATACGCACTCAGTTGCAAGTAAGAATCATTTCTTCCTTCCAATTTTTTTTTTTTCATGCATCAGAAGTTATTTTTTATTAAAGATAGGTGTTTGTTGGTTGCTAGTTTTATACTTCCATTTCAAGTCACTTTGTGGAGGAGATTATATGAGAAACAGTCAGACATGATTGTGTCACAATATTAATTAGTATATCAAATGGACACAGGAGGGTTGTTACAGATTATAAGCTTTCGTTCCTGTTGATTGGGAACTTCTTTCTGGCTCTGGTCACTGGTCAGCCATGGGGCATGTCTGAGAATTTTGGGAACTCATTTGTGGATGAAGGATAACTGTGCATTTCCTACTCCCTATGATCCATCTGAAGTTGAATAACGTTTATGTCCATCTTCATGTCAAATTAGAGAATTGAAATTGATGGTAGGTCCCTTGCCATATCAACATGCCAAAAAAAAAAAATGGTTGGACCCTCTACTTTGATGGCCCCAATTGGTAACTTAGTAGTTAGTACTAGAAGTCAAACAAATTAGATGACCTCTAACAGTATGATTTCCATGATCGTTGTTCTAGAGTGCTTAAATCAGCCAAATTAGATCATCCCGATTGCCATCTTCCACTATTATTTACAGTGACCAACCCACATCACCTCCCTCTCCCCTCCCTATTATTCCGATCACCACAACTAGAACAACTGGACAAAGCACGATTAATTCAACTCTCTCTCTCTCCTAGATTCGCTATCACTATTCCTGGGACAAGAACCATCATTATTAATCTTACAAAATCATCCACCATCAAGCATGGATACTACATAATCTTGACCTTTATCACGTGTGTGTTCTAATAAATCGTAAATCAAAATATTAGTTGAGGAACCGGGTTTGTTTCTCAATAATTGTTGCTTGCTATAGATTATTTATTTATTAAATATCCGTCATTATAGGATTGGCTAGGATAGGAATCTTGGTGGAAATGTCTTGCTTATAGGAGTATATTCTCTGTAAGTGAAAAACTAAGGCTTTTGTACTACAATCAAGAAGTTTTTTTGCTCCAAATATAATTCTATGCGGCGGTTTTAGGTTGTTTACTTGTTCTAGTTTCGAGTCACGAGTTATTGTTCATGATATAAAAGCAGTGAACTAGTTCGGTTATTCGCCCCCCTCTCCTTTTTTTTCTTTTTCTTTTAGGCTTCTCTCCACAGGTTTTAAGCAAGTGTTGAGTTTAGTTTGATTATGTTAATATTTATTCTCCCTAGGGTTTTAATATGGTAAAAGGGGTTGCAAACATCTCTATTGGAGTTAGTAGACGTAAGGGCCATTTCCAATATTTTTCTTTGATTCCAGAACAAGATTAACTTATATCAATACAAGATTTATAGGTTTAGATGAATATCTATCAGATAGTGGCTTCATGTACCAAATATTTCCATATTGATGCGTCATTATTTTTGTTCCTGCAATGTGATGGCAAGTGGATGCAAAGAGACTTTCGCTTCCAATCTCTTATTATTTTAATTAAATATTGTATTCAGTATTAAATCTAAGGAAAAATAAGAAATTATATCTATCTCTTAACAGATAAGATAAAAACAATTTGAAGTTTCTTTCTTGCTTTAACTTGTTGAAAGATGAACTCTGCATTTTAAGATTCAAGTGAAGGGAAATATAATAAATTCTAAAATTGTAGTAATTTAGTGTATATGAAAATTAAAAGAATCTGTACAGATATCTAATTGACAAGTTGTAGCTGAGAAATTGTACCTTTAGTGCTTTGTTTGAGATTCTTTGATCTTTACTATTTTATTGTTCCTCTTCTCTCTTTTCTGTTCTGCTTATTACTATTAGCTTCCTTCTTATCTTGGTACTATTTTCTTTTCAATGAAACTATTGCTTGTCTTTATAATCAACTGCACAGAAACCACTATAGATTCCCTAAAAAGTTTTACTCTATTCCCGGTAACATGTGTCCTTGCAACATGTTATATTAGTTGACATGGATAGAGATGTTAAAGCAGAACTTGGCGATCCTTCTGCAGAAAAGAATCCAGGACGTCTTTCTTGATTGGTGAAGGAACTTAGAAATTCCCATAGGTGATACCATATGACAGATGAGTGGAAACTTGTCTTTGCAGATTTTAAATCGAATGCGATACGAGTCGAAGTAGATAAAATATCAACCCACATATTCCTGTCCTTGTATTTAGGGTAACATGAATATTCCCATGACTGCTAATTTGTTTGAGCTAGTTACAAGCAATAAATTCACTTGAAATTTATGAAGTTGGTGCAAGGGAATGTATGTTGGAGATTACATTTGAAAGTTTTATAGCTTGTACAAGATTGTTTACTTTCCATCAAATGAAGATGAGATCTTTATATATTGGTAAGAATTGAATTTATTGATATCTTCTCTTCTGGTTTCCTGCAAATCAACTTTACGCAGTAGCAAATGCAATTCAAGATGGAAAATGAGTCAAGCTAGCAGACTTCTGCTACAGCTTCAAGCCTTCAGTGAGAAACACAATGTAAAATGAAAAAATATTTTATGGATGCAAGTTGAAGTCAATCAGTTGACAAGCCACAAGGAAGTTCCTAACTGTCTAACTGCCATCTCGTTAAAGTGGTTTTTTCATCACAAAAGTACCATTTCTAATTCTAAGATGATGTGCCTGGTCATCTATTTCTGAGGTGCTACCAAGTAAATTGTTATGGTTGAAACTTGAAACTGAATCCCCAAGGAAACTAAGGTATCTTGTCCTGGTGCTCTTTTCTTCTCAAGAGTAGTAGTACTCCTATATCTTAAGATGAGATGATTGGTCAACTATCTTTCTAATGCATTACCAAGCAATTGTTATGGTTGAAACTGAAAGCACAAAATAGATTAAGAATCTAGGGTAGCAGAACTTAAAGAAGATATTGTGATCCTTTAGGTGCTAATTTTGAATTTAAGCTTCGATGATCCAGATGATGAACGGGCGTTGCTCTTTCTGCAAGTACTAAGTTCTTAAGAATGGCGATGAGCTTTATCATAGAGGGAAGATTTTTTGCAAATCAGGATCAGTTGTCAGGATAGGTACATCTATTCATGCTAGAGAATGGAATGGCTGCAGAGAAATTCGGATTGAAATTTGAGCCACAACTTATGATTGATTTTCTAAGAGTTTTTGTTTAGTAACTCCATGGTTTTAATTATTAATCTTTAGATAACAAAGTTAGTTTCTTCTTCTAATAATGATGATAAGTCATATACCGCTTTTACTGCTGCTGTTGCTGATTATGTTGGCTTACATTTTGATTTTTCTTGGTGGAGTTATTATTTTCTTTACCTTTTTTGGAGAGATGAATCCATGGTTTAAGGAAATAAATGTGTGGAGAATCAAGTAATGTTTTTGTTGGGTTGTTTGATGGATTGATGAAGTTGAAAGAAGGCAAATAAGAAGCTTTGTGAGAAGTTTAAAGACTGTTGAGACTGTGAGATGGCTTTAAGCATAAAGTTTTCAGAAAGTTGGCTGCTCTAAATCAACTTCGTAGCTCATAGGGGGAAGAATGAGTTCGATGAGAAGGTGAAAGTTCGAAAAATTGGATATTGGGTCGAGGAAATTGCAAGAGACCATTATTGGGAAGACACTTGGAGATAGGACAGCGCCCCGTCCCCCTCCCTCCCCCCCGAGCTGGGCCCTCAAAATTTTGGGTATGTAATTTAGTAAATCTTACAAAATGCTCCCCCTAAAAATACGAGGTGGGCCCTATTTTTTTAATTTACTTTTGGGGGAAGAATGAGTTCGATGAGAAGGTGAAAGTTCGAAAAATTGGATATTGGGTCAAGGAAATTGCAAGAGACCCTTCAGAATTTCGATGAAGGGACTGATAAGTTATATTATTTTCTTATTATTGGGAAGACACTTGGAGATAGGACAGTGCCCCGCCCCCCCTCCTTCCCCCCGAGCTGGGCCCTCAAAATTTTGGGTATGTAATTTAGTAAAATCTTACAAAATGCCCCCCCTAAAAATACGAGGTGGGCCCTATTTTTTTAATTTACTTTTGGGAATGTAATTTAATAAAATCTTAATAAAATGCCCCCCTAAAAATTCCCCCTTTCTAAGTATTTTTTTAATTCTTCCTTTCTTTTACTCTTATTCTTCAAATTTCTTTGATTCCTTCAAAATAATGTTGCATTCCCATTCTCTAATCAAATCCTAATTTTTTTCCTTTTTAATGTTCTCACATTTTCATTTCTTTTAATTTTCTTCTTCTTCTTCTTTTGCTTAATTTTCCTTTTCGTAATTTTTTTCTTCTTGTATGTATGATGTATGTTAACATGAAGTAACCTTTTTTTCTCTTTAATTTTTTTTTCCCTAGTTTTAACTCACGCACCCACTTTTGTCCTTAATAGGATTTGAACCCTCAACATTCAACTTAAGAAGATAGAGGATATACCATGAAATACAGACAATTTTATGTTTATGAATTATTTTTACTACATTTTGTTTCTCTTTTTTTTTTTTTCCAAATAATAATACACTACTTGAATCTTGATTACTGCACTATTATTGTACTCCTATTTTTCGGCTTGTTGCATTGTTACTTTTAATGTTAGTTGGAAAAAAATTATGGGCAAATTATCTTTTGACCCCTGAGGTATGTTCATACGTCAACCTGACCCCCCCACGTTTGCGTATCGACTTTTACACCCCTGAAGTTTGAAATTATACATCACTTTAGTCCCTTGAGTCATTGTCTGCTTACATCATGCAAGTAGTAGCTAAAAAATGCCCAAAATGTCCTACAATTTAGCCCCAACTTTTGTAAGCATATGATCATTCCTTCGCCGCTGCGTCTCAGCTAGTTCGCCGCCTCTTTGCTATCGACGGTATCTTCCTCCACCGCCAAGCATTTCACTGGCCCAGTGTGACCAGTCAACATCGACACACGTGTGTTCCTCCTTCTCCTCCCTCCTCCACACACATATCTTCGAATTAGTCGACCCAGTAAACACCATATTCCCTGCCGTAGCCAAACATAACACTACAAGCTTGTGACCCCTTAACACACCGCCATGAGAGAGAAGCTTGTCACTCTCGAAGAAGTTGACAACACAGCGAAGGTTCGAGGTCAACTCGGTTGCGTTGAAGACCAACCCAACCACGACTGTTTGCCGCCAACACCGCCACCACTCTCTGCCAAAGACCAACCCAACTGCCACCATTTGCAGTAAAATCCTCATAGCCACCACTTACACCATTAGAGCCCCAATTTGAGTTTGCAATTTCGAAACCCTAACTTGTCGCCTCTCAAATCAACTCCACCACCGTCTCTCCACGCGCAATCACTGTCAAAGCCATTGTTTCTGACTCAACCCAAATCATTGGCGGCGAACGGTGGTCGTTGGTGTCGATGCTACAGTGGTGATTAAAGGGTTGGTTAAATTTCATTTTCAATTACAAAAGGAGAGAGAGAGAGAGAGAGAGAGAGAGAGAGAGATTTTGATCTTCAATGACAAAGGAGCTGAAAGATAAATTAAACAACTGCAAAGAGAAGAATATGGATGTTAGAGGGAGAAGATGCAGAGACCACCACAAGTCCAGATAGGGCCAAAGTATGTGTGCAGCCAAGGACGACGCGTTGGTGAAGCCACCTACTTTCAGAAAAGTTCAAGTTGTGTATTACCTCTCTACCGAAATGGTCAGTTTGTGCATCCCCATTACATGGAAGTCACCCATTTCGCCCATCAACAGCTTCATTTGAAAGGTATATATATATATATATATATATATATATATTTTATATATATATCATCTCTCTTTCACACACACAAATCAGAGATAGATTTCGGGTTTTTTAAAAAAAAATAATTTCTTGTTTGTGCATATATAGATGTAATGGACAATGGCGGCGAACGGTTGTCTTTGGCTGATGATGAATGGTGGCGTTGGCAGTGAACGGTGGTGGTTGCTGCTCCTACAGGTTGTGGTGGTGGTGTTTGGGTGGTTGCTACTGTCGCAGGTTGTGAGGGTTGTGGTGGTGTTTGGGTGGTTCCTACTGTCGCAGGTTGTGAGGGTTGTGGTGGTGTTTGGGTGATGTGGAGGGGTGTTTGGGAAGCGGAGTAAATAAATCTTGGATAAGTACTGTGTATAAGTAGGGTAGTTTAGGGTGCGTTTACTAACGAAAACGTTCTTTATTTTTGTGCTCGGAAGAAAACAGAAATATATTTCTGTTTTTCTGAGTGGAAACAAAAAACAAAAATAGCGTACATTAATACATGATGTTTCTACATTTTTGAGAACAAAAAACAAAAAACAATGTTTAGTAACACATTTGTTACACATTTATTTTTAATTTGCTATTTTATTTTTAATTCATATACTAAAAACTAACCTTCAATCACATTAAAAAATACAATTTGCAACTAGTCAACTTGATATTTTTCAAATAAAAAATAAAAAAATTACTCAACTTGACCTTCAACCACCTTTATATAAAGCATATCTCTTGGAGCTTTCATTGATCAAACCAATACCATAACAAACAATATTAAAGTCACAAATTCTAACGATACATGGTAATAAAATACAACATCCAATTTAAAATCACAAATTCTAACAATACCCAATAATGAACATAAAATACACATCCAGTTTAAAGTCATAATAACACTATGAATCATTCTCTACAAAAGTTGTTCCACAACTCATTTGTGATTGAATCACGAATTCCATTCATCAGTCGTATTTGATCTTGAGTAACTCTTACATCTGCTGGAATATGAGGTGTAGAGGTACTTGCTGATTCTTCTTCTTCAGGCCTGACATTCTCATTTTCATATTCACGAAATAAACGATCTAAACGTGCTTCATCTTGCAATTGGTCATGAAGTTAATGACTCATTCTACCAGCACGAATTGTTTGAGACTTGCACTCAGACATCAACTAAAAACAAATATTGAGCCACAAATGTTGAATAATAAAGTAATATATTGTCATATGTTGTATGAGGTATTTAGTAATACCACAAAAGCAAGCAAGACTCGAAATGCAACAAATGACTTTTGGTGTATATTTCTATTTCTGTTCATTCAAACAAGGACTGGAATGGAATGGAATGGAAGGCCAAGAGGTGAAGACTTGGCCAACGACAAATGATCAAGTTTTTTAAATCCCAATGGATTTCTCCACTTGGTTTAAGCATTCCCCAATATAATATATGAGCAACCCATGACTTGTATTAAACATCCAATTGAGCATCAATAAAACTAGCTGTGTAACTACATTATTTCACAAAATAAAGCATGTGTTATCTTATGAATTTAATAACAACCACAAGCAACACATATAGAGGGAATAATTTCTAAACACAGCCAATCCAGTTGATATATATATAAATGGAATTAATTATATCAGCATAGTTATCTGCCATATATCAGCATTACATTTTTGGATTTTGCAAGAATAGAGATATAATTTTATAGATTTATTCTGGGATTGATATTTAAATAATTGGACAGAAACCAAAAATTGGAATTTTCTTTCTGTTTATTAAGTAGGAATTACTTTCTGTTTACCAAGTAGGAATTAAAACCTAAACCAAATGAATTTTTGTTTTTCCTCTCCACTAATATAATCCATTCGCTATCATTGACAAACTAGATGAAATAGGCACTATCATTTCTTTTCCCATCCTTTGTTATCCAAATACAATGACACACTAACACGCAACTTGGTACACAATAAGCCGGCCCCTATCATATGCATCCTTTCATTTTCTCTAGCATCCAATTTGGTCAACCAACCATATGCAATCTGTGTACATATTTATTTCTTATATAAATTTATACTATTGTATGTTTATACTTGTACAGTTATATAGTCAACAGAGTCTGATAATCACCATTTGCATTGAAACTTTGCCACATTATAGATTTATTGTATGTCATCATTTAGTAAGAATAAGTTATGAAAATCACACTAACGTATATATAGTGTCTGATAAGATAGGTAGCTATGCATGCTCAAAGATCCCACTAATGTGTGTGTCTATATATATATATATATATTGTGCCATAAGAATCCTACCAACAAATCAACTAGAAAATGGATGACAAGAGGATCATCGATAGCACCAAGTCAAATTCTTGCTTCATCAGATGATATCTATACATACACCAAACTCTCAACTAACTCTGCCCGAGGGCAAAGGGCACCTAATCTGTCCAAACCCAGGGTACTCAAAAATAGGGCAGTGGGCTTGGACATCACTATCATCATCTTACACTTGTTAAATTCTCCACCTCATGCCTGCAGGGCTTTTCTTTAGATAATTAATAGCACTGCATATGTATAAGATTTATTGAATCCCCCTATTACATATTTATATTTAACAATTCTGAACATAATAGGCGTTTGAAATCAACACAAGAGGAAGATATATCAATTCATTGTACCAATGATAGTCCACATCAGAAGAACAGAGGAGGCAAATCAACACAAACTATTCAGATTAGTTGCTAGTTGCGTAACCCTATCCTTATTCCTGATGCCTATCTACAGAAGGGATAGAGAATTAGTGGTTTTTATGATAGGTTCCGTGAAACCCGCAAAAAGAGAAGAGAAAAGAGAGATCAGATCGTTCATCTTTTTTCTCTTACGAGTACGTATAGAAAGAGTCAATAAAGAATGTATTCCATGGATTCGAAATGCTGATGGATAAAAGAAAAGGGGTCCAAAGCACCAAAACTGTCCCAGATTCACAGATCTGGGACTTTGAACATTGGAATAGATGACAGAGAAAGAGAGAAAAAAATAGAGAAGAGAGAACACACGTACCTTTCCAAGAAAGAACAGATCTGCAACTTTCTGTCGGTTGTCGTCCCTTGTTGAGTCGTCGTCGTCGACAGAGATGAGCCGGCGAGAAGATAGAAGTAGAGAGAAGAAGAGAAGCAGAGAGGAAGAGACCATGAAAAGAGATGAGTGTTCAGCAGTGAAAATAATAGAAGAGGCTCCGCTATAGTAGTGTAAAAATATTCTCAGCGCTACAGTAGTGAAATAAGAGAAACATTTTTTTTTTGTTTCCTCCTTCTTTAACAAAAATGAGAAATATTTTTCTTTATAGAGAACAGAAACATTTTAATAAACATATTTTTTGTTCTTGTTTTTGCCTTTTTAGAGAACAGAAATAGAAAAACAAGAAATATTCTTGTTAGTGAACGCACCTTTTGTCATTTTAGCATTTTGTTGACCAAAGTCAACCAAAAACTACTGACAGGGGGTGAAAATGAAGTTTTGCAAACGTCGGGGGGGGGGGGGGGGTCTGTTTGACGTTGATAAACCTCAAGGGGTCCAAATGTAATTTGCCCAAATTTTTTTTATCATGTTCAATGTGCTCACCCCACCTTCCCTCTCTTGGAATAAATTTCTGGCTCTGTTGATATGAACACTGAATACAAATATGACACTGTACAAACTCATTGACACATTAAATTTGTGGAAAATAAAAGGGTGACTTTTTACCTAACTAGCATTCCCACTCTTTCAGTAAACTCTTCTTTTGTTTTCTTATAATCGTCAAGTTTTTTTTTTATGAAACTTTAATTTGTCTTACAATTATACTATGTATCCATGTTAAAATAAAATCTTATCCAACTTTCAAGACTGACTTGTCAGTTGTCACAACTTCAAGAAGTGTTGTCCATGTGTCTGAGATTAAGAATTATATTTTTAAATGTGAACATGTCCTAGATATGTCGAAAGCGTGTCCGAAAGTGTTCGAGGCTGGTGTCTAATATGGATATGGATATGGATAATTTTTGGAAGTGTCCATCCTTGAAAAGAATTCCTCATGGAGTGAATCCTTAGGAAACCTAGAAGTGTGGACCTTGCACTTCTCAGGACTTCGGGCTTGTAGCCTTGGCTTCTTTCCAGTTTTACTTCAATTCTGACTCTATGACTCTTGCTTTTGTAGATTAGGACTTTCATTTTGAGTTATTTGTTTTCTTTTGTTTCATGTGTTTCATATTGGCGTTTCATGCATACTTCTCATTTTGATGTAAATGTTTTCTAAATCATGTTGGATCCAGTTTGGAGATTTCTGACACATTAATTTTATCATTAAAATTGTTTTTGTATTAGATATAAGCTTGTTTACTTTTTTTTTTTTCCTAGTTCTTGTTTACTTTTTTTTGGTCAAGGACATCTCAATACTTACATTGTGCACAACTATTACTAGTTTGGTCTAAATCTTTAATGATTAATGTTGATATTATTTCAGTAATTGAGATAATTGTACATGAGCAAAAAGATCAACTATCAAAAGTTAACTTTTCACATTTCATTTTTCATTTTGTCACTTTTGCATCTTTCGTAAACCTTCTCTCTCTTTTATATTTAGATAATGTGACATTGTGTGTGTAGTCTGAACAGTCTATTGGATATTTTAGGGAATTGTTGTGTTAGGCCCTTGTTTGTGTGTCAGATCACCTTTATCCTTGATCATATTAATTGACACGGCTATTGTTGATGTCTTATTATGACCGTCTCATTTAAAGACTAAGGTACACCAATTATGCTTGTATTATTTGTGTGGTACGAAACATTTTGTTGGGTGTACAGTGACATTGTTAATGGACGTGCCAGGTTGCTCGACGTCAGATTGAGCAAGCAAGCAAAATGAGGCAGAGGCTCATATCATCTCCCCGTGGCCACCTGACCAACATTATTAACCCACCAATGGAAGCCACGATGGTGGTTGAACACAATCTGCCTTCAGTTCAACCAACCAGTACCACTCCGCCACAACTGGGCCAAACTGGGGTATCTTTTACAACTTCGAAAACTACCGAAGAAGAGAACAAGAGGGCGGCAGCAGCAGCAGTTGCTGCTAAACTTGCTGCTTCTACATCCTCTGCACAGATGCTTACTTCCGTCCTCTCATCCCTTGTTGCAGAAGAGGCTGCCTCCATGAGTGGCGGCTTGAAATCAGCTGGTTTTGGCACTGGTTTACCAATGTTCTCTCCAGAAAAACGACCAAAACTAGAGAAACCACTGTCTTTTCCTGATGTCAGTTCTGATATGAGCAATACAGGTTATTTTGGTTCTCTACATCAGCAACCGATTACTAGTATGCCACCTGTGCCTCCCTCAAGTATGCAACCGATCTCCCAAGCCAACCAGATACAAGCTCCATTTCCACCGCCGCCGCCGCCGCCACCACCACCTATGCCTCATACAAATTCCCCTGCAAATCAATTTGTTCAATCTGCTGGTTTGACCTCTGGGGTTCTGGCTTATGGATATAGCTCTAGCAGTCTGCCTCCCCCTCCTCCTCTGCCTTCACATATTGCAATGGGATTAGCAAGGCCAACTCCTCAGCAACCACAATTGCAACCGCAGCAGCAACAGTCTCCGCAACAGCTGCCTGCCAATGGAGGAGGGTATTATAGGCCTCCAGGTATTGGATTCTATGGACAGAGCAATCAGCCAACACCACCGCCAGTACCTCGGCAGTGAGATCCTCTTGGAAGTATCGAGGATAGAGGACGAAAGGCGTCATTTTGTACATCGATAGGATTGTTTAATACAATAGGAATCTTTTTGTTCAATCTGTAATCTGTACTTTTACTGTCCTGTGGTGGACACCTCCCCCCCCTTCCCTGGTGCTTTGCAAATGTTAACAAAGTATCTGATAACCAAAGCTTAACTTAAATGTACAAGTACCATTTTGTAGAAATACTGTGTGTTACAGGAACCTTGTCAGAAGTTCCCAAATGTGTGATTGCATTCATTCGAAACATACATGCAACTTTGTAGCTCTCTCTAGAGGGCACTTGCATGTAAATCTTATTCTGCCATCTGAGATTCAGCCATAGAGAAACCTTCTTTTATTAGCCTATTATTAAGGGAATGCTATCTTTAGATCCAGTGAAAACTGAGAATACGATTTATATCAACCAGACACACTGTCTAGCATTAACATTTTATCACCTTATTCAAGTATCAAAGTGTTTATGTTACATGACTAGTGTGGCTGGCTGAGTACCACTAAAATTTTCATACAATATACGAGGACATTGTGTTTTAACATTTCTAACCTACTAAAATGACATCAAACATGATGCTTAAAATATATGTTAGGTCGCATAGAATTGGAGTTTTGGAATTGGAATTGAAGAAAATTTTGTTCACGAAATTTTTTCAATCATGAACAAAATTTTCACCAATTTTATTAATTTCAATTCTAAAGCTTCAATTCCATATATCCGAACATATCCTTATTATAATTTAAATTACAAAATAATAAAAAAAATAAATTCTAAACCAATATTTAGGTTTATCTGTTACACTTAAAATATTTATTAAAATAAATAAAATCCCAGTTAATTATTAAAAAAATAATAATTGTAAGAAGTAAAATTATTTTACCATAATTGCATAAGTCAAGTAATTAAAAACTGAATTAAAATAACTCCTAGAATGATTTTAGAAACAGGGAGACCAATATTTCAAAAATTCAATAACGTAATTTATTTGTCTTTTTATCACATGACACTGCCAAAATTATTATATGCTTGAATTGAGAGTAATTGGAACTTGAATTAATGACAACTTGATAGTTAAATAGCGGAAAAAGAGAGTAATTGGAACTTGAATTAATGACAACTTGATAGTTAAAGAGCGGAAAAAGAAACATTTATGAGACAACGGTGAGAAGGAGCAAATGGTTGTCTTCTATATATATATATATAATTTCGATTATCTGAAAACAATAAAATGAAGAATTGAACCATGGTGATAATTGACCAATGAGCACGATCATTTTCATAATCTCTACTTTCTTTCTTTATTTTTTTCATAAAAAGAAATGGTCCAAATTGAGCCTTTTGTGGCCAAGAACTGGACATAGAATCGAGTTCAAAACCAAAGCTTAATCGAGCTAATATTGGGCCTATTTCTGTATTGTAGTATTAAGCCACAATGGATTTGAGTTTTAAGATCGGGGCACAGACCTGCCAATTGCGTTCTGTATTGAATCAGATTGCACCGTCTGATGGGGGACTATTAGGCCTTGCACCTTTTTTTTTTACTAGGAACATTATACCATGGTAACAAATAAAAAACCTTTTATTTATACTTGTATATAGTATATAATATATATGAAAATGATCTCTTCCACACCCCGTGAATAAAAGATGTACAAGACATAAATGCAGGAGATATATGTATAATTTGAGTCTAAATATATATTTTAGTGTTAAAATACATGTTTACATTCCAATTTATACCGGATCATTGGTTCCTCTCATTTTTAAATAAAATTTGATAGTTCAAGAGTCATTTATGAAACTGTGTGTTTGTGAATATTTGTCTGACAAAAAAAGACATTGACATATAGTCTAACTAAATTTTAGAAAATTTTATTACTCATTTAAATTAGACTAAAATTAATAGTCCTGATTTTATATGAAATAAAGGCAAGAATGATGTCTCCTAATCTATGAGATCAAATCCGTACCCTTTTATTTGGTATGTTCTATTCGTACTTAACCCAAAAAAAAAAAAAAAAGCTGCCCAGATTTTGCAAGTTATAAAAGAAGAGGAGTTTGTGTCCACTTGCTAAAAAAATGGCAGTTTTTTATATTCAGATCGGATACTGACCTCCTTTGGCGAGTATAAGTTCGTTCTACACATTTCTTTTTCAATTTTTTATTTAGTTTTATTTTTAAAAAAATCGTTTAGGTTTTATATATATAAATACATACAATTTATATATTCATTCGAGAGAATAGAATGTGGGTCTGTTTTCCTATGTTTCTACCTTATATATTTAGTTCTTAGATCGAGCTCTGGCTTTTGCAGCATGGTTTATTGGTTTTGTTCTCTTATGGAGAACGTTGGACATGTGTTGCTGCATGCAAGCTAATTGATTTGCGGATTTTTCTTTCAATCTTTTCTGATTCTGGTGAGTCGTCTACTGCTATATTTTCCTATCTCTATTCATTTTCAATTTATGTACATTTCCTTGGGTTTGATCTGGGTTTCATTCTGATTTTCTTCTACCCATTTTCCTATGTGTATTTGCATATCTCTTCTATGGTTTTCTAGTTCTTTAGTGATCGATAGCTGCTCTGGGTTATGTTTGGTTGAGTTTTTCAAGAACACCTAATGTGTTTCCATTGATTCAATCTATATAATCTGTGGAATTTTTAGGCCTTTCAGTGTTTTTTTTGGCTTTGTGATTGCACATTAGGAGTTTAGTTTTCGGTGATTGAAGGGTTTTCAGATTGATTTCTGTAGTAATTGATTTAGGTGTAAAGAGGCTGGTGAATGGGGGCTCAGACAATGGGATCTCAAGGTGGAGGTTGTGGCAATGTTAGTGGAACCCAAGAGCAAAAGTTGCATGCATTGGCCAGGCAAGGCTCCTTGTACAGCCTCACACTGGATGAGTTTCAAAACCAATTAGGGGATTTGGGGAAGCCATTGAGCAGCATGAATCTTGATGAGCTTCTGAAGAGTGTTTGGAGTGTAGAAGCTAATCAGGGAACGGGCTGCGTTGATTATGGGGTCACACAGCACAGCCAACTTGCTTCGGCCTCCTTGCTGCATCAGCAGTCAAGCCTTTCGCTGTCTGGGGATCTGATCAAGAAGACTGTTAATGAGGTGTGGCAGGATATCCAACAGGGGCAGAAGAATAATAATTTTGACAGGAAAGCCCACGAAAGACAACCTACTCTAGGTGAGATGACGCTGGAGGATTTCTTGGTAAAGGCAGGGGTGGTTGCTGAATCGTCTCCGGGGAAGAAAAATTCTGGTCCTGTTTTAGGGGTTGATCCTATTGCTTTGCCCCAAGAAAATATTCCGCAACAAGCTCAATGGATGCATTACCAGCTCCCCTCAATTCAGCAGCCACCGCAGCAGCAGCAACAGAATATGCTGACTGTTTTTATGCCAGGCCTCCCGGTTCAGCAGCCTCTTCCTATGGGTGCAAACCCAATTACAGATACAGCTTATGGTGAAACTCAGATGACCATGTCATCATCCCCTTTGATGGGCACACACTCTGACACCCAGACACCTGGACGCAAAAGGGTTGCTCCCGGAGATGTGATTGAGAAGACTGTTGAAAGAAGACAGAAGAGAATGATAAAGAATAGGGAATCTGCAGCCAGGTCACGAGCTAGGAAACAGGTTGGATATCAAATGTTTGAGTGTGTCTCTTAGTTTTCCCCCATGTAGGTTGTTTTCATTTCTTTTCTCCATGTCAAAAACATTGTCTATGTTGATGGACAGGCTTACACCCATGAGTTGGAGAATAAGGTTTCACGTCTTGAAGAGGAGAATGAAAGGCTTAAGAGACTGAAGGTAGCTCTATAACCTTTTTCCAAGCTATCCTTGTGCTATTCATTTCTGTCATATGATTTCATTACATGTAATCTGATTAATCGCGAGACCATTTACCAAAGCTCTATTACGTCAGAGTATGAGCGGTGACTTTGACCTAGATGGGGGAGTGATAGGTCTTATGGTCATTAGTTTGCAGTTAACTAACTTTTATATTTACCATTGATCAGTTTTTGAAATTCAATTTGTTAGTTAGTTGCGAAGATTGATAATTAAATTATAGTTAATTTTCAATTTTCATCAATCATACTCGTAATCATGCATCAAACAGAAAGTAAAGAATAGTAGAGTAGAGACACAAAAGTTTTCACGTGAAAAACTCAAAAGGAAAAAACCATGAGACCTAGTCCAGATAGGCACAATCCACTATATGAGAAAGAGATTACAACTAGGTTAACAATTCCCACGCCTTAGAACCCCTAGCTACCTTTTGGCACAGGTTGGCCCCAAACTTTCCACCAAAAGTCCCCCGATTGTCCGTCTAGTTAACAAACTCCTCACCAATCTGCTTCTCCAGTGATTACTCTTTCCTTCGGCTCTGACAGTTGAATTGTATTGAGTTGATGAACATTTAATCACATATGATGAAATCTATGCAAATCTTGGGTTCAGTAATATAGGAATTCTCCTCTCGCACAAGGATTTTTTCTCCGGATGATTAGAAACATTCAACCCACATGTAGATTAACTATAATTTCATATTTATAATCAATATAGGAGTCCCATAGGTTTTAGTAAGTAGAATCCTTGTAAAATTTTGTTTTGAGAGAGTTACCAAAAATATATGTCCGTCAGGTTTGATTGATCAACCCTTGATTGAAGCCTACTGGACACTCCTTGATCGACCGATGCTTTCTAGATTTGAATATATTTTTTAGTTTAAATCTCAATTGATCAACCACTCGTTCGATGGCTACTGGAAGGTGTTCGATCGATTGACCCGTTCGATCAATGCACACTGTTTTTCAGTTAAAAATCTAGTTTCAAAAATATAGAAATCATTAATTTTGAAAAGTTATTTTTCAAAAACACATTTAAATAAATTTATGAACCCAACCAAGATCAAACTAGGTCAATTAAGGTCTTTCTATGCTCATTTTACCTGTGCCCTAGTTATGTAATTGAGGATGCGGACTTCTCGTTGTGTTCTTGTGATACAGAGTCTGCCTTGTCTTCAATAGGTGTGCTCAAACGGCTCAAGACACTTTGACACATTATAAGACAAGTTTTGAGTAGGAATATGCCAACACATGACTTATATACCTAACAAAATCATTTAACGGTTCATAGAAAAATTATTTTCTGTCTCTTTAGCAATATTTGTTTTTTGGATATGTAATACAAAACTCAAAATGTGCAAATGTAATGTCATGTATAATTCTCGATCAATTGTATTGTCTTTTGGACTTTTGGCTCTTAACTGCTACTGCTTTCCTGAATTGGGTAAAGCCTAATCCCTTGCAACATAATTCATGATTATTTTTAAATCATAAGATTAGATGCAAATGCTTAATGAATGTCATAAACAACCACCAGCTATTTCAAAAAAATAAAAATAAATAAACAACAAGAAGCTACAATTACTAAGATCCTTGCAATGTTTGTTTATATGTATATATTTATTTATGTATTACAGAGGATGTCCTCATTCCCTCTGGGAGCAGGACTATAACCTTAGAATTTATGCAACCACCCTGAAGCCACATGTATTGGGTTAGTCTGGTAGGAGTTGAACTTTTGACCTCTTGGCTATCACCAAGATTCTTACATTCTTTATTTAACAATTACTTCACCATCCCCTTGATTGGTGATGGTGATTTATTACAGTGATCGGTCTCGTTATCTGATTCGTCAAATTATTCACACCACTTTGATAACTCTGGGGTATAGATATAATTATTTATGTTGGCATAGGGTGGGGATAGGAGGGTAGAATGTGTCAGACTGATAGAATCTTTAGATGGAAGCTATTTAATCTTAAGGCCAATATGTAAGTTGATCATAAAGTAGACAATCAAGCCAAAGGGATTCATTATCTATTAAGGATGAACAAAATTATTTTCTGTGATTGGTTTTCCTGATAATCTTATATTTTTCTACAAAAGTTTAGTTGTGAGATGATATAATTATGTTTTATTAGTAAGGTGATGGGGAACTAATTCCCAGTACGAGGACTTGGTTTCTATATGCAGAAATTTGTCTGTTTGAAGACTAGTGAGGCAGTATCTTCTTTGTTATCATTATATATACATTGTAAACTATCAAATAGAAAACTCTCTCTATCGTTAATTAGAAAAAAAATAGAATGATGATACAGTCATTTTATGAATTTAAAGAGTCATTGTAATTGCCTGTTCTTCTTCAAAACAAAAAAAGGTTATATATGTGTTAGTGGTGGTCATGCCCAATTACAAAATATCAAGGTTTCCAACTCTTGACTGGTGTCAAATGAAATAAAGGAGAAAATGTGTGGGAGAGAATCCAAAAATGGCAGAAAGAGTTTAAAAGAGAGAATCTAAGTTGAAATTGATTCAAATTCTGTGCAGGGAGTCAAATTGAATGAAAGAAAAAAAAAATTGTTTAGAGAGTCAGTGAGTCAAAACTGACAAGTTTTAGCGGAGTCAAGGAGTATGTTATTTTGAACACAGTTATAGCCGTGTTCAAGAAAATTCATTCTGCTGTGGCTTGGGGCTTTATCGTATCACATCCTCTGTCAAAGTGATAAATTGATAGGAGTGTATTACATGACACCTTAAATTGATATGGAGTGCTTCAATAAATAGTTGAAAGTAAAAAATACAAGAAGATCAATAATGAAAATTTGAAGACATATGCCTCTCTTGCTTTCACTAAGTGAAAAGCCCACACTTTCTTTCTTAAGATTGAGCTATTAAAGGGGTCTGGTGCTCGATGAAGTGCTATGGATTTGCTTGGCTGAACTTGGGGATTTTTCTGCACTTATGAGCTGAAAATTAATAATGGAATAAATATAACTTTGATCATATTATTTGAACTGATACAAGAGATAAAGGTTGAATTGGTTATTTACTGCATATCTGATATAATTTAACCAATCCAAAATTAAATATTCCTTAGTAAAATCTGTTGATTGCGTGTTTGTTTGAAGAGCTTGTATTTTCAATTGGTGTAGATTATACTACACTGGTGGATGTTTGTTTGGCACTCGTATCGTTGTCATCTAAGCCATGTGACTTTTTGGTGGGTTAAGTAGGTTTGGAAACTGGGGAAAGGGGCTTTACTGACTTATAAACTCTTCCTAGGAAAGAAGTTATTAATCTCTCCAATGTTTTAGTGAACTTGTTGGCATTTAGTATTCACAATATTGCTTGGAGATGTAATCTTGTTATTATTTGAAAAGCATTTTTCTGAGACAATTAATACTTATCAAAATAATAATAATATCTGAGACAATTAGTTCATCATTGTCTACAAAAAGAAGGGAGTGTTTTAATTTCCTTTGTTCGTTGACCGAATCCCATCTTTCTCAGTTACATGCCGATATTTGGCCTTTGTTTTGGCTTTTAATTAGCCTAAGAGTTCAAGAGTAGGCCCGAACTGCTCTCCCTTTCCATTTAATCACTGACAAAACACACTGGTGGATGTTTGGTTGGCACTCGTATTGTTGTCATCTAAGCCATGTGACTTTTTGGTGGGTTAAGTAGGTTTGGAAACTGGGGAAAGGGCTTTATTGACTTAGAAACTCTTCCTAGGAAAGAAGTTATTAATCTCTCCAGTGTTTTAGTGAACTTGTTGGCATTTAGTATTCACAATATTGCTTGGAAAAGTAATGTTTTATTTGAAAAGTATTTTTCTGAGACAATTGATACTTATCAAAATAATAATAATAATAACTGAGACAATTAGTTCATCATTGTCGACAGAAAGAAGGGATTGTTTTCATTTCCTTTGTTTGTTGACTGAATCCCATCGTTCTCAGTTACATGCTGATATTTGACCTTTGTTTTGGATTTTAATTAGCTAAAAGTTCAAGAGTAGGCCCGAACCGCTCTCCCTTTCCATTTAATCACTGACAAAACCTTCCTTTCAATTCGACTTAACGAAACGACTTCAACTTTAGAACAATCAATCAAAAGCGTAAGGCCAAGGTAAGGACCTGTTTATAATCCCTATTCAAATTGCTTGCTTGTTTCTTGTTTAGGTTTTTCCATAAGATATTTTAACACTTAGGTGTTGTTTGGTAACTCAATTCAAAACTTAATTATGAATAAATTAAGTGATTATCAATTAAGTGTGTCTGATAAAACAATTTATACACAATTGAATAAATTCCACTTCAAATTGGTTAAAATCTTAAGTGATGGAGACAACAAATATTGAACTCTTAAATTCCAAACAAGTAACAAAAATGTTCTCAATTTACAATTAATACTTAAAATTTGGAGTACTTAATTTTCAGGTTATCAAACAGCACCTTAATAATTTTTAAGATACAATCCATCAAAATTCATCCTCTACCTTCCAGTTCATCTTTTAATTTCTTCCAGCATTGCACTTCCTTTGTGTTTTCTTGTTTCCCTATTGCACTTCCATTTTCTGCTTCATATGTCCTATACTTTTAGCAGTTTCGCAAACAATTTACCTTGCTGTAGCCTAGATAGTTTTCTCCTTGCTAAAATGTGGTTCAGGCTCTTCTTCCTTGCAGTTGAGGATGTCAAAATGACAGACAATTGCCCTAAAGAATTGTGGTTTTTGTTTTAAGTGATGGAAAAAAATACATGACAATTAATACCTCACAACCTGCTCTGATTAGTGAAGAATATGTAGTGTAAATATTGGGGAGTTGGCAGTGTTCAGAGTATTCCTCAGATGCTAGTAAAGTTAACCACTAATTTTCCAACCCCAGTTATTTGTCAAGTCACAGTGATACTTTAATTGGCTATTGAAACAAGTCTCGAGTTT
Organism: Cornus controversa; assembly: GCA_026545225.1. Taxonomy (NCBI): domain Eukaryota; kingdom Viridiplantae; phylum Streptophyta; class Magnoliopsida; order Cornales; family Cornaceae; genus Cornus; species Cornus controversa. The sequence continues at coordinate 58,147,855 of CM048852.1, forward strand.
TCTGTAATCATGTAAAGACACTTTCCAGATAAAAGCCTACACAGCCTAAAGCGGTGTGATAAGATTGCCAGTATGCTGATTCTTGTAACTAAGCGCAGTATAACACGGAACAACATATGAGCATAAGCTATAGGAGGATAACAAAGGCATACCTTATTTTATTTTTTCTCAATTATTTATTATTTTTTATAATTTGGATGATTTACCGGAAAAAGAACATTATCCCAAATACACATGGTGTATACGATAGATATCCCCCCTTGGAGGTCGAAATCCTTCCTAGACTCCATAAGCCTGAAAAAGCCAATAAAAGAACCAAGTAAAAAACTACCTTCCCTGAAAACCATTGCTATAAAGAACTTCACATCACTGGCATATATGCACTTAATTCCATGATAGATGAGTCTTTCTCCAGCAGATCAAATAGTAATTGTGTTTCCATGCCCATTTAGAGGTCTTCCAGTCATTTATTACAGACATTGATCAGGTATGCAAACCCTATAAAGCAGAGATGCTTGTGAATGTGTTTTAATGTACCATCGGTATTCTCCTTGAAATAATGTATCTGTGGTGAAGGATAATATGATGGGGAAAAAAATAAAAGAGCTTCATCTTTCAGTTTTTATTTGTGAAAAAATCCTGTAGCTAGTTTTTTTTTTTTTTTCCCCCGGAAGATAAAAAATCTTGAAGATATTTGTTTGTTCAATCATGATGAATTGCTTTTCAGTAGTTGAAGAATGGATATGATCTTTAATGATTATCAATTTATCACTATTTGTAATTTAGGCCATATAGCAAAAATGAAGTTTTGATACTCTGAAAGATTGCTTGTGAAATCATCTTGTGTTAGTTTTATGTGTGGAAGATTCGAATGACTGAAATATTTGCTGTAAAAAAGAAAAAGAAAAAAAAGTTGATGGAGGCCAATTCTTGGGAAGTGTCAACCTTTTCTTTTTTGCCCTTCCCACAACCCCCCACCCCACCCACAGTGGAGGATCTATAGGACTCTTCATAGTTGAGTTATATGGAATTTTGCAATAAGCTATTAGGTGGAAATGTTATACAGTACTTTCATGGATCTGCTGAATAAACTTTTTTTTTTCGTTTAGGCTGTCTTGGAGAACTTGGCCCACACTCAGCTGCATTTCTTCTGTCTTAGACTGGTTGTTATCACAATTTCCATGGTGGCTTTCAACGTCAGCCCTTCTCCTAGAATTACATATCCACCCTGTTTAATAACTGTAACCAGCTGTAGAGGTGTTCTCAGCTAAAATTGGACTGATGGTATTTTCAAATCATTTTAAATATTATAGTTGTCCAAATAATGGTTGGGAAAAGGCTTTGTTTGTTGTTGTTGCTTCTGTATAGTTGTCTACCTTTATATATTCATCTATAAAGAATAGTAGGTTAGGCTTCAAACCAGTTGTTCATTTTTTATTTTTTTTCAATCTTTTCGCTTCCTGTTAATATTTAAAATGTTATTTTTTCATAATAAAAAATAGGTTTGCCATTGGTGCAGACTTAAACTTTCTAGGTTTAGTTGTCATGTATATTTTTAGTGTTAACTTGGCATCTCCATCTTAGGAATCCGTAGATCAGTTGGCCTGTTCATTGGTCTAGAATGGTGTAACAAATAAATTTTTGAGGGAATCTGTCTCTCTTATATATCTATTTCATGTTTCTCTCTTTCCTTCTTGTTTTATGAACTTTTTCTTGGTAAATAATGATAATTGTCAAAGCACGACCATGTACTACACATGGCACCCAAGTGAAGGATCCAACTTAGACACCCATCTTGCATGGTATTGGTATCATCCCTTGTGCTGTTGGTCACACCTCGAAAGTGAGTCAAGCTAAAGGTATTGTTGAGGTTCTTAGTATACCCATGGGATCTTATATACCTATACTTCGTTACTAATTATTTATGCTGTCTCATCCCCTGACTGCAGGGTCCACTTAATGGCCACCTCATGATAACCATTTGCCACAATCCTCCCCATCATACAACTGAAAGCTTCCGCTAATAAAAAGGACATTCCCGAGTGTTGGTCCTGTCTATGTAAAGTGCTGGGAGGGGAAGAGTAAAGAGAAATTTAACAATTGGTATTATTTTACACAAAGTGGCTAATCTAAGATCTAACCTATGTTTTCATGTCAGTCTGAGATTTGACTATTGTACCAAGCAATAACCTCTCGAACTGAAAAGAAAAGGGAGTGGGTCTTTTGTCATGTTTCCTTGAATTACCACAGAAGCTTGCCAGAGTTTTGATGATCACTAAACATTTCCCCGAGCAGAGATGCCAGAAAATCTAGAAACTTGGACACTCCTATCTCTCTTTTTCTGAGTCAATTAGACTTTTTTTTTTCCCCCTTGTCAAAAAACTTGGTCTGACATATTTGGAAATTTAAGTTGCAATTCAATTTCACTTTTAATGCTCGATCACTCTCTGAGATCTCTTTACTTGCCCTGTCTGGACATACAATGGTATTGGCTATTGGCCATTCCACATCAGGCTCAATAAATAATTGAATGTAGAAGGGGATCCTAAACAAAAAAAGAATTGTGAAGATTTTCCAAGCCTAGGATGTCGTAAAGAAGAGAGGAGACTATTGAACTTGCTAACTGAATACATCCTAAGAAAGTTTTTCTCGACTCAGCTCCATCCTTTGACACTGAAATGATCTTTCTTTCCCTTCTACCACAGTCTCACCACTGAGGGTTATCACATAAGGACTGTGATCTGTAAGATCTCTCTCGAGTTCTGAGCATTCAGCTTTCAAGTAAGATCCTCTTCTTGCTCTTCTTCCGTCCACATTCATTCCATTCTGTAGGATTTTGACTTGTAGTTGGTTATAGCCTCTGGAGGTTTCTGAGTTTATAGATTCACATCTGTTTCTGGGTTTACATGCGTGAGTATTTTAGGAGTACATTTATTAAGTACAATTCAAAGGAAAAATGCTGTCAGGAATTTGGTTTGATATAAGCACATATGATATAACCAAGATGTATAAGCCAATCTAAGACTCAATTTGAGAGTTTATAGGTTCTACATCTGTTGTTGTTGGTGGCAGCAGTGATCCTTTCATTTCTTATTCTCGACGAAGAGCTTGGTTGCTTTTTGCTAATTTTGAGTGGCATGTGAATGCTGCGTACATTTGACCCTCCCCAGCCTCCGCAATGGTGGGAGCCTCATGCACTGGGTTTGTCCTTTAGAAGTGCCAATAGGAACCCTCATGCATGAGATGATAGAAGTGAAAGATCATTATGCTTCAAGAAATTCTCGTACTGCTCTCTCCTATGATTCATAGTAATATTGATATCTCTTACTTCTTGCTTAAAGTTTTGTCTCATGCTCCATTCTGGGGCATAGCTGAGGTGAAAAATGGTCCAGGTTGCTTCCGTTTCCTTCCCCACCCCTGGCACCCAGACAAAATTAGAGTAGAAAGTCATGTCTATTTCATTATTTATAAAATTGAGCAGAAAGCAAGACAGTCATCTCCCATTGTTCTTCCTAACAGTGAGCCATCACATTGTTGGATACAACTGGGAAATATATTGTTTAATTTTCTTCAGTAGAGTTTTTTGTTTTCATAAAAAAATAGCACATTCCTTTCATTATTTCTTCAGTCTTTTCCATTATAGTAATGAGTGGTGCTAATCTGCTTAGATTTTCTAATTAATAATACTATTAAAATCTAACTTTCTTCAAGTTTCATCTTGGGAGCAATAAATCAAAGTGAGAGAGGGAGCAAATTCATAAACAATTAATAAGTGGAAATAGTTTTACTCAATTATTATTGATTTGCAAACTTATGAATGCGTTCTATTATTATTCTTTTTATTTTCATGTAGCCCACCGTGAATCCACTAAACAAGTTAAATGTAAAATTTTGACATATGAATTTGTTTCAAATACTTTAACTTCTTTGTTTGTTCCATAATATATAGGATACTTCTCCTTATAGATGTTGGCTATTTGTGTTCATCTGTGACTCGTATTGGTTTGTACACCAAAACGGAATCATTTCAATGTTAAAATTTTGGCACATCATAAGAACATCATTTGTATGGCTTGAGCCTGAAACCTCTCTAGCCTCACCTTCACTCTTGGGGCACTTGAACTACAGGAATCCACTCTCAATTTTTACCTACTGATTTGCTGAAGGGTGTTATGCACTTCACCAAGAAACTCAATGTATTTGTTGCTATATGTGGTTCTTGTGCATGGAAACAACACCAGAAGATTGATAAATTTGTATGAGTAGAATTTTGGAATGACTTACTCAATTGAGGAGCCTGCATCTATATTTATATACATTGAGAATATTACATGGAAGGAAATAAATAAAATTAAATAAAGGAAAAACTGAAAGTTAAACCAATACCTTAATTATAGGATCGTAATTAATGCGATCCTATAATTATGTATTGGGTAAAATATGATCTCCAACAATCTTCTATATTGGGTAAAATATGATCTCCAACACTCCCCCTCAAGCTGGAGCGAAGATGTTAATCAAGCCGAGCTTGACTATGGAGGACTTCATGGCTGATAGACCAACAGACTTGGTGAACATATCTGCTTTCTGTTCTGAAGACGAAACAAATGAAGGAGTAACAATACCAGCTCGAACTTTCTCCTAAATAAAGTGGATATCCACTTCAATGTGTTTCGTTTTTTCATGGAGAACTGAGTCAAAAGCAAGCATTATGACAAACTTGTTATCACATTCATCTGAGAAATCCCAACTCAGCAAGCATAGATCGAATCCAGGGAAGCTCACATATGCCTTGTGCCATAGCACGATATTTTGCCTCTGCAAAGGACCGGAAAACAACATGCTTCTTACTTTTCCATGATAAAAAGTGTTTACCATAGAAAGTACAGAAGCCAGAAGTAGATCGTCTATCCGCCTTAGACTCAGCATAATCGGCTTCTGTAAAACAGGAGATTCCAGACTGGTTACCTGAAGCATAGAATAATCTAAGGCCTGGGCATGCCTTAAGGTACCGCAGAATGTGATAGACTACATCCAGGTGAGCTGTCCGTGGAACATGTATGAATTGACTCACAATACTAACTGCAAAAGCTAAATCTGGTCTAGTGTTGGTCAAATATATGAGGCGGCCTACCAAGCGTTGATATGAAGTAGGATCATCCAGTAAATCTCCTGACTCTGCATAGAGCTTCTGATTTGAATCCATTGGAGAGGAGGTCGGTCTGCATCCTAGCATCCCTGTATCTGTCAAAAGATCCAAAGTATACTTCCTTTGGGAGAGAGATATCCCATGGCGAGATTTGACAACCTCTATTCCAAGGAAGTAACGGAGAAGACCCAAATCCTTAACATCAAAGAAGCATCCAAGATCCTTCTTAACCTGAGCAATACCGGTTGAGTCATCTCCAGTGATGATAATATCATCAACATACATGGAGAGAATAATACACCGTCCATTATATTGCTGACAAACGAAGCACGTGTGGTCAGAGTGACAGCGCATGAAGCCTATGGATAAAACCACATCACTAAATTGACCGAACCATGCCCGAGGAGACTGTTTCAACCCATAAAGAGATTTTCAGAGACGACAAACCTTCCCAGCATACTCCCCCCTCAGCCCGAAATCCCGGAGGTGAATCCATCTAAATAGTCTCAAGCAAGTCACCATTTAAAAAGGCATTCTTGACATCGAGTTGGTGAAGAGGCCAAGAATGGGAAGCTGCTAGTGACACAAGGAGGCGGACCGTAGTCAACTTCGCCACAGGAGCAAAAGTAACACTGAAATCTTTCCCTGGAACCTGAGTGAATCCTTTAGCAACCAGACGAGCTTTGTATCGATCAATAGAACCATTAGGCATATACTTCAGGCTGAAAACCCACTAAAAACCCACAATTTTTTTTACCAGAAGGAAGAGGCACAAGATCCCATGTGTGATTGTGCTGAAGAGCATCCATCTCTGCCCGCATAGTAGTGACCCACTGTGGATGTTGAAGCACCTCCGAGATAGATCGGGGAATGGAAACAGAATCAAGTTTCCCAAAAAATGTCTAATAAAAATCTGAAAGAGAATCATAAGAAACAAACTGGGAGATTGGATGGTGAGTGTTGTTAGAGAAACCATACTAATTGGGGGTTTTACGGTTACGAGAGGGATAACGAGAAGTAACAGTATGATTAGGAATAGGAGCGGGAGAAGAAGGTATACCTGAATTCAAGGGAGCTTCTGGCAGAGGAGTTTGAGGACGAGAGCACTTGGAGTAAACCTGTAGGGGAGGAGGAACAAAGGTAGGTGACGTTGGTTCCAGCGGAGACTCAAAGATGGGTAGAGGATAAACTAGGGATGACTCTTCAGAAAGGACAGGAAAAGGTTCCTGCACAAGAGCAGACTTACCAAAAAATTGAAGTTCTTTCAAAAAAGTAACATCCAATGAGTGATACATATGTGTAGATACAAGATTATAGCAGCGATACCCTTTAGACATAGCAGAGTATCCTAAAAAGACACAACAAACGGCCTTGTCATCCAATTTGGTGCAAGTAGGATTATGGTTTTGGACAAAGCAAGTACAACCAAACACCCTAGGAAGAATAGGAAAAAGAACATGATCGGGCTGAAGAACCTGGAGGGGAGTTTTACCAGATAAGACTCGACTTGGAGTGCGATTGATCAAGTATGTGGTAGTTAGGACAATCATGTGCCAAAAATATTTCGGAACCATCATACTACATAAAAGGCATCGAAAAACAGACAAAATATGACGATTCTTGCGTTTTGTCACAACATTCTGTTTAGAAGTGTATGGACAAGTGAGTTGATGTAAAATGCCCAATTGATTTAATTAGGAGCGAAAGTTATTGGAAATATATTCACGACTATTATCAGATCGAATATTTCGAATAGTGACAAGGAATTGAGTTTGAATCATTTTTAAAAATTGAGAAAACAAAGGAAATACTTCAGATTTTTTCTTAAGAAGATAATCCCAATTACATCTAGAATAATCATCAATAAATGTTACATATTACCGATGACCAGATAAGGCAGTGACCGGAGAGGGTCCCCATACATCAAAATGAATCAAATAAAATGGGGCAGGTGCATGATGCATGCGAGGAATGTAACTAGTACGAACATGTTTTGACAGTTCACAAACCACACACTGAAGGTTATGAGTCTTATAAGCCTTTATTAACAAGGGAAACAACTTGTATACGGATTGAAAATTTGCATGTCCCAAACGGGCATGCCATAAAGACAATGTTTTGAAAGAGAAAACATAAGACTGAGACTCAGGTAACACAGTGGCTTGAAGAACAGATGCATCAGGTGGTAAAGCTGGAGGATCTCCAAAGTAGTATAGCCCATCGCGCTTATATCCCCTGCCAAAAATTCTCCTCATACTCAGGTCTTGTAACAAACAACGGTCATGTAAGAAAATGACAGCACAGTTAAAATTCTTTGCAAGTCTACTAACAGATAAAAGGTTGAATGCAAAGTATGGGACGTGGAGAACAGAGGATAGAGTAATGTGGGGAGTCAAAGATACAATTCCTTTACTATGTATCTGTAAGGTGGATCCATCAGCGAGACTAACCGACTGACGAACAGGAGTGACTGGAGAGGAGAAAATTAATAACTCACCGGTCATGTGATCATTGGCTCTAGAATCCAAAACCCAAGTAGGTGTCCCAGTCCTAACATGAAAAGCAGAGGGAGTACCTGTAGCAACTGTGGCAGTAGGAGTCGCACTAGTACCAGAAGGGCGCTGGAGAAGAGATCCTAGCTAACTTTGAAGAAGACTAATTTGTGACTGAAGCTGGCTCACGTCTGTTAGAGGGGCTGGTCCAGAAGTAGTCTCAACAATAACAGAGTGAGAGGATCATCTGATTTTGTTCCTCGAAAATTTCTGTTTCAACTCGAGATGAAGTTTGAAGCAATGGGCCTTAAGATGACCAGTTGCCTCACAATGAATGTATATCAGAGTGTTCCCAGCAAAACAGGAGCCAGAGTGAGTAGCAAAAGTCATCTCATCAGGAACAATAACTGACTCAGGGGCAGGAGCAAGAGGAAAAGGCATCTGAAGTAAGCAAAGTCTACGCTCATCACTCTCAATAGTAGCAAAGGCCTCATACAAAGATGGCATAGGTGATGTGTTGAGGGTCTGAGCATGAAGAGGCTCGAACTCGGGCTTCAATCCCATTAAGATTGGTACGTGTGCTAACGGTTAAGTCGCTTAACACTATAGCGGCCGCCTCTGTAGAAAACTCACTTAATGGCTCATATTGGGTCAACTCTTCCCACCTGGTCTGCAAATATCCAAAATAATCGATTACTGATAATTGCAAGGTAGCTTGAGAGGCCCGAGAAATATCTCAGTAAAGCTCAAAAATTCTCGCTGCATTGCGAGCATGAGCATACATCTGTGTTAGAGCACTCCAACACCTATAGATACTATCATGGAATATGAACATATTGTATATCTTAGGCTCCATAGAATTAAATAGCCAACCAAGAATAGTACAATTGTTCATATTCCATTGGGTAAATTTGGAATTTTCCACATTAGGTTTTTTCTCGGTGCCAAGGATCCAACTTGTCTTTCCTTTTCCACCCAAGTACAGACGGAATGATCGAGACCACGAAGCAAAGTTTGTACCATTTAATAGCACACTAGTCACACGCTAAGTAGGTATATGTTGTCTAGGAATGATATCAACAGATTTTGCACTAGGATCCCTCATAACAAAGAATAGGACTTTGCAATAAATAGAAGAAGATTATCACAAAATTAGCCCACAGATAAATATCCGGAGAGCAATCTACAAATCTGTCGGAAAAAAAAATCGACGAAGAATGATCCGGAAAGATACTGCCGAATACACCGGCGACCCCACAAAGTTGAAATTTTCAAACAACCCTTAGTTCATAGAGTGAACTAATGAACTAAGGGAATGCCCCTAAACAGGGGTCAAAAAGAGGGCTAAAACCCTCCCTTTGCCCTGCGACTGGAAGACGGAGAAGAGAAGGGTTGCGCCAAGAGAGAGAGAGAGAGAGGACTGGGAGTTTGCGTTGAGAGAAGGAGAAGGGCTGGGAGGTTACACCAAGAGAGGAAGAGAGAAAGGGTCGTGGAGATGCGGTGGGGCTAAAGAGGCTACGATGGCTCTAATACCAAGTAGAATTTTAGAATGACTTACTCAATTGAGGAGCTTGCATCTATATTTATATACATTAAGAATATTACATGGAAAGAAAGAAATAAAATTAAATAAAGAAAAAACTGAAAGACAAACCAATACCTTAATTATAGGATCGTAATTGATGTGATCCTATAATTATGTATTGAGTAAAATATGATCTCCAACAATCTTCTATATTGGGTAAAATATGATCTCCAACTGTATGTTTAACATTGTTAAGTTTACAAAAATACATGTACCTTGTTTTTGTGTCAAGATTTATCACATGTTTAACATTTTAAGTATACAAAAATACACATATAACCGTTTCTGTCAAGATTTTAAGCGGTCGCCATGACTAGCACCCCATGTGTTAAAGCCCTCGCTTATGTCTGTTCCACAAATTTTATTATGAATCTACCGAACTTTCTAGCTTTTGCTCATTTATTTTTGGTGAATTTTTGTGCTTGAAATGTTCTTTCTTTTTCCTGTTTAGATTATGATATTAGTGTGTTATAATATCCTGGATCCCTGTAACATGCCGTCTTAAAAATGGTCAAGCTTCAGACTTTGTTGTAGTCTGATTTATAATTGATTTTATATTACAAAAGTTTGCCCAATTTTCTAAAAACAGGATCCAATTGTAGCAAAAGCTTTCGTGAAAATTAGATACCTTGTTCACATCAAAATTTTCCAAACTTATGTTTTCCTTTATGAGGTGCCCCATTAGAGGTGAAAGTAAGATGTAGAATGTGACAGCTTCAATATTGGATTCTGATTAGGTTTGTGAAAGGAAAAGGAAAAATAAAACTAGGAAAAGGAAGAATATCTGGGTTATGTGCAGTATTTTTCTTTTACTGCAAGTACACGTACAGCATATTTTATAGATGGCTGGTTGTTTGATGCAAGGAAGGCCTGAGAAAGAGCAGCAGGTTCATAGGATATCTCACAGCCCCTTCGCTTGGTTAAGCAGTCCGTCCTAATAGTTGAAAATAATTCCGGGTCGTTACAACCCGACATCTACCTATAGTTAAATGATTAGACGTGCAAACAAAATTGGGCAGGCCATAGTTAGATGATTAGACGTGCAAATAAAATTGGGCAGGATTATGGCCGGGTCAGATTTTAGTTGTACTCTTAATCTAGTTGCTGTGTCCTTTCTCATCCTGTTTTGAAGGCTATATTGCTAGTTTTCAGTCTCTTAAATTAGTATACCTCTGTCACAGGTAAAAGTAAAATCAATATCCTTATTGTTACATGTTTCATCTTAAGAGTGGAGGATGTTGTGCTTTGCTTTACCATTATTGACCTGATGTACACTAATAATCCGTATTACACTTGGTCTTATTCTTGAGTCAAATAAACTTGCAATTCTAGTCTTAAATGTTATGCTATTGCTGCCCATCTTTGGAGTCCCATTGACAAGGGAAATCACTTTGTTAGTTTCCCCTTCATGTGTAACAACAGCTCTTTCTATTATATTGACAAAGCTGAGGAACTGAAAATTTCATTTGCTGATCATGGAACATTGCAAGGGTGTTTTTCTAGTTCTGAATTGTTGTTACTACGTTTTATTTTTGTTATTGTTAAATGATATTTCTGTTAAGAAGTGCCAGCAACGTATGATCTGCCTCCTTGATTTCAAAATATATATTTCTTTTTGATTACTTTGTTTTTTCCTTGCAGGAGGTGGAGAAGGTATTGCCGTGTGTACCACCTCCAGAGCCGAAGTATCAGCTCCGCAGAACAAGTTCAGCCCCTTTCTGACATCTGGTTTTTGTGTATGAGCACCATGTAGATGCGTCGTGTTTGTTTCTAGTTTTTCATTAGATAACATTAGTCCTGAAAATTCCCTATATATCATGGACCACATCCATGTTTGGGTGAATGCATTGGGAACTTTTTTCATCCATAGGTCTCCTGTTGCTTGGCTGTCTCTTCCTATTGCTCTTTTCTTTGTATGTACATTTTTATAGTTTCAACTTGGAATTTTATGCAGCAGCATGGTTTTCCGTAACTTGTCCTTGTTAATTTCTCTTTAATCAACTCTAGCTGGTGCAACATCTAAATGTTTTGGTTTCTTGCAGCAACTTGTAACATTCTTAAGTAGAAATTATCCTTAAAATCGTTTAGAACTTGTTTAATATTAAATTAATGGAAAAACTGATTTTGACTCTTTTCTATTTCTAATTTCCTATTTGGTACATTAGATTGAGACTGTTGCTAATCAGTGCAAAGTTAATGTTACTCCAATGTAAGTGTGGTGAAGGATTAATGTATTCTGATGTTTTTTTCTTCCTTGGTTAAAAACTTTGTAAAGTAGAGGAGATAAGATACTACTATTTATACTACAGCCAGCCTTTGATAAAATGGCATCATGCATTCAAGTTATAAAAAAAAACCCAATCGATGCAAGTCACCAACATCGTAAAGGAATATGTGAAGAAACATCACGATAATGAAGCAAAGCGTCCATAGTTGTTTAATTGCGCTTGAGCAAGCTATTTTGATACCACTTCTTTAATTGCATTTGTGGAAGCTAATAGGACCCAAAGTGGAGAGTAAATTCTCTACCAAGTCATTACCAAATACTGTGGCGTAGTGAGACTGTAGCCTAGTGAGAAATACTGTAGTCTTGTGCCACTTTCTCACCTTTCAAAAATAGAAGGTCGAGAGTTCCAAGTCTCCATAGGAGCAAAGTGAATGCATCAGTGTGTTTCTTGCCAAAGTAAAAATAAATAAATTAAAAAAAAACCCTGAACTTTACAATCTCTCTCTTATGTTAATAGGAGGGCCCAGAGTGGGGAACATATTTCTTCTGCGTTTGAGATTTCACTAACAATTTCAGTCTCTAGGAAGTGTCAGCAGTCAGCAGTCAGCACTAATTCATCTTGTACATAAACTGAAACTATTATCCACACCCCAAAATACACCTCAAAAAAAATACAAAAATGAAGAGAGAGAAGGAACCAAGTGACTCTGGCTACATTAAGGTAACCATATTACACAGATGCATTCCATATGGTAAGACCACCCCTGCTAACTTAAATTTTATAATTGGATATGACATCATTGCAAATCCTCTACGCCATATAACTACACTTGCAATACAGAAACACAATTACAGTTTATGGCAGCGTGATAATCTTACAGATAATCTTGATGAAGTGTGTTCACAACCTAGAACGATAACATTTCACAAGGAGTTGCATATTCAAGCATCTTACATTACAACAATTACCAGCTTGACATTTTTAGGAATGAAAGTGGCATCGTTAACACCAACAGTTGCAAGTTGCTGCACCTGATCGCACGTTTTCTATGAGCAATTTGTATCGTAACTTGCAAGCCCCTGCAACTCTGGTCCTTCCAGTCGAGGATTGTTCTCAAAGCTACACAATTCAATAACCACGAGAATAGGAAAACAAGTTAGGAAAGAATGGCATTAAGCTCAACCATAAGAAAAAACAAAAAAAGTATGACACTGCAAACCGCCACCTCCATGCAAACTCCACTAGATGCAAAATCTGTAAATTCTTGAGCAGTGTAAACAGCAACATTTAATTTAATAACCTTAAACACCAACTTTTTGACACAGTTTGAACAATATAAAATGCACAAGTGTCTAAGGCTCTCATATGATTTTCTTTTGTCCTTTTTATTTTGAGTAGATCTTAAATAATTTGGTCAAATCAGTTGATCAATCATCTAGCTTCCTCTGTTTTCTAGCACATGTCAATGTAGGTGGGACCCATAAAAAATGTTATGCTGTTTGGCAGACCAAAAACATGTGAAAGTGTCCATTAGTTGTCAAATTTGTACTTAATTGTTGGTTAAAAACTTTAAAATGGGCAATTAGAAAGCATAGATGCTATAAAAGGTTAGATTATTGAATCAACTGACATAATAACAAATGTGAGACTAAGTCAAGGTAAATGTGATAAGAGAATTGAAATAAATAAAAAAAAATAGCAAAATTAGTAGGTGTCATCTCAAGGGAGCACTGCATGCTCCCGTTGGATGTGTGTGTGTGAGAGAGAGAGAGAGCCCTCACTCTCACCTTGAACAAGAGTTACTTGATGAGATCAGGATTTCAGTGAGAAAAAAAAAATCAATAGAGATACTTATGATTAAAAGCAAATTTGCATTGTGTATTTGTATGTTATTCATTATATGTATTCAGTTGATACCACCAAGTATATCAACATTTTTAACAGGTGCTTTGTGCTGCCCATTTCTTTCTTTTGGTTTTGACCAAAAAGTTAGTAACTAACTACTACTATATTACTAAGAAGAAACTCCACCCAAAAGTCTGTCGTCAAACAAGAAAAATCGTAGGAGTCTAAACTTCCAGGAAATTGAAATTTAGAAAGCAATTACAGAATGATTGAGACAATCAACCAGCAAGCAGGCCTGATTAAAAAAACTTATACCTTAATAGCATATTGCTTGTGCATACAAGCCACAACCTATGAAGCACCACCCGGACATGGTGATATGACAAATTTCAAAAAAATAGAACACGGACATGGCAAGGATACGGCAATAAAATAATAAAATAATTTTTTTATTATATAAAAAAAATTAATTTTGCTCATTTTCTAATTATATTCATAAACATAACCCATTTAAATTAGGCCCATCAGATAGCCCATACTCCTTTAGACAAACATAAAGGCCCACAGACCCAAATTCCATTAAAATACAAATAATATATATATATATATCCAAAAGGCATAATTTTTATCCTTGTGGCCAAACATGTTGAAAAAAAAGATAAGATTGCCCCTCTCTCTTCCCCAATCTCTTTCATTCAACGCTCTGTACCTCTCTCACTTCCAGACGGACCTCTCTCTCATCTCCTCACCTCTCCCTCTTCCTCACTCTCTCTTTCATTCACGGCTCTCAGACTCTATCTCTTCCAACGCTTCCTCCATCTCTTCACATTTATCTCACTTTATACATCTCTCTTAGAATGAATACACACACACACACACATATATTTATATATCATCTTCACCCTCTCTATCTAAAAAAGACACTGAACAACTGTGTCCTCCGATGTGTCCCAGCATGTCCGATCTATAAAAAAAAACAGGACACTTTTGCAAATTGTAGGACATGCATGTCCTTGTCAGACACATGTCTGACATGGATATAACACCCCTCCTGGATATGTCGGTACTTTAGAGGCTACAACAAATTTGAACAGAAACTTAAATTCCCCAGGTCAACTTTATCTAGCAAACACAACTTCAAATAAGTGTGATTCCAATCCACTGCATAACTCATTCAAGAATGAGAATTAGTTTCCTTTCTAATCATAAGAAAATCAATCTTGCTTTCAACATGCTATCAAGACCAAAATGGAAGTCCCTAATATTCTCTTATTACTCATGTCAAATATTATAATTTCAGGTTTGCAGGGTAAGTTACAAAACCTATCATCAAGTGGAAAAATCTAGTGCATACCACATAAGGTTAGAAAGTTCCAACACAAAGAACCAAATAATAGAACAATATAGAGAAAAACCAAAAAAAAAAAGAGAAGAAAAAACACTGCACTTCAGCGTGCCATGTTTATGAAAAGCCACTAAAAAAAAGCATGTTCTAAGAATATATCAACTGCAATTGGATGCTAAGGATTTAAATGAACTTTTTTGAAAAGGAATGACTGCAAGAGAAATTGATTCAAGGAAAACCTACTTGTTCAATGGAATATGCTCAAATGGACCCATAGTAGGAATTGTTCCACACAAATTGTTCTTTGAGACGTCTCTGGAAAAAAAAACACAAAGTTTTGACATTTAGTCATCATTAATATAGGACCAATAACCAAAAGGCAAAAAGGAAAAGAAATAGGTTGGGCACTTACACAACTTTCAGGCTGGAAATACCAACAAGCTCCCTTGGGATTTGCCCAGTTAACTGATTATCATTAAGACGTCTGCCAAAACAAAGTTGAATTAGTGACCACTAATTAATACTCCCTCTGTCCCAAAATATATGGGTACTTTGGGAACTATGACTCACAAAGTTGTGACTCACAGCTCCCAAAGCACCCAAAAATTTTGGGACGGAGGGAGCAAGAAGAAAGAAGCATGTACATTTGTGCACAAATTGCTGTGTTTGCAAGCGTGGCGTGCTCTCTCTTAGAGAGAGAGAGAGAGAGATTTAGGTCCTAATTTTAAATAACAATATATCTTTTCTTTTCAGTTTGTGGTAACAATATATCATGGGCAAAGTAGAACGAAAAACTTGGTAACAGAATAAAGAAGTGATTGATATATTAATTTATACTTCCGTATGGTAACTAACAGACTTATTCTTGGATCACATGACTGAAAGTGCATAATGAAGATTTGGAATCAACTTCTCCAAATACTAACCCAGCATAAAAGGAAACAATATGGAAAAGGTCAAACTCACAAGAAAACTAGAGATTTCAACTTCCCCAATGAAGGAGGAATGACTCCTGAGATGTTGTTGTTATACAAATCCAAGCTGATTAGGCTCTTCAAGTTACCAAGCTCAACAGGGATTGTACCTTGAATGTTATTTTTGTAAAGCTCCCTGCATCAACAGAAAGTTAATAAAATTTTCCAGTAGGTTGAAGTATATGCACCGACTCTCTGCAAAGAAGTTTCAACAACACTGCAACCAACCACAAACTGGATAAGAATTTTTTTGGACAAGGCGTAGCACTTAAACAGCGGTCAACGCACCTATTACTGGCAAATAGACAAGGCAATAGTCACAATTACTTACAGATACTGTAGATGTTCAAGTTTTCCAAGCTCAGGAACTAGATGGCCGGACAAGTTTGAATTCCCTAGGTCCCTGCAAAAGAAGTTAATATGACATGATGTTTAAGGGATGCATCAGCATTAATTTTTTCAGGTTCATAATCATCAGAAAGGAAAACAAATAACAAGGTTGACATGAAGAGAAATGGAGAAGGGAGAGAATTATCTAATTTAAAATACCAAAGGACAGACATGGTCAATACACCACATTCTAGAAAAGGTCAGAATTCAAAATGTAATCTAGTAATCCATATAATTGAATTTATATAATTGCTGCCTTTGTCGGGAGAGGATCGCTCCCTTTATGTATACAATTGCTGCCTTTCGACCCAAAAACAAAAACAGAGAGAGAGAGAGAGAGAGAGAGAGAGAGCATGCAAGAGAAATTTATTATATCGGTGGATCATTACATTGTGTCATTGACAAATCAAGAAAGCCCAACAAACTATAAAGTACAATTTGAAGAAAAACAAGCGTTCTAGGGAAGGAAAAAACCAAGAAAAAAGTTAGTGTTTAGATTTCTCAGAGAATCGAATTATCCTGTTATACTTAATAGTTACATTAACATTTCAACAGAACAATTTTTCATTCGTGAATAAAGATCGTCAAAATAACCAAAAATGATAATGGCATGATGAAAATGAGCATACTAATCGAATTGGAATGGGAAAAAATGTACTAAATAATAAACAAATAAACCCAATCAAATACAAGGAAACACATAATAAGCTCATCTCAAATGCTTGGAAAACAAAATATAAGCTGATTCAATTTCATTAGGGACTTCAAATACCCAGACCAGATGTTGTCCTTCACAAACAACAATTGTCAGTCCCAGATTATACACAAGACATATAGTCGAAGTACCATCTTGAACTATCTTAATTCTTACAACTAGCTGCTAAATTCAACCCCCACCTCTACAACAACCAAAAAAAAAGGAACTAAATATACCGTGATTATAAAAACATGTGCATCTGTTTATAGAGAAACATAATTTTAAAGAGAGGAAGTGATTCCCTCGATTACCTGCGGGTCTCTAAATCCTGGGTGATTTGGAATTGACAGTTTTAATTCAATCTTTAACTAGCAAAAAATTAGCTTCCATAAAACTCCTATTACTTATATATATCCAACAAATTAGGTCCCAGAATTCCACAATTACAGAGAGTAAAAATATACAAAATTAGCAGGGTTCTCTCAAACAAACTTTATAAGTAAACACCAAAGCAAATTCATATAAATATATATATATATCAAACATATTAGCTCCTGAAACCCATAATTATAAAAACTAAAAAAAGTACAAAACTGTATACACCAAAGCAAAAAGATATACATATATAGAGACACGCACAGAGGGAATACATACACTCGAGTAACGCGGTTATCTTGATTGCAGGTGATGTGGAACCAAGTACAAGGGTTGACAAGGTTCGGATCCCAGCTTCCGAGGACGTTATCGGGATCCGACAAGCTCCGTCGCAACGCATAAAGTGCGTCCCCTTCTGAATTCCCACTAACAAGAGGAACCGTAGCAATTGATATTAGGGTTAGGGCAAAAACGTGAACAACAGTACTCGAAGTCAAGCTCCAAGACCGGGATGTGATCGACCCAGGCATTGCTTCTCTACCCAGTTGCCCCCTTCTTCTAGGATTTTGATCGATTCTCACAACCACAAAAAAAGAAAATATAGACACAAATTTTTTTATAGATAGAGAGAGAGAATTTCAGTTGTGGGAATAACAGAGGAAAAGATGGAGTAGGAGGAATCTTTTTCTTTCTTTTGTTTAGTTTATAATTTTCGAATTGAATGGGTTGGGTTGGGTTGGGTTGGCCTGGCTTGTGTTGGAGTGGTATTGGTGAGGTTTGTTTTCTGGGTGATAGAAGACCTAGTGCGTGGCCTTCACTATCAACAATTAAAAGAAAATAAAAGTAGATAGGTTTGTTCATTTGGAGGCATTTACTTTGAATTTCATTTCAATTTGATGATATATGCCTTTAATTGTGCCACTAAACTATTTGATAATTGACAAAGTCACAAAAAGAGGCTGGTTCAAGTCAACAAAACAACTTTTTCAATTCTCATTGTGATAGTGATGCCATTACTAGTGCCCAATTCTTTTGGGACTTGGTGTTTGAAATCTTATTTCATAGACTCTGAATTTTGAGTGTAAAACTGTTTTATAAGATGTTCTTTTAGTTACAATTTTGTCCATAGTAATATTATTGTAGTAAAAAGAATTAGACCACGATTATAACTTGAACTTGAGATTTGATATTCTGACAAGTTGGTTTTTTAGAAATTTCAAATGCAAGTATTTCCCAATTCCTCTTTCCTTGAGGCAAAAGAAGGTCATAGCCTTGTGGTCATGGAGGAATTTGTGTACGCAAAAGAGGTGTTGAGGGGAATTTGGTTAACAGGTTTCTCCAATTTTAAGGTTTATCAACTTATCACACAATGGCTCACTTGAATGGATTGCCGATTTAATTGATTCAGTCACAAAGATTCTATTACCTCGATCCAATCACAAGAATTTGACACCAAAGTACCATGTCGAATTATATGATAGAATGTTTGTTGGAGTATTAGTGCGTGACACAACGGCAGTAACTTTTTGCAATAAAGGTTATCTTCTCCCACATTCTATATATATATATATATGGTAAAGTGTATAAAAAACTCTCTTTTAGTTTCAAAAACGTGCAGAATATTCCTTCTATATTCACTTTGCACCCCTATAGTTTTAAAAATGTGTAAATCAATCCTTCTGGGCTAAAAAAATATTTTAAGGATTCACACCATTCTGCATATACCATGCGTATTTCACACCATTCTACATATATGTGCAACTTTCATGCTATTGGGTGACACGCCATACCATACTGATAACTTGCATCATGAAGTATTTGTATTTTCACTATAGTATTTGCTGGACACTTGCACCATACGAGGGGAATAATTTCACTCACCATCTAATTCTTGAAGTATTTGTATTTCCACTATAGTATTTGCAACACACTTGCACCATACGACAATCCATTTGGTTATTTGTATTTTCATTGTAGTATTTGCTACACACTTGCACCATACGACAATAAATTCACTGGTTATTTGTATTCTCACTATAGTATTTGCAACACACTTGCACTATACGACAATAACTTCACTCACAAACTTGCACCCCATATCGGGAATGATTATAACTACTTCTTTATTCATTGGATTAGTAACATAACTTGGAGCATCTGATTCTCCAATTATTTCCACTATAGTATTCTCTACAGTTGAGTTGTGAAGTTGCGCACACTTGTCCACCTTGATCGGTGGGAGAAATAATACATTTCTATCTATCTATATATATATATACATACATGTAACTCTTCACTTGTATATTTTCATAGCATCCTCAGTTCCTCTCTACATCTCCGCACAGATGTAATATATTTTCACAGCATCCTTTGTTCCACTAAATTAAGCTAAACATATAAGATTTTAAGCTTGAGGACTAAACAAATTATTTGTAATTTGGTCATGCAAATTAACATAAGAATATATTAAAATGTTCTAATTTAATAAAATTAAATACATATACTTAATAAAGGGTGAAATAACAATAGTCCATTCAAACAATAACAATAATTCATTCAAATACAACAACAATGATGGAAAAAAAAAAAGATGTTATTGAAAAAATAAACAAAATATAAATTGATCAATTATGGTTCAAATACAATAACAATGACGGGAACAAAAGTTTGCTACAGGAGAAACAAACAAAATATAAATTAATCAGTGGGAGAAATTCGGTGAAAGAAGTTGAAAACAATATGAGATGGTGAAATATCTTAACTATTTAGACGGGTATATGACTTTTATATCAAGATCTTTGACTCTTTCCAGTTACGTTTATTTTTTATAAAAAGTGTTAGGTCGATTAAGACAGCAGAACAACACTAGCCCTGAAAATGAATGGCACTCAAGCGCACGACTTATACCCGGCGGTCAGGTCTGATTCCTAAAATCGCTTATGCATCCAAAATGATTATCAAATGCGAGCGTTTCCTAAAATCGCTGCTAGTGTTCAATTGTAAACTTGAAAGCGCTTAATTATGTTATCAAAGGCCCTATGTCTTTGGTAAGGATTATATAGTCTCAATGAAACAATACTCACCTTGCCAAGAGTAATTTATATTACACTTTACGGTTTGGGACAGTAACAAAAATAGATTAACTGTTTTAATTATTATTATTTTTAATGTTTAAAAGAACACGCAATTCAATTATATGAAAATCTTCTTTACAAAAAGACACCTCACTGGTGCAGTTCTTAACCAATTAATCCGTCTCCTCGGAACCTGGGACTTGAGTGAATGTTTGAGTGTTATTGATTATTCAAATTTAAAAAGAGAAAATAAATAAAAAGGCATCAACCAATTAGAAAGTTGCTCGCATACGTCTGCTCTCTCAAGCTCAGTTATAGAATTTCATCAACCAAGATCAGTCATATTTTCTAATAATTGCAAGTCAAAAACTCCACAAACAGTTTGATCCATTTTCAATCATCCATTTAAAGCTCAATGTATCAATGGTTCCATACAAATGAACCAAGGTGATTGGGTTTGTGTAGAAAAACAATAAGTAATATGCTTTCAAGAAAAGTACCGAGTGTTCGAAAACCAAAACCAAAACCAAAAGCAATCTCAAGTTCGGTGAACAAGTAAAAGAAGAGAAATGAAAATTTCTAAAAGCATGTATACATAGTCTTGAATCAAAGTTCAATTCATGCAAGTCTTGGAAATACAATTAGGCAGATAATATATATTCTCTAATTGTCCCTTTACCAATAGTTTATAATGTGCTGGCCTTCTTCTACACTCGGTACCATGGTTAATTGGGCAATTTCCAATCTCAGAGATCAAAGTCCAGTAAGAACTCTCAATAGATTGACTCCCTCTACTGTATATTATGGAGTGATGGAGAGAAATACCATATTGATTTCAAATGAGTACAAGGACCCAACTTCCATTCAGAAACAAGATTTTGACGCTGTGAGAACTAGACTTGCTTCTTTATCAAAAACTTCACAAGATCTTAACATATATATATATATATAGATACAAAGTGAATGGAGATTGACTTATTCAATCTTTGATACTAAATAGCTGTTTTTTGTGATTTTGGAAATTTCAAAGTCAATGAGATTACTCAAGTCTAACCTTCAAAGTTTCTTTCTTGGCTTATGTGGCTTGGGATCAGCTTTCCAGATCTGTTCTTTGTGGATTTGGAAGTTAATGCAAACCTGTAGCAGCTACTTGTCTGACTGGGTAATCTTGTTCATGATCTCTTTTCAGATCTGTTATTTGTGATTTTGGAAGTTAGATTCAAACTGTAACAGCTACTTTTCTGACTGGGTACAAGCATCATCACGATAAACACCTTCTCCTGACATCTACAGACAAATAAATACATTCTCCTGTCAAGAGCGCAAGAAAGCCAACACCAGCCTTTTGATCTTCAATAACATAGCATATCATTAGCAATATGCTCCGCAATTGCCATACTTGAAGTTAGACCTGGTGATTCAATTCCAAACAGGTTTACAAGACCAGGTACCCCATGTGTTGCTTCTCCCTACAAAAGTAGTTTTATAGTTGAGGCGGAATTATCAAGAAGGCAAAAGCTGGAGGACTCACCAAAAACAGACCTCAATTAACAACTTAAAATAATTAAAAATAAAGGATAAATGATACCAATTAATAACGTAACTTATAAGAAAAACTAGCAGGACAATACTATTTATTTTGACAGATTTTACTTTACTTATTACTCCATTATGAGAATCCATCCTACTACTACTGGTCCTGGGATTTCCACACACACACAGAAGTCGAGATACTGCCGGTCAGCATGTGTTGTGGGCCTTCAGATGTGAGTTTCAGACATGTAATAGGAGGCCAAAGTATCTCCAATTGCTCTAGACAGTTCTCTAGATCATTTGGTTCTCAAATCATTGCACAGAACTCACCTACAACAACCCCACACAAGATAGCAAGGATTGATAGATTGTTGAATACAGGCCAAGTATCTGCTGTTGCATGTGATCATTCAACAGGAGAGTCATCATTCAAAATAACTCCAAGCATGCAATATATGAAACTAATATTCCTAAAAACTTTTAAAACAAGAAAGGATACAAAAGAGGTTGATCAGCAGAATATAAAGAGCAAGTTAACATAGAAATAGAATCAGCAAGAATTAACCTGTATTACAAAATCCACGAAACCCTGTTCGGGACCAGAAAGTTTCGGTCGGATGCCAGCATAACCGGGATCCAGAGATCCCTCCTTCAAACTAGGGTAGTACTTTTTTATCTGTGGGTAAAATTGCTTTGCACGATCAGCATTTACAGAATAATCAAACCTGGGATAAGACAAATAAATTGATATTTAGTACCAGGATATTTATCTTTCCCTGAATAGGTGTCAAGCATCTTTCAAGTCTCACTATATAGAGCATGCTGGAAACACGAATTGATGTTTGGAAAAGCAAAGAAAATGAATGGATCAGTGAATGATTCATCTGCATTGTTGAAGCTCCCACATTAAGAAACTAAAACATCTAATAAGTGTAGATGTCCAATAGAAGTCAAAACATTCTGTTATTACAACAGAAACCGAAAATGTGGATGTCCAATAGAAGTCAAAACATTCCGTAATTATAACAGAAACTGGAAAAAAAGGCCTATAATGTTTTTCACTGCATCAGAAAATGGGTCTTACAGTCTTAGTGATATGATCATATCCAAGAATTTCAGATATTGAAACATTACATTTCTTTTTATCATGTTTCATGATTACCTGAGCTTTGCCAGTGACCCAAATTTTGTCTTGTAATGAGTTTAGTGACTCCTTTTTGGAGGATGTATTTCACATTGAAATGATATGAAAAACAAAATGAAAGGATTCTATTTTATGGGACATCGAAGTCGAATGGAATCAAAAAAATAAAACAAGTAAACTAAATGACAAAAGAGGATAAGAGATTTAAGAGTAAGAAAATGATTACAAGTACACACAAGGAACATGACTTAGTTAGAAGCCTAAAATCCCTTTACAAAAATTCAGGTTTGAAACAACTTAAAAAAAGACCGTAACTGGCACTCAAATGACTCAACCATGGGGTAGAATTTATGGTTTTATATCAGTACCCAGCAAAATTATCTTAAACAATCAGACCTCAAGAATTCATCTAAATGTAATAACTAATAAAGTAGCTGCAAATCATTTTTTACTTTGAATTTGGCACCTACTTAGCATGACCCTGTTAGTAAATGCAATAACACCCCATACAAAATGGCCATTATTATGATTTATAAGAAAATCAGAAATTCCAGTTAAATAACACCATAGTTGTTAAAGGCACACTTAACTGCCAAAAAGGTGCAAGGTGCAGCCAGGCCAACCTTAGCACTTGCAACAAGGAGAGAGATAGGCTTGTGTCACATGCTTTTAGCCAAGGCTGAAGGTTCCTAAAAGGCACGCCTCTCTTAACTTTTGATATTTCAATATTCACCAATTGGTCTTATATTAGCCATCTTATGCAAAGGTAAGGTCTGTATTTAATGCGTCTCCTTCCAAAACCCTTGATTAATGGGACCAATACTAGGTAATGGCCATTTTGGTCTTACATGAGCTGTTGATCAACTGTGGTGCATCATGCATGGTGATTCAAAGCTCCACAATGCACCTGAGTAAAAACATTAAGAGAAACTGAAATAAAAGGGTTTTACTCATTGTTATGGTTGAGAGCAAAGGGATGAGATGAACCCCAACTTTTGAAACAGAGAGACTGAGACAAGGTGACTGTTTGATCTCTCCCCAACATGTCGGTATCTTTTTCTCTTTCCTTTCAATTACAAACCTAAGCTGTCAAGTCTGTATCCTGACATGTCCAAGGCTCTATCTCCTACTTCTTCCTATTCTTGGACAAATTTGTTTGATCTCTCTCTCACTCTCTCTCTATTTTTTCTTGTTTTCCATCAAAGATTTCATTCTTCTTATTGTAACCAGTGTTTGCTGGAATGCTATTTCTTTTTTTCTTCTTTAAAATTTGTCTTGCTCTGCTGACTGTAATTTGTTGTTCAATTGACTTATTTGGCCTATAGTTCCACTCCTTACTTTCCTGGCCCGTTCTTGCATGTTCATTTTGACTACTGATTATTGTAATAGGGTTTTTTCTTTTCCTATCCACGCATTCTAATAGTTTAATTTTTGCTAAAATTGGTTTTTGTTATGTAATTTAAAATTGATCGCCTTGCACAATTAGGAATTGAATTATGAATGGATGCTTATTGCTTTCAGTTTCATGATCCTAAGTGTGTGGATGCTTGTATATTTTTTTGATTGTTGATATTTCATATTTGGGTAATAATTTATGGCATTTGAAATTTTGGATATGTTTGCTTGTGCTGTTCTTTACTTCTTTAGCAGTTGTGAGTCTTGTGGCTTATATTATGTATTTAAAGTTTAGACAATTGCATCATCCGATTGTTACAAATTTGAAATGCTATTCAATTAATTCCATTTATGTGACACACTCTTTACTTTACTCAGGCTCACACCTTGGCTCTAGGACGATACCATGGCACCATACTGCACATTGTACCATTCATAACTATGAATAGAACAAACAAAAAGTTTACAATTTCAAAACCACAAAATCACATTGGGATTAGAACTGAAGATCCCTAAAGGGTTTACTCTCTTCCATCTCCACCGTGATTTCAAGCATCTTGTACAATCAAATAGCAACTGCTTGCAAAGAAACTTAATTCAACCACACAAAGATCTCACAAATACAGAGTAGGAACAAAGGGATAAAGAAGGATTACTTGTTCAGGAAGCTTGAAATATCGTCTATACCATCAATCCATTCAACATCAGGGCCGAACTTTACTTGGCCGTTTAAGTCCAGTGTAACATGCACTCCAAGGCCACCATCCTCGGGTATAGGATAAATCAGATGTTTGAAAGGTGGAATTTTTATGTTAGATAGCGTGAAGTAGCAACCACGAGCATAACATGATGCAGGAATAATTCCATTATCTAGGCCCTTGAATCGCTTTGCAAGGGCTTGGGCGCTCGAGCCTGCAGAGTTCACTACAAGATTAGGAATAAGTATAAGCTCTGGGTGCAATGGAAACCTCCCATCCAAGTTTTCAAGATCCTTCCTTTCAGAAATATGAAGGTAAATATTATTTCCTTCAAGATGACCACCGATCACAGTAGTGTTGTAAGAGAAAGTTGTTCCATGACCTTCGGCTTCCCCCTAGATCCATATTGGGGTGATATCCCTGTCAATATACATTTATAGATCTAAAATGGTAATATCAAAAGCATAAAATCAAGCTCTCAAAATTAGATATTTCTAAGCTCCCTAGCATCCCCAAGACTAGATATACTAAAAATATGTTAAGGCACACGGTTAAATGATATCTGATTAACTAGAAGAATGCAAAGATGAAAGGCCATACCGCTAAAGATAGCATTAGGGAATGGGTATCGATTATTCCAGAAGCAGGAGAGAATAGAGCTTTCCTACACTGTAATTCTGGTTCCATTCTCATGGCTTCATAATCCTCCATCATCCTCAGACCATTAACCCCGTTTTCAATCCCACGATTCATCAGAGCATTCAACTTTGGAATCTCTGAAGATCCAGTAGCAACTATGAGCTTACCAATCTGCTTATGTGGAATGTCATGCTCTTTGCAATACCTATACAGCAATTCTCTACCTCTAACACATAGAAGTGCCTGCACATTGAGTTAGAGTTGAAACTTCAACTACAAATCTTTCTAAGAAACAATGTAATAGGGTTTTGCAGAGGAATGTGTTCCAAAAGTGCTGGAGCACGGGGAATGTTCTCTCTTCTAGAAGAGTCCTTCAAGAAAAAGAAGCGTCTAACACAGCTTAGCTAGAGTTCTCAAGAAAGCATGGAAAAAAGGATACTAAGATTCCTGGTCTTGTATTGTTTTCTCACAACATGTTGGCAATTAAATGGTTCAATTAACAGTCAATAGACCTTGAGAGAATTGTTTTCTAATTATGCTATATTCATCAGCACTATTCGAGGTTTAGCAGAGATGATAAATATATATATATATATATATATATATATAGAGAGAGAGAGAGAGAGAGAGAGAGAGACCTTGAGAGAATTGGGAGGATAATAGATGCCGGCATGGATGACTTCGCTGTTGCGAGAACTAGTGCCGGTGCCGAAAGTGGAAGCAGAATCGATGACGAATACTTGTCTGCCTTTGAGAGCGAGCTCTCTGGCCACTGCTATTCCCACCACACCAGCCCCTATCACCACACAATCAACCCTCTCCTTTGGCAATTGACCATTGATGGTGGTGAAATTCGCGCTCTCAATTTTGTATCTGGTTGAGGTCGTGATAGAATTTCTGGTCATCATCAGTGTTCGGAGCAACTTCGCTGTGGTGGATTTCATCGTCTCTCTTCTTATGGGGATAAAAATACTACTGTACACAACCATCTCTAATAAGTCTCTAACCTCCACAAAGTCAATTATACGAACATACACAGTATCGCACTCTTGAGTTGCAAGCGTGACCCTCCCAGTCCTAAAAAATGCACGTGATAACAAGTAATGTGATGAAAATTTGGAATATAACATTGTAATTTAATGAAAATTTGGGGCAAAACAAAAGCTAACCTTACAAATATTAAGAGGCTACATTCCATCCTGAATTGGAATTGAAATTGAAATTGAAATTGAAATTGAAATTGAAATTAAAATTAAAATTGATAGAATGCTAAAAAAATAAAATAAAGTATTTATCAATCTCGCATTATTATTGTGACAATCTCCATTATTTCTAGTGCACCATAGTAATGCTTCTTTATCACACAAACTCTAGACTTTGTGATGCAATCACAAAATCTGCATCACAAAATCTTTAATGTGAAAAAACGTTACACAGTGAGTTTAACATATAAAATACTTATGATTTCAAATTATATTGGCTATCAGTTTAGAATTAACAAAATAAATAAATAATTCAAAATAAAATATCATAATTGTGATTTATTAAGGCTCGATGTTTACAGTATTTAAATTTTAACAGACAATTCCATTATTTTCAAATGATGGGTTTGGAGATTATTAAAATTTTACTCTCCTTTCGAATGTGTGATTTAACTAAAGCTTTTAAAACCTTGCATAAACATGCGAAATTAATAATCATAATTTTTGCATTGTTCAATGGAATCACTTTAATCATTCTGTTCCCTTGAGAAAATTCTTCATTTGTTCGTTTGTGTATCAACTATGAAATCTTGTAATCGTACACGAACAACTCTTCAAGTCAATCAACATTTATGCACGCAAATGAATCGAGCTGAAATCATAATGAATTCAAAAAATAATTTGGATACAGCATGTCCTAATTTTGAATAGTTAATAAAACTTGACGCATTTAATAAAACGAGCTGACGTTTGCGTTCATAATGGATATGCAACAGCTGCAAGTTTTTTATATATAATACTACAATAATACATGTACAATATGGGTTTGGCTTGGAATGTGGAATAAGTTAATGGTTGAATAAAATGTGGAACTTCATTCATTCGTACAAGGTTTTGTAAGTTGGAAGTCCATATTTGAAAATCTTTGTTTTTTAAATCCTAGCATTTAAATATTTAAATCAAGCGAAAATTAGATTTTGGTCATCAATTCTAAACAAAATTACTCTAAAGTGATTATAAAGTATGAAAAAGATGAATAATCACTAAAGTTGAAACTTAATTGCTGATGAGTGACCATTTGAAGTTAATTTGGTAAAAAACACTTCATATTTATTAAACATTTTAAAAATAAATTTTAGGTGACGAAATTATCATTCAATATAAAGATAACTCCTTAAATTCATCATCCTCTCTCTCTTCCTCATCTATCACTCTCTTTTTCCTTTTTAATTTGTCAGTTTACCAATTAAAAAGATAGAATTTCTTTATGGGAGGTAATATTCGCATTCCCATTTTCTACGATTGCATTCTACTTGTTTTTTTCCTTTTAAAGGAAATAACAAGAAGATTCTTAAACTAAGTAATACGTCATCCCCTATTTTATAATACCACAACTATCCTTTATACTATAAACTTTTTTCTTTTTTTAGCTTCTTTACTTTCTATATATATATATATATATATATATATATATAGTTTTTTGGTTTATGTCAAAAAAATAATAATTTGTTTACCTTCTTTAGTACTTTTTTTATTTTGCTCTTGTAAAAAGAGATAATTTTTTCTTAAATTTTTTTTTATCCTATCAAAAGAGATAATTTATTCAACAAATATTACTTTTTTTTTTAACCTTGTTTTCAATCCTTCCAAAAAAGATAATATTTTTTTTAATCCTATCAAAAAAGATAATTTATTTAATAAATATAACTTATTTTTAGGTCCTCTCAATGGAGATAATTTATTTAACAAGAATAAATTTTTTTTAGCTACTTTGTTTTTGGGTCCTGTCAAAAGATATAATTTATTCAGTATGATAACTTTTTTTTTGGTACTTTTTAATTTTTGGTTCCTGCCAAAAGAGATAATTTATTTAACAGAGATATTTTTTTTGGTCTTGTCAAAAGATAATTTATGCAACATTTATAACTTTTTTTGGGTCATGTAAAAAGATATTTTTGAGTTATTTTTTTCGGGTATTTTTTTTTTGGTATTTTTTGTTTATTCTATCAAAAGAATCCGAAAACATTAAAGATGGGAGATAGAAAGAAGATATCTAAAATGGTAATTTAGTATTTTGAAAGAAGATAATCATTCACATGTGAAATTAATGTTAGAAGTGACATATTTTTTTTAAATGGGAGTGTAAGTGAAGAAAAAGGGAGTGCGAATATCGCCTCCCTTTCTTTATCTTCCTCATCTCTTTCCACATTCTCTCAACTATGGTCTCAAAACATAATACATAACTAAGAGAATAAGAAGTTACATAGCAAATTTAAGACACATTAAGAGTTGGTTAGATTTGCTTACGAAGTGTTTGAGAGAACAAAAAAATGATAATTCCTTTTTTTTTTCTCCCAAAGATATTAAAATTTTTAATAGATCAACAAAACAAATATCATAAGTATCGTTTGTATATATACACACACAAATATGGTATAGAAATTGACAAAATTGAGGTTACCAATATATGACAAGTATAAACTTTTAGGCTATAAACTAAGAATGTATTGTTTCTCAATTTTTATACTAACAAGGAGGAAAAGAAAAGCCATTCTCTGTGGACCTGAGAAAAATGCAAAAAAATCAAACCAAATACTTCTGCAATGCTATTTATATTGCTTTAATTTGAATAAGATTAAACAACCTCGACACCATTCACAGACCACGCCATTACATGCAAAAAACTAGTATTTCTATTTGCTTTATCAAATAATTTATTTTCTAACATATGCTACCATTTATCCAAAACCAATAAAAAGGAATTCATTTCCAATAGTTAAACAAAACCACCGTGAAAAAGAAACAAAAACACTACAAGATCCAACTGTATGAGAAAATAATTTTTTATTATTACTGCTCTAAATTTTTGTTTCTTATTCTAGTTGTTGCTCTAGTATTTTGGTTGCCATCACCAAATAACAACTTTTAGCATCACTTGCAAATAAACAAAAAAAGACAGGAATTATATAAAAATATAAATAATACAATATATATGAAAATAAAAATAAATAATTATTAGTTAAGAGTTTTTTCTAAATATTTATTAGGCAGCTTGAAAGAGTGGCTGTTTATCAACTTGAAGCAAAATGTTTAATTGAGATTAATGTAAATGGTAAATTTGTCCAATTATAAATAATTTATTAGAGGAATGATATTTATGTAATAAGTGATCAAATGATCATTCATCAGCAATTAAGTTTTAATTTTTGTGACTATTCATCTTTTTCAGATTTTATGGTCACTTTTGAGTAATTTTGTTTAGGATTGGCCATTAAAATCTAATTTTTCCTTAAATTAAAAGGTTGATATTTAAATGTAGGATAAATTATATTGACATCCTTACATATGGAGATTCCTGCATACCAAGGACCCTTGATCTATGGCGTGTGATTGCAACAACCACCCTACGTTTGGCACTCTGATAAGGTCTGAAAAACCATTTTTTCCCTCCTTTTTTTATGAAAAAACTTGTCTAACCTCAACACGTTAATGGAAAAGACCAAGTAACCCTCAAAGACTTTTTCAAATATTCCAAAGTATTCTCACCCTCTGTTTCATTTAAAATAGCACGTATATATATCGAGTGATAACTACACTTACATTGATATAAGAATCCTAAATAACAAAGTGATGTATTTTAAAAATTTATTTTTCAATTTGGTTGAATTAATCAAAATAATTACATGTGCATCAACAACTATTATTCAGGTTTAAAATGTCTTCCAAGATCTTATTCCAAATACCAAATTAATCATTCTTAAATTAAATAATTCATTCACTCAACAAATTTAGAAAAATATCGATCCGGCTTTGGTTTTTGGAAATTTGTAGGAATATAGAAAAAATCAATAAATACGAGCACACTGGTAAAGTATTGGTCTTTTTGTAAACAATAACAAATCCCTCTCTTCTCTTGACAACCACACTGTGTGTAGATGTGAATTTCTAACACTAATTTATTTTTTTATTTTTGTTATGTTTATGTTATTAGTTCAGATTAAGCATTAATCAAATAAATTATAAGTCTAAAATAGAAACACAAATATAATAGGAATATGAGTCACAATTCCTAATAGAAGATGGTGCCACAAGGAGGTGGTGGGGTTGTGTGTAATGATGTGTGGAGCAAACGAGTAATTTGGTTTGGAGATATTTGTGCGACTAAAATAATGTTATAAAAATGAGGACATAAAGGTAATTTCACAATGAAAAGTGACGCATTTCAAATTCAAGGATTGGAAATCCTGAACCCAGTGGCCAAACACAACCTTAAATGCTTCCCATAACCATAAGACCATTGTGTTCACTGTTGACTATGATGAAATGAGAAGATAGGGATAATAGAATTAATCAGCTACACAGTCTTCCTAAAGTGGGATCAAAATCCTCTCCTGTAAGGATCTAATCCTGTCCCAGCCTGTGCACCATATTTGGTGCTAAATGAGCTACAAAGCCTAATCTATTTTACTGTCCATTTACTGAAGTGAACAAGAAATACATATACATCAACTATTACATATACAGTATTAATCTTCATCCCGCCCAAAGTAAATCCATCTCAATCCCGCCCAAATTTTCAATCTTCTTCTTCAACCATGAATTATCAAAAACAGAGCAGTCATATGGGTTATCAAAAACAAAGCAGACCCAAGAGAGCTACTGTTCTGATCCGCCTCTTTGAAGGTAATAGTGGTGATCTTCTTATCACTTTATCAGTGGTGGGACTGGGAGTCTGGGACTGCCCTAAAGTGAAGTAAGGTGCCCTTAAAAGCTCAGGTACACACTGCCCCTAATCCTATCCATGAGTTAAAAGATTGCAGGGGTGGGGTGGCCTGCCCTTTGAAAACGATGAGTCATCTCAGAATCTCTGTAGGCCTTCAACCTTACTCCATCAACCACTAAAGAACAATGCTATACCATATCCAAGTATCCAATTCCAAGAGAGTAAATGTCCTTATCCTATGCTCTCTTCAACAAAACCAGTAAGGGTTATAACTTGTCCTTATGAGAGGGAGAGGGAGCAGTTGGAAAATTTAGATAGAATGGAAGCTTTCTTCAGAGCGAGTGCAGATATATATATATATATATGTTTATATATTAGTAATTTTTAAATGTACATATAAGTATAGTGATTATACTATGTATCCGTAGATTTTTTTTTTTTTAAAAAAAAAAGGGTTAATTCCATCAATTACTCAAATATAAAAAAATGAACTAATTTAGTAAATTTAGTCAATCCTCTTGTATGATCTCATATACTATTTATAAATTCATTATGAGGAATTATTGTACTTAATTGTTTTAGTGATTCTAATTTATCAAATTATTTTGGGGACAAGCAATGAATTGAATTGAGTAAAGTTTACTTATGAAAAGCTTGTCTATTTAGTCAAAAAGAGATAGTTAATTTGAAAATGATATTTTAATAAGATTAAGATAATTAGTTTGACATTAATATATAATATAAAATTGAAACTAACCGAAGCCATTTTAAAGTTAAGAATCAAGCTAAAAATGTGGATGGCTTAATGGAGATTTGGACCAAAGCATAAACAAGAGATAAATATTACAGCTAAACAATTCTCAATCTAATAATAATAAATATGTTAGCAAAACTAAATAAATAAATAAATAAAAGGAAATACATCTCAATTTTTACGTTAATGACACTATATCTCTAATTCGTAAATAAGAAAATCACGTAGTATCGAGCTAGCTGTAACATACTAATTGCTAGGACTTCTCATTAACTTTTTTTTTTCCTTTTCTTACATTTCGCTAACTTAAATTATAGCCCAATAAAAATCTTACCCTTTTCATTTCCATAACAAAATCGATACTCATTTAAACAAAAATAAACTTTTTATACTTGGTTTTAATTTTTTTATTTAATTGGCTAAGTCCTAAGTGGTCTTTAAATCATTTTGCTCTTGAAAACTAAAATGCGATGTTACCTTCCAAAATGATTTTTTTTTCTTTCATGAAGACCATATTTCTGTAAAGTTTCGACCGTCTGATTACGGTCGATATAAATATCTCGCGATCCTAAAAACCTAAAGAGGGTCCGCTCAAATCTTGATAGAACTGCAATCTAACGATGAGAAGGTAGTGTACTAGTGTGCTTTTGCTTGCTTTTCCAAACAGCCTATGCATCTCTCTCTGCTCTCTCTCTCTCTCTCTCCCCTTGCTCAATTTATTACCGTTATCTCTTTACCTCATTCTATTTTCTCTTTTCTTTTCTTTTACATTGTTCTCGAGAAAATTCTCTGGACGAGCAGAGTCACAGAAATGTTAAAGAGACAAGAAACTGTGCTGTCATCGTCGTCTCGCCGCGAAACGGTGACGGAAAATCAGCATGCAAAAGCCATCGGTTGCATGTCCGGCATGCTTCGGCTCGTCTCCAAATACCATCGTCACCGTCGCAAATTCCTTACGTTTGGTCAATTTCTCTCTCTCTCTCTCCTTCTCATTATCTTCCTCTGATCGTAACCCATTAATATAATATAATTCTGCCAGTTTTTTTCTCTCTTGTTTGGTTACTCAGAAATCCAATTGCTATATTAAGTAATGAAAAGTCCGAGATAATTGTGCACTGAGGGAGCCTATGAACTAGTAACACTCTATGAAGACCCAGTTAAGTTTTTCATTTTCTTTTTTAGAGTGTAATTTGCTATCCCTAGCTTGTTTGGTTACTGAGAGATCGAATTATCCACTGATGAGCCTATTAACTAGTATAAAGTATCAAGACCCAGTTAAGTTTTTCTTTTCCTTTTCCAGAGTGTAATTATCTACTATCCTCTGTTTGGTTACTGAGAAATCGAATTATTGTAAAAGGTGATAAAGAGTCAGAGATAATTGTACAATCAACCTGTGAATTAGTACAACTATATCGTGACCCAGTTAAGTTTTCATTTTCCTACTTCAGAAACTAAAATGGAGTAGAGTAGAATGAAATATTTGAAGAGAGAAACTAAAATAGACTAGAGTAGAATGAAAGATTTGAAGATTTTTTCATCAATCTTAATTTTTTTTAATCAATCTTAATCTTAATCAATTTTGTCAACTATTAAAACCCATTTCTCATATATCATTTTCAGGAAGAAAGCAGGAAAAAAATGCTGTGCCTAATGCCTCAAAGTCTACACCTCAAGCTTCCCAAGTTTGTGATAAACGGAGATTCTCGTGTGACGTGCCGAGAAGCCCGACGCTTCCGGCAGAGATCCGGCGGTCAAATTCCGTGAATTCACCGCCAGCAGTGGTGGCGCATGTGATGGGGTTGGAGGAAATTACGGCGGCGGAGGAGAGACGGAAACTGCTGGGAGCGTTAGAGAAATGCGACGAAGAACTAAAAGCGCTTAAGAAGATCATCGAGTCCGTACGATCGTCGGAGCATCTCCGATCAACGCCGGTGACGGTGAAGAAGTGTTCGGAGTTCAACTGTGAGCAGCCGAGTCCGGTGTCTGTGCTCGACGAGTTCATGATTACTCGCTCACCTTTGATCAGTGAACGCAAAAGACACACTAATGGTTCGTATTCTCTTCTAATTCTTTCTTATAATACTGGTTTTACGGGGTGTATATGTATATATATATATATAAACTTCTTTTTAAATAATAATATGTACAAAATTGATCTTGGGTTGTCCTTTGCTATAAACAAACTCTAATGCACGGTTTTTGATTTTTTTCTGTTTCTGTTTTATTGTTGCTTTCAATATTTTTCCACTTGAATTTGGACTTGCATGGTTTTCCTGAATTTGGTGTGAAAAAAAAAAGGTGAGCCAAATTTTATTTCAAAGTTTTGTAGTATGAAATAGTAAATTTTATTTCAATGTTTTATAGTATGAAATAGTTAAGAAACCACCAAATATTTCTGGCTTCCTTGTATTCTTATTCTTAGGAAAGATTTTTAAAAATAAAAGAGAATTTCATTGTTTAATTTCTTGAAATTTAATTAAGCTGTTCAAACTTTGTTCTAATAGGAAATCAAGTTGTGCATCTAAATCTTCAATTCAATTTAAGAATTTCTTTTTTCTTGATATATATATATATATATATATATATATATATATATATATATATATATTTTCTAATCCCCTATCCCTAAGCTATAATCTGCTTCCTTCACAATTGTAACTGTAGGCATGTACATTATCTGTTAAGAGGGACAATCTCACCACGAACACGATCCTAGTCTTGGATTAAAACTCTCTCACCCCCCACAATTGAGAGAGACAATGATACTATTACCATTATCACTTTGGAAAACTTTCTAAATAACAATTTTCAAAACACAAAAAGATTATGCTAGGTGAAATATTTATAGTTATATGAAAAATTCCTGCTTAAATTTCTCCCGCTAAAACAAGATATCACTTTTTCCTATACTTATAAAAAAATAATAGAAGTCTCGATCGATTTTTGTTATTGACGTGTGAGAAAAATACTCTATGAGAAGAGAAACTATATTTTATCTATTACCATTTGAATTCTTGTTGGACACTATTTATTGGAGTCAACACAAAAAATGAATTTCGCATTGTAGCATTATTTATACCTATAAACATGACTTTCATTATATAAAAACGTCACTTTGACTACATACCTTGGTCACAACTTACAAGGATTGGTCATTTTTTTTGGTTCCTTTAATTAAACTGTGTTTTTTCACATGAATAAAAGTACTTTACCTAATTTGATATAATTGTGTATTAAAATTTTAATTTTCTCATAATAACAATAATTTGAGGTTCTAATTGCACATTTCAATAGGTTTTTCTGTCACTTAGTGCTTGAGTTGAAACTGAATTTAAATAGTCAAGCATTGTGTTTGGGACTTTAATAAGTACATGTCCCAGAAGACGAGACCACAAAGTTTTCAACCAATCATGGTATCTTGGGGGCATTTACCCTGCTTCTCTCATAATGAGAAGAACATTGGAGAAGAGAGCTTTAACAGCTGTTAATATATATATATATAAACAATAAAAAAAATTAAATTCACAGTTTTGTTGTATCTCTAGGCGAACTTTGACCTGCCTTTACTTGGTTCTTTTTTGTCTCTACAATACATGTAAAAAAAATTCATAAAATAGCAAACAAGTCATGTGTCGTTTGGTAAGGTTCTTGGCCCATTGTGGGTACTGGATCATTGGGGGCCATTTGTTGATTGTACCAACCGAATGACATTAACATATTGTTCCCAGTTCCCACTTGTCTTTTGCTTTTTCTTTAGTGCAGTCAAAGATGATTCAAAAGTACTAAAATAGAAAAAGTTACTATATATATATATATATATATATATATATATATATATAAAAGAAAAAGAATAAACACCTTTATCTCTTCATGACAGAGCTCCACTTCCTCATGTTTTGGCTCTCCTCACCTTATATATAAGCATGTTGGTAAAGTTTGATCATAAAAGTAACTCTTTGGTCTTAGTAGTAATGATAGCTAGAAACAGCAATAAGTAAGACTCATGCTAAAGCTATCCTTTTTCTTCAAAATTTATCTCATCTTTACCAAGTACTCATTTTAATCCCAATGCTATGATGAGATGACAATCCAAGAACCCTATGTTCAAGTCTTAATGAGGTCAATTTAGGCATGACAATTCAAAATATTATTAGGTTAGGATACATGAGTAAACGTATCCTAAGTTTCTCATACATATATAATTTTCCATATGATTTGTAAACATTGTATACATATATGTAGTTTCCATCCTAATATGTCTGAGTAGACCTTTCAATATTTCTAATTTTTCATTTTCTTCCTAAAAATGATCAATTTGAATCCCAATCTGGTGACTTTATATTTAGCATTGTTTGCAGTACAAGCATTCGTTTGAGTCTATGCATGCATGAACATTGAATCAGAAATGTTGTAACATGTAGGACGAGTGGCACAGCAACATAAGCAGCAATCGAGGAAGAAACCAGGAGAAGAGGACATTGTCAATGTGTGTTTCTTCAACAGAGGCGCGACTGAACCATATCAGGTGAAAGTGAAACACGAGACTGAAGCAACGACGACGACGCCGCCATTATGGAGCAGCAAAGCTATGATGGAGAGTGTAGAACAAGTTTGCAGGGACATTGCATGGGGAGAGAAGCGGGAAGTTGGGAGAATAGGATTGGCTTTACAGGATCACATATGCAGGGACTTGATTGAAGAGATTGTTAAAGAGTTGGAATGTTGTGTTTATTCACTACCCCTTGAGGCATGTAAGAGAAGACTATGCTTCTAATATGTTCCTTGTAAACATTTTTTTTTTCATCCATAAACTATGCTTCTATAGTCTCCTGACTTTGTTTTGTTTTCAAATTTTTTTTTTTTTTTTCCTCAAATTCTGTCTGGGTTGGGTTGGGTTGGTTTTCAATTCTTAAATGGTTCGATTTTTATATGGTGGATTTTAGAATTTTTTTAATTAATCAAATTTTAATTTTTTTAATACATTTTCAATTGGACTGTGAGAGACATAATGGATGTTTTAGCTGTATGTTTGTTGTATTAATTCTGATGCAAAGATGAATTGGAGGCCTTGACAATTGCCCTTTTGTAATGGGGAAGAAGGCACAAACACAGATGGGCCACGTAGTTGAGTTTCGACTTTAAAGAAAAGGATGAGACTTGGTTGTGCTTTAAAAAACATTTGGTGTGACGTGTGTTATGCATTTGAATGTTCGGACCCTAAACATCATGAAATAGGATTGTTTGGTTAAAAGTTGCAAAACGTGGACTGTTTTAGATAAAATCAGAACTAGTTTTTGCATAAACGAGTTAAAAAAGAGTAATTTGGTTTCAGTTTTTTTCCGAAGAAATTGATGTCCAATAACAAATGTACAAGTCGCTTTTACTTACAAAATCAGAAAAATATGATATATGATATTGCTAAAATATTCTCTTGTATACGGCTTAGATTTATTTATTTATTTTTTCTTTTAATTTTATAATTAAAGCAGATGCGTATATTTTGTGATTAGACGCATACTAAGGGAGAGTAAGCATTGTCCTTTGCAAAACTGATTTTAAGGTAACTAAAATAACTAACATGTGGGAATGCTTAATATTGTCTTAAAATTGAATTAAAGTGCTCGTGTTGTGTAGTGATGGTAAGTTAACATGCCTAACGAGAAAATCGGAGGTCAGTGTGGTGTTTGGTTGAAAAGGAGTACATGCCTAACCAACATTGGAGGTGAGGGTAACTTATCAATATATTAAAGATATATTTAATATATTAATTCTATATGAATAGAATTTGAGAGGGGTTTGCCGAGTTGTCTCTCATCTTTTATATATATATATATATATATATATATATATTATTTTATACATATAACTCTTACGTGTGTTTGCCTTATTATTTGAATACTCAACCTTCACTTTAGGAGGTACAAAGCCTTACCAGTGTAGTTTCATTGCTTGTTGGAGATTGCTATTATAGCAGTTTTTTACAATAATAACGTGTAAGATCTGCAAAACTTGCATTAAACTTGCACAAAAATGAGCAAAACTTACAAATATTATAAATATTTTTATACACTTCAAATTAATTTACAAAATTATAAAAATATATTAAATATTACATATTTAAGAGAATAGTAAATTATAGTTCAATTCTTTTTATATTAAGGTCATTGTAAATTATGGGCGACGAGGGTAAAATTATAATTTTAATAAGTGATCCAATGTTATTTAAATATTTCCATACAAAAAAAAAAGTTGGCAATATTTTATTTAATGTCATACTTATTAGGTAATATGAAATCTAAGTGCTAAACCCTAACGTAATCAGGAATGAAATGGAATGGAATGAAATGCTCATTTGTTTGGTTTTAAGGTTAGGATGACAATTCTTTTGAATAAAAATTCATTTCATAGTAACCTATGGAATGACCATTTCATTCCAAAATTGATGTTCATAATAAGCCCTTCACCACATCATCACATCCATCTCCACCCCACTTTCACTACCTTCCACCATTGCCACCTCCACCTCCTTCCATCACTCCGGTTTTTCATAACTGCCACCGTCGCCTTCCACTGCCATTGCCGTTGCCTTCCACCATCGCTACCGTCACCACTACCGCCTTCCACCACTGCCACCATTACCACCTCCACTGCCCTCCACCATCATCGTTGCCTTCCACCACAACTACCTACACTTTTGTTGCCTTCCACCACCACTATTGTTGCAGCCTTTAACCATTACTGTTACCTTCAACCACCTTCCATTGCTTTCTATCACCATCACCGCCACCTTCTATTGACACCACCACTTACACCATTGGGGCCTTCCACCAACACCATTATTTCTTTAAAAAAAATATTATTTATTGGTTACATAAAAATGTATTTTGAATAATTCAATTTAAACTTTATTCTATTTTTACATATTTTTATTTTTGTAACTAAAAAGTAAAACGAGAATAACTATTTTATTCTATTTCATTCGTACGTGTCTAAAGTCTTTGAGTTTAAATTTCAGACAATTACGTAATTAGGTGAAGTCTCGAGAAACACGGTTGTTTTTTTTTTAACCTAATATTATATATATACACAAATAATGAATTATATATGTGAAATTATATAGTATGTGGAAAGAGAATAGTAAAAAGATTCGATAAAGCCGCCCTAGAAGTAGCGCGGGGTCAACGCGCACATCGCGTAAGAACCGCGTAACCGCGTAGACACACGGAGAGAGAAAAAAGGATGATCATGTCACCAACAAAATATCTGCTTACTTAAAAAAAATGCCAACTGACATAGACCCATTACGCGTCTCTCTAATATTAGTTGAGTTATATTCAGATACTTCAAACCAACCACACATACTAAATGCTCAATCGATCACAATGCTGCCACCTGTCAACATCTTATCAATTTTTCTACGTGGCATAATATTGGATTGGTTCTTGTAATAATTGTCACGATGTGCTTTATTACCGTATATATCCGATTCTATCTTTGTATTATATTTCTTGGTTTGTCTATACATGATTACCACTATGCCCCTCACTTCTGCAAAAGCTATTTCCGCATTTCTTTTGGTTTTGCCCAATCTTCTTTGATTTATCTAAAACATTGAAGGATATTTTAACTGTTAATGCAAAGTGACTGAAGTACCCTGCTATGGTACAAGTTCCTTTTTGAACCATGGCTCCATAGCTGTTGCTTTTACTGTGAGTGGTGACATGCACAGTTTATGATTTCTGAACTAAAGTCGAATCCGAAATTTGGAGACGTGTGGACTCCACCAATTCACACATCTCCTCTCAAGTTTCCAGTTTGGATTATGGTTCACAAATTTTTATTTAATTATTTTTCATATACTTGTGATAAGGGAACTATAACCCAAA
Source organism: Cornus controversa (assembly GCA_026545225.1). NCBI lineage: Eukaryota > Viridiplantae > Streptophyta > Magnoliopsida > Cornales > Cornaceae > Cornus > Cornus controversa. The sequence continues at coordinate 58,187,983 of CM048852.1, forward strand.
CTCCAGCTTTTTTTATTTTATTTCTTCAAAAACTCCAACCTGGTTAAGCAAAGCTACTTGGTGAAATTTTTCATGAGAGCTTTTGAAATATATATATATATATATATATATATATATATATATATATTTATAATTTGGTATAGGTCATTCAAATAAAAAATATTTATTTAATGTAATCATAAGTAAAATTAGCTTGACAATTTTCACTGATGAATTTGATTCCCCCTACTGCTTTAAAGTGTCTAAAAACCGACATTTATAGGGTGAAATGGGAGCAGAAAATCCGCCATTCATAACATTATGGGAAAGACTATGGGCATAATAGTCATTTTTCGTATAACATATTTAAACAAACTGCGAAAATTACTACACCCTAAAAATGAACTTAAAGAGGGAAGGGCAATTTGGTAATCACAGATAGGAAGAAATTTGATAAACCGATCACGTCCGGATGCAAATTGTATATGGAGCCTATATATATAGCTATATTTGTCCGAACCGAAGAAAGACAAGTCTCTCTTTCTGTATCTCTAAGGTCTCTCTGTATTTACAAAGTCGTGTTTTCTTTCTCTTCGTATCTCAAAAAAAAGTAGAAGAAAAAATGGCGGATCAGCTCACCGACGATCAGATCTCCGAGTTTAAGGAGGCCTTCAGCTTGTTTGACAAGGATGGAGACGGTTCGATTTTCCTTTCATAACTCCCTTCCCTCCCTATTATATTTGTATCTATTTATGTGTGGTGCACATCTTTTTTTCTGCAATTATACATGTACATGTATGCATATCTATGTTTGTACCTTGTAAAGGATTGTTCGTTTGAGACCTTTAATCAGATCTAGAAATCACTTGAAGTGTTATTGCTTGGTTTGAGTTATTTGTGGTACTATTAGTTGATTTGGATCATGGGTTTTTTTTTTTGCGTTTTATGGTTTCTCGATGTGTGTATATGTCTGTAATAAATTTGTTTATACTTTTATGTAAGAAAGCACAAGTGTTTTGATGATGTAGATCAGGCTATTGTTCTGTAGTATACCTTGTTTGCGGAATATTGTAGAATTTTTATAACAAAATTACGAGTTCAAATCATGTTGTATTTGGGATCATTGGTTATTTATGAGCTAAAAGCTAAGGTTGTTTCATTTGTATAAGATGAAAAGATTCTCTGGACAATGGGTATTTGTTTTCTTAAAAGAGTAAGTAAAGTTATGAGGCCTTTGCTTCTAATTTTGCATGATATGGAGGGGTTATTTCATTTATGATTTTAGGCCTTTGTTTCGTCTTTTTTTTTAGGGATTCAATAAGGAGAGAGAATATAAAATGTATTGAAAATTCTTTTTAATTGTCTGTTTACCATGGAAAATAGGGATGACACAATTTTATGAAGGAAGGAAGGGAGAAGTTTTTAATTTTACTTATCATGTTCTTTTTTTTTTCCCCGAGGGTTTTAATTTTACTTATCATCTTCTTTTTTTTTTCCCGAAGGTTTTAATTTTACTTAACATGTTCCTTTCTTTTTTTCCTTATTCTCAACTATACTCCAAGAAATTCTTAATATCTAATTTCATTCAAGCACAAGAGAAAACATGAGCGGAGGTTTTTTTTACCATTTCTCTACACTAATTTATTTTCCCTTTCGGTTATGAAATCCACAAGCAAAACAGAGCATTAATGAGGTGGTCTCTTTGTCATTGTTCAGTTCAGGAGTTCAGTACAGGAGTACTTTGATGTATATCTGGACTGTGCCTCACGTGGTTCTTACATGACATGAATTGAAAATTTGAAATAACGTGCACTTAAAAATTTCCAGTAAGAGAAAGGATCAAATTAATTAAGAAAGACATCATCAGGTTCTCCTTTAATGTTGTGATGGTTTATCTATCAAGCTTATTGTCTTGATGGGAGATTATCCCGATGGATAAGTTTATGCTTCTTTTAAAATGCCTTAGGCTTCGTTTGGATTGATGGATTTGAAAGGATTAGGAGAGAAAAGAAAAGAAAGGATAATGATTTTTGTGTTTGGATAACTAATGTAGAGAGAAAAGAAATGATTGGGAGAGATTTGGAGGGATAGCTTATCCCTCCAAATCCTTTCAAATCTCTCATTTCTTATTCCTCCAAAAATGAGAAGATTTGGAGAGAAATGATAGCTGGTAAGTGATACTTTCATAATACCGAAATTGCCCACAACATTTTAGAATAAAACTTTTTTATGACATCTGAATCCTAACTTAATATATTAGGACATATCAGTAAATTGGTTAGAATAATTTCTTTTCTTTTCTCTCCTTTAGCTTATCCAAACAACAATGTTATCATTTCTTTTCTTTTCTTTCATAATTTATCCAAACACAAAAACATGTTATCCTCTCCTTTCTTTTCTTTTCTTTTCTCTCATAACTTAAGTTATCCTTTCTTTTCTTTTCTCTCTTGATTATCCAAACAAGCCCTTAATGTCACCCATTTCCTCACTCTACAGACAACTAGTTAAGGGGCAATCGATTGGTCCTTTTAATATTAACTATTTTCTACCTGGTGTTATGAGAAAGTCATCATAGAAATTTGGTAGGCCTATCTTCACTCCACTATACAAGTGAGGCTTATTTATCAAAAAAAAAAAAACCTATATAAGTGAGGCTTGAGAATTTATCCTTTATATGCAATTAGCTGTTCAAAGAAAAAGAAAGTATCTCTTTGCACCACACTTCATTTTGCCAGGAATAGTATCTGTTGAAACAATTGGATCCTACAATGAAGAATAATTGAGCTTTTTGTTGGAAATGGACTTAACAATCACATTTTGGTGGACGTGACACGTGCATGTGTCTGACCTACTTTTGGCAGTCTACATATGACATTTATATTTTATTTTCTCATCAAGTTGGTTAATTTTTTTAAGCTTTAAATACTAATTGATACTAAAGTTCTAAATATAGATGATTTTTTTCGGGGTGAAACATCTCTTTTTTCTCTTATTTATTATTTTGATCCCTTTTGCCTATAGATCCTATTGAGCACAAGATGACCTAAGATTTGCAGCTTCATACTATACCTATAAAATGTGATGTAAAATTAATTGTGATATGTGCAATTGTGAGTATCATCTCCCAATCTATATTACATTTAAGCATTGTGTTTGAATCTCCCTCCAAAAAAAAAATCACAATCTAACGGTCAAAAATGCTTAAAAAATTAATCTTACGGTTCAAAATATCTATTGCCTATCTATGGTTTAAAATAACTCTCTTTATCGTCGATCTAACGGTCATGATTCACCCACTACATTCACACCTAAATTCACATACACATCCACCTACCGTCACACTCCTAAAATGATTCAGTTCAACAATTTTTTTTATAGTGTCGTAGGCTTGGGCAATACGCTATTACTATATATTTCTGTAATTTGGTTTTTGTCTTTCAGTAGCATTTTTCTTGTATGATTATATTCTGTTATAAAAGATCACCAGCATAGTTTCTTTAAGTTTCATGCTCTCAATGCTACTGCTCTAAGAGTACTTGTGGGACAAATTGTTCGAATTGTTATTATGAGGCATTGGGATCATCTGGATTTTAAATACCTACATTGCACTTTTGTAAGGTCAATTAAGTTTGCAAAAATATATTCATTTATAATCGTTAATCATTCATGGTAGTGGCAGTATGGTCTAGACTTGGTGACAGAATTATTGTTTGTATAAGAGATTGTTGAAAATCAAATTTAGTTGATACCTACATTTTTTGTTGCATCGTTTATCAGTTGATATGTTAATCATTATGGCTTATTTTTATGTTGTGGGAGAACCTCAAATTTACGAGGAAAAATATTGTTGCTTGAATGAATTAATTTCTGAAAATTGACTTAGTTGGATGAGAGTCATTATCTGGTTTAGTGGTAAAACACTTAGTATCAGTGTCACACGAGAGTTTGAGTCTCAGAACAGTCACTTTGTGAAATATCAAAGCCTCCCCAAAGCCTCCCCAGGATCCTGTTGTAGCAGGACCAGAATTGGGTATTGTCACTTTTTTATTTAGTTGGATAATTATGTTTTAATAATCGATTTGAAACGAATATGTAGTATGACCGTTGGTTTTGATGTATTAAATCATTTTCAAAAGTTGTGTGGTTTGTGAACATTGGTGTGTAGTGTTAACTCAATTTTTAACTGACTTCGAGACGAAAAATGCAGTGTGAACATTGTTGTGTATTAAGAAATCAATCTCTAAAGATTTGTGGTGGTTGGGCATTGTATTAATGAATTGTTTTAATCATTCAGGGTACTTGCAGTGTGGCCTGAATCTGGTGATATAATTACTGTTGGTATTCAGAATGTTGGAAATTCAAATAATTTTATATCTATGCTTTTTGTTGCATGATTCAAGGTCTAATATGTCATTTTGACTTATTTATTCACATGTTGGTGGGAGAATCATATTTGCAAGGGGAACAATGTGTTGCTTGAATGTATTGATTTTTCATGATTAATTTTGAAATGAATATGTGGTGTCAGCATTTGTTTGTTGTAGTAAATTAATATTTAGAAAATTATGTGATCGGGCTGTTTTTCAAAATAAATAAACAGGTTGTATTACTACCAAGGAGCTTGGGACTGTGATGAGATCGTTGGGGCAAAATCCAACTGAGGCTGAGCTCCAGGACATGATCAATGAAGTGGATGCTGATGGTAATGGGACAATCGACTTTCCTGAGTTTCTAAATCTCATGGCCAGGAAGATGAAGGATACGGACTCTGAAGAGGAGCTGAAAGAGGCATTCCGAGTTTTTGACAAGGATCAGAATGGGTTCATTTCTGCTGCTGAGCTGCGCCACGTGATGACAAACCTGGGGGAGAAGCTTACTGATGAAGAAGTCGATGAGATGATACGGGAGGCTGATGTTGATGGCGATGGGCAGATCAACTATGAGGAGTTTGTTAAGGTGATGATGGCCAAGTGATGACCCTCTCCTGACTAAAGTGAAGAAAATGAGTATGAAGAAGGTTAACTAGTATAATGGGATTTCCTAGTTAGTTTATTCCCGGTTTCATCTGATGGTTTTGTAATCAAACCTTCCAAAGGATGTAATCGTGTGTTCTGTTGGTTGTGGTGAAATTTTCTTGCCCTCTTGTGTCATGTCATCTCACTCATGTATTGGCGGTTTTAATTTTTTCTAGTTTCTTGTGAACCTGAACTATCTGGGAAAATATAATGTGTTAGTGTTGGATGGATGACACATTTTATTACTCCTGCCTTTTTTTTTTTTCCCTTAGCAAATATGGGTCATGGGTACTTGAACCCTCAACTTTTCTCTCTGAAAGGTGAGGAGATACTTGAACATTTGATCTATCTTTTATTTAAATATTGGTTAAGGATTGGATGTGTACAAACATTGGAAGTGTGAAATCTTTTACTGTTGAAACTTTGGTTAAGGCTTGGATGTGTAGGGTCATTTGTCAGAATTTTGCAGGATCTTAGGTCTCACTTTGCACTTAGAGTTACTCTTATGTTAGCTATTGTTGGAAGGAAGGCTTATATGGAATACCATAGGCTTATGCATCCCAAGACGTGCAATCAAGGTGGACTTGAGGAATGGATATGATATTATTGCACGGGGTCTCATTTTTGTCATCTTTACAGGCCACACATTTTCCTCCAACTTTCATCACATTGATACAAATGTGTCTTACATCACCTTCCTTATTTATCAATATTAATGGTTAGTTAGCTTACAAGGTTCTTCAGAAGTGAGATCCATTACCTCCTTATCTGTTTATTACCGGGAAGGATGTCCTAAATGGTATCTTGAAGGATGGAATCAGATCAACGAGTTTTTAATACCATTGGAGATGTGCTGCACCCAACCTAACACATTTATGTTCTGCATTTGACCTAATCGTATATAAAAAGTTGCATATATTTGTCGAGAGTAGGAAGAGGAAGCGAAACATCAACTGAGATTCAACGAAGGTTCTCTGCTCTCTACCAGATAAAAAATCTGAGACTGTAGACCCCCGCGGGGGTGAGGATAGCAACTAAAATGAGAGTTGGACCAACATAAGTCTGCCTAAATAAGAATATGGAAGAGTAATTGAGCCACGAGAGTCTGTCTTCTAAAGTTTTGCCGACTCTGCCTTCTCCCACCTTTGCCCTCGAACAGGATTTTAAGACCTAGCCTTTATGATGATTTTCATCAAGGTTATGTTCTGTTGGAAGGTATATTCAAGCAAGAAAAAGAAAATGCAAAAAGAAATCACTATTCCTTTTCGGTTGCCATGGAATGGAAAATAGCAAGTACAGGAAAAATATGAAGAAAGGACAATTTTATCTTTGTCCAAATTTTCAAACATTTTCAATTTAATGCCGGGAAATTTTTTTCATCAGATAGACAAATGAAAATCTAAAGCTGGAATTCCAAATGAATAAGGATTGTTCGAGAGAAGTCCCAGGAATTGAAGGTATTGAATAAAAACAGCAACAAAAAGAAAAAGCAAATCAAGTAAAACTAATCCATCTCCTCCCCATTTATCCATTACCTTTTATGTCATCCATCCCTTCAGATAAACAACAAAAGTTGGCCAGACTCCACAATACCATATCTCAATCATTTTCCCCAATAATTTTATAATCTCTTCAAACTTTTCTTCCTTGCATCCATCTTCTTTTTGTCTGCCTGGACTTTTGCCAACCCACCTTCCTTCCTTTGTGTCAATGGTATTGCTGCTGACTCGCTGCTAATTCCTGTATCGGTTGTTGAATTTAAGGCAGCTGGAAAGTCCTGCCCACTTCCTCCTTTGGTAGCTGTCGTGCAAGGGGCCAATGGGGATTGTAGGAGTGGTGCAGCACCGGATACTGCATTATTTTTCTGATCAACATTAAGAACAGAGGTGTTTGTTTGGTCAATGTTTATAGCAGTTGACTCGGAAATAGCTCCGGTTTTAAACTTTGGTTTTGGCTTCAGAGCATGAATTCCAGTGTAAAGCCTGTTTTTAAGCCACAAAGCACCCTTTAGTTACAAATTCCATATTTCACACTTTGAAACACATATAACTGCATTCTATTTTATTATAGTGAAAACACACACACACATATGAGATACATAATCCAAACAAAATAACTTTCCTTCAAACCCTAAAAACTTTTGACAGGTGATAACAGCTTCTCTATAACATCAAATTGCTTCAAAGCTATATCTAGAAACTATAACAGAGACAAACAAAAGTTCCAGTAGTACTACTTTCATCATGCTGAGTTTGACCAGGGATGTCTCTAAGGTTGGGATGTAAATGTCCACGAAAGGAAAAAGCTACTATGAAGGACCGAGCACTGTGAGATTGCACTCATTAGATTTGCATTCCAAGATATTCCATTCATAGACATTTAGTTAATGTTGCAAAATGTACAATGAGGGCACGAGCTCCACGAGAGTGTCCTCATATTAGATCTGCATTCCAAGATATTCCATTCATAGACATTTAATTAATGTTGCAAAACTGTACTCCAGACACGCATAGATATTGTATGCCTGGATAGGAAGATGGAAATACGGGAAACATTCAACCCTAGTGTCAATTAACTTGGGCAAAGTAAAAAACAATGGGTGTTTGCCTCCAGCTACTTGTGTCATCCAAATATGTGCTGATATAAGGTCATGCTACTCATGGCTGTTTCTAAATACCAGAACAACTCAGGATGGCATCTTGTCTCAATAATAGCTGAAAAAAATCACAAGCGAAGTTTGATTTTCTCAGCCAAATCACCATCATCCTCATCCTTACCTTGTTCCCCATCGAATAAGGTCAGTTACAGAAATTCTCTTCTTCCACTCTTTCTATTAAAAGGTATGTTGCCTATTAAATTAATTTCTTAAGGTCTTTTCTTATTACTTCATCCATGTTAGTTTGGGAGTAATCAACTGTTACTTCAGCTATGTTCTCAGCAATATGATACTCTACAACTGAAGTAAACAAAAAGGAGAACATGGATCACCTGGCGTGCCTGGCATACTCCTCATAATTCTCAAGCAACATCTTACCAGCCTGCTCATTCAAAGCTGATTCTGGGAATGGTTCGATTAGTAAACACCTGACTACCTGTAATCAGTACTTCCAGTCAATAGAAAGATAATTGTATCATTATGCAAACCAAATGTTGAACGCAATACAGGATAGGAAATGTGGATTCGATGAAACTTACAATCAGAATGTGACGTAAGCCAAGACTCGGGTTCCAATCTTTTTTCAGTGTGTTGACACAAATTTCACCATTGGATGCAATATTTGGATGGAAAATCTTAGTCAGAAAGTAACCTAAATTGATAAAGATCAGAAGGTTCACAATGTCAAAATAAACATAGTCCATGGACAATAGATGTGCAATAGATGTGCCCTTCAAAAGACAATTTAAAAGTAAATTTGCAGGCCAAACAAATGCAGCCTTAGCACCACATTTACCACTTAATAAAATGCATGCACCCAGATCATCTAAATCAGATGATCTCATTGCTATGACTTTCTAATACACTTATTAAAGTGAAATCTTAAGAAACAACGTCCAACAAAAGAAAAACTACAGTTTATAATCAAACTCTACACAACAATATAAGTAGAACAGTCTGTGGTCTCACACATTTTAAGAAGAAAAAAAATGAATAAGAAACAAAAATACAAGTTTTTATCATGAAAAGATAGCCACATCATTACTTGATGTATTCTAGACTCAAGACATGACAACCAAATATCAACCTAGTTGTGAGTAGTGAAGTGTGGCAACCAAATATCAACCTAGTTGTGAGTAGTGAAGTGTGAAATATAGAAAGGTGTGGGTAAAAGGTTGGGTAAAAGAAAGAAAAAGAATATACCAAAATATGAAGATGGATGGTTATCCAATAAATGTCACCCAAACAAAGAAAATTCATTTTATCTATAAGTTCACTCTCCAAAATTTTAACCTAATTACAGGTTATAAACACAGGAACAGTCCCAGCCTCGGTGGAAATAGTAAAATTCTATACTTTTGCAAGGTCATCATAAATGGAACCTATTTGACATAGAAGACAGGACAACCAAATATCAACCCTAGTTGTGAGTAGTGAAGTGTGGCAAACTGGCAACCAAATATCAACCCAGTTGTGAGTAGTGAAGTGTGAAATATAGAAAGGTGTGGGTAAAAGGTTGGGTAAAAGAAAGAAAAAGAATATACCAAAATATGAAGATGGATGGTTATCTAATAAATGTCACCCAAACAAAGAAAATTCATTTTATCTATAAGTTCACTCTCCAAAATTTTAACCTAATTACAGGTTATAAACACAGGAAACAGTCCCAGCCTCGGTGGAAATAGTAAAATTCTATACTTTTGCAAGGTCATCATAAATGGAACCTATTTGACATAGAAGATACATTTTCCCTATAAGTTCACTCTTCAAAATTTTAAACTAATTACTGGCTGTAACACAGAAGAGTAACAGCCTTGGTGGAAATAGAATGTTTTATACTTATGCAAACCAACAAACCTTTTGGAGGGGAATGAGGGAAGTCATGAGACAGTATCAACTTCATGCGGAAAACACCATTCTCATACGGAGTCCCAGCTGCACAGTCAAAGATCTTCTTTCAGTATGAGAACTGAAAATATCTTTTAAGGATGGAAACATTGAAAAAGAAAGCAACATGCCTGGGCCTTCAATATCAGCAAATATAGTTGAAAAATCATCATCATTGACGCCTACTTTAATGCCCTCGGGAGGGGTTTCATCAAGATTCTTCAATTCCTTTGCAAGTTGTTTTATTACATTCGGTGGAAGGTTTTCATTGGTTGCCTGCCACAATAATAAAAAATGAAAATGAGTTTGTAAGAACATTCTTTCACCTACACGATGATTAATATAAACAGCGAAATTTGGCATAAATATTGCAGGTCTACAAGTTAAAACCATAATATATCTCATTCACATATATTTTACCAAACCAACACGTGTGCCCTGTCCAACTCAAAAAGTTTTTCAAATCAACCTCCAAGTATTTTTTTTTCCTGGACAATCAACCTCCAAGCATTTGTATCAATCAAAAATACAATAATTTAAAAATAAATATATACGTTTCACATTTTGATACATTTTTTGTGGTTGAACTTTCATGCATGTATACGTATAATTACATGACAATTTCAACCACTTTAAAAACCTATACATCCAAGGGCTTGTTACTTTAATTATTATGAAACATAAGGAGATTTCCACAAACTCAAGAATGCATATATTATTATAGAAATAGAGAAATTTACCATAGCCACACAAATAAAGATGGAACCCTCAGCGAATTCCTCTATGACTTTGCTGATAAGAAATCAGAAAGAAAATGATATGCCAAGAATATCTCCAATTTTACGTAGTGTTCAGAGAGATGAAGATGATTGAGCAACCGAGAGAAAAACCTGCAAATAATAAATGTTTTATAAATATCAAGAACAATTCAAGAGCATTGGCACAATTTACAATCAGACATATTTCTCCACAAAATAAAAGTAAAACCAAAATAAAGAATAAAAACTAAATAATTAAAGAAAAGTCAGCCATTTGAGGTTGTTCCCAACTGTTCCACACAACAGGTGGGAATAATATATTTGCTCTCAATCCCTCACTATAAACACCAGAGAAATGAAAGCAATCAGTGCATGCAATTCATTAGATGGAATGTTATCAGGAGGAGACAAGTTAAAGACCCAAGTAAGTACTATCAATGCTCTTAAACACTGCAGGTTCAGACCACCATAAACACCCAATCTGAGGATAACAGGTCCCATTTAACTTCAGCAAACGTGGAATAGGGGGTGAGGCCTAATCAATAATCATCCAAAGTTTTCAATCAGCATAGATTACAAGTTCGCTATAAAAGTTGAAAAGACTCCTGTCCAACCCCAGCATTTTTTAACACCCTCAACCAACCCCTCACCATCTTGCTGCGATAGGAAGCACATGAAGGATTTCAAGCATAGAAAGCTAAATATAGGATGGGCTCAAATCTATGTAAAAGCAATCGTACAATGAGAACCTTTTAAGAATTTTACTCTCCTAGGTAAGCTCATCAAACAATAAGTTTAAGGGTAGGGTACCCATTGGCCACTGCTCAACTACAAGATCATTAAATCCATGAAGCTCAAAATTACACAGTTATCTTCTAATATCAGAATCTGCTGTGTAGCCATCTTCCTGAAAGAACAACATCAGAAGCAGGCAAATTCAAAACAAAGAGAGGACCCAACAAGCAAAATAGTCGACCAATGATTCATTTGTCAAAACCCTAAAAGACAATAACTTGCTCATACACATCCTCAAATATCCACAAAATCACACCAAAACTAGCATTTGAAGAACTCCATGATCTGATTTGTGCCCAACTCATTAAAAGGCAACACTTAAAAAGATGGCATACGTTCACTTTCATCAAAGAGCGACCTTGAGAGAGAGAGAGTCAAATCTTGGTTTGTGAAGAAAACCTAATATTTCAAACCAAGATAGAAAACAAAAACCAAATAACTCATCCAATCAAAGGAATTGTCTGTACACCAAATGAAGGTAACGCGCATTTAAAAAAAGAGAGAACCTTTATCGGATCAAGAGTCAATATTAGAGGAAACATTGATGCATCATCGGAGACTCAATGCGAATCTCCATTTCCATTTCATCAAGAAAACATAATCATCAGATAACAAGATGAAACAATGTCTCCGCACACAAGTGAAGAATCAACTAACTCCGAAGAAAGAGGCACGAAAGTATGACAAAACCCACAAACCAAAATCATTCAAACCCAACTTGAATTGAAATTAAAAACAAATTGCATCAACAGTTGTTTGAGAGATCAAGACGGAAACTTGAATAAAAACGAAAACCTAGATGAGAAATCACCTTGAAGAGAGAGAACAGCGGGTAATCGAAATGGTTACTTCTCTATTTCGGGTACAGCAAAATACCAGAAATGGGGAAAGCAATCTCTCTCCAAAATGATTGATGAATTGATTTTGGTGACCAAACAGAAAAGAATAAGAGAGAGAGAGTGGAAATTATTTTATAGATCATAGACAGTGATATATTATATTATATAATTGAATAAAAAATAATTAAATTAGGCCAAATAGGATAAAACCCTGAACTACTATTTTTTTTTTTTATCTTGTAGCCATAGAATTATTTTTTGACTAACAAACCCTTGATTTATTCAAATTTTTTTTTGTAAATATTCCTGTATCTTTTAAAAATAACGACTTGAACAAGACTACAAGGATCATAATTAATGTATCATTATGTTCCTAACTCATTTTTTAAGTTAACCAGATTCACTATCCATTTCTAACCCTCAACTAAAAGAGGGTTATTCTCTCTTGTAGCCCTAAATTGTTGTAGCTGAGGAGGGAGTACTGCATCAAAAGTTAAAATTGCATCATCAAGTAATTAGATTCCAATCTCCACCCCTTGGTGGATTGTTATTAGGAATGACAATGGAGGCGAATTTGGGGCAGAAGACTCCAACCCTATTCTCATTTTTGTTTAGCAAAGCTCTCCTCATATATATCCAAAACCGTTTACTAAACGGAACGGGGCGAGAACATGTTTTGAAGAGTGCTTTTGCAATTATACAAGTATAATTTACATGTGCACCACCAATAAAATTTGAACAAATAAAAAATTATATATACGTAATTTTGTATGTGCATAACAATACACAAGAATAATATGATAAATATATAACATAAATGGAGTCGGGACAAGGGTACATTTTTCATTCTCGTTATGCAATTGCACAGATATTTTTCTCTCATTCATTATTGATCCAAAATTATTTAAATTCTCTTCAAAATGTATCAAATATTATACACATACAAAATTAAATATATTCTTACAGTTTATTATTAAATATTATTTGAGAATTCTTTGAAGAACGAAAAACACATACACGCGCGTAGAATAATACAACTTTCTTGAGGAGGGATGAAGGCAATTATTAGGGTGGGTCATAGTCCATCTATCATTGTCTGATTGATCGTGAGGAGCTCAATAATTGGATTTAAGACCACTAGATGTTTCTTAAAAGTAATTTTCTATAAGTAAATAGTTACCCATGGGAATATGTTAAACTATGCATTAGACACTCAAAAATATATATATATATGTTGAAAAAAAGGAGAAAATAAATAATGATGAGGGTAGAACTGTAACAATCACTAGTCGAGTCATGCATGACTTCATTGTGTTTTATCTTAAAGTTAGGTGGCAGGAACTTGTCGGTATGTGGGGCCATAAATTCGAATTTTGCTGTTGATCGGTGACCGTTGGACTCTTGAAGAGTTGTCTTTGCAACTAGCCGTTAGCAGCACCAACTTCAAATTACATAATAACGAGAACACCTAATTTGAATTCTATTTTTATTAAACTTGGATTTTAATTTTAGTTTAAATATAAAAATGAGTTGTTAATAATTTCTTTAGGAAAATAGGGTTACAACTATACAAATATATATATATATATATATATATATATATACGCACACACAAATTGTGTTATGTAAATTCTATATTAAACTCTATCAAAAGAGTCCCTGATTTAACATACCTGTTGGCTGGCCATTATCTCTTGACTAAACAAAAAATTCATTGGTTCAACAACACTTTTGGTAGAGTTTGGGTTCTTCTCAACCTTTCTTATAATTTTCTATTTATTATTTGATATAAGAACTCATTCATATATAGAGAATTATTTAAAAGTACAAAAAGATATATTTTTCACTTAAGTTATCATAAAGTGGTAGGGATTGGTCTTTTTTTTTTTTTTTTTCCGAAAGTTCAAAAAATCCACACACACTCACAACATTATTCCTAAGAAGACTTAATAATCAACTCCTCTTTTGAAAAGGAGATATCATACCAGTTGGTCTAATACTCATTCGTAAAAGAGTTATGCTTAATTCTTGCTCAATTAGTAACAAAATATAATTACACACCGAGTGTTTTGAATCTTGATATATTTTTAGTAATTTATTGTTGAGTAATGCTATTAAGAAGGACTATTAGAAGGCTCCCTCTTAACCAAGAGTTGTTGAGTTCTAATCTATTTATCATTAGATTGATATGTATCTCGTAATTTTTAAATATAAAAAAAAAAAGCGAGCCTCAATTAGAGAGATGGCTAATGCATCCGGTGAAAAGGAGATCTTATTGTAGGTATCACTTTTTTTTTTTTTTTTACGGTAAATAATTTTCACAATATTCTTGAATTCTCCACGTTTTAATTTGAAATGAAAGGAAATATTTTTAGGTGTTTGATAGTTGTAGAGATCAAATTTTGCTTCATCTAGTCCAAATTTTTAGTTTTGATTGGTCAAATTTCATAAAATTCAGGAATGAGTGCAATCAGAGAGCTCTAAAGGCCTCAGTTTCACTTCAAAGGTGGAGAAGATTTAGCAATTCTAATAAAATCTATTCGGTGTGTTGTACTGTATAGTCTGTACATTTACATGATGTTAGATTCAGTACGTGTATATTATAGATGTATTTTTAAAAGTGATTCTCGTCATCTCACATAAATTTGAAGAAATGGCAACCATTTGATCTTAAATTGAATCCTAATTGAAAATTCTAGTACGTAGATTTCATTCCCAGTAATAGAAAACGTTCTGAATTCAACTAAAAGTTTCAAAACACGTTCTCACATTATAATTGATCAAATATCAACCTTTGATCTGAAGTGGGATCAATCTAATCGTATCAATTCCGGTTATTTTTACGAGTTAAGTTTTGGGGCCCACATCGGTCCCATTTTTCTTTGCTCATCATTGAACATCTCAATTGACATTTATATACTACTTAAATGGATGATGTTTCGATCTTTGATCAGCCATGATTGTATCCAATCCAGCTATGCGATTTGTCAGAAAATCGCGTGGGTGGTCAGATAGAAACCACAAGGCCTCAAAACGGTCAAAACAAAGCCTAAAACTACATTTTATCCCGTGAAAACTGGATAATTAACACAAAAATCTAGGCAAAATTTTGGATTTATCTAGAAATTATGGTTGGCAACACTTCTATAGATGCAACTAAGTCAAAAAAATTGTACTAAAAAATAAATAAATTAACTTTTGTCACCCAATGGATAGACCAACGGCCCTCTATTTATTCGATTGTAAAATTATAATAAATGTTTGAATCTCATATGCACAATCAAGGAATGAGAACAATTTAATTTCAATTCAGTGATAATATTTTATGCACCTATTATTACTCAAAAAAAAATAAAAAATGCGATACCATATCATGTGGTATATATATCACCAACAAATTATTTTTGTCACAAGTAAAAGCGCATCTTAAACCTATTTAAGGAGAATAATTATAATGCATCAAGTGTAAATGTACTGGCGCAATCATTTCTACTACCATTTAGTTAGTCGGTTTTATCCTAGAAAGTAAGGACACAGACACGGGTACGACACGACACGACCACGATGATACGAAAAATTCTAAAAAAAAAGACACGGACACTGCAATGATACGGCTATAAAATAATAATATAATATATTAATTATTCAAGAAAAAAAAATTACCTTACAGAAATACTTCAATTAATTATCAAGCAATTAAGAATCAAACAAACTTATAAACAAAAATAGACAAATAGATTAAAGAACCAAACTTATTTAGCTCTCTATATATATTTAGCTTAGATTTTTAATCATAACTTAGTCGCATTTAATTTCTTTTTCGAAATACTTAAATATATATTATTGCTATGAAGTGTCCAACTCGTATTTAAGGAGTGTTTAAAAAATGTTATAGATTATATCATATCATTAATACCATCATTGAACAAACTGCTATTGAAGACACCATGTGACTCCACCGCTTCCTTTACCATTTCATTGCATAAAAGTCTCATTTTATCCCACATAGCAGTTTGTTCAATCCTATTTTAAAAAAGCTCTAATTCTCCCAGCAGAGTGAGGGAGCTATATAAAAGTTAAAGGCACAACATTTGACTCTTTGCTTTGAATGAATGTCGGTGCTCGGATTTGACTATTAATTGCTACTCAACTCTTTGAGGAGGAAATTTTAAGTCCTCAATGTTGAGTATTGGTGCTCAACATGCTATTTTGCATAAAAGCATTAACTTTCTTTCTTACTTAGTCGTTTTTTCCTTTTTCTTTCAAATATTAGTTTTTAATGGAGATGAATTCCGCGTATTAGCATTTCAAAAACATAAATTCTTAGATTTCTTCAACATTTATTCTAGTGTTCTTTCATCTCTCTCTAGATTTGCTTTTTTTTCTCTCTCTCTCTCTACCTGTGATCCACCACCATCTCCTCATCTAGTATACAACCTGCATGGTTCACAAAATCCTCTGGTCTCTAAGACAAGTCTGACCCTTCCTCTAGTTTTCGTAAAACCTACTAATTGATTTTGATTCAATAGATGAGGATACCAGTTCACAATGAGAGATCGATTCATACAAATAATTGATCGATGAAATAAAAATTATTTAAAGAGTGAAGGCATACGTATCTCATAGATGACTGCATCGCAGTCAACATGAACAACAAAGTGACATTCCTCACAATAATAGGACTTTTTAGATAAAGAAAAATCGAAGATCTACTTATATGTGTGTTTATATGTATGTATATGTGTGTTTATATGTATGTATATGTGTGTTTTTGTATATATATATATATATATAAGTCAAGATGTCTACAGTCTCTTAAATTGACCAGGATCAATGTGTCTTACCCTTTAGCAGTGAGAGGTTTTACACTTACCTAGACAAGGCCCAAGTGAATGTATTTAAATTTTTTTCTCAATTTATTAAGAGAATTCTTATTTAGGAGTTGAAAGGTTTGGTTACTATTAGTAACATCCAAATCTTGTTCAACAGTTTTGATATTATAAGATTGTATTAATTCAAATTCTTTAGAATAAAGCTCACTTATTTTAGCTTTTCGTATAGTCCAATTAGCTAAGATTTTTTTCTAGATCAGCAATATTTATTTCACTTAAATTCATCACGTGTGAATCAAAACTAGAGCTATTACTGATATTTCTCTTAAACATTAATTTGATTAATTTATCCATGATTACTGTATCAACACAAGTGTGCATATATATATATATATATATATATATATATATATATATATATGCAAGTGGTAATTAACAACACATGATTTATAAGTTTGCAACAAAATGTTGATAATCTTGAGAATTGTTTGTTTATTGGGGTTGAATTGTTTGTGGTCCCTTTTGCCATGTAGTTTTGTCTTGTTGTCAACTACTGCCAATGTCTTTTTTACCCCTTCGTTTTGGAGTTTTCTTTAATCTCACATCACCTTTGTACTTCCGAAACCATTCTTTTATTTAAGTTCATTCACGTTACATAATCATTCATTAGGCACAGCGCCGGGGGTTGGTTGGGTTACAATACTTCAAGAGTATTTTGACACCTTCAATAAATGTTCTTCATTTCTCTTGGGAATTATATAATTTTCTATTATCAAACATAATAGGGAGCGGAACATTCATCCAAGCGAGTACTATGTATCAAAATACTAAGATTCACAATATCGTTGGTTTTCCAAACCAACATCAACTCTTCTCCTCGTGTTCTTCAGATCTAATAAACACCAACACATACAAACCATAGACATTAGAAATAGGAAAATGATTGTGTAGTGAAAAACTAAACTACCAAAAAATAATTTCAGAAAACTTAACCAAACAAGTTGTTAATTTTTTTTCTAATAATTTTTCAGTTATCTGAGAATAGTAAACTAACTAATTAAACAGGCGTGAATTTTAAAATGTGGGCTTACCTGAGAGATGACACAACTGCGGTAATATTGCAGCGCAACGGACATGGACAGTGAAAGTGCAGCTCACACATGGAAAGTAAGGGCTTTTGATTCTCTATACGACAAGCGTTACATGAAAACTTACCCTTATATCAGACATCCATGAAAGCAAGAGGATGCTCATGAGTGCAGATTTTATGTTGGGGACTAGTGAAACACATGTGACACACACAGAAATACTCATCATCAAACTCGGCATCTACCATGTTTCTTTTGCTTATAAGCATGAAATTTTAAAACCATATTTATTTGACAACGTCGTGGTGGTGGTGGAAAAAAGAGGTTGTTGTGGGTGGCTGACAATTCTAAACATGATTTTCGCAGCAAAAACCTGCATTGGATGCAGAGATAGACCAAGTATTCCTTGAATTTTGTCAAACATTCAAGGGAATTATTTATGTTTTATGGTGCAGTGGTATAAGCTACAGTGTAAGACTTCAAAGAATTAATCAAAATTACTACTTTTCCCTAAAAAAAAAGGTTACAAACTTGTCAAACATGCAAGGTAATCATTTTTTTTTTTTGGGACAAAGCCAAATGTGATTTGAAAAGGCAACTTTTTTGGTAAACATTTGTTTGAAAACATAAGTAATTCAAAATCATTGGATGCATGGTTAATTTATTGAGTTATGTCTTTGTCATAGATTATATAATATGGAGTTTTAGATTTCTATTTGTTTGATTGCATGATCAATTTATTATATTTTGCCTTTCTTTAAATCATATCTATAAATAAAATTAATGAATATGCACATGTATATGTATGTTATAGTAATCTTAATTAAAATTTTACCAATATTAGTTTGCAAGAACTTTCCAAATGCATACACACACACACATTGATCTTTGTATATATGCATTTCCATTATATATATATAGATATATATGCACTTGCTTTTTACTAGCATATATATGTGTATGTGTGTGTGATCGGAATGTATATATGAATATTTACGTTTTTGTTTAATTATTTACTTCTGTATACACATGTATAAACTCAACAAGCTATCAATCAAACTTTTGGAGATGAGACAAGTGGATATTGTTTCACTATGGAAAAGGTCTTTTAAAATTTAACCAAATAAAAAACATTAAATTAAAGTAACAAATAAATAAAAATAAGATGACACAACGTGCAATTCACATAAAATTGCCTATTGATAACTTCTTTTTTGTATGGGTAATGCTACTCAGATAGAATAGGCAGAATTCATAGGCAGAAGTTTTCTATCCATTGGATGCATGTGGTGAATGTATGTGGTGGAACCTACCACATGCATCCAATGGATGTAAAATTTTCTAATTCTGCCTGAGTAGCATTACCTTTTTGTATTGTTTAATCGGTCAATTTAGTCGCCATTAGTAGTAGCATTGCTTTTCACCATGTTCACCATTTACGCTGCAAACAAACAGGTACGTCGACGTTTCAGTCCTAGACATGCAATTAGGAGGATGCACATGTGATTCCCAACCACCAAACCCAACCAAGCACCTGTGAGGTTAGTTGGGCCCTTAAATTTTGGGTTAGGTGGAAAGAGAGCCCCCATACAAATTAAGAGGACCATGACCAGTCTCTCTCTCTCTCTCTCTCTCTCTCTCTCTCTCTCATCAAAAGCTTTCATTGTTGTGAGCTGAGTGAGTCACACCACCTAGTGAGATTGTAGAATGGAAGCAAAAAAGGAAATTAAGAAGATGAAGATACTGTGTCTGCATGGATTTAGAACCAGTGGGAGTTTCCTGCAAAAGCAAATCAGCAAATGGGATCCTTCTATCTTTGCTCAATTTGACATGGTACGTATATCTTGAATTCCAATCTACCTGTTTCTCTGTTTAATCTTTTTTTATAAATTGCTAATTTTTTAATGAAAAGAATCATGTTAGTCGTTCCTCTCCAAGCCTAGTTGGAGTCTGTATCTATATTTTTTCACTTAAACCAAAAATAAATAATAAAAAATCATATATACTTTCAAATATACATCATTCTACAGCAATTTTATAAACTTGGGCTGCAAAAGCTATAAAATTTGGCAGGCCTGATTTTGTTTTCTTGTTTTCCGTGCTAATTAAAAATAAAAAGTTATCCGACAGACGAAAAAGTATACAGTGATACTGATCAATACTTTTATATATATATATATATATATATATGTATAATCTTGAATCTTGTGGTTCAAAATGTCTTTCGCTATCTACGATCTCTAACGATCACAGTTGCGAGTGCATGATAGTGCCGTAGGCATGAATATACACTAGTATATATATATATATAGCTTGAATCTTGCGGTCCAAAATTTCTTTTGCTATCTACGGTCTAGAATTACTCTATCTAATGATCACGGTTGCGAGTGCATGATAGTGCCGTAGGCACGAGTATACACTAATATATATATATAGATATGTATATATATAGTAAACGGTCTAGAATCACTCTATCTAACGATTACGGTTGCGTATAACAATACCGTATGCACGGATATACACTAGTGTGTGTGTATATATACATATATAGTAAACTTATAAGTATTTCATATAAACCATTACAGGACTTTCCAGATGGAATCTACCCAGCAGGAGGCAAATCCGACATAGAGGACCTATTTCCACCACCTTACTTCGAGTGGTTCCAATTCAACAAGGTATGTGACTGTGCAAGCAGGCCTGCGGTGGGCATATTGGGCTAATCAAAGTATATAACAGCAATTTTATTTATTTATTTTAGTTAGGTAAATACTCACACAAACTCCTAGAAATGTCTACTGTGGGGGCTTAAAGCTTCACCTTTAGAACATAAATTATTACCTCAATGTTTAACAATTAGTTGCCACTATGCTCACAAATGCCTACTGTGCCCACAATGGCCCGGTGGCATAATTGTATGTATTTTTGGGGTTGAAATATTTTGTCTACAGTATTTATTAGCCAAATCTTATTTACAATTTATTGATCAGGACTTCACGGAGTACACAAATTTGGAAGAATGCATCTCTTACTTGTGTGAATACATAACAAGCAGAGGCCCTTTTGATGGTTTGCTCGGCTTCTCTCAGGCATGTACCAATGCTTCTTTCTACAGCTGTTAACAAAAGCAAAAAACAATTATTTTCAAGAGTGAAAAGTAATACTGATGTCATTAAATAAGCATTTCCTTAAATTAGAGCTCATGCGAGTTCATGTCATTAACTGGATCCAAATCTGAATTGGATCCTATGGACATGATCCATATCAGACCCATATAATTTAAACATGATCCAAATAGAGTAAAATATACTTGATTAGAGTAGGTTCTCATATATAACTCCATCCATTTAAGGACTATCTAGATCCATACCCGACCTAAATCATTGTTAACTCTATCAATGAAGATCTACATCCGGTTCTCTTCTTGAATTTGAATTCAAAATTAAAATTCAAATCCATTAAAATGAACTTTAAATAGAATTGGATTTTGAGTCAAACCCTCTCCCATTCAAACACAACCTTAAATGTACTTAAAGAAAGTGAAAAAAGAAAAATAGTGATTTTGTAAATTGAAAGCATGTGTACGAAATTTTAAATCACATCCTAGGATTGAAGTTATGTTAGTGATTTTTAAAGTTTACTTGTGTTCTGGTATTACTCCACACAATCAAGTCCTTTAATTATTCTCCCAAGATCACTCCCAAATACAAAAATGCGGAAAATATCACAGCTTAACGGCATGAGTAAAGACATTGTACATGCAACTAATTCATGAATGTTTACTTATGTGTTCCTCTTTTTATTCAGGGAGCAACACTATCAGCTCTTCTACTGGGTTATCAAGTACAGGTGCGCTGAAACTTGCTGTGCTTCTCTCTCTCACACACAATTTGTGACAAATTCTTTTTCTTTTTTGTTAAGTGAATATTTACACACAACCCACAAATGTCCACTATGGGGCTTGAATCCTCATTTCCCTTCGAGGGAAGCACCTGAATCAATGGTCCAGTGGTCAGGCAATTTGAAAATTTCACAACACAGCCATTGAAGATAGAAAATCATGTGGATTAACATGCAGGGAAAGGTGTTGAAGGAGCATCCACCCATGAAACTGTTTGTATCAATATCAGGGTCAAAGTTCAGGGATCCAAGCATATGTGAGGTTGCCTACAAAGATCCCATCAAGGTCAAATCAGTTCACTTCATAGGAGCCAAGGACTGGTTGAGATTGCCTTCTGAAGAGCTTGCGACAGCCTTTGACAACCCTCTCATCATAAGGCACCCCCAAGGCCACACTGTCCCAAGACTAGGTGCGTTACAGTCTCTCTTTATCTAGCTTTATTCCTCATTCACTTCTAAATTCAGGCTCAAAATGGACATGGCAGGGTCTAAAAATGGACATGGCTATGTTTTATCTTTCTGGTCTAATTGACAAACGACAGAAATGGACATGGCTATGTTTTATCCTTCCAGTCTAATTGACAAACAAGCGAGGTGTTTGAGTTGATGGTGTAAGCATTGTCAACTGTGTAACCCAACACAAACCATCTCCCATATTATGGTAAAAAGATACCTACTTCACCCCCAAGGTCCAAGGGCTTAGGCCAGTTAGTATCTCTGAAAGGAAGATCAGGACAACTTGTGTTAAAATGAAAAATTAAGGTTGAAATTTGGATATTTGAACAATATTGGATTTTGCCTCTTTTTTTTTTTTTTGAGGGGGGGGGGGGGGGGGGGGGTGGGAGGGATAGGAGTGCCTCTAAACTGAATACCAAGTTGGTCTTTTTGCTGCCAAACTGATATGAGTGTATGTCCATGTAACAAGCAGATGAGGAAGCTGTTGAGAAGTTGCACAATTGTACCAAAGAGATCCTCCAATGCAGAAGTAATGCAACACTAGGCAACAACAAAAATGGCACAGTGGAGAGTGGGGATGTAGCAAAGGCTGACAAGGTGAAAAAACTCGATTACACCCACAAGATCCAAGTAGCAGAAGGTCGTGAAGCAATGGAGAAGAGAGAAGCTGATGGAGTAGTAGAGGAGCTCCAAGCATGAACATATATATTGTTCAAATAATAATAATAATAATGAGGGTACAAGCCTAGTTTCAGTTATTTTAAATTCAAAATATATGGTGCCACATTGATGGTGAGAAGAACTTCCTACTCACCGGTTAGTAGGCAAACATTGTCCTTCCTTTAATATTAAAGGCAGTAAGGCTGCAAACAAGCCGAGCATCGGTGTGTTCGGGCTCAGATCGTCAAAGGTAGTAAGGCTGCAAACAAACCAAAGGAATGTTCGAGCTCGATCGAGCTTTGCCTGACCAAGATCAAGCTCGGCACGTGAACTCATTTATTCTTATCAATAAATCATTGAATACAATCTATATATATGAATATAATCGTCACCGATCTCGAATTGGTTATCAATCTTCCCTAATATTTAATCTCCAGAGTTTCGAATTTTCAATCAATCAAACAGCACTCCCAGTTTTATCATTCATGCCAATATGATATAGAATAGAGAAGTCAGACCAGATGTGTGTGTGAGAGAGAGAGAGAAGGGAGGAGAGAAAGACCACTAACCTGATTCAACTAGAGTTGAACTGTTTTGTAGCGGTCGCCGGTCATGGTTCCGAAGCTCCAGTTGTGCTGACACTGCTGTGAGTCGCCGGTGACTTGGAGCGTGTGGGTGTGGCGGCTAGCTAGGGTTCTCTGAAAGGCACAGTGAGAGAACGAGAATATTGGGTTTCTAGAAATGGGCTTGGGCTTTGTTTATGATTAAAATGTATAATGTGGTTTTAAGTTTTAATTCAAAAGAAAAATATGAAATGTATGTCCGTGCGTACGACAGTACGACACTACAAATGTAGAAAGAATCGCAACCATTAGATCCTTGGATAGATTGATTTTAGACTGTACATAAAAAAAAAGACATTTTGGACCAAGCTTAAATGTAATATAGATATATTATGTGCTAAAAAAAAAAATCTTTAATAAGCAAGTGTGTTCACAAATAAACAAGTCAAATAGAGAGGTGTTTTTCTTTTCCTAGTTAAATACAGAGATTATTGATCTTAGGTCGATTAATGAACAAGTTCACAATTTTCGTTTGAGCTTGGTTCACTTGTTAAAAAAATGAACATAAACTGAGCAGTCGAGCCTAAATTGTTGGCGAATAACTCTGCTCATTTCCAACTCTAAAGGAGATAACTTCTAACTCACCAAGTAGGCTAATGAGTCCATAAAGAAGATCGCCAATTTCCAACTTTCAGAAGTTTATGTTTTAATTCTCTTTCATTAAGAGTTGTCTTTGTTTATTTCATCGATGATCATTTTAAATAGCTTTGGTATGCATTTAAGTCTTTGAGTTGATGTGAGGAGTTATAGATGGGCTAGGTTGCTTAGATTTTTGTATGATTGATGGCTAGTTAGAGGAGTTTCTTTGTCCCACATTGGATTTGAATAGGTATAACTGGGTGGGTAAACAATACCATCCAATAGCTTAAGTTTTTGGATTATTGGTTAGGGGGGACAGGTAAGTAAGGTGGTTCAACCGCAACGAGAGCGTTGCGAGTTCGCGTGAGAGAGAATGTTAGAAGAGTCTTCTTTGTCTTACAGCAAATCCTAATGAAAAAAAGAATGGATGTAAGTAGAGATCAATAGACAATACTACCTAATAGTTTAGATTTTTATGAGTCATTGGTAAATACCCGACTTGTTACAATTAGTATTCTGGGTTACATGACTCTAGATGTAGATTATAATTGAAAATTTGGGTCGAAACATTGAGTGAAGCCTTGATCAGAATAGGGTGAATGGTCTAGGGATTAGTTGGGCTTAAATTTGTCCCATTTGGGCTTGGTGGGTTTGAGTGGCTGGTTCTGAAATGATATTGTGTGCCTTGTGGCAGTGATATGTTTGACGATTGTTTTAAACAGTGGGTGATTACGTAATGCTAGTTTTGTTTGTGTGGTGAATCGGTGATGGATGGTGGTTAAAATTTGCAAAGGTCGCTAGAAATTTGACCCGTATGAGACTAGCTGTGGTGTAGGGGAAGACCAAGAAAGTATTATTTGGAGGGACCGAATTACTAATTTAAATTAATGGAGTGTAGCATTTTTTTTTTCAATAGAAATTTTGAATAAAGTAAAAGTAAAAGTATTTCATAAGTTATCAAGTGTATAAAAAATGTGAAAAAAGAATTATAAAGAAGGGTTATATTTGAAAATTTATAACCAAAACAGTGGACTTCAAAAAATAATTAAGGCATCATTTGGATTGAAGGATTTGGAGGGATAAGGAGAGAAAAGAAAAGAGAGGATAATGTGTTTTGTGTTTAGGTACTTTAAATGAAGAGAAAGGAGAAGATTGGGAAGGATTTGGAAGAATAGTTATCCCTCCTAATCCCTCGTATTCTATCCTCCCAAAAATAAAAAGATTGGGAGGAAAATGATAGGGACTTAAGTAGTACTTTCATAATTTCAAAACTGTCCTCAACAATTAGAAAGAGAAAATTATTATTTCACACATATCTCATTAAACATAAAAATGTATGATAGTAATTGATTGTTATCATCTCATTTCTTTTATCTTTTCTATCTTATTCAAACAAAATTATTTGCGTCATGTAATCAACAATAAAAATTACTGTATAACTCAGTGGTATATTCCCTTAAACTCTCAAAATAAGATGGTTAATCCTGCGTAAACTTTATTTCCTGTGCAATTGGGGGAATCCTTAGCATATTTCCCGTGCAAAGGTGGAGACAGCACCTCCTCTGTGTTGCCTTTCGATTTTCAGAAAGCCTAAAAAAAAAATAATAATAATAATAAGATAAAATATAAATAAATAAATGATAAAAATGAAGAAATGAAACACGAATATAAGGGCTGTGCTAAACGGTGGGCTGTTCATATGTCTATAGGCTTAAGCCCATTTTAGGTGTATTTAGATTTTTCGGAAATAGATAAATAGATATATACTGTAGTATTATACAGATAAATAGATACTATATTGGACAATGGAAAAAGATCTGTAGGTAAAAAGTAAAAACGGGGGTGGCGACCGAACCTGTAAATTGTGGGTGTTGACGAAGAAAAGGTCGCCAACGGATAGGGATGGCAACGGGTTGGTTATGGGGCGGGGATCTCCATCCCCATCCCCATCCCCATAACCGTTTAATTTAGAAATTTCATAACCGTCCCATAACCGGTTATAAATTTTCTCCTTCACCCCATTCCCGCCCCATAACAGACAAAACTCACCCAGCCCCAAACCGTCCCGTCCCATAACAGGTTAAAACTCAAATATTTTGAAAATTAATTTTTTTTTGAAGTTCCAACAAAACCATATAAAACTAACCATACATTCCTTTAACATAAAACTAACATAGAAGTTCATCCTTCATGACAAGAATAAGGAAAGAATCACAATCATATCATCGTAAACTAGGAGAGAGGAGTGAGATTAGGGCTAAAGTTTTCTATTTAAGTATATATACACATAAGTAATATAATATAATAACATATTGAGTGTAGAATAATCGGGGCGAGTTTTAAATGGGGCGGGGTGACCTTTCCCCGTCCCCGCCCCGAAACCGACCGGGTTTTAATTAACAAAATTCATCCCCGTTTCATTAACATAAACGGTTCCCCAAATTCGTTTTAAACGGGTTGGGGTGGGGCGGATCCCGCCGGGTTGAGAATTTTTGCCATCCCTACCAACGAAGAAAGAAACGGACATCCAACGACACGTCAAACGTTCAACGTTTGTTTTGGTCCGACCTTTCCCAAATTCGATTATCTAAAATCAATTTGAGAATTTCCAACGTGAAAGAATTGGAGGACTTTGAACACGAGCCAATCGTCACCTTCTATTGCATTGACGGCTCGACGAATCAGTGAGAGAGAGAGAGAGAGAGGAACAGAGAAATTAAGAGAGAGAGAGCTTCTATTGCATTGACGGCTCAACGAATCAGTGAGAGAGAGAGAGAGAGGCACAGAGAAATTAAGAGAGAGAGATCTTCCTTCTTTTTCAATCACATGGCTGGTGGAACTCGATTGATCGTTTCAGATTTCATCTTGTCCTTCATGTGGGTATGGTCAGGGGTTCTCAGCAAGATCTTTGTCCACAAGGTCCTAGGGTTAGGGCATGAACAAGCCAAAGCTGAAGTCATCAAGTGTGCTCTCTCTATCATTAACATGTTCTTCTTTGCATACTTGGGTAAGCTCACAAAAGGTGGGGCCTACAATCCCCTCACTGTGCTCTCTGCTGCCATCTCTGGCGATTTCAGTCGCTTCCTCTTCACTGTTGGTGGAAGAATTCCTGCCCAGGTCGGTTTCTCTTCATCTAGATGTTCAATAAATCCTTTTTTTATTATTATTATTATTTTTTATCTTCTTGTAGTTTCTTAGGAGATGAAATTGAATAAATTGGTGCTTGTTTTGGTGAAATTGGTTGAAGTAGGTGTTGGATTTTGCCTTGATTTCTTTGGAATTTTTCTTTAGAGATTCAGTTAGCAAACCAATTCTCTCTCTCTCTATTGGGTTTGATTATTCAACTACGTTGACCAGATAAAAGATTAGTTTTTCTGTAAATTGGAATGGTCTTAACTGGTCGGTATTATGCTGGAATTGGGTTAGGACTGCATTCTATTTCAATTAGCTTTCTTTGACCGGTTAGTGATTGAATTTATTTATTGATTTATGCTTGGAAGTGGAAATTTCTTTAGTGATTAGCTTCTTAAATAATTTTGTTAGCCAAATAGCATCTCCATACAAAGGTAAGGTTGCCCCGCAATGGTGGAGGCTCGTGCACTAAAAAGACAAGACATCATCACCTAAACTCTTCTAAGCCCCAATAGGAGCCATATGGTTCTAAAGCCTTTACTTTTTTTTCATCTCACTCGATGCACTTTCTAAACATAAACATTATTATCATTTGACAATTTCTGAAATCAACTTTTTTAAGTTATTCTAATTTCATTTTCTTTTATTGAGACCCTTAGATCATTACACTTGATACACTTAATATAATTTAAATCTGTAGTTTTCTTTTCTTTCATTGAGACCCTTCGATCATTACACTTGATATAATTAAAATCTGTAGTTTTCTCTTTCTTAACTTAGCAAGTTTGTATCTACTTTTGTCTCCATTCTTTGTATTCAATTTAGAATAAATATTGTCATGTGCTCTCTCTACTCACTTACTCAGCTTCTCTCATAACCTTCTTAACTTCCTTCTATGCATGTTTTTATTTCTCAAAAGTTTTTCAACACTACTTCTTTACCATATTTTATAAAACATCTTTTTTTTATTATGGTTTGGACATCCATATTCTGCTGCCAAATTTCCTCAAATAATGATCCTCTTTCTTATGATTCTTTAAGAATCTCTTTTCCTATTATTTTAATACTTCTACCATCCTATTCTACATTTTTTTTTTGTTTCATCTTCTAAATGCAGTGTTATTTCTTTTAGCATCTTATTCTGTACAACATTTTATTTCTTCCCTTTCAAAATAAACAGCCTAGTATTTGGATTTATAAGCTGCTTTTCTATCTTGATTTTCCTTTAATGTACACATCCAAGACTGATGACTTATTTTGCAATGAGGATGCTACGATGGATGATAGGAGTAACTAGAAGAGATAGATTAGTAATGAATGAGTGAGGTATAAATAACTCTTCCTTATATATATGTATGGAAAAATTTAATTTTAAAAATACATATAAAGAAATTTACATTTGGCCCCCCAAATTTTTTTTTTCACTCCTAGGTCCGCCCCTAGGTGGTATGGTGATATACAATGTGGAGCCGAAGATGCACCATTTAGGAGAGGAGGAGTTTTTATATAGAAGGTAAGCGACAAAGAGGCCGACCAAAACTTACATGGGATGAAGTAGTTAAAAATGATTTTAAAAAAACTAAATATTGTAAGAGACATGGTTTATAATAGAAAAGAATGGAAAAAGAGAATTCATGTGGCCGAGCCCATCCATATGGGACAAATAATCAGCATAAAACTTTGTCCCATAAGGAAAGTTTTATGCTGATTGTTAAGGTAACACAACCCCTAAAAGGTAATGATAAAGAAATTGGCAGATTTAATTGAATTGGTTAACCATGGAATTAAATTTCCTTCAGTGATAACTAAAGGCAATTACAGGGTAAAGATTCACCATCAGGTGTCAAAAATGAAATTGTATTTGATACATTCAAATGGAGTTGATTAGCATTTCTCTTATAATTCGGTGAAATAGAGAATGGTTATCTCCTTTTTCATAGTTACCTTTTTCTATTTTTTCAGGTAGTTCCTCATCTTAGTTGCTTTACTTGTAGCCTTTGTTTAATCTCCATTTGCTTTAAGAAGATACATTTCATCCAAGAATTTTCCTTTCAAAAGTAGTGAGAAAGATTTGGTATTTTTCGAGCCATTGAATTTAGGTTAAGTTTCAGCTCGGCTCAATCATGGTCTGTTTTGGTAAAGATCATATTTTGTGATAAACAAGAAACTAATGCTCTCAAAAGTAGCGCTGGATGGCTGGATCAATTATCATTTCACATGAAGTTATTAGAATACTATCTGCCATTGACACTTGTGAAGCACTTTGACAAAACTAATGTTTGCTTGTTAATGGCACTGGGTAACTTTTTAAAAGAATTAGTAAAAATACTATTAAATTACTTAGGAAAAAAATACGATTAAATTTGGGAGTATGGAATTTTATGGGTCCTAAAATAAGTAGAATAGAAACAGAGAATAATGTGAAATTTTGTATTACTATGGAGTATGGACTGAGATGGGTTGATTTTTGAGGTTGCCATCCTCAAAGATGTAACAGAGAATATATGGTTTCATAGCCAATGGTCCATGAGGT
Source organism: Cornus controversa (assembly GCA_026545225.1). Taxonomy (NCBI): domain Eukaryota; kingdom Viridiplantae; phylum Streptophyta; class Magnoliopsida; order Cornales; family Cornaceae; genus Cornus; species Cornus controversa. The sequence goes on from CM048852.1 coordinate 58,217,715, forward strand.
TTGAGAGAATGGAGAGGATTAGACATGGGTGGATGAAGTGTAAAGAGCGTTTTACATGATCATCCATTCCAAACAATTTAAATGATTATAAAAACTACAATATTGAAATTATATAAACAACACATCTAGGCAATAGTTTATTGATAGGATTTATTGTTACCACAAAATTCAATTACTCTAGCAATCTTTTACGCAAATTGCACAATCCAAAACGTGGTATATTAATTTTTCAAATCAACTCAACTCAACAAAGTCTTTTCCCCAGCTACTTGGGGCTAGCTACATGAATTATATTTTTCCATTCATATCTATCTAAGGTCATAGCCTCGATCAAACCACATGTTTTATATCCTTCCTTACTAACTCTACTCATGTTAAGTCTTCCTCTTCCTTTAGCATTACCCTTGATGTGGACCATGCCACTCTTCTTAATTGGTCCACTTAGTGGTCTTCTTTGCACATGTCAAGACCATCTTAATCGATTTTCTCTCATTTTATTTTCATTTGATGTTATTTCAACTATCTCATGAATGTGTTCATTTCTAATATTATCCTTCTTTTATCTCAGCATATCCAACTCAATATTCGTATTTCTACCACACTTTATAAATGTGTTGTTTCTTAGTTGTCCAACTTTCAATTCCATATAAAACGGCTGGTTAAATAGTTGTGTTATAGAACTTCTCTTTTAATCTTAGCAGGATATGTCAATCACACAATATACTAGATGCATTCCTCCATTTAACTCATCTTGCCTTGATTCTATGATTAACCCCCAATTTCTCCTTCATTATGAATAATGGAGCATAAATAATGAAACTGTTCACTTTTTTTTGTAGTTCTTGATCCTCAATTTTCATTGCATCCCTATTTATATTTCTGAATTTACTAAAATTACATTCTATGTACTCAATTTTATTCCTACTTATCTTAGACCCTTCTAGTTCAGTCTAAACCTCCAAATTTAGCATCAACTCCTTTTCTAGTTTCATCAATTAAAGCAATACCATCAGCGAACAACATACATGATGGAGATGGAAATCTCATTCTGAACGTATCTTGTCAGATCATCCATAACTGAGACAAAATGATACGAGCTTAATGTCTAAACCTCCAAATTTAGCACCAACTCCTTTTCTAGTTTCATCAATTAAAGCAATATCATCGCAAACAACATACATGATGGAATCTCATTTTGAACGTATCTTGTCAGATCATCCATAATTGAGACAAAATGATATGGGCTTAATGTTGACTCTTGATGTAAGCCACTACAGTAATGGAAAATTCACTTGTTTTACTCACTATTATTCTAACTGTAGTCACACAACCATCATACATGTCTTACTTGTGTCAATATATTCCTTTATGACTCCTTTAGTTTTTAAAACTCTCAATATTAGATCTTCAGGTAAGCTATCATAGGCTTTCTTTAAATTATGAAGATTATCTCTCTATATCTTTCCATTTAGTCTCCTCGATAAGTGAATAGCCTCCATCGTTGATCTGTCCAACATGAATTCAAATTGAATTTCTGCCTGTTTTAGTAGTACAATCACTAGTGTGTAACTGGTGAATCTTGAGGTACAGTCTGTTTAACCTAGTGTGTAATACCTTTCTCATAGTGGATTGTTCATGGTTGGATTAGGTCTCGTGATTTTTTTTCTTTTCTAGGGTTTTTCACGTAAAGCAGTGTATAAGTAGGCCCCCCACATAGTTTTTAAAGAGCATCCCCCCCTCTCTCTCTCTTCGTACACATAAAGTAGTAAAAGTTAGACTCCGTTGATTTTGTTTATTTGATTATGCTTTCTTTGATAATTTGATGCATGATAGTCATAATTCTAGTTTATCTGATAATGACTGTGAAATATAGAAAAAATTACTTAATAATGACTATATATATATTGACAAGTATTCATTGAAAAGCGCCCAAAAGGGGGACGCGTCCCACATATTACTTGCAATGCCTATGATTATGAATTTGTTTATTCTAAATCTCATTTTAATGAATCTTATTTTGATTATTATGAAGATGATATATTTAGGATTCTCAATTACATAATGATTTTCTCAACATAAAACTAGAAATTTCTGAATTGTTGGATAATTTAAAAGTAATTAAATTTGAGCTGGAGAAACACATGTTAAAAATTGCTAATTTCACAATGCTAGTTGCTATAAACTTAAAGATTTGTTCTTTAGCAAAATAAAAGCTTTAGAACAAGAGGCTAGACAGTCAAAGGAGTTTAATGAAATCTTAAAATTTAAGATTGATAACCTGGAAGTAATTTTAAGAGAACAATCATGCGATAGGAACATCTAACTAGATTCTAAGGAAGTAATTGAAAAACCTTCTAAAGGTAAATAGGTTGATAAGAAATCCAGTGATACTATAAGTTAGATCCCTCCAAGCATTATCCTACTTCACATTATTATTCTAGTGAAACAGGGTGCAACTGCTCTGTTGGTATATACTGGTAGGAGAGATTTTACAGAGTTTTTGAAACCATGGAGCTAGCAGTAGAAGTGGGGACTAAGAATTGATTTGGAGTGGATTGTTCATCTTATGTAATTTCAGGCCTTGGTTCTTGAAAATCTAGGTCTCTAATATTTCCATTATGTTAGCATGGCTCCTTCACATGGATGACATGCACAAATCAATAAACCTAATTAGTAGATAGCTTAAATTATCAGTAACCGCGTCTCCTGCCTGATGCTTTTATTCTCATTGGTTGTCCATCTGTTGGACAGTGAATGATTGTTATTTATGTAGTTGTGTTACATAAATACTTCAATCAGATGAAAGAGGAAAATGTAATTCCACTCAAAAAGAATCGTCTTAAAAAGATTGGGTGTGGCTTCCTATCAGTTGCACCTGGCATGTACATATAAAGATATGTATGGGTTTGGCTACCACTCATGTTTTGGCAAAATACAGTGTAGCTGAAAGAGGGAACAATTTGCATAGGAAAAAAGAAATTGACTTCTTATGGCATGTCTTGGTATTTAAGAAAAGGTTTAGAAACAATCAATCTTATTTTCAGAGATAAATAACTCACCAATTCAAATTCTTGGAAGTTACTTTTATAATATTTCTACTGTAAATTGTATAGTTGTTTTTCAAATCTTAACAGTGAGATTACTTATCATTTTCATTTAGGTTCCTTTGTTTCCTTTATATCTCTTTTTAGGTTTTTGGATCTATTACTGGGGTTAGGCTCATCATGGATACCTTCCCTGAGATAGGACATGGGCCGCGCCTGAATGTTGAAATCCATCATGGTGCCTTAACAGAAGGTTTTCTGGCATTTACAATTGTCATCATCTCGCTTGGGCTTGCCAGAAACATCCCTGGAAGTTTCTACGTGAAAACTTGGATATCCAGTGTCTCCAAGCTCACTCTTCATATACTTGGTTCTGATCTAACTGGTGGATGTATGAACCCAGCCTCTGTAAGTACTTTTACCAATCTTCATACAACTATTCTCATGAAGTTGCTTGAAATTCAAAATTTGAGTATGCTTTCTGCTTTCCTTAGGTAATGGGGTGGGCATATGCTCGCGGGGATCATATTACCAAGGAACATATTCTTGTTTACTGGCTTGCCCCAATAGAGGCAACCTTATTGGCAGTATGGACATTTAGGTTGCTGGTTCAGCCAATAAAAGAGGAGAAGGAAAACATGAAGACTAAAAAATCAGACTAGATGGTTTTCCACTTCGATGTTTGATAATGATGGATGGTCTAACTGTTGAAGAAGGTTGACATGCAGAAACTGACTGAAGATTGAAGTCAGAATTCCTTCGGGCCACCCGATTTGTAACTACTACGATTTGTGGTGATTTGTAACTACTACGATATTCGGTATTCCAACCGATTGATGTTATCCCCAATTTAAAAATCTCTCTCTATCTCTCTCTTTCTCTCGTGCTTCAAATGCTTACCATACTGTACCAACATGTATATATAGTTTTTCTTAAGACCAATGCACTAGGCGGAACCACATTGGTTAATGGCTATTAATCACAGTTGAAGTGCAAAACATTGACTACAAAGTCTTCTTCACGAGTCACCCCTGGTTTGCACACTGACCAGTCTATAGATTTGATGCAACCATGGAAATTGCACTGGCTATTTGGTAATAAATTGTAAAGACCATGCTAGGTACACTTGAGAAAATGAGGCTATCATTACAGAATACAAGGGGTTCTACAAGTATCACTTGTGCTCAAAAGTCAAAAGAAAATTCACAGAGAACATGGTGCTGCTGGCATTTCAGCAAAAAAAATCAATAAACAACCTGGGGTTCAAACTCTGCAAAATCAACGGATCCGGATTCAATGGGAGGCATGAGATATGCAGCCAAAATCTCAGAAACAAGTGCAGCAATAAGTGGGATCCTCTTCAAGTTCTTCACAAACGAAATGTCCTCGCTTTCCCCAACCGCCATCAGCTTCTCGTTAATTTCTACCATCCGATCCAACTTTCTCTTGAACTCTGGGTTCTCAACGTCCGGCACAGCTGGGAAAATCCTAGCCGTTGTGCGGTTTGTCTGCAAAAAGACAGTGTACCACAAACCATACTGAGCCATTACTCAAATTTTGAAGTGTAAAGGTATGTTTTTTCTTTACTGCAAATCTTTTTTAATTCAGTTTAATCTCACACTTCTCTTAACAAGCGGTAAAGGGTTTCAAAGAAATGTGAGTATAATTTTCTTAAAAGCTGCATTTGGTTGATTTTGCTTAAGAAAGTGGAGGAGAATAAACAAAAAAATTGGGGGCTCTTACAACTACTATCTATATGCAGATAAAGTGGCAGCTTTAAAATTCAAGTTATCTTAGCAATTTTCAAAAAGAAAGGTTACATGTAAAATAAGACACATCCAAAGTCCGTCATGAAGAAGCAGTAACAGCCATATTTATAATATTACATCCTCAAAGTGTACCAATAGAGAAAAGCAGCAATCAATAACACAAATTCATGCTAATATAACAATGCTGAAACAAAAACTATATGAGAACATGGACTCACCTCGATGATGACATGCATGTCAAATTCTTTCGTGTTGAGCCCAATGCCTTCATAGAAAGCTGTTCGTTGACAATCATTGAGGTACATTGTCACATAAACCTGCATATTTATTCACTAAGCCGTAAGAGAAGAATGTATTTTCTGGACTATTGAGACTATGTCATGTTGTAACAGTCAGTCATAGTGTGGTTGATTGCTGAGAAAATGAGGGGATAAACAATAAATTCAGAATCTAAAACCTGCAATTAAACTTAACATACGAGAATGTGGGACAAAAATGTAAGATTAACCAAGTATTTAGAGTTGATAAAAATTTAGGCCTCAATTTTTGTTTGAACAATTGAATCCTCAGCAAAGAAAAAGAACATCATACAAGATTTTCAAGCTTTACATATGAGAATTTACCGATAGGCAGAAGAAGCGTGCCCACAACTTAGCCTTCCAGTCATTGAGGAACTGGGGTTGTGCCTTCATCAATGCAGAGAAGAAATCACCATGCCGGTTCTCATCTTGGCACCAGTTCTCAAAGTATTTGAAAATAGGATAAAGTTGGTACTCAGGATTGGCCTTGAGATGTCGGTAAATGGTTATGTATCTCCAGTATCCAATTTTTTCAGATAAATATGTCGCATAGAAGATGAACTTTGGCTTGAAAAATGTGTACTTTCTGGCCTTTGTCAAGAACCCCAAGTCCAGTGCCAAATTGAAATCAGATAAGCCCTTGTTCAAAAACCTGAAATTTTCAATTGAACAGTAACCCATATTGTGTTAGAAGCTATGAATATATACGATGGTAAATTTTTATTTATAGAAAGAGATCTGAGAATCTGTGTGCATACCCAGCATGCCTAGCTTCATCTCTTGACATGAGAGAGAAAATCTCAGCCACCACTGGATTGGTTTTCTGCACAACAATTCCGAATTAGTAGGTAGAAATCACAAGATATGCATATACACACACACACACACACACACATATATATACATACCTTAAGCCTCCTTCCAAGCTCTTTGTAGAGAAGGAATCCAGAGAATTCAGCAGTGCAAGACCTCTCCAAGAACTCGACGAAGATTTGGCGAATAGGGCCTTGAAGTTTATCAGCAGCCTCCTTGAACTCCTTGTTCCTCACAAAATGGGTCTGGTTGTAATCAGTCTTGAATTCCTGCAAGAGAGCCTCAAACTCGGACTGTTTCAGGTTCTTGTTGATCTGAGTGTTGAATAGCATCTCCATCTCATCAAAGTCAGTGGTGTAGAACCTTGGTGTGAGCAGGCTCTCCTTGATGGCTTTCTTTGCTGGCTTTTTTGTGGTGGTGGTGGTGGTGGTGGTGGTTGGCTGTGAAGTGGTGGATGACATGGTGATGGTGGAGAACTTGACATGGGATGACATTAATCTTGGTGGGTTGCTGAATTTAGGGGTTAATTTGGAGATGGGTTTTACTAAGGCCATCTCTGCAGCCATTTTTGGAGCAAGTTTTAGCAGGAACTTGCTTGGTTGGTTGTGGAATAGGAGCAGTAGCTAATACTTAACGCAGAGAGAGTGAAGGATAAGATGAGTGGGTATGTAATGTAATTGGTTGAAAGTGATTGAATCTAATCTGATCCAATGAAATCCATGACTTGTAATGGGAAACTGACATGTGGCAGGTTGTGATGGGCCTCTTTGATTACATGGTTGGTTGTGATCATTCCACTTGGGCAAGAGCACTTGTGGTCTTACTTTATTTACACTAGATTCTCATTACAACTTTGGGTAAGATTTTTGCTATTTCAGTTGGAACATATACATAGGTCTTGCCATGCTCCTGGGATCCCTGTTTATTGAAATTTGAAAAAATTTAAATTCGGATAGCATTTCAAGCTACAAAATCCAAATTAAAAAATAATAATAATAATAATGATGATATGAATAATTTGTACAATCTAGCGCAATCTAGCGCCCCCATCTTGAAAGAATGGGATGTCATGCAAGCACACAACAAATGATGATATGAATAATTTGTATGACAAGATATTTTAGAATTTTTTACCCTTGTATAAAGTTATTTAGATTTGTACAAATTTCTCAGGATTCATCTAATTTTGTGTGTATATATATATATATTTTGGAGTATTTTAGAATTCCATTCTAGAATTCTCCCAAATGTTGGATTTGTGACATTTGTATACATCGTAGTCGTAAACAGATACCAATTAAAAATACCACTAGAACAATTGAAAGGGTTGTCGAATCTCGCATAATTGTCCAGTTCAATTCTAATTCAATTGAAAGAGAGCGATTGATTTATTGTGTTTTTACAATAATTAAAACTAAATAAAAATTAAATTTAAACAAAATAAATTGAGATAATCAAGAGAGAGAAACATAGGGAATTTGACTTCGCCACTAATTTCTCGATAATGGTCAATTGTATTTAATTCAGGAAATTAATCTAATGTAAATATGAGTTGTGTGCCTACAAGCGCACAACAAAACCATTGATAACGTTCATTCAAATTGAATTAAACATAACTCACCTTTAGTTAGTATGGATTATCATCTACCTATCTAATTCTAAACTAAACTACTCTAATTTGTGGTCTATCGTATTTTTTCAAAAGTTTTGGCAAACAGATTGAAAAGCATACTTCCCAACTTGATTTTAGAAAATCAATCCACTTTTGTTCCAACACGCCTAATTCATGACAACATTGTTATTGCCCATGAACTCTTGTACGTTATGAAGTCAAAAAAGAGGAAAACGAAGATGATGACCCTCAAGCTGGATATAGCTAAAGCCTATGATCGCGTGGAATGGGTGTTCTTGGAGCATATGATGACTTAGATGGGCTTCGAGCAGCGTTGGGTTAAAATTGTTATGGAATGCATCAGAACAGTCTCATACCTAGTGGTTATTAATAGAGAAAGAGGTCCAAGCTTCTGTCCATCAAGAGGTCTTCGCCAAGGTGACCCGATCTCTCCCTATCTCTTTCTCTTATGTACGGAAGGATTATTCTCTTTGCTGAAGGAAGCAGAGCTGAAGAAGCAAATTTGTGGCTTGTCCATGGATATCAAGTGCAATCCAATTTCGCATTTGCTCTTTGCTGATGATGCTATTTTGTTTTGCCGGGCAAATGTTATTCAAGCTTCACATCTCAAAGCTATCCTTGCTAGATATGGGTCCCTTACGGGTCAATTGGTTAATTTTGACAAGTCCAGTATCTTTTTCAGCCATGGCACTAACTCTCAAGTGCAAGATCAACTTAGAAGGATCCTTGATATCAAAAATATAGATTGGATTAACAGGTATCTCGGATTGCCATCTATTCTAGGTAATTCAAAAATTCTTTCCTTCAATTTTCTTGTGGAGCAGGTTTCGGATAGAATGAAGACATTAAAAGGGAAATTTATGTCGAAGGCCGGATGTGAGACCCTTATTAAGGCATTCATCTCTACCCTCCCAAATTATGCAATGCAAGTGTTCAAGCTCCCAAAGAAAATTATTTCAAAGTTGTGAAACAATCTTTTAAACTTTTGGTGGAGCGGGAAGTCAAAGTCCAAAAATACAAAGTGGATTAGTTGGGATAATCTTTGCTTTCATAAGATTAATGGCGGTCTGGTTTCCGGAATATCGAAGCATTTAATTTGGCTTTGCTCTCCAAGCTTGTTTGGCGCCTTGAGATCGAGGATCATTCATTATTGGTCAAGATTCTTAAACAAAAATATTTTCATCAATGCTCCTTCCTCGATTCCGAATGAAAGAAAGGCGTTTCCTGGATTTGGAAAGGTCTTCATGAAGCAAAAAAAATTATTGCTGAGGGGGTGAAATGGAGGATTGGAGATGGGCAATCTATCAATGTTTGGTTGGATTCTTGGCTTCCTAGAAAGTCTGCCTGCAAAATTACGTCCAAGTGAAGTGATGCTTGTGTTCACAAGGTTTTTGATCTTATTGATCAAGATCGTAAATGTTGGAACATCAATCTAATTCATAGAAAGTTTAACCCATCTGACTGTCAGAAGATATTGCAGATCCCGATTAGAGTTAGTCCTGGAAAGGATGAGAAAATTTGGGGGTTGCACTCATCCGAAAAAATTTCGGTTAAGAGCGCATACTTTATTACTCTATGGCTCCTTAAAGGAATACGCTCCATTGACAAAGAGGCTGAATGCAGCATTCATCAAAAAATTAGAAAAGGTTGGATTGATGTTTGAAAAATCCAGTCATTCCGAAAGGTTCAATTTTTTCTTTGGCAGTCCCTATATGAAAAAATTCCAGTGAACTCAATGTTGGTTGTGCGAGGAATATCTTCAAATTCCTTATATAAAAGATGTGGGGTTGCGAAGGAATCAATTGATCATTTGTTGTGTTTATGCCCAGAGTCCCAAGTGGTGTGGAAGCTTAGTCCTTTGCAGTTGAATTTTGGACAATCTGCTCCGATGCCATGGCAGAGAAGATGGTTGAATGTTGTTGATTGCTGGAATGAGGGAAAGTGTTTTTCGGAGTGTGCAGGTCTAGCTTCATTATTATGTTTGGCATATTTGGAAGAATAGAAATGAATGGAGTTTTAACTCAAAAAAAGGTGGAGCCTCAAGTGGTTGTTGAGAGGGCCACTCGTGATTTTTTTGAAGCTCAGGAAATTCGAAGACAGCTTGTGCAGTTCGATTTTCCTTCCTTTTCCCCCAAACGATCCTTCTCGACAATGGACTCCTCCTTTGGAAAGGAGTTTCAAACTAAATTTCGATGCCAATTTTAATCCGTTGTTGAAGGAAAGTAAAGGTGTTGTGGTCCTTCGAGATCATCAGGGAGTCATGTTGAAGATTGCATCTGCTGCCTTTTGTTAAATGTCTTCAGCCATAGTAGCAAAGGGCTTTATTCTTAGGGCTGCTCTCCAATTTTATTGGATTGGAATCTTTCCCATGTTTTTGTAGAAGGACACTATCAAGCAGTTTTAAATCTAGCCCTTGTTGAGGAAGCGTTGTTCACAATTGTAGAGGATTGTAAGGCTCTTCTTGGCTGTTGCTCCATAACTCATCTCCAATGGGTTCCAAGGATTGCAAACAAAGTGGCACATGTGGCATGCCGTGCTGCTCCTCGTTCTTTTGGTCCTCTTTTGTGTTGGAAGTCAATCCATAAGTCTCAATTACATGATTTCCCTCTTCATAATCACATAAAACAAATATGGAATTAAGATTAATCAAAACATTATTTAATCTAAGACAAGACTAAAATTTTATTAAGATTGAATTTAAATCATTAAAATCCCATACTATAGTACAACTATTGTAGTTTGCCTAGTCATGCAATTCATAAATAGATATAATAATGTCCAAATCAAATTACAATCAAACCATTGAAGAAAAGAGTTAGGATTACATCAATTCCCTAAAAGGAGATTTAACCGCTCATGCTTGGAATCGGAGACTTGATCAACGATGATATTGTTGTCTTCATGTTTCTTTTTCTCTTAAAAATAGCCTCAAGATCGCCTTTTTTAGCTCCTCTCCAAGTTGTCTCCCCCAGAATCCTTGAAGTAGGTTCAAAACTGAAAAAAAATATGAGTTGCAATGCAACTTCGGGCTCAAGGGCGCATGTGCACCCTTTAGACAGCTTGTGTAATTTTGCGCCTGACTTAGCCCAGTCTTCAATATGAACATGCTCACTGTCAATTCCCTTCATTTAAAGGTTTTTTTGGGCTACTTCTTTGGTCCAATTGGCCTGGATCTCCAATACCTGAAAAGCAAATAAACTCACAACTAACATTAGCAACACTAAATAAGTATTACTAAAGAATCATAATATGCAACTTTAAGGATTTGAATGTGCAACATTTAATACCTATCCGTCGTTTATTGCAAGGTGTTCAGTTTATAAATAAGAGTATGAGTTCATTTGCTGCACACCAAGCATTGAAAAATATTTTCTAGTTCAATACAAAGCTTTTTATTCACACAAATTCTCTTACTCTACTTTGTTTTCCTTTACTTCTCCGATTCTAATCCTTACTAAGCTAACAAGACACTTAAAACGCAACAGCCACTTGAAAATACCAAAACTCTAACAACAAGCTTCAATAAATTTAGTTGAGTAGCAATCAAACCTGTCATCATTGCCTGAATTCTATCTTCAATAGGCTTTGCTGAGTAGCGAGCAAACCTACCATGAATTATCATCTTCACGAACTATTGCAAAAGTTACAAATTTTGACTCATCATAATTTGATTCCAACACATCCAAACTAAATTGAAAACATCTGAAAAATATTCTTGAGATATTTTCAGCTACAAAATTTCTAGGTTTATAATAATATGTATATGGTCTTTTATATTTAGAATTTAACCAAATTGAACTTTTCTTTCACCAACTCATAAATTTTTTTAAAGATATTTTAATATTATTATTATATATATTTTTTTTTATAGTAGGATCATTTTAATGTAGTTGACATGATTCCTACATTCTTTTGATGCTCAAAATGTGAAAATTCAAAGAAGAGTTATCATGCCCTCTAAATGCATGTTCTATTGTCTGACTTTAATATAGTACACGAAAATGAGCCAAAAATAGGTCCGATTGGTTATCATTGTCATCTTGAATGTTGATAGACTGTAATGAAATTTAGGTAGAAACCACCTCTTTCAAAAATCTGTTGAATTCATATCCTAAAGAGATATTATCATTTTAGAGCTAAGAAGAATTTCTATTGGTACATTACTTCAAATACTTGGTGGGATGCATGTTAGCAAGGCGACCATGAGGATACTATTTAACCCCTTGGAGATGCTGTTCAAAGCTTCAATTTCATATGGAATTATGCAATGGATTAGGTGAAATCCCATCAGTTGATTCCTATATATACAGCTGCAAATAACAATCACTAATTCTGTTTTTAAAATTGCATACATCATATATGCAATCTAAAAAAATAAAAAATAAAAAAAGGATGGCTTCCAAGTCTATTCAACAGGTAAGAACTTTACACGATCTACAAATCCAAATCCTCCAGCTCCACACCCCACAAAACAAGAAGGTAAATTTAAAATTTGGAAAGAGAGAAGGAAAAGAAAAAGAAAATTGAGTCAAGGATAAACAATTAAACAGCACAAGCTTTGAGTATTTTACAAGATGGAAACTTCATTTTGTTGCAGATCCTTTATTGTGCATCAAATGTGTCAAAATGCACCAAGAAAAACTTTCTATGCCCTTCCTTCTCTTTTCTTTTCTCTCTTTCCTTTTCTTTTGTTCTCCTTCTCATTACAAAAATGAATATAGAATGAAGCTTTCATTTCTGCTTTGGTCATTGGCATATTAACATCTATGCTTGTCAAGGCTTCAAATATTGCCATACCTGTAAATGCACTGTTTTAAAAAATTGCCAGTCAGCGCGATAAGGTACGGCAAGGCCATCCATGATACAAAAAATTGAGAAAGATCAATAGCAAAACTAAGTGCATTAAAACAAAATTGACATGGTAGTCAAGCTATACCCCACTCGAGGCTTCAGAAACAACCATTACATGTAAAAAATCAGATAGCTAATTACATTCATGAACTTAGTTTAGTTATATCATCCATTTTTTTTCTGATTTAGCATATTTATTATTACTAAATATTCAAAATTTCCATCTTTATTCATCATAGGCCATCTGGTTCAATTAGTGTAATAACCTATTCAAACGGTGATCTCTCCATCTATGAAGTTCATTCAATGAGCCTCGTAACACTGCTTATCAGTGATGTATATAGATTTTTGAGTTTTCACCATTGGTTACTAGTCGAGCCACTGGAATGGAATGGGATAAGAATCTCTGGAAATCACTAATTCTTTATTTCAGGTTTTTCTGGTAAACAAGAAGATAGGATCCCTGATTATTCAAAAGAATGGGAATATATAAAAAATTCTTTGGATCATATTCAATTTATAAATATATTGTTGAGAGTAAGTTCATTCAACACAATTTCAGTTTGTTTTAAACGGAAATGAAATGATAGGAAAGCAAGGCATGAAAATTGTCAGATATGTACATAGTATTTTAGAGGCTTGTGCCATAATACCCATATGAATAGTATGAGCTGAGTAAAATGTGCACAGCCAGCTTATTTATTGAAAAGCAGCAATTGTACATACTTGTCTGTGTGATAGAAAATTATATGATATGAACCATTACAATACAATGAGTTTTCTAGAACTATTTCACCTCCATATCAAATACAATGTCATTCAAAATACTCTTCAAGATTTCCTATCATAGTTATTCCTACCAAAGGCTTACCAATATCATCAAATGGCTTCCAACTTTTCGCTTCAGTTATAGTACTTGAGGGTCCAACATTTTAGTCTTTCCCCGTGTGAGGACTAATGGAGAAGAAACACAGAAAAGAAGAAATATGTCTGAACCCATTCATAAATCTAATATTTATATGAAAGAGCACATGTTAAATATTACAGGAAAGGAAACCAAATAAAATCATGGCAGATTCTATGCCTAAGTATATGTGTAAATAAAAGTAAATCCCATGATTCTAGACTAATCATATCTAGGCTAATATGATAAATCAAATCCCATTATTCTAGGCATATATCTCGGCTAACACCCCCCCCCCCCCTCAAGTTGGTGCGTGAATATCTGAGACGCCCAACTTGGACAATGGATCTTTAAACACTAATAATGTCTCCTCAGACCATAATGATTAATGATGTCTTCTCAGACCATCACGTTGTCTCCTCAGACCATAACGTTGTATCCTCAGACCATAATAACATCTCTTCAGACCATAACGTTTTCTCCTAACGATGTCTCCAAGAACAAGATAATAAAACTGTCGGAGACATGGTGAAGGCGAAGAACAATGCTACCAAAGACACCAGTAGCCCAAACAAGTCACAAATAGCACCGAGAGAACCTTAGCACATTTCAAATGCTAAGGGGATAATCCAAAATAGGAGTCCGAACCTGGGAAGAGATCCTCCCTACATTGTCGCACACACCATGCGACTGCCCTAAGGTTTTCTATACCTAGGCACTTACAGCAAGGGAAAAGAGAAGAGGAGAGAAGAGAGAAATCAGGCTCTGATACCAAGAAGAAATACAAGAGAAATATGTAAAGGCACAAGTGTGTTAACCCATTCACAGCTCTGATATTATATATGAAAAAAGCATATGTTAAATATTATAGGAAAGGAAATCAAATAAAATCATGGCAGATTCTATGACAAAGTATATGCATAAATAAAGGTAAATCCCATGATTCTAGGCATATATCTCGGCTAACAAATGGACAAGTAAATATTCGCAACAATCTTCAATGACCAATCAGACCTTTAATTGTGGAGTTTTGCCATGTGATTATTATCACACAACTATAGTTCATTGGAAAAGAAAAAGGACAACAAGAAATTTGATGTAATGATGCTAAAAAGATTCCAATAAATAAAAATGAAGCTTCCCGGTTAATTGTGCAAATCATCTTGACACTGATATCCATTTGCTCTTGAAATAGGCAATCAGGTTTCCTTAGTGATGTTTTACTTTTTACCATCCAGTCAATATTACTTTATTATGATTTTATAAGTTGGACCAGAAAAAGAGCAGTATGTCATCTACAAGGTATGAATATGTAGAATTGAAGGTCGTCATTGAAAACAGAAAAGGCATAATTCTTCCAACAAGTTCAGTAGACATAATTCTTCCAGTAATTTCTAAAACAGAATTCTTAGTCAAGGTGGAATCAGTCACTATTAATGCCAATGTCGGGTGGCATGCAAAGGGGCTGCTCTCATGCTCAAATCTTCCAGCTCTACTTAGCAGTTCATACTTATAATTTGTAAAAAAATAAAACACATCAAAGAGGATATCAGCTGCAGTGTTTGACTCCAAAATTCACTTTGACTTTACAATTGTGAGGATAGGAATGTATCAAAATGACCCTAAAAGTATTTATCAGTTGATTAAATAAAAACATATAATTTGAAATATATAATTTCTTGTTAGCCATTTTTAGCAGGTATGGACTGAATTCACAAGTTTCATATGTCATAACAAATATATGTAAATGGTGTTTTACCATACTACATTATTTTTTAGCTAATGGGTTATATATTACATGAATTTGCTAAAAAGTATATAAACTTATTACAAAAAGGAGGAAAATAATTACCTCAGCCCAGATGAATCTCTAATGTTCAGTGGGAGTTCTATCATTCTCCGCCCTCTCATCTGCAATGGCGCTATCTTCATTAGTTGAGCTGCACAGCTCATCTCCCAGTTCTTGACTTGGAGGAGTGAAAGATGAATCAAATGTAAAATCTTCACCTCCTCCCTTCTTCTTTAAGGTATCATCAATCCCACCGTAATCCAAATTCTTCAAAATATTTGGAAGTGGAATGCCACCATCCTTGCTAAGCATGCCTCCCATTTCTATATCAGCTTTCCCTTTCGAGTTAACACCTCTTCCAAATTTTTGAGCAATGGATCCTGTAATTGCATCATCATCCTCACACACCCATTCTCGGAAATTGATCTCTGAAGGCAGGGTCTTAGAGAAAAAAATTTCTTTAAGGTTCCTTATTATCCCCTTGTTAAATGGGTTTTCCTTCTTATCATAGCGATATCGGAAGTTTTCATAAGTCGTCTGTGCAAATATCAGAACAGAAATGTCACCTTTTTGGGAAGAAAAAAACATCAATAGGAAGTGTAATAAGATATCATGTACATTGTGGTTATTAGGATGTTAATCTCAAATGAATTTAAAATATGTGTGAGGTATCAAATGAATTTGGAAAAATGGGAATATTGTAGTTTTTATTTTTAAAACTGGGAGAAATGAATTTCTCTCTCTCTCTCTCTCTCCCCTCCTCTTCTATTTTCCTTCTTTGTCTTCTTCTTCCTCCTATATGTCCAAATCCTAGAAGGCTAGACTACATTGCTAACTATCTACACAATTTTATGTGCATGTATGTATGCAAGCATAGTATGTCATAAATAATATCTATTTTTTTCACAAGAAAGAAAAGTAGTTCCACGTGATATTGTAATTGTCACACTTAATTGTAAACAAAATGAATAATCTTTTGATGAGTAAGGAGATCACCTGGTTGGTGGAGATCAGATAAAGATGAAAAACAGTGAGTCCACCAACAAACCAGACAGCTATAAAGCAATACACTATCAGAAAAACTGATAAAATATCCTTTGACATGATGTGCCATATGTTGCCCTTCTGTTGAAGGATATTCATCAATGAAAATGTGAAGACATATAAGCACAGTACAGTTGATGATGATATGAACAAGATGAAGAACCGATAATTGCGCTGCAACCAAACAACATGGAACATTGGAAAGAAGTGTTAGTTTGTTCAAAAAAACAAAAACAAAAATAGAAAGAAACTTTATCTCTTAATGCAGGAGAATTGAGATTTTTGAGTATATATTAGACTTCTTTCATGTTCAATGGTAGACGAAATCATGAAAGGGAATGAATTGGAGTACCTTGTCTATTAATTTTAATGCACTGATGGCATGCAGTTATTATAGAAGGAATTCCTGATATGAGATGAATAAAGCATGTAACCAATCTATTTTGTAAATAATGACATTAAAAAAAAAGTAGTTCAAATTTCTTTAAGATGGAGCATAATTGAATCAATTTCCAACAGAATCAGTTCCTTGTGCTGTTTAAAAATTGTACCTCAGGGCAGGACTAATTTTGAGAGTCCAGTGCATTTTTGTGTTGAAGATAAACATGTGTTTCATTATATAGTTGTGCAAACAATTAAATAACAAAAATGAATTGTTCACAGTATTTGAATTTTTGAGATTAAGACTGTCAAGAAATACTTGCAAATTATCAACTTATAAGTGCTAGAACTGGGTAGATAAACATAATAAAAAGAGTTATTGTGATTTGGATTTTCCTGAAAAATAAGAGAGCACATTTGCAATATTTCTAAACTGCAGGTTGTCCTCTGATACAAAAATCAAGAACTAGCTCAAACATGTTATGCGAGCTCAACGTAAGCAAAAAGTTGGTGTATGGTGTTTATTTTTTCTATCTTAAAAAATAAAAATTTAGTAGTGGAATATCAAGATATTACCACAATGAAATATAAATGATCCCATTTAGTATCTAAAACGGCCCTATCTAGAAGGAAAAAATGCAGGGAATTAAAAACTTTGAATGCTGTAGAAACTACAACAAAGTCATCAAACTCTATAAAAAATACAATGGACTGATTCAACTTTCATGTTACATACAAGGTCCATTAATCTTTGAGGATGAAGTTTCAGACAAGAAACTTACTGTGCCAATACACTGACCCACCCATGGACAGTGGTGATCAAACCTCTGAACACAGTTGTTGCAAATTGAGCAATGAGAAGAACGTGGCGGACGATAAAGCAAACAAGTATCACAGTATTTTACTTTTATTGTGAGGCCATTGACAAACACATCTTTCGTTCGGGGTAATTTCAAATTAGGGGTTGTACCATTGACCCATTCCATTGATGCGGTGAACTCAAATGTTTCATCTGTTTCAGGTGGCTTCGAGTTCCTTGGTACTATTCCAGGATTTCTTCCAGATGTCATGAAGAGAAAAATCAAATCCTGCATCATTCATCAGCACGTCAAATTCTATAATCATTATGTAGATCTAACTCCCAAGATTACTGAGAATGACTTCATTTTACTTACCAAAAATGTGAGGATAAATCCGACAATCAATACACTGCACCCATGTAAAGTATCAGTTTCTCTGATTCTCGAAAGCAGTTTTATGCAAAATGTAAAGGCTGGCCCCCCTATTAGGAGTGTAGTTAATATTAGTGATGTAGCATCAGGACCAAAGATCAATCTGCCGCCAAACAAAAATTTCTGATATAGCAAAACAAGCGCTTCATCAGTGTCCCAGTCAGTATAAAGCTATGGACAATTGCAATTTTTTCTCAGCCATTTCAGAAGAATTTCATTCACTAGTAAGTCGCACTTTCTATGTCACTTTATAAGCGCTGTGCATTTCTTCAACAACTTTTTAACACTGCTCTAAGTTGCATGACATAAACCGTAATATAACAAGGCTATTCACATTGAATCAACTATAAAGGAGCAGGTATATTCTCCTAATTTGTGCCTCTTTTGTATATGAAAGTGTAGGAACCAGTAAATACCATAAGCATATTGATCAGTTCAACTCCTGATTAAACAAGGAAAATCCATAAATAGTTCATTGCAGTTTTTAAATTTTTTTTGAAAGAATTACTAAGAAGAAAAGTATACCAAACAAGTGTCCAGAGTAAAATCTCACTACACTTTATTGTTTCTTGTTGTAACAGAAACATTATATATAATTTCTGACTAACCAATAATTCCTAAAATGAAATAATAGGGGAAAGAAGAGTTAACCAACACAGGAAACGACAGTTGTTTTTTCAATCAAATAAGAAACGTCGTCTGTATCTGGTGAAGCAGTATGTAAATCTTGAACTCAAATCACCCTTCCTTGGTTCTATTATACCCATTCAATCTCTTGGGTAAAAGCATTCACATGCATTGATATACAGACTGCTAAGCACTTCAACGACAATAAATCATAAACAAGCATGAAGACAATAAAATGCTACAGTACTTAGTCATGTTGCTTTATTTCAAATTCAATATCTTTTTATTCTGTTTGCCTGCCATGAAAGCTGGTGAAAAACATTGCGGAGAAAGTTTACAATACCCTGGGAGTATAATGCCGTGTGGTAGCCCCTCCATACAATGCTCTTCATTTCTCTTGGAAACTGCACAGTTTTATATTATCAAGGATAATGGAGAGCATTGTATGGAGGGGGTACCACATGGCAATTCTCCTACTTTGTGATATACCAAATTATTTTTTGATAAAATCTGCCGACAAAATAAAAAATTAATGAAACAGAAAACAGAAGTACTTTTTCTAATAGGGTCAAATTTTCTTTTTGGCAGACCCATATATTGCACTATGCTTCCACATCAGCTACATTATACTGGCACTTGGTCTAATATAGATCATCCTTCCTTATACATTATACTGCACTCTACAGAATGATTGTTCTTGCCATGCAATGGCAAGTACATTCTAGCATACATCGCTCCCACTGATGCTTCAACCATTCACATCGCAAACTAGCTGGTTTGGCTCTAAAAACTTAAAGACCAAAACCGACCACAAAAATATTAAATGAAAAGAAAAAAGGGTAAGCGGTATATCCAAAGATTGATTTACATGAAGTTCTCTCTCACAACATATGGTAGTGTTAAAAAAATTCATAGGCATAAATAAATAGCAACTCCCACAGCAATAACTAACAAAAAATGTTTCCAGAGGTCAATCTTCAGCAATGCCATTCTTAACAGCATAAAATATACTTCTAACAGTCCTAAATTCTCTACTCAACCTCCATAGCACCAAAGATACTTGAATTATAACGCTAGAGACTCAACACTTCACAAGGGAATTGGTAATACTTTGAAATGTTGAAAATATAATTTAATCCTTATATATATATAAGTAGAAAATTTCTATGAAATGCAATTAAACATTTAGATACTCTTGAAATACAAATATATGCATGAGTATTAATAGTACATCTTACTAGTTATGAAACGGGAAAAAAGGAAGATGATTGACCTTGTTTCCTAAGGTACCCTCCCTACCAACCATCATCAAAAAATCATTTCATGATAATCAAACATAAAATATAGTTCGAATGTATCATTCATTTTAAACAGATCATTTGTTAAATTGAAGAATAAATGTATATAAGAAATGAAATAATTTTTTTTACAAAAAAAAAACTTCCATATTACAAATGAAACAGGCCTCATACTAATATTTGACCATCAAAAACAATATAAATGCATGAAAATGAAAATGAAACTAAATTGGAATTAGCAACCCTCATTTCTTTCAAAACCCAACAAGAAAATAATTTTTAAAAAAAAAACTCCAATCAAATAAGAAGAAATTAAAGAGTAGAGGGCTTACGTTGCGGCCCTTCCAAACTTGATAGAGCCTCTTGGTTTTTGGTTTGAGCATTTCTTTGGAGGAAGGACCCCAATTTTGATTCTTGATCTCGCCCATCGTGTTCTTTTTATGTATTATTTCACATTCAAAACAATACCCATAAATGATATATACAATGATGCAAGATGTAGTTGAAAGGGGCGAGGTAGGGGCGCTCCAAGGAGGGAGAGGAGGCTCTCCCTTTCTTTTTTGGATCAAAACCAGCTGCCCCTGTTCTTCATTCTCTCACGATTCAACCCAAAAGAAAAATAAAAAATAAAATTTGTCCCCTTTACCTCTCTTTTTCACTCTCTCTCTCTATATTTTTTTTTCTCTTTCTCTCTCTAACATCCAACCATCCAAAAAAAACCACTCTCCCCATCACTTTCTCTTTCTATAAAACGATACCCCCTTGGACCAGCAACGGTTGCCTGGGAGATGATCTCAAATTTACGCGGCTTTCTCGCGGGGAACATAAAATACTGCAAATTTGCGTAAGGTGTCATTCAATAATGAGGTATTTACGCAAGAGCCCCACTCTTTTAATTTACTCTTCACCCGTGTCCCATGTTGTAAGTACTGTATAACATACCCAATCCAAGGCTGCCCTTGATTTATACCCCAATCCCCATGGACAAATATCAAAGATTCACATGGAAATCAAAGTAACATAACTCAACCCTAATAGTAATATATGCAACTAAAAGAAAGTAAATCCCTCTTTTGCTTTTGTTTTTCTTTTTTTCTCTTTATGAGTTCTCTTGGGTACTTCAATAATACATGCTTTTTAATCAAGAACAAACCTAGTGGTGAACCTTTCATCTTTGCAAAATTCGTGGATACCACAAGCTTTTGAGATTCGCAGTGTGAATCTTTAATTATGGTGGATATTTAATAGAAGCGCACACGGGTGCTATTACTAATCTACTGAGACCACATTTGTGATCACCTCAATGAAAAACATTGATGGAAGTTGAATTTTTTTTCTTTTGACGGGGCTATGAAACTGAAAGGGGTACCATTTAAGTCACAGGAGAATTTTTATTTTTATTTTTTATCTGAAAGGGGTACCATTTAAGTCACAGGAGAGTTTTTATTTTTATTTTTTATCTACAGTTGGTATCCACGTCTTTCGAGTCAGACTAATTCCCGTGAACACACCTAATATTTCACAAGCCACTTGGTCGGACAAGTCCGAGTATAATACTCAAATGAGTTTCTCCTACTATGAGAAAACTCGAACCCAACACACGTAACACTTCACAAGTCACGTGCGCTAGACAAGTCTGAATATAATACTCAAATGAGTTTCTCCCATTATGAGAAAACTCGAACCCTCTCTTCCTTTCAATTTGAAAAAAGAGGACATATCGCTAAACACTATTATGTGACTTAGGCAGACAAGTCCGAATATAATAATACTCAAGTGAGTTTCTCCCACTATGAGAAAACTCTAACCCTCTCTAAACTTGAACCCCCTCTCTCCCTTTCACTTTGAAAATCGAACCCTCTCTAAACTTGAACCCCTCACTCTCCCTTTCAATTTGAAAAAAGAGGAGATACCGCTCAACCATTATGTGACTTGGGTCACCATCCCTTACCAGTTATATTGCCATGAAATTTCATAATTACTTTGCCAATGGTGATATCATGTGTTTATAGCCCAAAACTGTCCTTTTCAATTTCCTAGCAACGAGACATTGATTATGAAATTTTTTTGCTGAAAGTTTAGAGATAATTGTTCCAGTAAATTGAAAATAAGTTGGATAGGTTCTAATCTAGCAGCCCTCCCTGTTAACAATACATATACAATAACATTGTATAACATCTTTGTTGGCAATACAGCGGATTTCTATTTGTTATAAAAGCATCCAACAATCCACAATGGTATATAACATGATGGCTAAAGGCATATTGGTCCCTGGGGAAGCCATAATTTACGGTTAGTTTTTGTGTAACAAAAGCAATGGCCTTGATAGCTCAATATAATTGATAATGACAATAAATCAACTATCATCAAACCACTGGACCAACCACTTGGAAGCTTAAGGAAACTGTATAAGAGCCTGCCATATAAAGTTCCATGTTATAATTTTAGAATATTAGTACATTAACTGGCTTAAAACACAAATACACATACATACATACACAAAAAAGTAGTTTATGCGAGCCCATGTGCAACGGCCAGTCTTGAGTAGAGAAATCTGGTTTCTTGCATTTCTTTAATCCTGAATACTACAGTTTGAAGCAATGGACTACCAACAGGAGGCACGCATTTCACCTGAAGAAGCTGTTTCTTACCATCAAGAGAATATCAACTGAAGAAAGAAAAAGCCAAATGCAGCAAATGTGAGCGTCATTGCACAAGCTGAACTATTTGCCTCAAAAATTAAAAATAATGTAATCATCTTATGACAAAACATCGCCGAGGTAGTGAATAAATATTTACTTGTGAATACACAACTTCATTGACATTTTTTCATGTGATAAATAACTATTCCAAATGTAACAAATTAAGATAATGTTTTAATATTATGATTTGCATATGTTTGCCAAAATATTATATAAATATATGATGAATTCACAGTAAGACGCAAACAAAAAATGTTCAGCAGCCCTACAATCAGGTGTACACGGTTATCATTGCAGGATTTGTCTGGGTGCACATGCACATGCCCGTGAGTTTCAGTGCTTGTTCATATGAAAATGGTTTACACATTATCAGGACATAAACAAATGATATAACATAATTTGCTTGTGACATATATATCACAATTACTTGTTCATGGCCACTTATGCAGAACCTGAGAGGGAAGGAGAATTGGAGAAGGTGATAAATATAGAACAAGATGAGAATAAAACATGACTAATAGAGAAACACCAACAATCCAACATGCATTAGTAACATAATTATACATTAAGACAAGGATTCACACTAACACAACAGCATCATAACCTAATTTAACATTCTATTGCACTATGCAATGTCCCCAACAGTGTCCCTTTTCTTCCTTTTTTTGTAATTACCCTACAGTCGATCCAACTAAATTAGAAAATTGTTGTTATATAGTTGCAATGAGTAGTGATCACTAACAGCTTTCATAACAACTTAATTGAATTGCCTATTATGAAAATGAATTATCCACTAATTAGAAGGACATCCGTTTGCTTCCTTAGGTCCCAAGTTCTTATGCAGTGAAAAAAGCAAGTGAGGTGGGCTAAAACTCCATTCTAAGCAAGGTAACAGGATTCAATGTTGCACCATCTTCAACACTTCTCAGGCTCTAGCCGGCTCTAGAGTCTTCCAAGAAGGTCACTAGGTCAGATCATGAGTGAAATATAACGATTGGGTGGATACAACCACCAGGATACCATTATTTTCAGATCGGAAGAGTTGTTTGTAAGCTCTTAATTTCGTCGAGATTTTCTTTTTATAAACTCCACCAAGTATTTACAAAATGCCAGCAGAGATTAAACAGTGTCCCAGATTGGTCAAGTATGCAACAAAGTACCGGATAGTTACTAGTCAACTAATCAGTCAAACAGTGTCTCAAATTGGTCAAGTATACAACAAAACACTGGACAACTGGATAGTTACTAATCAGTGCCAAAATGCATAAAATTTTAAAAAAGAAAATGTATATCTTGGTTGAAAAACATGAATGAAGAAATAAATAAATAACTCTATAGAACGAACCAATATCAAAAATTTCCATACCAATTCCGATTCCCCCCGCATCTCTCCACCCCCAAAGTTAAAATAAAATATAAGAAATTACAACCAAATGTTGTAGCCAAGTGATCTCCTCTGACTCCCAAAGTGGAAGGTTGAGGGTCAAGTTCCCATGGGGACAAAGTGGGCATGTGAGTTATTTGCCAGGGCAAAAAATATATAAAATATAAAAAATTGTGAAGAGAGAGGACTAGGGTTTAGAACCCCCCTCACACCCCACAAAAGAGAGATAAAATTGATCTGGACAAATGGCATAAAAACAATAATAAGTTCAAATAAAAAGAAAAGAATCAAAGGGTTTCTCTCATACAAACAAACAAACAAAAAAAAGAACACATTTAGCTTTTTGAATTTCAAAATAGATGATAGAAACACATGCAATATACAAAAAAAAAATGAATTTTGATGTCTTAACAACATAAAAAAACAAATTAAGGTTTTTCCTTTTCTATTTAGATTATGATAAATAAAATTCTTAGCATCAAATGATGATTCCTCTTTTAAAACTACAATATTTTGTATCACTAATGCTTGAGGCATGACAAAAGCATGCTTTTTTTATTGCATACACCATCTCAGAAACCACAAGAAACTATTTCCTGTCTGCTCTCCAGTCAAGATAAACGTGTTCCGAGAATCTTATGTAATATGACAGTCTAAAATGCCAATGCAAATTTCAAGATGGAGAAGACCAACACAAACCCCTACAAGTCTATCATATTAAAATAAAAATAAAAAGTATAACCACACAAAACGAATTAATACATCATATTTAACTAATATGTAAGTTATGTAACTGAAGACCTAAAAGCACTATTATACAAGTGTTAGAGGATTTAAATATTAAAGTTAGACTCTCTCTAACAAGCTTAAGCTTTTAGAGTAGATGATAGTTAATAATAATAAGCATTCAAGAATAACAGAAACTAATACCAACATTTCCAATACTTCGATCAAACTCTAAGGTCCAAAAGAGGAATTTGTAAACAGGCTTGAGAGCTCAATACACATTGTTGGTGGCAAACTCTCAACAGTTCAAAGTTTTAGACTAGTGATTGTCTAAAATGGCATTAGAGCTTTGGTTCTGGATAACAGACTTGGATTCAAGTGTCTGTTTACCAATTCTGTCAGTCTATTTTGCATGTTCTGTTTATTTGTCTGCCTCTCCACATGCAAGAGGGAATCACACAGGGAGAAGGGGGTGAGAGCGTCGTATATATTGTTGGGCACATTCTCCAATAGCTCAACTTTTTAGTGGTTGCCTAATATAAACATGTCTTATCATGTACACTCATTATACCTTGCATGGTTCCATAAAAATTATGACCATCTAAATCGTTTAACAGGAAAAACAAGATAATTAGAGAAGATAGACCTCATGAAATGCAAGAAACAGGAAATACCTACCTTTTCCCAAGGTGTCAGTTAGCAAGCCTTATTCTCATCCAAACCCATACTAAAACAATTAGTAAAAATAACCTCTGCACTTCAACGATCCACACAGGCATTTTTTCCTCATTTGGTCTGCTTTGTCATTCTGAACTATCCCATAGTCATATGTCAACTCTTGCATTGGAGGAATGTGTCTGATTGCAAAAAATGCAATATGGAGATAACATTCATTATTATTTTCACGTAAAATTGGCTGCCAGAACACATTTGGAGAGCAACTGTGATTCATAAAACGAGCAACATTCCCACCATTTTTCGAACTTATAACAAGGGGAAATGGGGTTTTTGGAGACCCATTAATATCACCAGGCATACCTCCCAGGGGCTGATAGGTCCGAGTAGTATCAAAAATATAAATATCTTCATTTTCGCTTCCCAGTTCCTCTGCCTTGGATATATCAATGACTTCTCCTGCATATTCACAAATAAAAGATCCTGCACGAATGGGATCCCAAGACCTCAGACCCCAACCTTTATCCTTTGTTTTGAACACTTCTAAACGGACTTTTAAACCTGCTTGGGACACCCGATTCCGGCAATTAGGTGGGCATGAACAGGAAGGACCGCACTCATGCACCAAGGATAGGTAACCCAAAAGGACCCCAAGTGCAGTGTAAGGAAGATACCCTCCATTTCTTTGAACGCAAGGGCAGTTGGGATCGCCAGCGTGACATCCTCCGTTGCACGTGCAGCTCAAACAAGGTTTGGGTAAATCAAACGGTTTCAAATACCTGAGATTGGGAAAATATGTGAAATAAGCAGGACCCTTTTCCTCATCAACATCATTTACAAGACAAACAGGTTGATTTTCCGCACCCGAAGTAAGGTCCGGAAGGATAACCCCCGTCCTTGAAGTAAGACCTTCCTTCCATAGCTGAATTGATTTCCACATTGTAAACACTGCAGGCTGGCCAGGTAATCTACCCAATTTATACTTGAAAACATTGCAACCTGACTTCCCTTTCTCCACCCATGACTCTTGGATTTTGTAAAGGCCATCATAAGTATATACCTTCCCAGTTGGATTTGCCACATCCTTCATACCCCTAATGACTCTTACCTCATTACCTCGATGCAAGCTCTTCTCCAAAGCAAGATTACCCCTTTCAAGTTTCTGATCAATTATTTGTTCATTCTTCCTGAAAATTCCACCCTGGCCACTGTAAATCAACACATCCCCATCCTCCCCATCATCCTCATATCCCACAGACGAAACAATGCTGACAGCTACGGGCTCTTCGTCTCCAGTAATCCTGACACTCAAGTAATCTATCCCAGCCATACTCGGAGCATGCAATCCCACCAAGCAAAGTTCCATCCTGAAAAAGAAAATATCCCCAACTTCAACCCCTGGTACAGCTCCAATCCTCTTGTTCACATTAGTCCGAATGCCTTTTTTCATAAAGATTGCACCAGCCCTCAAGTCAGGGCGTCTTGTAGCACCTGGAGCTGCCTCCTTCGCATCTTCAATTTGGGAAAGCCTTCTTCGAAGCAAATCAAATATCAGGAGAACGTATCCAACCAACCCACAGTCGTCATCAGCTTGTTTAAGCATATCAAATTCCATCAAATTGAATGATGTCAGGAAATTATTAACTACTGTGTCAATGTCAACATCATACGTGGCTGATTTAACCTGTTGGGCACTTCGGGTCTTCCTCTGGGACTTACCCTTCCGCGCCCCCACCACACTCGTATCTTCTGCATCAGTAACATGCATACTGAAGCCACTCAGATATTGGTCACTCTGATCCTGTGAGTCACTATTACCATCTTCGGCCACATTAGTGCCTTCTCGCTGTGACTGAATACCTGCCATACGACTCCTTCTTGATGACCCCCTGTCTCCATTTGCTGCCCCGGTTTGCTGTGTTGGTGTCCTAAATGAATTTAGGGGAACAGGTGACTGAATTGGGTTATTAAAGCCAAAAGACCCTGCATGATTGGCAACAAATGGATTTTGAGGGCTCTGTTCAGCTGGCCTCTGAGAGTCATTTGGAACAAAAAATGGGTAAAAGGGAGCGACCCCAGGTGGGAAAGGACCGGTTGGAGGGACACAAACAAAGGGGGCAGCTTGGGAAGATGAAAATGCAGGTGTACCAGATGAAGATGGGAATATCGGAACAAGACATCGCAGTGGCTTAACATTCAAAACCCTAGACTTATCGAAAGACCCAGATGTAGGAATAGACTCTGAATCCAAACCTTGCTCCATTAATGACACTTCCAAGAACACAATCACAATTTCTTTTTTTACTTTTCTTTTCTCTCCTAATTAACACAACGCAAGTTCCACAAGTACCAACTTCTTCACATCCTACTACAATTTTTTTCTTCCAATACTACTACTCTTCTCAACAAGAGCTGTATAATTCACGAATCTGATTAAAACAGCAACTACAACATTTTATCACAGAATGAAATAAGTAAACCATTTAACAACACAAACTTTCACCAGAACATGCATAAGATCGCCAAAAAGCCGTCAAAATACGCCAATTTTCGCCCAAAAATTCCAGTGTAAATCGCTTCCTGAAACATGCAAGTATAGATATAATCCACAAACGCAAAACAGTTATGAATCTGAACTAATTTCCATGAGCTGAAAAGAATTTTTAATACAAGTAAAAACCCTAGAAACCCTGTAACAGTGAGAAATGGAGAGTAACAAAACAAATACACATACAACAAAACAATATCAGAGCACCCAATACAGAATCACAGACGAGTATGTGTATAAGAAGAGAAGATATGAAATATTGAGCTATAGATGTGTGAAATGAAATGATATATTTACAAATATAAAAAAAATAATTAAAAAACACCCAGAAATGTTGAATACTCTGAAGGACACCCAAATATGTTTTTACATAAAAGATCGTAGACTTGATCAATCAAACCAGAAAATCAGATCTTATAGTTAGAAATAGGAAATACCTCTGGAGAGAGAGACTGACAAAGATGGTATCGATTCTCTCTCAGGTGAAAGCTTTCGAGAAAGACCACATCACAAAATTTAACAACAATTTACATTAAAGTTTTCGTGTTTTTGACTATATTTTGTCAGACGACTCAGAACCCACCATCCTCTGCAATTTTGATTATACATTTACTATGAGACATTGATCATTAATCAGGTGGATCCAACATCACACGAGCTTGAAACGATGATGAGAATCTTCAACAAATCTATGTTGGTCTTGAGTAACAACATGACACGTGGTAAATACGCTCCCAGTTCCCAGTTTTACCCCTTGTTCTCAATTATTCAGCCCGCACCAACATGACCTCTATAAGTCTGTAGGAGGTATCTGAATATTACTCCGGGACTCGCAATCATAATCTTTAAATCTACAGTAGATTTAAAGATACAGTAATAAATCTACTGTATATTTTTTATACAGTAATAAATCTACGGTAAATTGCTTAAAGTTAAAAATAACAAAAATAAAGATACTTCTCCACCGAATACAATAGTGGGAGTGCAAAGCCAAAAAAATACGTATGACAATTATAATTAATGAATAGAAAATAATTTTTTAGCATTTTCTTTTTCAGTTATTAAATAAATTTTTATTGAGGTTGGTTTATATCAACTAAACAAATAACATGACTCAAAAATTTAGAAGTATGAATCAAAAGAATAATATGAGACATAATGAATTTTCACGTCTCTTATCAAACACGTACCTATTAATAATTTGGATTGATTGTTTTTATTCAAATTTTATTTATTTATAAAATTGTCTGTAATATTTGTTAAAATTTTAAAAAGATTTTTTTTTTTTTCGATCTCGCTTATACGATTTTCTCGGGTTCTAAAATAAATTTTTGATGTGATATTTTCTACTACTAAAAATATCGTTGGCATACAAAACGAACCTATATTTAGTGGTTTGATATTTGAACATGGAGTTCACATGAGAATTAAATTGATACATTGTAATCCACATCTATTAAATAAGGTGTAATTTCTCTTAAAATACATGGATAACCAATAATTTGGTCTAATCAAATGATTAGAATAAATTAATTATCTTACATAAGTTAAATGTGACTATGAGCAAGTCGCACTAACTGCTTTGTGAATTGTGATCCATCTTTAGTTTGAATGAAAATGCCAAGTATAGCACTCATAAATATTAAATAGTCCGGGCATACAAATGAAAATTTTATTTTTATTTTTAATAGCTAAATATTGAGTGGTAATTAAAAAATAAATATTTTATATATATTTTAAAATTTTTAACATTCAATAATAAGTGATGTCTCTGTCACTTAAAATTTTATCTTATTTTAAGTAATACTTATCATTTTGAGTAATATTTAAATTATGTTATTAAACGCACTTAATTAAATAAGTGCTTAATTGTTTCATAATTAAGTACTGAATATAGTTATCCAACCATACCATCTTCATAGGTTGGTTAAGTAAAGACTGTAAAGTTTTGAAAAGTTCAAGAATATTTTGGAAAATACACCATATTTTTACTCTACATGAACATAAATTTTGAAATATCCAAAAATTAAAAATAAAATAAAATTTTAGGATACAAATTGTATGTCCTCTAAATCACAAATATTCCCAGGCCGTCGTTGTTTTGACGTAAAATATTTTTTAAAAATTATCTCAAAATTTTTATGTTTGGTTACATCAATCAAATTAATTATTCAATATTTTACAGGTTGACTGCATCAACCAAAACATTTTGAAGTGAAATGTTTTACGAGTATAACATTTTTTCTTTTCAGTAATTTCTTTTAAAAAATATTTTACGAGCCTTAAATAATTTAAAAAACAAACTCCACATAAATAAAATTAAAATAAAAAAACAATGTACAAAGTCTCGGAGGAGCATACCCTTTGTGTACAACAATCAGGCATAAAGGAGAATGGTAAAAGTGTTGGTGTGACAATAATTAAGATAAAAATGAGAGACACTATTTTATCTAATTCGGGCCAAGAGCGAATCTATTGAAGTTGCATAAAAAAAAACCAATTGGACACTGTAACGAATTTTTTAGCATAAAACATTCACAAAATGCGAAGCTACCAATGAACACGTACGGCTCGGCTGTCAACCCCAAGGTATTCCTGAGTTACTGTCTTTATTAGGGTAAGGTCGTCCCTGAGATTACCAAAATTTTGAGAGGTCTTAGGCGAACGTCTAACGTGAGGCCCCTTATATGTAAAGGTTACACACGTTCAATTTTTTTTCTTCTGAAGTTCGAATTTTCAACACTCCTTAGTCACAAATAAATGTGATCGTCTTACATTTTAAGATGCAAAATTATCAATTAAAGTGCTCCAATCAAGTTTATCCAACATATCTTTTTAATAGATATCATAGTCAATCCATTCAATCTCTCTTGTGATATCGTCGACCGTATGTAAGATTTGATCAACTCTAACTTTGAAAACTTTTTCTCATCTCTCTTGTGACATCGTTGACCGTAGGTAATATTTGATCAACTCCAACTTTGAAAAGTTTATTTCACCTCTCTTGTGGCATCGTCGATTGTACTTAAGATTTGATCAACTCCAACTTTGAAAAGTTTCTCTGAAGATGTAACTATAAATGGGATAGTCAATAATACTCTATATGCAATCCAAACATTTAGAAAACGTACAATAACCTAGCTTTTTTTATAAAATCTAATACTTCAAAAAAAAATTTTGTTCTTCGTGGTAAAATTTCTTTTAAGACTTTTAGCTCTAAACATAATTTTGCTGAGATATTGAATCTGGTTTCTTCAACTAGCCGAAGAAAATTGAAAGAGAGAGAGAAGAGAGTTGTTGAAGAGAGGGAGGAATAAAGAAAAAGAGAAAAAAATAAAAGAAAAGAAAAGAAAAGTCAATAGATTGTTGAATGAGACAAATAAAGAAATAAATATATATAGAATGACGGTTTTTAACTTATACAATATATAGTACTAAATTTTGTTATTTTGCCCTCTTTCTCTCTATTTTAAACTTATACAATATATATATACTACTATTTTTTTTGGGGGCCCTTAGATTTTGGAGGCCCTAGGTGACCGTCTAGGTCGCTTATAGTCAGGGTCGGTCCTGTATTAGGGATGGCAACTGGGCGGGGTGGGTTTTGACTTCTCCGTCCCCGCAACCATTTAACTTTCTCCGCCCTGCAACAGTGTATAAACGAGGTTGGGCGGGACTGATTTTGACTTCCTCATTCCCATAACCGTTTAACTCTCCCCGCCCCACCCCGTTTATACTTTATTTTTTAATGCAATTTTTTTTGTAATAATAAATCTAATATTTCGATACATATACACCAAAAACACACATTTAGGTTCATGCAACACAATGACTAATATTAAGTCATCCATTGCTGATATAATAAACTTGTATAGTTGTATGATATATATAATATTAATATTTTCTTTATATATTATTAATATTTCCTTTATATATTATATATATACGTATAAAAATAATTATATACTTAAACGGGGCGGGTACCCGTCGAGGTAGGGTCTTACCCCCGTCCCCGTCCCCGTCCCGTTTAAGCGCAGGTTATTTTACCTAACCCCATTTCCACCTCGTTTCCTTAAACGATTCCATAAACGAGTTTTAAACGGGATGGAACGGGGCAGGCAAATTGCCATCCCTAGTCTTTATTCTAATTCCAGCTACTCACACACTCACACATGTATTATTATATTTGGAATGTCAATATTGCTATATATTTTAATTTTTAGGAAATCAAGGATTAACATGATACTACCATTTACATGTCAAACCATAATTATCTCAGAGATAAAGTGAGATAAAAAAGATTAGTCTAGTAGACAAGTATGAAATCTTATATTTACATGCAAGAGTGTGTGTGTGTGTTTTGGGAGGGGTGTTAAGAGATAACTTATTTTTTATTTATTTTTTTAAAAAAATTTATTCAAAAGTAAAGTGAGATAAAAAAGATTAGTCTAGTAGACAAGTATGAAATCTTATATTTATATGCAATAGTGTGTGTGTGTGGGGGGGGGGGGGGGGTTTAAGAGATAACTTAGTTTTTATTTTTATTTTTATTTTTTTAAAAAATTTATTCAACAGAGATAACATTTTTTTTAATCCTTTTTTTTTTGCGCAATATACTATTTTTTTGGTTTCTATAGAGAACTATTTTTTGGGTCATTTTTTTCAATTCCGATCAAAAGAGATAATTTATTTAATAAAGATAAAAAAATTAGAGTCATGTCAAAAGAGATAATTTATTCGACATAGATAACTTTTTCTTTGGATTCAATCAAAAGAGAAAGAGATAACTATTTTCTAAGTCATTTTTTTTGGGTAATTTTTTTCTTGGATCATGTTAAAAGAAACCGAAAACATTAAATATAGGAGACAGAAAATATATAACAGAAAGGGTATTTGTGTAATTTGGAAAAAAAATCATTAACTTGTGAAATAAATGTTAGAAATGTCATTTCTTTTAAGATGAAAATATATAATGCTACGTTTGGTACGCGTGGATGAAATAGAATGAAGCTGATAATAGAATGAAAATGGGAATGGAATGAAATGACTATTCTCATTCTATTATTTGGTTGCAAATATGAAATGAGGTAGGAATGAAATAAATTTTAAATCAAATTCTCCAAAACACATTTCCTAGTGACAAATAAATTAAACCAACAAATATATGGTAGTGAAGGAAGGCGGCGATGTGGAGGTGGTGGTGGAGGAAGGTGGCGATGTAAAGGTGGTGGTGGGGGTGGTGCGGTAGCGGTGGTGGCGGTGATGTGGAGGTGGTGGAGTGGTATAGTGAGGGTAGCGGTGGAGGAAGGTGGCAATGTGGCGATGGCGACAACGATTTGGAGGTGGTGGCAGTGATGTGGTGGGGGGTGATAGTGAATGTGGTGGTGTTGTGGTGGAGGTGGTAGCAATGTGATGTGGTGGTGGCGGCAGCGATGGTGGTGGATGAAGGTGGCGATGTGGAGTTAGTAGTGCGGTGGAGTAGGAAGGTGGTGATGTGGGGGTGGAGGCGGTGATGGTAGTGGTGGTGGTGGTGGTGGTGAATGGTTTTTTTGGTTATATGATTTTTTTTTTTAATCTTATTGAAAATGGAATGTCCATTCTATAGGTTTAACTATGAAATAAATTTTCATTCCAAGGAAATGATCATTCGCACGTTAAAATTCATACCAAACAAATGAATGGTTGAAATGGACATTATATTCCATTCCTGCA